>OX579679.1:18156093-20556093 GCA_951230905.1 Cheilosia variabilis | reverse complement strand
ACATACTCTCTTCGTGTTGACTTCTGCTTTTGTTCGCTCATATTTCATATCGGTTGTTTTTATATAAGAAATTTTGTTTCTTACATCAGTAGTTTTCGTATAAGAAACTTTGTTTCTTATAAACGTCGTTTTCATATAAGAACAACTCGGATATAAGAAACAAACCTCGTTGTTTTTTATAGGTTTCTTATATCCGTGTTGGACTGTATTAGGTATCTAAAGAGGTAATGTTTGTTTGTTAGAGGTAGTTTCCGGAACTACTGCACCGATTTCAAAAATTCTTTCACTAGTAGAAAGCTACGGGATAGAGTACTGCGATAGGCTACTTTATTTTTTGGATTTTCCATTTTCTATTTTTTTTTTGCACTATGTGAATGAAACACTGCGAAGAAGCTTACGTGGTAAAAAAACAACATGTGAAGGTGATGCAGTTGGGGATGCATGTTTTGAACGAACCAATTATCTCTCAAGTTAGGGATAGTAAGATTCATCATAGGTATCCATACTTTCGGTAAGAAATAAATACATTTGCCGCATATTTTGGCAATGAATATAAATGTGTGGGTCTGATTGGCTTGAAAGATAAGATAGTTTTGGACCCGATATTTGGCGCTGTTGTTGATATGAATATTTTAATTGAGTTACTCGAAGTACTTATTCTACGCTGACGAAGTCGCGGGTACCTGCTATAAATTCTAATGACAAAAAGCTTTCAAAAACCAAGGCTCTACAATTACCTAGCAAAATGACATCAGTACAAATATTAAGCAAAGAATCGGTCATGGAAATCGATGTTCCTTTAATCTAAGCAGTAAACCCTTCTCTCAAGGAACCAAGGTGATTCTGTGTAAAGTAAGCTCTTGTCCTGTTGTATGCTGCAGGAGCTTGTACATTATCGAGGCAGAAAATCTCTGGAGACGCTTCGAGAGAGAGCTACTTTGGGTGATATTCGGTGAAGTTTGTATCGAAGGTGTGCGGAGAAGGAGATTTAACGACGAATTTGACGGGCTTTACTGTGACGATGACCTGGTCAGACAGTCTAAAATACAACGGGTCTCGTGGACAACGATGCCCCAGACCGAAGGTTCGTTGAATCCACCCTTTAGGGACAAAGACTCAAAGGTAGACCCCAATCGAAATGTCGCGCGCAATTAAAGACCGACCTAGCTAGGGGCTTTCGTTGAGGCTATGGTGTATCTAAACTAAAGTAAAGTGTGAGACAGCCAGTGCAAGAAGGAGTCACAATGGAGATTTCCGATGAATCGAATGATGTCTGGGATATGGGATACAAATCCAAGGCGCTGGCATGTAATTCTGGCTTTGGCACGACTTCAAAAAAGGTCTCTTCGATCTATAGTGCTATGATAAGACATACTTTAGGTTATTAGCCGGTTGTTTTGTGGAAAGGGCTTGCTAATAAATATATGACTGCTTTCTGGGCTGAACTTTGAAGGAACCTTCTGTCTCGTAAGCACGGGAGCTTTTCCAAGTACGCCTGTCTTGTTTCTAGATTCTCTGCTTGCGATTAACCTCCCCTTGATATTTTATCATAGGCTTTAGTGTCAAAGCAATCGACCGTCTAAGGCGGGGTGGCATTTTCTATCATCTGAACTAAAGTTTAGGTGAGCTTAACGCGGTCTGCTGCAATGACAGCGGAGTGAAAATATAGAGCCAGATTTTCTTGAGGTAACGAGTGGCTTTGGCCAGAGTAAGAGCCTGCACGTACCAAAACAAGTCAAGGATCACTATGCTTCACTATGTACTTTTTGGGCCAGCTTGTGGCATACCTCTGTTTTCCAAGCAGAGATCTTCGCTATCCTAATGGCTTCCGACTATATTATAAGGAATAAGTGGCGGGGTCGGAATGTATCGACCCCGAAATATATATACCCGCTAATTCAATTCGGTGAAGTCCGGAATTGCAAGGGTTCTCTGAATTCGGTAGCAAAGCGCAAGGCTGAATAAATTTCAGATTTTTACAAAATTTGTAAGCCGTTAACAAGTGGATGCTCCCCAAATATTACCTCTCCTAACATGTAAACATCACTCGCACCATCTGCTCTTTTATACCTAAGGGATCCACTTGAAACCTCTTTAAGCAACCTTAAGCCACAAAGTTCTCCGACAAAAGGTACTTTCAAGCGTTACAGGCTGTTCACTTCCAGTTGAGCTGTTCAAGCACCACTTGAGTGTTACATTTCGATGTATATGATATACATGGGCATGTGTTTGGGAATGTCCAAAGTAAAAGTCAGTTCATCCCAGAGCTTACAGCCAGAGGTAATTATTAAATATTTATTCACACCACAGTGCTACAAATCGGAATTTATAACACAAAATCAGAGAGTATCTTTCATCAGAGTCTTTGTATAGTGCCAAGCATACCGAAGTGTAAGCCTGTATGGAAATTCGCATCATTGAGTTAAATAACTCTGGTAAGGAATGCCTAATGTTTGGCAAATGCTTATGCTCCGTAGAATTCTAAATGTTCCCATTTTGGGCATATAGATCCAAGTCGATGCCTTTGCACAGGAGTCGACTAGACTATTACGCAATCCATTAGCCGACAATTCAACACAGTTCTGTGAACATATTTGCCAAGCACAATAGACTCCTTTACACGGGGGCTAACCACTCCCCATCGCACAGAACAACAATGCGGCTTAAATTGCCTGAAAACAACACTTTTCCACAGTTCCACGCGTTTATTGAAAAAGACATCAAAAGCTACCGTATCCTGCAAATCAAAAGCACTTTTACAATTTCAGAAGGTGACTGCGCCGCTGGGTAAAATTCAAAAATTGCAAAACTACAAAGGGCCTACACCCCACGACCCCTAAGTCAAGTACACCTAACACCGCCCGGTGTCTACTGAAACACACTTAGATGCTACATATTCGCATATAGCACTTGTACTGTTGCCACCCATGAAACAACTATCAAAATCTTTTGATCGTCCTTAGCATCATTCCCTCATTTTGAAAACAACACCACGCGTGTGTGTATAGTACATCCTTGGCGCCCATTTACTTTACTCTAGTGCAAACAACAGAGAAACCCCTCCACCCATTTGAAGCCTTTAACAATTCGCCAAAAACGGCAAAAAAAGGAGATAAAACGGCAACCAGAGCACTACGTTATGTTTTATCTAGAAAAACGCCACAAGCAATCCAGCAACAAAGTGTGTAAGTGTACTCCAACTAGAGCTAACCGGGACACTTTGCCTTGTCGGGAATCCTTGATAAACTCAATGCGACACGTTTAATGTTTCTTCTTCTGCAAACAAGCGAATACATTCGTGCATATATGTGTATGGAATGTTTCGCTCCTTCTGGGGTTTTCGAAGGCAATACTATGGTTTGGCCATACCCTTGATAAATCTGCAATCACTTCAGCTCTATTTCTATGGTACTTACGTGTTACTTTTTCCCCCCATCTATACATATATATGTATAAATGTGATGGAGGAAAAAGAGCCGGCAAAAAAGTAATTATTTTCTTAGCCGCAGGGGATTCCAGGACCTCGACACGCTCTCTATGTCGGTAGCGCTCACATGCATGCAACAATCCTTTTGAGCAGTTTTCTAGAAAACAAAAAATAGTAAACAACACTATTTACCTGGAAGCATGCATATTGCATATACGAGGTCCTTTAAATGAGTAAACACCTTTTTCCTATACAATAGTAAATGAAAGGACTCGAAACTGGAACATTGCTCTAAATGGAGCTATTCAAAACACTGGAATCTGTTTAATTAATGCGGAAATAAGTTGTTAACCGATTTCTTTTTTTATACCCTCCACAGGAAGGTATATTCACTTTGTCATTACAATAATTGTAACGCCAAGAAGAAGTTAGCGGAGACCTCATAAAGTATATATATTCTGAATCAGGATCACATTCTGAATCGTTTTAGCCATGTCCGTCTGTCTGTCTGTCTGTTGAAAGCACGATAGCGCCCAAAGTAATTGACATAGGCAAATGAAATTTTGTGAAAGGACTTTTTGTTATCGTCGTCAGGTTGGTATTGAAAATGGGCTATGTCGGTCAAGTAATTCTGGTACCTCCCATACAAAATCAATCACTTGTATGCAGTGGAGGGTATCAAAGCATCGGCCAGGGCGATAGTAACACTTTTACTTGTTTTTTTTAATTAAGTCCGACGTCAATCTAGAAACGTTTAAAAAAAGAGAAATTGCCTACAAGCTGAATTTGAACTTGGATGTAGCCCAGTTTGAATTCATGTATCTGTGTCTATGTTAATCAAAGGGGGCTCACTCATACTTGAAAAAAAACAGCCTACACTCTTCCGGTTTAAACCGGATGTCGGTAACCTGAGGTGGGCTTTCATTTCGTCATCGAGTGCTGCGGCTGTGCTGGGCAAATAAAAGTTGTTTTTATGTCGTTTTTGATTTGGTTTTTAAGATTTCTGCTGCCGAATCGAATATCAAATCCTAATTTGTGTGTAGATGCCGCAAAAAATATTTCTTTTCACTTGTACTGGAAATCCATTTCAATTGATTTGTACACATTTTTAATAACTCATTTCATTCTCGAAAAATTAATAATTCAGTTAAAAAAGCAATTCTTCCAACGATAAACAATTCGCTACCGTCAGTTGTGTGTCATACACATTGGTATTAGGGAAAGAATGTGTAAATATGAGAAAAAATTGAGATTTATCAAATGTTCCTCAGATAAAAAAAAGGGTGATGTTTTTGGCAAATCGAACATGAAAGGTAATCTCGATGAAAGAAAAATGTATCTTTTTGCCAAATCGAAAACGACATAAGTTTATGATATTTATAAAATGAGCTAACACGTTTTTTTTTTAATTTTGCTAAAAGAGATTTTGTAACTTAAAGTTTTTTTTGTATATTTTAAAGAAAACACATTTTTTTTGTTGATTTTAATGCTTTATGTTTCGAAATCATATTTAAACAAAATGTTTGAACACCGTTTAGGGAAAACATTTTTTAGTTTTAGCATAATTTATAATCTGTAATTAGTAGGTACGTAAAATGAATGCTTGTACATATGCATTTTTTGTTAAATTAAAAAAATTAATTCTCTATTTTTATTTTTTATATATTGCTGTCAAGTTTGTATGCGCTTGGTTTTTTCTTGTACAGGCCATAATACAAAAATCCTCGTAGATCACCCTATATTTATGTTAAATACTCGGAACAATAAAAAAATATTTTGATCACTTTTTGTATCCCAAAAGCCCAAAGTGCACATGTTTTTTGTTAGTTAATAATTTATATTGTTTTTTTTTTTTATTTCCGATATTAATTAATAATTATTTTTTTAAATATGAATAGCATTTGCATTTTTACTGTTCGTAACATTATTCAACACTGTTCAGTGTTATTAAACGACAGAATTTCCTATCATATTTTGATTTTGTACAAATATGGTGTTAAACAAACGAATTTGGAAACATTCACCAAGCCTAATAGAAATTTATTCAATGTTCATGAACATTTTCTAAGATTGACTTATGCCCTAGTGGAAGCTTGGGCTTAACTTGCATGTTGTTAACTCATTTTTGGAACAACCCCAACGGATTTCATTTATGCGATTGCATGCATTTTGCGGTCAAAAAAGAATTCATACAAATAAAATTAAAAAAAAAAACTGAAATGTGAATGGATGAATAGTTTTTGGTGCCGAAGATGGATAGACAACTAGTTATGCTATCTAAGAAAACCATAATCAACATTTAATTTTTTTACATTTATTGTTATAAATCTATTTACAAATTGTTTGTTATTAAAATAGTGCCACCCGGCGGCCATTAATACACATATTCACAGACAGGAAAAACAAGAGCGCGCGAGAGAGGGCTGTCATTCAAAATTTGCGGGGAAAATCGTGTAGGTGCACGGAAGCTGACTGTCTAGTTTGGTTAGTCGATGACCGGACGCTACAAGCAGGCAAGACTATTTGGTCTCTTGTGAGTCTTCAAGAGAAAAATTATTAAACAGGAAAGGTATTTCTTATAAACTTGATGCTCGAAGAAGGAACTTCGGAGCAAGGATGCAAATCTAAGATAAAACTAAAATGATCCCTCACTTTGTACGTGCCTAGCTAATGACCCTCCTTAATGTTAAGAGAGTGCAATTATTAATACCGGCCGACTTTTGCTTGGTCCTTCCAAGGTAAACTTCATTGGCCACACATCTTATTTCCCGCATAACGATTCATTATATTCATAACTTGAAGCAAATGTATTATTGCTATCAATTTCATTTATCCTTACCGCGTTTTTCCTTTTTCCTCAACCACCACAAGCACTTTACTCTGGCCGTATTCTGCTCGCCTTCAAGAAATTCACAAAAAAATAAAAAATTAAAACGAGAAAAACCCCCCAAAAAGCACAAATCACTTAAGAAAGCGCAAAGCTTGAACAAAAAAAGGACCACCACAACTCTTGCAAACAAGCGGTCTTCTTTACAAATCTCCACCGAAAAAAAAAATGTGTCTAACAAAGGCAGACCAACAACAGAACTAACCACTGTACCTACCCTACCCAGCAACCACTAGCGATCCAAACTCAACCGAGCTGGCGTTAGGGATAAAAGCAAAAGCACAGCAAAGTAACCGAAAAAAAGTCGACACTCTTAGAGCAAAACGATGTGAAAACGAAGCTTACTCATGCTGCCTCAAGTAACAAGAAATTTGCAGCATGCAACGAGCATACCGTGCCGGGACAACTCTCAGAAGGGATGTTTCTTTATGGCCATAATTAACCAGATATAAAGTTTTTCTGCTGCTGCTGCTTCTTAAAAGTGTGTTGCTATGTAATTAGGGAAACAAAAAAAGAAAAATACTTGACGACTACTTAAAGAGAAACTAAGTGCTAAGGCCACTGAATAGGTTGAGAAATGAAGTAGTTTTGGAGAATATGCTCGTTTTCGTGTTACCTACTTTGGAATGAAAGGCACAAGTAAGGATGTATCACAGGGATGGCTTTTGCCAGCCTTTTGTCGTTCGTACTGCTTATGGGAGAATGCAATTCATGAGCAGAAAGCAGGGGAAATTCTATGCATACAAAGTGATATGTAGAGAGCTGCTATTATGCAAGTGATTTCAAAACAGTTCATTCGCGAATACAGCTCGGAGATTGAGGTAGGTTTGGCACAGGGTTATGAGGTTACTGGGAATTTGCGAACCTTATGTAAAACATCATAATTCGATGGATAAACCTTATAGCGTTTTTTGAAACTTTTTATCAAGGGCAATCCCCGAAAGAGTGGGGAAGACATTTTGGAATTGCTCTAACCATCTCATCCTGGGCTTAGTTGATGTATACGCTTTTCCAAAATCACTTAATTCATAGCACTACACTACTGTGGAACACAGGTTTTAAGTGGCGAAGCCACCTATGCGTTGACTGCTCTGTCATCATTGATTATCTCACTCATTGACTTATTATATATGGACTGCTAGTGAAATGTCACTTCCATACAATCTCTGCCCAGAAAATGACGCCAACATAACTAGCGCTCGTGGTTCTATGCGAAAAATAAGTGAAACAAAATGACAACCATCTTGGATTTCTCCATAGAATGCTAGAGCCACCTATTGGGCCTGAGTGGATTTGCCAAGTGAAACGGTTGAAATTCAAATTGTTGCGCCATTGTTTACAATAGATGTCATCTCGAAATTGTGATAGTTTAAATACAAACAACAAAATTTGAATAAAAAATCGTTTTTCATGGCAGAATTTTCGTATATTTATTGCGAATTAGTTTTTTATCTTGTTTTTCATTATTCATTTTAGAAATATGATGTAATAACACTTTTGCGTAATTCATACAAACACACAGCCAATTTTTTTGTAGCAATTTGCTTCAAAATGTTTGGAGCAAATTGTTTTATTATCAGCTGATTCCGTGTCAATGTACTGGTCATTAAGATAACGTATCGCCTCAGGCCAAACCTTGTTAAATCCATTTTTTTTACGCAATCTATATAAAACAAAATGCGTTTTCTGCCTCATGCATTTTGATTGAAAATCTTACCTATGGAAACAGATTTGTCCCTTTTCAGAGAAACTTGAATCATATTGCAAATTGCAACCAATTATACAAAACTTCATTTTTTAATTTTAAATCTTTATTCAATTAATCGCAATAGCAGTCTTATGCAAAACTATCTGCAACGAAATGGAATAGTCAGATGTGAGTTTCCAATTTATTCCGCTCCGAACCACGAGAGATAGCGCTTATGTCGGAACCAACGCGCAGTTGTCTACTAGCAGTCCATATATAATAAGTCAATGATCTCATTTATACAATATTCTGGTGATCCATATAAATGAACTATGTAAGATGCCCCACCTATACATTGGAGGAAGCTCATGCCGGCAGCTTCTGTCCGCGATCTTATTCATTCGACCAGTACCTAAATTTCATTGCCATTGCCAGATGTAAGTGGTCGCACAGGCAACAAATAATAGGCTGTGAACTTAACTTTGAGACCAAGTCCGGTAGTACCGAAACAGATAGACCTTGGTGTTTTAAAATTGAGCCCGCCTGCCAGTGCCCACCTGAGTAGTGTGTCGAATGAAAAGTTTAAAAATGAGTTTAGTAGAGATATTCCTCTTAGGTTTATGGCCTCGAAATTAATATGTAATCGAACTTTGCATATTACATCAAGGTTTCAACCGTTGTTAAGTCCGTATAATGAAGGACGCCATCTTTTGAGTCGACTGTGGCCTCAGATGTTTCTATCTGGAATCACTTTCGGGCTCTTGCGAGTTCCTCTCTCTCTCTAGGAATTTATCTTTTCGGATAGACTTTCACCAATCTATGAATATATATGTTGTCCATCTAAAATTTGTTTGCAGCTTTCCCACTCCTGTTTGAAAAACTGATTCGATTCTGCAGCCTCCCTTTCCAGTACTGATTTTCTATTCTTTTCGAAATCATATCTCAACTGGCAGAAAATCGATGGATGGTACGTGGCACAAAAGTTTTTTCGACACCGTTTGGTAGAAGATTTTGGTCTTAGTGTGTCTTTCCAGACAGCTACCTTATCTAACCTAAATTAGCCTTGGTAGAAGCTTTGCTGCAGTTCAGTTTTTCTGTACATTTCCTATCGATGTTTTCACTTATTTTTCACTTTATTTTCTTATAAGGCTTATGACTTCTGAGGCTTTACAGCTCGCTCTGATGCGGACTTTATGAGTTCTCCTAGGAACCTCAATGCGGTCTTGCTGGTTATGATTGCATAGCCAACATGAAAATCGAAAATCGTTTTGATACTTCTCATATCTCATAATCAAGGCTTTTGCTCCTCCAAAAGGGGATTTTTATAGAAATTTTACTACTCTATCAAGGTACAAAGAACCAAGTTAATGCGACTTACTATTGTTAAAGGACTGGGGGTCATATTCAAAAATCCCTTCTCAGTGGAAAACACCCTCAAAGTTGTATGCCTTTTGGCCTTTGTGTTGTTTTGAGTACAGAAAAGGGATGATTATCGAACTACTTTTAATTTGAGTCCCACCTGCTTCAAGCATTTTTACACAAGATCAGGGAGGCAAGGTCCTAGAAAAAAAAACCCAACAAATGAGAATAGTTGACTTTTAAAGACCATTTACCTCAACGAGGCTTAGATAGAGCTGACAGTGGGCCTTACCAAAAATAATTTTTAACACTTGCACTAAATATTTTGTAGGTCACAATATGCAATTTCGCATTGAAAATGATGCCATTGTGAATTCGGAAAATCTAGCCTGGACACTAAAATCGATTACTAGTATCGCGGTGTAAGTTGAAAACCCTCACACAATCAGTGAACCTAAAAGCATTATCAAAAATATTTAAAGCGATGTCCCACCTTAACCAACCACTGATTAGTTTACGAAATAAAGCTTTTAAAGAGCTCCCATTCCCAAGTTTGATATAATTTTCATTTATGGAGCGGCCAGGCCATGTGACATGTTTTATGGCATACAACAAAAAAAAAATATATGTTGCTATTCACGAAAGCTATAAAAAGAAATCGGATTAAGTACGCCAACACCGAGTGACTACCCCACAAAAACCTTATTGCATTAAAAATTCAAACATGTGTGTGCTGGGAGCTGCTCATTGCCAGCCAGGCGTTTGTTTTTATAGAAAAGTTTTTGTTTCGCAATTAATTTACTCGCATACACACATTCACAGCGCACAACGCCAGTACACATTAATTTCGTGAGCTTGTTTCGTTGAAATTTAAGGATAGCAAACAACAAAAGCTGTACAAACACAGGCCGCTGGGATGGCGATGGCGACATACTCGTAATATATTTTTAGCTAAGGAGTATAACGTGTAATAGAAAAAGTTCAACTCAAAGTTGTTGCTTTTGCTCGAGCATGTGTTTTACCCAAATATACATATCTGAATTTCAAGTGCCAAAAAGTGATTCCAAGTAGTTCTTTTTGTTTTTTTGTTTATATCTAACTGAATTTGATTCGCATAGATGGGTCACATTATTAAGTATAAGTTCATGGATTTTTTTAGCGGAGGCCGGAGGGTTTCTTTTAAGGTCCTTAAATTATATTTTCATGAGTGCAAACCTTACAACAAGGAAATTTTAAATTTCCTGACAAGTAATTATTAAAGTTCGTCAAAAAGCTATGGAAATTATTGAGAAAATCTCTACAAAATATAATTGGACTGCTTTGCAAAAGGTATACATATTCCAAGCAACCTATTTTTTAGTAAATATTAAACGTGATTCCCTTTTTGGATTCTTTCAACAGGCCGATGCGATGCGATGTCAAGTATTCTTTTTTTTCCATTTATTTTGTCGCTCAGGTAATCAAACAGAATGCTGAAAATAACTGAATGGTATATTTATTGCTCCACCTGTTTTTGGTAGCGTATTTATGCCAACAATAAATAAAAATTGTACACGAATATCTAAAATATGTTGAGCCTTTATTAGATACATGTTAATCATAGCCGTTGTATCCTGGGAAGTTCCTAATGGTCTGCTCAAGGAAAAGAATTGATATTGTTTTGTTGTCCTTTATTTCTAAATGAGATTGGGTTGAGTTGGGCGTTGTAATAATAGGGTAAATTTGGAATCTGTATAGCGATGACCCGGAATCTTATATGCGCTAATAAACATCAATTCTGGTAGATAGCCAAGGGATACTTATACATCTTGGCTCAACAAGAGCCAAGAGCCAAGACCTTAAGCTCGCTGCCACCACTTCCTTGTATTTCGTGAAGAGCCTGAGTATGCTGTTTGGATAACAAGACTGCGATGATCCTCATTTTTCAACGCTGTATTAACCTCCCTTTCAATTGCGTTTTTTTTTTTTGCAGCGCTACATTAGTTTTGTGTTGTAGCGGCCATATCTTTTTCTGTTAAAAGCGTTCCTGACCATACTACGAGCCCTTTCTAAAGGGTCCGCCAAATATCTTTTTTTTTTGAAAATGCTATAGAAAAAAACTACTGAATATTTTCTCAAATTTATTTTTTTATTTGAAAGTACAATCCTTCCGGTTAATAATGGAAAACAATTTCATTCAAATGGCTGCCTCGGCTGGCCATGCAGTAGCCTACACGATCGGTCCAATTTTCAAGCACATTATCGATTGTGTGCAGCTGTATTTCACCAATGGCTTCACGAATATGGTCCTTTAAAGCGTCAATTGTCTCTGGCTTGTCGGCGTAACACTTATCTTTTACGGCACCCCACAAATAATAGTCCAACGGTGTCAAATCGCAGCTCCGAGGTGGCCAAACGACATCAGCTCTGCGGCTGATAATGCGATCTTCAAAAACAGGGCGCAAAACATCGAGTGTAGCTTCGGTTGTGTGGCACGTAGCGCCGTCCTGCTCATTTTCGAAGAAAAATGACCCAATTATGCCTCTGGACCAAATTCCGCACCAAACAGTGACTCGTTTTGGGTATATCGGCTTTTCAATGTATGCGTGCGGGTTTTCTGTGCCCCAAATGCGACAATTTTTTTGCTTGTTTACATACCCGCCAAGATGAAAATGAGCTTCATCTGAAAAGATGATTTTTTTGGCAAAATCGGCATCTTCGTGTAGGCTACTGCATGGCCAGCCGAGGCAGCCATTTGAATGAAATTATTTTCCATTATTAACCGGAAGGATTGTACTTTCAAACAAAAAAATAAATTTGAGAAAATATTCAGTAGTTTTTTTTTATAGCATTTTCAAAAAAAAAAAAGTTATTTGGCGGACCCTATATATGCCGCGTCTTTCAGCCTATCACTACAATGGGACAACTGGGGCACATCCCTGGACGATATTGTTCTTGAAATTTTAATGACCATAATAAGTTATTTTTTGTCCAATTTTTTTGTGATATTCGTCAATTTTTAATCATATTGATAGTTCAGGAGGTCTACCGTTTCGACGATAGTCGTCTGCAAAGTTACTGATATACTAACCTCGGAATGTAGAGTGAAGACTGTCTCACGCAATCATGCTCGCTGATGTTTTTGTCTAGTGAATTCATCAGCCTTTTTTTGAGAAGCTATAGATAGACTTCTGTCTTCTTCGTCTTGACAATAATTCTCCTTCAAATTTGATAAAAGTAGTACAGCGAAGTACTCACCCAATCATGGGGAATAGTGTTTGAAGCATTTTCAGAAACTGCTCAGTGGTTATACATCCAGAAAATCTAGGAGCATTTCTACCACCGAATAAAGTAGAGTTAAGCTTAGCTATAAAAAAAAGCTTAATGACCCCAAGGCCGCCGAGTCTGATCTCTGATCGCCCATCTGCAGTTTGAAAGCAGGTCTACTCAAATATTCTGAGAATACCCCGTATTTCGCCAAGCATATGCGCCATCATGAATTGTCTTCTTTAATCAGGTTTTAAAGAAGATTAGGCAGGGAAGTTAAGCTCCCAGGGAACACAGGCCGTTTCACCGTTATTTGTCTTTTTTTCACTGAAAACCGCCTCAGAGTTATGTTTTAAATGCTCCTTCAGTCTTGCGGTAAAAAATTGTATGTTCCTACCATCCGAAAAGTATGACCCTAACAATCAGACCCAACGGAATATTGTAAGGCGTTTAGTTACGCCTACCATTTATTTTCTTTATTACTTATGATTTTGTTTTACCAAGACAAAGCGGTAATTTTTAGTTATATAGGAAGCGCCACACGCCCTGGCTTGAAGCTCCTCGTACAGTGCTTATGACCTGCTCCATAGACCCACAGTTCTGTCAAACATGGGTGTGGAGTCGGATGAATTATCTGCTAAAGGTTTATGGACAAACAGACAAAATATGTTGCATTCTAATTCGTATTATAGAATTTTCGCACCTAAAAGATGTCATGATCATGGCACACAAAAATTATTTCGGATAACCTCATGTGATCTGCTAAATTGATGGTCACTTGGTAAGTAATACACACCGGTCCAAAGTTCTTGAACCTATAGCTGTTAAGTTACAGTATCATTTTGCTTACGAAAAAAAAAAAAACAGGACTCCGCGCAATATAGCGAAATAAAGCCCCAAAAGTAAAAATGAAAAAAGGGCCCAAAATTGGGATACATTTTCATAATGAAATAAAGCTCCATTTTTAATAATACGGAAACTAGTCCGCAATGAAATGAGGCCTGTATTTTTATGCTCGATTTTTTCAGTTATGTATTCTATTATTCGCTTACATTAATGTAAAAGTAAATTGCCCAAAAATAACGTTGGGGTCTTTTCCTGGGACTTTATTTCGCTGAGGCCAAAAAGTTTAAAAATTCTGAGTTTCCGAAACACGTTACAAATTTTTATAAAACTATCATTGCTAGGTTAAAGCAATATTTGGTGTTTTGATGTCGTTGAGAAAATATAATTCTGTACCTAAAATAAAAGGTGCCAACGGAGTCACACAAAACATTCTTTTTAGTTGCCAATTTTACTGAATAATGAAATCACAAGAACTGACTATGCTGCTGATATAGGGTCGAGTGGGGTAAATGTAAACTGGGGTAAATATAAACACCACCAATATTATTCAAACCCTTCGTCAATCGTAGCATGTCATGACACGATTTCAAAAAGCGCTTTCTCTTCTTAATGCAAACATGAACCAGGCATTATCTGTCAACGTGTTAGTTGAAAGCCACTTCTGAACCAGAGACAATACTGAGACCACCAACTCCGGCCGATTTTCCGTTACTTAGCCTACAAGCTATATTTTTTATGGAGTGTACCTGTACACATCTGGGGCGCTAGTATTGTTACATAGAAAATCGTATTGACAAATGTCACGAAACTTCAAAAATTCCGGCTCACCAACACACTCCCAGCAGATATGAGACACTTCCGCTGTGGGCAAAGTTGCTGGCAGAGTTCATAGAGTTTTATCCGTTAAATTTGAAATTGTTCGTTACGTGTGGATAACATTTTTTTTTAGGAATAAGTGCACAAATGCTTAAAATGTTCATGAAAAATTAACAATGTAGATTGGTGGAGGGAAAATGAAAACATTTTGGGCAAATTTTCTTCATTATTTAAGAAAAATTTACACACGAAATCGAAGTTACTGATATCCAAAAGCGGAAAATACACAACCATGTTTGTCCCAATATGTTTCTAGTATATAGAACATCAACTTTAGATAGTTTTACTAGCCAAACAAATCAAATTATTCGCCTTTTAACAATTTATAATAACTAACCAATGGCGTTCAGTAATGAAAAAATGTGGTATTCCCGAACTCTTTCACATTTCCCCACGGCTGCCGAGGTTGGCAGCATTTATTTTTGCATTTTTTGTATGTTTTTGCATGTCACACGGATTCTTTTTTGACATAACACCGATGAGAAAACAAAATGGCTAATTTGAAAAAAAACTGAGGGGGCCAGCTGCAAGAGGATTGTGAGTTGGGGGTCTCAGTATGGTTTGTCTATGTTCTGAACATTCAATGTGTTCTTTCTGATTTAGTTCACATTTGCCCCAGCTGTTATCACTCTACGTGCTCTATATATCAAGATCGGTATTTCCATTTACCCCAGTTTTCTTGAATTTTTATAAATGGACGGGGGTAAGTGTAAACATTATTTGTTTTTAAAGTTGCACTATACAACAGTTAATATATCTCAAATATAATAAAAGTTTAAAAAAGTTGTGAAAGGTTTATCAATTTGTTATCGGAATCATTGTAAAATAGGAAAAATCGAAAATGAGAAAATCGTTTACACCCTAAGTTGATTTTTGTACAAAAAGTCAACAAATATTTCAAGTCAGTCAAGGAATATAGTTCGCAATTTAGATAAGAACTGGGATACGAAAACCTATTAAACTAAATTCCACTTGACCAGAAGGTCGCCCGAGATGGCAATCAGCTGTAGAGCCATCTCTTCAATTAACAGAATGATGATTGATTAGCGAACTCCATTCTTGTGGCACTTTCTCTGAGCACAACGTAGGTAAGTTAAGCTTGTTTACCATAGTAGATATATACTCCCACGTCCCACCCTTCAGAAGGGGTGGTGCGGCGGTTAAGCGGCCTTCTGGTTTTTTTTTCTTGATTCGCTTCGATTGGTTTTCTTTCGTGGAGCGGTTCGTCCATTTGTGGAATGTAGTATGTAGGTCATCATCATCATCATTTGCTTGTAAATATTACCTACTTGAAATGGTTTTTATCTCTAAATACTGACGTCAACCACTGCTATTAGTCCAACCAATGCGTGCCATCAATCTTATCAACCAATTAATTCGCCCAGAAGTCTAACGTCGGTATGCTCCGTATAATTAGTATCAGCTAGAGTCTTGGGGATTCCCTTTAACACATTCATTTACACTACACATTGCCGCCCACTTGTGTGTGGCCATATATAGCTTAATTGACAGCCCTATTACCCTGTCGTAAGATGTCCTGAGTGTGGATTATGTTTTTTCACAGAAAAGTGACAATGCCAGCTTTTTTCGCCGCCACTAAACCCAACCAAGGTTGGACTTTTTTCTGTTAGTAACTTTTGCAGCCCTTTCGCCACCGAAAGAACACACATTTTAATTACTTTTCTCGAATTATCCTCTCTCCCTTTTGGCACTGTTCTTGGTCTACATCTCAATTCAAAAAATAAAAAATAAAAAATTTATTTGATGTCATATTTAGTTGGCGGTGTTTTTACAGTCTCTATCTCTTTCTGTTTCAGGTGAGCATCCAGCTGCAATGCAGCACAATGCCGCAACATCAGTGGTAGTAGTAAATTCAAGGACCAGTCGCAGTTGGCTGTGTGGAATATTGCCCGTGCTATTGCTGTGTTTTTTGCGAGTACTCCTGAAGTCGGTTTCCGGTGTAAGTAATTCGTTGAGGATAAACAACGACCTCAAGAGCTGAAGAAACGTTCCGGATTGTTGTTGTGTTGCATCTGGGAATTAAATTTGCTTCTCTCTTATTCTTCTTCAACTTTTCGTACTTGTTTTGTGTATCCGTTTTGTTTTAAAACATTTTCCATGGTGACTTTGCTGAGATTTATTTATTTTTTATTTTTTTTTTTCACTTTTTGTGTTTCTGTTTATATTATCCTTCATGAATGGGTTTGGTGATTTTACTCAATGCGAGTATGTAAGGAATGAGTGTAAGAGTTATTATAGATTAATTAAAATAACGATTATATATTTATATACCTACACACACCTGTAGCGGATAAGGAAAACATTAATAAGTTTGTTATAGGTAATAGGTACCTACATGGTACATCGTACACATATATATATTTGACATATACATAGGTTCATCATAGGATTTTCCGAAATACTAACAAGTTAAGTAGAACCTTTAAGAAGGACGCACGTGTAAATAGTAGTCTTAAGATGTTATAGGCAAATTTTAGTTTAGTTTTGTTTTTGTAATGAGTTTTTTTTATATATCTGCACAAATAACTCCATTGCTTGGTTGTGATAAGTTTAAAGAGAATTTTATGTCAGTTTGCCATTTTGAATTATTCACTGAGACAAAGGCCATTTACCTCGCTTATGTCAGTTTTTTATTTTAAAGGCAAAGACCAAGTCGCTAAAAATTCTTGGCTCTAGGGGAGAACTTGTTTTGTCAGGCTTCGAAACGGTTATTTTTTCCTTCGTACCTGCAGACGGGACAGCTTAAGTTCAATGAAGCTCAAAGATCGCGATTTTCGTCATTGCCATTTGATATTTTTCTTCTACGCCTCTGAATTTATATCCTAAAGGGTTTTTTTCTACCCCAGCAATTGATGTTTTATGTCGTGGCAAAGGCATACTGAGGTGGAAGTTTTCCTAGTGATTTATATGTTTTCTGATGCTAAGCCTTTATGCTTAGAAGAGCTTTCTTCTTATTTTTAGTAGTCAGGCCCACCGAAATGTCTGATCATCAAGCAGGGGTCTAATATTCGATTGTCGAAAAAAAAACCAAATTCCATCTTAAGGCTGTTTTTAAACTGGGCCCCCTCTCGCGAAAGTCTGACAAACATCCGAGAGTATTACTTTTATGAAAGAGCTTTTCTATTCTGCCCTTCGGACTCGACAAAACACTGAAGATGACTTCAGTTCATTTTCATTCCGAACATTGTAAACTCAAACCAACTAAAGTTTGTAAGAAGCTAGGCCTAGGGTGACGACTTTTCGGTTTTTTTTATGCAAACATCAACCACTTTCAATTCTAGTGCTAAACTTTTCTTGATCATAGACTTGACAAGCCTTATCAGTAAAACAAGCTCATGCGCACATATGCCGCCTTCATGCGATCAAGCCTCATGCACTAAACTCCATACGATAAAGGGCTCAACGACTGCTAACTGGTTTCAACTCAATAATCCAATACACAACGACACTTAGGTTAGGTCAAACAGGCTCGACAAAAATCAGGACCCTCATATAAAACCAGGTATCATCGCGACAACAACACACATGCGAAAAAAACATTTCTGCTCCGTTCTCGAAAAAAGCCTCATTTCAATTATGAGCCCAGTTTTTGTAAAGCGTTTATATTTTTCTAAATTAATTTATCTCAACCCTTAGTTTTCTTATTATTTGAAAGAAAAAAAAATTGTACAAAACACTGACAAAAAATTTAGAATATCTTTTCAAAAATGGAGGCGAAAACAAAACCAAATGAAATAAATCGAATCCAATATAGCACACACATTTGAAAGGTAAAACAGTAATACATAAATATAAATATCATATAAACAATTATTAGAACATAATAAAAACATTAATTTTACAATACACATATAATAATAAGGAACAAAAAACCAACCTTCTTTTTTTTATAGCACAAATTCTGTGTTCAGAGTGTGAAGAATATTAAATAAAAGAGAAAAAAAAAACAATTAAAAAAATGTGAATACCTAATGAAAAATTAATAAAAATGTTTAAATAAAACCACTATTGGATAAGGAAAAGTCTTTTATATGTAGTACAGAAACGAAAATTGAATTGAAATACGGATCGAATATGTTCTCTTAAGAAAAAACAAAGAAGGAGTAAAATTAATTTGTTGATACCAAATTTTAGCAAAACAAAAAAAAATATATAGTTGTAAGAAATAAATAAATTTACTCTAAGTTAAGTGATATTTATAAGAAAACAGAAATGAACAGACTTATTGAGATTGTAAAAGGAAAACCAACAAACAAAAATTTGTAAATACAATTTATTAAATTATTTAAGAGAATAAAAGGAATAAGTTTAGAAAATTTCAATAAAATGCTTCATCATTTATTTTATTCTCCTTTCAGCTTAGATTTCAACCAATACTTTTAGACTGATATGGAGTGGAAATGTTTGATAATGTTGACTGCAAGTTTGAATGCTTGAATCCGAACCAATGCCATAAACATTTAACCATTCCAACAGGTACAGTACATAAATAAAATAAATAAAAATTGAGTTTATAAATATAGAGAAATAGGAAAATGTACCAACGAAAAATAAATTTCATAATACCACAATAATTTGCAAATATACACAGTTGGCCTTGCGATTCTCCGCCCAAAAACAAAAGGCAATACCGTAGGGAATTTTGCAGATACATAAAGATTCATATAGCCAAAAGCTCCCGTCAAACGTCGACAAAAAGAAAGCAACAAACGAACGAAAGCAACGCGGTACACGACTACCACCACTCAATTTGCTAATATTTCCAGTTGAGATGAGAGACACCTTTGTGAGCAGAGATTGACATCTAAATCAATCAATTTTGCCACAATTAGAATGAGTTGGCTTATTACGATAAAATAAAGTCGAAATGTTGCTTCGTGTAAAAAAAAATACATTGCATAACAGGTCAGCAAAGGACGCTAGACCGAGCTTCTAACAGCCATTTAGCTTGAGTTCTTCATTTTCTAGGACAAATCGAAAGGATCTACAATTTTAAAACTAACCTTTCCTAACCTAGCGATTGCACCTAGTTTTTGCTAAAAAAACACCTTTCATACGACCGCTCTCTTAGATCATTAATACTTTTGCAGTCATTTCAAGAGGAAACTGGTTCGACTTTCATACTGGTGAGTCAAAAGCTTCTATATGGTATTTTTGCTATTTGGTATTTAATTCCTACAGCCTTAGAATAAAAAAAAAAGTTAATTTAAGAAACCCAAAAACCCGACTGGCTCTAAAAAAAAAGAATTAAAAATATATGAACAAGACTGTCAGTCGGGTTTTTTGGTCTTTTTAAATTAACCTCTTTTTATTTTTATCTCTATGACACTCCGGAGAAGAATACGAACATTATAGGACATAGGCTACAGGGTCCCGTAGGAACGTACATAGGATACGCGCCAAACACATAACCCTCCCTGTGTCCAGTCGGGTAAAAAAGCCAAGAGGTGGCTTCATGGATAATACAAAAGCACAAAGGAAACCACAACCGGTTTTTCAGAAAATCGCGTTACCTAACGAAAAAGAACCTGCAACCACCAATCATGACACTAAGAGTAAACATGCCTTTATAAATATTGTGGCGCAGCTGGCAAATTTTCCGCTTCGCTGTTCTTCACAGTCGAAACACTTTTTTAATATAACACGGATGGTATACAACATTTGCATGCAGCTATTGCATATTTTAACGATGGTCCTCGCCACGATTTCTATCTCGTTTTTATTATTCCAATTCCATTTAAAACACAAATTGAACGCAGTGTAACTACGTACATTTTCTCACAGTTCTTGGTGCGATAACTATGGTATCCTAATAAAGTTTGATAAAATAACAAAGAAGAAAGTTGCGCCAAAGGGTGCTGTAAAAGAATAATATGGAAACTATTTAATTTTTGACTTTACGCTTAGTTGTTGCTGCTGTAAAGTTTCAATTTATTTTTACTTCGCTGAAAATCAAATAACGTTTCGGAGAACAGTTTCACTGTATAAATTGTGCGTTTCGGTTTGGAACGATATTTAAAACGGAAGTCATACTTTTTTTTTCCATCGTTGTGCAATTTACTGATGTTATTTGTGTGCAAATTTGTAGGTGCTTCTTTGACTGTCCTAAATTTTTAAAAACGACACAAAGCTAAAAATATTTCACACGACATTCGTATTCAGCATAAAGCAATAATAGTTGGTTCAATAGATGTATGTATAGGAAGTAGGACCCTATTTCTAAGTTTAAAGTAATCCAAAGTAATTCGTTTATGGAAGTTTTTATTTTAGGAATAAAATAGCGTAAAATATTCGCAAAAGGTGCTGTGGAAATTGCCTTATGTAGTAGCCAGTTTGGTGATTTTTCGGGTGTTGGACCAGCCCAATAACCACTGAGCCAATGTCCCGGTTTATGTTCAGTATACTGAGGACAATCAGCATGGAATGCTTTTCACAGCATTACATTTCCAACTTGGCAATACTGCTTCAACACGCATCGAAGATGTGCATCTTTAAAAAAGAGACATGCAACTTAACGCAGGAGGTATTATTAAGTTTTGCGACCAGTTTATGCTGCTCAACAATAACTCTCAACTAAAGTAGCACTGTGAGCTCTCAGCTGTAAGTTTTGATATCACTGAAATAAGTATTGCCTTTTAAAATGCAGTGGGGGTTATCTCGAACAGTATTGCTTGGATGGAATGATATTTTACGTGATTTTTAGCTACAAACCTCTTCTATACTGGCCATGGTTTTACACTGACACCGCACGCTCTATCACTATCTCTATAATGTGTGGCCAATTTAACAGCTAAAATAGGTTTCGTTTGAAGATTATGCTGGTCCTTAGGCAAACAGCTGGCCAGCGTTACCAGATGGTCAAAATATTTCCCCGAGGCTTGGGTTTTTTTTCCAAAATTCCAAAAA
Organism: Cheilosia variabilis; assembly: GCA_951230905.1. Taxonomy (NCBI): domain Eukaryota; kingdom Metazoa; phylum Arthropoda; class Insecta; order Diptera; family Syrphidae; genus Cheilosia; species Cheilosia variabilis. Next base: position 20,534,838 of record OX579679.1, on the reverse strand, counting down.
TGTTCTCCAATTTTTAGTCACTACTTTTGTTAACATGTTTTATGTACGAATTAACAGAAGTAATTTCGAAGTTTGGTTTTCCGAATGCAAAAGTGTGCAGCAAATAAATACAACTCAAAATGTCGACGCATTTTGAAACCATCTTGTAAGAATTTACACAGTCCTTTGACAACTTTGATGAAGCTATTGCTTATTAAACTTACAGATGAGGTGCTTAAATCAGGGAAATTATTTAGGAAACTATTTCAAAAAACTAGAACTTTTTCCTAAACAAACTGGCATTAGCTTTTTTTGAAAGACTTGTTTGGTTAACGAAAAAAATAGTCTAAAGATAGTATAGCAAATAAAATTGGCAAATATAGCTTTGGAGGATCGATCGATTACTTACCAGCATTTTAAGATAATGCACGAGTATGAAATCTTATGCTACATCATTCTGAAGTTTGAGTTACTCGCTTTTCTTACGTTCGCAGAATGCCTACTATAGATATATTGTTTCTCTGAAATCATATTTGGGCTACCAAAAAGGATATAATAACGACAAAAAAATTGTTCCCCCAAATTTTCCCCCTTTGACCCAAAAAGCCTCTAAATGTGGGGGGGGGGGAGACCCAACCTGGCAACCCTGCAGCTGGCTTTGCTTTAAAACTTCTGGATTAATTCAATCGCGAGAATCATCGATTTTCTTCAACTGGAAGACAACGGGCCTTACTAATGATCATTTTTAGCCTTCACACTAAAAATTGTTTAGGTCACAATATTCATTTTTCTTTGGAAAATTTCGCAAATTTGCGATCGAAAAATGGTGTCTGGACATTCTCCTGCTATATTTTTTCAGTACCAAAAAAAAGTTACTATGAACGTTTGTTACCTTTTCACGACTAAGCGCCTGAGACAATGTAATGTAATTTAGCAAAGAGATAGGGCATGAAGAAGGCCATAGAAATAGCTTGTTCAAAATGGGATATGGAGGCGTGGCACCGCCTACACAACAAACAGATTCTAGATCTTAAATCGTGAAAACCACCGAATCGATCCAGCTCACATTTTCAGACAATCTTTAAGAGTGTTTTTGTAAATTATGCTGCATTCAACGGACTACATTAACAAACTGTCTCATGACAATTACACTTTCGGTTGTTTGTCACAGGATCGCTTCAGGTGTACCATATATTTTTAGACCCATCACTCAGTATTCCAATACACATATCAGTATTGCGATGCCACCTTCATAGTTCAATTAGAATGAGCTGACGGTCCTTTCCGATGATTTTCGATGATTCCATTATGAAACTTGAAGTTGAAGGCCAGAGTAATAACTAGACCGGACATGGTAGTGGGTACGTTGTTGCTGCCTAATAATTATGGCGATTTGCCTATGGCTATAATCCTCCTGTGTCATGTCGAGGGAAAACGGGGTGGTTTATCCTTGGATCGGGGGAAGGGTGCCGATACAGTCTATCCCTGGCCCGTGAACCTCGGACGACCCTGATTGGGCGATATGTCTTCGAATATATTACGAGGGGTGACCGAAACAGTGTACCCTTAGTTTATGATCCTCCGACATCTCGTCCGAAGTGACGTATACCGTTTGGTGGTGACAAAGTCTTTCCACTTATTTAACTCAAGTTTATTGCCCATCTGGCAGTAAGTGTTTTAAGTTGCGGGGCAACAGCTGTCGGCTGTTATTTTACTAAGCTAAAAACAAAAATTAAGGACACTGTCTCAGATGCAAGCTTGATGTAGATATTTTGAAACGCGTAGTTTTTTTGATCGACTAAGTCTTAGGGAAGGAGCAAGCTGTTGATCATTTTCTTTGTACGTTCCCAAGGCTCCATAAAAAAACATGTATTTCCATCTGGGGCTGCTTTTAATACGACAAACTTTTTGATCTTGCTTAAACCTGATTAAAAGCTCCAACAATTTAAAAAAGTAGCAATGTGAGCAGCGTCACCAACACCTCTCTGTTACTTAAGTTAGAGACAAATGGCTACCTAAAAAATCAAATCCAATCCCCTCCGTTTGCTTCATTCAACTACATACATTTATAATTTATTTAGCGGCACTTTTTAAACAGGTGTTTACTTAAAATATAGGTAGGTACCCCAATGCAGACTACACTTTATTACGAACGCCACAGGATACAAGTCATTTTCGCCTCAAGCATGTAAATCTCTGAAACCATCATCCTCAACTTGAGCTCACTCAATGTGCAAACGACACACGCCTTAATAATTTCAACAACGCTGAGCTCCATCAGCTTAAAATAATTACGAAACTATTCTTGACGAGTTTCAGAGAGGTCAAATAATCCTCTTTGCCGCATGCCGCAAGGCTTATCCCACAAGTGTACTTATGCCCTGTCATACTTAAACAGTTTGTGGTACGTATTAGCTTTCAGGCGCAAACAGATCTCAAGTGTGAACAATTTAATCCGATGCGTCTTAGGCGGCCGAAAGATCTGTTCGATACACAATCATCCATGTATATGTTTTACTCAAAACTTACATCATCTGCATGCGAGACCACTTTTCGCTAAGGTGACGTTCGAATTGCGTTCCCCGCACTCGCCCACTCATACCACTCATGGAATTAGGCCAGGACATGCATGAGCATGTGTGTGTGTGTATATTCAATAGAAAATAGATAAACCCTACACATGCTGATGACGCGCTTCTGTTGCTGCTGGCTGTTATTACGATGAAGATGAGACTTGATGGTGGTTTGTCCCATCACCTGGAGACGACGGCTGGCGTCAGTATTGATTCGTGTGTGTGGATTTTATTTTTTTTCTATCTGCATGCTGAAAATAATTACTTTTATACCCTTAAGCAATTGATTCCCTCCCAAAACACTCCAACGCAAGGACAGCACGTATACACCAACAGTATACCATGTTTGTACTCGTACGACGTTTCTGCGAGTGCAAGGACAGCTGCAAATAGAAGACTGCATGTACATTACACAGTGCCGGCTCCACCCAAACTAGCGCCCTGTGCAAGATTTACAGAAAGCGCCTTTTTTCATATTTGCACACATGCAGAAGTATTTTCCACATTACCCAGGAGGTAGACTTTCAATGTTTTTTTTTTTTTTTTGAGGTATTTTTTGTTTTGAGATTTTCGAACTAGATTCTTTTGTAAAATGTAAGCGAATGTGCAAGAAATATACCGTCTCTATTCTATTTTGTATTATTGATGGTAAGCATAAAGAAAATCATGCAGAAAATTCTGCCAAAACTATCTATCTGATATTTATCCTAGAAATTTGCAAAGCATTTAAAATTGTTGGTGACTATCTATCTATCTGCCTTTATGCACAAGAAATTCAGGAAACAAAAAACTTGTTTTGCGTTTTCCCAAGAACTACGTTTTTGCAGTTAGTCTGTTTTGCTTGTAAGCCGACGACCTATACGAACAGAGTGGAACTTGCTTGAACTTAGATTCTCCTTGAAGTTGCAACATTGCAAGTGCTGTGAGTTAACGTGAAAGAAATAATTCAGCACAGGTGTGAGCTTTTTGTTTAAAACGCAAATGGCAGTATTTGGGCGCATGGCTACGCCCACAGAAGTTGGCGGCCTGTGCATTTGCACATCTTGCACATTATGGCTGGTCCGGCCCTGACAGTACATACACCCAATGCCTACAGAAACTATACATTCGGCATCTTAGAGGATATGTTTGCGCAGACCGATGGTTATCTTGTTTCCATAAACAATATGTGCGTATTATTCGCATGGATTATTGATAAATTCTAAACATGCTTGCGGCACAGTGTGCAGTGGACGTTAACAATGGGATTTGGATTGAGTCATCATCTGCATGTGGCGGTCGGAGTGTCATGGGAAAACTATTAAATTACATGTTCAGGGATTAATTACTGTTTATTAAATTGCTGTGTGCGTCGTTTATATTGACTTTGGCCTAAGGACTTTTGCTGATGATTACAGCGGGCAAAAGTCGTGCATGTCGACTTTAAATGTTGCACTTGTAATTTCCAACCAGCAATGGACGACCTTTACAAATTGATGCGAACTTGAAGAAGTTGGAGGACTTGGTTTGTAATTGGAAACTGGGAGAATATAGAATTGCAAGGCGGGGGAGAACCGATGGCACGCTGCAATTTTGAATACATGCCCACTTGATTGTGGTGCAAGGTGAATAGCAATTAACATGGACTCATACTGGAAGCTTAGCATAGAATATCGGCTATGGAAAGCAGGTCTTCTTTTAGGCTTTTGACATGAGAGGATGTATACCTAGAGCTGCATGTCATTCCATCATCGTTTACGGGTCAGTCGGTGGCCCGTCCTAAGTGAAAAGTAGGTATAACATCGCAAAATGAAACAGACCATGAAACAATGACTGGCATTCGAACCTCGTAGCCTGATCAATGACTCTTGAATGTTGTTTCCCTCGACATTCATATTGAATACTTTATATCATGCAAGTCAGTAAGGCTCAAAAAGCCTCGATTGTTACTGTAGAATGAAATTATACCATTTCTAAATTAACATCGTTCGCTCAGTGATCAAAGGGTCTCCGGTTGAGCCCCCGAAAAATACTAAATTTACATCTTTAGTTCTTTTCCACTGCGCCACCTCCTGCAAATTTTTTTTAAACAACCCACCTTCATAGGTCAGTCGTTTAGAATCGGCGTAAGATTGTAAGGTCCTTTTATTCTTATTTAATGGAATTCTATTCCTGGGCATGCATTTTTTCCCAAGAAACAATTTTTCAGCGGACTCTAAATTTCAGTTTGAAAAATCAAACGACTAACAGAACTTCCAAATTACTATAAAAAAAAGCTTATTCCCAAGGAACCAACTACAAAATTGCCTGCATTTGCATTCATACAAAAGACCAAAGTCCAGACAAATCGTTGTGCGCACTCCGTTGATTACCAGTATCCTCTTGGGACGCTTAACAGGTTTTCGGTCCCTCGCAGTGATGGCTATGTGCATACGATATACATTTCTGTATAACGCTTCATTAAATCCCTCAAGTGGTATAATATTTCCCAATTCTACACCATCGAACCTTCCACCTCATTATACAGTTTCAGTGCTCAAATCCAAGGACTTTTCCGAAAATCCTTCGGCCCATATAAAGTCATTGCCAATTGGCAATAAAGTAAACAGTTCAAGAAAAAAGGAAAAAGCAAACCCCTAACGAAACAATGGTTCGATTGGAGTCTTCAGTAAATAATCATTACAAGAAAATTGTTCGTTTTCATCTCATTAGAACCGTAGTCCCAGGGACCTGTCTACGAGTAAAAAAAAAATTCCCCCACAAAATAATTTGATTGAAACAAAAATATATAAATACAAAACGAACGAAAGGCAAACGAAACAGAGAAAAAGAAATATCGAGTTGAAAATCGATACGAGGATTATAATTTTTGCATGGAAAATAAATTTTCAATTAAAGTCCCTTCCATATTGATCCCCCGCATGCATCATGGCCACCAATGTAAGCAGGATATTGGTGGTGGAGCTGATGGTGATTTATATATAAACCCTTGAAATGGGTTGGGTGCTGCGGACAAACAAATAAAGGAAAATAAATTATGCATTGGTTGCGTGTTGAATTTCAAAAGCTTCATTGATTAGTAGGTAGGGCTTCTTTGAAGTGTTTTGCAATTGAAATAGCTACCGTTTAATGGACTACTGGTGAAATGTCAGTTTTTATACTTAATAAACATATTAAATGGAAAATGAGGACAGGCATAAGCAGAATAATCTGGTTCAGCCATTGTATATAAACATTTTAGGTTTTATATAGCTTTTTGCGTGGTTCAGCGTTGACGGAAGTGTGAAACTTTACTATCCATTATCGGATGCATCCACCTTAGCAACTGAATACAGTGCCATCTGTTGCGGATATTCCAAAACTTGAGATTAACTGTTTTCAGGAACTGATATAATATATAGCAACCTCTTCAATACCAGAATGGAAAACATTGCTGGCCCATTCTTGAGGGTCGTGGAGCTCTGTTAAAAAATGGTTTTAGTTTGCTCCATTGATATTGGTGCGCTCTTTCAATTTTAGGCCCATTCATAGCCGCTTTAAGTTCTTTGTGGCAACGGAGCTGTGATTGATCCCCTTTGATGATTTTTAACTTTCTCCATTAAGTAGTAAGAGAAAGATATTGTATTCGTACAAAATTTCGAACTCGAGATGTTAATCATTTCTGACATTAGGATGATAGTCGAATTCAAAAAATTGGGTCGCAAAACTCTGTCCGTCTGTCTGCCTGTATGTCCCGAGGCCTACAGCCTAAGCGGCTGAACGGATTTCGTTCAAACTTCGGATTTAAAGTTTGGAGGCTTACAGTTCGGGGCTGTTTTTTCTTTTGCATGGTAACCTCAATATTAATGGTACTTCCCATAAAAAAAAAAATTTCATACCAGTTTGATTAGTTCGAAAACGGCTCTAACGATTTCAACAAAAATTGATATTTAAGCTTAAGTAAGTAATAAATCGAGTAACGGTACTTTTGAAATTTGGACCTATCTCGAAAACGGTCCATACGATTGTAACAAAAAATTAATTTCTAAGGTAATATATTCATTTCCAACTTAATGGAAAACTCAGTTCTTCTCTGTATCATCGGAAAATGGATTTTTGAAAGTAATTTTTGAAAAATATATATAAATAACGGCATGATTTTGATCAAAATGCAAACATAGAGTAAAATTGATGTTTTCAAAATTATTGCGTCCTTAATTTTCAATTCGAATCACTGGAAATGTTCACTTTAAAAACTGCTCATATCTCGAAAACCCCATTTTAGATTTCGATAAAACCCTAAAAACCAAGTAATGCTCATCCCGTACATTTGGTTCTATTTTGTCTGCGAAATTTTACAAAAACCGTTCTAACGATTTTGATCCAAATACATATTAAAGATAAAATCAGTATTCGAAATAAGATACGTACTTAGTTTTTCTCAAAAAATTCGAAAAAAAATCATTTTTTTTAATTACTTATTACTTCCCAATCTATTTTTACATATCTATGCTAAATTTTTGTTATAATCTCCCCCACTTCCGACAAAAATGCAATAAATGCTACGCAAAACTTAATTTTAACAAATATTACCCTGTTTTCAACCTTGTTGAATATGCGCCTTAAAATAATTGTAGCCACTTCCTTTCACAATTAGAAACTCCCACTTCATTTTCACCCATTTCTTTTATACAGCATCGGTTCTCAGATCTTTACCTACCTACCTACTTAATAAAATAAGAAAACAACCAACCAAACTTTTGATGAACGAGAAAGTTACGTTCGACCCATTTTATTTCTTTTTGTATTAAGGTTGAAGAGCGGCAGTGATTTGTTGGAGTTTAAAACCTATTGCGGCTTCAAAAACAGCTGTGGAACAGGTTGGCATGACTCTGAAAAGACCCCGCCATACACTACAGGTTCTGCAGCTTTATAGTGGCCTAAGTCTGTCATACTGAAGATGCAGCAATCTTAAGGAATATCTAATTTTTGTGAGGAACAAAAAATTCTCAATATCTAAATAGATCAGTCAGATCAGGTACTTATTCTCTTTTTTTATAAGAAAGTTACGATTTAGTGAGACATTTTGCTCCCCGATAATAATTTTTAGTATCCAGGATACATTTTTCAAACTCACAATGTCGAAATTTTCCATACAAAATTGCATATTGGGACCTACAAAGTATTTCGTGTGAAGGTTGGAAATAATTATTGGTAAGGCCCCAAGATATTGAGCTTCGCCGGGGCTTCAAAATTTTAATGATTATAATTCGAACGTTTTGAGATAGGATGCTGCCGACTTACCCTGAATTTTAAGCGCCTAGTTAGCTCTGTATTCATTCCTGAGCGGCTACATGAAGTCGCTCGCTTAAACTGTCAAACCAGCCTTGCTTGGGTTATTTTGCGTCAAGCAGTCCTAGTGAAAAGCTGTAGTTCTAAAATACCTACTCTTAGTTCAGAATATCTACAACATTTTTAACATGCGTCTAAGGGTAGACACATTTTTTTATGTTACGAGTTTTTTTATGGTTTAAACAGAAGTAAAGAAAATGGAGGCGGATAGCAAAGAAGTGTATGCAGTGGGTGTTTTGCCTCCGGGGGGAGTTTTCGTTGCGTTTTACCGATCGCATATAATTCTCTGATTTTTTTTTGGTTTCTTAATTTTGCTCCTCATTTATTTTAGTTCGATTTATGGTTTTAACTCAGGATTGAAAAGGAAAAGATACGGCAATGCTGCATTTTTTCCAAAAAGAACTGTTCAAGGACTGACTAGCAGATGTGACTCGGAGACGCCAACCTGGGCTTATACTGTTATGCATATCGCTTTGTTTGTTTCTTTAGCAGAATATGTCCTATTCTCCATGGTGAAAAGTTCCAGATTTCAAGACCAACTTAAAACAGTCTTTTTGTTTTTGAAAGAGCAATAGGCGACCACACGTCTCTTTTTTTAAATTCATATTTGTTTTTGTTTATCCTTTTTAAATTTATACAATACATTTCTTAAATAACTTAATACTTCCATCTTATAGTTCTATATCTTTTGCGTTATAAACTTTTGCTTAGTGCTAGCCCGATGTTCAATGGCATCCGCAATATATTTGGCCTCTTAAGCGACTTCAACGTCATTATTACTTTCAGGAGCCTTGTAGGTACCTGAGTTGTATAGAGCAGCCTTGGCACCACTGCCAAAGTAGTGATGTCTAACCTTAGCGGTCATGCCGTCATAGTTCTCACCGCCTTCCTCGTCATCATCATAATTTTCTGGACTATCAGAAGAACTGACAGACTTTGGAGAGTTAGCATGAGGATGGCTGCCATAGGGTTGGTATGGTGCGAGTATGGGTATGATCGGGTAGGAATACAAGGGGAGGCCGACAAGGTTTTCTTGGTATGATGAGGGTCGATTGGTACCGTCTTGGTTACGGTATCCGCCTGGGCGACGATCATGGTCTGGGCGACGGGATGGACGATAATTGTCTCGGTGGCGGTCGTCGTCTGGACGGTTGGATGGACGATCATTGCCTGGACGACGGTGTGGATAGTCATCGTCGTCTGGACGGTTGGATGGACGATTATTGCCTGGACGATGGGATGGACGATCATTGCCTGATGGACGGCGGTGATAGTCGTCGTCGTCGTCGTCGTCGTCGTCTGGACGATGGGATGGACGATCATCGCCTGGGCGACGGTGTGGGTTGTCATCGTCTGGATGAGGCCGGTGTGGCCTTCGTGTGGTTGTTGTTTGCCTTGTCGGTTGATGTGGGTGCTGTGGATAATAGGGGTTTGATGGATGTTGTGGATATCCTGGATTTTGCGGGTGCTGGGGATATGGACCGACTGGATAATGTGGATTGTATGGTGGGTGTGCAGTTGTACGTGGCGGACGTCTAGTAGTTGTTGCTGTTCCTCCTCCTACTGGTCGTCTAAGAACAACCACGCAGTTGACCACTGGCGCTGAACCGTTTATTTGAGTTCCCTTTGCTATTTCTATTCCAATACCTGAATAAATGATGGTATCATCGACGGTTTGTTCTGGGCCTTGGCCGCTATGCGGACGGTGGGGATTGACCGGATACCCGGGGTAAATTGGATAACCTGGCTGTGGGTGATAAGGATTGCCATTACCGTGACCATAACCGTCGTCATCTTCATCATCATCGTGATTGTCATAGCTTCGCTGAGTGCCGGCTGTGACCGGGTTCGTACGGACGACGCAAAGTGGATATCCTTGGATCCTGTCCCTATTGTTAAATATCGATGAGTAAATCGGCTCAAGACCAGTGAAGTTCAAGGCGACCATGGCACCACTCTTAATATTAGAGGCGATCTCCTTAATAGCCGTCAGTCCACTGCCAATAAGGCGGGCCTCCGAAATCATTGGCTTGCCATTGCTCAAGTCCAAAATAGCATTGTATTCGTCCGCTGTGATTGGCTGGAATGGAACAATTTGTCCCGGCACAAAGCTGTGTCCCGCTGTAGAATAAAGAAACAGGAGTTCAATTAAATTCACTTTTCCTAGCCTGGTCATAGCCAAACTTACCACTGATCAAGGCGCAAAAACAGGCCAATAAAAAGGCGACCGAAACTCTACGAGTCGCCATATGCGAGAGAGAGAGAGAGAGAGAAAAGAAAAAAAAACACACAACAGTCCTTCGACTTTGGTCCTCTGCTCACCACACAAGACTGTCCGTTTGTAATGGCTCGAAGTGGATTGCTTTCTTCTCCCCAGGCGATGATCGTTTTATACAAATCACTTTCAGCCAGATCGACCCAAATTCTTTGCCAATTTAACTGGTGGAAATTCGCAAAATTCGCACAGATTCACAAAGGTATTCGCCCATTTGCACTTTGCTCAAATCTAAGCCATTCGATTTAAATATTTATAAAGATGTCGCCGCACGATTAAACAAATGAATTATGCGTCACAAAATCTGGTGATTAAGTGACCGGCCAAATGAATCAGACGTTCCTCCAAGACACACCTGGACCGGTTTGAGTCCAAGCGACTGTAAGCGCTTGGCTAATAAATTTAAAATTTAAGTTTTATTAGATATTGTTGGTGTTGGGCTAAGCTAAAATGTTCCGTAAATCGGTATGGGCTACATTAAATTGTAAAATTTTAATTTGTGGATAAGAAACATAATAGCGGTACAAGTATTTAAAGTATTTAAAGCAGCACGGTCGGTAATGAAAAAATGACTAACTCAGCCCTAAATCATTTGATGTTCCAAATTTGCTAGAGAATTCAAACCGGTCCAGTTAAGTCGGGTGGAGGTATACTGCAAATTTGCATAATTTGTCTGTCAGGTCATAGAATCTTTAGCGTGCATTCTGAATTCGTGCCACTATTAAGCAGCAGAAACTAGTGGAATTACGAACTCATTTGTATATATTTTATTCTGGTAATGTAAAATTGAAAATACTCTTTTTGGGCTTGTTAGAAAAATTGTAATTGTAATTGTAAGCCAGTGTTGCCAGATTGGGCGCTTTGTCGTATTTTGGGCTATCTTTTTTCTTAAAAAACGATGGAAATTTCTTCAGTGGGCTCCCAACACAAATTTGGGCTACATATCGTTTAACAAGTTTTGTGTAAATTTTGTTTGTTTTATTTCTTCACAAAACTACAAAAAATAAATATTTTCGAACAAACCCGCAATTTTAAAACTTGGCATCACTTTTGCAGTCAAGTGACATCGAACATTCGTTTAACTTGCAGGCACACCAATTTATTTTCCAGGTCTTTTGATTTGACACAAGCACACAAGCCACAAGGCCAGTTGCAGAAGGTAGTGGAACAAATTATTTGTATAAAAAGTACTTTAGGAATTGGGAACATTTTCAACGATTTTTGGACTTCTTCCTGGGCAACAACTTTGGGCTAAATTTTTTTAAGGTTTGGGCGCTTAAAGCAAACAAAATTCTGTCAACCCTGGTTACAGCCGTCAGGTGGTGTTTTGGACTCGATTTAAAAGAGACCGACAGTTGACGTTCTGTAGTCAAAAGTTTCAGTTTATTTAAGGTTACTCAAAGTTCAGTTTTCTTTTTTCACATTTATTGTAGTACCAAAGTGTTGGAATGAAATCAGAGCTGATTGGGTTAGATTATAGACAGCTTTTCTAAGGTATATGGTTTCCATTGATAAACCATTCGTGGGCTTGCTGTTTCACCTTTATGCAAAAAAAAAAATACCTTTCACAGGGCCGTATTCTTATTGTAGCTTGTCAAAGCGATCTATGCAGGCTGTTTGGTTTTTATACCCTCCACAGGAAGGTAGTAACGCCAAGAAGGAGTCACCGGAGACCTCATAAAGGATATATATTCTGAATCAGGATCACATTTTGAATCGATTTAGCCATGTCCGTCTGTCTGTCTGTCTGTCTGTCTGTCTGTCTGCCCGTCTGTCTGTCTGTTGAAAGCGCGATACCGCCCAAAGGAATCAACCTAGGCGAATGAAGTTTGGTGAAAGAACTTATTTTTATCGTCGTAAGGTTGGTATTAAAAATGGGCTATGTCGGTCAAGTAGTTCTGGTACCTCCCATACAAAGTCAATATCAGGCCAATGTGTCTCTCTGTCTGTTGAAAAAAGGATAGCGTCGAAACAAATCGACCTAGGCAAGTGAAATTTTGTGAGAGGACTTCAATTTATCGTCATCAGGTTTATATTAAAATTGGGCTATGTCCGTCAAGTAGTTCTGGTAGCTCCCATTCAAAACCAATATTAGACCCTGTTCAATGTTATTACGTATTACCTCACATGCCTAAAATTGTGCATGACCTGTATGCAGTGGAGGGTATCAAATGATAACACTTTTACTTATTTTTTGTAGATTTTGTGACATGGGTAGAGACATAAATATTAGCTGCACCGATCCCGCAAGGTTCGCAAATGTAGTAGTTTGACTTTTTGGAATAGAATAGAAATCTGCACTTTTCCGTGGCATAACTAAAATACTAATGCAGGTCCATGAGGTGCTCGCATGCATTTGTCTAAATACTAGTGACAAATTCAGGCTCTCAAATTTTATCTGAATCATTCCTTCATTTGAAGTTTTACAATTTTTTTTAAATTTCTGCCAAACCTGAAAGCCTCTAATGCGGAAGGTAAGTTTTCGTAGCGCTGACAAAGCTCAGCAATGTTCTGTCTGAATCGAAAGTCAAGCGATGTTCTTTTGGGAGCCACAATTTACTTTGGCAGAGCCAGTACTCTAGGAATATTTTCTCGCAATAATTTCAATTTGTGGATCAAAAGATCATCTCGAATGGAAGTGCTAATATTCAGTTTTTCAGGGAAATTAGAAAGGGTTGAAACATAATTTCGTAGTCGCATGCGAAAAATGTCTATTTCTGGTTTTAAAATTAGTACTCCCCAGTGTTTATGTATAGTGGTATTTATCCTTTTTGTGGGAATTTCGATGTCCGAAAAGCCTTCCGTGGGATAAAGGGAAAAATCACAAAGTCGTGGGAATTTCAGAAATCTGACAAAAAACATTCAAACTATAAGTTTTTGGTGAAATTTCATCAAACCACCTGTATTTCACCATGATTATCAACACACTGAATGTCCATAAAAAACAGCTCATGTAAATCGTCCTTTATCAAAATATTCTAGAACAGTATAACAAACATGCGTTTTTTATACTAAAGGTTTTTTAAACGTGATTCTCTTTCCGTGTAATGAAAATGTTACTTTTAAAAAATGGATTCTGACGCAAAAAAATATCGTGGGTTTTTAAAAGGGAATTTTAGTATGGTGAAAAGGGAAAAAGGGATTAATTACCCACGCTAAAGGTTGTCACTTTGGTAATTTTTTACCAAATTTGGTAATTTTTTTTTGCCTTTGAGTTTTGGTAATTTGACAATTTTTATCTAATTTTGGTAACTTTTTGAGCAGGAGCACCAACAAATACGAACTCGATATCTGAGTGAACGCATTGCATGTGCGTCAGCACCACCCATGTAAGCCTATTTTGTTAAAAAAAAATGACTGAATGCACTCATTTTCTTCTTTTGACAGATGGTGAACTTCGAAATATTTTCTGTTTATAACTCCATTTAGATAATGTATAGGTTAGTTTATCATAAACAAGGAATTTTAAAGTTCAAATAAAATATTTGACTAAGTTCCTACAAACCTAATGTACCAAATTGAATATTTTAAAAGACGTTATGTTTAATTTGATGTGTTATCAACGTCTGAACATTTTTGGTAAATTTTATCTTGGTTTGGTAACATTTTTTTTCAACCGTGGACATAAAACATTTTTAAAACGTAAAAAAAACATATGTCTTTTAAAATATTTAATTTGGTACATTAGGTTTGTAGGAACTTAGTCAGTCTTTAAGTAGTTAAACAACGACTACTTTATAAAATAAAATAAAATAAGACTTATCTTACTTATGTAATAGTAATATCTACTTTAAACACTTTTGCTAAGCAATTAAACAACGTCAACAACGTTGTCCACAAAATGACCACCTTTTAGAAGGCATGGGATCATCTACCATTTCTGAGCCAAATTAGAGTTTTATGTCTGCAAATAAATAATGTGATTAAATAACCTATCCATATCTAAATGTAGTTATAAACAGAAAATATTTCGAAGTCTACCATCTGTCAAAAGAAGAAAATAAGTGCATTCGGTAAATTTTTGAAAAAAATAGGTTTACATGGGTGGTGCTTTCACTCAGAAACAGTAAGGCAGCATTTAAATGAATTGATATCGAGTTCGTATTTTTGTTGCTCCTGCTCAAAAAGTTACCAAAACCAGATAAAAATTACCAAATTACCAAAACTCAAAAAGCAAAAAAAAATTACCAAATTTGATAAAAATTTACCAAAGTGGCAACCGTGCTCGGTACTCCCGCCAAAACTGTACTTGATAATTGACATGTTGTTTCATGTCAGCTCAGTTAGTCGCCGCCTTCTCTTCGAAGGAGTAGGACAGAAATCCTCAAGATCTATTTTCGTGTATGAAGAGTATTTTTTTCAGGAATTTCAGGAAGTGTGCTACTCGTGTATGAGCAGCTGGAATGCGCATCTGTTTGTTTTCTTTTACCTTACAATTGATATTTTTTGTATAGCTGTGAAGTCTATGAGTTACATTTATTGTATCTAAATAAATTCGAGAGAGAGGTATACCTTGGTCCTTTTTATTCGTTGTACCATGGACCGGTCCATCTGAAAGTGCGATACCACTGAGCTGTCATTAAAGCCCCGAACACGAAAACCACGAAAAATTAACCAAATAAAAATACCTGTCGAACAAAATGATGACAGCAGCGAAACAGACTTAAGCGGAGAAGATGACATGACCTGACCATTGACGAAATTTTTAGGCTGGCCAAAGCCAAACATTAAGACCATTCAATACGTTTTCTTTATTGTAGCCTGTTAAATTGTTTTCTAGTTTGGTGTGTTTAAAGTTTTGTTTAATATTGCTTAAGAATGCATATTTACTGTAATCAGTCCAAGGTACACACTGGCTTGGTTCATGGTACACTTGCTATGTAAACCTTGGTACATCGAGATGCATTTTTCTCAAACCGCATTTCAACATGACTTGAACATTCTAGATAAAATCTATCTTGCAAAACGTGTTTTTGCTATGAAAATATTGGAAGTTCTGGTGCGTAGCCTTTTGAAACTGATAAAGCAATCAAACAAAAAGAAAAAATATATAATTTGGTCCAAGGTACACTATCCTCCCCTGCACACAAAGCTGTCACTGTTTCGCTTCTACTTACTACCATAAGACATAGTTCTCCCCCACTTATCTCGTCTCACTTACACTCGTCAGTCGTTACCCCTATTACGATTCTATGTTACTGTTTAACATGTTTAGAAGAAAATGCACGCTAGCGCGCCGCTGGTAAAGCAGGTTATGTGGCTTTGGAAAAAAAATACCTCCACGGGGATTGATTTGAATTCAATTACGAACCAGGTACAGACCGCACCAACGCCACAGCATCCCAGATCCCACCATTAACCGTCACCATCCAATCTATCAATCAGTGTCCTCTTGCCACGGCACGAAAATGGTTTTCTAGCGCGGGCGTGTACATGCGTTGCAAACTTTTACATTCCCCTTTTGCCAGAGCATGTTTTGTAAGAGCGCACATGATGCATCCTCGGTAGATTTTGTTATATATATTTTGCTTCCGTCTGTTGTCAGTGGAATCCATCCCTTGTACAGGTCTAAACTATATTGCACATGGTAAGCTTAATACAAAATAGTTTCTGCTTTTGAGCAGTCAGAAACAGGATTGGATGGGTGATTGCGTATAGTCGCTGGCACTGGTTGCATGAAGTTTCCTCCGACAGGAGAGCCGCGACAATGACGGCAAAGGCGACTGGCACCAGGAACAGGGACCCATAAATACCAGTCATTCCAGCGAGGACATAAATTTAATGTGATTTTCCTTGTGGCGAAGCTTTTCACAAAATCGCGCTAATTGATTTTAACGAGCTTCCACGCTGGCCTGTCGTTTTCCATTTTGCCCCAGAATTGATATATTGCGATTTTTCGTGGTGTGCCCTCGCTGTCTCTACGGGGGCGACGGGGAGTGACATTAATTTCTAGCGTGAGTGAGAGTTATAACATTTATGGCAGCAGGGAGTGCTGGGCTAGCTATAAAACTTTTCTGCTTTTCAATTTGAAAGGATGTTCCCGATCGAAGGGATTAATTAGTTTTATTGCAGTATGAAATATGAAATAAGTAGCCGAGTCAATTTATGTTCGTGAAAGAATAAAGCTTACTAGAATTGCTGTCATTGAGTGCTTGCAATGGTTTAAATTTTCATTGTTAATGTTGTTGTTTGGCTGTAGGTGTTAAAGAGGTCTATTTTTTTATTGTTGGTTCAGAAAATTGTTCATTAGATATGAATGGTTTTCAGTTCCGGGAATTTTCAGAGTTGTTGCTGGCAGTCGAGGGGTTGGAAAACCACTTTTTGGTGACACCAATATTTGCGAACTTTATTTGCCCAAGCTAACATCAATTGCTGTGCTCAAATAAAAATAAAGTTGATTTTTTAGATTCTTATTTTTCGAATTGGCAGCACTTTTTTCAGCGAAAACCAATTTGACAGCTGACAGCTGAAAATCTGTGCATCTAGAAAAACACCATATACTTAAGCATAGTTCCCAGCTGCCAAACAATTGATTAGCTACTTAAAAAAACTATCAACTAGAGACAATGCTGAGATCACGAACTTCGGCCGATTTCCCGTTACTTTGACTACAAGCTATATTTTTACGGAGTGGTCACGCTCACGATTTGGTGCGCTAGTATTGTTACATAAAAATTCGTATTGACAAATGTCACGTAACTTCAAAAATTCAGAGTCACCAGCTCACTCGCAAAAAGTATGAGCCACTTCCGCTGTGGGCAAAGTTGCTGGCAGTGTTCATAGAATTTTATCCGTTAAATTTGAAATTATTCGTTACGTGTGGATAGAATTTTTTTTTAGGAATAAGTGTACCTTTGATTAAAATATTAATGAAAAATTAACAATGTAGATTAGTTGAGGAAAAATAACAACATTTTGAGCAAATTTTCTTCATTATTTGAGAAAAAGTTACACATACGAAATCGAAGTTAATGATTTCCAAAAGCGGAAAATACACAACCATATTTGTCCTAACATGTTTCTAGTATATAAAACATATATTTTAGATAGTTTTACTAACCAAACAAATCAAATTGTTCGCCTTTTGACAATTTATAATAACTCACCAATTCAGTAATGTAAAAATGAGGTATTCCCGAACTCATTCACATTTCCCAACGGTTGCCGCGATTGGCAGCATTTATTTTTGTATTTTTTGTATGTCTTTGCATGTTATACGGATTCTTTATTGACATAACACCGATAGGAAAAATGGCGAATTTGAAAAAAAAATTAGGGGGCCAGCGGCAAGTTGGGGGTCTCAGTATGATTTGTCTCTGCCATAAACAGCTGACTCAATTACAATTTTTCGTTGGCCATATTCGCCTATATCCTGGGTGGACCGGGGAATCAACAACCTCCGTCAAGTTTTATTTTTTATGTTAACACTATTTCTTATCCCACAAAAAGAAGCGCATGTCGACGTTACCGACTATGGCAGCACAGCTGGTCACCCCAACATCTGATCTACAGAACCACAAGCAGTCGCACCTTTCTGAGACCACATCAACCGCAAATAAATCAGCTCCAACACACGCATCGTGTGACCGAGAATGGAAAATATTGTCTTCTTTTATAAGGCTTACCTCACTCTCTACGTACCGAATGCGATGACGGGATAAACGAGTGCTGCATAAAGGCGCAGTGACTAATTGGTTCGAGTCCTGGACTTTTGGACAGTGATTGACCAGATTCATGAACCGAAAAAGTTAAAGATTACGACGCTCGCATGAGCGACTCCTTGTTTTTACCCGACTGGACACAGAAGGAGGGTAAAAGATTGAACAAAGAACATGTAGCGGAATCTTAAACGCAATTTCACGCCATGGCTAGTGTCTTCTATTTTGACTGTGTCTCTTGTTACGTACACGCAAGGAAAATGTAACAAAATTGATGCCCCAATGACGGCTTTATAATTAATTTATTCATGAAAGAAGTCGTTTGCGGCATTTCACAAAATACAGCCAATATAAGGTAGGTATATATAGGTAATATGTTTATACGTTTACAGAGCTCTTTGGTTTCCTAGCAATCTTTATCGAACAGTGATAAGTTTTTTAAGGTTTTGAACAGGACAAATGTAACAAACTGCTGCGTGAGGTACTGTTTCTAAAAATATAGACGCCCTTTCTACAGGCTTGCCAGATTTTTATAAGCCTATATCGCAAATTTTAGTTATTTTTGTCGCAAAAATCGCAAAATTACAAAAAAGTTATCGCAAAATGCTTAAAAATAAAAAAATAACACATCAAACTTGATTTTCACTTGATTTTGAATATTTTTGGTTAGGTAACAGAAAACAATAACAAAGAAAAAGGAACAAATTAGTATAAGTGTTGCAGCAAGATCAAGTTATGTATAACTCAGTTATTTTAAAAGCTGTCGATTTCCGCGTTCACGTCTTCTTCATATTCAATGGAATATTGTTCGTACATATTATAGTTGAAGGTTTGAAGCATTTCTGGGGTTGGTACAAAATTGTTACAGCAAATGTTTTTTACATTTGAATGAATTCTAATGCGCATCAATGGAATGCTGGCAAAGAAAGAGCACTCAAAGTATTTTATTTTGTTTTAATGATTAATAAAACAAAATATCGCAAAAAATAACAGATATCGCAAATTCTAATATTACAACGCAAAATAGAAAAAAATACCGCGCGTTTTGCGATATCGCACAATCTGGCAAGCCTGCCCTCCTTCCCTATTTCTGAAATGGAAAAGTCTGGCCCCAAATTTTGTAAGGCTTGCAAAAGTTTTCGTGCGCACGAATGATTTGCTCCAAGATACAGAAGAAAATCATTCGCGCACACGAAAACCCTTGATCGTTTCGCCTTACAGAATGCCGACCCTAACTTTTAGGTTATAATTAGGACTGTAATGTTGGGTTCTCTCTCGGAGAGTGTTTAAGCATTCTTTTAAATTGTCGTACCTAGCTTAGGTTTCAGCTTTCAGGTTCACTTTGGGCTGTGAAGCGCATGTTGCCTTAATTAAGTCTTGATGTGGATTCACATGTGATTCACATGTCTAAAAGTCGTAGGACTTTTTGTTTTAAATATAAACAAAAGATGCCTTCGGCTCTGCTTCTGCATCCCCGATGATTTCCATATTATTTCCTTATGTCCCTGGTTGAACTGTCTGCAGAAATCCACACTGCAATATTTGCCATCAAAGGTTCTATCTAAGTAATATCGAACAGATGGGACATTTTGGCATGCCACCTATGGAGGGATAGGGATACTACTATTTTTGCACCCTTGCTTTGCACTTTCCTGATTTTACTCAACTGCTTTAAATATTCGAAGAAATGAATAAAATATATTCCCGTGTCCCGTCCCGATATGAAAGGACTATCTCTCGTCCCTCTATAATCTCAATGAAGAAGTTACACCAGTGGTTCCACTACCACCGGTGTCGGTTTCACTTTGTTTTTCACGTTCAACTCTGTTCATATAGCATATTTTATATTTAACTGAATTTTTTAACGAGCTCGATATCGAATCTGTTATGAGGTCTTCCTTACATGATGTCGTGGGGCTTTCAATTATCTCGCATATTTTATCATTTTGCTAGAACGTTTCGTCCTTGGAGCACAGCCGTTCTCGTACATTTATAAACGGCAAACACTTGAGATGATAAATTATTGAATGTGTTTTGAGTTGTGTGTGCGAAAAAGAGTACAATGACGACAATGATGGTAATGACATTGCCAACAAGGAAAACAGCAAGCATGGGCCCACAACAGTTCACAAATATATCTGTCGGCGTGCAGGGCCGCCACCTGCTTTGCCGGCAACTTTACTGCCTAATGACGATTTATCATTGTTTTGTGGTTGCCGTTGCCGGCAGAAGAGCGACGACGACGACGGCCTAGTGTTTGGGGATTGAGGATAACACACGACCAATTTGATTGACATGTTATTAGTTGTAAATTCATGGCACTGGGTAATATTTGGGATAAGATTATGCTGCTGAGGATTGATAAGAGGGGATCGGATTTTTCTGAACGTCTAACAAAAGACAGCATTTTAGGGTCGGGTGTATGAACTATGAAGGTATAGGAGTGCACAAAGAATGATTGTTGTCTGTGCATGACTGGGAATTGATTTGCAACGTGAGATTGATATGTCATATTTTATTTGGCTCATACGCGTAATCAGGTGAGTGTGTGTGACAGCGAATAATGAAAAGGTGTTACAAGGTCTTTTTAAACTTGAAAAGCATGGTTGCATTGAGTGGGCTCGAGTGGGATGTCTTGTTAGTGGTGATAAGAGGAGGCGTCCTTATCGAGCAATTTATTACAGAATTGTGTGGGTAAGGAGCGAAGCTCGTCGCAGTTATATTGTGGATAGGTCGTGGAATAAATTCCCAGAGCAACTCTTGAAGTAAGTGTTGATTGTTTTCAAACAGGACGCGTGTTCGGAAGTGTCCTTAGTTGGGGTTGGGCTTTAGATAGACTGGGAAAGACAACTTAAACAGACGTCGCGTTGTCGTCTTTGGCTTGTGCTGTCGAAGAAGAAGCACGATCGCCATTCGTCTTTCGAAATTGTTTAAGAGGAGTTCACACACGAGTTGTAGGAGAACTGACTCTTAAACTACAGGCGCTCATTCTAATTCTAAAACAAAGCCACCGAGATGCGTTACTCCTAAGCCATGGGAGCTCAGAATTTAGCATTTCACTCCGCCTGTGCTAATTGGTCTTAATTACATGCGACATTTCAGACTCCCCAGCAACAGCAGGTGGCCATTTTGCAGACAAACTCCCAAATAAGGTCAGAATTCAACACGCACAACTTTCCACTTCATAATCCCCAAGGCAAGTCATTGAAAGTAACTGAAGCAACAGCATAAATCTAAAGCAACAACCAACCTCCATAACCGTAACCATGCGCTAGGTCTTAGACTTTGTTTCCCCCAAAATGGATTAAATGTACTACCCAGACTAATATAAAAAAACCTGTACTACTGTTGCTTCTATTTCTGGACCGCATTGAAATTCTGCTGCCGTACTTTTAGCTATTCAACCCCATCACGGCGCCGCCGTCGTCGTCATAGTCATTAATTCAGATGGCGTGCTAACGAGAGTCATTATGTATTGACTTCCTTGTCGAGGTAGCCATGGAGTAGGACATTTCTGGGAAACTCGAAATTCGGCCATCTCGAACGTAAACTCTTTGTGCACGAAAGCTGTCAAAAAGATTCCATGGATTTACCTAATAGGAATTTGCTCTTCCATTTGTTTGTCTAATTGAGTCGAAAAAAATACACGACGAAACACTTTGCAAAGCTGTGATGTGTGTAGGTTTGAACACCGATACGTGGGTGGAATTTCACTTGCGCAGAAAACGTGATTTTCCTACAAGATTTGTGTCCCTACAGGCATCGCCAAGGAAATCATCATAGTACACACAGTGGCAAAGCAATGCGATTGTGTGCTTGCCGGAATTGTAGGTAATTGCTTAATCAACTGGGGAAATTGTATTTCACACATGCAAAATCATCCACGGCTAACGAGGCTTAAGATTTAGCCTTTTCCGGAACAAACTTGTTGGTAAGGATTTTTCTTCGAAAAAAAAAACCAAACAAAAGTAGATTACGTGGGTCATAAGAAAATAATTATTGGGTCTTTGGGACTAGGTACCCGGCGGAAGGCTATGTTGGCATAAAATAGATGTGGAGCAAGGCCACGCGCACAGAGGTACAACAAAGCGATGCGGGGACTGTAGTGAGAAGCGATACGTGAAGCAATGCGAGTTATACATGAGACACAATAAACTTTCTCAAGCGACTTGACAACTTCAAACTTTCAGTGTGAACGCACCCTTAAACCGATTACCGAGCTGTCAATGTCAAAATATTCAGTAAAATCAACATTTTTATGATGGTAGGAACAAAGTTTAAATAATTAAAATGTACCACCAAAATGCGGAGTCGGTGGTCGCAACTTAAGAGCAACCAAGAAATCATCTTCAGCAATGAAACGCTGGTTAAACGGGTTCGTCAAAAAGCAAAATATGCATTACTGGACACGGAAAGGTGAGAACCCTCATGTGCTTCATGAAACAGCACTTCATCCGCAAAAAGGCACTGTTTGGTGCGGTTTTCATGGCGGTGCCGTCGTTGGGCCAGAGACATGTTGGAACGTAATTTCTTTGAGCAATTGCACGAATTGGACATCAGTGATATGTGGTTTCAACGAGGCGGTGCCACAAGCCACACAGCGGGTGCAACAATCGAGTTATTGAAGTCCCAGTTCGGTGAACGTGTTATCTTGCGAAACGGACCCGTCTATTGGCCGCCGAGATCGTGTGATTTAAAGCCTCTAGTATTTTTTTTTTTTTATGGGGCTACATTAAATCATTGGTCTATGCCAACAACGTTAGAGGAGCTCCGAGCCAATATTGAACGTAAAATGGCGGCCGTATCAATACATTTTTTTGTAGTTCGCACTATATTTAAAAAATAAGTTGTCCCTAAGGTCCTAAATGAAAGACCCCTTATTTTATTTAATTAGCGGTTTCACCGGAGGTCGAATAGCATACCTTTTTGAGAATGTTGGCTGTCGAAAATAGCAAGCCCAACAAAACTTTGTGCTACTGCGATCGCACGGATGTCCGTACATGCAATCACTAAAAACGAGGGATGTGACTAGAGAAGCGCTTAAGTGCGATAAAACTGTTCGAATTTATTCTTATGGACGGGCTGTTCGCCCGTGAGGTGATTTTTGATGCGACAAATGCGAGCTTCCCAATCCTCTACCATGCTTCACGCACACACACTCTCTGATAATTTTTTTAAGCGAATGAGTGCGAGATATACGCGAAAGCTTCATTTCTTTTGTTGTTCGTATATTTTATGTAAGGGAAAACCAAATCAAAGCGGTAAAACAAAGACGTGTCTCTTGCGCTGCTGGTTTTCCGCAAAATTAAATAAAATCGTTTAGAGTATAACACTAAACAATTCGCGCGATATACTTGCGTAGCCAAAAACTTTTGTTTTATCGTTTCTAAATTTTCCCATAAAAAACCTCTTCTTCTGTGCAGGAGCCCATTTTGTTTCGCCAAGGAAAACAAGAGGCAGAGCAGCACCATAGGTGGTAGAAATAACACGTAGCAATTATTTTTACTCAAAAGAAAGTCAAAATCGAAGTATTTGCTACGTTTCGTGTAAATAAAAACTGATTTAAGTTAACACCAACTTTTGACATGTTCGAAAAGCGGCGCCGCTTACCTTTTACTCAGATCGTTATGACTAAAACGTAGCAATTGCTATGAAAATTTAAGCCTTGTATTTTGCTGACTCAAACCTTTTGCTAAATATTTTGTACGCACATTTTTTACATAGAACAATCCAAGCATTATGAATTTTCAATGTTTTCTTTATAAATATTTAATTTCAATTTTGTTTGTACAGGAAAACCAACAACACCTAATGCGTAAAAAATAAAACAGCAATTGTTTCGTGTCACGCGAAGTGTGGACGGTGCACAATATGGCAAATATTTCCTTCAGAAGAAAATGTTTAGACACAATCACTTTTAAGGTATGTAGGTACCTATATATAGGAGTTCCGTGTTTTTAGATTGACATTTCAAAAACCTCTCGGTAGTTCATGGTTCCTCTTTGAATAATTGTTGGTGCGTCAACAAAATATTTCCAACAATGAAACATCAACAAGTTATTTGGAAAACAAAAATCATGTTTTCAGGTGCAATTGGAGCTCATATTGCTAGATTTTATATTTTCAATTTCATTATACTTTTGCAGAATTTTCCACAAAAGTCGTTAGAATCTCAAGGAAAATTCAAAAATTCAAATTTATTGGTCAGGTTTGAGAGGAAGTGCAGGGCAAGTACACACACGACGAAGTAAATGCTATGTTCGAATTTTCGAACCTACTTTAGCAAAGTAGGTTTTTATTCACATCGATTCAAAGCTTTTACTTTTTACTCCAAGGAAAAGCTAGTTCTTATTCAATCGACTCCATGTCGCACCTCGCAAAATAGCTTACTGAGAAATGCCTTTTTAAAAACAATATATTTATACATTACTTTCCTGATTGCAAAAATGATTTTGTTACCAAGGACAACAATTTGGCAATTAGAGCTGTTGCCGCCCCGGGCAACTACCTTTAGAGTTTTTAAACAACGAAATGAGACACAAGCGAAATTACCTTTGTAATTCAAGTGACATTTATTTGTCTTTTCGTTACTTACAAAATTCCAGTTAAAATTTAAATTGTTTTATTTTATATAAGTAATTAGGTTAACATACATCTTTTTAGATTGTTTTTCGCGTGTTTCAATCTCTGTCTACTATAGTAACCACAAATTATTTCAAGTAAACCATTTTCACTGACAGATTGTGTGACGTTTTTGCTGGCAGTTCTTTTTTTTATTCAGAAAATTCTGTCAAATTTAAGCATCAAATCTCTTACATGTGGTCACTTATCAACAATAAAAAAATAGCAGTTTCTTGGATCAGCTATAATTCAGCTTGAAATAAGAAAACAGTTCTTTGTTCTTGATCTATAAATGTATTTCTTGAAATCACTTGTTCTCATTTAGAAAGCAGTTTCTTTTATTGAAAATAATTCTCTACTCCTTCCGTGGTTTTACTTTCTCATTCTCTCATAAAAAATCATCTCCGGAATAATATTATCCCACGTCTTCCTCCCTTCATAGTCTATAGGATTATTTTCTTTCTGGCGGTTATACTGCTATGAGCGGTTGAACAGACTTTGGTTCGATTTGTGTTTTCAAATAACTTTGCCAAGGCAACAGTAATCACCGATTTTGTTGAAATTTGGCTACACGCTAGTCCTTGATCAGCACCCCTTAGGTTAAGTTATACTCTCTGGAATGAACATGTAAAATTAAGAGACGAGCCTTTACAAAAAAAAAAAAATAACTGCCATGAAGCCTCTGCTACAAAGTTAAAAAATTACACCACATTTTAAAAAATTCATGAACTCGTCACCTTATCAAACTAGTCGTACACTTTCCATTATATTCACTCCACACCTCTGGCGATTTGAGTTCATCTACTTCTACCAAAATATTGCGTTATTTTACTACTTTGACTTCGTATACACCTACCTGCTAATAAATACAAGAACCCAATTGAGCGTGGGACTTCATCGTCATCTCATAGCTATATGCAAATGAGAGACGTCAGATAAACACCCTATAGCAATAAACAACTCGTGTCCAAGAGGCAACAAAGAAATATTATTCCCATTCAAAGTGATGGTTCCCGCGTTCGTTGGTTTTATGAAGCGCTTCACTTAATTCGCACCCACTGGGTCATTACACTCAATTCAAATGAACTGCGTGATTTTTACGGCTGCCCAAAAAAGGTGCACCAGCCAGCCCTTTTGTTTGCAAAGTCGTCAGAAACCGGGAAGTGTATATCATCGACCCGGTCACGCCATCAATTACAACATTTACCATAAATCAACTTTAATAGACTCTCTTGCTGAATTTATCATATCTGCGAGCCGGCTATCGAAAAGACGACGGAAGACAGAGCCCGAGCATACGTATACAAAGAAATGAAAAAGGATCCATAGAGTAGCATATAAATTTCGCCAACCGCTCAAAATTAAGGTAGCATCGGACGAACGGACCTTCTATATCGAAACAGGAAGCATATGCATTATAGCCACGAGTCCTTAAAATGCGAGACAATAAAAAAGAACGCTATATACGAACGCTAAATTGTTGCGGTTTGTTGAGTACGATTTTCGGATGATATACTGCTGCTCGTGAGAGATGGACTGCCTCATTGTTATCCTTGGTGGAGGTCACCATTGTGTGGCCCCAAAAAGTCCTTGTTTTCCTTTTTCGCCTCTCGTTCGCCCCCCAAAGGATAATGACCACAAACAGACGGCCATGGTGGTGAACATAAATTATACCAGAGGTAGGATTTATCATCCTGCCCTTGATAAATCATATAAGTGACCCTTGTACGTTACATCATGGTGGCGGTTACATGGTTATGGCTTTAACTGTGCTAGGTCGGAATGACCAGAATGACTACAAAAGTTATGATTCCTCAAGATCATGTCGAAGATGCGAGTCAGTTTGACAAAGGGAGGTACAACCCTTGGGGGATTCCTATTCCCGGAAGGGTGCGGCAATATTTTGACTTTCAATTGTAGCGAATGTTTGGGGTGACAGAAGGTAAGTTCATAATTTGAGTTAATTGACATTTCAAAGTACGGGAGCAAGAAGCCATCGCGTCGGTGGTTTGATGATTCTGAGAGGGCGACCTGTTAAGTGGAATTTATTACGGTCACAAATGATTTGGACCGTCATCAGAGGTTTAGTGTCGCATCTTTTTTGGGGAGTGTAAACCTAAGTGTTGTCATGTATTTAACTTTATTTCGGCAGACTATTTAATGCGTCGTCATTATTTGAGCCATAAAGTTCTTGTGACCACACAAGTAACATGATGTATGGATGTGTAGGCAACAAAGCCCAAACGGTGGCATCAAGTTTAATAACTGCTGTATTATGGTGGAGGTTCTCGAATAGGTGCCATTTAAGAGGCGTCTTGTTTAATGACTCGGTCCTTGATCTCGAAGAGGACCGGTCTTTAATGAAAGAACATTATGACGGTGATTTTAAGCTCGCTCAATGCTAAAATGCGGGACTATTTACATCTTTACCCAGCTGGAACTGTACACTGTACAGTGCTCAGTCAAATGCAAATAAAAGGCGCTCATTGAGTACATTAATATGTACATATACGGTGCGAGTGCAAGCAGTGCGATCGAGCAATGTTTTCTTAAAAAGGCAATTCGCTGTAAAATTCTTAATCGCTGTAAAAACTATTAAGGATAGTTCTTACGTGAACGCGATTACTAAATAAATTAAAAACAATCAACAAAAGTGTCTAAAAGTGGGTGAAAAACGTAAAAAAATATTTTCTTTCAAAAAGTTCCAAATCGCTGTAAAAACTATTTGGGATAGTTCTTACGGGAACGTGATTACTAAATAAATTAAAAACAATTGGGAAACAACAAAAGTGTCTAAAAGTGGGTGAAAAACGTAAAAAAATATTTTTTTTTCAAAAAGTTCCAAATCACTGTAAAAACTATTTAGGATAGTTCTTACGGGAACGTGATTACTAAAGAAATTAAAACCATCAACAAAAGTGTCTAAAAGTGGGTGAAAAACGTAAAAAAAATATTTTATTCCTCCCTCCAGCTACGCACACCAACTCGTCAGACTCGTCAGACTCTTCGACAGATGCTTTCCTTATTCTGGAGAGGAAAGCCTAAAAAAAGCCCTCGGTAGGTAATGCATAAGTGGCCAGAGACAGAGCCACAACAACAGCAAGTTCTCCACTACGTCGACCATTTTATTTCCATCTGTCACATTGACCTTTTACGGGCTCTTCCTTACACACAGCGGCAGCGAGTAGACGTCTTTCAATCGTACACGTGTTATTAAATTAGAATTTTTGGCACCATTTTTGAATAAAATAATCTTTGGAATTTACATACTTTCTACTTTTCGTCACACTTTTATCACTAATGAAAGGATAAACATTAAAATGTAGGGAAGTCTTTTTTTCTTGTCATTTTTCTTCGATTTTCATTAGAAAAACTTGACTTACGCTTTTATACCTACACAAAGACTTTTACAGTTGAACCCGCTTAATTGAAACATGAAACATTCAATATACTTGCTCTAACATTTCATACAAATAATTCCGCTTAATTTAAACCCGCATAAATGAAAAACTCGGATAACTGAAAAGAAATTCTCAAACAAATGTGTAACTCATCATTGAATATACTCCGTTTAAATGAAAAAGAAAAATGAAATATCGCAAAGTAAAGACGAAGCAGGCTTTGAATTCTCTGCTTGTTATGTATTTGTTTTGAATGTCTAACAATTTCATTCTGTTTTTGAACGTCAAAAGATTTGTTGGCATTTAATTAAACTTATCGTTTTTAATTATGTTGGCGCAAAAGGTATGTTCCAATAAAGTCAATTAAAAAAACAATAAACTAAGAGAAAATCTAATTTATTAACTTACAGTCCAATAAGAAAAACACTAGTTTGTCAATGAAAGATAAACTTAAAATTTTAAAAAGGATTGAAGAAGGAGCAACACGGAAAAGCATTTGTGCTGATTTTAATTGCAGTTCACCAACTCTAACAACTCTTTGCGTTGTAAAACGATTTTTTAACGGGTGTAATGAGCTCGAAATGCTTATATTTAGATGACATTGAACATAAAATGACAAACTACCATGTTCAAACATTATCACAGAAAAAAATCGAAGACTTTTTTAAACCAAAATTGAACTGAATAAATTCGTAATTTATTACCATTAGGTCTACATAAACATAAAACATACATAACCGTGATATCTATATGTAGTTCCATTTGCTATGTATGAATTTTATTTTACATAATGCTTTATTATACATATGTACGTGCTTTTTTTTCGTTTATAAATAAATGAAATAATTTTATTTTGTTACTGCTTCCACTTGATTAAATTTATTCATAAGATACATCAGATTTACTTAAATGAAACCATCTTTCTGTTAATACATACAAAGTCGGTTTAAGTGGAATTTTGTTCAGTTATCCGAGGTCCGCTTAAATTAAAAACACTTTTAATTGAAATTTAAATAAGGATTTTTCCACATTTCATTTAAGCGGGTTCGACTGAATTATACAACTCCTTGAATTCCTTAAAATTCACAATTTAAAACTTTCCGCCCACATCTTACATACACGAACCATTAAATATGAATTGTGTGTAAAAGACAGCCCGTGCAGCTGCTGTGCACTCTGACCATCGCAGTTTGGAATTTCGCATTTCAGCACGAATTCCGGTCAAACAATGGAGATCCAATGGAGAAATTATTGTAGGTACAGTGCCGTGGTTGCAAAAAAAAAAAAATAAAACTCTATTGTTCGCCTATTTGTTTTTTCCCACTTCTTCCTTCTCGTATTTGCAATCTCGTTAATATCGAGTACGTGATTGAAATCATCATTCCTGCATTAACTATTATTTCCTGGAAAATCCAACGACCCCAAGGATATAGAACTATAGTTTGTGCGTGCGCGCTGTTTGAATTGAAGGCATGCAATGTTGCGAATGCTATAGAACCGAAACCGAACCCTTTCTCTGTTTGCTTTCGGTCAAATCGTGGACATGGCCATCGAATATGGTTGTTGTAAGCTATTTATTTGCTTTTTAGCAAAACCAAGTTTGAATAGGCAGAATCACCATAAACTACATCAACCATTATGTGTTTGGCTGATATATTTGTACTATTTGCGAGCCCTGAAGGTATCGGTTTAGGTATAGAGAAACAGTAGAAAGTCACGTACCGAGGAGTTGTTTTGAATCTAGTTTGTACCATGGTTCGTGGTATTCGAAACCAAAGCCTACAGCATGTACTACATGCGACTGTCACAGTATTGTTTAAGTCGGCAAAAGTACCAGGGGAGGGTTTAGGATTCTGATTTAGAGAGTTTATTTTATACCCATCAAAGTTAACAGCGTTTACTTGGTTCTTGGTACTTGGTGTATTCTGTTTTCACAGGTCAAAACGAACGTTTATAAAAGTTCAAAATCTTAAAAGCATATAGCGAACAATATTACAAACAATATAACAAGACAAAATCAAGCCCGAATCTACATAAAGGGTAGGCCATCTAGTAGTTTCTTTTTAAATCATGGGTTATTTTGACACTGACAGCTGTTTCCCGCTCGAAATCTTGACAGAAAGTCAGTGTCGTACCTCCGCGGAACGAAATGAGTCGCTTAACGCTTGAGCAACGTTGGGAAATACTGAACATTTTTTTTCAAAGTCATTGCTGTGTAGCCAAAACGGTGGGTTTTTTGAAAAGAAGTTTTAGCCGAATTGAAGCACCCACCGCGCCTGCTGTACGCAAGTTTGTGCAAAAAGTTCGTGATACTGGAATGCTAGTGAACAACACTCATGGTCCTCGTCGTCGTACGGTGCGCGCAGACGAGAATGTGGCTGCTGTAGCCGAGAGTGTTAGACTCAATTCACGAACAGCTCAACATTTCACGCACTAGCCTGAGGAGAGTTCTGCACATAGTTCTCGGATTACTCGCTTCCAAGGTCCAATTGATACTCAGCAATTGAAGGTGCATGACTGTCTAATCGATGACTCCCCAAATTAGTGAAATGTTGTTTGTTATTATCACTACGAAAGATCAACTTTTACAATAAAAACTTCAAATTTCCACCGCAAGCATTTTAAATTTATTATCTGCCACGCAAATAAGTATAAGCGGTCACAATCACCCATTTACATCGACTATGCGTTTTGGTTTAGTAAAATTAATTTCAAATAATATATAAGCCAATAAATTACTGATAACTAAATATTTTATCTGCATAAATATCAATAGAACACGAAAAAAAAAACGTGCTAATAAATTAATTCAACTTAATGTAATAAATTGGAACACCCCACAAAGGCATTGTTTCGACTAAACAAACCAAAGTCTAGATTGTGCAACATGGATTTATTTATGTTAATAATGACATTCGAGCTGACCTCTGCAGAAAAAAGGTCTGAAAATTAATAGTCTGAGGGTGGGGCGCTGGGATGCGAAATTGAATATTAATCATCTATTTATAATTGTTTCTTCGAGAATTTGAAATATGACTTTGTTATTGTGAGCCTACATCGATTTTAGGCAAACAGTAAGGAAATTCATCAGTTTCACTTAAAATACGAATAAACGCCAATAAATTTCACGATTTAATTTACAGCTATGTATATACTTGAATCTTGAACGTCCTCATTGTATATTAAACAAACTGGCTTACAATTTAATTGATTAATCCTAGTCCACAGTGATCTGCAGAAGCTGCCTTAAGACATTAAATTTCTGTAATTGTCAAGCTCGCATAGACGAAATTATATTCGAAACTGAAGGACGAAGCCACAAGCTGCCTATGCACGGTTTTTATAATATCTATATCTAGTAAAGAATAAAAGATCTCAATTGGGGTACCACACAGCTCTGTGCTGGGCCCCTTTCTCTAAACAAATCTTTTATACGACAGGGTCCTACGTCTTCTCAGGCACTGTCGTTACCATAGACAAACCAGACTGAGACCCCGAATTCTCATTCCTCTTGCCGCTGGCCCCCTCAATTTTTATTCAAATTGGCCATTTTGTTTTCCTATCGGTGTTATGTCAATTAAGAATCCGCGTGACATGCAAAAACATACAAAAACTATAAAAATAAATGCTGCCAACCGCGGCAACCGTGGGGAAATGTGCAAGAGTTCGGGAAAGCCACATTTTTACATAACTGAATGGTTAGTTATTATAAATTGTCAAAAGGCGAATAATTTGATTTGTTTGGTTAATAAAACTACCTAAAGGAGATGTTCTATATACAAGAAACATATTAGGACAAACATGGTTGTGTATTTTCCGCTTTGGGATATCATTAACTTCGATTTCGTGTGTAAATTTTTCTTAAATAACGAAGAAAATTTGCTCAAAATGTTTTATTTTTCCTTCAACTAATATACATTGTTAATTTTACATGAAGATATTAAGCTAATGTGCACTAATCCTAAAAAAATTCTATCCACACGTACCGAACAATTTAAAATTAAACGGATAAAATTCTATGAACGCTGGCAGCAAATTTGCCCAAAGCGGAGGTTGTTCTTTTTTTTTTTCACATAAAAATCATCATTGTTGTACTAGGTACCAGGGCTGTCAGGGTTTGGACTAATGCGATAGCACTATTTAAAAAAAATTTGGATCCAAAAAGGTAGCCCAATCATAACAAATATTATTTTCAATAAAAATTTATTTTGATTTTAAAATTAACAGAAATTAAACACATTCGTTTAATAAAAACAATAATAACAAGTAAAAGTGTTATAGTGATTGATTTTGTATGCGAGTTACCAGAACTACTTGACCGACATAGCCCATTTTCATTCACCTATGTCAATTCCTTTGGGCGCTATCGTGCATTCAACAGACAGACAAACAGACAGACGGACATGGCTAAATCGATTCAGAATGTGATCCTGATTCAGGATATATATACTTTATGAGGTCTCCGGTGACTCCTTCTTGGCGTTACAAATTTAATGACACAATTTATATACCTTTCTGTGGATAAAATATAGTTGTTGTTAAAAATCGACGAGTGAATAAAGAAAAGTATGTATAAGGGTATAGTTTGGGGGAAAATGGTGCTATAGAAAACTAGTCGTACAAGATAAAAAATGCTTATTGTGTTTACCGCCCAATTAGGATTGAGCTATTATTGAATTTTACATAATAAATAAGAGAAAGCGAATCGTTAACAGCCACTTTTACAGCCTCAGACACAACATATTCCCTTGATTTTTTTTTGTTGCGAAGATTATTCAGAGATATAATGCTGTGTGTAATTTGTTTTCCAATACATTGTTTACAGTACCCCCCGGATAATAGCACTTGCACGCACATGGGTCTAAAATTATAGTGCTTATAGTGTTTTCAAATAAATTTCTATTAAGCGGGGACCTACAAAAAAAGATAACTTTGTAAGTTGCACTCAAATACAGAAAACATGTTCGTTTGTGAAATTTCATGAAAAAAAAGCGAATGTTTTTTAAACACAATTTTTGTGGAGATTTTTATTTGATAATAAAAGGAATTTGCTTAAAATCGGGTTGCATTGGATCCCAGCACTTAATAATTTGTCGCTATTAAAAGGGTTTTGCTATAAAGGGGGTTGATAATATCCGGGAAGCAGCGTTGCCACTTCAATAAAAGATGAGCGCAGTAGATCATTAAAAAATATGCAGTAGATTCGATATTTCCGCATTAGATTTTTTGTTAACCAAAAAAAAAAACAAAGATCAATTGCTTAAAACTATATTAATCATCACTTTAATGCTGCTTTGAACAATAAACTCACAATAAGTTGGCTTCGTTCAGAGGTTCTTTACAGCGATTATTTCTATGCGTGGTTTTTATACAGTTGTTTAAGAGAATGTTTATCAAACAAAAAAAGTGCAGTAGATTGGATTTAGTGGCAGTAGATTTTTGCAAAAATTCCAGTAGATCTACTGCAATTGCAGCAAAGTGGCAACGCTGCCGGGGAGTACTCCATAAGCCAGGCCACTAAAATATTAGAATTGCTGTCACTGGGCGAACTCTAAAGTCATACTAAATTTGGTGCTGGAAATTTAGGAAAACGATAGCCAAATCTGACAAGCCTGTTCAAACCTAGAGCCGAAGACTTCTGTTAGCTAGGGCGAGCGCCTAGAGGAGGAAGGGATTATAGCAATAAAATGCGTAAACCAAGAAACCAAAGGGTGGCTATGTGAGACTGTAGGGAAGATGACCGACCTATGGGAGGGAATCAACCTTAAAATAGACAGGCTTCACATACTAAAGGATGTGGAAAGGTTGATAATCTTCGTTCCCGGTGAACCCGTGAGCAAGGATGTCATCCTTGCCAGACTTTGTCGTCAAAATTCCTGTGTGAAGGACACTTCGAAATGGAGGGTTATTCATGTGGGAAGATATGATGACAAAAAAATTGGTGGAACCAAGCTGACGATCTGGTGTCCGAGGGAGGAAGCGAGGCTGGTTAGACAAGCAGGAGATAGACTCTTTTGCGGGTTGGACATAGCATTCGTGAAGTTCCAAAGATCATCGGAAAAGACTCAACCTGGAAAGCCACCCGGTAGGGCGACGAAGTGATAGACACCATGGAGATGGGATCAACACAAGTCGGGCGGGAGGTGGGCCCGTACCGGGAAAAGCTGAGGGTGATTCAATTGAACCTTCATCACAGCAAAGCAGCATCGGCAATGATGACTAAGTGTTTTGATGAGGATTCGTTTGATATAGCCCTGATACAGGAGCCTTGGATCTTTAGAGGAAAGATTAGAGGACTCCCAAATAGCATGGCTGAGTTGCATTATGCACAAACTAGCGGAAGAATTAGGTCCTGTATCTTGGTG
The DNA here is from genome assembly GCA_951230905.1 of Cheilosia variabilis. NCBI lineage: Eukaryota > Metazoa > Arthropoda > Insecta > Diptera > Syrphidae > Cheilosia > Cheilosia variabilis. The sequence continues at coordinate 20,500,656 of OX579679.1, read as the reverse complement.
AGGCACGGAGTTCAAGCATATAAATTGCCGAATCTGTGTGCCCCAGACCTTGCAACAGTACGAGTAGGATCAGGTGCGGGAAGTTTTGTCATAGCATCTGCATACCTGCCGTATGATTCTCCAGAACCTCCTCCGACAAGAGAGTTAGAGTCTTTGGTGAATGCATGCAGGAACAGGAACGAGGATCTAATAATTGGTTGTGATGCCAATGCACATAATACAGTGTGGGGCAGCACCAACGATAATTACAGAGGAGAAGCCTTATTCGAATTTGTATCATGCAAGGATCTAGCTATCTTAAACCGGGGAACAGAGCCAACCTTCGTCGATGTGAGACGAATGGAAGTGATCGATGTTACCCTGTGCAGTAGCCAGATAATTGAAAGAATATCAAATTGGAGGGTAATGGATCAGGCTACATTGTCGGATCACAGAGCCATTTCATTTGATGTTCGCTATGGATCTAAAAGGAAAAAAGATCGGAAATACATCAGAATTCCGAAGAACACAGATAGGATAAAATACCTTGAAGTGTTGGAGGAAAAACTGAATGTAATGACATTCGGAATACCGAAAAACACTTGGCATGTAGAATCACAGTTGAAGCATCTGCAATCAGCTGTTGAAGTTGCGTACCGAGTGGCTTGTACACCTACTTTAGTGGAAAAACAAGATCCTGCGCCTTGGTGGTGCCGGGAACTTGAAAAGCTAAAAAAGGCTGCGAGGAAGGCCTTCAATCACGCCATGAGGAGGGGAGAACCCGAAGCATGGGATGAATATAAGGCGAAAAAGAAAGAGCTAAACGTTACTCTGCGACGACGTAAAAGGGAGTCATGGAGGGACTTTTGCTCGAGTATGAGGAGTACATCTGAAGTCAGTAGACTACAAAAGATTGTCTCGAGAGATCCAGTTTCTAAGATCGGACTCATTCGTAATAGAGCGGGGGAGATGGTGGAAACACTGGATCACACAAATGAGGTCCTAATGGAGGTACACTTTCCAGGAAGCTATAAGTCAGCTCAGCCCTGGGCTCCAAGGAAACAAGGAGCGAACAGGATGGATAGGACGGAAGCAGAACGGATCGTGACACCAAAAGCGGTCAAGGGTGCGATAGCAACATTCTCACCCTTCAAAACTGCGGGGCCGGATGGTATATTTCCAGGTCTAATGCAATGGGGTATAGACCTAATTGCACCAAGGCTCAGGAATATATACGTTGCATGCCTAGCAATAGGCTATATCCCGATAACATGGAGGGAAGCAAATGTGGTCTTCCTTCCAAAACCGGGAAAAAAGGACTACACCGAGGCAAAGTCATTCAGACCAGTCAGCCTAACATCCTTCCTGTTAAAAATAATGGAAAGGGTGATGGTGGACTATATGGAGAGTACTGCGCTTAAGATGTATCCTTTAAATAGTAGACAGCATGCATACAGGGTAGGTATGTCTACAGAAACAGCGCTACACCAAGTAGTACGCGTTGCGGAGGAAGAGCTAAATACCGGGGGCATTGCGATGACCACTATAATGGACATTGAAGGTGCCTTCGATAAGATATGCTTTGAAAGTCTGAAACAAGCCTTGGAAAAACGTAGGGTTAACCCACTGGTGGTAAGATGGGTGGACAATATGTTGAATACGAGGGCGATTAATATTCAGACGGGAACCTCAAAACTCAGAGGAAGGGTTAGCAGAGGTTGCCCACAAGGAGGTGTTCTCTCACCTACACTGTGGAATATCACTGTGGACTCTCTTCTCGACAGACTCGAGGCGACGGGCATTCACACAGTGGGATATGCCGACGACATAGCAATAATGGCCAGAGGCAAATTCATGGACGTCACAGCAGATATCATGAGGAATGCACTCAGAGTGGTTGAGCGGTGGTGTCTGGAACAAGGGCTCTCCATTAATGCGGCGAAAACAGATCTAATAGTCTTCACTAGGAAGAGGAAAAATCTGGAATTTCGGCCCTTAACACTTTTCGGATCGGAACTAACAATGACTAAGAAGGTTAAGTATCTGGGAGTCTATCTAGATACTGGACTTACTTGGAATTACCATGTTGAGGAGAAGGTCCGGAAGGCAAAGAGGGTACTACATCAGTGCAAACGTGTATGTGGACAAAGGTGGGGACTCTCGCCTAGGTCAGCATACTGGATGTATACGATGATAACTAGACCCATTATCACGTACGCCTCGGTTGTATGGTGGGCGAAAGCCTCTCAGAAAACTGTGAGGAAGCACCTGGATAGGGTTCAGCGTTTAGCATGTATGGGAATTACAGGTGCAATACGTACAACCCCAACATGCGCATTGGAAGTCATCATGGGGATATTACCGCTAGACTTATTTATTAAGAAAACAGCGGCCCAAACGGCACTTCGCTTGCATCGAGATGCGAAATGGCACCATCGTGGTACGATCTATGGACATAGGAAGATCCTGGAACTTGTTAAAGACGAGATTAGGGAGCTAAACATGCCTATGGATCGAATAACAAGGGTGCGTATTATGGAAAGAAATCATAAAACTCGTATTGAGAACGGATTACTTCCAGAAAAAAGAAATGGTGAAATAGTGATTTTCACGGATGGATCCATGATGGATGGCGGGGCGGGGGCCGGTATCTATTCAGAAGAGCTGGAACTTGCCCGTCACATTAGCCTCGGGAAATACACTTCAGTATACCAGGCTGAGATGATTGCCTTGCTTTATGCGTTGGACTACTTGCTTGAGTGTCAGGTGGAAGGAAGAAATATCCTCATAGCACTGGACAATCAGGCGGTGATCAGATGCATGGAACAAACAAACATCACAACATCACTGGCACTGGAATGCGTACTTAAACTCAATAAGTGTTCATCTAAAAATGAAGTAACACTGACTTGGGTACGAGGACACATAGGGATCGAAGGCAATGAAAAGGCGGACTCCCTTGCAAAACAGGGGTCAACTGAAAAGTTGCTGGGACCAGAACCATTCTCTTCAATTGGCAGAGGAATGGTTGAACAGCTTGTCCACAAATGGATCACGGCAGAACACCTGAGAAGGTGGTCAACCGTGGAACAATGTAGACAAGCTAAAATGGCAATAAAGTGGCCGACCTGCTCCACTCAAAGAAGAGTTCTAAGCATGAGTCGAGGAACATTGAAATGGGTGGTGGCTTTGTCTACAGGACATGGTAATTTCAGGTATCACTTAAGGAAAATGGGCCTTATAGAGGATGATACTTGTAGACTATGCCTGGAGGAATCTGAGACAGCGGCACATATACTGTGTCAATGCCCGGCATTGGCTGGCAGAAGAATGAGGATCTTGGGACATCAATGGGTCGAGACCCAGTCGATGAAACGGATCTCCCATAAACAGATGCTAGCGTTAACACTAGGAATTGAGCCCAGAGAAGAACTGTGGAGAAATCCAGAGAGTCTCTCTGAGTAAGATTTACAGTGGTAGAGAGACGAAAAGAGACCCGACAATGGTGGTCTGATTCGATTATCTCTCGAAATATATATATATAGGGCGAGCGCCATCTCATCAAGAGAAAACAGAACAAATATTTTTTGATAGAATTTGTAGGTACTTTGAAAGTGTGCTGCCCAGCCTATCCCGTTTCACCCTGCTACGAATTCCAAAAAGGTCGGTGAACGCAGCTACAGTACCACAACCACAAGTTCAGTCATTTGAGCCGAGACAGAACGGTGGAAGAAGAAGAATTTGGGCTCTGTCACTCTTTTCGTGAATTTTTTGTTACGGGAGAAGCAAATCAAAGGGTTCAGGCTAAGAGGCAGATTAAAGGACTTGGTGATGGAGTAAATTTCTACTCATAAAGATGTGCTGTTAACTTCATCCCGATAACGTCTCTGCGCCGCTTAAGTTAAGCTGAACTATATCTACGGACTTGAACACGGTTCCAACAATAATGATCGGCATAAGTTTCCCCAACGATTATTCAAGGACCTTTCCGACCAATACCACTCTATTTAGTTAGCAGCAACAGATGGCCGCTTTACAAGCCCACAAAAGTTATTACGTCTAGTCGCATCATCGATTTGCTGTCCCGCACACTGGCTGTAATAAGTCGCCCATGTGCTCTGGTTACTGTCTGTTGTCGTTCCCAAAAACAATCACCAGACAGCACCAACTTGCCTTGAAGTGCCTTCTAAAAACACAAATTAACCTCAAAGTGTATCCGCGTTGCTAGAACGCGTCCGCGAAGCGCCCAAAGAAATCGCAAAACTTTGAAACACAATCATAGACTGCAAAGTCGAAACTGAAATGTTTCGCAAAGGGCAATTCGGTTCTGCAAACAGGTCCGGTTCCTGTTCTGTTTCTTTGTTCGCTAATAAATTCGTACGGCAGGAAACCAAAATGCATTACAACTCAGCGCGCACACAAATAGTTGGTATGCGGGTGAAGTAGTGGCGGAACTTTCGCGGTTATTATTCCCCAAAATGTATGGTTGGCCTGCGAAAATAATATTTCCCTATCAGCCCTAACGCAAATATACGGGCTGGGTAGAGCTCTACGAACTAGTTTACATCACACGGTGAGTGTTAGCTGTAAGCCCTAAAGAAACTGTGTACACAGTGTTCGTCTGGTTTATTGTGGTGTTCGCCGCGGCGCTGATGGCCGGAAGGCAAATAACAAGAATTTACATCCACCAAGGATGTGAGGAAGAATACTAGCTCACGTGTATACTTCACGGTTGACTGCGCCAGATGACAGACAGTCGTGGGGGACCGCAAAATCAGATATTCACTGAGGATGGCTCGCTGAAAAGTTTATGTCAGGTGAATGGCCCTTGATTTATGGACTTGTCCGCATGGCTGAGGGGTTTTGTAGGAAATTGAAAACACATTAACGTTGTTTTGGGTGAGGGACTGCAGTTGTGATTACATCTTTGAAGAGGCAAATTGTTTTCACTACCACTCTCTCTAATTTATCCATAATGTTTCCAGTTTCCACCCTTAATTTCAAACTCGTTTTAACGATGATAGTCGATCTTTTGATAAACTCAGATTTTCTCGAAAACAACTCTAGTAAAAGTTTTCTTCATCTTAGGCCAGCAAAAAATAAATTATGAAAATCCATGGTTGGAACTATAAACAATAAGCGTACTCAGTATTTTGCAAAAAGCTGGATAAAATTAGAGGAACGTAGTTCATTTTTATATGTGTATCGAGATTTTGTTTGCGTGCCTTTAATTTTCTCCAGCAGTTACATAGAAAAAATGGCCTCATTCTCACATTGTCGCTCGAACAGAGTAACATTCCAATCAATCTTCCCACGATGACAAACAAAATGAATTTAATTTCTCACTAAATTCAACGTTTGATGATTTATTGAGAAAAGTCACACGATTACGGACTGAGCCCAGCGCACCTTTGCACAAACTACCTTAGTCTGTCGAAACCACAACAATAGACCATTGTACACTTGCAGGCATTACAAAAACATGCAAAGGCCAACCTATAGAAAATTCCGATTGTTTCCTCCTAAAAACACTTCTACACAAAAGTGTACAAAAAAACAAAAAACAAAAATTCTTTGATGTGGGTAATAGCTACCCGCATTACCATTAATCACATTCATGTGGTTTTCGATCTTTGTTTTGATGTCGACAGTGGACACGAGGTCCTTTTTGAGAAAATATTTTGTGCCGCATGCCACTTACCAAAAAAGTCGTAGGCGATAAAGTTTTGGGATCTGAGAAGCTACTGAGGTTTTTGTGTCCATCCCTTTTGGAGTTAAAAAAAAGTTTGTTCTTCATAGTTGGATGTTGATATACGTATGAGCTGCTAACCACATTTTGGATTTACTTTTGCATGACAACATTATAATTATAAGCATTTCGTATGGGATTACCTACCTTTAAATAAATTTTAAATTTCCCGGAAATGAATTACCTCAAAAGCTTTCCCAACCTTACAGAGTTAAGCTGTTCAGAATTTCACACTGTAGGTAGTTCGATGATGCTACTCCTGGTTAAGAATATAAAACTGAAATTTCTCTACCATTGAATTTTGAGTTCCCCAATAGTGATAACTTAAAAAGCTTTCCCAATAACCGGTTTGCCGCGCTCAAACGCTTCGCACTCCTACTTCTTTATAAAATTCAAAAGAACTGAAAATGCTTGGTAAAACGTTCGCATTTAGTAACCACTTCCGGGAAATCCTGATTCTCTTCGGTTTCTTTTTGTTTCTGAATATTTTGAAGATTTCCCAAAATTCCCAATTCAGCTTGATGACTGAAAAAGTCGCATGATCGGGCTACTTAGGTAACTTAGGTAACAGAGAGACAATAAACAATTTAAAACTTTGTCTTCTTTGAATTTTCACAGAATGCCTTCAACCGCTGTACAGCGTCCGCCTAAGTCAACATCTGAAATGAGGTATCTGACTAACATCCCAAATGTCAGTCATCATTTAGAACTTACCTGCCAATCAAAACAAAGAGCGTTCGAAGTTTTTACACAAATATACATCGGAAACCCGTCACTACGTGGCCTTTAAGTGCTGCCTGCCAATCAAAAGCGTTATGTGAATAATTGATATTGCCGGCTAAATATGTCACTCAGTCAGTTTGACAGTTAGGGAAAAGGGATCCAGTATTGCGGGCCACCAATTATACCCTTGACTAGAACTTTTCAAAAATATGAAACTAAGTGATTCACATGTATCCAATATTGGAAGCCTACAGAAAATTGGGAACTCGTGATAAGTCATACCCTATGTGTGGCAAATATTGCGATTTTAGGATTTACATAAAATTGTAGCGTGCCGGTGCCGGAAGACTGGGATGGTTTTTTTTTTAACAGAATGTCAACTACCTTGTTAGCCCTAAGATGTTAATGGATAAATTTAGCACTAATCAAGTAATGCGATGTTGGCGTGACTGATCCGTTGATTTTTTTCAGCTTCGGGGACAAAATATTCAACATATTTTCAGATTAATAATCATGATTGATAATGTTACCTGGAAAAATAATTTTTTGTAAATAGTTGCTGTAATCAATCATCATTGCGTTCAAATTTTGGAAGGTTAAAAAAAATACCGATTATGGCTTTAAATTTCACTGAAAAATTAGTTCCAAGCTGAACCGAACGTTGTGGACAAAATTCAAAGTCTAAAATGTTAAAACGAATACGGTCGTTTGGGAAGATCAAAAATAATGTTCCCGTACTTTTCTTTTGGATTCTCGTTGGTTCCTTTTAACAAATTTCGATGGAATAGATTTTCCTTAGGAACGCTTCCGCGTTTTGACATGTCAGAAAAGGACATACACTCAGAAAAAAAAAAATTATGCCAACAATTTTCGTTGGTTAAAATGAACCCAAATGTCAAAATCTTTGATTTAAGTATGAAATTGTTGGCAATGATGTAATTTTATTACTATGGAGAGTATATTATTCTTACGCTTAATACCTGATTCTTGAAAACTTAAGAACGAGTTCGTGTTCACAAAAATAATATTTGAACCAAGAACTTTTAACAAACAATTTTTTTAAGAATCTCAAAATTCTTCGCTTAACAATCTTTTTTTTCTGAGTGTAGAATTTTTTTGATTTCACGATCATCATATTCGTCGTTGGTAGTTAAGCATCGAACGAGTCGTGCACTTTGTTATACTTCTTTTTTTGAATTGCGAATGGAACTCAAAATAAATTTATTTCAATGCATTAAGATAAAAGAGAAAATATTTATTTTGCGTTGCAATACTTCAGTCACTTATTCTTTCGCAATTTTGAGCTAATTATATCAATTAATAGTTTCAATATTATTTATTGCATTCATATCATCAATGCACTCCATTGTAGAGTCTATTTAGGCAGACATTGCACCATGTACCCTATCAGACGATGTGTAGCGAAGAGTGAAAAGAACAGTAATTAATGAGGCATATACCATTTTACCGGCAACACTTACTAATTTTAGCCAATTAAAAATGTCCGCCCCAATGCTTACAATGGGGAAATCAATTAAAACTGATGTGTGGTGTGACTAGGTACTTATAATAAAAAATTAAGCGCTTAAATTACAGGACGTTGTTCCTTTTTTTGATTGATTAATTTGTGCTGATTAAGATATTAGTGAGTACGTACAATTATTTTGTAGGAAAGTCAACCGTGTATAATTATTAATCATCACATAGCTGGATAGTCATTCAATTATTATGAGCTGTCAATTAGTTCCGTTGGTTTTATAAAAAAATTGTTGAAGTACAAATTTGCTATGGAAGTATGTAACCTATAGCCAACTGAAGGCCAAATTGAGAACTTGGTAATGGGGATTAGATTGATGCTGAAAATGTAAAAAATATTATATACTAATAACCACATTAAGTCTCCAGGCAGATATTACAAAACTCACAGTGGCGAAATTTTCCATATAAAATTACCCATTGTGACCTATCAAATATTTAGACTCAAGTTTAAAAATGTGTGACCAATTTACCTCAAATGCCAGGGTGTACTGATTTTGAAGTTGAAGCGCATTAAAAAATTAACTATGAAGATCGAATAAACTGCCTATTGCATTGAAGATTTATCTCACCGAAAGCGAAAGCAATGCAAGTAACTCAAGCGTTTAAGTGAAGCAAAGTTCATTGCGCTAAATATTTTGACACATGACTTTTTTATCGAAATTATGTGCTTATGGAGTCGAAGAATCCAGGAGATAACAAACTACTTTCCAAGCCATCTAAATCAAGTTTGAATGGATAAGGGCGTAATTTAATAAATATTAACTCCCAAGGCTTAAACTTTACTCATGACATACCGATTTGAACAAGAAAATTAAAGGACACAATCAATAAAGTTAAAGCTAAGAAAAGCAATAGTCTTCTAGTTTTCAACATATCGCTTTGGTAACGTTCAACGTTCATACCGGTTTTAGGTTCACGTAAAATTGCCTAGTTTCGCATCTGCTAAATGGATCAAAAGCGTGGTGTTGACTACGAAGACAAAAATAAATTTTTTCAAACAAAAATGTGGCCTCAAAAAGGTTTTTTTTCGGGACATTAATGGGTCGCTTTTTGGAGCGTAACATATCTTCGACCCTTTATCAGTTTTTACGTTAAGTACTTTTCAAGTTTTTTTTTTTACATTTTCTGATATCTTGGGCTTCTTCTTAAGTCCCTTTTCGAAGCTTTTTTTGGGACATCTAATAACACTTTTTGGAGGCGCTTTTCGGTTCACTATTCGAGGCCTTAATAAAAAGTTTTTCTGCGTCGCTTCTTGAAGAGCTTTTCGGGCAGTTTTTTTGGAATTTCTTTGCGGTGCTCTTCACATCGTTTTTTCCAAAGTCTCTACTTAAATTTTTTGGAAATGCTTTTTGGGGAATTTTTAGGAGGCTTTTCGGAAGCTTTCCTGAGCGTTCTTTTGCGGCGCATTTTTGCACATATTTTGGTAGTTTCTTGGGATTTTTTTTGAGCCAACTTATCTCAAACAACACATTTATTGCAAACACGGAAACGTTTTTTAACAGATATTAGAAGAGGCGCATTGCCTATTTCAACAAAAAATGCTGCTATTCCTCTTTGCGATTTAACGTAACCACAATTAGTTATTCGGTTTGTTTGATTATCATAAGAATTAAGTATACAAAAATATATTATATTTTAAAGCACATGGAATTGAAATTTACTTTTAAATTCAAATTTTTCAAAAACCCCACAAAACTTGTGCCCTGAGAACTTGATAGATTTAAATTAAAAAATAGTAACCGTCAGTATGAGGTTATTGTGGCTTGGGAATTTGGTTCAAGTGGAAAGTTTGATGACAAATCCAACTGTTAACGCGTTTTATTGAACATCTATCTCAGAAAAGGAAATTAAGGTTGAATTTTCAATTCGCAAATGTATACAAAGGAGAACTGACTTCGCAGCAGCGGTTCACCTTCCCGGTGATGTGTTTGTTCATGACCCTGCTAATAAACCAGTTTATCCCATTTTAATACAAATGTGACTGTGAACTGTTTTATTGGGTGAAATGGAAAATGCTTCATTTTTAAAACAAAAGCCGCCAAAAACCTGCTCACATTTATTTCACACATTTAAAAAAAGAGATTTGGAAATCGGTGCAATGTTCATAAGATTTTTGCGGAGACACAATTTGTTAACAATTAAATCAGACAGATGTATACAATTCACGATATTTTAGTTATCTGCTTTACCTGAGATAACCAACTCTGTACTTTTAATATTCCGTCACAAATAACGAACCAAATGCAAGAGAATATTTAATCAAGCAAAGGATTTGCATTAATAATTATCCGGTACAAAGTTTACTTCCAGAGGGTACATATTGCATATTGCATACTAAGTTAATCACGAATAATGTTCGATAATTAATTTTTAGCATATATTCAAGGATTTTACATGAAATATGCAAAAACAACTTATAAGTGCACATTCTGCTGGAGAATGCATTTCGCTGATTTTTTTCCAATACAACGAGGTGTGCGACGAAGGTGGCGTTGGGCTGATATTGCAGGGAATCATTCATGGCTACCATTATTTTACTTCATGCTTTAAAAATATATTTTGAACTTTATTTTTTACTTTGTGTAGGTAGTAGTGAAGCATATTAATTCACTGTGCTGTGATCCACTGGGCATTGAATCGCTGGTTCAGGGAGATGGTAAATGAATATACAAGCACAATGGAGCGGTGAAAGTTTCGCAGCCACAAGGGACTCACTTTAATTTAGAGGATCCCTTTTTGCTCCTTTAAGAGGGTTATTTATTTTTGTCGTGCTTTGGTGGTTGAATTCCTGTTCGGTTAAAAAAGTGTTTGCCCTGTTACTTATTGTAAATTGTCCAGCTGTATTTGACTTTGTTGCGGAATTTGAATTCCATTTTTTTGTAAGTCTTAGGGAAGTGGTCTGCTAAGAATATTGTTTTTAAATTTAGGTGCATTAAAAAGCAAGATTGCGTCTTGCAATCAACGCGCACATTCCTTTACAGGAGTGATCTAAGCTTAACCCATTTGTACACTAAGCTCATTAAAGTTCTGAGACCCTACACTTAGGGAACACTGATTAAGAATCTCGGTCCAATGGTGCACCATCAGAGCCTAACAGAAATGCCCAACTCAAGCGATGAATGAAACCGAAAACAGAGAAGGCTGGCTGCTGGAGATCATTCGTTTGCAAGGTCCTATTTTTGGGACATGTGCATTTTTACCCGACTGGACACAGGGAGGGTTATGTGTTTCGCGCGTATCCTATGTCCGATCCTACGTGACGCCCTATATCCTAAACGGCTTGACCGATTTTGAAGAGTGAGGTGGCATTAGATTCTTCCCCGGAGTGTCATAGGCTAAAAAGATAAAAATAAAAAAAGTTGATTTAAGAAACCAAAAAACCTGACTTGAATGTGTCTTGTTCACATCTTTTTAATTCTTCTTTTTTACAGTCAGTCGGGTTTTTTGGTTATTTAAATTACCTTCTTTTAATATATAGATACCTTATTTGATCGGCTAAATTAGGAAGTCATTTAAGGACAATTAAGTCCAACCCTCTAGCAATGTTGATTCTCCCTTAAACCACGGTAAATAACGCGTACATTTTTACAAAGAAATACATTTGGAACTCTGCGATTTGACTTCATAAAGATGGCCTGTAAGGATACAAACCCAATACCCATTGCCCTATGAATAAACTGTTTTCGGCTAGAAAATATAAGACGGTGAACATTGATGGAACAAGACAAAAATCCTATTCGCGTATGAGTATTTCTTCACTAAAGACCTTCGTTGGCAAAGCTCACGTGTCAAAGATGGGGTAGGTCTTCATAATCTCTGCACAAATGAAGCATTTCTCCGTACAAACGCTGTATCGGAGTCAATAATAGCAAAAAAAAAAAGAGAACTCTAAATAGACTGATAACGATGACCGCTGGAATTTCAGATGACATGACAAAATGTCCATACCTTCTACTTCCTCACAGTCCACAATTTCATTGATTAATGTTCATGACTGTGCCGAGTATTCTTCGGTCAAAAATGGCTTCAAGCAATCAAGCGCACGCAATAAATACAGCTCAGTCAATGTCAACATTTATTAGTCCAACCCCCAGGGCAAACCAGGTATCAATGTAGTCCAGTCAAACATTGATGATAAATCAGACCCATAGACATGGCGTACTAAAAATAAAACCCATCCTCACACCTAGCGCCCGCATGCTTCCAATTAGTAATCCCATTACAGCCGAGTGAGTCCCGACTCAAGGTATGTCATAGAAACGTTCGGCGTTTTTGCGGGAAAAATCATAGCAACGAGCCGGCTTAAAGCAAACTCCCGGCCGGTGAGCTTCCCCTGAACATGAAACATGCTAGGCCTGCAGGCAACGCCTTCCTTACGGCTTTTGTTTAATTTATTTTTGGAAAACGCTGTGTGTTTCTGTTTATATGTGCGATGGGTGAGTCAGCAGTAAATCATTTGTTAGTGAGGACACACAGGCCGGGGAGACGGCGAAACACTTCCTTAATAGAATTAGGTACTACTCCTACTGGTCCAGCGGTGTACCTGGTTAATCTACCGCGTAGAACGAGATATGGTCGTTATCTCCGTCTCTATCTCAGTGGATATATATTGGCCATAAATCCATACGCACTTTCGCATGGATGAGCAGTACTGGAGCGGTTTTTTTTTCTTTGCAAATGTGTGGGGCGTATGATGTTTCCTTTCTAGGCTGGCATGAATTGGTAAAGTTCCCTTTTTTTAGACGGACGCTATGTCACTTTTGCTGTAGGAGGCATGTATAAATGCGTACACCCCAAGGGACGGCCTGGTTTGGTGAAATTAATAGTTTATTTGCCTCGGCTGGCAGCACTTGCGGTTTCCAAATTTAATTGGAATTTATTTCCTTCATTTTATGGTTGGCAATGATGATACATATCCGAGAACGTACATCGTACATGCGATGAACGCAGGATGATTAACACTCTCCGGCAAATGGTGCGGATAATCGTTTTCGGAAGGCATTACAATTTTATTCACTTGCGTTGTCTTGCTTGTCTGTGGTTGGGTAAGGTTTCTGCGCTGCTGAAGCATTTTCTGTCTGGGTTTCATTTTATTTATATGCAACGACAGCAATAATGACTATATTTAATTTAGAAGTCATCTCAGAAAACAAAAACCTGACTGTTCTTTATCCAAAAGAAGCAAAAATCGGATAAAAAAAATATCTACCTTTCATTTCATTTCAATAATTTATTTTGCAAAATTTAGCTATTTAAACAATATTTACAAATAGATAAAAATATAACGTAGTTTTACATTGAAGCTTTTACACATTTTATACATATTTAGTTTTAATATAATTAATGACATTTTTTTTAAATCGGATTAAGCTATTCTCAACTTTTAATTCATTTGGTAGTTCATTAAATAATTTTAATCCATTGTACATTAAACTATTTTGGGCAAACCGCGTTCGGAATAGTGGAAGCCTTATATCGATTCTGTTTCTAACATTATATCTATGCACATCACAAACATATGTCAATTTATTACACAAATAACTTGGCAACAAACCATTTTTCATTTTAAACACAAAGATCAATACATTCATTACAGTTCTTTGATTTACACTTAACCATTTTAGCACATTTAACATAATAGCAATCGGTGTTCGCCAGTGGCATCTTAAAATTATTCTCATCGCTTTATTCTGCAACTTCTGCAATCTATCTATCATAGAAATATTTCCCATATATATAACAGTCGAACAATACTCAAAGTGCGGCTTTATAATAGCATTGTATACATTAATTGCACAGATCATTGACATTCTTTTTCTAATTCGAGCGAAAAAACCTACTTTTTTACTTATTTTTTTAGATATATAATTAATATGATCTTTGAAATTCAGTTGTTTATCAATCACAACTCCCAAGTATTTGATTTTATCTACTAACTCCACATTTTCATTGTTAATTATAATTCTGTTTTCAGAATCACCGTTAATTAACATTCCTTTAGTCTTCCCAATGTTTAAACTTAGTTTATTACTTCTAAACCACTCACTAAGATTATTCAAATCACTGTTAATTTTGGCAATGCTTTCATTAATATTTGTACCGGAAATGTACAATAGCCCATCGTCTGCAAACAACTTCAGTAAAGCGTACTTCACAACCTTCGGCATCTCGTTCACATAGATTATAAACAGCAATGCGCCAAGAACTGATCCCTGGGGGACCCCAAGACTGACGTTAGTTGCTTCCGATACTGCTTCTTCAATTTTGGTTCTTTGCTTACGCGAACACAGGTAGGATTGAAACCAATTCAGCTCACTGCCTTTCACTCCGTACTTTTCCAACCTCGCAAGTAGAATGCTTCTATCTACGGTTTCAAACGCTCGTCTCAGATCTATGAAAACAGCAACGATAGACTTTTTTAGATGCATCTCTGTCTTCCAATCAGCTATTACCAAGTTTAATAGCGATTCGCAGCTGTGTCTACCTCTAAATCCCGATTGGCACTCAGTGAAAAGCTCGTTGTCTTCCATATACTTCTGAAGCTTACTTTGCACAATTTTCTCCAGGATTTTAGCAACATTGGGTAACATGTTGACTGGCCGGAAATCCTCTGGTTTTGTAGAGTTCTTTACTTTCTCAATCGGTACAACTATGGATTCCTTCCAGCAATCAGGGAAAACTCCTTCAGATAACGACTTGTTTATTATTTTACACAACACAGGACCAGTAATATGGAAAGAGTCAATTAACATACCAACACTTAACATATTTGCATCTTTTTTGTTTTTTATATTTTTCATAGTACTCTTCAGCTCGCTTTGATTGATAATTCCAAAATTAAAAGTACTGCACACTTCACCAATATAGTCTACGTATGGTGCGTTAGGTATATTTACATTTAGACTAGTTACACTCTCAACAAAGAAAACATTAAATTTATTCGCCAACGAAACACTATCTTTGATCAACACATTTTGGAAAACAACACCTTTTATTGCACTTTTGGTTTCTCTCATCACAAGGGATTTTATCGTTCGCCACATTGATTTCTGGTCTTTCGCAGACTGAATTTTACGTACGACATACATGTTTTTAGCTCTCTCGATCGCAGACTTGAACGCATTTCGTGCAAGTCGATACTGATACCATGTGTTTTCCGAGTTTGTCCAAATCGCTAATTTATATTTATTTATTTTATCATCTCGCATTAATTTAAGGTCATTATCAAAGCACTCTTGTACACCCTTGACACCAATGAGTTTAGAATATTTAAGACTATTCACTGCACCTTCTATCCTTTCAGTAAAATATTTCGCCAAAGAGTCCACATCGCTATCTTCAACAATACTATTCGATGAGTTCAGACCGTTTTGAACATGATTGCAAAATTTACGTTTATTATACTTTAATAATTTAATAATCATTTTCTCTTGCTTCACTCTCTTCACGACATCTATTTTTATTAGTAAACTCTCATGATCACTTATTTTCAGTTTATCCACTACTTCTACACTTGTTTTCATATTATTCGTGATAACGTAATCAATAATTTTACGCGATGTTTGCGTGATCCTAGTTGCTTGGTTGACAATCTGTTTGCAACAGTTATCGTCGATTACGTGTTCAATTCGTAACTTATACGTATCGTTTACCAGCCAGTTAATGTTAAAGTCCCCCATGAGAACTATGTCATTTCCAAGTAAGCTCAAGCGTTCCATATACTCTTTGAAAAACTCAACAAAGTTAGCTGTCGATGAACTTGGCGACCTATATAAGCCGGCTATTATAAAGGATTGCGCACATAGAGTTACTTTTATCTTAAGCCACCACCAGTCCAAATTTACTGCTACTTCTTCTACCGCATTCACTTCCCATAATTGGTTAACATAGAGAACGACACCTCCCGTATGAGCTGAAGCCGAATTACATCTAATAGGTCTGTATCCACTTAAATTGATTTCATTGTCCTTAACTTTTGTTGTTACATGAGTTTCGGTTACACATACAAAATCAAATTTCTCCGCTAAAACAATGCATTCTAATTCGTTTAAATTATTTAAAAGGCCTTGTACGTTTATATAAAAACACTTGCACGATTGTAGTTGCTAATAAGCAACCCTTTGCTGTTCAATCTGCAATTTACGTTTTAACACCGGGCAGATTTGGCTTCTCGTATTATGGTTAACATCCACGTCAAGCAAATTCAGTGTATCTTTTGCTCTAATACAACTTATGCATTTAACATCATCACCACTCTGACATTCCTTTTCGCTATGCTGCCCTGCACACTTTGCACATGTTACAGTTCCCCTACACATGCCTGCAGTGTGATGAAAGCCCCAACATTTGAAACATCTCAAAACGCTAAGATTTTCATATACTGGGCATCTTTCCCATTCAACGTTTATTTTCTTCACCTTCATAAGTTCATCAAAGGCATTACCATCAGTCTCAATGATGGCGTTAAAAAACTGAGGACTCTTATGTGATCTAAATACTTTTAGACATTTTAACTCCTTGAATTCAATTTTATTTTGATTTCTTATTGCTCTAATGATTCTCTCTTCATCCAACTTCTCACTCAAACCTGTTATTAATATTTTGGGTTTGCGCATATTGGGGGTTTCAACATCATAATTTTCACTCATTTTCTCTTTAATCTCTTTTACTCATGCACTTGCATTAGTAGCGTATTCCTCAACTGAGTAACGTGAAAAACTGACTCTTCGAAGCTCAGCTTTTATGTAAACGTACGAGATCTCTTCTTTAAGCTCCATTTACATTAAGATTTTACGTGCAAGTTTCAAGGATTTGCATTCAATAGGTATTTATCAAGAGGTAGCTATATCTGTTAGAAGATTTTCCGATTGAACGGCTCTAGAAACGAATCTTTCGGTAGTTTAAATTTACCTCTTTAATGCTATTAAGGGAGAGATTTATTTTCCGATTGAGTATGTAGTCTCGCTTCCAAGCAATTTCACAACCAAACAAAAGTTTGAGTATTAGACCAGTGTATGCACCAATAAAAGGTATGTGCTTTAAGAGTCTTGAGTGAGATAGTGAAATAACTTTAGTATAGTTCACCATTTTTCATTTAAGTTGCGATTCTTGACTGAAGGCTTGTTTTTATATCTGAGAGCGGTGTTTTGGAAATATTTGGAAAGAATGACCTCGGAGTTGGCCTAAGACTGAGAGGACTATCAACATCAACACCCCAGCTGTAGATAGAGATACTCTCGAGAGTCTTTGATTTATTAAGGCGTAATGTTGGTACTCATCCGACAAGCATACTTACGCTTATGTGAAATATTTGGAATTAATTGCAGACTGTATGGAACTTAGAAAACAAAAGCAGTCCAGTGTTAAACTTTGTTTAACTCCTACCTTTATAAGAAAAAGTTTAGACTGCCTTTCATTACAAATAACACTGTTTTCGATTTTTAAAATATAAAAATATTTTTATTTAATAAGAAATATTTAACGCGTTTTTCTATTATTGTTTTTTTAACAACGAAAGAAACCCCTTCGTAAAATCAAACACAAACCTTATTTGAAAATGCGTCAACCAAGGAACGTTGTTATTTTAACAAAGATGGCGTGATCAATTTTTTTTTATCAAAACAATTTACAATTTTCCTTCCTTGAATCAACAACCCCGTTGTTAACTTTGTGTTAAATCAATCACATAACGTATTTAAATAACAATCTTCGTGTTCGAATGTTTCAGTTTCCAAACATCATAAACGTTGTTCAACAGCTACTTTCCGTTATGATATAAACATTGCAAACGTATTTGTTTAAATTATGAAACTATTGAGTGTAGCATTTTGGTATTTATTTAGCAACAATCGTGTTGTTTTTTATTATTTACAGTTAAGTAGTATAATTGCTAATTAAATACGTTTATGATTTTTTCGCGTAGTGTTTTAAACACAAAGTTTGAGAACCGTGATGAGAGAAAATTGTTATTATTTATTGGTGAGTTTATGAAGAGTTTTTTTTAAGTGTGTTTGACTTGCGTTTTTAGATCGTTTTTGACGGGTCTTTTTTAAGAGTTTTAATTATTCTCTTGCGTTCAATGGTGAGTTTTTGTCGCATGTTTTAAGCGTTTATTGGAAAGTTTGAAGAGTGACTTTGACGCATTTTAAAAAGCGTTTTTCAATGCGTTCTTAATACGTTTTTTTGAAAGGGTTTATTGAAGAGATTTTTATTAGTAATTATTTAAAAGCCTTTTTGACGAGTTTTTTCTTAAAGCTTTCCAAAGGGTTTTTAACACATTTTCTAGTGATTTAATGGAATTTTATTGCGTTTTAAAATTGTTTTTATTGTGTTTGTTGGCGAATAAGTTCGTCCACCGACGATAAGAAAATAATACTTAGGTGCTTTGTCAGATTCACATAAAATTTCAGTAAATGCGATGCGCGTGATTTTAATTCATAAAGTTTGCGCTGCTCATTCTGTTATGCTAAGCATTTCAAATCAGAAGTAACCCACTTTTTATAAGGCAGCAGTTTAGTGCCTCCAAGCTCCTTCGAACTACCCACCGATTAATCTTCAGATTACATTAAGTTTGAATTGTTTGAATAGTCAAATTCGGACAGTCAATTATTATTCTCTGTGCAATATAATTTTCTCATGTCGAAAAGTGGACCTGCACATCGATGCCCCTACCTACCTACTTTTCCATGGAAGTCTACGTATTTCCGGAACTTCATCTTTATCCAATTCCAAAAGTTTGGCTCAAACTTAGAGAGGTTTTTGAGATTTTTCCCAACTGCAATTTGAAATGAACAGTCGATTTTCGATTATATTTAATAAGTCATTAGTGAATTTTTGATATTGATATTAACTGACGAATATTTTTATTTTCCACTCAGTATGGGGTAGATCGTTGATGGCAAAAATCGAAATTATCTCATCTGACAGATGCGTAATCGTATATCGTTCTATTTCCGGCTGAATACAAGTCCTTAATATTTCAAAGTGGAATTGAACTCATTTCCTCGGAAATAAACATGTTTCTGTATTTCGATTTTCATTAAAGGGCATCTAAACTCCCAAAACGTGCTTCTTTTTTCAGTCAATCACAACCAGAGATGGATTTTTTTTTGGAAATGGGACGTTGGATATTAAGACTATAATTTGATTGAAAACAAATATTTGATTAACATTCTTTTAAGAGGTCCTTGCAACTTAAGTCCGACTTTCTGTTAATTTCATTTAGTCGTGATGAGCATAGTGTAACTAGGTAGACTATTATTTTATTTTTTGTGTAAAATCAGATCACCTCTGATTTATTTTTATTTCATGAAGCGACAAAAAAATTTAGTTTCAATCCAAGGAAGCACCATAAAAGCTAATTTTTTATCTGCAAAAACCACCTACAACTCGCCTAAAATAATCTTAGAAAAATACAGAGGCCGCTAGGTCCATTAATACATCGACTTTAATTGTTGAAGAATATCTGCCACTCATTTAGCACCTCTTTCTAACCTATAAGTGTAAGTATAAATAAATATAAATACCCTAGACACTGTGGACGAGAAACAGCTTCACCTGGCTTCGAAGTCTACCAACCAACTGTAGGCACCAACTAAAAAAAGTTGACTTTTATTCCGCCTTCTCTTCCTTATTGGTTTATGAAGATGCAAAAGCTTAGTGTTTCGCATAGATCGTGACGGTAAGTCTTATAATTTACAACTTAAACTTGCCTTGTTGAATTTGCTTGCCACCTTAAGTAAAAGTCATGCGTTTTATGAAGTTTACTCCTCAACCGAAATGGAATTAAAACTAGTGATGATTTGTCAAGGTTTTCGATATCAGCGTGTATGAGAATCGGTGAACTTGTTCAAATTCCTACCGATATGAAGGGAATTTCAAGAGATTGCACGAAGAAGCACCACAGAAAAAAACGACGCAAAAAAAAAGAAAGAAACGCAGCATCTAACGCCAATGTATGAATTTTATTACCTCCCTTTGGTGATTGTTGTTCCGGCTGAGAGCTAAATCCAAATGAACGAGAGTTCGATTTTGGTTTCGCAGTGCAGCATAAACATAAACGTGTGGACGCAAATACCATGCTAATCACAACAACAAACCACCGATTGCTATCTCTTAGAGCATAGCATTAGCATGATAAGCAAGTGAATTGTTGTTGCGACCAACCGGCACAAGAACTTGTCCTTGAACAAATACAGTGAATCACATAATTGAATGTAGAAAATTTTAACGATAGTTTAACAATAAATGAATGGAAAATATATATAGCAATTAGAACAATTTCACGTAAATAGTATTCCTAAACATCCCGGCCCCCCTGAAACGAGTTTCAGGACGATGAGGGTAAGACTGCCAGCTTGGTGATAGGACGAGTAAAGTTGCCACGATTTGTCCGTACTGTCGCAACTCGGACTTGTTTATCAGAGCCTTGATGAGTAGCAACAATTCTGCCAAGAACCCATTTATTGGTCGGAAGGTTTGGCTCCTTAATTACCACTATGTCGCCGACCTTCAATGCGATCTTAGGTGTTTTCCATTTCGGACGTTCTTGAAGAGTTGTGATGTACTCAGCTTGCCATCGTTTCCAGAATCCTTGGACCATTGATTGCAGGTGGTTATAGTGTGACAAGCGGTTAGGTGATGTCTCCAGATAACTGGGTTCTGGAACGGCGGTAAATGGTTCCCCTATAAGAAAATGCGCGGGGGTTAATGGGTTACAATCTTCATCGGACAATACACAAAGAGGACGTGAATTTAAAATTGATTCAATTTGAGTTAGTAGGGTATACAAATCCTCGAATGTTAGGATATTGGATCCGATAACTCGTCGTAAGTGCAGCTTAACTGACTTCACCCCGGACTCCCATAATCCACCAAAATGTGGCGCCGACGGGGGGATGAAGTGCCATTCAACTCCATCAAGTGCAAGTGCAGCGGCAATGTCATCATTGTGGGTTTGTGATAGCACCAACTTCTGCATTTCATTGAGACAGCGACGAGCTCCTTGGAAATTGGTTCCGTTGTCTGTGTAGATATTGGAACATTTTCCACGTCGAGACACGAATCGGCGGAAGGCAGCTAAAAAGGCATCAGTCGTTAGGTCACTTACCAATTCTAAGTGAATAGCCTTGGTGCACATGCACACAAACAGTGCCAGGTAGGCCTTAGCTAGCCTAGGCTTACGACCTCTTGAGAGTTTGATGGTGAATGGTCCAGCATAATCGCACCCAGTGTTGGCAAATGGACGACTTTGTTGAACACGGGGCTGCGGCAAATCACCCATGAGTTGTGCGCTAGTGGCCTTCCGCTGCAGAAAACACGGTTTACAGGTGTGCACGATTTTTCGGATAAGATTGCGACTCCCCAGTATCCAATATTGTTGGCGAACGATGGCGAATGTCTCTGAAACACCTGGATGGAGATGGTTTGTGTGAATCTCGGTGGCTATAAGAGAAGAAACATATGTGTTAGGGAGAATAATGGGATGTTTTATATTATAGGACACATCAGAATTCTTAATACGGCCGCCAACGCGCAAGAGTCCATCATTATCCACGAATGGGTAGTATCGAATGAGTTTGGATTTATTTGGTAGACCCCGATTGTTCACAAGGCCGCGAATTTCACTCCCGAATGTCTGTTGTTGCACATATTTTAGAATATAGAGTCTTGCGGTCTTGAGTTCGGTTAACGAAATACCTTGCCCCCGAGGAATGGTTGCGATATGACAAGGACGACAGTTATTGATAAACCGCAAGCAATACGCGAAAATTCGAAGCAACCGAGACCACGATGAGATTTTGAGGATAAGCCTGTTGATGACGTCCGTTTGAATCGAAGATATTAAGACTTGCTTTGGCAATTGTTTTTCTTCCGCTACGATTACTGCTGGATCTGGTTGTGGCACGGAGAACCTTGATTCTGGCCAAAATTCTTGTGACAGCGCCAGCCAGGATGGACCGGTCCACCAGAGATGATGATTGATGAGGTTTGATGGTAGCACGCCGCGTGATGCACAATCTGCGGGATTAGATTCTGAAGCAATATAGTTCCAAGCATATCGCGGAATCCGTTCAAGAATTGCAGCAGTGCGATTGGCGACGAACGTAGTCCAACGACGAGGCGGTGAGGATAACCAGTGCAGAACTATTTCTGAATCGCACCAAGCGAAGACCTTCGACGTATGTGGTATGGAAAGTTTGATTAAATTAATGACACGGCACAGCAGAAGCGCTCCACAGAGCTCAAGACGAGGAATGGAGACAGGTTTTAGTGGGGCTACCTTTGTCTTTGCTGCAACGAGAACGATCCTAAACTGATTCGTTGCGAACTTACACCGAGCATAGACTACAGCCGCGTACGCCAACGACGAGGCATCCGAGAATCCGTGGAGTTCAACCTCCTCACATGAGGAGAAGACATGTCTTGCAATGCGAATTTGCTCAAAGAAGTGCAGCTCCCGTTGATAGCTAGTCCACCGATCAGCCAGGCATGATGGTAAAGGATCATCCCAACTGAGCTTCAGTTCCGATGACCAAAGTTCCTGAAAAAGAAGCTTGAATAGGATAACCGATGGTGCTAAGAATCCCAGTGGATCGAAAATCCGAGCGATCTCCGACAGCAAGGTTCGTCGAGTTGGTGAAGTACAAAGCCGTGAGTCAGCCATCCGAAACGAGAACTCATCTGAAGTAGGACTCCAGTGCATACCGAGAACTTTGATCAACGATTTTGAACGTTCGGTATCAAACCAAGAAAATTCGCAATCTTCCTTTGGTAAACGTGTAAGCAAGGGCCAACAATTCGAGTTCCACTTTCGGAGTTGGAGCTTCGCGAGGGATAAGAGTTGAACCAATTCCGTTTGTAGACTAATCAGTTCTTCCGATGAGTTAGCACCGGTCATGATGTCATCTACGTAAACATCTGTAGACAGGACACGAGCGGCGTTTGGATACTGGCCTTGATAATCAATGGCGATCTGTTTCAACACGCGAACAGATAAAAACGGTGCCGAAGCCGTTCCATATGTGACTGTGCGTAGTCTGAAATGGCTGATTTTGTCGGATGGATTTTCGCGCCAAACTATCCGCTGATAGTCTGTGTGACTGTCATCAACCCAAATTTGGCGGAACATTTTAACCACGTCAGCCGTAAAGACATATTTGTGCTGACGGAAGCGCAAACACACACCAACCAAATCCCTCTGAATTGGAGGGCCAACGAGCAGCTTGCTGTTAAGCGAATTGCCAAGTGAATCCCTAGCTGACCCATCAAACACGACGCGTAGTTTAGTCGTATGGCTGTCCGGTTTCAAAACAGCATGGTGGGGTAGGTAGAATTGCTTCCCAGGGTTGGTATGTAGTTCCGATTGTGGTATGCGAACCATGTGACCAAGACGAATATAGTCTTGCATAAATGTAATATACATGCTGCGCAGATTTGGGTCACGTTGGAACCGACGTTCCATTGAGGTTAGACGACGAATAGCGAAATCGAGAGATTGTCCGAATATGGGCGATGGAGAGTTGAACGGCAACTGAACAACATATCTTCCGTCCGATGAACGCGAGAATGTTTTGCGAAAATGTTGTTCAGCTTCATCATTGCTAAATGATCCGTCAGGCGGGGGTGTTACATCATCAAGCTCCCAGAACCGTTGGAGTAACACGTCAACATCCAATGTAGTATGAAGCGATGAAATGGAGGCATGATGGGACAGTTGAGTATCTATCAGCTCCCCTGTTACAACCCAACCGAATGACGTTTTCTGAGCTATGGGTAACCCTCTAGATCCTTGAATTTGATCCCCCTTCAACAAACACCATAGTTTGTCTGCTCCAAGTAATACGTCGACTGGACTGGGGACGTTGAATCCGGGATCTGCTAATTCCAGGCCTTGAATATGGGACCACTCGGTTGTGTCAAGAGGTTGAGATGGCAGATTAGACGTCAATTTGGTCAAGACAAATGCGTCAACGAACAGATGCGATCGGTTTACACGAGAGCTAAGTTTCATTGAAATACAACCCCTAGTATGACCTGCTTCGGTGGATGATACTCCTAGGACAGGTATCCGAGCGTGCTTACGAGGTAGTCCTAATCTCTGAGCAAAGGATTCGACAACAAAGGAGACTTGGGACCCAGAATCAAGTAGTACCCTACACGTTATTGAATTTCCCTGAATATCCTGCACTGTAGCCAATATGGTGGGTAGGATTGTTTGCTTAGAGAAGCCGATATCGATCGAGTGATTATTGATCAAGGGGTAGACAGGCGATAATGTAGAGCAGCACGGTTGAGGTTGAGGAAGATTTGGATTTTGTTGAGAGTCTTGAGCCGACGAAGAATTAGAAGGAATGGACGACGAAGGATGAGTTTGTTCAGGCGGGTGAACCAGTGTGTGGTGACGCGACTTACACACACGACAACGAAACGACGAGCGACATTTGTTTGCGGAATGACCGATACGAAGACAATTATAACACAATGAGTTCGATTTCACGAAACTCCGGCGGGAGTCAATGTCAAGAGCGATAAATTGTGGACACTGTGCCAACAGATGGCTATTTTTACACTTTGGACAATGTGGTGCTGACTGCGACGATTCAGCAAAATGGGTTCGAATATCGCTATGTGGCTTACGGCGGGATAAATTCGGACGAGATAACGACTGGCAGGACTCAAATGCATCGCACCTGGATTCCAAAAATGTTAGGAGTTCGTTAAAGGTACAGTCATCTCGCGAACCTACATGCTGAGCCCAACTGTGCTTACTCTCGGTATCAAGTTTATTGAGCAGAAGAAAAATCAACCACGGATCGCGACCATTGGAACCCAGTGCATTGAGCCCACGAATAACTTCATCCGCACCGTCTGTTACCTTCCGTAGCATTTGTAGGTTTCCGGCGGTTATCGATGGAAGGGACACAAACATTTGTATAAACGATTGCACAATGAGATATGATCGATCGTACCGTTTTTCTAACCTATCCCATGCTTCAAGATAATTTGCATCAGAGATCGTCAGATGCCTTATTAAATTTTCAGCATCATCGCGAAGAAAAGATTTCAAATAATGAAACTTTTGAGTATCCGAAAGATTTGGTTGGGTTTCAATTGTGCCCATAAAAGAGTCCCGAAACGAAGGCCAATCTTTATAATTTCCCGAGAAAGGTGATACCGTTAACTTTGGAAGGTGAATTTTCGAATTGGAAGTATTGTCTGAAGTTGAGTTTAACTTTTCTAAAAACGTGGTTTGCTGTTTCGCGAGTTGCTTAACAGCCGAATCTTCATTGTCTTGTGCAACAGACTGTCTTTCACGAATAGACTTTACTAATTTAGAATGCGCGTTGAAGAATTTTTCTTCATAGTCACTGAACTCAATTTCCAATTCTTCACACACAGTTTCATCAGCCGCGTTTTTTAACGCTTCTTTATGTAACGCCACGAAATCCGACCACGTTTCATTCAACTTCACGAATTTTATTTCTAATAGCTCTAGAGTAGTTTCGGGTACAATTGAATCGGCAAACGACGCTGTACGAGTCAAACAACCCTTTGCAGTTCCCCGAATACGCATTAAATCGCTCATGTTATTTAATACAGTCCGAATACCGTGAACACCCGACAAATATTCTACGATTCTTTGAATTTTAAATTGTGATTACTCGTAATTTTACTCAACCCGACACGTTTTGATGCGTTCTTCACATATATAGTAATTTTCACGAAATGTTCAGTATAAATGTTTATTAATTTGAATTCTTGATTCAATCAAATATAATTCACTTACATCCGACGCAGAAGGACCATTTTTATGTATGAGAATCGGTGAACTTGTTCAAATTCCTACCGATATGAAGGGAATTTCAAGAGATTGCACGAAGAAGCACCACAGAAAAAAACGACGCAAAAAAAAAGAAAGAAACGCAGCATCTAACGCCAATGTATGAATTTTATTACCTCCCTTTGGTGATTGTTGTTCCGGCTGAGAGCTAAATCCAAATGAACGAGAGTTCGATTTTGGTTTCGCAGTGCAGCATAAACATAAACGTGTGGACGCAAATACCATGCTAATCACAACAACAAACCACCGATTGCTATCTCTTAGAGCATAGCATTAGCATGATAAGCAAGTGAATTGTTGTTGCGACCAACCGGCACAAGAACTTGTCCTTGAACAAATACAGTGAATCACATAATTGAATGTAGAAAATTTTAACGATAGTTTAACAATAAATGAATGGAAAATATATATAGCAATTAGAACAATTTCACGTAAATAGTATTCCTAAACACAGCGTTTTCTCCTTTGGAATTTGTATGTCTCCAAGCAAAAAGTAAAACCATTTCATTCTGATATAATTTAATTCAATGTCGGATGTCACTTTGTTCCGACTTAAAAGTGTTTGTTCGGCATTGATCTAAAAACTACTGGACGAAATTGACTCCGGTGTTCGCAGTTGCATTGCAAACTGTCGGTAATAAAAGAATAGATATATTTTGTTGTTATTCGGTGTTCAGAAGAGGAAACCTAAGCGTATATCCTAACCTTGGAATACTAGAAGAATTTAAGGCATGTGTATGTATCTCGATGTATTCATCTACTGCTTTGTCCCTATCAGTGTTGCCAGAATTTAAAAAAGAAAAATGCTCTGCAGAGATATAATATGCTAAGCAACAAAATGTGTTTTCATCAGCTTTTCTTAAATACTAATTTAGTTTTAACAATACACATTCATCTAAATGTATTTCTTTTGCCCATCTGTATACATATAATAAAAAAAAACTCTCTCTTAAGTGAGGAATTCCGTGCCGAAAAATAACTCAGGAAATAATAAGAGATTAAAAACATTGGGCCTTACTAATAATCATTTTAACCTTCACACTAAATATTTGTTATGTCACCATAGAATGCAATTTTGTATGGAAAATGTTCGCTCATGTTTGTGAGTTCGACAAATTTCGCCTGGACACTCAAATTTATTATTAGTAACGCGGATTATTTTTTGAACAACGAATTTTATTTTTATTGGACAATAAACAGTACCAGTCTTCAGAAAAAAAAATAATATCAACACTAAATATTCACGATACCTATACTCAAAAATAAAATTTGCACTTTCAATTCCAGGCAGTGTTGCCAGACTTTTGGCATGTGAAGTGGATTCCCTTTTTTTCATCCAAAATTATATTTTTTCCCTTTTTTAATGCCTGTTTTTCCCGTTTTTATTCCCTTTTTTTTGTTCTCAAAAAGAAAAAAAAAACAATTTTTTAAAAATAAAAAAAGAATTGTATTCAAAAAAACAAAAACAAAAATATTAGAACGCTATACATGACACTTTCATTTCAAATTATATTAGACTAGCCTCAATAAATTTGTATCAAAAATAAATAGGTATCTAGTTTCTAATCCAAGGCTAGTAAAATAAAACAACAATATTAGCCCATATATCTACTTATCCAGTGTATGCGCTAACATTTCAAATTCTATCTGATGCGTGGGAAAGTGGTGGGAAACACATAAAACTTCGATGCACTGTTTATCGCGAATGACCAGTATTGCAGTAAAAAGAGCAAACATCGATACATGCAAAAAATTACAGAAATTGATAAAAAAAAGCACTTGGCATTTTTTCTTTAAAATAAAAAAAAAATGCCTTCAAGTCTTCGAAAATGCTAGAAAATACCAAAGTGGCATCAATGGTCCCTATGTGTTGAAATGGAATACTCTTTGGATAGGAGCATTAGTGTCCATTCTCTCTACGAGGTATAGTAGTCTCAGATGACTGATTCGAACTTTGATGACAGGGTGCGGGTGTAACTATACAGCTCGTTAACTTCGCTGTTAAATCTTATTTTTCAAGTCCCGACAACGCAAACATAACCGAATTTCAGTCGAAGAACTTTGCTTGTCAAGCCAGATGATGCTGATGCTGAACGAAAAGTGGAACAGCGAAGCGAATTTTACTGTTCGTGAAGTGTGTGAAACATAATACAAGGTGGCGCAAAAGTAATCCTCCTATCAGAAAATGCTATAAATTTTGCGATTGGCCCCTAATGTCAGTTCTGTTTTGACATTTGTGTAGTAAACACATGCGAAATACACGTTAATAAACAGTGTTACGCTACACTGCTCCAGAACGCGGAATATTGGTGACTATTTATTTGAGCAATAATCGGTCGGTGACTTTGGCACAACGTGAATTTCGTCGCAGATTTCCTAGCCGTCCAACGCCTACTGGTGAAACACTGCGACGTTTAGCCGCTCGCCTCGAAGAGACTGGCACAACACGAGATGCTGCCAGGCGTGGCAGACCCCGGAGTAGCCGTTCTGCAGAGAATATTGCTGCTGTAGCCGAAGATGTCATGGAAGCGCCGTCGACATCGACCAGGCGGCTTACTGTGAATGGTGAGCGCTACAGAGCAATGACCAACGAGTTCTTTTTGCCGCAACTTGATGAATTGGGATTGGAAAACATGTGGTTCCAACAGGACGGTGCAACGGCACACACTGCACGTGCCACAACCGATATGCTGAAGGATGCATTTCCCGGGCGCCTAATCTCCCGTTTTGGCGATTTGCACTGGCCAGCAAGATCGCCTGATTTGACCGCTCCAGACTTATTTTTGTGGGGCTTTTTGAAGTCGCGGGTTTTTGTCAACAAGCCTCAGACTTGCAGCTCTTAAAGACAATATCCGTCAAGAATGTGAGGACCTATCGCCGGAAGTTTTGGCCAAAGTGATGGAAAATGCCATAAAAAGGGCTCAAATGACAATCAACTGTGGCGGCGGCCATTTACATGACATCATATTCTCGACTTGATGTAAAAAAAATTAAAAGACCAAATAAAAATAATCCACAAGAAGAATCAAAGTTTTTCATTTTTTTTTTAAATTACAGCCAAAAAACATCGGAAGCTTATTTTTGCGCCACCTTGTAGAAGGATGTTTGTTCAATATGTTATCCTTTGAATATGGATAACTCGTGTGCGTCTATCTAAGCGCAACGAAACAAATGTCGATGAGAGACATTGGCTACACACACTCAAAACTATAAACACTTATCGGTGTGCTCATAAACCGATCGTGCGTTACACTTCGGACCTCTCATCGATGGAATTCCATCAACGGCAGCGGAAGGATACAGACGTGTCCTTGGAATCGATCGTCCACATTCCATCAACAACTGCGAAAGGATACAGACGTGTCCTAGTGAAACAAGTGAAATAAATGTTCATAGTCATAAAATCGTTTTCTTTTTATTTCCATAAGTTACAGTCCACTAGCTAAAACCAAAAAATAAATTGATCAATGTGGAAAGACAGTTTTTAGCGGGAATACTGAAAGAAGTTTTCAACATAAAAATTAACGCCAACCACCCTTTGATGACTGCGGACGGAACTCTACTGATATCAGGATCATCTCCGTAGGCGGAAGGAATATTTTGTGACTCGTGAAGTCTTTTTAGTGGTAGGTAAGTTAAGCTGCGCACGGTGCAGTGACATCAACTCCGGACCTCAATCAGTTGCGTTCAATCTTTTTAAGCGAACACGGTCAACGAAGCAGTTGGACTTGATGGCATACGTGCTGAGTTCCTGATATTCACTTAAACTTACCTGAGGTATACCACTTTTCAACACTTTCAAATTGCATCACACAGTAACGCAAGAAGATATTCCGTCGCCGAAACCCGGTACTACTGACGAAAGCTCTAAAATGTTAAGATAAGGCAGCTCACGCGCCTAGAAAACCAAATGGCGAATAAGCGAAGCACTCCGTCGAACAGAATCATCAGAGGGAGTTTTTAAAACAACAACAGACAACATCGTCTGAGAAAAGTTGAAGTATATTTCTTTCTCATTGAAAGGGATTTTTAATTTGCTGCCGCCATATGCGATATGCTCTTCCAGTGAAATGGACGAGAATTCCAGTCTGAGTGCTCCACGATTTGGAATTCACTTTCAACCAAGAAAGGTAAACAATTTTATCATGAAATGGCTAGTAGTTTGCATTTTATCCACTGAGAAGAAACCTCTCGAATCAAAATCACTCCATTCAATTGTCAGCCCTAAAGCTACGATTAAACATGGCACTTTTGAGTCAAATTTTGGCATGCCGACGTCATTGTGACGTAAACATTTGTCCTAAATTTGTCACTGCGTGTGATCGCCTGTCGAGAGTCTGGTCGCAGCGCACTCTCACGAAAGACACACAAGTGACCACCGAATGGCGGAATTTCGGTGAAGTCCGCACGTCAAAATTTGCCACGAAAAATGGCACGTGTAATCGTAGCTTAAACCAGGCTAACTGCATTACAACCATCGTACAGACTAACACCCAAGCCGAAAATACTTCTGTCGCTGTCAAAATGTTTCAATAAGACTCTACACTGCAGACTTCACTCGGCTGAAACTGATTCGAAAATAAAACACTCAACTTATTTGTTGTTAGTTGTTCCTGCTAAGGGTGTTTACCACGAAAAGTTTTATTTTGAATAATTAAGCAGTTTGTCGTGAAAGCAATGCACCCACCTCCTTCATGACGCTCGATATCACATCGCTTGCACCGACCGAGTCAAAGTTTTAACGTTCTTCGATTTCTTCTTCGCTGTTGTATAGATACTCGTCCTCGTCCTCGTCCTCCTCTTCGACTTCGTTTTCGTTCGAATTTTCTTCCTCGTATTCATCGTCCTCATCGTCCTCATCACCATCATCATCATCACCGTCGGTGTTCTCGTCGCCACCATCAGCAATCGAGGCCAAAGCAGATATGATATAGTCTTCGGGTTCACGTGGCGGAGCAGAAGAGTTTCGAATTGGATTACGAATTCCTGGTGATCCTTGAGGCTTGCCTACAGGTTTTGGCGGCCCCTTCTTGACTACGACCGACTGGGGTGTGATATTGATGGGTTTTTTCTTCGGTCGATTACTTGTTGCACTGCCAACAGGTGTAGCGGTTGGTTTCCGTCTGATAATTGGCCGATTTAGTGTTTCCAATTGAATCTCATCCTTTACATCGTGATCCCGGTCCACAGCCATCAAAGTACTTATCCCGGGTTTGGCTGTGGGAGGTCCTTTGATTTTTTCTGGATTTTCCGAGAATGGCGTGAGATTTGGGGTATTCAATTTCTGGGGATGAACGATTACGTGAGGACGCTGCGTTGTTGTTCTCTTGGTCTTATTTCGGTTGCTGGGCCTTGAGGGTGGAAGGTTAATTGGATACGGGGTGGTATTCTTCTTTTGCGTTGAGCTGACAGGGGCTTGGGTTGGCACAGCCACCTGATCACCCGATTTATCGACGATGATACTTTTCGGCGGCTGGACTTTGGTCACTTCGTGGGGATAGTCACGCTGTGGTTCCACCATGGTGAGCTCCAAAAAAGTATCCTCATCGTTCGTATTTTTGGTGGTTGAGGAGTGTTCACTACTGTGTCCGCTTTCGACGGCCAGCTTCAACTGATCATCTGATACGATTTGGATTGGTGGTCTCTCTGTGGTGATGTCTTCTTCTTCGAGAGCCGACGAGGATAGTGGCCGGTCTGTGGAGTCTTCCACCTCGATGCTGGCGCTCATTGGCGCTAAGGATGATGGTTTTTCACTTGAACTGGACCCCTCCTCAGCTTCAGATACATTGTCGTCCGCAAACGCATTGTGCTGCATAAGAAGCTTCTCCATAAGTTCCTTCACCGCTGCTAGGTTCTCGATTCTTGATATGAGCCTGGTGTTGGGACCGTAATGGTGGTGCTCTCCCATGCCGAGTGCATTCTCCCCGCAGTCAGCTGACGACGGACACGGAGGCCTTTCTAAAAACAAAACAGATATACAGTTCAACAATTCCTGATGCGGACTTGTACTTACGTTGGGTGGGCGAGCACAGCGCAGCCAAAATAAGAACAACCAGGCCAGAGCGAATAGCAAAACGTTCCTGCATGTTTGAGTTCTCCGAAAAGAATTGTGATGCTGAACCAACTGCTGGCCGACCGGAGTCAGTCCACCACAAGCAGGCAAAGGTCGCGAACTTTGTCCATTATTTGCAAGTTAATTCTTAAAAATTCCCAGAGGTCTTCGACTCGTCGTTTGTTGATCAGTATTTAGGCCGTAGGCAGGTGAACTACATCTGTACGGCTTTTGACTGTCATTTTATGGTAATCAGATTCGGCAGTAAAGCTGCCAGTAAAAAACTGTTTGTGTTTAGCATAATGGGCTGGTTCTGGAACAGGTTTTGGTTGGGCCAGCGAATAAATTATGTCTTTGGTGGATTTTCGAATGTTTTGATTTTCACGTAAGAAATTCGCGACTTGGTGTGACTGTCAGTGTTTGTGTAGCTGATTAACTGAGTAATTATCGGCCGATATTTGGAAGTTGGATTACCACATGAGTTGTCATTGGCATTGGGAAATATTTTCTTTGGAAAACAAGATCGAGCACTAGTTAGAAGAGACTCCACCAGAAAATGTCGCGCGATCAGACCGTAGTGAGTATGCTACTAAAGGCACCAAGTGACAAAGAACAGAAACAGAATCCCATACATTTGCAACAGAAACAGAATTAGGAATAGAAAATAATTTTTCAGCAACTGCCAGCAACAGAAATGCCAATTTATAGTGGGGGAGAGGTTTTTTTGTTTGCATTTTTCTGCATCCGTCATGGTCATCTGGCTGTTTGTTTCGCATCGTACTATTGTATATTGTGATGGCCACGTATGAATAACAAACAAAAAGAGAGGCGAAGAGGAGAGTATAATAGATTTCGGGAGAAATCGCCAAATAATGTATAATGACCGTCACCCAATATTTTGCGACAGCGACATGTTTTTATGGGTCTGTTTCTGTTTCGGTTTTGTGTAGCTGAGCGAGCAACGTAAACAGAACCAGAATTTACTAAAGAACGAACAAACTTTCTGTTCTGTTTCAGTTTCTGTTATTTTTTTTTTTACCTAGCATGTTCTATCTTCAACCTTCAACTTTTTATATTCTTTCTTCTACCTTCAAGCAGAATAGCTATTCCATCTAAGAATCCAAGATCCATCGCACATCTGGCATCTAAGTGGTACTTAGCATTATACAACATACAAGGATTTTCGGAACAGGGGCGCCTACCATGCAACGGATATCAATCTTGGTACGATAGAAAAACGTTCTGTTTTGGCAACTGTTGCAGCGATAGTTACAAAAATTTGGACTGTACGACCTACTTTTCAAAATGTAGCCGGTATTAGACAAAGGGGCGTGTCACTTTCCAAGCACCAATTTAATTTAAAACACAATATCTTAAAAATTTGGTAAACGAAAGTAATTTTTCGGCAGCGTTCTGTGAAAAGTGTGCGGCATAGACAAACCATACTGAGACCCCCAACTCACAATCCTCTTGCCGCTGGCCCCCTCAGTTTTTTTTCAAATTCGCCATTTTGTATTCCTATCGGTGTTACGTCAAAAAAGAATCCGTGTGACATGCAAAAACAAAAAAAAAATGCAAAAATAAATGCTGCCAACCTCGGCAGCCGTGGGGAAATGTGAAAGAGTTCGGGAATACCACATTTTTTCATTACTGAACGCCATTGGTTAGTTATTATAAATTGTTAAAAGGCGAATACTTTGATTTGTTTGGTTAGTAAAACTATCTAAAGTTGATGTTCTATATACTAGAAACATATTAGGACAAAGATGGCTGCGTATTTTCCGCTTTTGGATAGCATTAACTTCGATTTCGAATGCAAATAATGAAGAAAATTTGCTCAAAATGTTTTCATTTTACCTCAAACAATCTACATTGTTAATTTTTCATGAACATTTTAAGCAAATGTGCACTTATTCCTAAAAAAAAATATTATCCACACGTAACGAACAATTTTAAATTAAACGGATAAAATTCTATGAACACAGCGGAAGTGTCTCATATCTCCTGGGAGTGTGTTGGTGAGCAGAATTTTTGAAGTTTCGTGACATTTGTCAATACGATTTTCTATGTAAGAATACTAGCGCACCAAACGTGAACACTCCATAAAAATATAGCTTGTAGGCTAAGTAACGGGAAATCGGCCGGAGTTGGTGGTCTCAGTATTGTCTCTGGTGTGCGGTCTTTGAGGCTTCCAAAACAGGATGAATGGTTATCGGTGATTTCAAAACGGATCTTGGATGCGTATCGGCTTTCTTATGGGGCTAAACTTGCAATACAACAATACAACCCAATATATTTTCTTAAAATGTTGTTTAGAAAACTTGTAAGAAGGGCATAATAATATTGGCGAGGGTTTAGTGCACTGATACTGTTATAATTATTTTGTCATGATGAGTGTTCCAGCACCATTCAAGTCTTCTGCTATTGCCTTAAAAGCTTCTTCTACTACTTTTTTATATATGACATCTGTCAATTGTTTAACTTGAATTACCTATGAATAATAAAAGTCTTCTCTGAATTTCACATCAAACCAATCGGACGTCTTTCTATTACTCTAATCTGAGTAATCTGGGTGAATCCGATTTATATAACATCAGATACCTTGTGGTCTATTGAGCCCCTATAACAAGGGCAACATTTAGCAAAAACACGCCCCAAAACGTGGTCGTGTCCGTTGACGAATTTCAAAAATTATTCCTTAAAACCGATTTTACAGTGAAATTACGATTGCACGTACCGTTTTTCGTTTCTTCTAACATGATGACGTCACAAAAATTCGGTCATTTGGCGGTGTGTCTTTTGTAAGAGTGCGCTGCTTGACAGGCAATCACACGTAGTGATAAGTTTAGGAGAAGTGTTTACGTCATTATGACTTCTGCATGTCAAAATTGAACATCAAAAGTGGCATGTGTAATCGTTTCTTTAGTACTGACATTATTTGTTATTGGTTTGTTAAGTCACGCATATCTACCCACACATTGCCAACATACATAAAATAAATATATAAATAGTTGGCGCAACAGGTCCGTAGGGCAGCGTTGCCAGACTTTTGGCATGTGGATTCCCTTTTTTTTCATCCAAAATTATTCTTTTTCCTTTTTTTTTAAAACCTGTTTTCCCCGTTTTTATTCCCTTTTTTTTTGTTCTCAGAAAGGAAAAAGTAAAACAATTTTTATGATACGCATGCATACATAAAACATTCAAGTCCATGTATACTTACCCATATCGCATGACAATAATTTGTTTAATTAATTAATTTTGAAAAATATCAAAAATATTTAGAACCACAAACAAGAGACTGGATTTTACTTTCGACTTTTTTCCACCCACAATTGACTGGAAAAAAAAAAATTATAATATAATATATAAAATTAGTTTCCACCCAGTGTAAAAATTAAGTTGGTACCGCATGTCAAGACCAAGGGCTATCTATGTTCATCAAGTGTTTTTTATTGAATTTATCATGATTTGTCTGGTTTCTGAACGTTGTAAAAATAAGTTTTGGTATTGAAACGTGAAAGCTTTTGGGGTGACTTATTTTCCCGTTTTCTGGGCTAGTTTTCCCTTTTTCCCTTTATGGTCAAATAATCCCGAAAAACGGGAAAAATCCCTGCCGTTAGCTTCTTACAACCATTCTGTGTTTTTGTGTGAGTTTTTTATTTTTGGAACGAATGGAAGGGATCCACAATTTCAAGCCGATTCCAAACGGCTAATTGAGAAGCTCTTTCATGAAAGTAACGCTCTCGGATGTTTGTCAGATGTTTGAGAGAGGTGGCGAAGTGAAAAAAAACTTAAGTTGGCATTTGGTTTTTTTCGGGATTCGAACCTGGGAGCCCTCGCTTAGTAGTCCAGCATACTAACCACTAAGCCACTGCGCCGACTTACATGCACACTTAAATTATTTTTTTTAAGCAAGACATTCTCCTTTGGGTCATGTTCTTCAATAAGAATTGAGTTTAAATTGTATGTCCGTAAAAATCGTTTGAACCATTGCACCGATTTCCTAATTCCTTTTTTTAAATTGTATGAACTGAATATATGCAGGTCTTAGGCTACTTGTTTTAAAAATACGCCATTTTTCATTTAACAAAATTACGATCAACTCAGATTGTAGCCTACATTCACCAACACACAACGACCTAAGCCTAACCCACTTCATTATTTCTTTTCGCTTAGATTTGAAAACAAAACATAAAGTTAAGGAATTCCTTGCTTTCTAAGAAAATTCCAAAATAAACTTGTTGAACGTGAACGTTTGCGAACTAAAAGAACCCATTTGCAGCAGTTTACCCAAATTTATCTATAAAACAAAAAAATGTCTCACAACAATTTGAGTGGTCGTTAAGTTTATAGGCCGCAACTCAACTGAACAAAAACAAATCGCATCGGAAGCAAAAAAATCATTTTCTACTGTGCTTTGATAATAAAAAAATCCAAATGACCTTCGCTCGGTTCCGTAAAGTTGCTGATTTCAGAATAAAAAAAATAAATAGCGCACACACATAACACTCGTCGTAAGTCGATGCCAGGTTGATATTCGAATTGCCGACATTTTATGGCATCCGTTTGTCGACTTTATTGCAGTCGACAATTTTGTAGGCGGTATCTCTGTTTCGCGACGACGAGGAATACGATTTTTAATGTACAATTAAAATTCGATTTCAAAAATTCCAAATGTCACGCACATAATGTATTTAGTAGTAATTAGAAATTATATATTTTTATTGTTCTTCTATAGTTATGGTTGTGTATGTGTATAGTCACTTTTCCATTTGTACCAAGGTGCGGGCAATTGAAATTAAAGGTATACCCATTAAATGAATGTCTTTTAAGATGCGCATACTTTTAGGTGTCAGAGTTTTGTTAGTGGCTGTCAATGGTGGGTACTTAAAATGGAGCACAACATACCTTACCTATAACTGCTGCAGTCAGAAGAAGTGAACTTTTAATAATATGACTTGTGAGGGATTTCGACATGGTAAATAAAAGGTATAATCAAGATTGACGCTGATGGTATACAAAAGCATTTCTAGCACCCATCAATTAGTATTAAAATTTTGTATTTCTGGGCATGCAAGTTTTACACAAACCATCGCATTAATAATCAAATTTGCAAAACTTAGTTGGCAGATGTCAGAAAGCACTTACAAATTCAAGGAAACTAGTATGATTTTTATGCAGGCCAGCTTATATTGTGTACAGAGACTTCGTGAGTGGATTAGTGGTTACTAAGCGAAGGGTCCCAGGTTCGATCTCCGAAAATACTAAAATTCAGTCTGTAGGTTTTTTAACCTTCTCCTTTACGTAGTAAGAGAAAGATATTGTATTCGTACAAAATTTCGAACTCGAGATGTTAATCAATTCTGACATTACGATGATAGGCGAACTCAAAAAAGTGGGTCGCAAAATTCTGTCCGTCTGTCTATATGTCCCGAGGCCTACAGCCTAAGCGGCAGAACGGATTTCGTTCAAACTTCGGATTTAAAGTTTGGGGGCTTACAGTTCGGGGCCCTCATATTTATGGTACTTCCCATACAAAATTTTCATACCAGTTTGATTTGTTCGAAAGCGGCTCTAACGATTTCAACAAAAATTTATAATTAAGCTTAAGTAAGTGAGGTAAACATAACTGCATACTCAGTCTTCCGCTAAAAAAAATCGAATAACGGTACTTTTGAAATTTGGACATATCTCGAAAACGGTCCATATGATTGTAACAAAAATTTTCCAAGGTAATATGGTAATTTCTAACTTAATAGAAAACTCAGCTTTTCTCTGTATTATCGTAAAATGTTTTTTTGAAAAAAAAAACATTTTTGAAAAATACAGTTTTCCCCAGTTACCTCGGCATGATTTTGACCAAAATGCAAACTTAGAGTAAAATTGATGTTTTCAAAATTATTGCGTCCCTAATTTTCAATTCAAATCACTGGAAACGCTCACTTTAAAAACTGCTCATATCTCGAAAACCCGATTTTCGATTTCGATAAAACCCTAAAAACCATGTAATGCTTACATCCCGAACAATCACTTGTAGGTACTCGGTTTTCAGCTAAATAGTTAAGCAATAGTATTTTTCAAACTAAACATTGCAATATTTGGTACTATTTTGTCTGCGAAATTTTACAAAAACCGCTCTAACGATTTTGATCAAAATACATATTAAAGATAATATAAGTATTCTCAATTCAAGATTCCGTACTTAGGTTTTCTCAAAAAATTCAATCAAATCAGTTTCTTAAATATTTCTCAAAAATGACTTCCCAAGTTCCGATCTGTATTCACTTCACATATTTTCGGTAAAATTTTGAAATAATAACTAAAAACTATTGAAGATGCACCCTTAAAATATTTCCAACAATTCCGCGACTTGTCATCCCAAAAACGTTTTCTGTATATCGGTTTTTAAATAATTGACTGATATAATCCAAATGATAAAATCTCCCTAAAAGCGGTTTTTTTGAGCATTGGTTGCAAGCGACTGTAAGTGGCTAAGGGTCGGTTACTGTGGCAAAAGACCTGCATTACAAAATACACCTGTATTGCTGTCTTGAACGCTAGGTATAAGTACTCTGCGCAGGTCCATGTAATAATTTTACTTTGAAATCATCGATTGTTTTGGACATCCCACTATGATGCCGAGCTTACACTACGGCAGTTTTATACCACCATAGGCCTTGACACGGTGAACTAGGATATTGTACTGATTGCCAAGCTCTTTTACATTCCTAAACTGAATACTTGTCATGTTACACAGGTTGTTTTACTGTAGGTATGCATTTCAGGTCTTTTTTGAGCTACAGCCATCATGGGGTCGGCTTCAGTAGGTAGGTACATTCCGTCAAATGTGTCCATTTTTTTGTTTGTTATTCTCAAAAATTTAATTGCAAAACTCAAGTGCGCGACTTTAAACGACAGTCACAATTGTCAAAGATACCATTTCTCGTACATAATGGCGCCATAAAAGAAGAAAAACAAATATTTAGCCCACAAGCTATCATCATTCACCGTAACCCCTAAACATAGAGTCTTTCCTCGGTTTGTGGATAGCAGATTTCTCCACACACACATACTTAAGATAAACAAGCGTTCATCAAAGCAAAACACTTTTTCAGCGAAGTTGTCTTAAAAACAAAGTCGAAAGAACCGCTTCTTTGTTATTAATTTTTTTTTTTAATGGAATGATGTTTTAGGTTATTTTCACCACAACACATCTGCACACAAAGCAAGGCGAGTCAAGTTGAAGGCAGCATTGAACCACCGCCAACAGCAGGGCAACAACTACTACGAGTGTGCTGGCCTATAGAGTCCCCAACTGTTTACCATCTAAAACTTTAATTAGAGAGATGTTTCGCTTCTTTGTAGAGCTGCGCATATTTACGCCAAAACCAAAGGAAAAAAACTTGTTGTGCTTACGAGTTACGACATCTTGTTTCTCGGTGAAGCCACCCACCCCACTGCGACACAATCAGGATACATTTTTTAAATTCCGCATTACGTGCGAATCCGGCTTGAAGTTCACCCCATTAACGCGCTCCCAACATCAAGAATCTAATTAATACAAACATGTCAAAGACCACACACACGCATGCCTAGTTATTGAGATCGAGAATCTGGGTCACCCTACGATACGTATTCAAATAGGCGACTAATTTTCGCATAAACATTTTTCGCTATGAAACGATCAACAAAACTAAGGAGTATTGACTTCCATGGGGCCAATTAATTATGCATTCCACTCCAAATAATTAGATACATAGATGGATCTACAGATTCTTTTATATCTTGGCAGTAGAAGTTTTTTTTTTTCAGCATCTTTAAGCTTTCGTGCGAAACTCTGAAGCGACAGTTTATCTGAATTCTTCGTCGGAGAATGTATCTTCTCCACTGCAGTGACTTTCATTTGGTCGAAAAGTATTTAGACAAGAGTTTCAAGTGAATTCAATTGGTGATAGGGAGTGCTAGAAGTCGCAATGGGCAGGACATTCCTTGTGCTGTTCCTCGCAGCTGTGATGCAGAGTTCACAAAGTAGGCTGGGTAGTAAGTCCCCAAGTGCTGGGAGAATAATTCTGATTTATATTTGCAGATACGTTGGCAGAGAATAATTCGTTTTCGCGACTTCGAAAGGTGACCCAGGGTGATGTGAGGTTGTTGCCAACGGATTTCGAGAAGAACGACGCACAGTGGAGGTTTCCTTTCGATAAGCCGAGGGCCGCAGAAAAGCCCAGCAAAGCAGATGTCGTTTACATAACAGTTCCAACTGGAAATGCCGATACTGGTAGTTCTAGGAAAAGAGGTTCCGGCCCAAAACGTGACAAATACTTGGAGAGACAATATCTTCAATATCCTCAGTTCTTGTCAATCCTTCCTGGGCCTGTCGTCTTCGTAGCTGTGTCCGGATGGACTGGACACCCACCACCACCTTTTGTACCACATAACCATCAATCCCCCCCGCGGCCACGACCACTTCTAATCGAACGGCCCATGGATGAACCCATCGGCATATCCTTGCCAGGAACACCAACCACCACAACTGATGACGATAACTACGACTTCTTTAACAATCGGATAACTGGTCTTAATAACAGAAGGAGGCCTACAAAACGTCCTACTAAGCGGCCTACAAGGAAACCAGCAATCACCACCCCACAGCCAGAGAGTATTCAGGAAGAGCTTGATAACTTTTTGCTCGCCAACAGGAAAAAGAAGCCACGGCCCAGCAGGAAGCCCAGACCCAGCAGAAAGCCAAAGCCCTCCAACAAGCCCACACAGAGCACCACAACACCGCAACCGGACAGTGGCGAGGAAGAACCTGTGTCACCAGTTGGCCAGGAAGCTATGCTTGGCAGCCCAGCTCTGGTGATAGCCGCAGGTGGGGGTGATGCGCTGGCAAATCGAAAAAAAAAACCCCGACCCAGTAGGAAGCCCAGACCCAGCAGAAAGCCGAAGCCCACACAGAGCACCACAACACCGGAACCGGACAGTGGCGAGGAAGAACTTGTGCCACCAGGTGGCCAGGAGGCTATGCCTGGCAACCCAGCTCCGATGATCACCGCAGGTGGGGGTGATGCGCTGGCAAATCGAAAAAAGAAACCCCGACCCAGTAGGAAGCCCAGACCCAGCAGAAAGCCGAAGCCCACACAGAGCACCACAACACCGGAACCGGACAGTGGCGAGCCCGAGCCCAGCAGGAAGCCAACAACCACAAAGAAACCGGCCTTGGAGTTACCGACCAGTGAAAACCCTGAACCACTTGCGATGGATGATCCTTATGAGCTTGCACTCAGCAGCCTCAAGGGACCGACTTCACATGAGCTGAACAGCGAAGAGGTATCTTCATCCGAGGATGAGAACAACTACGCACTTCAAGTCACTCCCGAGGCAGATTTGGAAAACAAAAGGAAGTCAAACACGACAACAACGAAACCAGAAATCATTGCAGGCAGCGGGTCTGTGTTAGATGGGGTTGAAGATGAGGTGGAGGAACATTTACAGGGGAATATGGAAGAACTTATCCAATTCGAGTCGAGTACTGAAAAACCAACCATCTTCGAGTTGGACTCACTGGCGAATCGTAAGAAGAGACCACCACCAAGTGGGAGGCCAAGGCCGATCAAGAAACCAACCGCAACTACCCCAAGGCCTGGCAGCGAAGTCGATGATAGCCTCAGGCCAGATCCAGTTGTGATGGATGAAATTGACGAAAGCAATCACGGATATGGTGCAATCACGATCGAGAAGCCACGTCCATCACAACCGCAAATAATTGAAGAACCTGCAACTGAGACCGAAAACGACACTGTGACTGTTCAAAAGCCAATGGCCACAGACATGACACCAGAGGAACCAGACAGTGAAGAGTCCCTGGGGTCAGATGATACTCTTATAATTGTTCGACGGAATGGTAAGATTTGCTTCTTTTATCACTCGTCTCATGTCAATTAATTTTTTCGATTTTTTAAAGGAAAACCAATGCGACTTCGATTGGATCAGGTGAAGCCATGGGAATTGTTTAAGCTGCCCAGCGACACCGAAAACTACTTTTTCGCTTCCTAAAATTTGTACACAGTTTGTTTGGAATAAAGTTGAATGACGGGAACTTTCTTTTTAATGAAGAGACATTTTGTGGGTCTTCAGGAATGGTAATTTCTCTTGGGTGATCTCTGGCGTGTGCCGTTCACTGATCTCCGCCGCTAATTAACTGAGTCTAATCTGGCTAAATTGTGAAGAAGGAACTGGTGAAGGTGGTCCACCATGAGGAGGCAGAGAAAGCGCTTGACTTCAAGCTACTGCCTGAAACCACGATTCTACTTTTTTTAACCCCTTGCTAGATAAAAGACCCCTTGCTAGAAGACAAAACAGTGCTATTTTAACAAAAATCAGAGAAGAAAAAGATATCCTTTTTGGTGCTTTCAGTGGTGTCCTAACAAAGTGGAAGGAAATAGACAGCCTGGCAAAAAGCCTAAATGTTGTTGCGCAAAATAAGAATTGGACGTATGTAAGGGACGTATTTTGGCACTATCAAACTCGGAATCCAAAAATTTCATTTTTAACTATAATACTATTGTACTTCACTATTTGTTTTCTGCTTAGGTATGCACTTGTCAGTTTTTGACAATGTTCAGATCACTTGTCCGCATTGAACCACAGTTCGACAAGTGTGTCTTGACACTTGTCGTGTTGTGCTACAGAAAAAGGGAAATTATATAATTTCCCACTTGTCATCTTTCATCGCGACAATTGTCGCAGTGTTCGCGGACTTGTCGTTTTGTGTTACACAATCTTTGACAAGTTGTCGAAATTCACTTGTCCTACAACTACTTGTCGTGTTCTGTTACAGGCCCCAGGTTTCCAGTTAACCCAAGCAAAATTTTGCGCACCAATAATAACATGTGAATGTTATTGTTCCGTCTTAGTGCCAGGAAGCCAACAGATACTAATGGTCTTGAAAACTGTCCCATAACAAAGGGCATCTAGAGATGGCTAAACCATTCTAAAAAGGTAATTAACTTCGAGAAGCTCTACCGGAACCTCTAAACACCTACAATGAGGAATTGTACACTGTACAGGGTGTCCGCCGGGAAGGTATACTACTTTGTTTTGCCGCCATTTTGGTAAACATTA
The DNA here is from genome assembly GCA_951230905.1 of Cheilosia variabilis. Classification (NCBI taxonomy): domain Eukaryota; kingdom Metazoa; phylum Arthropoda; class Insecta; order Diptera; family Syrphidae; genus Cheilosia; species Cheilosia variabilis. The sequence continues at coordinate 20,457,648 of OX579679.1, read as the reverse complement.
GTCTTGACAGTTCATATTTGGCAGTCGTGAAGTAGACACGTGGCAAATTTATTATGGAAAAATATTCGATAAACCAACGTGTTTTAATCGTTTTAATCAATCATCGATTACTGTGACGATGACAAAGTTACGTGAAATTTTTGGGAGAAACAACGTGCCAACAAAACGCACTATTTATCGTGTAGTGAATGATTTCGAAGAAAGAGGGTCTGTAGGTGATAGGCCCAAGCATGGACCACAACGTACTGCAAGATTGGCTGAAAACATTACTGCTGCTCAAGTTAGTGTTCAAAACAATCCATCAACCTCAATTCGGAGCCGTACTCAGGAGCTTGGTCTTCAAAGAACAACATTGGTGACAATTTTGCACAAGGATTTGCATTTGTTTCCATTTTAACGCCACAACTTCATGCTTTGGGCTTGATTAGCATGTGGTATCAACAAGACGGTGCCACATCGCATACATCCAGGATTACAATGGAATTACTGCGAGACCTCTTTCCACAACAAGTTATTTCAAGAAATGGTGATGTTGATTGGCCTTCACGGTCGCCTGATTTGACTGCTCCGGACTTATTTTTGTGGGGATATCTGAAAAGCAGGGTTTATGCAAACAAACCAGAAACGCTTGAGCAACTTAAACAAAATATTCGCGAGGAAATTAATGAAATACCGCGTGAAATGTGTGAGAATGTAATGAAAAATGTGCTCAAAAGGGCTCGCATTTGTGAGACTGACAGAGGCGGACATTTACCTGAAATTGTATTCCATAAATAATTGCCGATTATCAATATAAGATCCATTCTCCTTCATTTAATCAAAAATTATAAACAAACAAAGTAGTATACCTTCCCGGCGGACACCCTGTACTTAATGAACAAGCTAACAGGCAACTTCCAAATCGCGGCATTCTCAGTTAGAATCAAATTGTTCTTATTAAAATGTCACCCATTTTGACTTTTCAAGGATCATTTGCACAGACTCTTCTATCTCAGTCAATCCACCAAGAGACAGGACAACAAAAAAAAAACGATGCAGTGCAAAGGGAAACAACATTTACTCGAAATTAATGAGTCTCCCACAACAATGCGACACGAACCGAAAAACAAACGAGGAGAAGATGAAAAACTTCGCATGTAACTGGCTGCAAATCCGATGTAATCCCTTTGAATCCCTCAGCACAACAACAACAGCCAGCATCCGGCTTGCATCTGTGTTTATTGGTGTACCCTGTACAGCGTACAAACCCTTTTGTGTCGCCCAGCTGTGCTAAGATTGTAATTGCATTTCGTGACGCGGTACTTTGCAATCGCAGAAGACGGAGGGCAACAGCACACGGATGATCATCGTGTCTGGCAGGATTTGCCAGGCGTTTACCCGTCCCGATTCACCACCAACCGGCTCTTGTTTGTGCACTAATTAATCATCGCAGCTGCAGTGCAATTACACGCGAACGTTGCCTGATTACAATAATTGTGTTGCCCCGCGATACGGCACGAGTATCCTCATCCATATAAATTCAATTGATGCGACATCTTTGTAAATGGTGTCAGTCGCTGTCATCTGAAAAAGTGACACAACACAAGCAACTTTGCTCTGTGCTCTGTGCTCTGTGCACTGTGCACTATGCACCTTTAAACTTAGAGCCACGCGAACGATAGGTGGAGGTGCATCGTATAGCCACCCGCACTCAAGGCAAAACGACAAACATGCAAAAACGTCCTTGTGGGTGCGAGTGGAGTGCATTTCTAGCGCGCGCTTCACGGAGTAGATATGCTTGCACTTTTCCTGTAATTTACACAGGCTATATAAAGAATGTTATCCACTCGGCGAGGTAGGAGGGCGAACGAAGCCAAAATAGAAATCCTGTACATCTTGAATGTCTGTATATGGAGAGATCCTTAAGGAGGTTTCTCTTCGACTTATATTAAAGATAGAATTTGCAAGCAATTGAAACTGAGTGTGTAGCCCCTTGAGTGTGTAAGAAATGTGAAGCGTTTGCTGAAGCTGAAGGAGAGCGACCTTCCGCACGCCCTCCTCCAAATAGATACATTAGTGGGTATTATGGACGTACTTTATCTCGCGACTAAAGTCTGGAACGGGATTTCTATATTCGCCCCGCACTTGCTATGTGTCGTGTGTGCGCGCGCCCTTTTTATTCGCCTAATGATAGTGTTTGACTAGAGCGGATAAAGACAGAAGGAGAGAGAGAGAGAGAGACACGTTGTGGGGGAAAAAACAGAAAATAAGCACGGCAAATAGAAAGTCAAGGACGTGCGCTAAAATGTCGAGCTAAGAAAACATTAAAAGGATTTATCTTGTAGAGGATTTAACAAATATGCACATAGTACCTACATAGCATGCTTGTGTTTTTCTTTTTCGTCTCTCTCGCTCGCTGTTTGCCATGTTGTAAGGACGAGATCGACGACAACGACGAGGATGGGAATGGCGCTAAAGAGCGTCATGGTGAGCTGGGTGCTGATGACGATTGTAAGACGATTACGATGTTAAAAGTCATGGTCGTAGTAATAACTCGGCTGTGAGTCTGTCGTTCGAGTGGAAATCATTAGCCCAAACGGTGGCGCTGGGAATAAATATTCGCATGTGCGAGCATGTGTTTGAATAGTGTTTGATGAATTAGTTTCCACTTAGCTAGTTAGAGTGAAGGAAATATCATTCCATCATTTACAACGAAAGGTAAATAGTCCTTTGACTTACTAGAAAGCCGATAATATCTGCAGGGTGTACCTATGAAAAGGGTGTGTAATTATTTATAATTTATTTTACACTGCGCGAACTCGTCAAGCGTCCTTGAAAGTCAGATACGAACTCAGTACGTCTGATTCACTTGACGAGCTGCATTGTGCAGTCCTATTCTAATACTCTTAAATACCTTTGAGCAGTGGGGATTCTCCTACCCAATGAAGATGTACCTTTCCAACACACAGTAAATTTTTTTATTACTATAAATTCAATACAAAATACAAATTCCGAAATAAGAACAATTATTATAAGTATAGAATTTAAGAAAAATAGAGACATTCTGTATTTTGTGCACTGAGTCCAAAAAATAGTGTTGAATGTCACTTCAAAGAACTACCTATTACAAATTTCAATTTTTAGGTGGGGTGACCCTGTAAAACATTAGCAAAAGGATATAATAGAATACAAAATTTAGCACAAACAGAATTAAAAAAAAGGAGTAAGATCTTTAAACTCAAATAGAATAAAAGAAGCAGATTTCTTTAAAGAAATTCAAACGTAAGTGCAAAAAATAATAAATACATACATAATTCGAAGAACTAAAATGTAAACCAGAGTGTCTGAAAGTATAGATTCTAAATTAACAAAGTTAAAATTGAAAAGCCAGCATTTTACATGACTTAACGGCATTCCAGGCGCTGATATCATCCTTATTGACAGAGGAAGTTTATTACATAAACGGTAGGTATGCGGAAACCGAATAAAAATTACGATATGCGGTAGTACGAAAACTTGGAACAGATACCATATTTAAAAAGTGTCTACGTAGATTGTAGTTTGAAATTAACCGATAATTATGATTCCCGGACTTCATAAAAAAAATGTTCAAAACCTTAAAACAGTACAAATGACGAACTGGAAGAATCTTCTGTTCACAGAACAAAGGAAAACTAGGATGTCTGCTGGGTTTGCGGCATATTTTCCGTAACATACATTTCTGAAGGATTGATGGTGGTTGTATTCCATACTGCAGTTTAGAGTTAAAAATACCAAAATAAATTGTTTCTAGGAGTGTCTAGAAATGTCTAAGTGTGTAGCGAAATACTTCCTCAGAGTTTCTGCGTGATTTGAAAAGCTCATTCTAGCGTCTATGGTAAGCCCCAGGTATTTAAATTTACTACTCTTTCAATTGTCAAACAGTTAACACTACAACTTATATTGTCACAAAAAAGGAGAGCTATAGATCTGCAGAAGCAATTTAAAAGTTTATTTTTTACGCATTTAGGTGCGTGATATGAAACATTCGCTTCCAAACTGTTTATGGATGATAAACTGAAAAACATGACATTAGTTTTTGAGCTTAGAACCAGATTATGTTCAGCAAACCGGATCCTTAACAAATTTAGATCCCAATTTATGTCAGAGACTAGGTCTAAGGGGCTATTCAAGCCATAAGAATAGCCTATATCATCTGCAAAAGCAGTTGGTGAGCCTTTAAATTTAAGTGCAAACAGTGAGTTGATATGCCCAAGAAATAAAATTGGCCCTAAAACAGAGCCTTGGGGTACTCCCAAATTAAAGAACCTAATTTGGCTCCTTATCCTATACCTATCTTCACTCCTTGTGACCTATTTTTTAGGTAAGATTTAAACCAGTCAAGAATGAAGCCACGAAATCCTGCTTTTCCAGTTTACGCAACAAAATATTGTTGTTCACCATATTAAAAGCTTTGGCTATATCGATAAATACCCCAGCCGTGGACTTTTTCGAATCTAGCCTTGACATTATTTGACTAATAACGCTACTGAAGCGAGGCAAAGTTCTCTCATTTCGAAATACACATCTAAGGAAATTATTGCAGCCATAGGATGATCAAAACGACAACCAACGATCACGATCGAAGTAGGGCGTAATTTAATATGAGTACCTAGTCCCGCTGTCTCGCGCACAGTAGTCCCAAATGACAAAAGTTGTTGCAAATTTCAAAAGGTTCGATGTATTTATTTCTAATTTTGTGTGAATTCTAATGAAAATATAAAGAGAGCTTAAAACACTGAAAACAAACTGATTTTCGGATAATTCCTTGGATGTTAAAAACTCTTTAAGCTTGGCAGCATTTGTTTTATATTAAAATCGATCATAAAAGAATAAACTCGGAATTAATTTTTTTTCTCTGTTTCAATTGTGGTGTAGGTATTTTATTAGGTATTTAATAATTCCATGTGAGTTAATGATTTTTATAGTAAAAAATATATTTAAATGTCAAAAAAAGAAACATATTATATTTTTTGATCAGTTTTCGGAATTTGAATTTTGAGGCTCCAAAAACAAAAATTATAGATACCTAGCTATTTGTAGAGCATAAATAACAAGAATTTTTATTATTAACTCTTTAGTAGAACATATGCAAAAAAACAGCTGCAACTTTTTCACTCTTTGACCAAAATGAATAGGAAAAGTTATAAAAGAAGTTGATTTACTCGTAAGTTGTTTCATTTCGGAAAAGAGCTCAATAAGTGAAATTTTGTTCTTATTATGTAAAGAGAATCCCTCACTTCTGGGGCGGAGAAGTAAATTCCTCCTACTTCTAGACCAAAAGAGTAATCACGAACTCATTGGCCCTCAAATTTTGCATTGTGCTACAAAAATTGTTTTTACTGATGTTTCGTGTGAAAATAACATTTTTTTATGTATCTATTTATGTTTTCTACATTATTTAACTTAGTACATATTTTTTCATTCGATGTATTTAATTTTATGGAAATAATATTTTGGTCAGAATTTTTTTTTGTCCTAGCTGCACTGTTTAACATGAATTTCACCGTCAATTGGAACTATTGCGCATTAAAATAAAAAGAATTCATTCTAGTTGCTGTTTCAATACTTGCTTACATCGTTAACTTAATCCATCCACCATTTTGAAACACCCTGTAAGCTCTGAAGTAATCTTGATTTTTTAAACGTTAAAAGTAAATCATTCTGATTGTTCCATTTTCTGATAAAATTTTACTTTCGGCAAACATTTGCAACCTGTAAAGTGTTTTGCTTTGAACCTAAAATTTGTATAGCCCCTTGATTTTCATTTAAGCTGAGGAATACTGTATCTACCGTGATCCTTATTCGTTTAAAGTTATAATTATTGCATTTTAACAATATTGCGGCGGTGACGGGTTCGTACCACCGCCTTCTCTAAAATTGCATTACTATTTTTGCAGACAATTCGACTTAAATACTGCTGTCAGGAACTCAATCTGGTCGATGAAAGGTCAGATTTTCATCTATCGGGTGGACCATAAGATACTATGATTTGCTTCAGATGTTGCGCATGGCAAGTGCGAACAAGCTACCCTGCAGTTCCAACAACACCTAAACACCAACATGAATTTTGTAGCAGACGGCATTCGAGTTCAATTTTTTTTAACCAGCGTGGGGCGACGCAGCAGTTCATGTCCAAAATTTAGTCGGACGAAAAAACGGAACATCAGCCGCTCCACAAGTGAGGAGATTTTTCAAGACATGAACATGATATTTATCAGGCTCTTTGAAATTGTATATCTATCAAACGAGACTGGCTCCGTATAGGGTTTCTTTTCCACAGCCGACCAATTGCTCTCACTAGCACAGATCTTGGACAGATCACACTGTGAAACCCCTCTTTTTCGATTTTTAGGCCAGCACCCCGACATTTAAAGAGAAGGCTTACAAATGTCTGCCTTTGGAATCCCTACGAAACTTGTGAGCTTTCACATTTAAATTTGCGATAGCAAATTTTGCTTATCCCAAATTTTTTAACTTAATTTATATTTGTTAATTTGAAATTGTATTCACTTTTGCTGCAAATAGACCTCAAGTCAAATGTAAAAGATATTTTCTAAGTCAAAAAATTTCTGAGATCTGGGTTTGTATTTACTCGTCTGCAATGTCCCCAAATGTCCCAAAATTCAAGCAAGATTTGAATTTCTTTTCCATATAATTCAAAACTATACAGGACACCCTTTAACTGATTTTTAAAAACTGAAAAAGGAGAATTTCTGTTAACCAAGTTACGTGAAATTGTTAAATGTCAGCTTGGAAAAAAAATAGATTGGAGCCTATTACCCCTCGGAAGAAGAAAATCGAAACGTACTGCAGTTCTTGATTTAAAAAAATTTAAAACTTCACCCAACAAACTCCGCCCGAACAACGTCTGGCATTCAGTTAGTATAACACAATACTGAGAATGCATGAGTTCAAATTTAATAAAATACACTGGGGTAACCATTCACCGCCAATTTCGGCGACTTTTGCGGCGGGTAATAAATTGTAAGAGACAACGCCATAGTTGCTCTCCTAATGTTTTCCAAGCCCGCGCCACAAATAGAGGTCATGCAAATCACCTCTCCCGAAAGGTCACACAATAATCTTTAAAGTGCAGCATCTCATCCCCAGGACTTTCATCCAACATACCCCCCAGGTATACCAAAGAGCATTCAATTAACTCAATCCACAAAAACTCATAGCACAATGCAAATGATGCCATTCCTCTAGTCAGCAGCTTCACCCGATTTGCATCATTAAGCTCTCTCACTCAGCCACATCTTCTTACTTACCCGGATAAGTGCTACTTCCATCTACCTAATGATGTTTGCCTGCATTTGATTGCCAGTATTTAAGGTATAGGTTTCCGTAACTATCGACCTTACTACCTCTGTATACCTGGACTGGACAGCAAATTCCCTTCTAAATTCATTTCTAATTCGTTTTAAATTTCTCAGCTAAGTTCGGTTGCCGTTTGGCCAGCTGCATAAGCGGGAGGGATTTCCAAGGAGCTCACATTTGGTGTGTCGGAGAGAAATCACCTAACCCCGAAAGTAATCCAAGTGAAATTAAAACACAACATGCCGAGGATGCAAGGGGAGCTTATTGTTGGATCGCATGCGGTTTTCTCGTTTCTTATTCATGTACATTCAGGCTGCTGTGGAAGGAATGAAAGTATGTAACCCAAGGAACATGTTGGTTTTCCCTACTTTGTGTGTACCTACTGCTAGGGGTAAATATATTTATAGAGTACACTTCAGCTGGCGCACATGAAATGTGTTTGCGATTGTAGACCATATTTTTGTTAAGACACGAACATCATCGCTTTAAGAGTTTAAAGTGCTCGCCTACGCTAACAGCTAACTGGAGGCCGATGCTCCTGGCAAACAGGTAACTGGTAGTAACAAAAAAAGGGATGCACTCCGAAATCAAATTTGTCAGGTATTGGTATATTTGACTGCAAGCGATTTCATAATATGAAACATATTATGTTTGCCTTTCTGGCATTCAGGCAGTTTTTGTTTATAGTATTTACAAAACGAACGCATTTTGAAAATCGGAATTTGTTTATATGGCGTTAACGAGGGCAACACCATTGTTGGATATAAAGGTTCCTGCCAAGATGCCGCTTTTGTAAAACCCATTGTATGCTGCTTAAAACAATTTCACGCGAATGTCACTTACTCGGAAATTTGGCTTATTTGAATGTCCCTTTTTAATGGCTTCCTGTAGGGAGAAGGACGATGATATAATAATTTCAGTTGCTATAAATATATCCGTATATGCATATTCGTATCCGTATCCATATCAATATCGATATCCATATCCATATCCACATCGATATCCATTTCATTATCCATATCCAAATCTAAATCCATATCCATATCCATATCCATATCCATATCCATATCCATATCCATATCCATATCCATATCCATATCCATATCCATATCCATATCCATATCCATATCCATATCCATATCCATATCCTAATCCGTATCCATATCCAGATACAAATTTCTCCGGACGATGGCAGTATTTTTGAACGTGATCGACATTCTGCGCTCCGATACGATGGTTTACAACGTGATCGATCCAATGTCGTAGAAAAACGAAGAAGCACAAAAAGAACGATTTGCTCTCGCGAACTTGCATTGACACTTGGCAAGCCATGCAAAGTTTATCGTCGCCATTACTTTCGAAATTTGTCATCGAACGTTTCAGAAGTAACTTGGATAAGTGCCACTGAGTTGAAAACCTTAAAGCATTGCATTCAGTAAATCCAGGATTATAGACCCTTGGTTTTAAATAAGTGCAAATAGCTCACTTGAAAGGATAGCGCTAGCAAGATCGGCCTCACTGGATGGGTAGACGTCACCGTCCCATCCTAGATGAGCTGTTCAAATGAATTGAAACTTCTCCCTTGTATATTATCGTCTATGTACCTTATCCAGTTTGCTCATCAAGTCCAACACTTGCAAGACTTAATAAAATATAACAACGCACATGTAGTAATTATCTTAAATCCCAAATATAACCTGACATTTCCTCCACTTCCCGTAATTCCCATAAAAAATAATTTAAATTCAATTCCTACTTAAACAAAACTGAAAGGGAAACAAAACATCAACAGCTCTTAAAGTTCTTCCCTCCAATCCAGACTACAACGAAAATATTTCACTTAAACTTTGTACTTTCGCCGTAGGAAGGTACCTACACTATAAATTATAGTTTAAAAAGTTTCCTGACCAAAAATGAAAACCCCACGCTCGCCCGCCCACCCTCGCCAAATGAATGTGCAATTCCCACTAAAACACTCGAGTGCAGTTTCACAAACACAACTCAACTTAAACCCTGCTCACTTCGGATCTTAATTTTCACCTCATAGCCCTCCCAGCCAGAGAATCCATCAGGAATCTCGGCAACGTGGCTATTTGCCATCACTCAGCGGCAAACATTCCCGAATACTCGTAACCAAACACAAATAGAAAATAAAGTAATTTTCAAAAAGTTACGTAGCTACATAATTCGCAGCCCATGTCGGTGGTATAAACAGTTAGTTGCGTTTTGAAACTATAATAGAACTCTTGCAAATAGAGTTGACGATTCCGCTGCTAAGGGGGACTAACTTTGATACAAGGTGTATCAAACCGAGCCAGGTAGGTATATATATAAGTTGCACAGTCGACGAGGAGAAGATACATTTTTCTTCAAAACAAACTTGGAAACAATTTTGTATCCGGTGCGACTAAGTTGTCATCGTTGCCGGTCTTGTGGAATTGCTTTCATTTTTAGCTGCAAGTCTCTGTTTGAAGTCAAAAGTTTTCTCGTTAAACGTGCGGACAACGCGTATAAAACCTGCGGCGGCGGTCGGTAGGTGGAAAAGTTTTACCGAAGCCAAAATAACCTGGCAGGGGGATTGAAAGGGACGTTTATTTGGGTACTAGTGAGATGAAATGTGCTCCTAAAATTACGTTTACTTTTAATCACAGTCCAATTTCGGGCAACGCACCATCCAAACAGAGTGCAAAACTAAATACAAGTTGCGCTTGGATTGGTTTCGCTCTGGGTATTTCTAGGGTGCTCAACTCAAGAGTTGAACTTGAAGAGGTTCTCGGGGGAGAATATTAAAAAAAATATATATATGTGCCAACGCAACCCTACCTAACCCAATTCATCACAGTTCGTAGGGTATATGAGGGGGTTTTTATTTAAATAAAAATGTGACTAATAAACGAGTTGTATTGTTGGTTAGGTTAGTATTTTTGTTCGGTGAAATGTTTGGCTGCCCTAAGGAGAGGAGAAGGTTCATTGCAGTGATACGTCAGTTAGAGTAGTTAAAATAAATGACACTCTGCTTCCTAAGAACAGCTTTAACGTATTAGGCAAACGCGCTCTCATATCAAAATTCATATCAAATTCATAGAAAGCACAGCCGAGCAGTTTACAATTTATGCTCAATTTTAACAAGCTTCTTCTTTTGTGACTGTAACAAATTTCCACGATTTTTGCAGCGAGCCTTGCTGAGCGATTTATCAAATCCAGCCTGTTTATCCGCTTGAGAGATGAGCTTACCCTAGCTTTTTTAAAAAAGAATTTGGAACTCCGTACAAAATTATTCGCTGTCTTCAATTTGCCCTTGTTGCTCTCTCGGACTCCAAGCCACTGATAGGAATCTACAGGGTTCGCACAGTTGCAAATATCTGCAAAGTTTCGAGGCCAGTTTTTGGAAAGATCCGCGTTCACCGATTTGTCAATGAGGGCAAGAACTCGACTTTTGTGTATACCGACTTTGCGAACGATACTACGCATGATTTTGGTTTTCACACAATCAAAATTGAATTACAGCAAGTTTTGGGCAGAGGTTTGGAAGACAAGGTTTTTTCAGGAATGGAATTGCGACCTCCACTGAACTATTCAAAATCATAAGTTTATGCGGACTTTTAAACTTTTTAAGCTAATATCGAGCAGCCTATTCAAAAGACCCAGCTTAAATACCGTAGCGACTGTTACGGCGCACTACGGCAACAGCTCGAGAAATACAGGCCATTTGAGACTTACTCCAATCGCGGGAAATGATAAATCGGCCAAATTCACTAGAAAAGAGTTACAGGAAAATCTCCTTATTGGTATTGACAGACTAACAAAATTCGATTGCACTATGTACTCTTCTGACTTCAGTGAGACCGAACCCTAGCCATCTGCGGAAGTCCATTTACCTTCGCGCGACATCGGCATCTCATGTTCCTGCCTCTTTTGCCTGTCATGACTGCCCAGAGCAACATTTCCCTATAGTTGTTACATTTCCTTACTTTGCTCAGCATTCAGGCTTTAAGCGTATACAGATTCCTAGTTTAGTCGACTCTACTTTGACTTGAGGCAGTCGTTTGCCTTTTAGTAGGTATATTGAACTTCTAGTCACTCGTTATACATTTGAAAGACTTGTTCACTGTTTGCATTTTTTCAAAAATTATCCTTTAAATTTACTTGTAAGAATGAAGTAATGTAAGACCAGGGACCAACCCTCTCAACAGACTCGCTCGTACGTATAAATAAAAGTTGGTATCTAATATGGCGCGCAATTCCATCATACTATCTGCTTTTTATCCGCGCTGTTCATTCCACATCACTAGCGCGAATCTATTTCCGACCGCCATCGCAAGTGCGTCACGCCATTCAAATTCAATGTTTTTACAAGACGTCTATTCACAATGAAACCTTGTACACTCATTGAGAAAGAGAAAATCACTTTCGCCCCGACATCTGGTGTTTTCCATCGAACCCAAGCAGAATTTAATTAACTTAAAACGAACACAACCACCGTTGCCCATTCAAATGCTCTACTGGTAAATAGCTACAATGAAACTGAAACCATTTAATCGGTTTCACTAAGTGCGTGTATTATAAGGAGAATCCGAACAAAGAAACACGCAAACAAAATTAATTCAATTAGACTTTTTTCGCGAACAGTTAATAAATTTCCATTTAACGCGTAACTTCATTTGAAGTGGATTGGGCGTAGGTATATGCAAAACGCAGGGCAATGCTCAATACACACGTGTACTGTAAGAAACCAATAATCACCGTGGAGTACGGAGAAACTGAAAACATCCAGCAGCAAATTTGACGAGAACCAGTGGATTGATTTTTCCTAATTGCATTTGCCAATTTATTGACTGTGTTTTGAGTTTTTTTTTCCAGATGGCTTGTAAAATATTCTAAGAGGGTCGCTACCCTGTTTTGACAAGTGGAAATATTTGCAATCGGGGGGTGGCTGCCCCATTCGTATAAGTAGCGCGTAAGGTTTCGGGTACGTGCTGACTTTAGGTAAAGCACTTTCTACCAAATCCGGGTGTGCTGGCGTGGGTGCTCGAGGCAAGTTTTTTTGAATTCCGTTTTGCGTGTTGGTCAAACTATAAGAGCTCAGAAAGCAGCAGCACTTAAGGCCGTTGTGACACAAGTAAAAGTCACAGGGTGCATACAAAAGTCGTGTGCTCGTTCAAGCTGTATACTTACCTCTCGTAACTGCATCTACAAGGTGGCGCATAATTAATCACCCTATCGGAAGAAGTTATAATTGTTGCATATGCCGTCGTAATTCAATAATTTTTTTGACATTTGTGAACTAGTCAGCTGCCGTACAAAACAGACAAGCGTGGAATAATTGGGTCGATTTTTTTTTACCAATAATCGGTCGGTGGTGCTACGGTTATGTCAATATAAAAAATCTTCGTTTCTGGTGCGCTGAAAATCTGCTTGTGATGCACGAAGAGGAACAGCCATTAAATCCACTCAAAGCCACCGTGAGATTCGGCATTCACGCGGGAGGAGTGATTGGACCGTATTTTTTTGAGTACGCCATCGGCAATACGGTCACTGTTACTGCCGAATGCTACATGGCCATGATAAACGACTTCTTACTACCGGAATTGGATGAGCGGCGCTTTGTGAACATGTGGTTTCAACAAGACGGTGCAACTCAATGGTCCCAGATTGAGGGGAAAACGAGGGGAACGTCTAAAATAAAGTGCGCGACTGGGTCGAGCAAAACTTTCTCATTCGTCAAAAGTTTCAACAAAAGCATTCAACAAGGCTGAAAAATAGGGAAATATTTTTGCTTGAATGAAGTTTTGCGTAGCTGTTATTGCATTTTTATCGGAAGTGGGGAGATTATAACAAAAATATAGCATAGATTCTGGAAAATAGATCGGGATTAGTGCAATCATTTTTGAGAAATAATTAATAATCTAATTTATTCGAATGTTGAGAAAAACTAAGTACGGGATCTTATTTCGAATGCTGATTTTATCTTTTTATATGTATTTTGATCAAAATCGTTAGTGCGGTTTTTGTAAAATTTCGCAGACAAAATAGTACCAAGTATTGCAATGTTTAGTTTGGAAAATACTATTGCTTAACTATTAAACTGAAAACCGAGTATCGATTATCGAAATCGAAAATGGGGTTTTCGAGATATGAGCAGTTTTTAAAGTGAGCGTTTCCAGTGATTCGAATTGAAAATTAAGGACGCAATAGTTTTGAAAACATCAATTTTACTCTAAGTTTGCATTTTGGTCAAAATCATGCCGTTTTGAGGTAAACTAGGGAAAGCTATATTTTTCAAAAATCCAATTTACGATAATACAGATAAAAACTGAGTCTTCCATTAAGTAAGAAATGACCATATTACCTTAAAAATTATTTTTTTTTTTACAATCGTATGAACCGTTTTTGAGATATGTCCAAATTTCAAAAGTACCAAAAGTACCGTTAGTCGATTTTTTAGTGGAAAATTGAGTATGCATGTATGTTTACCTCACCTACTTAAGCTTAAATATTTGTTTTTTTTTTTGTATGGGGTTCGCTGGAAGGGAAAATCATCGAAAGACATTGCAGAGCTAGAACGCGAGGGATGCTTCTGCAATAGTGAGGGACTTTAACCCATCTAAAAAACCTCCCTGGGTTACTGACTTTCGTCATCCCGAATGTGATTGCACCTAGTTGTTCAACTAATCGGCAATTTATTTTTGAATTGTTTGAGAATTTAAAAGAGAAATCCGCCGGTTGTCGGATTTCTGAACCTTTTTGGTAGAAAATATAACCTAATTTATATTCTTAACTAATTTTTATAGATCAAGCGGTTTTATCCGCCTTAATCTCCTGATTACATGGTCTGTATTTAATAATTCGGTCATTTCTAAGCTAACGTGGTTGAGAAGCCTACGTCTGTGCATTTGAGCAACTTTTTTAATTTCGTCTTAAGCTTAAATATAAATTTTTGTTGAAACCGTTAGAGCCGCTTTCGAACAAATCAAACTGGTATGAAAATTTTGTATGGGAAGTACCATAAATATGAGGGCCCCGAACTGTAAGCCCCCAAACTTTAAATCCGAAGTTTGAACGAAATCCGTTCTGCCGCTTAGGCTGTAGGCCTCGGGACAGAATTTTGCGACCCACTTTTTTGAGTTCGCCTATCATCGTAGTGTCAGAATTGATTAACATCTCGAGTTCGAAATTTTGTACGAATACAAAATCTTTCTCTTACTACGTAATGGAGAAAGTTAAAAAGGGGAACTGGTACCACTGGCAGTGGATACCTATTGTGAAGAAAGCATTTCCAGGTCGTGGTATTTCCTGTTTTGGCGATTTGGCATTGCCAGAATGATCGGCCCACTTAACCATTCCAGACTTCATAGGATTATTTTGTTGACCAATTATAAAGTAAAAGTAAAATTGTCCTTTTTGGACTTTTTTTGGTCGATTCTTCTAAAAATGCGAACATTAAAAAAATAAAAATATCAGGGGCAACGTTCTTTATTGTTTATTGTTTACAACTACATTTAAAATTGTACGGTCCAGAATAGGCGAACAAATAAACAAAAAAATAAATAAATAAATAACTTAACAATTGCATACACTATATACTAAACAGAACTTAAAACTTATATTACAGAAGATATCACAGATCAAGTTGGGTCCATTCCAGACTTCTTTCTTTGGGGCTACTTGAAGTCGCGGATTTATGCCAATAAGTCTCAGACAATCGCAGCTCTTTAGGAGAACATTCGACAGGAATGCGAAAAGATATCACCGGAAATATTGCGGGAAGTAATGGAAAATGCGATAAAATGGGTACAAATATGTATCAACAATGTTGGCAGCCACTTGACGGATATCATCTCCTCCACCTAACAGAAAAAAATTTTGAAGGTCCAAATAAAGATTTCCATCACTCAAAATCATTGGGGATCTATGTATATATTTCTACATAATATAGTTCTATGGTTTAAATGAACCTGAACTCAATGTTCAATGACCGGAACCATTTAATTTTGGAAATTCATTTGCTACCATTTGGAACATGTGTCCTGCTTCGGTTGTGTTATTTCGTTGACACGGACAGGTCAACCCTACCCTTCTACGAATCGACCGAGACAACCCACCATCGAGGATAATACCAGTATGACTAACCATGTCAAAACCAAAGGAGCATCAACACCCGGACTTGAACGCCCTGAGGCGTAGCCAGACAAAGATGCATACTACGAGTATGTCCGAGAAGACAGCTACAATTTATGTAAAATAGAATTAAGAAAACGAATATTGTGTACCGGGCCTCTGTTGTTGAGCCGACGCATTTAAATATTAATTACTCGCCACCATTTGTTACCTAGCCTTAAGTCAAATTGTAAATACAAAAATGTCAATAAAAGCGAATGCGGTACTTCGTTGACGATCAGTTGACATTAATAACAACTGACGTCTCTCTGTTATTTCCCTAGGTGAGTGTTACAGAGTTACCATGCATATGCAATTGTTGTCGGAGAAAAATAAAACATCGATAAATGCAAACTTTTGAACAAGATACGTCGCCTAACCTGTTCTTGGTCAGTTCTCAGTAACCTTATCTGGTCAAAAATAAGTACAGTACACACTACCACATACTTACATAAGTAAACAATATTAAATTGGAATTGTTTGGCATAAAAACAAATCTGCCTCCATAAAAGAGATCGCATCACCAGGCTCCGAATCTTCACCATAATTTACATAAATAATTTGTAGCAGAACTTGGAAGGACCTCCATTTACTGGCGGCACACATTCCAAATTGATTTTTCATGCTGCGCCGCCTAAAGGGAAAGCCGAAATTAAATCTATAATTTGTTTGGAAATTTCCTCATCTGCTGTATGTCGCCCAAAAAAATATTCGAACCAAAAAAAAAATGGATACACACCAAGGGCAACATTGGATGTATAAACAAAGGAGATGACACAAATTGCGAGAAATTGTAAAGTGGTTAAAAATTGTCATCCAATGCTATATAAAGTAGCAGTGTAAACAATCTCATTTTATTGATTTTAGGTTCAAGTTCAGCCATGGAATCCGGATGAGTCGGATTATTTGTGAGCCGAAATTGATTTGAATTACATCATGTGAATTTGGTTGTTATACTCGATGGTTATATAATGTTTGAAATGTAGGTATAATCGTTTCGGCCTAGCATTAGGGATGTGGGATTATGTTTTTGGGAGCAACATATACTCGATTGGTATCTATATCGAGGGGAATTGTTTCAGCACAATTGAGATGGAAAATTCACTAAAACGGCTTTTGGTCTTCTTTAAACAGATCTTTTTCAGGAATGCGATTAAGCTTAGAACGACGCAAGCTGGTTGGATACGATAAGTTTATATTAGAGATGTACTAACTCGCTGTGCAACTGTCATTCGGTATTTATGGTTTGATGCGTTTGCCTGTCCTGCATATATGAACAATTGACCCTCATTCACTTATTATAATATTGACACTTGGATGGCTCTGGGACCAGGGTTACCCCAGGGACACTTTAGTGTCAATTGGACACCTCTTTTCTAAAATCATCGATATTGGACACTTTTTAGAAATTTATTAACACTGGACACTATGATATCTTCTACATAATCTATATCTCCATCATTCATACTCCTTTGACAGGATGTGTATGTTTGTGTTTGAATACAATGCAAAATTTTCTGTATCCGCACACACTTGATAGAAGTCCAAGTTTTTCTACATGGATACTAATTACTCCCATATCAGCTTGTTTCATGTGTTGCTTTCTGTACTGTGTTTGAAGATTGCCGAACCTTGTAGCATTTAATAGAAACTTATTTGTCGGCGAACATCATACTGAAATGATGATTGGAAACGTTGGGCCTTTTTTAGGTTCGATCTCAGCAAAGCGAAGTGAGGAAGGATTTTCAGCTCGCAATTACAACAACTACTATGAGTCCTCGAAGTGTCAAGTAGAGCGTAGTTGTTGTAATTGCCTGCTCAAAAAAACAAGCCTATTGTTAAAAGGCTAGACGTCTGTCCGAAAGATTTTTTTAGAAGCTATGGGCACTCTTTATGTTAAGCTCTCCAAGAACACCACACTCTGCACGTAACCAGTCTTGCCGCTTGCAACGTTGTCGAATGGTGGGAAATTTAACACTAAGGTGTAAAGTCTGACAGTTTCTAGACCTGAGCCAAATAATTCTAGACTCAATAAAGTACCATACCTCTTACGATTCGAACACAGACCTTCAATGTACCGTCAACTGCCCTAACAATGACCGGGACCCGGTCAAAACAGAAAAAAACAGGTTAAAAACAGGAAAATATTTCTAAACACCGTGGTGGGTAGTTTATTTATAATTTCTATATCATTTTTTTGTTTTTTGTAGTAAGCTTTTTGTTACTAATTGGCATATTATATATTGAAGGGACAAATTAAATGTATGTAAGTTTTAGCGGTAACTTTTCAAGTGCTCCTAAAATGGTGTGAGTGGTGCAAACTTTTTCCTGTTGTACCGAAACTACCGTTTGTATAGTAAAATTATATCTAAGGGGAGTAGCTGAACATATTTTAAAATGAAAAATATTTTTGTTTGTCTATAAAAATACTAGACAATTATTATAAATAATCAGGCTTTTGGAAAAGCTATTCGAAAATTTATCAAATTTCTTAACATTGACCGACTGGATTAACTGATGCTTCTTTTTTGCTTTTCCTAACAATTATCAATATTTTATTGACTATATTACCCTAAATACCTCACAAAATTAATTCTTCGTTATTTAATCTAATTTTAATTTAATATTCTTGTAATTAAAAGGTAAAAACTAGGTTTCTTTTAATTTAATTTATTTTTAGTATTAAAAAATGTACATTTCAAAAAAAAATAAAAAATTAAATAATCTGTAAAAGCAAATCGAGGTAAATTTCAACTTTTGAGAAAAAAAAAATGAAAATTCAACGTTCAAAACTGATCAATGTTAGGGTAGTTGAGGCTACTTCCCCAATCTTAGCAAAGTCGTTTCGCTTTAACAGTTAAATACCCCTTTCATTGAAGAGAGGCACAATAACCGCAGTTTGGCAATCGTCAGTTGTTATCCCATAACTTCCCAAGTAACAATTAGACTTCGGTAAGGTTCAAATTTTTAATTTCTGTAGGGAACAGCTTCGATAGAGCTTCTATAGTCTTTGTTAACAGAAGTTGATCCATTTCGAAGCAATTGTTTCGATAATAACTTCAGTAAGACCTTTACGAAGCATATACACAGGCTTTATAGAGGGATATGAAATTAAATTTCGATAAGATCTCTATTAATATTCTGAAAATGTGTCTGGAGATGTGTGGAAAGTGAATTGCTTCGATAAGGCTTGTGGTACGAAGCGCATCCTAGAAGCTTCTTTAGAGCTTCTGACCGAAGGCATTGTAAAAGCAATGAACTGTCAAGCAGTCAGCCGCTTGCGATTGGAAGCTGTACAGAAGCACTTACTCGTACTTCCTCCTAACTTACATATGTAGGCTTTAGAGGTAAAAATTAATTTCATATGAAATGAATAAACTGTCTAAAGAAACATCAATTAATTAATCGGGGAAAAATTACAAAAAATAAAACGCTTTTAGAACAGTTGAAAATATGTCAGTCATGTGATTTTAAATAAACTCTTTTCGTCCATAAATTAGGTAACACTAAATGTCTTGCTTACAACTTCGGTCGAGTAAGCTGCAAGTTAATTGCAAATCTTAACGAAACTCTAAAATGTATTTAGTAGTTCAGATTTACCACTGCTACAGCATTATGACGAATTAGCCCAGGGGTAGTGTATTGGACTACTACGCAGCAGGACCATGCTTGATTCTCAGTGCGACGCATGTAAGTAAAATGTAAATTATAACGAGTACGTAAATGTAAACTCCATGAAAATTGCAAAAAGTCATTGAAAATATTTATCAATAAGATAAAAAAAATAAAAAAATAAGAACATGGAGAATTGAAAAATTCTCTCCCTCTATAAAGCTTCCATAAAGTTTCGGTAAGGTCCTACCAAAGTAATAACCTACCGCTGATAAATGTGGATGCTTCTTTTGCGAAGCAATAGAATACTGTGGATGTTAATTGCCTTTCAGACGAAGAAGTTGTGATTTCAGCAAGGTCTATCCAAGCTGTTCAGAAAGTCTTAATCAAGTAAAAACCTGCATTAAAGTGCGCCAAATGTGTTTCCATTAGGCCTTATGCAGTTGATATTGCGGGAGGTGAAATAGCTTTGATAGCACCTTACCGAAGTTAAATTTTTTCTTGGATTCATATCCCATAACTCCCAGCAACTTCAATGATACTGCTTAGCCATTGTAATCAAAATGCAGCTAGGGATTTAGCATTTCTGGACGGATTTTATCCGATAACTTTTGGCGGTTTGAAAAAACAAATAATTCCTTTACTACCTTGGAATTCTCTCTATCATCCTTAATATCCTGTTATGGATTGGGCAACTCGGAGAAGTTGTCGACAGGGTTAAGATGTCATGCCATTTTTGGAAATGGCTCCTCTATTAATATTATATCACTTTTATTTCTCAGAGATTGTGGATAGTCTACCAGAACAACCAGATCCCTCAACTGGATTTATTTCACTTCGTGTTTCCAGTTGTTTTGACATCCCTTGAAGTGAATTAATAAAATTATCCATTCGCTGGTAAAATGTAATAATTGTGATAGAGATCTGGACCTGGCTTGGTGAAATTTGCAAGAAGTCATATTGGCTCACAAAGTTATAGACGCTTTGCTGGATTTTTCGAAAGACAACATAAGAGGGTTTCACAGAGCTATACTGATTGCACTTTTGTCGCATTTCTGAGTTAAGGAAAAATGCACCCCTTCAAGACAGGCAGTGCTTTAAATGCTACTATAATACACCAAGGTCAACATTAAAAAGGACTTTTACATAGCATTTGCTAAAACCAAATAGACACGAGAATGACGCTTTACGCCATCTCGGAACGACAGTAAACTTAACTCGGAACGACAGTAAACTTAACTGTCTGCATCACCTCAGCTTGGCAAATCCCTCAGCATCTTAAGTGTCCTGGCTGCGAGGTGCTACATAAAAATAAAAAAACATCGAACTCAGCTACAAATTAAATCACCAGTAGATTACTTTACACACCTTAGGTAAAGCTCTTAATACTATCGCTGTAAAGTACCCCCCTTAGCTTTCTAATAAATTTTGTGTTTATCTTTTCATCATGGTGCCAACTCATCCGCAAATTCCGAAAAGGAAACAAAAAGGAAGCTCCTTGCATTCGGAAACATCCTTAACTAGGGTTTGCTTCTGCTTACCGTCATTCTTCAAACACCTTACCTTTGAGAAGGTCCTCGCTAACGGATATAAGGTGTTTTATTTATGTCGTATAAATGTCTTACGCAAAACGTATTCGAGTCTAACTAAATCGAAAAGGTTACGTATTAGAGAATGTGCATAGCATTATTCCACCCTCTCCGCATCGAAAATGTATAGAATATCCTTTTCCGTGAATTGCTGAAGGCGATTTTTACTTTTGCTCCACATTCCTCAGGCCTCAAACGAAATGCCTGCCTTCATATTCAAAAGCCCATAAGTACAAATGGATAGACTCTCTCCCTCAGACCTTGGGGCGTTGGACCAAGCAAACAAAAAAAAAATCCGTTTCGGTCCATTTTGTCAGTTTAACGTGCCTTTGTGTGTAGGCACTCCGCATGAGGAAACACAATTTTACGCTTCTATCGTGATTTAACATTATCCCCATACATCCTGACAAGGCACGCTAAAATGAAGAATGAAATATTCATCCCGCTCTCTGATGTTTCGTAAATATTTTACTAAAGTAAAATTCTTTCAAAAGGAACACACACACACACAGCAGTCAGTCTTACAATAAATCAAATCCGTACACTGGTGAACAATTAACAGGGAAAAATGCTCACAGACCAAAAGTCCGTTTGCCTTGATTTTAGACAACTGCATTGAATGTGGAGGGCCTACCTATATCCTGCACTAAATGCGGGGAAGGCGAATTTCATTACGGCCCGAAAACCCTGCCAATTGTGAACGTGAAACGAAAATGGAAATTTTCTAATTTATGGATGCGTATTCGCCAAGTGGAGGGATAGATACGAGTACCTTGCATAAATAGGGTTGGTGCGTGTGCCACAGGATGGAATGTTTGTAAATCTGTTTGCGGGGATCTTAGATTTTCAAATTGGGCATTCCACCCATTGAACATTGAACAGCAAATAGATTCAAAGCTTATCGGCTGAGCTGTTGGAATGCCAGCTCATCCTGATGCAGATTATTAAAGTAACTGAGCGATGGGTAGTTGGGATTATCCCTGGTAATCGTTTAAGTTCAACATTGATTAGTTTCCTGGAGTTATTCCCTTCGAAGTGACTTTATTGAGGGCGGTCTGCTTATAGGTATTGATTCTTGTTAAGGACGGCAGTCCTATTCCGCTCATTTTATCACTGCCTTCATTTATGCAAGTGGCATAGTTGAGAGTCTGTACGGCAACCACAATTCCTGCAGTTGGTTTGAAGTACGAAGGATAATAGATGAATCACTTTAAAGTGGTTGGCTTCAATTATAATGTTTTAATTGGGCTAATGAAATACGGGAAACGGAAAATTGCATCAGGAACGATAACCGCAGTGGGTTTTTTAAGCGTGCAGAAGTGCTTCGCTCTGAATGTTTTTATTAGTTTATGGACGATCTTTTCGATACGAACTAGTAATCTAGTATATTCAATAAT
Source organism: Cheilosia variabilis (assembly GCA_951230905.1). NCBI lineage: Eukaryota > Metazoa > Arthropoda > Insecta > Diptera > Syrphidae > Cheilosia > Cheilosia variabilis. The sequence goes on along the minus strand of OX579679.1, from coordinate 20,435,552 downwards.
AATAGTTCGTGCTTGCAGCCGTCAGAACTAGATATCTTAGCCTTTTTTTCAGTGAATTGGTATTTATAGAGAAATCATGCTTAAGAAGCTACTTACATATTTAGTAGGGCAAATATCTGGGTGAGCAACCTGGGAAAATAACTGCAAAAGAATGGAAGGACTCTCAAGCATTGTGCATTTTTAATAACCATCTAAAGGGATGCTTAAAATACCATGAGTCTAATTCAAAAATCAAAGAATCACAGACGCTTAGTTTATAACAAGTCGAGAAAAAGCCTTTGCAACTCCGAATGAGGATCACCTCCCATTAGTCCCGACTTCAGTAAGCAAAACTTCTAGCTTTAGTTTTTAAGGAACCAAAACAACCACAACAGTCTGACTAAAAACAAATTCTGGTAAGACTGAGAAATTAACTCAGGATGCTCAGTCAATTTATTCTGAGCTCATAGAGCGCGCTCTGATCGTGTTCTTTTTTAGTTCAGAGCACAACATGAACTGTTGTATAAAAAGTTCGTGTTTCTTTTTCAGCTCAGACACATCAGAGCTCAGAATTTGTTTCCTTTTTCGTTTAGAGCATGATAAGAGCGCGCTCTATAAGCTCAGAATAAATTGACTGAGCATCCTGAGTGAAAAGCTGATTACACACTTCCAGTCATATTTAACAGAAAAAAAAAACAGAATAAACAAAATAGTTGAAATGGCGGACGAACGAACAAGATGGCTTGTTTTTTTAAATAAGTAGCCAGTGGTGCCATTTGGCATTATATACTCCAAATATAGCATATTTTAACTTTAAATTGCATATAAGTATAAATAAAATATGCTATAAGCAATCTGGCAGTGAGCGCAGTGGCTTAGTGGTTAGTGTGTTGGACTACTATGCGAGTTTTTTTCCGCTGCGCCACCTCTCGCGAACGTCTGAGGTCTGACAAACATCCGAGAGTATAACTGTCATGAAGAAGCTTCTCAATTTGCCGTTTGGAACCGGCATAAAATTGTAGATCCCTTCCATTCGTCCCAAAAATGAAAAACTCACACGAAACGAATGGTTGTGAGAAGCTAGGCCTAGGGTCCCTACAGACCTGTTGCGCCAACTATTTATTTATTTATTTATTTATTTATTTATATCCGATCTGGCATATTTCAAATTTTAAACATAAGAACACATCAAAAGAAATATCTTCGTGGTATATTTTGCTATACAAATAACGAACGCATCCTTGAAAATTGTCTGTATTTGGGATTGGTCATGATTTGTATGACAATTTGTCAATTTGAAGTATCAGCTGTCAAAGTGTTAAACCTTAAAAACAAAATTCTAAGCAAAAGTCAACTGCCCGTGAGCCGTGAATTGCTGCTCAATTTAATTTAAGTTTCTTACTAAATGGACAGGCAAATTTATATCCGAACATTTTTGGCTTATTGTTTTTTTTTAACATTTTTTTTTTTTGAAAAAGTCGTTGTTTTAAACTTTTGCATATTTTGCTTTATTCCTGCATATAATTTAGCATATTCATTTCTTAATTTATCATATTCCGTTGGAAAATGTCTGGCAACACTGTGCTCAAGAAAACCGCCTTATATGAACTGAACGTTTTACCTAACAGTCAGAATTTAGCTACTCCACTTCTACTTCGAATATTTATCTACTCGAAGTAGAACGTGTTTCAAAAGTGTCAAGTGGAGCGTTCTTTTAAGTTTGCTTTCCTGAGAAAATGTTTATTTAAACAAATTTAATGCCGCCTAGACGTTTGCAGAACAAATACCTACAAATACCGGCTCCCTTTCTTTCACAGCTAGAGCGTACATTTTACTTGGTAATACGGATTTATTATTTCATTTTTATTGTTGCCTTCGACCTTCTCCTTCAGCATATTTTCACCTCTCGTTGTATGTATGGAAAAACGTTAACTCGAATTTATATTATGCTACTTGAAGAAAAACGCAGAGCTCAGCGTTGCCTCTTGGCCCCCACTGTTTTAAAAATCAAAATGGCTGCTTTTTCAGTTTAAGCAAGATTTTACTCTGAATTTAAAAAAAAAGATTGCAAAAAATTATAAAAGTTTTTTTGTAATAAATAAATTCGCTTTTATTTTTTTTTAAATAAATCATCTTTTTCGCTGTATTAGTATTTTATGTGGAGGCCACTTTTGTTGGCCCCTTTTTATTCCTCTTTTTGACATTTTTCAGCGGCAACGCTGCAGAGCTATTGTATTCTGCGAATTGACGTTCAATGCCGGCATCTGAAACAGGTAGGTAGCTACGTGCCGGCTTTTTAAATTGCTTTAATATACAAAAAGGAAGTACAGTGAATACAAATAAATCGTAAATGTATGCCGGAGTAGGTTCTGCGATCCGTCAATGAAAAAGAGGAATAACTGATAATTGGTCCAGTTGTTTTTAAGCTGAGCACCATGCCAGTCAAAGCTGCTTTTACAGCCCACAGCTTTTCTCACTACTAGATTCCAAATTAGCCCCACCTTGCTTCAATAACATACAAAACTCATACACTGGGCACAACATCAAACAGGTGCACCAGACCATTTACTAACTAATAACGTGCAACCGTCCCATAATAATCGAGCAACGGATCCTTGTCCATCAAATTTTTCTAACCTTTCCCACACTTCAAAATCAAACGATGCCGGCGGCAAAGTGCAAAGTTCCCTGAAAAGGTATTTCATATCCGCAGCCCTCTGCCCATATCCCATGGGCTCATTGTTCTCATTTATAACCGTCTAAGTGAAATGAATGCTCCAAGCATCCGCCCAATTTCGGCTAAGCCCACTACTGCCGGGACAGTGATCTCTCCCCGTCTCATTGCCGTAATTAATTCACATTAATGCCTCTGCATTCTCAGCGAGGCTCTTTTGTTGGCCATTGCCGTGATGTGTACCTACTCATCAGCTGGTATCCATTCAAAGATGGCCATAGCAACAGTATGGCCGGGAATGTCCTCTTAATCGTCTCGGTAATTAGTAATCAAATTAATGAAACAGTCCATCTTGTGAGTAGGTGGGTATCTTGTATACTGCCTATGCGGTTGCGACGTAATGCGGTGCCATTATAAATTCCAACCGACATCCAAGTGAGAGGTGTGCGCCTTGAGTCCTTTGGTGAAGCGGCATTTCTTGGTTCGCCATATTGTTCAGGTTGACTGCTTTCGCGGCTGCGAAAGACTGCAACCACCGGATGCAGCTGTATCCGATGCATATAAATTAGAAATCTACATTTGGCTGCTCCTTGAAAGGGTGAATGGGTGTGTGTATGCTCACCGCCTGAGATCGTTCAGTGCAGTTAATTAATTACTGATAAAGGATGTCCGTTGGGGGAATTGAATTTAATGGATTGTCCATTTACAGGTGGTTGCGCAAAAGTGGGCCGTCCGGTTAGCTGGGCTTAATTGCAAATGAGTTCAGCAATTATGGGCCATGCCACGCTTAACGTATAATGAGGTTGATTGCGTAGTAAGTCTAAATCTGGTCTGTAAAGTGGAAAAGTCGGCATGTTGCATTAGTAAGTGGCAGGAAAATACTTAAGATGAGATTCTAAGTAAGTCGAAATTTGGCAGTTCGCAACAAATATTCAGAGACGGCCTGGGGATGAAAGTCTCTCAGTCTTGTAAGCTTTAATTTCTATAAATCAGCTCAACCTCAGACTCCGCTTCTTCGGGTGTAGCTAACATTTTTTTTTCAAGTTTCCGTTTGTGGATCACTCACTAAGACCTAATGCGGTGCACTGTTGGATGGCTCTTATAAAATGAGGTGTAGAAAAACTTCTAAAACAATATTTCATTGTTCCCTTAGTACCTGTGCATAGACCTGGACGAACCTCTTTAAAAAACTATAAGTCAACTTAAGAAGCCATCGTAGCTTGTTAAAAAAATTGCACCTGTTAGAACCTCTTAAAAGGGTCAACATTTAAAACTTTCACGAAAAACCCATCATGAACATTTGGAAACTTTGTAAGACCGCTGCCCTCGTGTCTTCACTTGAAATCATTTTGTTCGTAATCAAGGAAATTCTTATACACATAAGACATACACACAGTTAAGAAATTGAGCTAACCTTAAATTTTACAAAAAAAATACTACTACTAAAAAACTATGTCCAAGCTTTTATACTATATACATATATCCAAAGTTTTCAAATAATTTTTTTTCAGAAATAGGCATACGGCTTACCTATACTTTACTGGTTCGATATTATTACTTGAATGGATTATTTTTAGGCGGTCAGTGGGTTTAGCATCTCGAATCGATAGATTCTCCCTGACTTTTTCAATTACTCTCTTCACAATTGACGAAGTTAAATTAAAATATCCGCGAACTGTTGTCGCCAGACTTTCATTATTTTTGAAATATTGCTTTACTTACTTTCAATGGGAAACAACTTCGCATAAGAAAAAGTGAAATTAAATCCCACTCGGAGTGAAGTTGTTTCCCATGTGAGGTCATTCGAGTGCCTTGCAAATTATATTGTAAAAGAGATTCCTGATCGGATGTTTATTTCATAATAAAGAGAAAGGTATGCCGTTAATAATGAAAAACATCATCAGCCACGAGCACGCATACAGGACCATATCCTTTTCATGAAATTTTCCATAACCAAATCGCAAAGTGGCTGCCCTATGTCCTCGATAGCCTCACGAATTTTATCTTTGAGGTCTTGAATCGACGCTGTGCTGTTGGCGTGGATCTTATCTTTCACGTGGCCCCAAAGGAAGAAGTCGCAAGGTGTTAAATCACAAGATCTCGGTGGCCAATTGTGGTCACCTCTTCGAGAGATAACACGGTCCGGAAACTTTTCCCGTAAAAGATAAATGGTTTCGTTGCTTGTGTGGCACGTAGCGCCGTCTTTTTGAAAGTAAACGTTGTCCAGATCAATACCATCCAACTCCGACCATAAAAAAATCATTAATCATCTCTCGATAGCGCAATCCATTCACCGTAACTGTGAAACCTGGGTTTTCATCAACACTTTGGGCTACAGCAGCAATATTCTCAGTTGTTCTTGAGCGACGTGCACGGGTTTTATTCTTCACATCACTAACTTGTCCCAACAGCTCGAATTTGTCCACCAATTTCTGTATTGTGGTCCGACAAGGTGCTTCACGACGACCAAAAAATACTTTAGTTTTGCGAACTGTGACTGCAAGATTTTCACCATTTTTGTAGTGAATTTTAATAATTTCATTGCGATGTTGAAGCATGTATCGTTCAATTTTTAGTAATGGCGTAGTTTCTACTTGTCAAATGTCAAAGAATAAAAGCTTCAAAAGTGACAGCTACCGAAATAGGGGGTCATTCACAATATCACTTTGAATCCATTAATCTGATTTTTAGTTAAAGCGTATTCTTCCCCGCATCTGAGGTACAGGTTTTCGCCGAAGGCCTCCGGGCCAACTGACTCATCCATCATCCGATGGCCTGTCCTCAGATTCTTTTTCTTCCCTCAGACAAGACGGTGATCGCAATGCACATTTTTTGTTAATCGGGTCTTTAAGTCGTTGTCTGAGGGTTGTAAGTGGAATAAGAAGATATTGCTTCGCAGCTGCTTTTTCGGTCACTTTCTTTTGTTGGACAGCTAAAATTGCTGCTGTTAATAGGCCTTTATTCCATTTACCCCGATTTGAATCATTTTTTTTTAAATAGTCGGCATATTATAACGAAAATCATACGAATTTCTGAAATTTACCTCAATAAAAAACGATTTTATTTTTTTTGGAACAACAAACAACAAACATCGGGCACCGAATACCTACATTCTTTCACTTATGCAAACAAACATTTTTTTTTTGAATATGTCTACTATTTTTGTTTTTTTTTCGTTTGTATCTAGAAGTCTTCACCTGTATATCAGGTCGCAGTTGCACCCTTAAGGAACTTACGTAAATCTAAATGATATTTTGATGTCTTCGTTTTAAAACAAAATCTCTACGTAGGAGAGCCATATCACCCGACTTTACCCTATAGGTATGCCCGATTTAATTTGAAATTTCTGCATAATTTTCATGGTGGTATGGCGAGCTCCATTTAAAATACCCTCCACACACTTGCAGATTAACAAACCTACCGATTTATTCATAAATGTAGTAAACAAAAAATACGTTTGTCCAACATCATCAACATACGGAATGTCTAAAACTACAATCAATTTGACATTAGCCAGATACCGTTGGACATCATTTTGAGCCCACTGCAGCATACCCGAAATAATTATTACAAAATGAACAAAGTACCTTCCTTCTTTCGAAAAAAAAACAAATTCAATTAAAATTGCATCACAAAAAAGAGACATCATATTTATGCACAAAGGATAACAATTAGCAAACTCATTAAAAATATTCGGGTCAGTGAACAGTTCCCTTTACATTGTTTCAACTTGTTCAAGTTAAATGTAAACGCAAGCACACAGCAACTCTACAGAGCACATCCTTCGAATGCAATTACAGTGAAATTGTAAGCACGGGCTAGGGGTACAAAAAAAAATTTCAAAGTTACTTGCGATGCGGGGTTTTGGTTACACTTTTCCTGGAAAAAAGTTATTAATTACATAATATTCGAGCAGAAAATGGTCAGCCTGGTTATAAAATTTTTCTTCTCGGAAACAAGTTAAACATGCACTTTACATCATCTCGTTGTGTCATGTCGTATCTATCGTGCTCAATCCACCGTCGGGGACAATATCCTTTTGATAGCCACAAAAATAGAATCCTTAATGCAGACATTTTTACAAACAACAAAAAAATATACATAACTCCACCATGGTATAATTGCATTCAAGGACTGGTTACGTTTGGTGGTGGCTGGCAGAGTAGCGATGGATCCACACACCACACAGATCCGCAGAACAGGAAGAAGTCATTTCAAATTTATTTCGCCATTAGTTTGCTGAATTGCCGAGGAAATTATTATTTGTGCATACAGAGTGAGATAAGCTGATGTGATGTGAATGAACGTTATGCTACGAGCGGATTGTAGCCGAGTATTGTATTTGCTCAAACAGGAAGATGAGTAACTAATGGGTTCTTGTCTCTTTTTATGGATTTTAGCAGGAGGAGTGCTTACGTTTTGGCAGTAGCGCGGGTCGGACATTTATCATTAAACGTTTGTTGACTGTTCCAATTGCAGTCATTGTTTTCGGATAATAATTGCAAGGAAATGGCTTTCTAGCGCGGACTGCAATTGGAATTGGGATTGTTTCAACGGCCGAAAAATGTAGAGAACAAACTACATCGATTTTAAGGTAAGTAACTACGAATATGAAGTATGTAGGATAGTTGCTTGTAGCCAGAGCGACTCTGGAGCAAATTTTCTGTTCCAACTCAAGAAGAGGCTGATATCTGTTTTCATACGCACAGATGGAGCTGCAGTCAAGATATCTAAGATTTTGCGGGGTTTTTTGTTTACCCGACTGGATACAGGGAGGGTTATGTGTTTCGCGCGTATCCTATGTACGTTCCTATGGGACGCCCTGTAGCCTAAACGGCTTGACCGATTTTGAAGAGTGAGGTATCATAATATTCGTATTCTTCCCGGAGTGTCATAGGCTAAAAAGATAAAAATAAAAAAAGTTAATTTGAAAAACCAAAACAAACCCGACTGACTGTAAAAAAAAAAATTAATTAAAAAAATATGAACAACACGCTACTGTCCGGAGTGAGACTTGATCCAATCCGCCTCTTTGGCTAGCCGCCGCCAGTTACCTAAGTCAAGTTATTTAAGGCCCATTTCCAACTTTAAGTGTCGCTTCAGGCGGGGTCATATCCCAGTCAAATTAAGATGACTGCTTCGCAGTTTTCTTGTAAGTTCTATGTACCTTAAAAAAAAAAAAAAAATATTTGGCGCAACAGGTCTGTAGAGACCCAAGGCCTAGCTTCTTACAACCATTCGTTTGTGTGCGTTTTTCATTTTTGGGACGAATGGAAGGGATCTACAATTTTTATGCCGGGTCCAAACGGCTAATTGAGAAGCTCCGTCATGACAGTTATACTCTCGGATGTTTGTCAGACGTTCGCGAGAGGTGGCGCAGCGGAAAAAACCATTAGTTGGAATTTGGGTTTTTTCGGCATTCGAACCTGGGACCCCTCGCTTAGTAGTCCAACACACTAACCACTAAGCCACTGCGCCTACTATGTACCTCTACAGCTCGTAAAACTCGCTGTTAAATCCCCTCCTCCACAGTCTGTCGATTGAAGAATGTTTCGTTTAAAACGACCAAGGATATCCTTATTTCGTACGCATTAATATTCACGGATGTACCTCATAGAACATGACTGGGATTCACCTCAGTGGCAGCAGGTATGCTCTACAGCGGACTTGTTGGTCTGAAGTTGAGATATTGGAATCGTCACTTAAATCTGGCTCGAGATGCGGTTGCAAAAATCTCTAAACCCTGTCAAGTTTCAGTGGTAAAAATCAATAATGCTCCCCTTCACATCTATCAAAAGGTTTTTTTTTTAGCAAGACCGCATCAGTTGCAGTTACGGAGGAGATAATCGCCAAAATGTAGAAAACTAGCCCCTTAGAGCTTACATCGCTTTGTGAGGCCCCATGGATGAAGCGAGATGAGGACGTTCTCGCATTTTCTGTTCCCCTAGTAAAAGTTGTTCAAGTTCAAATCTAGAGTTAAGGCTCAATCAAAACTGGATATGTTGCTTCATGGCTTTTTAAAAGTCTCAGTTCACGATTACAAAAAATTCTCTGCATTTCATACCGTTCCGGACTCTGTTTTTGAGTGAAATTCGTCAGTGGGTGGCTGTAAATCTAAACGGCTGCACCATGCAAGTGAATTAGTCAATTTCAAGCGTATTTACGGGGAAATTCAACACAATTCTAACACGAATCTTAATAACGGAAGCTTGCCAAAGATGTAAGAATCCAGCTAGGGCTTAAGCACAACTCGACATTACAATCACTTGTTTGATGAGTTATTCCAGTAACCAGTCCATTTTCTGATCTAGTCATCATTTGTTGAAAATTTCAACAGGCACTTATTGGACTTGTCAACAACATAAATAGAGTTATGTTATGTGTGCCCTAGGACCGAGTTGGTAATCCTTCGAGCACATTTGAAACCAGCAAATGACCTAAGAGGGATGTCGCATAATATCAATCAGAGACTGAAAGAAATTTAATGCTGGTCCTCAAGCCCAATAGTATAGGACCTGTCTTCACTCTAACTGACTACTACACAAAAAGCTTGACTTTAAAAAATATTTTTCTTTGAAGTTCTGATGCATAACGGTCTGTATCTGTATCACTCTTACGAAGTAGCCTTCTTCACAGATTATTCTAGAGAGGCCTTTAACAAAGCTTTCAGCAGTCAATAGGCACCTTCTAGAGACCTTCCCTAAAACTCTATGTCCAAAAGCCATCAGTAGAGTCAACGTTCTTTAAAAAAAAATAGCTCAAATAGGAAACTGTTTAATTCCAGAGTAATTTCCTTTGAAATTCCAACCTAAGTGGACCAGCTTTAAAACAGCATCCCTCAGTTTGCCATTTTATTAGCTATACAATGCAAAGCAATTCATTCCTTATAAAGTGCATTCCTGTCTAAGTAAGAAGGGTACAAAAAATAGCAGATAATTAATTCTTCACTCAGCATCTCTGAGAGTACATACAACTGCATTGAGATTAAAAACACTTAATCCTTGTTAGTCTTTTTTTTTTTTTCTCCTGTATACCATTCTTCTTGTTGCACTGTGTAACCATGATTAATGATAACCAACGAACTTTTAGCGAGTTTGCTACAATAAAGGATCAGATACTCTTACCATAACCGTGGTGCAACAAGTGCGCACTTTAATCCGTCAAACAAACTCTGCAGCAATTTATGTGCGAGAATTGTGTTCTTTTCTTGTTGTACTTGGAAACAGTACTAATTAGATTGTAACATATAGAGATGATGGCTTCTTGCTGGGGGAGATATCCTATCATTAAAAATATTTGATGTCATAAACCTAAAAGGGACAAGCGTACTACACGAGGAAGGTGTGCTAAATATTCCTCGAGAGTAAACACAAAACCACAAAGTAAAAGTAAAAGTTAACAGAGAAAGGAAAATTACCCTTTGACTGCGAATGGCGAAAAGTGGCATCATCGCACGGTTTTGCGTTTCACTACTCGTCTATCAAAGGCAATAATTGCGTTAATTTGGTGTGATTCTTCCTTTGGCAGTGACTTTTTTGATTTTTATTTATTTCTTCAATACAAATAAACAAGGATAACGCGCGTCGTATAGATTGTGGCTAAACGCCTACAGTTGCGGAGAAAAGTTGGGCATCCAAGAGATGGCATATTGACAATGTTAACTTGGTGTTTGGGGCAAATAAAAATTAATTGAAATATGAAGAGTTGTTTGAAACTTTCCGTTGTTTCATTGTATGGGGAACATTCACAGTCTATGGAACGAAAAAATACATTTAGCCTGTTAATACGCAACGAATTGTTTCTTGCGCAAAAAATTATGCTCTCAAAATTCTGCTTTTCTAAATTTTGCTTTTCAAAATTCTACTTTACAAAATTCTGCAAACAATAAAAACAGGTTTGGAAAATGTTCAAAACCGCGCGCTTTTTAACATTTTTCAAACCTTTTCTTATTGTTTGCAGAATTTTGTAAAGCAGAGATGGAGAGAAATTTTTTTTCTAATTTTAGCTCATCTTTTCTAAATTTTTATTTGTTTTTCTGGAAGGAAAATAAAAAATGTCGCGGGTATTTTTTTAAAAATACGATTTTATTTTATTTTTATTATAGAAATACTAAAGTAAACACGACACGGCTATTGATATTTTTTTAGGAAGACTGAGGAAAAGTCTTTGTCTGTCCACTAAACCATCAATCGCAGCGTAACAGTAATTACAACGAACCTCCTAATCGTTCCGAGTCGATTGTCGAAGGAATTTTGATTAAACATCATTTCGTCTGTCCTTTTATACTGCCGGAATGTAGTATAAAAAGAAAACAAATGAAATTATAATAAATAAAAGTTGCAATTTCTGACTGCTTCATATATTTTTTTATTTAAAATTCGTATTATTATTTTTTTGTCAATAGATATTTTTTTTTTTATTGAAATTTTTCGTCAATATTTAATCAATTTTTTCTTGTTTCTTTTTAATTTAAATTTTATTTTTATTTAAAAATGAAAAGTAAATAATTTTTAATGTTTTATAAATTTAAAATTGTGTTTGTCGTCTACATTTGTTAGTTAGAAGAAATAGTTTCGTTAAGCAGAATTTTTGTGTGGGAAGACAGAATTTCTACCGGATCCCAAAAAAACAACCATGTGGCAAATTAACTACGGAAATTGACCTTTCATTTGGTCAGTATTTCAATAAAGATCGAGTCAGTTGCGCTTCTTTCCAAAGTAAGGTGACTCAAAATCAACTATAAGCAGAACTTTAGGACCTAAAGAAAACAGTATAGGTCTTTCTTACTTATAATAATTGTTCGAACTAAATTCTTCATAAGTCACAATAGACAATTTCGTAAAAAAAATGTGCTTTCGTAAAATTGAGCCCGGACGTGAATACCAAACTTGATAATTAGTTAGAAGAGTTTCCGACTAAAGTGATGCATTTTTGTTTCCCACTACTGTATTCAAACACAACTCATGTGTTGGGTAAAGGCTTAATGCTGAAATCGGGTCACAAAGGATTGTCTCCATGTACTGTACATATAGACAGTATGACTTTCGCAGTAACATTTATTACTACCCCTTTTTATTGGGCTGTTTAAATTTTATTTCCATTTGATAGATGAATATTGTGGCAGAAAATACAACCTGACACAACATATACAGTGGGAGCCGTATGCGCACATTGACACATACAAAGTCTTGTCTTTTATGGGGTGCAGTTGATATATTATAGCTATAGGTATTGGCAGTCACTGAGAAATTCTGCTTTCAGAATTTATTGATGAGGTCCTTTGTGTGACACACATATACGTGGGTGGCGGCGAAGGGTAGGACAATATATTTTCTATTTCTTTACAAGCTGCGAGGACAATCTTCGTACATAAATTTTATTTAGATGAGACCAATCAGGGTGATTGTGGCTTTAATGGGATCATTTCAATTTCAGCACTTGTGTCTTCTTCCAGTGATAAAGAATGATGAATGCGTTTTATAGAAGAACGATTCAGTACAAAATTATTTGCAATGCATTATAATCTTTGAAGCTAATGGATTTGTTAAATGGCTTTCTATTTAATTTATTGTATACGGGGTGGGATGGTGTGGGAGTTTTTGAGGTAGGAAATATGGTAGCAAATATCTCACAGTGGGAGGTGAGTACCGGTGAGAACCATTTTGGAAACGTAGCTAGATGTAGATGTTGATATAAACGCCCAATGTTCTGTAAATTATTATACGGTTTCTGAGTCATTGTTGTTCTTTGGGAATAATAATAATCTATTTATTTTTTACAGCGAATTCTACTCACGAGATCTAAATTCAACGTCTGCCATTGGTAGCCGATTGTAACGCAAAACGTAGGTCAGAATTCAAAACACTATAGTTGAGAAGGCGCTTCATTGGGTAAGGCCTTTCAATAATGTAAGTTATACCAGAAATTGAACAGTTCGCAAAAACGAATAAAATTAATGACAGAGAGTGTTTAAATAAATCCCAACTTTTATCTTTTTATTGGTAACAAACTCTGCGACTTTGTACACAATTCTAAAATATGCACCAGTGTGTTCGTTACTCAAGGTCTATCATAAAAGTTCCCCCTGATGTACTTTGCGTTTCAACAAAAAGGAGAAAACAAGCGAATAAAATGAACTAGAAACCAGTCCATGAGCGAATATTTTCACATTTCCTGTGAGCTGACATCTAAAAATGTTAAGTTTCCGTGGAAAAAGTGTATGGACCGTTGGCGACCTTCGTATATTCTTTGAATGAGTTGGCCCACAGCGATGAATTTCCATGCGTAAAGTCCTTAGCTTTCTGAGTAGATTCATTTTGGTGCGAACTCAGATTCATATACACAAAAAAGTTTACAATAGGTCTGTTCCTTTACTGTCAAAATTGCAGTGGTGGCGAAATATTCTCCTACAGAGAGAGGCACTATCGAAAAAGTTAGGGAACGCTTTTGTAGTAATCTATGAAAATGGCAGATACATAATTCAATAAAATATCGTATAAGCTCGAAGAACTTACGAACAAAATTAGTTGATTCATCTACCTAGCGATGAAAGTGATTCGGAATTAATCGAACTTCTTCTTCATGAATCCGATTATACAGAAATGTTTGTAGGTACCTACTGATTGAACTACAAGCATTAGAGAAGAGGAAAAAGCGACACGGCATTAAAAACTATGTGGAGGCGATTGTCCTTTCATACTTATCTAAGGAGAACATTCAATTTTATTTTTCAGCCTGTTGATAACATTATAATACGAAAGAAATCAAAACAAATGCACTCATATGTAGGATTGAGACGTAACGATGAAAGACGAGACGAACAGCTGCACATACATCACTATATGTTGTGCAGCAGACAGAAAACAACAAGACGACTAGAGAACGTTCGCACACACAAGAACAAGAACGTTAACAGAAAGAGGGACAACACGAAGAATACAAGACGAACAAAACACCAACGGTATGCATCAACAAGCTGCTGGTCGGACGGGACAGAAACATACAGACGAATACCGACAGTTGGACGGGAAAACGACGAAAGAGTAGTTGTAGCTGAACACTGAAGAAGAGAAAACGATCTTAGCACTAGGAATAAGGAAAGAAAATTTGTCAACCTAAATCATTTATTTTAATTACTTAAGATTAATAACAAAAAATAAATCAGTGAACTAGTGAACCAAAAAGTGTGGTTACGTGTTGTTTTTTTAAAGTCCTACACATATGTCAAATAGGACAACAAGGTGACTCACAGCTTTTCAGTTCTTACACCAAGAAATTCGTTGCGTACAAATTCGGACGATTCTCAGTGGATTGCTAATTTCTTGCTCTCTCGATGACGCTCTCTTTTACGAATTTACGAGTTAAGGAACGGCATTGCGTAAAAATCCGTAAGAATTAGTAAAAATTCGTAAGATTTAAAAGTAAAGAAACAGACCTAATACCTATGTACTGGAGAGAGAAAAATCGCTTTAGATCCATTAAAAAGCGGAGTATCCCTTCGAATCTTGAAAATTATTGTTGCATGTTGTTTTGTCTTTCAATATTATATCCAAAAAAATATGTATAATTATGATTTATATTTTTTTTTTTTCATTTTAATAAACTATTTAAAGTGTACCAATCTGCCCCTCTGGGAGGGCACCTTTGGACAGTAATGGGGCAGTCTTGGACATGTCTAAAAAAACGCATTCAAGTAGTTTTTATGTATTTATTTAAAGAAAAATTCATTATTTTAAAACATAACATCAAATAAAAAATAAATTAAATATAGGACTCTGAGTTTTATATGTCATGCAATGTTTGAATTTAAGTCTCAATATCATAGAAAAAAAAAAAAAAAAAATTAATGACATAAATATTCATATGCAAATGAATAAACAATTAAATGCATTTTAGTCACCCTAGTTTAAAGACCGAAAAATAAAAATTTAAATTGAACATACCAGCTGTACGGGAAGTACTACCGGCATCATTTGATATTGGAAGTTTGGATGTGATATCAAGACCTGGAACTGACCACTTATCTTACTTCTCAGGAAAATAAAATTTCTTAAACCAGGGCTTCTTTTTCAAAAATGTTACGTTAAAAAAATGATCATCTTGTAAATCGAAACAACTAAAACGAAAATCAATCATTTTGCACAAATTACCAAAATACATTGTTCAAAGTGATAAAAAGGAGCAGATTAGGACATGTCCAAAAGTGACCCTCGCGGATTGTCCAAAAGTGCCACGAGAGAGATAAAAAACTAAAGACTTCAATTTTTTTTAGAAACAATGTAAATTGTTATTATTTTGGTTGAATAATATCACAACATATATAAACATTATAATCAAACACTTTTAACTTGTAAATTGAGCATAATTTTAGAACAGAACGTAAGTATACGTCTGGGAATAAAAAAATTACAACTGTCGCCTGGAAAAAAACTTTTACTTTTTTTTAGTTTTTTTTTTTAAGTTGGTATCGTTTCAATATCCATCAGATGTTTGTTTGAAGTGGAGTTGCCACTGTAAAATTTAACTAAAGTATTAAAAAGTTTTTCTCTTACTACTTTTTTTTTAAGTTGTCCTAAAACCCTCCGTCCTAAATTTCCCCCCTCTCCCCTACAAAAAATTGCCCGATTTTTATCTCCAAACCTCAGTATGCCAAATTTTGTGATGCCAATTTGATCGATAATCACTTTTAATGGCGTTCAGCTGAAGGCGGACCTCCAAACTCTCCATAATGGTTAAAGGCAACCTGCTGTGGTTAAAGTACGATGACGCCCTACACGACTGTTGGCAGCACCTACGTAACCCGGTTTCTGCGTATAGGTAACATAAACGAAAAAGACGCCTACGAATTGATGCGAATATTTTTCTCATGCCTAACGCGCATTTGTTAGTCCAATTTTAAATGCATGCTTATATATTTTAGGAAGGCCTTACCAAGGACTCAAAGCACCAACACACCTGGCTAAACCACCACAAACGATTGCCGCCAACCAACCACTCACAATTAAGTCACTATGATTACAGCAGCTCTTGTTTGCGTTACTATGCACACGGTCGCATAAAGAAACTCAAAATCCTTTGCGAAACCATTAAACGACAATACTAAGAGAGAACGCTGGGATACACCAGTACAATGTGGAGGCCAGCATGGACTTGGGCTTATATATGAATTTCTATTGTTTTCACTGAACAAATGGCCCAAAGAATTGCACATTAACTTCGTAATTGGTTTCTATTTGCTTCCACCGTCGTTGCATAATCAGCTTATGAAAGCAAAGCCTTCTCAGCAGTGTAGCCCAAATGCAAACGGCGAGTTGTGGAACAAGTGTTTCCGTAAGAAATGGTTAGCGGATTTTTAAATACAACTTGTTGGAGCAGCTGTACAAATGATGCAGTTTATTTGTGCAAAAGTTTAATTGCACCTAGAGACGGCTTAAAATTTTACCAAGAATTTGGGAGGGGAGAGCGGGGTTGGAAGTATAAAATTGAAAGAAATTTAATGCTGATCCTACGATTTTGCAAATGATTTTTTTTAAGCAAACACAAATGCTTAAGCTACAAAATTCACCCGAAAACGTGAGCGTCTGGCAACGCTTTTAATTTGTTCCTCAAGAAACTCTCGTTTCTCTGGAGTATCGATTAAAATGGCTGATTTTCTAGCTCCCCGCGAAAGCGTTCTCTTTTTAGAACCTGCCTTTGACCAATGATCCATTCATCCGTCTTCCTTCCATGTAACAAATTAAAAATCCGTACAGAGATCACATATATTTATATACACAAAATCCACCAAAAGATAAACTCAAATAACAACGGATACTGTGTTTCTAGCGTATGAAAACGAAAAGCATTTACTAAAATAAAAATAAAAATAGTTACAAATCGTCCAATTTTAGAGACCTCACACAGTACGGCGCCAACTGACGATGAACACAAAACTTATGTAGGAACGTCGTTTTAATTGGAGAACACCAAGATTTTTTTTCTTCCAAGCGACTGTTGATTTTAAGGGGAACCCTTAAATTTTTAAATGTTACAACTGACCCGTGTTGCTTTTAACCCTGTCTTCCCCTATATAGGGCGTATAATGGGGAGCATCTCCAAAGAGAACTATTTTCGATCTTGCAGTTCACACTTTCACAGATCTTGACCATCAAGATTATATGACCAGGACCTTGGTACGTCGCCTGTTAGTTTGAGCGCGGATGGTGCCATAATGTGCACTTTTTCTGGTTGACCTTTTTAAAACTATCAAAAATGACTGGAAAAATTTCAGCATCTATACCAACCCACGGATTTATTAATCTCACTCTCAATCTCAGTGTACTGTGGAAATCTTTTTGAAGAAATATTTGCTCCCTTCAATATTCAAAAAGAGGCTAATTCCACAACTGTTGCCCGCCGCAGCTGATTACTTAATTTTAGTGACTTCATCATCAAAGAAGCGGCCGTATTCGCCTCGGGTGATATACATAAACAAGTTGTTACTCTCCGCCTCCCGACTATGTTCGCCATTCAATAGCTGATCCTTTTCTGTTCCAACTATTTCTGTTTACCCAAATCCTCTCAACCCATGAGTTGAATTCTTTTCCGTCTTTTAGCATTTTTGTGTTTTTTGTTTAATTTTTTTTTTCCAAGAAGCACAGCATTTCCCGTCCACTCAAAGTATCCATTCAAGCCGTATGCTTGCTCTCGTTGCTTCTTCTTTTTTCATGTAAAAAGGGCAAATGAAATCTTTTCTTCTTTTTTATTGGCACTGTCGTCATGCTACAACTCTTTCAACTCAAATTGAAAGGAGCTGAAATATAAAGAATTTTGCTGTTTGGTGCTTATCTCTTCACTGACTGCTACTTCAAGATGAACTCCTTTATGGAAGTGCTGGAAAATCTGCTCTATAATGATGTCCTTATTCATCATCAACTTCCGCTTGTGAACTAGCTGATGAGGAGGGCTGACGGTGATGGCGGCGACAACGACGATGTCCATTCTATGAGTGTTTATGAAGGTGCTATTTAATCATCATTTTGCTGGCGGTACTTAGGACAGAGAGAGAAATGCAAGACTTTACACAACTGAGCAGTTACATACAGAGATAGAGGAGTGTGTGTTTTAAGTCACTTTTGCCATCCGTCCCAAGTGCAAGCTGAGCATTCCCCTCCACATGCCATGCTAAAAATGTGAAACTGCAGGAAGAGCGGCACTAGAACGCAGAGGCCGGCGGTGCTAGTCTTACTTGAGGGGCCATAAAAGTTACTAAATTTTATGAGCCAGCACAACAATAGTGCCATACGGGAGGAGACTCAGGCATGTCTCCGAGTGGCTGGGTGAAAGTCTTTATTAGCTAGCGTGCAAGACACAATGGGTCATTAATAATTTTATGCTTGCACTAATTACGTACGCGGAAGATTTATAAAGTTGAAGCGCATAAAGCTGAGCGCAAAGGGATCGCACTTATGGTATACTCGTTGTATGAACGACGTGGGAAGCGCACACACGATAAAGGGAGAACTCACGAGTCTTGGTCTTAGTGTTGATTTGAAAGTTTTTTGTGTGCGCTTTCCATCAGAACAAAAGAGAGTTCATCGGTGATTGTAGCTATCGTAAAACTTTCCACTTCCATGTCTCGTAGAAGGGGACTGACATTTCATATCCAGCAATGATTGGCTCTACTTGTCTCTTTTGCATACATAATTAATATTCGAAAAAGAAGAGGGGAAAACACTTTTAAAATAGATCCCTGAAATTAAATTTACGAGTGTGTTCGCAAAATTTGATTTAGTGCCTGTGAATACAATCATACAGACAGAGGCGGTGCAGAAAGAAGAAAATAGGAAACGCTATACATACCAACAGGATGGATTTGAAAGGGGGAAATTGAAACGTGATAGGTGCTAGTAAATTTCATTTACATAAATTTTATTGGGGTGCAAAGGTTAGAGAGAAAAATTTAGAACCCACCTGTTTAGGTGACTATTCGAAATAAAAGACCGTTTGACAACGTCGTGTGGGAGTACATCACATACACCCGAATGAATATTACAATGGTAGGATATTAAATTTACCTCAACCGGCTTGAATTAATTTGAATTTCTTGGGGAGACATACTGAAGGCTGCACAAAGTGAAAAGTTAATATATCGGAAATATTTGTATCATGTCCTGGTGTAGGCAAACATGCATTTTAGAGAAATGTTGAAGGATCTTGGCTCAGCGTAACCTTAACTATAAACAGAGTTGAACTTAGACAAATCTAGAAACCAAAGACAAAGCTCAACATTTTTCTTTGCTTTAAAATTAAAATCAGCTAACTTTCGGCTAAAAACTTTGGTACTCTTATATTGTTAATATAGCCCCTACAGAGTTAGTGGAATAAAAATAAGAGAGCCAACTTGTAAGGAAAAATTAACCGATTTATAAATTTCTTCGGTCGTAAATAACAAACTCTTTAGAATTTAACAAACGTTGTTTGGTTGTTTGGTTGAATGATGACAACTGATAAAATGTGTTTTTGAACCTTTTTATCTCAGTAGATTTTAAAAACGAACACTCTTTTTTAACAGAGGCTTCTGTTAATTTCAACCTATTTTTATTTACACAGTTAAAAATCCTGGCGTTAAATTTAAAATTTTTGCGGCTGTACATTGAAATTTAATATTTTGCATGTATTCTAAAAAACAACTTATAAAGGATTTATTAAAATTATTATTACAAAATATGTCTGAAATACTAAATTTTAATATTGAGGAAGATAGGTTTCAGTGCGAAAGTATTTGAATCAAATCCTTATTTACATTGAAAAATTAAAGAATTTTAATACATTTCTATTCGAACTAAATAAGCTGCAGATTAAAATATAATATTTTCACCTCGAACTCAATACTTCTTCTGCTTCTTCTAAGCCCAATGAATATTATAACATAATACAATCTTATTATATTTTAATACTTCTTTAGATTTGATTTAAATATCTATTTGATATATTTCAACACCGAAAATATTTTATTTTAATACTTGGTTTTAAATATTAAAATAACATGCCATATAAAAAATTGTCAAGCGTAGGCAAATTCCTGTGCTCTTTTATCAATAATCCTATAGAGTGCAGCTGGGAAAAAAATAGGAAATACATAACCTCTTACAAGAATACTTTGAAATTAAAGTTACTTACTTGTAAGAAGAATATTCTCATTGGATATCAATTTAACTCCGTTTAAAAAAACTTTATCCAAATTATCCACTTCATTGAGTATGGGCTCAAACTAACTCTAAATTCTTACCCAAACGACAAAATAATGTATTTGGGTTCGAAAGTAATACCGATATATTTGAATCTAATCACCTTGGTTCATTATTCTGTATTAAAACCAAATGAAAATCTATTGCATAAGTTCGTTCTAAAATGTAATTAGAGTAGATGTTATATTTCAGGTCAACTAAAACTTAATTGTAATAAGTTCTTGATTGAAATATTATTTTAATAGATTTTAGTTTTGAGAGAATAGGATCAGAAAATTCGTATTAAAATCAGCATTTAATTGAAAAAGATATTAAATTTGAATATAAATGTATTACAGAAAAAGTGTAATAAATTTTAAATATTGAAAACGAATTTTTCTTGTACACTGCGGATGTATTAAAAAAAAAACCCCATATTTTTAACCGTGCTTGCATCGTCGATCGCAACATGATCAATTTGGTTGACGGTTTGATGGTCTGGTGAGAGCTGTGCATGTCCATGTTAAATTTTTCGAGCTCACAATGGCGAAATTTTCCATACAAAATTGCATATTGTGACCTTCAAAATATATAAGCTGAAGGTTAAAAATGGATTATTAGTAAGACCGAATAAGTTTTCAGTTCATTAGTTAGTCTCGCCTAAGTTTGCTTTTTTTTTGTGCTACCAGTGATGTAGGGAATTGTAAATAGTTAAAATTTGATTTGTATACCAGCATAATCCAGTGAGTTAGTAGATACCGTACTCTATATCTAACCTTGGATGGTACACTTTTTCACATACTGGATCTAAAGGGTGATTTTTTAAGAGGCTTAGAACTTTTTTAAAAAAAAAAACACAAAAAATTCGAAAAAATGAATGAAATATTTATTTGAATCGATAGTTTGAACCTTGCAATTTAATGTTTAAAGATAATTTCATGCAAATGTTGACCGCGGCTGCGTCTCAGGTAGCCCATCCGCTGAGTCCAATTTTGGCATACTCTTTCACACATATCGGCCGGTATCTCACGAATGAATGCATGGATGTTGGCTTCCAGTGCGTCAATCGAAGCGGGCTTGTCCCTATACACATTAGCCTTGGCATACCCCCACAAAAAATAATCTAATGGTGTCAAATCGCACGATCTAGGCGGCCAATTGACCGGCCCGAAACGTGAAATTAACTGTTCACCAAACTCGCCTCGCAATTGCGCCATTGTTTCGCGTGCTGTGTGGCATGTGGCACCGTCTTGTTGAAACCACATATCATGCAAGTCAAGAACTTCCATTTCGGGCAAAAAAAAGTTTGTTATCATCGCTCGGTAGCGTTCACCATTGACAGTAACGCTGCGATTCGCATCATCTTTGAAGAAATATGGCCCAATAATGCCGCCGGCCCATAAACCGCACCAAACAGTGGCTTTTTCGGGATGCATTGGTAGCTGTTGCAATGCTTCTGGCTGATCTTCACTCCAAATGCGGCAATTTTGCTTATTAAGTACATTCAACCAAAAATGAGCCTCATCGCTGAACACAATTTTTCGATAAAAAAGCGAAAAAGAACATTTCGAACCGAGCACGAATTTTGATAGTAAAATTCAATAATTTGCAAGCGTTGTTCATTTGTAAGACGATCCATGGTTAAATTGCAAACCAAACTGAAGCTGTTTGACAGTGACACAAGGTACTAAACACACGTCAGCTGTCAAAACCAGTGTTGCCAAAACCAAACCAGCTAAAAAATCACCCTTTATAATCTGTGACTCAATATACTCCTCTTTCGGAACATTTTGAAACCGCCCCTTGTCCTTAGATTTGAAGCCGCAGTTCTTCAAGTTTCTTTATCGACTCTTAACGTCTGACGTTCGATTATTGGAAAAAGGTGCGTGCCTCTCCATAGCCTTGCACAGAGTGTAGTGGTCGGGGGTGTTCCTCCATGATAATTTAGTCTATACTGCTGAGTGCCCCACTATTGTTAACTGATCCCACTGAAGTTTCTCCTACCGCACGTATAACGTGTTTCGTTTTTTTTTTTTTTTAATTTTCTTGTTTCTGTGAAGATAAGCTCATCATCCATGACTTTGAGTAAGGTAAATATTTGAATCTCCATGCTTCGGTGTTATGCGTATGATTTTTTATGTCTGTCTTCCTTTGTCAAAACAATCCAACCTTTGATGTCATTCACAGGGGGCTTGGGTTTTTAGATGCTTATTGTCACTTGGAACTGCGTTGGTTTTTTTTTTGTCATTAAATTTTGTTTGATTTGAGTCCCATTATGAGCTAACATCATAAATGTCAGTAACGAGGCTAGACTTTTTTTTACAAACAGAAAACGATAGGCAACTGAAGGAGAACCAAATTTTTTGCGCTGTGGTCACCATAAAACCACGATTTGTCATAGAGCTACTCAGAAGCACACATTGTCTTTGAGATTTTTTCTGTTACCCAGAAATCAGATGCCACTAACAACTGTAAGGTAGGTATCATAAGCCGGTTAGCTTAAGAGCGGCTTATACCTCAGCTTTGATCAGAAACAGGAAACAAATGCCGTCCACGTAAAGAGGCTTTCGAACGAGGCTTTTATGGCCAAAATGTTAAAAATACTCGTCATTGGAAATTCGCTTACCATATATTTAAGTGTTTAGCGTTTGCGCGAAGTTGGGGTGGTATAAAACTTGTTTGTAGTCAATTCGAACTGATCAATAAATAACAACCTAAAGCCTTTAATAGTAAGAGCTTCTCATACCTACAACTTTTTTTAAGGTCCATATCATGGCAAAGGGCTTAAAATGCCAGCGATAGTCCTGATCAGCATCGTGTAGATTAAGAACGTGGTCCTTGGTGTCCTCTCTCGAAATTAGCTCAGTTCAGATTCCCATTGGCATACCTCGAAATACTTGCCTCGAATCAACCGTCAAATGATTGAATTGACTTCTGTGAACAAGAAGAAGATAATATCACTCGAAAAACTTGACCTACATTTCCCGGATCTCACACACATACCAAATATGAAATGCTACAACCATCGAATAAGTTGTCGAGATAGATCGATAGAGCAAACTGCGCTAATTAATCAGCTTCTAATTAATTCAATATGAAACTCATCTGCAACGAACCACGGATGCAGTTTCTAATGAAATTTCATTCAACCGCTTCCATCTGCGGTTGTTTGTTACGTTTGTTGTTTTTCAATTTGCCATGTTGTTCGACTTGACGCGAATTACCGCCAACCATTGGATGCCACTCATTCATTAGCATATTGAATAGAAATGCAACAACTGGCAAAAACAAAATCAATGTCTGACTCAAACGTTCATTTAAGTTCGTATACTCGTATGTTATTGAAAAGGACAACTCGAAACTAATCACCGTATTGATGGGATTTAGTTGCAGCAGAATCTGTTGAAATGACCACCAGTCCAACTCCACTTTGCTGCGGAATTTATGTCCTGTCATTCGGGGGGAAAAAATATGTGAAAACTCCACGACCCAGCTATTATTCAAAAAGTCATTTTCGAATGAAAACAAACTACCGCCAGAATTACGAATTAAGTTCCAATAAACCCGGCCCCAAAGTCAATAAATTTGAAAAACAAATTACCTCCAAGCGCATCGAGAAAAAAGTACCGACACAAAGACTAAGCACAGCAAAAGAGATTCACCGAACAAAAAAGCGCCAGGATAACGACCTGAAGCATATTCCAAGCCATACTGCAGGTGATCCACTGCAATTCCCGGTGGCAAAAAATACCCTTAGCCTTCCCCATCAGGATGCCTCGTCTATTGTTTCCTGTGCGCTGATTTCAAGGGATAGAATTATCGAAAAAGAGCAATGACTTCAAGTGTCAGGGGGTATGTAGCGGCATGAGTAGGATACCTATAAATATATATATCGACTACAAGAGAGAGAATAACGTTTATTTTTAGTAAATTTGGCAAGTATCCAGAAAGCCCCTGTAGGAAGGTTTTACTTTTTTTTTTGTCACACATGAGTGGAAGAGTGACTGTGTTTGTGGGTTATGCTTTGAAAGCAGAAAATTACACAGCAAGGCAACGAAAAACTCAACACATAGAAAACGGAAGTGACTGGAGTTGTTTTTGATGGCTAAGCACTTCTGGTCCTCTAGGTGTGTACAGGTGCATAAACAATGTCAGGCCAGTTAAAGAGACCGTGCCACAAGTAGAGGTGTGCAATGTTTGCTATAAAAGTGCTCAGATTATTTACTGGAGCCTTACTTTATGCATGCAACTATGACGATGAACTGAGTGTGAACCATTGCAAATAAGATAAGCAGAAACTTCTTTTAAGGATTTAGTTTTTAGATCAGCCCACGAAAAGTGGTTGCAGGAGACAATAGGCTTGTTGAAATAAATATTTTTTCTTAGCAGATCACAGTAGAATGTTGACCTTTTTGACAGCAATTGCAGTGACTACTCGACACTTGCGAGATTCTCTCCAGGTGTTTATCCCAATAAGATGGGAGCAGTTTGTTTTTGAGAGCTAAGTAAATGCATGTATAGATTAGCTTAAGGTGAGGCTGTCATCACTCTTCTGATAGTAAACTGCTTTCAACGCCGTTCACGTTCAGTGAGAGGAAAACATAGGAAATACGAAAAGCAAGCCTAAGGTCGGGACATGCACAAAAATAACAAATTGGCAACTCTTTAAAAAAAGATGAGTGCATACCTTCAGGCTGATTCGGAACAAGTCACTTGGAGCTGTCTACTTTATCCTACGACTCAGTGTTGTCCCTGTTAATGATTTATAATGGCGACAAGAAGAGTGATTCCAAAAGTCCCCACAGCCACGACTGGGTGGATCCTGGGATTGTAGAGGGGAGTAAACAGGCCATAATTGCCTGGAATAACTTACCAGTGGGTAGAAAACTTACAGATACACGAAAAGCGTTGCTTTTGTCAAGCGGGACTGGTCCAGGGTACCTGAACAGGACCAACAGGAGCTTAATAATTTTGAAAATTTAAGTCAGGTCTAGAAAAGATATATTTTTTAAATACTTTTTTCAAAATTATCCAACTTTTAGGGCTCAATTGACTACATTTGGAACTCCTCCAGTATTCTGTACATCTCAATCTTCTCAGATATCAATACTGAATTGGTATAGCTACTGCCTTATTGTACTCAGGTTTTAACGGTTGGTTGTGGAACTAGACGACCAAGTAAACCTAAAAGCTTAACCAATCAAGTTTTGGGAAGCAGCTGTATCAAGATGAATCTTTGAGAAATTGAGAATGCTTCGTTTAACAGAAAGGAGCCCTCAAGTTACTCAATGAGCGATGGTTTTAGATATTCTACTTATACGTCTAAATAGAACCAGTCGGGTAAAAACAGATTAACAGCAAAAATATTTTTTTAAATCAGCCACAAAATTATTTATGCTTCGGAACAGGCCTTAAATGTGCTGTCGAACAATAACAATTTGCATATTTCTAAAATGCTGATACTTTCTAATAACTTCTATTCTTAGTTCCCTTTAAGTATGTGCAGATTTAAGTAAGTCACAATAGTAATATTTCCCCTACAAGTTTCGCTATTGTGACCTTCCATGAATTCGAGAAAAAAAATTGTTTTAAGCAAGGCGTAAGACCTACAAGCAAATTTAAGTCCCGACTTTGAATTTACAGCAGACCAGAGCTCCGAAATGTGTATGAAAAATAAGCCTATTGTGAACTCCAATTTATGAGTTGTGTCCAAACAAAAATTGTGTGTTAGTAAGGCCTAATCACAATCATTTTCACAGTCTCAGATAAACTATGTTACAACACGATTGCGACATTTTGCATATTCAACTATCTATTGTGACCTACATGAAGGTCGAAATAATAATTAAAAATGCCCGCTATTTTGAGTTTAATATTTGCCCTTCACTTACTAGCTTAGACTCATAAAATTTCGTGGAAGATCACAATCTCATTGACAAATTCAAAAATGTGATTGTGAACTGATTTTTTTACTTTGGCTAATGAAAGAATTATTTTAAAGATATTTCACTGTGCACATGTAAGGATACTTTCCGCGATACTAATAATCATTTTTAGTGTTGAGGCTAATTTTTTCAAATTCACAATGGTGAAATTTTCCATACAAAAATGCATATTGTGACATACAATATACAAGGTGCTGGTAAAAAATTATTATTAGTAATCGTGTTTAACCTTTAACATTTTCTAGGTCCCAATGGACTATTTTATTTGGAAAAAAACGTTAATTACTAATAATACGTAAATAATCATTAAAATTCTTTGCAATAGAATACTTTAAAAAATCTATTCAAGACTTCAACTTATTGCCAAACATAAGTCCTATTTAATGTTCGTTTAAATTCAGCAATTTTAATAGTTCCCAGACAAATGTAATTGGTTTTCCGATGAAAGACTGAATGACGTTTATCCCAAACATCGAAGGGACCATCCAGTTGAAATAGTGCTTTTTAGATATCAAAAGGGCATCCAATAGATGTGTTTTTCAACACAAAGATAATTCAGATTTTCCTTATACCTTTCATATTGAAAATGTAATCGAATAGAAATGAGGAATTCTGAGAATATTTCAATTTCTGTTTTGGGCACACAACATCCTTTCAAAGCGACAAGGTACCGGTCATTATTATTTTGTTGATTGAATTGAAACTCTGAACTAAAAGTTCTTCTGATGCAATTCATTTGGATCTGTATAGCAGGAGCACAGTCTTAGTGAATTTAATTTTTTGAAAAAAAAAAAAACGCGACCTCGAACCACTTTGATTTATTAATTTCGTTTGAAGTTGACTTGTCTTGTGCTTCCAATCGTGGAAGTGTTTCCCCTATCGAATGCAGAGCACGTATCTAAAGGACCATTAAATGCAGCGTAGAACTCACTGGTATCTCGAATTTCTGTCTTTTCAATATAAGCTGCTTCTTATTTTTTCTCATTCTGCTGCCATTCGACGACGAACGCGATGACATTCCTGCTTACAGATTTCTTTAAAACATTGTACCATTGAAAAGGAGGTATGGACATTGATATTGCATCACACAGAAATTGTTTCATAATTCAATATGGAAACAAAACAATTGTTCAATTTGTGAGTTGCTGGCATTGGGGACCATTTTAGAATCCAAATTTCGGCAACTTTACTTTATAGCGTTTTAAATGTTTTTCTTCGGAGAAAACGAGGCGCTACATTCCATTGTCCAATACCGCCCTTATTTTTAAAAAAAGATTCAAAATTGGTTTTAATTTCTATTTACCAAATTTTTTAAAATCAAGAAGTTGTCACAAATATCAGTATGGTGCTTTAAAAAGATTTGTTGTATGGAAGGCGCCACAACCCTTTGTTGAATCATTCCCATATTATATCATAAATTTTGAGCTTTGCAAAATACTAGTAACTAGGCTACAAGAATTTGTTGTCTTACCGATTACGGTGAACCTTAAAAGACAAATTTTATGAAATGCAGGCAAACTTTCGAAGAATGAATCAATGCTACCATTTTTCAGCCGTTTGCTCGAAATTTATAAAAAAATTTACAAAACACAAAGTTGTAGACAAAAGAAAGAATAAACGAAAAAAAATAGTTAATTAAAAAAAACCAACAAAAACCGACTGACTGTAAATAAATGAATTAAAAATATATGAACAAGACGCATTTAAGTACCTATATAGGGCGGATGCACTCCCTCGGGTTTATCTCGGGTCCGACTACGTAAACTTGGGTTTGTGCCACGTAGTATTCCTCGGCGTCACCGTCTTCCATCCGCCAACTGCAGCTTTGTCTGACTCTCTGTCTCGCTTATGCTGTCCGAAGACCGCAGTAAACGTTGAACAGGCAGACGAACAAAGAAAACAAAAAAACAACAGCGAAGCAAAAGTAACAACAAGTGTGCAAGGTAAAAGAAAAATCTTTACAGCAAGTAATAAGAAAGCACGACTTGTATTGTTGTAACAAACTAATAAATTCTTTATTCAATGAAACAAAGAAATTAAGAGAAAAAAATTATAAGAATACAATTTGTAAAATATGGCAACTCTGGCTGAGGTTGTTTAGTCTCCTTGTCTTCACTTATGCAGCCCGTGAACCGCAGTAAGTAAGAAATGCGAGAGAGGAAAAAACGCAGCAGAAACAAGAAACGTAAGCTAGACTCATATGTGGTACTTTTCCTGATGACGGTTGCGTAGCCTTCGATCAAGGCGAAATACCAAATGCGAATCAGAGACAATACTGAGACCAGCAACTCCGGCCGATTTCCCGTTACTTAGCCTACAAGCTATATTTTTATGGAGTGTTCACGTTTGGTGCGCTAGTATTCTTACATAGAAAATCGTATTGACAAATGTCACGAAACTTCAAAAATTCTGCTCACCAACACACTCCCAGGAGATATGAGACACTTCCGCTGTGGGCAAAGTTCCTGGCAGAGTTCATAGAATTTTATCCGTTTAATTTGAAATTGTTCGTTACGTGTGGATAATATTTTTTTTTAGGAATAAGTGCACATTTGCTTAAAATGTTCATGAAGAATTAACAATGTAGATTGGTTGAGGGAAAATAAAAACATTTTGAGCAAATTTTCTTCATTATTTAGGAAAAATTTACACACGAAATCGAAGTTAATGATATTCAAAAGCGGAAAATACACAACCATGTTTGTCCTAATATGTTTCTAGTATATATAACATCAACTTTAGATAGTTTTACTAACCAAACAAATCAAATTATTCGCCTTTTAACAATTTATAATAACTAACCAATGGCGTTCAGTAATGAAAAAATGTGGTATTCCCGAACTCTTTCACATTTCCCCACGGCTGCCGAGGTTGGAAGCATTTATTTTTGCATTTTTTTTATGTTTTTGCATGTCACACGGATTCTTTTTTGACATAACACCGATAGGAAAACAAAATGACGAAATTGAGTATGGTTTGTCTATGATGCGAATCACCGATTTGTAAATTTGCTCCGGCTTTTATACTGGTCCGTGAGAGCTTTTGAGTGAGCTTTTACATTTGTTGACGTTTTTCGCTAGAAGAGCTTAATGTCAATCAGTGGTGCCAAATTTCAATTATTTTGATTAGGAACATTTTGTTTTAGAAATTAAAATGATGGTTTAACAAAAGAAATATTTTTTTTTATAAAAAGAAATAATTTTAACAATATAATATAAAATGATGATGAAATGTGGTGGTGTTACACCTATACTTAACTAATTGACAATCGGTGACTATGTACCTACACAGTCTAAAAAAAAATATATGTATGAGGATTGAGTACCCTCCGACTGCCAAATAGTTAGTTTGTACTTAAATGCGTCTTGTTCATATCTTTTTAATTCTTTTTTTTTACAGCCAGACGGTTTTTTTTATTTTTATCTTTAAAGCCTATGACACCTAACACTTCAAAATCGTTCAAGCCGCTTAGACTACAAGGCGTCCCGTAGGAACGTATATAGGATACGCGCGAAACACATAACCCTCCCTGTGTCCAGTCGGGTAAAAATACGTTGACGCTGAAAATACTTCCATGTTTTTGTCACCATCCCAAAAAGCACTCAGAGTTGTTGTTGTTATGCGATCGGAGAAATCATGGCTTATAAAATGCAACTACCTACGCCCTACGTGCTTAGGCGTTTTTCCACTAGCTCTCCGATTGAGAAGTAACTCTGAGAAAGTGCTATTTAAGCGACGACAAAGTTTTATAATAAACTCAAAATATGAACGACAGGTGGCGCATGAGTAACATCAGCAAGCAACTTGAATTGCAGAGGACATTTCAATGACCGACAAGGCTTGTAGAAGACAATTCCATAGACAATTAGTAAAAATTCCACAAGCATCTCATACTCAGTACAAAGAAGCTGCTTGTTTATGTCGAATGACATCGATCATCGAGGTATGATTTATTTGGGACACAGACGGCAAAGAGCCGCACATGCTAAATTAATATCCTAATTCCGAACGTGGTGGCACAAGTTCTTCAAGAGATTAATCCAGAAGCCATACATCTTACTGCTTACATCATCATTTGGTACCCGTAAGTTCTAATGAAGCTGTAGCATATTGTCGATACATTAAGCCAAAACCATCAGCTACACGACTGTCATCCGCATATCAACCATGGGAACATATTCTCACACGACAAATATGTCGCTCGGTGGCGGACTTAATTAAGTAATTCCTTATGGACTTCGGTAAGAATTGAGCAGCCAACTAAATAATGGGATTGCCTTCAATTATCCTTGGATTATTATATAGGTTTGTTTGTGCCACTTGTGCCTTGTGCGGTTCCCGACGCAATATTGTATAAAGGTGGATGCTGCTTATTAATTAGGGGCTCAGTCGTATTGATGGAAATAAATAGTTGGCTCAATTTTTGTCACAAATGCTGTGTTTGAAGGGCCGAATTATCAACCAAGTGCACATGTGATTAAATGTTGTGGGCTTGGTTGACAGGGAAACCTTTAAATAGGAGATAGGCTTCTAGCAGTTGATGCTTAAAAAATTTAGGTACCGGTAGAATCGTTCTCGCATGTCTACCTTGATTTTTCAAGATCTATCGGACCTGAAATAACCCTCTAACAAACATTCCAGTAATAATTATTCGTTGACTTATAAAGGGTTTTTCAACAGGGACGCTACAAAAGTAGAGCGACACGGCCGAATTTCTTGCCGCTCTTTTGACATTTCTCTTCAGTAAGGTTTGCCATTTCATGATAAAAAGATATACGAGTCAAAAACGAGTCGAAATTATTAAAATTTACTACCGAAATTCGGAGTCAGTGGTTGAGGCCGTAGCGTTAAGAGCGCTACGTCCAATTTATGGTCGTCATAATCGTCCTAGCAGATCAACAATTGAGCGTCTAGTGGAAAAATTTGAATCCACAGGCACAGTACAAAATGTTACCGTACCAGTGAGTGCCCGTAGTGTCGAGAATATTGCTGCCGCTGATACTTCAGTTGAAGAAAGCCCAAATGTGTCTCTCACACGTCGTTCTCAAGCGTTGGCCATCTCTTTGCGAAAAGATCTTGGCCTACATCCTTACAAGATTAAATTGGCGCAAGAACTGAAGCCGCTTGACCACCAGAAGCGTCGTATGTTCGTGAATTGGGCTGAGCAACAACTTGAAAATGATTCGGATTTTCATCGAAAAATCATCTTCAGCGATGAGGCTCATTTCTGGCTGAATGGCTTCGTCAATAAACAAAATATGCGGTATTGGTCAGGCAGCAATCCACACGTACTCCATGCATCCCGAAAAAATTACGGTTTGGTGTGGTTTATGGGCCGGCGGCGTCATTGGGCCGTACTTCTTCCGTGATGATCAAGACTGTTCAATGATAACCGAATATTTTTGGCCCCAATTGGATGATATGGACTTGGAGGACATGTGGTTCCAACAGGACGGTGCCACAAGCCACACAGCGAATGTCACAATCAATTTATTGGAAACCAAGTTGGGACGAAATGGTCCAGTCGCTTGGCCGCCTCGGTCGTGCGATTTGACGCCGTTAGACTATTTCCTGTGGGGATACGTCAAGTCTATGGTCTATGGCAACAAGCCAGCGACGATTGATGAACTTCGTACGAATATCGAACGTGAAATTGCAGCAGTATCGGCCGATTTATGCTTGAAAACCGTCGAAAATTGGGTTCAGCGTCTGGACTTCTGCAAGCGTGCCCGTGGTGGCCATGCAAAAGAAATCGAGTATCGTAGTATCGTATGGTATCGAACGTACTTTCACAGGAATAAAGAATTTCATTGATATCTAAAAACGTTTTTGTTTTATTTAAAAAAACTTTTGTAGCGCTCTTATTGAAAAACCCTTTACCTAGCTGGCGCTTACTGCGGTGGAGGTCGGTCTCAAACAATAAACTTGACTTTGAGGTTATTACTGCCTACAGTTGCTCACTCTAAGTTAGTTGAGCCTTTCCCAATTTTGCAAGCCATCTTAAGAGAAGTCTTCCTAATAATGCATTACCCCGATCGATTCGGTCCCAGCCATCTTGAAGGACCGATTTGCAATTTTCTGACTCGATCTGAATTTTTGTCACTCAATAGATCGTTGAGTTAACTTTTACGAAACCACCTTCAAAGCAAATGGAACCGAACATAACTCAAAGAATTTTGCATATTTTCGTCGTACATCTTTAGTGCCCACGCTTCCATGGCATGCGATATGAGCCTGGGTGTTGAAGGTCTCACTTAGAGCCTTTAAAGTAATTCTTGAAAAGGCCTTACTACTCAATTGTCTTCATAGTTCAATGAAACATGGATTAGCAAGCAAAATTCTTTGTCAGATTTGTGATATGATGTTATTTCCAGAGTCTATAGCAAGAGACCGAGGTAGATAGAGCTTTCAATGCCTCTAATGTGCATCTAACAAAACTGCGGGACAAAGTGGCTATCTTTGAAAACGAGTAAAAAATTATGAAATTGAAATGTAAAATATTTTTGCAAGCCTAGGGTTGGCATGCGTCCTCTTTTTGGAGCACATGTCCTCTTCTTCACCCCGGCGCCGAACGGCCTCCAACGTTTTAAGAAATTGTTTCGAAAATCATCGAACTCTGAATTAAAAAAAAAAACAGAGCCAACACAAATCTGATAGAAAGCATGAAACGAAACAGAATTTCCATACGTCAACCCTCTAAATGTCAAACTGCAAAATTTAATTGAACGATCCCATTCGTTCAGCTTCATTCTAATTTGTTTTGGTTCTTCCCCCTTTCAAGAAGAAAATAAATAAACATTTTATCTGTCGTTTAATTTACGTTATTTTAAAAATGAAATATATTTTTGTTTGAGTTTATGGACCTAGTTTTTGTTTTCATTGTGTCCCCTTTTTTTAAGGTAGACGATGTCCTCCAAAGACCGGGATTCTAAAACATTTTGTCCTAGGATAGCTTAGACAGCCATGCCAACCCTATGTCAAAGTTACCAGGTATATATTTTAGTTACTTTCCTACACAATACACATCTGTAGCCTCCGCTCTCTATGCACAGCCAGCAGTCTTTTGATTAACAACTTGTGATGTCCCTTCTTGTTGATACCGTACCTACACTTGGTTTTGTCCTAATTTACAAAATTAACCACCCCTGCCTGTTTTGTCTGTTTTATTTAAATACAAACGCACCAGTCAAAGTACCCGTTATTCTGCCAATATGTCATTCACAAATTTTACGAACTTGTGGGAAATTGTGCTCCTGGTACTGCCTTTCGACTTTCGAGTTTAGCACAATTTTCTAAGTATAATTTTTAAGAAGTTACATTGCGGAGCTTTGCCTTGTATAAGTCATTGGTTACCGACAGAATATAAAAATCTTAGAATTCTAAAGTTGAATTCGTTGAAACTCTTGAACATGGGTTTTTGAAGTAAAACTTCTTTAGGCCCGTTTGACTTGGGGGGTTAGCTGTTGAGTGCGTCATAAAAGCGTTACGGATATTGCGAACGGGAGGTGAGAGGGGGATATAAGTTATATAGTGAAGATAGAAAGAGAGAGAGTTACGTTTCGTTTCGTATATTACTGTAGGGGCAAGAGAGAGAGAGGTGTGAGCACACATTTTCTTTCTCTCTTTCTCTCATAGCCAGTTACGTTTCGTATATCTAAGGCACAGCACACAGTGCAGCATTGATACCAGATCGTGGGATTTATCCCTTTTTGCGGGATTTTCTCACTTATAAAAAGCTAAAAGGGACAAGGGGATTTTTCATACCTCAAAGTACAGAAAGAAAGGGATTTTACTTTCTTTCTCAAATTTAGTTCCTAATTGCTCATTTCATTAAGAATAAAAAAATTAGTCAACCTACAATCAAATAAAATATTTTCATGTTCAGAAAAAAACATTAAAAATATCTGAATGCTTTCATTTTATTTTTTATTTCTCTCTTCCTCTCATAGCCAGTGCATAAAATATATAATATCTTAGTCAATATTTCGTTTGCGAGTACATAGCTTGTATAGATGGAGCTAAAGAAGTTTTACCTCAGTCGTGTTTTTAAATTACGACTTCCTTTCATGGTAGTGCATGCACAAAAGCGGTGCATACCGTCCAATTCCACGCTTTAACCCAGAAAAGCTCTATTTTTACAAAACATCTTGACCCAATCATTATAAACGTAAACGACGTCTTCATTTACTTTCACGAAAACTGTTTCACTCAACTTCAAAAATTTGCATATTCTGTAAAAGAAGTCCGATATCCGTACGAGGGAAGGACAAGAGGAACCACTTCTCTTGATTGCCATTGTAACGGAAGTGCTTGCATGTTTTTCTTCTTTTTAGTCTTCAAAATGTAGGTAGGCATTTATCAAAACTTTTTTCAATACCCATCAGAAGCGAGAACCGAAATCCCTTGCCTGAGTCTCTTTTTTTTTTGCCAAAAAAAACCTCGAAACTTGCACGATTTAGGTTGGTAAACACCACTTTATCCAATACACATCCCCAGCCATCTATCTTTGGCATATCACTTTCGGTACTGTATGTGTATATTTATTCCCTTTAATTTGGCATTGCGGTTCCACTGGATTAATGACTGAAATGCGTTTCTGCGGCACGAACCGTGGTGAGCTACCACGCAGCCGAACGTATATCATGAGCTTGGGTGTGTTCTTAAATGAGAAAGTTAACTCTTTGCGCCCAAGGACGAAGAAAGGTAAAGCACACCACTTTATGACGACTGTCTGCAGAAATTTAAGAAGCCAATGGGAAAGTTTTTTCTTTCCCGAATTTGCCGTCGTCCTTCTGCTTGTTGTGTGGGCGCACGTATTCAAGATCCGGGAAGAAAATTTCTGCCAATTTATGTTTCCCGCACACATAATTATGATTTATTGTGAATTTATGTATAACGATAGGATTAAATGAGCATCACATATACAGGCACTTGGTATACACACGTACTCCGGAAAAGTTGTGTTTACAAACGAGACTCGGTTGTCGTATGTTTCGTAAGTTTGCTAAGTTTGTCAGTTTGGAATAAAACCGAACGAGTTCCCCGAACGAAACTTCTGTTTACATTTTATACGAGTTTTTAAGTAGGAGTTTCCAAGAATGTTGGCGGTTTTTTTTTACGGAATTAGAACTTGAATCAAAACATAAGCACTAGGTTGCTATAGGACAAGCTACGAGTATAACCTTTGCGAAAGGAATTTAATTTTCTTAATGGAAATAATGACTGTGGATAAAAAACGTGCAGAAATATGTTTCGGTGTGTACTTGTATTACAAGGAAGAAAAGCGTTTGTAGGATATACGACTGCAGATTTTAATATCACTTTGCAGTACAAGACCCCAAGGAATGGTGTGGGTACTTGAAAACTACAAAGTCTTTTAAAATATTTGCAATATAAGTTTTAAAGCCTTAGATGCGGATGAATGTAAATTGCTCGCATAAGTTCAAAGTACTCCACGCAATCTGCGTGGTATTCAACTCTCAAGGATGAATTCCTCAAACTAAATATAAAACAAAACAATTTTTTACCGATTAAGGTAAATCAGTCGACATTCCCACAAGGCTAATTACCTTAGAGAAAAAAGTTACCTAGTTCAATAAACCCTTGTAAGTAGTTCCAAGAATAGTTTTATCGAGTCTTGGATTATCTACTCAAAAATATTTCGGTAGATAAAAAAATAAAAGCGATCAACTTGAAAACGTTAATACAAATAAGCTCCGTTTAAAGTTTCAATGAAAACATTTAAATACGGTAGATTTAAAACCAAAGTTAGAAACTTTTCATTTGGTATGTGACTTAGGTTTTGAGCGGTACAAAAAAAATGCATGGATCTATATAAAGTGCAATCAAACTTTTGTATAATTTTTACTCAAAAGGTAAAATGGCTTAAGTCGATTTTTCACATTTTTCAGGAGAGTAATTTTAAGCTTAAGAAAATTCGTGAAAAAAAAAACTACTTCAGAATTAAGACGTTATTCCAAATGCAATGTTTTTACTTTCATTGAGTTATGTCGTTGTTACAGAAGAAAAAACTGTTTTCCAGGGTAGGTAGAAACAAGGTGATTACACCAAACTGTAGCTAAATTTGTTCTCATTTCAAATATTTAAAAATACTGTTTTTGGCTTAAATCGACTTAAGCCACTTTACCTTTTGAGTAAAGAATTTATTCTGTCGGTTTTTACTTATACTTTAACAAACGTAATTATTGGACGTCATCATTGAAAAAGTTATTAAGAGCAGCTGGCAAGTTCCCAAGACTCCTGATATTGGAAAAAAAATATCTGTCTTACAAATTAGCTCTTCGATATCATGACAACGCGCCAGCGAAAGCCTGTTTGTAACCTTTGGCGCACGTGTTTGTCAGGCATTTCTTTTGATTTTGGTTGCTTTCGCAGAAATTTGAATGTTGACACAGTTTTTGGTCGTCTATTCGGCTGTTTTTTTTTGTACGTAACGCACGAAAATTTCGAAAAGGTTCAATGAATTCACAAAAAAAAAACTGTAAAAGACTCCAGTGAATCAGTCAATTCGAATTTCATTCGCCAGCGAGCTCATCAGTGAATCTCAAAGGAAAGTAAAAGGAAAATATTGATGTTGTTAGTTTTTCTCGTCGGCAAATCACAATGGCGACATTTTTCATATAAAATTACCCATTGTAGCCTAGAACATATTTAGTGTGAAGGTTAAAAATGATTAGCAGTAAGGCCTTCTGTTTCCATTACTTATATCATTCAGTTGGCATGTACAAAACTATAATAATTTTATGTAGGTATACTAGGAAAAACCAGCAACCAAAATTGAACCGCATTGTAGGGAAAAGCTAAACATTAAGACAAGACTCTCCGGTCTCCGAATGTCAAAAAATGCCTTAATTAGTTGCAGTTGAAATGGCTTACATTTAGATATAATTAAAATGGTGCTTAGGTTAAGCTCTCATTGCAAAAGCGTAGAATAAACTATAAACCAGTTGATTTGCATCGACTTTTCTCAATTGTACTGAAAACTGAAAGGAAATAGTACTGAAACATACAAATAGTACATAATTTTTTTAATGCCATAGCATAAATATTACATTGAAGCAAAAAAAAATATATTTTACTAAATCTAACGGCCATATTATTAACTCCGAGTGTAAACAAGGTTTAAGTTAATTTTACACCCGACTATTATTTAAATCCATATTTATAATATTCACTCAAAAACATGCATTAACCCACTTAATAAAAATGCATTTAAACGCGAAGTTTAAACCGATTTTAGCCCGATTTAAACATACGTAATATCAAATTTTACAAAAAATTACATTTATATTTTGTTTGTGACTTAAAAATTGATTTGGTTTGTTGTTTGTTTTTATTGTATAAATTATGAATTTAGCCTCCAAAATGCCTCGTTTTTTTAGCCGGAAATATTTCCGCGAATCCACGACATCGTAATAATTGACGCAAGACCGCTTGTGCATTCGATAGAGTCTAAGACGAGGACTACGTTGATTCACCATCTGCTGTTCCATCAGCTCTTCGATGAATTCGTCTTCTGACAACGAAGCCATCACAATTTCATCCACTTCACAGTTGAAATACATTTTCTAAGCTTTTTACTACTTTTTATATTCTCCTTTACTCTTACTTACTTCCTGCCTCCTGCAAACGATGAAATGTCAATATTATGAAATTGAGTTTTAATCCGAGTTCAAATACTTTAACTGGTCCGGAGTGAAGGTAAAATTCAATCGGATTAAACGCCGACAAGTTTAAAAAACTGAGTTTATGTCCGGGTTAAATGACTGAATATTATGGACTTGGGCTTAATTTGTGGAGTGAATAATATGGCCGTAACCTCATATAATGCTCGATTTATTTCAAAAATTAAAAAAAGAACAAATAGTGCCCAAAATTGAAAAATGGTACTTTCGTACTCGAGAAAGTCGAATAGTACTGAAATCAGTACAACAATACACCTTTTTTCAAACAGTGTTATAAACTATAATTGTAAAAAATAATATTTATTATGTTGTGCTGGTATTCTACGTGTTAGAATTTCGTATAAGAAACCAAAGGTATCTCTCTTAAATGACAAAGAAAAAATTGTAAAAACACCCTAGACATCTGATAGTTCGACGAGTGGATAGGTATAAAAGTTACACGCAGTTCGTTAATAGAAACTCATTAATGTTCTGTATTTTTGGTTTTAAATATGAGGGTACTTGCTGAGTCATCCATTTTTAGATAATTTATTCAAAAACCTTATCAAAACAACATGTTGGCAATATAGCATTTCAACATCCAGAGGTAGACGATTTTTAACATTTATGAAAAAAGAAATCAAATCCTTAAGAAAAAGTTTAAAAAAAAAACCTTGATATCATAAGTCGCTTCAAGACAAACGACAACGGCGGACTTATTGCAAAGCGCCTTTGATGGTTTTCTCAATTTATATAACTCGAAGGTACACAAAATTTAGAGATGGTCAGAAAAGAACAAAGATTCATTTTTTAAGATGTTCAGTGTTCACATAAAAAAAAACTTGCGGGAGAAAAAAATTATCTTTTCTATAATAAAACTGTAACCTCTTTAAAATGTGTTTGACCAGAATAGACTTAAAAACTACTGCACCGAATTGACTCCGGTTTTCACAGTTGCGT
Source organism: Cheilosia variabilis (assembly GCA_951230905.1). Lineage (NCBI taxonomy): Eukaryota > Metazoa > Arthropoda > Insecta > Diptera > Syrphidae > Cheilosia > Cheilosia variabilis. Next base: position 20,397,103 of record OX579679.1, on the reverse strand, counting down.
CGTTAAATGTTACGATTTAAACATAGGATATGGTTTATCGTTATCCACTGTCTTAAAATGTAGTCCTAACTTGATATCTAAACCGAGAGAATTTGAGTCTTTACTGATATCAACAGAAGGAAGTCTCAGGCTTGATACAAGAAATGATCCTTTTCTAGCTCACAAATATTTACACAGATTATAGATAATATGGAGGATACACATTTTTAGTCAATTTCCTTGTTCCTGTAGTCGATTTCTCCAAGCAACCATTGCCACATAAAAGGCTCCATATAAACTTCAGCATATACCATGTAGTTGTGTGTTCTACCATGATGAAGCATACCGCCGGCATATCTATATATCTATATCAATATAGTTACCCTGATGTTCATCCAAAGGAGCCAGTTCAATTATCCTGTGAAAACTTTCCCAAAGTGTAACTTCCAAGATAATTTCTTTGGAAAAGTTTTATCTAAGCGCAAACTAAATTAGAAGTTAGTAGGAGCATGTAAAGTGATACAAGGCTTTGGGACGATACTCGATTGTTGTCGCCCGACGATCTCAACCGACACCTTTGGATTCCTAATCGCAACACCAACAAAAACAGATAGGCCATTTTCACAGACGAAAGGTGCTAAATACTTGTTTTTTCCCATCCAAGAAAATTTGCATTTAATCGCTGTTATTCTGTAAAGGATGGTTGACGGTGGTCCAGCAGTGTGGACTTGGATAGGTTTGTAGCAGGTCCAATTAAACCGCACTAACAAGCAACATTTCATACGCGTCCGCCAATTCGCCAATTTGCGTGCAGTGTCATCGCCTTAATTGCTTCTGCGGCCAGTGTGTCCCTTATCTCGATTGTTTTATGTACATGCACTAATCAATGCAAGAACATTAGTACCCGCGCTTGGGAACTCGGTACCTCGGCGGAGAATGAGCAACGCCGACAGATGGCATGGCATACGGATGGGCAGCCATGTAGCTAAATTTACATGTACCAGTTAATTCTTGCATTCGGTTCTTAGGCGGCAGCCTTATCTGGAATTACAATCCTTTCAATTACCACCACTCCTATGGTCTGCTTTTGCATAATCGTTTCCACACACATGACACACACTGCCACAACGGCATAGAGTGGCAGAAAGAGAATCTGTTATGGAAGCGGCAAATCCATCTAATGCCATTCATCCATGGACAACATCGTTTCGATCTGGAGGATGTTTTGATTGAATCGACGATATACGACACCGACAAGGACGAGTAATGTCCTGGACGGCTACTTCCCCCTCAGCCCCGATAACAATGTTCGATTTTGAGATGCAGAATAAATTAACCGCGCACGGTATTCGCAGAGATATTGATGGGAGTTTTGAAATAACAAAATGTTCAAAGCATACCATCTGCATACAACAATGGCATAGTCCACTGATTGCGATTGGGCAAGAAAATGGAACCATTGGAAACAAGCTATCCTCTTTTGTGATTGCGGAACACCGATATTGGCAAAATTTACATAATCTATGTAGATGAGGGGAGGCAAGGTAAACTATAAGCGGTCCAAAACAAGTGTCGGATGCGAAAGATTTACCGAGCACTTGACCTACTTTTGTTGGGAAAGAACGGCGTGTGTTGTTTATTTTTGTCCTACTTGGGAAAAGATCATTTGTGCGTCGAGGAATATGTAAATTCTCTCGAATTAAAGGTCCGTTGAATGATTTTTTGTGTTTACTTAAAATCTAAGCCAAAGCTTACACCTTCGCAAGTCTTTTGGTGGAACAATACAATCGGGAAATAATTTATTTGGCTCATGCTACCGTTTCTGTTTGTCTAAAATTCTTTCATTTCATTATATTCCGTACAAAAGTAAATTGGCTGTGTAGTCAGTTCTGTTTAATTTGAAATGGGACAGAAGTTGTGCTTTTGGTGAAATATCAACTGCCGCCTGGTCAGATCCCACTTTGAAAATACGCCATATAAAGGGTCTTTCACTAGCGACTTGACAATTTCAAACTTTCAGTGTGAACGCACACGAACATGAACGACTGTCAATATTCAGTAAAATCAATATTTTCATCATGTTGAAGTACACGAAGGAACACCGTTTACAAATAATTAAAATTGACTAACGCAATTCCGCGTCCGTGGTCGCAACTTTAAGAGCGTTAACGCCAATTTTCGGTCTTAAATCACGCCCCAGTAGACAAGCTGATAGTGAAAATTTTGAGTGTTACCCTATTTTGCTAATTTTTTATTTTTATAGTGCAGATCCCGTTTGCGCTGCAAAATGTTGATTGAATAATAGACTATCCTATTATTAGGAAATAATCAATTTTTCTCGAATTACCGAAAAATCCAATTACAAAAAATTAGAGCCTGATTTTGATGATTTCGGAGATTTCATAAAAATCAGGCAGAAATTTTGACAAATACGATCTCGCTGTATATAGCGAACAAATAAAAAACGAAAATTCCCGGTATGGAAAATCAGTTTTAATGTATTTTTCGATTTCCCTTTAAAATTTTCCAATTTCCTCGCCGAATGTAGTTTCCTTGGGCGGAGACAAACACAACATAAATAAAGTGGTTCGAATTATTCTAAGATGCATGTTTAATATGGTTGAAAAAAAAAAATAAGTCTAAAATATTATTTGGTAAAAAGAAGTTTGTCGTAGTTTATTGGTAGAACAGTACCTATTGGGTTTCGGGATTTGGGTAATCATTTTTGAGAAATACTATGTAAATAAAAAGCTTTTTTTTTCGAATTTTTGCAGAAAAACTAGGAATGGGACCTTAATTAGAATTATTTTTTTTTTATTTGTATGGAAAATATAGCTACTGTGAACTACTAAAATTTAGAGTCGAAACTAAAAATGGTGACTGGAAAGGCCCTATATATGTATTTTGATTAAAATCGTTATGAAGACAAAAAGTAACAAACTTTGCAATACTATTTAGTTTGCCAAATACTATTGCTTAACTGTTTAGTTGAAAAGTGAGTATCAGATATTATTTATTAGGGATGTAAACATTACTTGGTTTTAAACGTTTTATTCAAATCGAAAAAGGGGTTTTCGAGATATGAACAGTTTCTAGAATTAGGACGCAATAATTTTGAAAACATAAATTTTACTCTAAGTATGCATTTTGGTCAAAATTGTAAGGTAGTTTAGACTAAAGAAAACCAAATTAAAAAAAAATAATTTTTTCAAAAATCCATTGAACGATATAGAAAAAGTCAGTTTGCTTTTAAGTTATAAATAACCATATTACCTTAGAATTGAACAGTATGAACCATTCTCAAGATATGAATGTCCAAATTTAAAAAGTAGATATCTACCATATTCTTCTTTTTCTTAGCGAAAACTGAGTATGCAGTCATATGTTAACCTCACAAAACTTAAGTTAAATAGCAATTTTGGTTGAAATCGTTAGAGTCGTTATCAAACAAATCAAACTGGTATCAACATTTTATATGGAAAGTAGCATTCATATCGTGGTTACCGTCCAAAAAAAAAAAACGGCTCCGAACTGTAGGCCCGCAAACTCCAAATCCGAAGTTTGAACCAAACCCGGGCAGCCGTTTAGCCTCTAGATCTCAGGAGCATACGGACAGACAGACGGACAGAATTGTGCGATCCGCTTTTTTGAGTTCCTCTTTCATCTTAATGTCAGAATTGATTAATATTTCGAGTTCGAAATATCTTTCCTTATTGCGTAAAGGTAATTAGGTAAAGTTAAAAAAATTGCTCAAATCGGACGATCCGTTTCCGTTTCCTATGCAACTTTGGTTTATATGTAAATAGATCACAAATTTGAGACATATCTCAGAAAACTGGGTTTGAAAAACTGCAGAATCGGCACGGCAAAAACGACATTTTTGCTAAATGTGCGGGTACCACATGAACAGCGAACCGAATGTGGGTTCCGGGCGTGCTCCATGTAGCAAACATATCTCCGTCCCTTTTGGAGATACTTTGTGATATTGACCCAATGTTCGAGACTGAATTCGAATGAGGAAACAACTCGTCTAGAATACCTCCTTCCGAAGTTTGAGCACTTTTTGATGTACTCGGCAAATCCACATCTACAACTAGAGTTGGAGTACGAGCAATCATGGATGACGTGGAAGTGGTCGTCGTGGTGAGCAATGCACAAGAAGCTTCCGGTAAAACTTCTATATAATTGTCCAGAATCCAATCTGATTCGTCCATCGTCATGGAACGCTCCGTAAACGTCGTGCAATATTTGTTTTCGCAAAGGCCTTTGACGAAATCCTAAAATTATATATGTTATTAAATTTTTTTAAGGAAACAACAATTTTTCTTACCCGTAGCGAACAAGTTTTTACATCTATCCCAAGATGTTGAAGGCTTTCTATTATAGATGAAATCCCTTGTTGCATCTCGAATGAAATCTTCTTCGTGTTGAATTTCTTCTGCTTCAATGCTACTTTCACAATTAGCTTCATGACACTCACCGCTGTCAGTATAAAATCGTCCGTCCACATCACTATGATCAAACCTAACATGCTCAGCATGTCGTCTTTTTGATCCTGTTCCTTTATTATCTCGTCTACTGTCTTCTTCTTCTTGGGTGTGTCCTTCTTCGATGAACTCTTTCTCTTCAAGGCAATTTTTTTTTTACCATCATGAGATCGTTCATCACTGCTTGACTCTCTGGTCCATGATCCTGACTCGGAATCGTTGGTCCACATGGAATATCCATGTCCACAGGAACTACTTCGCTGTCGCTGCTTTCTCGAGCCTCCTCTGCTACCTCTACGTCGTTTTCTGCTGATACTTGTAGTTTCCTCTTCGGTAGTGGCATCTCTGTTATCTGGGCTATTTGTGTAGGAACAAATACTTTCGTTATCAGTGTGTTCGCAAGATGAAAACATTTGCAATTGAACGTTGAACGCAAAAAACACCACAATTTATACTCAACTTTATGCATACTAATTTATTTCCAACGCGGTATATCTAATTTTAGCCATGTTCATAAGGGGCACTTCGATTGTGGAAGAGAGAGATCACAGGCCACTTAGAGCATGTGTGAACGCGTGAACGTCGATTGTTTTTATATTTTTCAAAATATATAGTAATGATGATAGTAGAGAGTAAATTGCTTTTTGGTTAATTAATTTTGTAAGTTTCCAAGATCGCCAATGGAACATTTTTTTTATATTCGGAACGGAAGAGGAAATAATATTTTTCCAAATATATGGAAGTTTAAAATCTTCTGAACACTTTTAGCCAAACCTTTTCTTTATTTATTAATAGTCCCATTTGGTGCCTGAAGGCCTATCTCTATCACTTTTTTTTAACCAGGAGAAGCCTGTAAGAAAGTCCTGTAACAAAAATGCAATCACATCCATCAATCCGCTCACAGGTAATTAAATTGATTACCCATTATGACACCGCATTCACCATCGTCTAACTAAAACCTTTCCAATTCGATTATAATAACACTAATTCTGTCAATTACCATGAATGCCGTGAATCATTATCATAGGTAAATATAACCCCACTCGTATTTAATCGAATGCGACTCCGATTGCCATTAAATCAGCCATCAAAGGAACCGTTTCGTGCCACTCAAACGCCAACCCACTTGGAAATGCATATCGCTGTGATTTACCCAAAACCATTACAATTAGTCCTGTGATAACTGATTCGATAGTGGGCCTATTAAAATCGAATTACCGATACACAGCAGAGCCGGCGACTTTTTATCGGTCGACAAAAGTGCAATAACCAGTCGAGATGGCGGCCATAAACGACCCGGCTCGCTACAGAACAATTTACGACGGTTTAGCGTTCATCACCAAGGCGCTATTTCTTCTCGGCTACACCGGCTTCTATAAAAAGGGCACCCGCTATATTGCCACCAGAAAAATGCTGGCCTACAGCCTTGCGATGCCGCTACTAGTCGTAGTTGGCCTACCGCTAACAACCTACTTACGAGTTGTCAATCCGGAGCATTCCCTGTCCATCCACAAAATGGACAAGCTCATTATATCCATCATTTTGCTGGAAATTTTCATGTCAGTGATGTCCTTTAGTGTGAACAACATTTCGATACAACGGAATCGGTACCGTTACATCGCCCTACTGGATCACATTGATCGTCTTGACAGCAGCCTAGTAGCCGAGTTCGACGTGCGAATGTGCTACGAAAAGATTGCCTTGAAGACGTTCACCATTGTGGTGGGGTCCGTTGCGTACGCCATCTTCGTAGCCTTCACGCTGGCCTATCAGTCGGGATTATACGACATCGTCTCCCTGATCGGAATCATTTGCAGCTACTCGTTTATAATCATCGGCATGCAGATGGGCACCTACGGCTTCATGAACATAACGGATGTGGTGAGGATACGGTTTCGTCTATTGCAGAAACTGCTCGCTCCCGAGTATCTGAGGAGGCACTTCGCCGACGGAGATGTGCGTACATCAAAGCTCCGTCGAGCGATTGAGATTTATCGTGGTCTCTACGAGGTGATTGATGAACTGAACTGCGTGTACGGGTTGTGCCTGCTATCGTCCCTGGCACACGACTTCATCCTGGTGACGATTCAGTTCTATATAATGTTCGGACGATCATCGAACCTCAGCTCAGTTAGTCATTTGAAGGTTTTTTTGGGAGTATTTGCATTCGTGGTGATGCCCGCCTATAAGATGGTCATGATGCCGGTATACTCGACCATGTCGATGGAAGAGGTGAGTGATTGCTTCCTAAAGGGATGTGGAAATGAATTTTCTTTTCTTTTTCCTCTGAACTCTGTTGTGTACTTCTTCATGTTCAAACAGGGAAAGAAGTGCATGAGGGCAATAAAGTTGATGGATGATGCTTTTCCCGGGGATGGCCGTGTTCGGCAAATTGTCGGGGCAGCCCTGCTGTGGAACAACCATAACAAGGTGGAGTATAGAATAGGACACACCATTACGTCTAATAGGGGTATGATGGCAGCGGTAAGTGTTTCTCCTTTTTTTGTATGAGCGAGACAAGCGAATGCTGCCAGTGTGTGTGAGGCACTGAGCAAGAGTGAGTAGAGTAATTTATTAACCGTGTTGTACATGCTCAATCCATTCAGGTGATTACGGCCATAGTGAACTATGTTGCCATTATGATACAATTTCAAATTCAAGAAGAGGTCCTCACCAAGGACAAGGAGAAGCGGGCAGCCCTCTGAATAAACTGGATTGTCAAATGGAGCAAGTGTGGTTTCGTTTCGTTGCAGTTAAGCAGTTAAGTGGATTTCTAAAGCGGGAGTGTGAAAGACTCTTGGCTTACAGGACTCAATTGGTGCCCAAAGACCATCACACATCACATAGGGAGGGAAATTGATAAATCGCAACAAACGCCATCGCACAAATTAACTAACATCATCGTGTTCACATTGTAATACCTACTTCCCCTTGATTTTCCCTTTTCCAAATAGAGGCTAGTGTCCTTGAGCCACAGAATCCCTCGTCAATTCACAGTCGAGAAGAACGATGTATTTTTGACTATGATACAATCTGCCAATATCCGCACCCACATACAATGTGTACCTACATGAAACACATAAAAGTGAAACACATTTCGTTGTTGGAGTCTGTTTTTTTTTTATCAGTCAGGACCGATCGCATCACAGAATATATCAGAGCGAATGTTGTTGAATTTCCGTTCGAAATAAATGTGAACATATGTTTCCTCTTTGACATTTTATGTGTCATCCTGTTTTTTTCCATTTTTTTTACTTTCTCGATTACGTAGTAAGGGAAAGATATTGTATTCGTACAAAATTTCGAACTCGAGTTGTTAGTCATTATGATGATAGAGGAACTCAAAAAAGTAGGTCGCGCAGTTGTCTCCGTCTGTCTGTCAGTATGCTCCTGGGGACTAGAACCTAAACGGCTGCCCGGGTTTGGTTCAAACTTCGGATTTGGAGTTTGTGGGCCTACGGAGCCGGTTTTTTTTTGGACGATAACCTCCATATAAAATGTTCATACCAGATTGATTTGTTCGAAAACGACTCTACCGATTTCAACCAAAGTTGCTATTTAACTTAAGTTTTGTGAGGTTAACATGACTGCATACTGAGTTTTTCGTTAACAAACAAAAAAAATGGAATAATGGTACTTTTGAAATTTGGACAAATCTCGAAAACGGTTCATACGGTTCATTTCTAAGGTAATATGGCTGTCCACAATGGTTTTCGGGACTTCAACGAAATTAAGTAATTAGCAAAGACTGGTTTCAAGATCTTTATTCGGCTGTGGTCCAATACAAAAAAGGCCGAGCAACCACTTTCAAATTTCATTTGCATTTTTCTCGTATGGAGAAAGGGAAATTTAGCTCACATTAATAGCTTTTACATTGAAATGAATTTTAAGATAATTATTCACAATTGCAACAATATTCAAGATTTCAGTTTTTATTTAGTTTTAAGCTTACGATAAAGATTAGATTAAGTTTAAATTATACATGAACTATGAACAATGACTATTTATAATTTAATGGCAAACTCAGTTTTTTTCTATATTATCGTTCAATGGATTTTTGAAAAAAGGAATTTTTTTTAAAACTTGGCTTTCTTTAGGTTACCTGAAACGGCACTAACAATTTTGACTAAAATGCATACTTATAGTAAAGATTATGTTTTGAAAATTATTGCGTCCTTAATTTTGAATTCGAATCACCAAAAACCCTAATTTTAGAAACTGCTCATATCTCGAAAACCCCATTTTCGATTTGAATAAAACTTTTAATACCAAGTAATGTTTACATCCCGAATAAATAATATCTGATACTCAGTTTTAAACTTAATAGTTTATCAATAGTATTTGTCAAACCAAATGTTGCAAAGTTTGTTACTTTTTGTCTTCATAACGATTTTTATCAAAATACATATTTAGGATAATAAAATAGTTCGTATTAAGATCCCATACTTATTTTTTTTTTTAATTCGAAAAATATCGCTTTTTAATTAGGTACATATTTCTCAAAAATGTTAAAACACATCCCGATCAGTCTTCGTATATTTTCGTAAAATCAATATGCAATTGCAACTACAAAAATCTTATTTTTACCAAATATTTTCCACTTCTTCTTTTTTTCAACCATATTAAAGGTGAATCTTGGAATAATTTCAACCACTGAGAGCTTTCACAACCCCAAACTTCCACTTCGTTTGCACACCCACACATGTCCATCGGCGTATTCAGTTTATAACAACTGCTATTGCGAACTCAAAAATAAATCTCTGAGTTCGTATGTACATTATTTATATCTATGTGAAGATATCGGTCTATGACGAACCCTACTTCCAATCATAGACACTAAAAAACCAGCTACGCTAATCTATTCCAATCAGAAATAAAAACATGCCATAAAAGATCAGAAAACAGAAGCTCCTCCTTAGCTTGTCCTCGTACTCAAAAATATTGTAAAGTGTAGGAGCTTATAAAATAATACAGTAGGCGCTTTTAACCCTATACCAGAACTTGCGACTATTGCGTATTAATGAGAGCTTCAACTTTCAAAAACTCACATTGTTATTTGATATATACTGCCACATCAGATGAATAGCCCAAAATTGAATTTTATTTAACACTATTCCTTGTCCTATATTTTATGGACCGTTTCTTTTATCTAGCATCGCTTCTCAGATTTTTAAATATCTACCTAATAAAAAAAGAAAACAACCCACCGAACTTTTGATGAACGAGAAAGTTTCGTTCGACCGAGTCGAGCACTTTATTTTGTTCTTTCATCAGTTGTTTGGAATCCTGTTTTTTGCGCACTCTTTATTTTGATTATTTATTTTGCTGGTGGAAATTTGGGAAATGAAGTCCTTCGATGGTTGAGTTTTATTCTTTGCAACAATATTTCTGGTGGAATGCTTTGAGGGTTAGTGGCTATCTGAAGAGAGGGTAATACTGCAAACGTCACCTTAATATTATTAAAAATTGTGAGATAAAAGCCATTGACAATGTCATAACGAAGTCGCATATAAGGGTGGACATAATGAGCCCTCTGACTGCACAAAGGCTACATTTTTTGACTATGCAGAGCACTTTGGAGTGGATGAATCGAGTCTGTACAGATGTAACCTTTATCTCGATGGAAGAAGTTCTTCGCAAGTAGCCTTTGCCGATGAAAAGAAAACCTTCGGTATTCCATAAGAAAAAGAGTCCATGTGAGTGACGTATAACTAGCTACCAAGGCAGCTTATTTGAATGTACAAAAAGATAAGCTTGGGTGAGGTTTCGAAGTTTGTGATTCCAAAAACCTGAGTTGGCACGTTTTCGTGTGCAAGAACGATTTACTTCTTCAACTTACAGAATCTAACCCCTGGTTAAATAGCAGTAACAACTGCATTTGAATTGGTCTATGGTAATGCATTATAGAAAAGATATAGGTCAGCGACTAGTCTTCTGTCCGTTAGGTCCTGAAAATGTTATGTTAGATGAAGGATCTTGTATTACCCGAACTACGTTTTGTACTGAAAGATAAAAATGGAGAAACATTCGAGTTCTGTTCTAACCTGACCGAGAAATGAGTGTCTTTGGTATGTGATTCATCTCTTACAAAATTAACCCCAAAACCTGACTTTATAAAGGCAAGGATCCAAAGAGCACTTGAGCTTAAGGTAAGTAAGTAATTTTAGCCTTGTTCCTACTCCAATCATAGCTTGGGCTACAGGCTCAGGGAACCAAGACCGGAGCCGTATTTTACATATGCCAAATACTGTCAAAAAAGGAAGGCGGCCTACAATGCCCAGGTTCTGGGTGTTAACTTGAAGTCTTATTTTTGACTGATATTTCGAGCAGCTGGGGTGGTTTGTCGTTTTACATTCATAGTGAAATGGCAAACCTATAAATTGTCATTGGAAACACTGGAAACAACTCAAAAAACATACCTCTAGGAAAAACACAATTTCCAATAGGTAGTCTATGATATCCGAAGAGTGCACAAATTGAAATTGCATTGGCCCGCCCTTAAGGCTTTTAAGGAAAATTTGGTGAAACGTCAAACATCTCATCAGCACGAGTACGCTTCCTGCAAATCACAGAAGTCAAACTACCCCATAGGAAAAAGGCACATCGATACCACAAATGTTTGGAATTTTATTTAGCACTGCCCTCAAAAGCGCTTGCACATATTTTTCATACCTTTTTCAACGAAAGATCATATTTAGTTTACTACTCATCAATCGTTGGCTTCGGTAGTGGTTCCAACTGCCGGTAGCACCCCATCAGTGCTTCCATTGTATCCCTCTGCGAGTCCATGTCCACCGGCAAATGGATCATATTAACAAGATTCGTTACAGTTGTAAAATACCAATCCGACACGAAGCGCAGTGCTGCCAGATCTTCATCGGCATTCTTCTCAATCATTGCCTCAAATAAAAGTGCATCCAATATCTCACCACATATGAGCTTGCCTTCCCGTTCCCGCTTCCTCAAACTGCTTTTTGACATTTTAGCCGTATTTGGTGGATCTGTGATAAAACCAATTTGTCAAACAGGCACAAACCCTGTCAGTCACCTCAACTGACAGTTGAAAAATCATCAAATTACGAGCGCTGTCAGTGACATATCATTTTGAATGGCATCCGATTACTGAGATCACCTAATGGCGGCTTCATTAGCGTAGTTATTTCGGCGGCTGATTAATTGAATTGTTGCCAATCAATCAGTAATTGCGGTCGGTTGGTTGGTCGCCGGGGTGACACTTATTGTCGCTAACGACTGTGCTGTCCATGTCAACCAAACAGCTCAATTGCGATATCCAATTTACATATTTCAATTCATTTAACCCGCAGCGAGAGGGGTGGATGAATATATGGATAATTGCGGTTGCAAACTTCTCTGATGGTCCAGCGTGCCACCACTCTTCGAATAGGTGGAGAGGTAGCGGCTGAATAGCAGGTAGAAACGCGCGTCTAGGCCAATAATAACAATGTGCAAATTGATAAGCATTCGAGTGGATTTTTGATTGCGAATTTGTGACACATTTTTCCAGTTGAAATTAGCTAAACAATGAAGTACCTAACAGAGAGCCACAAATATCTACACATGAGTCGGAGTCGGAGGGGATTTGCTCTGCCGGCGTATAGATAACATTGACAATTTGACGGAAATTTGAAATAGTGTGGCGCTGAAATTGATTGCATATCTGCAGGAATAATGGACGAATGGACAGCAGCAACTGGGTGAAGATAAGGTTGTTAGAGGGTGTGAAAAATTACCCCACCCTTATTCGCATTGATAGGTGAAATAGTTGAAATGGACTTCGATCTGTTATAATAAATCACAAGTGTACTGTGCTTGTGTGGAGCAAACTATGGGGCTGATATCATTGTGTCATTAGTGTGCTAATATGGCGTGAGATGCCATGAAACTGAGTTTCTCCTTATATGGCGAGAGCGGTTACAATTCGTTGGCTAAAGACCACTTCTGGAATTTTCAAATAAAGTAGTCGGTATACATACAAGACAAACAGTTTTTTTTAGCTGAATGTTGCTCAGCGGCACATACCAAAAATAGGCGCAACAGTTATCGTTTTCAATATTAACACGTGATGGCGACATTTACCATTTGGATTGACATTACACGCGTGCAAAGCAGCCTCTGCCAATGACCTGTCTTACGCCAGCGTTTTCGCTGACTATACTTCCATCAGACTTCCATACGTCTGGTGGTCCATCAGACTGGAGAAGAAATCATGTATTTAATACAAGCAGAGAGATTTTCTAATTACGCGAAGATAGCGCTCTTTCAAATGAAGGTTTCTGTAATCATTTGTTTTCGCATGATCGCTTTAGTAACAACTAGAGTTCGCAGGTGGAAGAAATTCTACCAAAAAAATCATTGCATTTCTGCGCAAGCTACTTAACAAAAGGAAAATCTTGCGAATATGCTGTATTTAAGGCAGCGAAAGTGGTTCTTAACTATTTCCCTTCCCCTGTTTATATAAAGGGTCATTAATTTTTCGGTTGCGAAAGTAAAGCTAAATAGAAGACACAGCGATACATTTTTGATGAAAGTTTTATTTCATTATAAAGTTTGGACTTTGCCATTAAGTGTGAAATAAAATATCATTTAAATGGCCGCCTCGGGAAGATTCCCAGCATGCGATTCTTTTGAGGTAATTTTTAACAACTTTTTCGCACATTTCGGGCGGTATCTCGGCCATAACTTAAGTAATGATGGTTTTTAATTTCTATAGAATTCGGCGACTATTCGTGTAAGCACGGTCTTTTGCGTAGCCCCACAGAAAAAAAATCTAACGGTGTCAAATCGCATGATCTTGGTGGCCAATTGACGTCGCCAAAACGTGAAATTACGCGACCAGGAAACTTCTCACGCAATAAAGCCATAATTGGTCGTGTTGTATGGCTTGTTGCGCCGTCTTATTCGAACCACAACATATCGTCCAAGTCATGATCTTCAATCGCCGGCCAAAAAATCATCGGTTATCATTCCACCATATCGATAAAATAATTCTGATCATCAGCAACACTTGCATTTGCAGCAGCAATATTTTCGACTGAGCGTGCATTAATTACGATTTATGCACAGGCCTTACGACATCAGTAACACTTTCACTCTCTTCAAATTATGGATTGCCTGCGTAGTCAGTCGGTTTTGACGACCATAATCATCACGTAATTCGCGAAAAGTGGTTACGTTTTAATCATCACTTTTGAAGTAAGTTTTAAAAATTGTAACGCGTTGTTCGATTGTTAAGCGATCCATTATCGTGAATAGCAAATATTCAACTTATGGCAGTTCAAATGACAGCTAAGTTTGACAAGTGTGAAATACCAGCGCTATCAACTTGAAACCACGAAATGAATGACCCTATATAAGATTTTATTATCGAATAGCTCTGATGCACAGCGAGTTCGATCTCATTCAGCTTTGGAGTGCTGGCGATTAACAAAATGAGAAGAAATGATGTTTCTGTAGCGGCTTTTGGGCATCAATTGAAATAAGTTACTTTTTGTGGAATATTACATAAATTTATTGAAAGCGAGTCGTTCATCTTTAACTGATTTATTTAAGTATCTTCGACAAAAGTAGTTAACAAAAGCAACAGGTCAACAAAAACCATGGATGACGATGAGCTTTATATGGTTTTTTCAGTATACCTTACCGACAACTCTTCGATTTTGAAAATATTCATACATAGAGTACGAGTAGCACATGTATGAGTCCTCGATATAGGCCGAAGGTGTTCTTTCTATGGCGGCATTTATTTTGCGTGTTTGTCAAAATATGTCTTTAATAAAAATAGCTGGCGTAAACTGGATCCTCCTCGGTCCTAGTCCGAGCTTTTCTAGCTAGTGTGAGTTTTTAATTGTTGCCACAAATGAAAGTACCTGCATAATATGCCTCTCGTCCCAAAACGGCAGACGTTTCGAAACGCATTTGTCACTACGTGTGATCGCCTGTCAAGCGTCTGATCAAGCAGGCTGTCGCAACGCATTTTCACGAAATACACACGAGTGACCACCAAATGAAACTTGAAACGAAAAATGGCACTTGTAATCGTAGCTTAAGACCTTTCGGCGAGCCAATAAACGGACTTGAAGACCAGTGTCACAGCTATTTCTTACATTGTGACATATCTATACCTACTTAGGGTATAAGAGAAAATTGAATGCACCTGTGGCGGAATCCTTGCAACCTCATGCATGCGTTTTCTATTTTGGCTATGTCTAGTGAAAAAATGTATAGCTTTTTCCAAAAAAAATATTTTTTTGGTGAATAAAGATAAAAATTGCGTATTTTACGGTGGCAGTGCAATCAACCTACAAGGTTATTAAAATTTGTTAATAAAATGTTGGTCGATCGATAGGTAAGCTCTCTGTAATCCAAAGCTTCGGTGGATGCATGACGTTCATGATTGTAAATGAAAATTAGTGACGCGACTTTGATCATAAAGTCTGTTGTAGCAGATGGATACTAAATTTTATTTTGCCAAAAAATTTATTTAACAGTTATTTAACTACATAAACACTAAAATGTCCTATTTGTATAAAAATATAAACGTTACGAAAACTAGATTTGTCATAATTGTGAGTTTGGCTATTTGAAATATGTATGTACGTAATGTCACTTTTGTCTGTATATAAAAAACATTTTGAATGAACCCGCAATTATTGTTATTATAACATTGTCCGAAAAACTGTGAGTTTTTATTTTATCCGTTTTTAAGAGATCTGCTGAACAAATTCCACTGCAGTTGCCCTTGGACACCCTTTTTTCCATTTATGTAACAGATTTACCAAATTCAAAATTTATTTGTATCAATTGGTTGTTAAAACGATTCAAAAAAAAATTATGCCTTATACTCTCTCTTGCGAAATGATGCCTAAGCCTTTTAGGAGCCTTATAGAGGAGAATATTTGGAAATCGCTGCTAAAAGTGTTGCCAGTTCGAAAAACAAACCTCTAAGAAACCTTTCGACACTTCGCGCCTCAACCAATTTTTAGCATAATTCTCAAAATAGGTTAAACCCATCTGACGGGATGTTTCTTTTCAAGTTTGATACAGCAACTAAAGTAAATTAATGCCTAAACCTTGTACCTAACTAACCCACAATCGAGCTTTTAACGGAAGCACGTCTCCTTGGCTTCGTCGCAATCCCGTAGCGATAAATTTCCAAATTTTAAACAGCCGCAGTGGTACGAAACAGAATACACTTTTTAACTATAAAAACCAATTAGATAGACCTAAAACCGCCGAAATTCTTTTTCGCCGCAGCCAAATTAAAACAGGGTCCATAATGAGATCAGTAAATTTGCCAGCTCCCCCGGTACCATTGTCTGGATTCAATTAGACTCTCTGCGGCGAATAATAAACTTTCGCGGAATTTAATGAATCGACACCTCCACGCCCCACATCACACACACACACACACATATCCTGCGAGTGTTTAATTAGAACGGCAACCACTTTATTTACTGTGAATCTATCATTGAATAAATTTATGTGAATTTGGCAGCACCGAAGCACGCATTTCGCGGTTAAATTAAGCCATGACGTAAATTACTGTTTAGCAGTTTATTGGAAAGATTCCACAGCTACTCTCAGCACTTCCGCTGGCTTAAATTGTATTCGCTACTTGAAAATCAATTTACAAATAATAAGAATGACTGGCAGTGATGCGTTTACTACAGATGGTGCATCTCACCATCGTCGGTAGGGAGTTTGAAGCAATTTCCTTCGAGTTTTCGCGGGAGCTAGCAAGCGCTCACCAATTTCGAAGATAAAAGAACCACATCGGGTTCATGTGGCTTTTCAATGGAGGAGCAGTGGGGGGTTTTTCTTTTTTGTCCATGGTCCATAGTCTTCAACTAGTGGGGGAAATATAAAGTGAAAAGAAAAATGTTTTATTAAAAAGTCGCTGGCAAAGTTTGCATCGCGTAATCAGAAAATGTGAGACGTTAGAAAAGTTTATCAAACGAATGTCAGAATTTAATCAGGAAGAGTTGTTCCCATCCCCTCAGTATTTATCCTTGAAAGGGGCAAAAAAAAGTGAGGCTAAATAAAGGGAACTAAGTTGGCGGATGAACACAAAGGATAAAAACTTCTCGGTGGACTGTGTCTATCCGTGGGAGTTGAAGAGTAGGAACTTCCTTTTGTTAAAGTGAGTAACTGAGTTGATTTTCCTTTCCAACGAACGGAGCTCATATAATGACGGAATTTTATACTGTTGCAGTAGGGAGGTTCGGTTCGACTAGTTTTACATAAATTATAGCGTAGAGTTGAACAGTTTCCGTCACTTTACTGAAGTCCGCACTGCCGCGGCCTGAAATTTGCAGTCACAGCTACGTACTAAGTCCGTTAGGACCTATCATCCCAAATAACCAGGATCTACTCCAATGCTATAAGTCCTAAGAAGGTCCGTTTGCGAATGTCGAGATAGCTTTACGCTGAAAAGCTGCGCGCACGTGAGATTCCCTAAATATGTTTCCTGAACCTCTTTTGGCATGAACCTCCTGAACATGTTTATTGGGACTCCTCGTCAACTATTTTCTGTGCCCAAAATGTGTCTGTTCATCGCCTGTTCTTCCGTCTTGGGTCACTGGTTTCAATGCATTACGTGAGTATGGCTGCGGAACTTGTCTTTTCAAATCTTCTGACCAATCAACAGCCTCCTCAGTCTTTGGATAATTCTGTGGGAACAAGGAAGAACAGCATGAGTCGACTTATGTCAAAATTGAGTTAATGTTACGATCGGATGCACAGTACCCTCTTCTATACGTCATATTTTTTCCATTCAAATATCTTTTACGGTTGCGGTGTTATGGATCAGGAAAAAACGCATAAGATATGGGAAGGCATCTGAGTTCAAACTTTTAACCTTCGCTACTGAAAAAAGGCTAAAAATGACTTATGCTGTTTTTCCTTGTTGCCACAGAATTATGCGTGTTGATTTTTGGTAAAGATGTTTGTAAGAGATATGGTTGGGCCAGAAAATCATCACCCTTTATCAACAAAGGTTCTGCTGCCTTCTCCTAATGTTCGTTCCATACTTTTTCAAAGCAAATAGATTAAATTAGGAGAAGGCCTTACAAAGATATGATTCTAGAACTTAGATTATGAACTTGCCAAGATAGTAAAATTGAAAAGTATAAATGAACTACAGCCAGAAACGTGGGGTTCGCAAATCTTTCATAGGGTTCTTAAATTCCCTTTAACTCTATGGCAGTTTCTGAATCTGCTGATCTAATCGATAGGGTTCCAAAGCCTTACTGCCAAAAGGCTTGCCAGCGATATTGGCTACTTTAAAAAGCTGAACTAGTCAGTCAATTTGCACAAATAGGAAGCAATGCCATCTTTTTAATCTAATGAGAACCCTTTTAAAAGTATGAGCTTGCAATACATAAAAGAGAGCCTTGATTCATTTGAGCACTCAAGCGAATGCCGTACGTCTATAAATTCTGGAACGATGAACAAGGTAGCATTTTAGTTGAGCCCCAGTTTATGTTAAGGAAGAGGAGGTATTCAGTCTGCGAAGTGGTGTTGAAGAACAAGATCTAGCTTTGAAGCTGTGTAGCCCATTCGACATTGACGATGCCTAAGAAGAGGCCTACCATTCTACCATACAAAATAGGGAAGCTTTACACGGATAGAATTGAAAATCAGCAATTGCAAAATTTTGAGTTGCAATTTACGAATTTTATAGTTCTTGCAAATCACAACGAAGTTTTGAAGGATAAAATTCTGGTTCTTGAAATTTACGATTAGAAGTATCAATTCGAGCTTCTTTTATTTGCAGTGATTTGCGAGATTGTTTGGTTCAATTTACCGCTCCAATAGGTCAATTTCTCAAACACCACTTCACAATCTCAAATTGCAAAAAATATTTGTTGATTTACCAACACTGAATGATGAATTAATAAAATCTTGTAATAATTTAACACATAAAACTGTAAACGTATATTGACGTAGAGAAGTCGTAAATTGCAAAATATTTTTTGTAATTTCCATGGAATCAACTACCTGATGTGTTGAATCTTTTTATGCACAGTTCATAGTCCATGTACCTATCGAAATCCTTTTAAGTCCTTTTCATGGATGAATGTATGTATGTGGTATTGCTAGACAGAAGTTACATCTTGCTATTAGAAAAGAAGTATCAATTGGAATGGATTCTAAAATATGTAATCGAGAAGAATTGTAAAGGTTCGTATCAATGTCAAGTTCAACTAAATATTTTGTTTGCATTTTAAATTTCGCCGTATGATTTTCTTGCATATCAGGAGGAAAAAGAATTATAATATATGACTCTAAATATGTATTCGAAAATAACCTAACCTCACGACAAAACATTTTCAATTTAATACGGCGATGCCTCAAATCACTACTCAAGAAACGTTAATTGCAAAATATGAATTGCAAATTGATAAAAATAAGTTGCAATTTACGACTAAGAATTTGTAAATTGCAACCACTGAAGTAGTAAATCTACCCACGTTCGTTCGCAAATCAACACTATTGAGTTGCAATTCACGACTAAATGGTTGTAATTTGCTAAGGGACGAAATCGTAATTTACAACAGAAAAGTGGTAATTTACGAACTGTTTTTGCAATTTGCAATCCATGTAATATCAAATTGATAACTAAATATTTGTGTCAAATTGCGATCGGTTATGACAATATCTATTTCTCGTTTGATCGCATTATTGATAATGAAAAGTGCTGATTCACGACTTTTGAGGGTCAATATCTTCACTTCGTACAATTTCTAGAATTGCGAATAAAAAGTCGTGAATTAGTAAATCCTTAGCTAAGCTCTAAAACTAGACGAACTTTTCGTGATTCTGTGCTTATTTTTCTTGATTTGATCTTAAAATTCTTTCCGTGTACCATATACTCAACAAAATCGCGAGACCTCAAAGCTGACAGCCTGCGTCGCCGAACTGGGTTAAGCTGCAGGACAACTTCGAATTCAGGTTTCGAAGAGGTATTTGTAGCAATGGTAGTGGTGTTATTATGGGTACCTACGGTAAATCTTTTAGGGCTATGCAATGCTAGCTATGAGAGCTATGAACTACATAGTTATTTACCTGCTCTATAAAGTCTGTTTTATGTAAAGCTAGTCAAGGTCTTCTTTAAAAGACGCGCATAAGACCTTTTCACTCATGATCCAGTACATTTATGTAGCTATTGGTTTTCACAATTTCATGTGACAGTCACCCATGCCCGCCTTTAGCACATAGGAACGCAAGCATACTTAAAACTTTTCCAAAACTATTGAAATGCATTTCAGCAGGTTCTGATTGAATTCTACAGTTTCCACAACTTTGATTTTCAAAGCCCGTTGTCTCCAACCACTTTTAATCCGTCATTGTGAATGTATGCACTCAATTATTAAAACTATGTGCTCTCTGCATACTTGCCAGCCTCAATGTTAACTAAATCTCTGTATATCCATGTAGGTTTGTATTGTATATACTTAAAATCGACAATCATACTCTCCTTGATGCGAATCAATTCATACGAAACTGTGTGCGTCTCTGTGCGCTCCGATATCCCATAGTGCCATTCGAATAACATTTCACCCGAAATCCTGTAATGATATGCCAATTATGGACTCAAAATCATTCAACTGTCATATGCATTCGCAATTATAATCAAATCAAACTGACAGTCACGCTACCCGGAGATACAGCCAGAGAAAATAGTGACTGATCGCAATGCGAGTGTCCTTAATTGCGCCCAGAGACTGTGCGAAGGATATAGGGGGACTGTGAAATAAATTCCCTTCCCCCTCTCCACCAGCTCCATGTAAATGTAGGCAGTGATAAAAAAAAATAGTTTGTACGAGTATGCATAGGACGCATTAAGGACTTTACAGTTTGATGAGCGCCAGCCCTCTTACTAATCCATTTTTCACATTCAAATGAATTTTGAATTGCTGCCCACTTGATGTGGCCTGCACTAGCTATATGAACATTAAGCAACCAGGTAGGACGATTACGGAATCGTTATGCTATAACGATTTGCTGAGTGATGCGTATTTTTTGTATTGAGAACTATGAATAATCCATTGCTAGGTGGAATGAATCGATATTCGATACCATTACATATATGTGGAAGAAGGTGTGCCTTTTTAATTATTTTGTTTTGATACAACTCGTGCAAACACCTTGCGCACAAAAGTGTTTTGTTTTTTTATTCCAACTAACTAACTAATATCTTCTTTCCAACTGTTCGTCCGAAATAGGTTCGAAAACCGCTGTGCGAAATTGATTCCGAATTTCATTGTTGCGTTGCAAAATGTCGCGTTTAAGAAATAGGGTAGGTTCTATCATCGGACCAGGTGGTCCTTATGCGCACTAAGCAAACTTGTTCTTATTTTATTTTTATTTTTAACTGACTTATTCTAAGATGAGCTTTAAAGAAATTTTTCGAAGTAATTTTTTTTCGATTTCATTTCTTTTTTTTTGTAAATTTCTAGTTTTACTAAAAAAGTGCGTAGTTTATTTTAACTTTTTTTTTATATTTCTTTCTTGCAATGAATATTCGTAAATATTATATTGTTACATACTTAAGAGTTTATATGCTTAAACTTTAACTTAAGGCGCCTGTCAGATAGTGGCTGACATACCGTTAGCGGAGCGACCCGCTAAACCCTTTCAAGAAAAGCGAAGCGAGCCACCCTCCCCATACTTGAAATACACCAGACTTTAATTTTCGAGATTAGGCACTTAAACGCGTGTTTGATTGAAAAAACACAAAATTAAAAAAAATGTAAAATATAGAAAAAACATTTATTCATTTCCTGAACAAAAAAAAAGTTGTATTTATGTTTTTTAGATCATTTGAAGTCAAAAAATAAAATAAAAATATAATTTGAGCGCAATGCGCATAATGGAAGTGTTGCACTCTCTACTCGCTTCTAAAGCGAGTTGGAATCATAACCTCTTTGATCCGTCGAGTCGATGTACAGCTCATAGTTTCAGCTGTCGGATGTCCCCTAAAGTTCGAAAACTGACTTGTTATTCCCAATTTTTTGGTTTGAAACGACCAGAGATAGCTATAATATGACGTCAATGCTTCTGCTTCATAGAGTTGGACTGGGATGATAGAAGCTAAAAATAAAATAAAAAATAGTGGGCGCAACAGATCCGTAGGGACCCTAGTCCGAGCTTCTCACAAACATTCATTTTTGTGATTTTTATTTGTTATTTTTCGGACGAATGGAAGGGATGTGCAATTTTATTCCGAATTCAAACTGAGAAGCTCTTTCATGACAGTTGTACTCTCCGATGTTTGTCAGACGTTCGCGAGAGGTAGCCCGGTGGGAAAAACCTTAAGATGGAATTTGTGTTTTTTCGCGGATCGAACCTGCGATCCCTCGCTTAGTAGTCCGACACACTAACCACTGAGCCTACTGATAGAAGCTTAGAGCCACTTCATTGTGTCCGAAAAAGTCCTTTCTATACAATTGGTTAGAGCCATTGATTGGCAATCGCATACTCAAAGATAACACCGAACTACCTTAGAGGGTACTGGTTTTTTGTTGGCAGAATACACTTAGTTTTGCCTTTATTCACACCTTTTACAAATATTTGCAAACGCGCTAAAGAAAGCTCGTCGAGTTCTGCCGTCAGTGGGGCGTATTCACATAGACAATTGAATAGACTTTTAAAAAACTTGTGCCCTTAATTTTTGCTTTGAATTTCGCACAAGTTTTTCAATATGACAGCATATTGTCTAAGTTCTCATTCGTCAGCGAACGATATCTAAATAGGCAGCAACTTATCATTGATGGCGTCGATCTCTCAATTAAGGATATAATTCTTCAAAATATCCATATTACTGTAACTAATATCGCTGATTTTTACTTGAAAATCGCAGTGATGTTTTTGAACTCAGAATGGTAGCCTATAGCCCATAGAGGTATTCAGGGAGCTGTGGTCCTCCCTCCAAATACTTCGTAGAGTTTAAGTGCGTCACTGTCTCGGAAAATATTGCTCCCATTGCCTTCGGTCCGGTTTTTCAAAATTGATGTCTCCTTCGAAATTAATATTCATAAGAAGCGAATCAGTGATTTTGGAACTAAAACGTGTTTCAGAGAGGGGTTTGCTTTGCCTGCGTAGAGTCGTTGAGTTTCTCGTCACAGCAACAAAGTGACATTTAGCTTGGAAGGATAAGTAATGGTCTTTCTGGTAAATGAAACGCAGCTATATATAGGTACAGGAGGCTAATTTAAATTTAATTCAATTAAAAAATTTCGGTAAGCAGTTTAAGAACAGCTGCCCAAAAACTATGTCTTTCCAGTAGACAATTATATCCCAATACAATTGTTTTGCTAGGATCAGAAGAGCTTTTAAAAGCAGATTCCGGCGCACATTGTTAACCATCCCATATGAAAGGAACGCGTTGATTGATAGTTTAGGTTAGGTTAGGTGAAAGAAGGTTGTCAATCGCAATACTTCAACTCAACATTCGATTGAAAAAGTACAGCCTATGCAGAACTTGAACTCTCCAAATAGGTGCTCGCTGCTCAGATCTCCCCAGCATTTAGCTAAACAAATGCCGACTTAGTCAAATTTTAAAAACTTACACAAAACGAATGGAAAAGCCAGGCCTAGGGTGGCTCCCGGAAATTATTTTTGTTTTCAAAGTTGTAAAAAAACTCTTGCACTATTTCAACCTAGACTTAGGTTTGGAAAAAATAACGGAAAAATTAATTTTTCAGGCTTAATTTCCAAATTTATTTTGTTTTTCATTTTCAAATAAGATATGAATTGAGTATGGAAACTAAAGAAATAAGTAACGTAACCGAAAGGCGCATTTGCTTTCTGCTACTAGAAAATAATGACCTCAATAACTGTAAAATTGCAACAACTGATCGAAATACAGTTTTCGGGTGTTTTTCCAATATCAGGAAAGGAAAAAAACGCCAGAAAACTTTTTCGAAAAAAGACCTGAAATTTCGGAAAGATAGCCAGAAAATTCTGGCTTTTCTTCCTAGGAAAAAAGGCCAGACTTGTATAGAAAATTTTCTGTCGTTTTTTCCAAATAAAAATCTGGCGTAATTTCCGTGAACCGCATAGGCTAATCGGTAGAACTTCAGAAAGTACAAAAATGAACGAAGACATTTGGTAAAGCAAAGATTGGCTCTCATTCCAAAATGTGCGAAAATATAAAAATGTTCCTTATCTTTGTGAATGGCTTTGACCTTTTGACTTCTAGGCTTTCTTGCCTCATCTTCTAATATCTGAATGAGAGTGATAGTCGACAGCAGGGAAACGAAAAATAAATTCTAACCCATTTTGGCAGACCTAGAGGCCCACTGCCATCAGCAAACGTATGAAGGTGAACAAATTTCGTTACCTAAAACGACGTTAAAGGGGAGAGTCGAGGTCCATTTTAAAGAATGTACAATTGGTGCCACTGTTGACTGGAAGTGTCAACAAAGCCGTAATTTATAAACTTCGCAACTCCCTAAAACTTTGAGCTATTGAAAATTGTGCCTGAAACATGATTTAATTTATTTTCTACCGATTAAACATTGCATCAAATCAAAAAAAATAAAGTTACGTATGAGCCATACATTCCTTCTTTTTTTTTTTGATTTTACACTGCCAGGATTTTGAAAACAAATTAGTTCCTCGAACTGACTGCGAATTTCACTATAATTAAAAACTACAATATAGCATTCCCCTGACCAACTGCATAGGTCGCCACCCATTGCTGTTGAAACGGAAGTTTTGTAGAAAAAGTTTCCATTGTATCGGAAGAAAAGTACCAACTGAAACAACAAAAAGCGGAACACACTCGTGTACAATTCTGCGCTAAAAGCAACACAACAAAAGGTAAGCACATCAAACGGCAGAGCTTTGCACACATAAGTGGCTCATGGCAGGGGCAGCAGCAGCAGCAGCAGCAGCAGCAGCAGCAGCAGCAGCAGCATCCAGCCAGAAGTAGCCTCAGGGATTGAACCAATTGTAGGGATTGCTCATGCTCTTCGTGCAACTTCTATGCATGGCAGCACTTGGGTTCATTTACCCCTTTGGCAGTCGATTGCTTCGGCTCTGGCTGTGGCTTCGTCGTGTAGGACTTTGCCTCAGTGGAGCACAATTACACTACCTTAAACCTAGTTACCTACTTATGAGTGGTTTCACTCCGGAAATTTTAAGCCGCATGCCGCCAATAACAATGTCGCCGTGCGTCGTCTTCTCGTCAGGTGCATGCATGGGTCGCACTGCAGAGCGTTGAGAGTTCGGCAAAAGATTCCAATTAAAAGTTCATATAATTGCTTTTATGCTCAATTGCGCTAGGTTCACTAAACATGCAAATGACACTCCGGGCAGATGTTGAAGGAGTGCTGGGACTGCGACTGTGGTATGTCCCACCTCAGAGGTCGGTCCTTTCGCGTGCAACACTTAAAGCATCATCGGAGTCGATGCCGGGTGTGGAAATCGTTGTCTGGAGGTGTCTGAATATAATACTGTTGGCAAAGGACTCGCACGAAGCGCACTCAAGAGATTATAATGGAATCTTCTTAGAGGGATTTGCAGTTCCACAATTATTATGACAGCTGATGTTCCGCATGATGATTGTAGTCCCGTCATCACCGTCGTCATCGCCGTTGTCATTGTTATTGTCAGTGGTGGTGCTGCTGCAGTCGTGGCTATTGTGATTCGAGTCGGTTTCGTATAACCACTTCGGCTGTGTTGCTTACAAATTTTGGCCCAAGTGGAATGGAAATTAATGTGGGTTAGAACAATCTCCGTGTCTTCCGTTCCAGGAAGTTGTTTGCTTGTTATCTGTCTGTCTGTTTGCGTGCGCTATGCTGATGGAATTTGTTTCTCCTATTCCGTGTTATACAGTTGTAGGGCCAAACGCTGGTGTCACAGGGATGGGAATGCCGTATTGAATTTTGAAAAACAACGTGTTTTGCGTGGTACGCCATGCAAATGTGATGAAGATTGATACCATTGGAGATGCCACTTAAACCTACGTCGTGTTTGTTAAATATGCTGAAGAGTTCTTTGACCGCTGATGACTCTCTTATTTATTGGATCCGGCACTTTAAATATTATAAAAGGGTTAAGCCGTCTTTGGCCCTTTGATTGAGAAATGTTTGCCGCGTTCGCCCTGTGATGAAGACTGATTGCTGTGATTATTTTCTCCGACTCTTTCCTGGACCTTGTCCTGTGATACTTAGAAAATGTTCAAAAAAGTGTAACTAGGGGTTTTCGCTCTAATTAGGCAGTCGGAAAGGTTGATTTCGAAAGAGAGACAAATTGTTGAGGTTCAGGTAGACTTTGGCTAATAGCTTCGGTATATTTACAACATTTTATCCAAGGGCTTTCGATATTGCTTTCTCGGGCCTGGATCGCAGCTTTTTCTTCTTTCTACGTAAGCTAGGCGGAACTTCTCAGTACAGTTCGTCATATAATCGCCTCTTTTAAATATGCTTAACTCTCGCTGAATTTTTAACTTTCTCAACCACAAAACATCCCAGCTTGGAGCTTTTGGGTTGGCACTTGGGTTGGCCAACGCGTTTCGCAAAAATATTGAACGACTTACGGTAGTTTATTACTGATTAAAACATATTTTTAATATTCAACGTCGCCTTCGATAGTGATCAAGCTTTGGGTTCGTAATGCATACAGAATCTCCCTATTTGGTCGCAACAGGACTTTTCTTCTCATATGCCTTCTGATTCCGAAGAAACGTGAAACAGAGATTGTCAATAGTAACCTTCCTTTCAATTCCGAAGCCAATACTGACAAAGTCCCTAACTATCTCAAAGCTGTAGCTATTGTGACGTTCTATCCAATTCGTTGATGTTGGGTGGCATTTTTTGTCGGCCTAGACTTATTTCTGCCCCCGTTAACAGCCGCACCCAGCTTACCTTCCCATTCTAGCGATCGCTAGCTACAGCTGTGTGAGCTTTCTAGGGCTGCCGATAATAGACTTGCCTATGCATAGCTCTTCTCCATGGATGCGATCATGGATGGTTTTAAAATCAACAAATAGAAGGTGAGTATCGATTTCGACTTCCCGGGTTTTTTTACGGCAAACCTTTCCGGCCGAAACCGAACTAATTAGGGGTTAATTAGGTTATTTTCGAAGGGTTTCATATAATATGTCAGATCCGTAGGGTAGACTGGGTTCGGTTGAAACACAGGACGGTTGAAACAACACAAATATCTCAGAAGCTGTTCGCGCAATGTGTATGAGTATTGAGAGAAAATGAGGCAGAAATCAGTGCATTTACGATATTCAGCCTTGCTTCTATCGTCGTGCTGCTTGGCTGCGGACTGAAAGCTCTTCATTTTTTTGAGAAGCTAAAGTAAGTTTTTTGTTTTTTTTCTTTTTCTTTGTTGTGTGAGTACTATTCAAATGAGAGTGTTGAGTGTTTTTTTATTGTGTGCAGAAAAGAATGTAGAATATAATAAAGTGATATGCAGAAACGTTTCCGTATTGTTTATGTTGTTTTGTAACTTTTTTTTGTTAGAAAAGTGGCTGGGGACAGTTGAAACATTTTTTATGGGGACGGTTGAAACAATGTGTTTACATGAGCTGAGGTTCTAATGCCACATAGCCTGCCTCCTACCCAAGCTGCTGAAGAACCTTTGTCACTTCCACCTCAAGCAGAGATCCAGCAGGAAGATATTCCGGTACCGGAAGAAACTCCACCAGGAAGACGCAACATAAATGGACAGTACACAAGCACTACTTTCAAGTGGTGCTAATGTGTTTTCCCCGGAAATTGTCCGACCTCTACCCAAGGCTCTGGCAAGAAAATCGAATAGAGGTCGAAAAAAAAGAAAGTCCACGATCTACACTGACACCCCGGAGAAGAAGAAGAAATACAAAAAGAACACTAGAAAAAATAAGACCCCACAAGAATCTTCAAGCTCAGAAGACGAGGAGTACTATTGCCTCATTTGTTTGGATCCGTATTTTGAGAGCAGATCAAGGGAAAAGTGGGTGCAGTGCATCACATGCAAAATGTGGGCCCACGAAGAGTGCACCGAACGTGGCAACACTTATGTCTATCGCAACTGCGACTAAGATTACTGTGAGAACTAATTTTTATTTACTTTTTTATTTTCAAGACTGAAACAAGTTCCTTTATCTTAATTTAATGAAGAAAGTTTTTAGTTTTTATTCATTTTCTGTTATTTATTTTTTGTTCATCTCTTTTTAATTAATTAATATAAAACCTTGAATAAAAAAAATATTGTTTAAGTGTGAAATAAAAAATTAATTAAATACGTTCGAACGTAAGATTTTTTTTTATTTGAACGTGTTTCATTGGACCCCACTCTTTGTTTCAACCGCCCCTGGTATGGGGACAGTTGAAACAAATTGACTTTTCTCATAAAAATTGATGATTTGCTTAAAAAGTACACTATGAACTCAAAAAACCAATGTGCATTAATAGAAAAAATATTGAACTTGCATTTCGCATAACTCCATTATGGCTAGTCTTATTAATGCTTATCCTATGGGCGATAGAAGAAAAATTGTTTCAACCGTACCCAGTCTCCCCTACTTTTGCGCGACGTTAAGGAGATTTACACTTCTGCAGCTGTTGTACCTGGTGAAGGGGTTTAAAATCATTATACTCTCGGTAAACGTAATATTTGTACTCCTTTGAAGGCAGTAATATCTGTTTAGCAACGGTCAGAGGCTTCTCCCTTCTGTTGCTATTCTAGTCAAGCACTCAGGCGCAACACAACACAACAGGCGCACAACAACTAAGTCTCGCTGAAGGTACACTTCTTTTATTCGTCTTTTTTTTTACGAGACGGTTGAAAGAACTGCAGGAGCTTTTAAATTTAGCATTCCGACTTCATCAAAGGTCAGGAAGGAGGTCAAACAATCTAAAGGCCCATTTAGATGATCAGTTATCAGTTCAGTTATCAGTTCAGTTGTCAGTTCAGTTAAAAAAGGCATTGTATTTAGACGTCAGTCCGGTATTCAGTTCAGCTTTCATTTTATGAGGGAATTGAGGTTTGAACATGGTGATTGGTCAAACTATTTACGTATGAGTGAAAGCGTATATCTTAATTTACGGCCAACTGCAATTGAAATGACAACTAAACTGAAACGTATTTACACATCACTTTAACTGATAGCTGAACTGAAAACTTATGGGAATTCCATCAGTTTCAGTCTCAGTTTCAGTTTCAGTTAAACGCTTCAATTTTTGCATTTAAACATCAGTTTAACTGAATGCTTAACTGATAGCTCAACTGAAACTGAAACTGAAATGATCGTCTGAATGGGCCTTAACAAATCGGCAACATCCGATTATATGACTCAATATGATCCAAAGTGATTAGATTTAAATAGGATCGGAATTACTTTTGAACCCATATATATTATTTTGTCACTTGGTTAAGAATTTATTGTTAGTTTGAGTTTTTTTTTCACAGCGGCACTTTATAGGATTATTTTCAAAGGTGATAAAAGACCACAATTTGCCTACGCTTTACAATTTTCTATACTTAAATGTATATTGTTACATTTAAAACCAATAAAATTTTGTATTAAAATAAAATATTTTCGGTGTTGAAATATATCAAATAGATATTTAAATCAAATCTAAAGAAGTATTAAGATATAATAAGATTGTATTATGTTGTAATATTCCATGGGTTTATAAGAAGCAAAAGAAGTATTGAGTTTAAGGTGAATTTAATTCGAATAGAAATTTATTAAAATTCTTTAATTTTTAATTTAATTTAATGTAAATAAGGGTTTGATTTAAATACTTTTGCATTGAAACCTATCATCCTCAATATTAAAATTTAATATTTCATACATATTTTGTAATAATAATTGTAATCATTCCTTATATTATAAGTTGTTTTATTTGAATACATGCAAAATATTAAATTTCAAAAATATTAAAATTATCGCCAGGATTATTAACCGTGAGGGTTTGCTTGAATATTTTAAATGACCGGACCACTTTCTTGTTTTATCCGAGAAACAAAAAAGGATGTACGCTTCATATACTGACAGAAGACTTTAACGTTAAAGGGCTCAAATAAATCGGCAGAACCATTGCACATCGCTTACGCTTATCCCCCAGCTTTAATCTATCAAGAAAATCAATGTAGCCTCTAATATTACTCTTTATAGCACCCACGGTTCCGTCCCATCGCACGGAAGCGAAGGACTTTATTCGCGTTTGGTGAAGTACATATACGTTTTTCGAGTCGTCTTCGGTCTTGTTTGCATTGTCCTCATAAGAAGACTTAGCAGCCAGCTTTATACGAGCTGCAGTACTGTCTAGTCTAGTTTAAAAAATGCAAATCAGTTGTCTATAATGTCTATGACATATAGGGTCGACATCGATTGAACAGTCTTGATCGAAGAGTCTTGCACTTAAACAGGGAAAGACAACTCCAGTAAAGGAAACCTCTGGGTAAGGTGGCGCGATCTAGTTAAAAAGGGCCTCAATCCACTTGCATCATTTATACAGTACGGTAAAAATTGGTTGAGGGTATAAGGTCCACCCTGCACTGTAGCATCACCTATATAATACGTACGTAACCATAATTGCCTGTTTCAAACATTTGCATAAGTTTCACAGTGTCAGGGAACTACAACAAATATTCCGCCATCGATTGCGTACTGTCTATAGTGTCTACTCTGCTACACGTGGTCGAGAGTGACATTTGAACTCATTCATAGCTTGCAAACACCCAACTATCCATATATCTACGGTCTCGACCCAGCATATAACGTCCTTCAACACTGCGACTATGAGTGTGGCTCGGTATATCTGCTTCTATCCTTAAAAATGATATTGTGATTTTTATCACCGACACCGATAATAATAATACGCGACAACGACAATCGATGTTCGCCATTATGTGATAGTATGTAGCGCCAGCGACTTTGAGTTTGAGTGTGAGTTACAGGAGCCCTTGAGTGTGAGAACTTGGATTTCATTTCGGTCCTGAATTCTCGTTATTAATGTCATCGCCAACTGGATATTGGTACAGAAATGACCGCAAGGCATCAAGGACCACCACTGTTGATGGTGAACCTGGCTATGTATACAATATAAATTAATGTAATTTTTTATTTCTCTTTCGTTTTGGTGGTTTTTGTTTATTCCTTTTGCTACTGTATTCTGTATCCTTCGGTCTGCGCTGTCGTCTTCGTTTTTTGCGCTATCCTTTAACCAAATTACCAGAGCATATTTTCTCCGTTAGTTGGTCATTGTTGTTGCTGATTTTCTTTTTGTTGTGCTGTGCTGCCGCATCCTTGTATTTTGTTGGTGTATAGAGAATTTGGGTTTCTTTTTTGTCGTCGCTAAGATATGCAGCGCACAGGCGAAGCAATTTGATGATTTGCTCTAAGAGAATAATGTTCAAATATTTCCTCCCATTAAATCCGAAAGTGGATGCGATTTATTTGTTCGGTTGATTCGTTTTTTTTTTTGCCTCAGTAGTAGACTATGAAAATGAGGCTCTGTGTGCGGGTGTTTATCGTCCTTTTTACTTTCTTTTCCTTCGTTCGAGTATGTTTTTTGCCGTGAGTTCGAATGTTGTCCGTTTTTTTTTGCTGTTGCGTTTTTTTTCGGAATTCACTTCAGCTTACCCTGCGAGCTATGGACGGGGGTGTCAAGGGACAAGGAAGACACCTATAGAACGATATAAGTGATTTACACTTTATTGTGAAGATCGGTCCAGTGAGGCGGGCGGATGGTGGAAATTGGCCCCGATTTGCGCTTAGGTGGAGCTTTCTGTACGGACGCGACCAACACCACCGGGGAAGGTTGAATCTTAAAAGTACTAACTGCTATTGAAATGGCGTTAAGTTTTGTCTGTCTTGCTGTTGGAAGGGAATAGCAGCACCGAACTGTGCTCTGAATGTGTAAGGGGGAAACGGAAACAGGAAAATTATCGAAACATTGAAAAGTTTTCTCGGTTTGCAGTTGTATCGGGTAAGGGATGTTCTTTTTTATTTAATTTTTTTTTGGTTTGCTGGTCCCGGAGCTGGAGCCGAAAGTCACTTAAAAATTTAGCCCATAAAAATTGGTTTTAATAGGACATTTTATCACTCTGGGTGAAATCAACTTTTTGTTTGTACAGAGTTGTGCAGACGGGCTGAGTGGTGGCTAGTCCTCTCCTTAATAAATTATAAATTGCAGAGGAGGCGATGGGAAACAACTCAAGTGGTTGGGATTTGCGTAATAGTCCTAATGAATGAAATGGAATAGTAGGGAGTGGCAGAGCCAGGGATTGTGTGCAAAAGACATCAGATGCTGGGGTAGGTACCTAGTCTACAAAGGTAGGTATGAACTGTCATCAATGAAAAAATGCTACTTTCTATACTTGCATATATTTGTTAAATTATTTATCTGAAAAATTTTATTAAGCAAGACATTGTATCTTCCAAGATTTCGACGCTATATTTTTACAAAGTTCAACAATTTTGACATTTGTTTCCTTGTACGCATTTAAAGTTTTTCTAAAATTGAAGTTCCCACAAAAAGGTAGAGATACCACGTTGTAGGAACACTGCTGAAGTGCTGAGTGTCAGTATTTTATTACTCCTCTCACCATTTAGAAATTCTTTTTTTGCTGCTTCACACGTATTCACAGATAAGAAATTTAAGAGAGAATTTTATTTTCAAAATTTGCGGTTGGAATCGGGTAGGTGCGCGGGAGCTGACCGTCTATTTAATACTTAGTTTATGGTTCCTTACCTCGCTCGGTAATCCACCACACTGACCACTGATCCGAGTTACACAATTCATCTTTTTATTTTCCCAAACTAACAGTGACCCTTCAATAAAGTGCTCTTCATAAAATTACAATAAATAACGAGACTCAAAGTTGTTCCTACTGAAGCGCTTCTCATATTGCATGTACGAAACCATCGACCCAGGGCCGGATTTGGGGGAAGGCATCCACAAAAGAGGGGCCCCACAAAAGAGTCTTCGAAAAGAAAATCTTCCAAATTCCAACGAGTAGACACTTGTAAACAACTTTCCCTTTGATATTTTGTTCGCTATTTTATTAATTATTGTTTTAAGATTCTGCATTTTATTTGGAAAATTGGTAGCCCAAGTAACAATTTGACTTCGGTAAGGCGCTATCGAAGCTATTTCACCTCCCGCAATATTAACTGCATAAGGTCTAAAGGAAACGCATTTGGCGCACTTTAATGCAAGTATTTACTTATTTAAGACTTCCTGAACAGCTTGGATAGACCTTACCGAAACTTTATGGAAGCTTTATAGAGGCTCCAAAATGAACAAGAAAAATATTATATTTTTTTTATTACATTTTTCAATTTTCTATTTTCTTATTTTTTTTATTTTTTTTTATCTTCTTAATAAACATTTTCAAGGACTTTTTGCAATTTTCATGGAGTTTACATTTACGTACTCGTTATAATTTACATTTTACTTACATGCGCCACACTGAGAATCGAACATGGGCCCTGTTGCGTAGTAGTCCAATACACTACCCCCTAGGCTTATTCGTCATAATGCTGTAGCAGTGCTAAATCTGAACTACTTGGTACATTTTAGAGTTTGGTTAAGATTTGAAATAAACTTGCAACTTACTCGACCGAAGTTGTAAGCAAGACATTTAGTGTTACCCTTATTTATTCATGGGCGAAAAGTGTTTATTTAAAATCACATTACTGACATATTTTTCAATGTGCTAGAAGTATTTTATTTCTTGTAATTTTTCCCCCATTCATTAATTATGGTTTCTTTAGACAGCTTTGATTCATTTCATATGAAATTAATTTTTACCTCTATAAAGCCTCCATATGTAAGTTAGGAGTACGAGTACGAGTAAGTGCTTCTGTACAGCTTCCAATCGCAAGCGGTTGACTGCATGACAGTTCATTGCTTCTATAATGCCTTCGATCAGAAGCTCTAAAGAAGCTTCTAGGAAGCGCTTCGAACCACAAGCTTTATCGAAGCAATTCACTTTCCACACATCTCCAGACACATTTTCAGATGTCTAATAGAGATCTTATCGAAGCTTAATTCCATATCCCTCTATAAAGCCTATGTATATGCTTCGTAAAGGACTTACTGAAGTTATTATCGAAACAATTGCTTCGAAATAGATCAACTTCGTTTAACCAAGACTATAGAAGCTCTATCCAAGCTGTTGCCTACAGAAATTACAAATTTGAACCTTACCGAAGTAAAATTGTTACTTGGGAGGGGCCTTAGGGCCTCCAGACCTCTAAATCCAGCCCTGCATCGACCACTACAAAGTTCGAAAGTAACATTTCACATTCGCAAGTTTAAACGTTTTAAATAAAATTCGCAATCACAAAACTCAATGGGAAACCTATTGCCCTAAGAGCATTTCAATGTGAAAAACAAAGCCATTATGCTGCTGAGCACTGTCAGTAGACGATATTGTGTCCTTCCACTTCTGAACTCTAAAGGGTCCCATGCACTGGCGCTGCTTGCAACACCACCAACAATGACAGGATGTGAGCAAGTAAAAAGTCTGATTTGAGATACTGTCAGGAGACTTTTTCTAAACCACGCAAAGATTGATTGCATCCACCTAAGCCCAAATATCGGAATTAACTTCCCCTAGAAGACGTACAATCCGCAACTGTCTCGCAACACATCTCGTCGTCCATACGAAGCTTAAGCTGCCACAAACCGACGTCCATTTGGAATCCGACGAAGCGAGATATTTTTCAATTTTCAGTTAAAAACAAAAGGAACCAAACTTTCCTCGCATTGTCAAAATATTTTCTCTCCTCAAATTCGAACTCAGAAAGCAAAGGAGCAAAAAAAAAACTGCGACTCTCCCAACTCGCAAACTATAGCTGCTCAAAGTTTGTGTGTTAAATAAATTCAATTTTCACCTTTTTGTTTGGTAACAAACACGAAAGCATCCTTTCAGAGTCATGTGCATCCTTGAGAGTGCTGTGCTCTTTCTCCCCGATATTCGTTTTGACCAATTTTGTTGTTTGTCATTTTTTGTTGGTTTGTTGCGTCAGTTCTTACACCCACCTCAATATATGACGGTTTTGAAAAGGAAAATCGAAAGAGAAACTTTCTCACAATATTGTGCGGCGGTGGTGAACAGTTTGAAAAATGAAAACTTTTGTCGAACTGGATGTCAAGGTTGCATCATAAATGGACGCCTGAGTGTATATCGGTCCAAGCACAGCTGTAGCTGCATAGCTACATACCAAGGTTGAGTAGGAATGCTCAGCATTTGGGAATTTATAATATCCGAAAGGATTTCTATTCCACTCTGCTGGCACACACTGACACACACGAGCAAACAAATCGGTGGTACTGAAGTATGTCAGGTGAAAATATTGTGTGTCGATGTTTGTGTGGTGGATAAAGTTCACGATTCGTTGGCCACTGTGAAGAGTGGACCATGGACCTGGACGTTTCTAAAATGAAAAATTTTTAATTCTCTCCATTTCCATTGAAATCAAAAAAGCTTGTCGGGTCAACAGTCATTCGACAGCACATTGTTCGTGAAAAGTCATTTGCTTGTGCTATTGTTGGGAATGTGTTCTTTCAATTAATAATTGGAGTGGCTTTGTCGTTTCAGGAAAAACGAGACCATGATGTGAGGTGCATGCTGTGACATCGACGACAGCCATTTCGATGGAATTCAAAGTGGAATTCGGAATTCATTATGAAAGGGGTTTTCGTTGGATTGTGTGGGCTGGTTTTGTATGTAGTTCTGAACATTCCTTGCATAAGTCTGCTGATGCCGTGTGATAGGGTAAGTGATGAGGGTTGTCAACATAGCCACTTTTCGGTTTATCTTGTGGCAGTTGTGGAATATTCGGTCTAAAATCTATCGAATATTGCCATGACTTAGAAGATATGACGGGTACCCAAACTAAATAAAAAAAACTTGAAGCTGTTACAGAAGACTGCATATCTACATGTGCTTGTGCATAGCATAAAGCTATGTTCAGACGGTTTCCAGATCTGACAGCAATGACAAAATTTTCTGTATTTGTGCAAAATGAGTGAATTAAATAATTTCAAATACGTGGACGACGAAGACTATCCAACAACGAGAAGGGTCTAGGAAAGTAAATAACCCTTTCCTAATTTTTTTATGACACTCGTAAAAGGATCCCTTTTGAATTACTTTTTGTTATGTCAGTTGTATTCTACCTTTTATGATGCTTGATGCTTGACAATGGAATGCGGAACAGATATTGCAGGGACCGAAACCCTGGGGTTCCGTGGGCGAGTTAAAGGGGTTCCGTAGACAAAACATAATCGTGCCGTCGCGTCGCATTGAAATTCATCATCAATTGTTCTCCTTCCATTTGCAACAGCTTACCGATGGCTGAGTTTTCGGCTTACACTTACGCAAAAAAACAGACTGGACGCAGCTCCAGACCTTTGCATTCAGTTGTCGGACATTAAGCCTAATTTAAAGGATATCTTGAGTAAAAATGTGAAAAAATTTCATTCTTCACATTAAAAAGATACAACGTATTTTTAACTTTCTCCATTACGTACAAAATTTCGAACTCGAGATGTTAATCAATTCTAACATTACGATGATAGGCGCACTGAAAATAGTGGGTCGCAAAATTCTGTCCCGAGGCCTACAGCCTAAGCGGCTGAACGAATTTCGTTCAAATTTCGGATTTAAAGTTTGGAGGCTTACAGTCCGGGGCCGTTTGGTACTTCCCATACAAAATGTTCGTACCAGTTTGATTTGTTCGAAAACGGCTCTAACGATTTCAACAAAAATTGATATTTAATCAACGGTACTTTTGAAATTTGGACATATCTCGAAAACGGTCCATACGATTGTAACAAAAATTAATTTCTAAGGTAATGTGGTCATTTCTAACTTAATGGAAAACTCAGTTTTTCTCTGTATCATCGCAAAATGGATTTTTGAAAAAAGTCGTTTTTGAAAAATATAGTTTTCCCTAGTTTACCTCAAAACGGCATGATTTTGACCAAAATGCAAAATTGATGTTTTAAAAATGATTGCGTCCTTAATTTTCAATTCGAATCACTGGAAACGCACACTTATCTCGAAACTGCTCATATCTCGAAAACCCCATTTTCGATTTCGATAAAACCCTAAAAACCAAGTAATGCTTTTTTATCCCGCACAATAACTTGTACTCGGCTTTCAGCTAAATAGTTAAGCAATAGTATTTTTCAAACTGAACATTGCAATATTAATTTGGTACTATTTTGTCTGCGAAATTTCACAAAGGACGCTTTAACGATCTCAAATACGTACGCGGCCAAAACAATAGCAATTAATATTTCTCAATCAAGACCGAATGAAAAAAAAAATAAAAAAATTATATTTCTGACAATGTCTGCCAACGGATCTGCAATTTTTTTGTTAACAAACATCTGTCAACCGTGTGAACTGACAATTTTTTACCTGACAATGTTGTCAGAGAGTCAGGATGGTCATATAGCTTAAAGGGATTTTAAAGTTATTAGTCTAGAAAAGTTGGCGAGAGAAATGGAACTCCATAAAGCCCGGAATAGAAGAAAGGACGCTGGCCCTACCCTATGTCACAAGTACTCTAAAACACCAACTGCCTGCTGTTTATTCGTTTCAACAGAGTTCGAACTTTTTAGTCCTTCATCAGACGCTGGTGAGGAACAGTGGACTAACGAAACTAATGCCGGTCGTACACTATACGTGCAGATTGATTGTTTGATTCACAATAATTTATTTAGCAGAGCTCTCCTATTTAAGTTCAGTTTCTCACAATTTTTACAATTTTTGAGCTTAAATTAAGCCACATTAGTAAATAATATTAAACTTTTATTCAAAAAACTTTTTATGAACAGACTCAAATTTCACTTAAATGTAATAAAATTTAAATCATTTCGTATTCCACTAGATCTCCAATATGTTGGACCAACGCGGTTCAGATGATTGAGGAATGGTGCTCAATAAGTGTGCTGTTGAATGCCGAGCTCGTTGAGTTGTGCAACGCGTTTTGAGTAAGGATTTGTGTTCACGTCCACGTTATCTTGTCAACACGATGTTCAACACTATTTGAACTCTTCGTTGGCGTGAGGTGAGTGCAACGAAAAATACGCGCGTTGAAGGAATCTTAAAATCATACCACTGTAATCCCAACTGCTACTATCTATAGTCGATCTTGCTGGTTGCTGATGCTTCAGAACGTTTGCTACAGAACGCGTTTTTCTGGTACTTGGTATGGTGTGGGAGGATATTTTAGTGACCATCGTACCTGCATTACGTGCGCAACGCATTAATCATTAATATCGCATAGAACTCCTATGTAGGTATGATGCGTCCGATTCTATGTAACCAACGCGTTTGACGGAAACTGTTGCCCAACGCATTGCTCAATGAGTGAACGGGTAGCGTACGACCCTTCGTTGCTCGTTGAACATGGTTGTATATCGCTGTAAGTAACGATTTAACGAAAACGTACTACATATTATCTGTTCAAAGTATTGTCATTTCAGTGATTAAAATGGTGCGCTGCACAAGAGAATCTTCAATCACATGAAGGTGTGAGTAGCTGGCAAATGACCACGACGAGTGTATTGTACGGGTTCCGTAATCAATGTTGCTTGGTTAAGTGTACAAGGCTTTCAACGTGTCTATCAACCATTTGACAAACTTTAGAAACTTACCGTCAATTCAACAGTTGAATGAGTTGATCAACTCGGTGAAGGGTGAGTCGCTCAACAACTAGACTGGTTATAATAGTGCACAAGCTTAACAAGTATTTGTTTATAAACTGCTAAAATTTGTTGATTAGTGGCGCGCATCGTGGACGACCGGCATAAAACGCCAAAAAAATCTGTTGAGCATCTTTTTGCTAAAAAGCAGTTGATAAACAAGGAAATTGTTAAGTGTGTCCTCCCCTAAAGCTTTAAATTTTTATGA
Organism: Cheilosia variabilis; assembly: GCA_951230905.1. Classification (NCBI taxonomy): domain Eukaryota; kingdom Metazoa; phylum Arthropoda; class Insecta; order Diptera; family Syrphidae; genus Cheilosia; species Cheilosia variabilis. The sequence continues at coordinate 20,358,728 of OX579679.1, read as the reverse complement.
ATCTGAAAGTCTTCGCCAAGCCAAAGGAAAATGTTTTTAGTTTCCCTCCATTGCGACGTGATTACTTGACAATTTCCTAATTATTTGCTGAATTAATTGAGCCTTTCAAGTTCATGATTGCTGTTCAAACACAGTCCAAAGTCTTCTAACAGATGGAATTTCAATCGAGTGAGTACTCTCTATATGGGGCCGAAATGTGTTGCAACATCGGAAAATATTTACCATCTACTTAAAGTCATCATCCAGCCAATTGTGATATGAAGATAACACACTTCGGAAATCTCGTATATAAACCCCGGCACCTATGCGATAAAATCAGTTCAAAACAACATTTTTTTGACAGCAACTTCAATAGCTTTCAATAATGCGCTCAATTATTATTTGCTTGGTGCTCTTAGCGGTGGCTGTTTCGGCTGATCTTCAGTCCGACATCGACGAAATAGCCAATCATCTGCCAATGGACGAGCTGGCTGTAATCGGTCATAAGTACATCGCCGCCAATCCTGGCGTCCTCTCGGAAATCAGCAATATTCCACCCGGCGCATACGAGAAGATTATCAGGGACTTTATCAATAGCAAGCCGATGGAGGGTATTGTCGAGTATCTAGCTCGCCGAGCAATCAACGCCGAACGTATTATTGCCCATCTGGTGTCGAAAGTCGAGAGCTTCCATCGACGATTGTTGAACAGGCAGTCAGCCGGCCGAGCTAGATCGAGTATGCCCAAGTTGAGCGGAGATTTCGCCGCTGATTGCTTTAGAGTCATACTGTCGTCAAATGCACCAGCCGTGGTTAATGAAAGACTGGAAAACAGCCCAGATTTCGCCAATTTTGTTGAGGCTGTCAGTGATCCGGAATTCAAGGCTTTGATGTATCGGGCTTCGGCTGAGTTATCTGATGGACCACAAGGTAGGGGATTTTTCAGCAAGGTCTGGAGCGCAGCAAAGAAAGGTTTGGTGGTTGCTGGAGCAGTTTCAATTCTTGGATAAATGTTTGCAAGGTCTCCTTAAGAAAAGTTGACGTTAAATAAAAGGCTTAAATAAACACTAAGACCGTTGCTACAAAATAATTTGGCTTTCACTTTCTTCGGATTTTTTAAGTTATAAGTTTTAGGTATTGTGATGTCGAAAAGACTCTTCTTTCAGCATAGACTTTGAAGCTTATTCAAGGCAGTACTTCATCCTGTTAGGCTGAACGATTTAATACTATTTGTAAGGAGATCTTCAATTGTGAGCCAGGGTGTTGGGAAAAAGTTTGTGATGATGGTGGAGAGATGAATTATTGGGTCAACTGCAGCGTTTATACTCTGGGCTACTGATTCATAGGAATATACCACTTTATTCATAGAAAGAGTTCAGCAAAGAGCCTTGACATCCAAGTGGGGGTTGTTTATCGCTGTAAATGTACGGCCACTACCCACTCCAAGTCCTGTCGTTGTCGTAGCTTGGGGAGTTACTTTTTTGACGACCGTAAAGCAAATAAAAGCCTCAATCATGACATTCGTGAAGGGCTTAAAAGACGCGAGATGGGAATAGCAAAAAAAATGAGGAGCTTCGTAAGAGAATATTTTTATGTAGATTTGTGTGTAGAGGAAGACTTCTAAGTCTTCTGTGATTTAGCCCTTATACCTGGATAAGTTTGAAAATATCAAGCTAATTTATGCGCACACACCCACTGAGGAGAATTATAACGCAACCACAAAAGCATTCTACGAGCTGAAGTATGATATCAGGATTGTAGTTTGAAATTTTAACCAACATTTAAATCTGAAAAAAAGATCAATAACCTTTATGATAGAACCGACGAAAAAGAGCCCAAACTATAATCTATTGCTAGCATACGGACTTGGCGACTTGGCGGTCTTTCAGCTCATAAATCTGCCAACAAAACTCATTCGGGCTTACCAATAATCAACTGTAGTCTGGCAGTTTACGCATAGACCGCAAACTTTCCAAAATCCCTTTACCAATAAACAAATATAGATAATCGCTAATATCGCTAACTGTAGGGTTAAATGTTAATGTTGAGAAACCCATGTTTATCTCGGGCATTAGCTAAATAAATCCTCCCTAAATGTCATTTTGAAGAGGAGTATTGCCCAACCACCCTAAGTGATGGTTGATGGTATGGAACTTCGTAATAGGAGCGAATTTAAATACTTACGGCCATATTATTCACTCCGGGTGTAACTCAGATTTAAGTTAATTTTACACTCGATCATTAATCCGCATCTTTTAAACCCGACAATTGAAACCTATGTCCATATTGTTCACTGAAAAACATGCATTAAACCTGCACCCTTTTACACTCGATCATTAATACGCATCTTTTAAACCCGACAATTGAAACCTATGTCCATATTGTTCACTGAAAAACATGCATTAAACCTGCTGGATTAAATATGGATTTAAATTCGGATTTAAGGCACTTTAATCTGTTTTTAGTCCGTTTTAAACCCACGTAATGGGAAACTTTCACAAATAATGACATTTGTTTTTTGTCCTTGGAAATTGATTTGATTTGTAGTGTACCGATTTTAGTTTTCAGTGCATTAGTCGAATCTTGGAATGTATGTAGCCTCCAAACTGTCTCATTCTTTAGTCGAAAATATTTCCGAAAATTCACCACATCGTAATCGAGGACGACGTTGATTTACCATCAGCTCTCCATTTCATGAATGAAATCCATTATTTTCTAACTCTTTGCTACTTTTTATTTTGAATTTCATTTGCTACTTTTCTTTCAATATTATGAAATTGAGTTTTAACCCGAGTTAAAGTACTTAAACCGGTCTCCGGAGTGCAGCTTAAATCCAAACGGATTAAACGCTGTCAAGTTTAAAAAACTGGGCTTATGCTCGGGTTTAACGACTGAATATTATGGACTTGGGTTTAATTTTTGGGTTAAGCTCACTTAAACCCGGGTGTAACCTTTAACCCGGAATAAAACGAATGAATAATATGGCCGTTACTGACTTACTCTATTGTTTAGCTTGGGCGTTTATAAATAATTATAAACTAATTTTAGTAAATTGTAAATGTTTTCTGATTTTATTCGTTGGAATACAACAATGCAGGTGGTTTTTAAGTCTAGCAAACACAAATTCGTACAAAAGTATGCACAAAATTGAAAAATATTGCATTTTTGTTTTGTTTCTGAACACTTGAAATATATATTTCAAATATTTTGATTAACTGAAATGGTTTATGCTCTTCTCAGCTTTATCTTGTTTAGTTGTGCTTGGTTTTTATTTTTTAATAGATTGCAAGTAACGAATGCTAAGTAAAAAATAAATTTGATATAAGCTTGGGATCTTTCCAATACTTTCTTAAAATTCGTCGCAAAGAGAATAAAATATCTGTTCACTTAAGATTGGACAGCTCATACCTGAATACCTACTTTTTTTGTACAATTCTCAATTCTCCCTTTATGAAAACGAAGTTTGTTCCCCGAGAATAAGAATCTCGAATGAATCAATGCGTGAAGGTGTGGTGTGAAAAGGTTGTGAAAAGGTTGACTTCGAAAAGGTTGACTGTGAAAAGGTTGACTTCGCGGAAAATATAGATATTGTCAGCATTCATCAATGTCCACGCCAAATAATAAATTTAGGAATTTCTGGAGGACTAACAGGTACTAGGTGCGAATTCAAGATAATACAGAATTCTGTTTTATTTGTTGTGCATTTATAGAGGAGAACACGTGACAGCTTTTGTGTAGAAGAATGTCCACGGCTTTCAAGTGTTTTTAAAAGATCAAAGTATATTTATTTTCACAATTCCATATACTTTTGCAATTACTGTTTCGTAGCTTGGCAAATTGCAATTCAAACGGCAATGAATTAGCAGGCTATTATTTCTTTCAAAAATATTCACCTGCTACCAATTCAGATGTGATTTTTAGACTACCAATAAGCTTTGATTTGCATCATCAGCCTACGAATAAATCCAAGCGTTCTAATAAACTAATGTTCCGTTTATTGAATAACTTGAAAGAGATCTTATTACGACACAAATTCTCATAAATTAGTAGTGAAGTATTAGAAAGTACTATAAAAAGTACCGAAAATTGTGTCCGATTACTGATTTGCATATGATATTTGACAGATCAGCGGATATTTTGTGTTTTTCCCATTTGTGTTTTGTTTGATGCTTATAAAAAGCCCTTGAAAGATATCTGTTGGGCAAATTAATTTGCAAGTTATATATTCCTTTTTTTAGAATAAAATTCTTGTTGTGAAATAAACCAATGACCTTGTTTTTCCCGAAAACAAATTCTGAAATTGGAATTCTGCGATGACAAAAAATGTGATAGATCTTAAGAAAGTTGTCGCACTAGCAAATGTGGAGGTCTTATTATTTATTGGTTCCGTTTCACTAATGCTGTACATTATTACTTAAGCTGCCAACCAGCTAATCGTCGACATTAGTGTTTGATTACGAGTAAGGCCGATTAATATGAATTCGACGGAATAAATGTCTGCCAATATCTGGTACTTGGACTTCTTCTAGGTTTTATAGTTGCCAAAGCACCAATGCGGGTATCCTTCAGTCCGCAACACCAAATCGATGTTGTAAAAAGATTTTACTTCGAAAGGCCACCACCATCCCAGCTACTAAGCACAGCGCCAGAAGTAATCACAGAGGTGTCAGAGGCTGTCAAAGTTTAGTAAAGTAATCGCGCATAAATGTTTATAAATAACACTTTCAGGAAAGAGCTGTGTAAATTCTCGCTGCTTATCCAAACAACATTTTAGAGGCGTTTTTAGGTAATGTCATAAATAAATAAGGCAACATTTTCTTTAATTAAGAAAGGCAAACAATCTTCGATTGGACGCTTTTAGAAAGGAGACAAGTTGCCAAAGCCAACAAACTGACCTGGTAATTACACAATTTCAGAAGACCCACTTCTAGGCTTCTTTGTTGACGCGATACAAAGAAAATTGCAATAAAATACTGCAAATATTTACAAATCACTGGAGATAAACACTGACTAGCCACTTTAAAAGTGATGATAGCACCGTGTATATAAACCCCTGCGGCGTTCGACGCAAATCAGTTTCGCTTCCGAGAACTAGATCAACCGTCTGAAATGTATACTAAAGCTATATTCTGTGTCATACTGGCAGCTGTTGCCGTTTCGGCTGACCTTCAGTCTGATATTGACGACATTGCCAGCCACATTCCGATGGAACAACTCGTTCTAATCGGCCAAAAGTATGCCGCCACCGATCCAAGCGTCCGTCCTGGACTTCTAGCCATAGCTGACCTAGACTCCGACGAACTTGTTGATGACTTTGTCAGCGTTAAGGAGGTGGACAATTTGATTGAGTACTTTAACCGTCGCGGAATTGACGCAAAGGGTATTATTCTTCGTCTGGCCAAGTCGGCTGCAGGATACAATCATAAGTTGCTGAGGAAGCAATCACCGGGACAACTGAGATCTAGTTCGCCAGTCATAAGTGGAGATTTTCTCGCCGATTGCGTTGGAGTGATTTCGTCATCCGATTTGTCAGCCGTTGTACATGAAAAACTGCAGAGCAGCTCGGATTTTGCAAACCTAGCTGAGGCTGTAAGTGATCCTGAATTCAAAACCTTGGTCTACCGCGCCGTAAACTCTAAATCCTTTGCCGGTACATGCGTCGATTGTAACGAGATTCTGGGTAGAGGATTCTGGAGTAATCTTTGGAAAATGCTCGTACATGTCGGTACAAATCTCATAATGAACATGTTCGGCTAATAAGAGAAAGTCAATAAATTCCAAAATTTCACTGCATTCACTTAACTATTGCCGGGTTTTTTGAGAAGTTTTTGTTGTTTTCGTCAGCAGCTTGAAGACACGCTGGCCTTCATTCTTTATTATTCCAACCTACATTCATAAAACTATGTCCAAACCCAAATCTTTAAATACTTTGCTAGGACCTCTTTATTTAAAATTGTCGAATACCGACCAGAAAAGGTGCGGTTAGGTCTGAAAAACTTTGCACTTTCCACTAGTATGAGAGAAAATGTTTCCAACAAAATCGTATATAGTTGTACCATCCCGTAAACAAACTGTCAAACTGATATGCAGGGACAAGAAACTTTTCCACACCAAAAGTTGCCTCTTCGTTGAAATTTTAAGAACATTTAGGGCTAGTCGTCCAGCTGTTGCAACATAGCATTCAACAAGTTTCTGGGTCGGAAAAACGGTGCACTTCCCCCAAGATCCAAAAGTCCTTACAAATTCCAAAGTGAGTACTGGTTACACCGTCATCAACAGCACAGCATCTGGACTATCATCATAATTCGCCAGTCTGAATACCTAAAGCATTTGCTATCCTACTGCGGATGAAAAACAAAGCACCAAAAAGGCTGCACCATACTGAAACTGAGTTAAGGGATCTGCTTTGATGGGATTATTGCTCTAAGGAGCGGTGAAGAACAAAGAAATTGTAACAAAACCTAAACCATAGAAGTGTCAAAAATATTTTCACTAAAAGCTAAGTGGAACTGAAATTGTCTTGGAAAAGTTTGCAAATAAGAGACCCCATTGGAAAGGATGTATAAATATAGGGTGACTGAAAGATGATGCAATAAAGATGACGCGCTGTACCTACATTTTATGAGGGTTCTTGGACAATTATGCTCAGTATTTTTCGATAAACTGCGGTCACAAGGAAAAACCGCTAAATTCTGTTTTACTCATTTATATGATGATATGTTTTTTTTCGAAATTGTGGACACTTTTTTTAAAGATATAAAGCTGAAAAAATTTACAAAATAGATCAAAATCATCAAAATCTCAATTTCGTCTTAAGTCAACTTTAGCGGTTATGGTTTGTGGCCACAGAAATGATCGTGAAGAAATAAATACTAGAAGAGCAGTACACCATGATTATAGCTAATTTTAAAAATCAGTCTCCTTTCGTGCAAACCGTATTTAGAGAGGTAGCTCACTTGGAATGAAATTTTATTTCAAACTTCATTTCATGCACCTTTCTGGATTTATGTGATCCAAACTTTTGTTAATTGAGGAAGAAACTTTCATTAAAAATCGTCCAATGGCACTCATTCTCTTCATATATATCTATCTATACATATAATAAAACTGTAGCCGTTTTAATGTGTTAACGGTTGGCGTGAAAACTACTGCACAGATTTCGATGAAACTTGTTTTAAATGTCCCTTAAGATCCCGAGAAGGACATAGGCTATTCCTTTCATTGCCATGCCTTTTTTTGGGGGCGTTTTTGAACAAAATGTGTTTTTTTTTTCTGACTTTACTGCTCAAACAATTTTTAATCATTGCAAACAAAACAAAATGCTTAACAGAGCCAACAATTTTCAAATGGTGACTTCGGCAAATTCAGAAATTTTCTGCTCCCAAATTAAATATCACAGATTTTTGTCATATTTCTATTCCTATTAGTGTCTTAAACTCTTTAATATTGAACAAATATATAGGTTAGGTAGAGACGTTTCTTTTTGTCCGATTACGACAAAACCGAATTTTATGAACTATGGACCAAATGAAAGGTGAGTCTAAGGTGAATACTATTCACTGCATTTGATTATGATAAATTCACAACATAAAAAGATCTTTGCAACGTATTGCAAATAAATTGAATGGGTCTTACCTTCAAATGCTGCCTCAGAGCTGTTTTATAATAGGTACATTCAAATTTATCCGCTTATTTATGTCGTCGAAGATATCGTATGAAGTATCAGGCTACAGCAACTTAAGCTGATCGAAATATTCAGATGCATATTGGATATTAAACATGTGCCCTTGGTTGATCAAGCAACACGATGGACTTGGTTGAAGACTTGGGTCAGTTGGCCGTCATGCTTTGAATATTGAAGTGATTAAGAAGCCGTGTGTTAGGGTTACGTCCCGAAAAATAGTTTATAAGTCGAAAGGTATTTCAAAACGTAATCTTGGGTTTTCGATAATTCTAAAAAACTTGTCCTCCTCTACCACCTTGGTGTTGAAATTACCAATTTAATGCGGCACTTAAAACGATAGGTTTCGTTGATTATATTTAACGAGGCTTGGCAAGAAAAAGTATGTATCTCCTATTCAGCTTTACAAAAAAATTTAAAAATCTTAAACGGAATTAGTTTCGAAAATTTTCCTCAGCAAGTTAAATATTGGTATACCAAGCTTACCAATGCAGAAAAGAAAATGTTACAAATCGCAAAGAAATCAGCAACAGCAAAGTTTACAAACTTTCAGCTTAAGGATCGCTTTTGAAAATACCGACAGTAGTTTGTGGACGAGCAACATTTCACTGCCAGCAAACTCCTCCACATACGCTCACATTCTTCCGGAACTCAACTAAACACTCGTCCGAGCTCACATAATATTCAATTTTATTTCCTTTTCTTTACTTAAACGAAATTACTTCAAGCAATCACCCGGATAAGTAACTTTAAGTGTTTCTCTTGTGTCCTAGTAGCAAACCCATACACACACAACATGTGTGCTGCCATCGCCCCCAAACATGATCCGACACAATGCAAGTTTATTAAATACTTCTTCCGGCCAGGAGACGAAGAACCCCCTTCAACCAGACTACACTCAGACTCACGTCCATCAACCCTATATGCGTGGGGTATGGGTGTCTAAGAGAATTTTCTCATTTGTTTCCGATTCCCGGAAGATGGACAAGTGCAAAAAACAGTAGATACTGACTACCATCTCCTGTTTGCTGCTCAGTCGTGCGAAATGAATTCAAAAAGTTATTACTTCTCGCACCCTCCCAATCTGTTATCTGTTGTTCTGCCTTCCATTTCGTCGTAGAAAATACGACAGTGATATCTGAAAATCTGCACATCAGCCGGAAGACAGACAGCGTTCCAAGGAACAATTTTCTATATATATATATTTTTTTTTTAGCCCTGAACTTTCAATTACTACAGCTCTAACGATTTATCATCGGTCGGCTTGTGAGCTTCATATTTCAGTGGGGTTGGAAATTGCATTGAAAACGAGACTGGGAAATGGACCGCCTTGGGAAAAGCATTCAATTACCACAAATTAGAAAAGTTGTCTTCCAATAATTTGGTAGCCGGACAAGCTACTGGGAAACCGGTGCTCGTTTGATTGCGGAAGATGTTCCGCAATCTGAAAGTAGAAAGTTGTGATCGAAAGAAGTATAATCGCATTACTGCCATTAGGGACCGTCGAAAAAGTCAACAACTGGTCCCCGGGAAAGCAACAAAGTTGGAGTACTTCAAGAAACAGGACCATGGACCGAGTCATATGAAAATGAACTTTTGTCGCCGATTTGTAAACTAGGGAAAGCGAAACTTAAATTTCAGTTCAAATGCAATTATGACGACAGGATGGGGTAACTCCCGATAAGTCCTTCGGTTATTTTTTTTTTTTGTCTAGGAGAGAGTTATTTAATATTTATATAAGTTATATTTAGTACATTTGTGAATTTTCTTTATACGTGCTGCCGGAGGTACCTACATCCTACAGCTTGCACGGAGCGATGTAACTTAAACTGATTCCTTTTAAATTTTTTAAGCTTCACTCATGGCACCGAGTACGACCACAAGTCCTGCCAGTGAGTTCGCTGGGTATGACTGACTGTTGTTGCCATTTTATTGCCCTGGTGCCGGTTGTCAGTTCCAACCACAGCTAATCGGACAGCGGACTGGGATTTATGATTTTGTTATTGTGGGAACGACGGTCTAGTATATTCGTTCGTAATCAGGAGTGCCTGTAATCATAAGCTTGCGTCCACCAAACCTATGAGATCATAGCAAATATATTTTTAAACGTCTTAACGAGTCCGCATGCTGAATGAAGTGACAAAGCGTAAAGTAAAATAGCTCAGGAGTCGTCGCGTTGAACTTTACGATATTTACGATCTAAATCGATATAACGAGTGAAGTCGCATTTGGTTCGCTATCATTGAATGCGTTGTAGTCAAAATCTGGCGAAATCCTCAGACCGGACTCCACTCACTTAATAACAACTTGTGAGATTCCAGTTCCAGTAAAGAAAATCCGTTATTCGAGTCGATCAACTGATGAGTTTTTTACATAGCTGCACGCATTAATACACCCGTACAGCAGAACAAGCATCGAACACTGATCAACGCGTTAAATCCACCCGTAGTAGGTATAGTGTAAGTGTTGTTAGCACTCTCTCTTCGGGGTCAATTTTCCCTTTTTCACTTTTCACCATACTCAAATTCCCTTTTAAAATCCCACGATACTTTTTTGCGTCAAAATTCAGTTTTTAAAAGTAAAATTTGTATAACAGGGATAGAAAATCAGGTTAAATTAACCTTTAGCATAAAAACCAAAGTTTGTAACACTGCTATGATTATTTGTTGGTACTGGAATATTTTGATAAAAAACGATTTACCATGAGCTGTTTTTTATGGACATTCAGTGTGTTGATAATCATGGTGAACTACAGTTGTTTTGACATGATTTCACCAAAAATTTATAGTTTGAAAGATTTTTGTCAGATTTCCAAAATTCCCACGATTTGGTGCTTTTTCCCTTTATCCTACAGAAGGCTTTTCGGACACCGAAATTCCCACAAAAGGGATAAATCCCACGATATAACAATGCTGAGTATGGTGAATAATGATGTATAAAGCAGGTTATTCAAATTTAAATCGCCAAATTAAAAACATTGTAAAATATAATAAAACCCAGCAAATTATTATTTAAAATACAAAAAATAACGCATTAAAAAAATAAAACGAAAACAATTAATTTCACACAAACTTCAGCCAATATTATTAATAAAACAAAAGGAAAACAAAAACAACCTAAAAATCAAAAGATCAGTCTTGTGTACTCAATGTACTCAACTATTTCATCGTGATTACCATCTTCATAAATCTTGGCATTAAAAAAGAATTTCAGCAGAAGTCTCTAAATTATTGCAGCAAATTTTTTTAACTTTCGAATGAAAGTTGCATTTAAAGAATCGATTTGCATCCTCGACCTACTTTTTGTTTTTATCGCATTCATATAAATTCAAATTCCCCGAGCTCCACGAACTCTGGTTGTCCCAAGGCATTTGTCGTCTTCTGAACCTTAATTTTAGGGATGTGCAATTTACTTCGATTAATTCAATTTCCAATTTGAAAATCCGAAATCGTTAAATTCTTTGCGAAGCCGATACCTACCTTTTGTTTTTTTTTTTTGTAATTAGTGGGAAATAGAAATATATTAAGATTTTAATTCGAAAATTAAAAAATCGCCAAAAATCGCACGTTTTTGGGTAGGTATGTCGCCAAACTGATTTTTGTGTCGCCAAATGAGGCTTGAAATGGCCCATTTGGCGATAAATCGCCAAATCTGACAGCCCTGGTATGAAGTATGAAATGTGATGTATGAGTGAGATAGTAGCGAGAGCGACCACAACAGCGCTTCGGCCACACAAATATAGTTGCGGAATTTCACACAGCTTGTTTTATTATATTTTAACATCGACCCCTCCTTATTGGAAATACCTTTAAATAGTGGCAACAGAAAGGGAATTTTCAGAATTCGCAAGAGTTTGCTCAAATCGAACACGAAACAAATTTTAAATCAACATCCAGAGAGTAAAATTTGTGTTGCAATTTGTTATGCTAGAGAAAACAGTTAAATCTGAAATTAAAAATAGGAGTACAATTTGTCTTTGGGGAGTACCGGAGTACGACCAAGGAAAAAGGAGTACAGCTCCTATTGTAAAGGGTGATTTTTTAGCTGGTTTGGTTTTGGCAACACTGGTTTTGACAGCTGACGTGTGTTTAGTACCTTGTGTCACTGTCAAACAGCTTCAGTTTGGTTTGCAATTTAACCATGGATCGTCTTACAAATGAACAACGCTTGCAAATTATTGAATTTTACTATCAAAATTCGTGCTCGGTTCGAAATGTTCATCGCGCGCTGCTTCCATTTTATGATCGGCATTCTCGACCTTCTGAGCAGTCTATTCGGAAGATTGTGACCAAATTTCGCACCAAATTTACTTTGTTGGACATTAAACCACCAACACGTTTACGTACTGTGCGTAGTGAAGAAAATATTGCGGCCGTATCAGCTAGTGTGACAGAAGACCGCGAAATGTCGATTCGGCGCCGTTCCCAGCAGTTAGGCCTTTGTTACAGCACTACGTGGAAAATTTTGCGGAAGGATTTGGGCGTAAAGCCTTTTAAGATACAGCTGGTGCAAGAACTAAAGCCAGCCGACCTACCACAACGCCGAATTTTTGGTGAATGGGCTCTTGGAAAGCTGGCCGAGGATCCGCTTTTTTATCGAAAAATTGTGTTCAGCGATGAGGCTCATTTTTGGTTGAATGGGTACGTAAATAAGCAAAATTGCCGCATTTGGAGTGAAGATCAGCCAGAAGCATTGCAACAGCTACCAATGCATCCCGAAAAAGCCACTGTTTGGTGCGGTTTATGGGCCGGCGGCATTATTGGGCCATATTTCTTCAAAGATGATGCGAATCGCAGCGTTACTGTCAATGGTGAACGCTACCGAGCGATGATAACAAACTTTTTTTTGCCCGAAATGGAAGTTCTTGACTTGCATGATATGTGGTTTCAACAAGACGGTGCCACATGCCACACAGCACGCGAAACAATGGCGCAATTGCGAGGCGAGTTTGGTGAACAGTTAATTTCACGTTTCGGGCCGGTCAATTGGCCGCCTAGATCGTGCGATTTGACACCATTAGATTATTTTTTGTGGGGGTATGCCAAGGCTAATGTGTATAGGGACAAGCCCGCTTCGATTGACGCACTGGAAGCCAACATCCATGCATTCATTCGTGAGATACCGGCCGATATGTGTGAAAGAGTATGCCAAAATTGGACTCAGCGGATGGGCTACCTGAGACGCAGCCGCGGTCAACATTTGCATGAAATTATCTTTAAACATTAAATTGCAAGGTTCAAACTATCGATTCAAATAAATAGTTCATTCATTTTTTCGAATTTTTTGTGTTTTTTTTTTAAAAAAAGTTCTAAACCTCTTAAAAAATCACCCTTTAGTACATTTCGGCAAAATATAAAATTGTCGTTCCCTTCTATTAAAAAAAATATGTATTTAAAAAACCAAAAAACCCGACTGACTGTAAAAAAAAAGGAATTAACAATATATGAACAATACGCATTTAAGTACCTATACCTAACTAATTGACAATCGGAGACTATATAGCTACACAGTCTAACAAATAGGTAGTTATAGGTACTTAAATGCGTATTGTTCATATATTTTTAATTCTTTTGGGTTTTTTGGTTTTTTAAATAAATTTTTTTATTTTAAACTTTTTAGCCTATGACACTCCGGGGAAGAACACGAATATTATGATACCTCACTTTTCAAAATCGGTCAAGCTGTTTAGGCTACAGGGCGTCCGAACGTACATAGGATACGCGCAAAATACATAGCCCTCCCTATGTCCAGTCGGATAAAAAACAGTGGCACTTGAACAATTACGTGTGTATTTCTTGAATCATCAGGAAATATTTTAAGACCGACGTTACATATAAAATTCCATTTGGCCAAGATTTTTTAAGAATGTTTAAAAATATAAAGAAAATAAAAAAATATTTCAAATAAAAGAACAACCCTTCAAGCCTAGGCATGAAAACGCTTTTGTTTGCATGGCTGGCTGGCGGTGTATTTAATATTTAGTTTATGGTAGCAGCACTACTGAAAGCATTCCCTTTTACTAACTCTCGTTTACGAACCCACGATTCCCATACCCCCACTACTAGTAAAATGAGCTCTATTCTCTATATTGAAGTGTTATGCGATTCTCGCAATCAAAAGTGTGTTAGAGCAGAGCAGCGATCCATTCGTTTTCCATTTCTTTTCTCTGTACCGCTTGCATTATTCTCTGTTTTTTCGATTTCCTTCTTCTTCTACTTTTCCATCATCAGATGAGGCACCTGATTTTTTCTCTTTCTTTCTCTTTTTCTTACTTATATACAGAGGCAGCCATGCCAACTAGGGCTTTTTCAAGCCTTTAGGCATTATTTCATAAAGGCATCTTTTTTATTTTAAATATCTATGATTTTAATTTTTTTTTGATTCAACTTTTTACTTTTTCAAACATTCTTCAAAAATATTGACCAAAAAAAAAGATGTAACCTCGGTCTTAAAGAATGTGTTTCCATCTTCAAACTCTGTCCATTTTAGGAATACTTTATCTGTCATTCCTTAAAAATAATTCCAGCTTCCACTTCCAGTAAGTGGAATGAAATTGGAAACAAATTTGAAAGCTGTTTGTTTGCATAAATAAAAATTGTTTTTGTTAATTTTTTTATATTTGTGTTACATTTTTCATTTGTTGTCCCACTTTACCAAAACAAGTTATTTATTGAACAAGGCATCTTTTTTTTCTAGTTAGGCATTTTTTCATCAAAATGGTTGGCAACGCGAACACTGGGTCGGCATTCTATAAGAAACGAAACGATCAGACGTTTTCGTGCGCACGAATGATTTGCACTGTGTTACACAGCAAATTTCTTCGTGCACACGAAAACGTTTGAACGTTTCGCCTTACAGAATGCCGACCCTGGTGTCGGAATATTGGTGTCGCGAGTTCAATGTTTTATTTCCCATCTCAAAAATGGCCAACGATTTTTCACTTCAAAAATCACACAAAATGAATGGTTGTGAAAAGCTTGTTCTAGAGCCCTTACGGACCTGTTCCGCCAAATATTAATTATCTTTTTACCGAGCATGGTGAAAAGATAATATGCAGCTTTTTGAGAATGTCGCTCAGCGCATTGCAAAACTAGATTCAACGAGCAACTCGAGCTCGTAGTCTTACATAACCAGTACAATTGTTGATATCCAACCATCTGCAATGCATCTGCTTGGACAGAGTTAAGAGGCACGTTCCTAACACTTGAATTTTTTGACATTACTACCTTAGTTCGCTGCATAAACTTAGTATTAAATAGACCGTCAGCTCTTGCAACTTAAGAGAATTTGCCTACAAGCTGTTTTCCGTGTTTCTATGTGGCAAAGTATGTGTGCCATGTTAAAGTAGATTAGCCGCACACATACACTCGCACATAGGAACCTGACAGTTGCCTGACAGTTCAATCTGTGGTAACATTGGAATAAATTCAAATAATTCAAATGTGTTAAGAAAACGGTGGGTATGGCGTGGTGAATTTAGTACCAAATTATATTAAAACGCATATTAGGATTTCTTTCATTTTACCTAGATAATTGTACGGGATGTTTACATTTTTGTTGTAAGCAATGGAAATCGATAAACTATATGAATCATTGACAAAAATAAAAAAACGCTTATTAATATAAAAAATATCTAATTACTAATGATTATGAATCGTATGAATTAAAAGAAAATTGTAAGCAGCAAAACTTAAATGCGTGAGACATATCAGGGTACAAATCAGTAAACATGTTTATTTCCAATTTTGCTTGTATACATTTTGAGTTTCGCTTTTTCCGGGTACATTTTAAAGAAAATAAATTTTCGTTGATTGTGTTTATTCGACTTTTGCGTTATAAATGAACATTATTCATATTCTCGGCTGACGCAATTGATTTCAAATGTAATTTCATTAATTATGTCAATTGTTCCAAATTTTCTAATAAATTTTTTTTTTTTTTAATGAACGAAATCTTCATGAAAATATTATAACTAAAAACTCATACTATTTCAAATCTTAATAGTCGTAATCAATTCTTCTCTTCAAATTCTTTGCCGTTTTTCTGTGGACATTCACGGTGAAATCATTTTTCGCCAAAAACAGCAAACGAAAACGGACACAATAATTATAGGAACAAAAATATCTTATTTTATTTCACACATTATTCCTTTGTTTATTTATGTTGATTACATTTGTTATTTAACATTTTGGAGAATACGAATGTTTTCGTGGTGAAATAAAACAACGAGCTTAAACTCTCAGAACGCATCCATCAGCTGACAGAAACTCACCTAATACACTAACTCTCAGCACTCCCTCTTTATTTTTCACACGAAGCGTGTTAATTTTTCCCTTTTCACTAAACTCAAATTCCCTTAGATTTTTTATGGAAAATACATACTTTTAGAATTTTTGCTTAAGGCAAATCCCTTCTTTATGTACATTTAGTGCGTTGAAATGTAGTTTGACTGTTTTTCTGCCAGATTATTGATAGTCCAACAATTAAGACTTTTTTCCTCTTACTCAGAAAAGTTTTTCAAAAATTTACCACAATGCAGGAACACTGCTGAGTGTCAGTATTTTATTACTCCTCCCACCTTTTAGAAATTCTTTTTTTGCTGCTTCACATGTATTCACAGATAGGAAATTTAAGAGAGAATTTTATTTTCAAAATTTGCGGAGGGAATCGGGTAGGTGCGCGGGAGCTGACCGTCTATTTAATACTTAGTTTATGCGTCGATCTATCTATTCAAACAATTTCCCCCTAGGTAGGTATACATCACCATTTTTATTTCAAGGTTCGAACCAAACTCCCCATAGCCCATATATTTTTTTGTTTACAGCCCATAATATTCGAGGGTAAAAAAATCGTCACTCTATTCAATGACGCCAAAATGTTCATTCATTCGTTCGTTCATGACGTCCATTTAAAATAATGTTCCAGCCCGTTGCCCTCCACCTACTTCCTTATCAATCGGTTCATACTTTCCTTTACTGCATGGAAATGCATGGTGTGTAACAAAGTCATCGATGTCCTCGCCCCAATTTTATGAAAAGTATGTAAACGCCACACCACAGAGCATCCGATCAGTAATCGATTTTACATAAATTATTTAACAAAATTTTATTCTCGCTGACACTTTTTCTCGCCTTAAGCTCTCTTTCTCTCTCACACTCACCAATCATTAGGGAAGCAGAGTAGCACCCGTCCGAATACCGTTCTTTATGTTGTTATTCCGGTCTAGGGGTTACATGTAAGTATAATGCGACCATACAAATGGAGAGGAACCTCCTGCTCTGCGATGCACCAGAACACGATAGCGCGCATCGAAATTGATTTCAATAATGTCCTCGTTATCGTTAAATTAATAAAAAAAAAGGACGAAAACGTAATGCATTCTGTTTCCTTGACATTTTTTTTGTGCCATTGTTGCATCGCTCTTGCGAGGATGTAGACTTCGGATATGAGAGTAATTTTCACGTTGCGGGGTTGCACAAGCAGGACCGGCATGGTGATCGGGTGGGGTAAGGTTGGGGTGCGGTTGCGGTGAGACGCACGAACCATAATTTGCTTCTGTAATTTTTATTACTTAGCTTGGAACAATGGGGGGACCGTGTTTATAATTCAATATAATATGTCGTCCTTTCCGGTCGTTGGCGTGGACCTTATCCGCAGCTTTCGGCATGAAATATTTACAAACAATTTATGTGGAATTCAAAATTAGTTTATAAAGGAAATTATTGTTGTTCAATAGAAAATGTAGCTCACTCCGCATGTGGCAGGATGAAAACGTTTCGGTGTTGGACAAATGGTTGCTCCGGAACAGACATTGTGTAATTTTGTTCACCAATTTGTTAGTAAATGTAGAAAATGAATTGCCCCCAGTAAATCAGTTTTTACTAACTAATGCCTACCTAGGTATTTTGGGGGTGGCAATGACTGAAATCGAGTTTGCCGTTAAGAACTCTGTTACCTACCACACTTGGAGGTTAATGCTCAGACCTGTTGGCAGCTGGCACTCTGGCAGGCATGGAAATGGTAGAATATCAGACTAAAGCAAATAGAGATACCTAGGTATAAAGCTTCAGTGAACAGGAAAACCTACCCTGCTCGAAGGTGCGACATGAAAAAGGATTGGTGGAGGTCTGCAGCTCGTCAAGGGATTCAGACGTATCCACTTATTCAGTTAAGATCGCAGTGCGCACCTCACGCAGTTATTTAAAATCAACCAACTTTCGGTTAAAAACAATTAAGTTCAGTTAATTCAGTTAATATAGCTCCTACAGAGTAAGCGGATTAAAAATAAGCGAGTCAACTTGCTTAAGGAAACTCGGATAAAAATGACCAATTTCCTCCAAATTTTCTCGGCCGAAAATCACAAACTAACTCTGTAGAATTTAACAAATTGGTATTGGTATTAATCTAGAAACAACTGATAAACTGGTTTCTTTTTTTTTGTAACAGTATGCACTTAAAATTTTGATCTCGGTTGTTTTTAACAATGAATACTTCTTTTTTCAACAGAGGCGTTGTTAATTTTAACCCATTTTTTCAACCGAACAAATATCGCCCTCGGTTAGAGGCAATTTTCGCGCATGTATATGTGATCTTCAATTGCGCTTGGCGAGCTCGCACAGTCCAATGTAAATTTCTATAGTTCTCAGAGGGTTAAGTGGTTAAGAGAGGTTATTTCACACCGTCGCACTACGATTATTTTACAAATTATCTTTGATCTATTTGATACAAAATATCTTATACGTAGGTCGACATGTCTTTACGTTGCTGTGGCGAGTCAGAAGTTAGATAGGAAAAATAGCAGCCTTCCATGGGCTTGGCAAGGAAAGCTATCCACATAAGAGCTCTTCATCCAGTCCAGTTTCTTTTATGAGTCTGAGATTTAACAAAATGTCTTTGGTTGGTATATCCTTTTCGTGTGCTTGTTATTTCCCTAGCTTTAGCCAATCAAATATTATGGATCCGTGCCCCACAAGCCAACAATTCTGAGGCTCGCTTTGTTATGACAGTCCATCGAGACTTAAATATGCACAGGCTACACCTTTTGTCAAATATAGCTTATCTGCAAGTAGAGAGCTGTTGAAATGTTTAATGTTCGCCATACAGAAATATTGAAAAAATGGGTCGAACGTAACTTTCTCGTTCATCAAAAGTTTGAATGTAAATGAAGTGAGAGTTCCTGATTGTGTAAGCTCCAAGTTGTTGGAAATGTTGGAAAAGTTTTACGTAGCTGTTATTGGATTTCCATTGGAAGTTGGGGCATTGTTATTATTTCAAAATTTTACCGAAATATTTTGAAAACAGATCGGTATTTGGGTAGTCATTTTTGAAAAATATTTAAATTGATTTGTTCGAATTTGTTAAGAAAAACTAAGTACGGGATCTTATTTAGAATTCTTATATTATCTTTAATATGTATTTTGGTCAAAATCGTTAAAGTGGTTTTTGTAAAATTTGGCAGACAAAAAAGTAATAAATATTGCAATGTCTAGTTTGAAAAATACTATGGTTTAACTATTTAGCTGGAAACCGAGAACAAGCTATTGTTCGAGATGTAAGCATTACCTACTTGGTTTCTAAAGCTTTATCGAAATCGAAAATGGGGTTTTCGAGATATGAGCAGTTTAGTGTTTTCGGTGATTCGAATTGAAAATTAAGGACGCAATAATTTTGAAAACATCAATTTTACTCTAAGTTGGCAATTTGGTCAAAATCGCTATTACCGTTTTCTAGTAAACTAAAGGAAAAAAAAATTTTTAAAAATTACTTTTTTCAAAAATTCATTTAACGATACTACCGAGAAAAACTGATTTCGCCATTAAGTTGGTCATTTCCAACTATATTATGGACCGTTTTCGAGATATGTCCTAATTTCAAAAGTACCGTTATTCGATTTTTTTTTTTTTAGCTTAAAACTGAGTATGCAGTATGTTAACTTCACCCACTTAAGCTTAAATATCAATTTTGGTTGAAATCGTTACAGCCGTTTTGGAACAAATCAAACTGGCATGAAAGCTTTGTATGGGAAGTACAATTAATATTGAGGTTACCATGCAAAAAACAAAACGGCCCCGAACTGTAAGCCCCCAAACTTTAAAACCGAAGTTTGAACGAAAGCCGTTCAGCCGCTTAGGCTGTAGGCCTCGGGGCATACAGACAGACGGACAGAATTTTGCGACCCAATTTTTTGAGTTCCTCTGTGATCGTAATGTCAGAATTGATTAACAATACAATATCTTTCTCTTACTACGTAATTGAGAAAGTTAAAAAACATTGTGGCCCATAGTTGAATTAAAAGCCTCGATCATAATTGTATTGGCCTCTGAATCAAAATATAGTCTGCGATTGGAGTACTGATTATTTCTAAAAAATGGGAAATCAGCGGGGGCTGTACCAAATGCTTGTTTCCCTTATTGTTTGTCATGATTTGCAGTTGTATATTTCAACACCTCTTGTTTTTGCGTATCGAAACTGATTTATGAGCCAATAGAACGAATCATAGACAGACCTCCTCGGGTTAATTACAACCTCTGGTTTCAACACCTTCCACTTCTGTCAGAAATGTTCTTCTAAAGTGGGAACAAGGTGCTTGCGGGTTACTTGGCTATATAGAGACCCATGCGCCTAGGGGGAATTTTCTTCCTTGCTCACTGTGACAGCAGCCTCAATAAATGTCAGTCGTAGGAGACAATCCGCTTGTTGCTCCCGAGTCCCTCAGGGCTATAGGTATACGAAAGGTGTAGAAAGGGTTCAGTTATTATCAAATATGATTTCCTCAACAAGAAGTTTCTAATCTTTGCAATTTTTGACTCTGCTTAAATTCATGGATGACAGTGTTCACATTAATCTGTAGAAGTCGCCAATTTTCGTACACAACTTTCCCAAGACAAAGGTGTCCTTAAAGCTACCGTATTTCGATGCAGAATGCACTCAAATACCCGTATCCTTTACTTAAAATAACAGAGAAATCAAAAAGCATTCCATTTCTGTTCAAAACCCGTATTCATTGACCACACACATTCCATTGGAAAAATATATAAAAATAAGATATTTAAAATATTCCTCCTTTGGTGCTCGGTCCTTGCAATATGCCTTCCCCTTGTGGTTGAAATTTCAATAAATGTTTTCACCTTGCGAATGGAATTTTCCCACATTTCGTTCGTATACCGTATATCTACGTTCTACATGTGCCAGAGACGGCAAGCCACAGCCGGCAACGCCAAGATGCGATATATCCTTCGATCTTGCACCTTCTTCATCTTAATGAAATTGGAAATATTTGCATTTTATTGTCCTTGTTATGGAATAGTTCACTTTTGCCCTCGACTTTCAGTGAACGGAAGTGTGCAGTGCATACTGCATACACGTTCGCCATTGAAGCATAGAAACCGCGCCAGCCACCACCGTTCCGTTGGACCACTATAGCGCACTGTTTTCCACCGAAAATGGATTGCAAAACTAGGCAGGCAATAATTCATTTTTATTTCGGAAAAATTCACTTTAGGTGAGCCCCGGTCCTTGCTTAACGTTTGGCATAACCGAACGACAACGTTGCAAGTAGAGCGCGTGTGCCCTGCCCGGTTTGGTTCGCTTGTTCAGAATTTAGTGGAATAGCCTGAGTATAGCCACCCTCCCTCTGCCCCATTACCCAACGACGAATGGTCCCTTGATTCCCAAGAAGGCAGAAAGGATATGCAATAAATTTTGATCGTTTGTTTTTTTTATTTTTTTCATTCGTTCGTTCGTTCATCTCTGTTCATGGTATTTCCAAGCTGTTTTGGATAATATGAACCGATAGTTGGGTGGAAGGATTTTGGTATAGGTGGGTGTAGTATAACCGGTGCAGTCGTAGCAAATTTCGGAACATGTTACCTAAATATTTCCGCTGTTCGGTTATAGTTTATGAGTTTCGCAAGCGGTTTTATGTTTGCAGCCTGTAAGTGTAGGAAATTAATGGGTTTCTGTGTTTATTACTCTGGCCCTGGCTCTGGTTTCTTTCGTGTTTTGTTTGGTGGGGATTCGAACCCAGTTCGATGGTAAATTATTTATTTATGTCTGAGGACTTGGAGGGGTTTAGCAAAGTTCCTGTTCCATGGCCGTTTGGTGGCTGCTAATTGAATTATAGATTGGAAGTGGCTTCTTCCACACACAGAATCATAATACAGGTGTGTCTGCGAAGTTAATTACTTTTCAAAGGTTTCAGGCAGCCGGATATTAATTGTTTTCTGGAATAGCTTTATATGGCAGAAAAATAAATGAAAATCTTTAACGACTTCTGTATTTATATAGCGTTTCGTTGCTGGTCTGGAAGTTGCCTTAATCGACATTGGGAATAGTTTAGAGAAGGTTCGTAGTCACGAGTTTCGAAACTGGATAGAGACCTCGTTTATGATGGGCCCGGGCAAAGTTGCACAAAAACAGGTACCTACAGATTTGTGGTTAGGAAACGATGTAATTAGAGAATGAGGTGAGTTAAGGGAGTATAAGAGACTGTAATGAGGTTGCAATTTGTATGTGGTATGAGTATGTAAGTACTTATGAGAGGAAGGACAAAAATATCGCAGGCCTTATGCAATCATTTAGGCTGTATAGAAATTAGAGCAATTTGATGCCACAAAAAAACTTACTACCGATGTAACATGCAGTCTCGAAGAATTATTGTCCCGATACCGAACTAAGGTTGGGTTAGGTAAGGTTGTGCGGAGCTGTGAGTTTACTTCAAAACACTAAGCCGCATAGCGGGCTGGTCGCCATCTGTAGGGCGCCTCTATGGTCAGAACTTAACCCAATTCGCCCGTCCAACTAAATATCATGCAGAACATAAATAAATGCGGTCTCGATTTTGCTAATTATGGAGAAATCAACCTCCTCTAAACTGTCGCAGAATACTTTCCGAGCTACTTCCTTGCACTCCGACCAATAGCTTGGCATTCACAGAGGTAGGTTAGGTTAGGTTAGGTAAATGGGTGGGCAGAGCAGGGAGAACCCTGCGCTACCCCACTTAGGTGATGCCCTTGTTGGGGTCGACCGTTGGTGTTGCATCGGTGCTCTTTATCCCTCCTCCTTGTGGTTACTAGACGCTGTCTAGCCATCCCGATGTCCTCAAAAACCTATACAGATCAGACAGTGAGACATCAGAAAGTTCTTGTAAGTCATGGAAGTAATAGCTTCCAAGTGTTCTGTTCCTCAAGTGACATAGACTCGGGCAATGACAGAGGAAGTGAGGTGTGTCCTCGTGGACCTCCTCGTCTCCGCAGCCTCTACATATGTCGTCATCTTTGAGATTTAGTTTCATTGCGTGGTTTCTTAGGAAGTTATGTCCAGTTAGAGCCCCTACTAACTTAGATAGCGATGACCTGTCAAACTGTAATAGATTGTTGGTCCGGCTTCTGTTATATTCTGGCCAAAGCTTCCGTCATATTTCACAGGTAGTGAGTTCGTTCCACCTGTTGTTGGTTTTCATTCGAATTTTGTTTTCCACCCGCTCTCTGAGATTGCAAAGTGGTGGCTTGATCGATTGAAGTGCTCTATCAATATCCATTGCGGACCCCTTTCTCGCCAGCTCATCCGCCCTCTCATTACCGGCTTTGTCTCTGTGTCCAGGGACCCAGCAGAGATTCGTGATATGCTGCGAGCAAAGAACCTTGAGCTCACAGAGGTAACATCTTCCACGGTCTTAACAATATTTACTGCATCCCTACTCGTTGAACGGCATAGCATGCTTCCTTAATTTAATCACAGCTCTGCACCCTTTCTAGCCAGAATGTTGTACCTTTTGTTACCCTCAATATCGCAGTGTCCGGAAATATAACAAATCTGAAATTCAGCGAGAATTATGCTCTGATCAGTGGCAACTCCGGACTGGCTCAGATATTATGACGTAAGACTCTAAGAACAGCCAGGCTTTCAATGTACGTGGCGACATTTTTGTTTGCGATATTGTTCTCATCTCAAGTATCTATAGTTTTACAGCCTTTCACGGCCACAAACTCAGCGCTTGGAAAAAACTGCATTTATCCGGAAGTCTCGGAGCCACATGTAGGTTTATATCTGTCTAGAGTCTAGAGTATGCTTGACGCCGCGCAGTACAAAAACAACTTAATAACTTAAAAACCAGACTCATTAAAGATTCTATCCGTAAAAAACTGGAGCTCTCCATACTTAGCCATCCCGCGCACGTTGCTTAAAGCTTGTGCTCTGATTTTTTACAATTGGGCTGACGGAAATCTAGTTTTCCAGGGTCTTTCCAAAAACACGCGTACTTTGGATAAGTGGCACGATGGCAAGCGAACTACACTAAAAGTCTTAAGACCATCTTAGCAGCTGATGCATTCCGAAAGCGAGCCACTTCCAAGCATGTATGGTTCCGTAAGACTCTGATTTCTGATACGATCGTTCTGATGTTTCGTAAGGCCTAACGACAGGACATGTTTCCGGGGATGCACAAAGTAACCCATGGTTCCGTGAGCTCCAGGGGACAGGTAACGGTCGACCCACGTAAGATCCTACTAAATTAAATGCTTAGCAACTATCTGGTTTACGGATGTAGTCCGATTAGGCAGCCTTATTCCGAAGAGGATTACCGAAAAGCAGGCCAACGATCAGTAAAACAGTAAGCCGGTCGCATGTGGACGTTCACGCGGGCTTCGGTCCCGCAAGACTGACAGACAGCGTTACCACTTCAAAAAAATAAAGCAAAGTAGATTTCACCCAAAAAGTAATCGAAGTAGATTCAAAAAGAGGGAAGTAGAATTCAAAGTCATAGTCATAGTTTAAACGATATAATTATTTAATTCCATATTAGTTGTATTATATAAAACATGTCACAAAAAACGTTTTACGATCTAATACAAATTTTTTTTTTATTAAAAAAGTTTTTTTCACTTCATTTTTACTAATTTTTTGCAAGCTTTTTTTAGAAAAATGGTGCATATCGATATGTTTATTAAATTATAATTTTAAGTACCAAGCTTTATTAAGATTCTTGATTACTACAAAATATCTTTTCGGGTCGGGTGCACCTCATCCCCGGACAACTGAGAAGGTAAGTGTCCAGTTGCAAAGGTGAGAAGTAGATGTCGCTAGCTGCAGGGGATGAGTTATCCAGGGATGAGATGCGGCGCCCCTATCTTTTCATTGCGTTTGTAATAATTCTTTCACGTATTTTGCTAAACTTATCGGAACAGACAGGAACCAAAACCAAACCAAACGTATCAACTCTTCGACAGAAAATTAAAAGGAAAACAATAATAAAAGTCTGAAAATTTTAATAAATTTTATTTTTAAAGTGAAGTTTGATGCAATTTATTCTTTTAAAATGCAAATCTCGGCTTAAATGAAAGTGTAAAACATTTTTAAATAATTAATTTTTTTTGAAGTAGACTTAAGGTTTTTTTTTATTAAAATTGAAATAAGGGATTTCTAAAGTGAAGTAGAAATAAAGAATTTAACAGCAGATTTTAATTTTTTTCCAAAATTTAAGTAAATCTACTTCAATTGAAGTAAAGTGATATCGCTGCTGGCAGGTCCTATAGTATATAAATTAACTTGTGTCATACATCGCACCGTGCACCAACGATATGTCGAAAAAAACTCTACGATCTTGTTACACGACCATATCGGTCGACAGTATCTGTCACCGCCTGAACGGCAGCCTTTTCTGCCAATCAATGCCAACGATTAGCAGGAAAAAAATGCAAGCTCTCGTGCAAAAATCTGGTCCAGTCCAGTCTTATCTGGTAGCTGGTTCACGACAATTTGGTACTTATGACAGAGTTCTTTAAAAAACAAAGGAAAGGAATGCAAATATTTTCTTATATACCCTAATATACCGAGAGGTGGCGCTATACTTAGCTCGGTGTGTGTAGCATATAATACTCCTCCTCGCAGTTGGCGCAACGTTTAGGTAACCAAGCGGATACTTATCCTAGAGATTTGGTCCAGAAGCCTGGTACTCATTGTTTCCCTGGCGGAAGCGTAGACTGCCCCCTTATATCCCATTATACCTCTTGGACTCAGCAGTTTTAAGCTTTCAAAGCTACGTCAGCCTGAATGTTATTGAAAAGCTTTGTTGTAGCTAAGCAGAACTCTTCGCCACCAGCCGAAAATATTCTTATTCGATATTTGCCATAAATTTTTCGATAATAAACTTTAAAATTCTACTCCCGGCAGACTCCGTAAGCTCTGTCACAAAGCGTCTCCTTCTCCTTAGGCTCAAAAATCACCGTTATTTTCTTTTATTGCAAAAAAGAAGTTAAGCTTATGGTTCCAACTCGCTATATTGACATAGATCCTACACAACACATTCCTCTCTGCATTGCCACTGCGGTCTTCTGCTGTTAATGTTAATGCAGTGTGTACCTTTCTGGAACGTCCTCGAGTTGATAACGATTCGTCTTCAAACACTCTGGCACACAGGTACCCAAAGTAAAGTCATTACGTATGTCCTTTGCCTACGCGATTTGTCGGTTGCAGAAAGGGATGCGCAACCGCCCAAAGTACTATCGCAAATTGCTTTGCTACATATATACGATGCCCGGTCTCTACATGAATGCCCGGATTATATTCGAGAACTTCCCCACTAGATGCCATATAAAACGAAATCACTTCACTTCGGAATGCGAGAAAGTCAACCGAATAGTACTCATGCCTTTTTACTGACGACGTATATACGTATGAACGTCAAAGCAATACAAACAAATTCAGAACTTCATGTGGACGTCGAACTGAAAAGAAGACGAAAACTTTTCCTTTGACATGCAAATTGCTAACCTAAATTTGAAGGCTCCATATATTACCCCCACATGGGAGGAACGTAACACACGTATAATGGAGATTTATTTAATTTACACTCGGATATTGTGTAAAAGCCAACACCCCCTCTATTGGTATATATTTGCAAATTGAGAACAACGCAATTAAACAAATCACAAGTCCCGGCTGCCAGGACTAGCATTCCACCCGCATTCTGTGGTCCTTTCGCCCAACTTTTCGAACAAATTGACTGACAAAACTATATAAGTGGTGAGCGATTATCCACCCCCGTTAACCCCGAAAGTAGACTCCCAATTGCAGAGCGGCAGAGTGGGTACTTTCGCTCGCAGAGGAGCAGACATCGTTTCGGAGAATTTACGACCACAGCTAAAATCTCCTTATGTCATTCGAGTGAGCGAACGAGTTTTGAAAACTGCTGCAGAAAAGGGTTAAGCAACTTGCCGTGGCCGTTCCCTATTATTATCCTGTGCCGACATATGTTAATCTCTCGGTGACATGGATGGAGCTCAGATACGACTATACGAGAGAAGCACAACGACGAACGAGCAATAACAGAATCGATTCACGAGGATATCAAGGTTAATTCGGAGATGGTTCCCTGGAATGGGCGAGTTTCAGTGAATTTGTGAACTATATTCGCTCAGATACTTCTATTTTCGGTGTGTATTTTTTTTTGGTTTTTTCCTCCTTTTCGTTCGAATGAAATCCCAATCGAACCTTAAAGAGGATTATGGACATCCTACGCCCTTCGCTGGCACATCTTCGTCTCGATAGCATTATGCCGTCACTTAGATTTTCCTCGAATTTCTCTACGATCCACATATGGATATGCGGATGGAGCATGACTCGCAAGAAAAAAGGACATGGAGCATACACAACATGACGGAGATCCACACTACAGCGTTGATTCGAATAAAAGCCATTGTTTTGGGCGGGCCAGATAGCGGGTGGTGTCGTAGATTTATGTCGTGTAAATTCATTTCGAATCGATAAATGGAATTAAGGATACGGAAAGGAAATTTAAGGAGATTTCTTTTGATTTTCAATTGAATGCTTTATTAAGCGGCTATATAGCTGGTGATTCTTGTTGAATTACTAGCGTAGCATGTTTGGGTGCTTCATCTATAGGAGAGATTGAATTTGAATGCCATTATATATGAGTGTGTGTAGATTGAATGTGTGAATAGCTTAGTGCTGTATTTTTATGTGTGTCAAGTGATTAATTGTCGATCAATGGTAATGGTAATGGAAGGGGAACAAGCATGTGCATGGAGACAAGTGGGATGAGTGCAGATGATAGTTGGGAACTATCTTCATTTTTAGGGTTCCGTAGCCAAATGGCAAAAAACGGAACACTTATGGATTCGTCATGTCTGTTTGTCCGGCCGTATGTCACAGGCACTTTTTTCCGAAGGTATAAGAACTATTCTGTTGAAACTTGGTAAGTAGATGTATTCTGTGAACCGCATTAAGATTTTCACACAAAAATAGAATAGAACAATAAATTTTAGGGGTTCCCCATACTTAGAACTGACACTCAAAAATTGTTTTTCATCAAACGTGTGGGGTATCTGTGGATAGGTCTTCAAAAACGATATCGAGGTTTCTAATATCATTTTTTTCTAAACTGAATAGTTTGCGCAAGAGACACTTCCAAAGTGATAAAATGTGTTACTTCTAAAATAAGAGAATAATAAAACTAAACAAAATATATATTGTACATTACTATGCAAACTTCCACCGAAAATTGGTTTGAACGAGATCTAGTAAGTAGTTTTTTTAATACGTCATAAATCGTAAACCGCAATTCACCTTTCATTCAATCAACTCAAATATAAAAATAAAAAAAAAGCGGCCAAGTGCGAGTCGGACTCGCCCATGAAGGGTTCCGTAGCAGCCTATATGGGCTCGCATATAGTTAGATCTAAATCCCATCATTTAGGTACCTAATTATAATGTTTACTTATCAATAACTTAATTTAAAAAAAATACACTATTATTGAAACATCGATCAAAGTTACAACGAACTACAAGAACTTTTATATTATGTTAGAACAGTGCTCCCATCTTAGAGCATTTGGAGGTCGATTTACTGCGTATACCAAAAAAGTGTACACTCTATTGACTCGTACAGCAAGGATGAGGATACTTTTATTTTTGACAAATGTTGTGTATTCACGCAGTAGGTAGTTCAGTTAAGTTAATTTTTTTTTATATAAGATTGATTGTTGTGGAATGGATGCGGGCTCAACTTATGCTCTGTGTAAACAAAAAAATACGTTGACAGAAATTGGTAGAAGTTTATTCGAAAGAAAAAAAGTGCTGCCAGTTCAACTTTTCAATATTTTTTAACGAGAAAAACAAAAAAAGATTTTAATGGGAAAAAGTGTAACAAAGCGAAAAACAAGTAACATTGTAACAAAATTATGAAATAATTAAAAAGTGTAACACTTTTGTTACACTTGTATCATTGTGACAACGCTGGTCACAAACGACACAAATTTAAGCGCAGAGTTGTTGAGTTACCATATCTAGGGTCGGGAGGGAATTTTTTGTCTTGTAAATATTTGGCATTTTTACATTATAAAAAAGAGTAAGAAGTGTTACCACAAAATTTTTATTTCTTGCTTTCTTCCCACCAGTCGGCTAACGGGTAATGGACGTCAAATATCGTGGGAACCCTCTGTAAAATATCTTGGCATACATCTTGATCCTAAACTAACATTTAAGGAACACATTACAAAAACGTTAAAGAAAACAATTATCGCTACTAAAATTCTATATCCCTTCATTAACAGAAAATCACTATTATCAAAGGAAAACAAAAACATTATTTACAAAGTTGTCTTCCAATAAATTTGTCTATATGGTTGTCAAGTCTGGGGAAGTTGTGCAGAATAATTACTTAAAATGATGCCTAATCTTTCCTCCTACTTTCCTCCTAATCTTCAGACCTACATATTAGGGCAAATGTTGAAATGATCTTCGACAGAATACGAAAACTCACCTATACATTCAAAATAAGATGTGATCTTCCGGATAATCTTCTGATAAACGAACTAAATGCGGTATACCATGTGCTAAATTTATTCATTGTTATTTATTTTTCGAGCTATAAGACGCTCTTTATCTTTATATATATGTTTTTTCCTTTTTTTTTTTTTTGTTTTGTGTGATTTTGAGGTTTTTTTTTCGTTGTTACCTCAAAATAAAATATTTATTATTAATTGTTCAGTAGTAAGATTATTTATATCGTATCTCTGTGATTGCAAATTGTGGCGGCAACAACCAAATGTAATATCAAACGTAATAAATTAAATTTTCAATTTTCAATTTCTATTTTGACTCATAAAAGAGTATTTGACACTTTGCCAATTCAATCTCCATTAAAAATGTCAATACAAAAAAAAAGCGTTTGTAATTGTGCTCAGGATAAACTATTGTTTATTAGTGATTTTAAAATGGATGAAGGTGCACTACATTGCACTTTCAATGTCAAAAGCTACATAATTAAAATATTACAGTTAGATTGCTTACCATAAAAGTTAGAATGAAATGGGCACAAAAATAAATAAGACGTCGACTTCGCTTATCTCCTCAACTCAAACCAATCGTTACTAACTTTCTTTTATCATCCTTTAAAGTGCTTCCAAAGTCTTAGTTTTTCAGGAAAGTGCTGATGTCAATTCCTCCTGCCTGTCAAATCCTCCCGACCTTACCCTACCCAGAAAATAAAAGAATAAAAGAAAGAAAGAAAATAACTCTGATGATAATGGGAAATTTTGTTTATTTAACGAAATATTACCGCTTTCTTAGTTGAATTATTTTTCATCAGTAGGCTTCTTTAGGTTTAGAGTTTGAACAGCTGAATCCTGGCAGTCGACTCTGTCTACATTCTTCTTGGAATACGACTTCTATTGTTCCCCTTGTCAGGACGCTAGTCTTATAGTTCGATTTGCCATCAATATTTCTAGGTTCCAGACTCTATTTATATGCCTACAACCCACCAAATGGAGCATAAGTACCTACAATATCAAAGTTTTGGTCGTGACCTTCAATTTTATAGTCAGCGAGGAAAATAAAAAACCGATCAGCAGTTTGAAGCGAAAGATCAACAAATAACCAGATGACTACCGACGGTACCGACTAATCAACTTTAGACTTTTTTGGGATTTTTTTGGCCCGTTTTCGGGGCGTTTCTCGGGGTGTTTCTTTCTGGAGTTTCCTCGTTGAACTTGGTGTGATGTTTATGGACACTTGTAATTGCTATTTCCAGAGTTTTTCGGAACACTTTTGGGACTTTCTTTTTAGTTTTCTTGAGTGTTTATAAGTCGCATTTTGTGGCGACATTTTTTAAATCATACATTTGAATAACATTGCCCTGTGATTCAGACTGAAAAGAACACAAACGCAATATTTAACTCAATTGAAACTTTTGTCAAACCATTTGCCAGCTACACAGCAGTACCTACCTACACTTCCGCTGCTATTCGCCTGGAAGAAATGTGGTGATTTAAAAAAGAAAGGAAAACTGCTACGCGCTTCTACCATAAGAACCTTAATCTTTATCTAAAGCACAACTCCAGCACTACACATCCATAATGCGAAATCCACTTTACAATGTGCAAACAAGTTTTACAAATATCCCCTGACGTTAACACGCTTACGATTAATGTGTGACAAGTGTTTATGTACACAGTTAGTGCCAGCGAATTTACGAATCAAAAGCTCTCCATTCCCTAAGAGATACACACAATATCCTTTCCCCATATACTTAGACCCCACTTACATTCTGTGTAATAAAGTGGGTGCTACCGGTGACGATGCTTTTGTGTTGGGTAATTCAAGGTCGTAAACACTTCAACCATGGGTTACAAATCTTCTCAGCAAATATAAGGACTCACTTAACTGGCATTCCTCTATCTTTCTTCGTCACAGTTTGTGAAGTTTCGGCGAGTGTGTGCGTGTGTGATTCGTCACACAACTTAAAGCAGAGGGGGATTCCGAAGGACACTAACAACAAAAATACATCCCCTCCAACGCGTCGGGCATGGTGGTGGATCTGGCCCACGGCCAATCCATTAGAGGATTTACAATATTATCACATTTAATCGACCCCTTTAAGCAAGTGTACAAACAAACAAAGCCCCATGTTAATCATTCCGTAACGGATTACGGATTCAGCTTACATGAGATCCATTTAATCAAATCAAGGAAAATATATATAACAAAAACTGAAAGGGGAGCATATGTATAGTATATGCCTACTGAAGGAAATGGAGTACGCGTCCTTCTCAGTGGGGCCGTTTTAAGCCTTTCTTTGGCGTGTTAAGATAGGGATAACAGTGGCAACAACAACTGCCGCTTGAGCTGCCGTTCATTAATCATTTAATTTTCATGTTTACGGAGTTTTTTTTTTACGCCGCACAAAGCCCGAATGGGGGCGGTGCGGCCACTTCAAGTAGAACGGATAGAACATTCTTTTGATTAGGGCTCGCACACACTTCTCGGATGGGAGTGGGTCGGGATATCTCGGCACGGCAAGGCATTTTAATAGAAATTGTCGCCATGATTATATTTAATTTGTTTGCATTCGCATGATGGAACGTCAAAGCAACTCGTTATGTATGACGGCGGTGAGTTACACATTTATCATTTGATGTCAAGATAATTTAACAGGAGCTTGCCTGCTGTTGTTGCTTTTTTTTGTTTTTATTTCGTTTGCGCGAAATTCGGGTTCCTTAATCAAATCATTAAGAGTTTTGTGTCAAATGATGAGAGAAATGATTTGTGTGGTGTGCGCTTCTTTCTTCTTGGCTCTCGAAAATGTGGTTTATGGAGGGAAAGGTTTAAAGATGATAAATTGTTTAACTAAGGGTCGTGAGCGAAAAGTGTCTGGCAGTTAAATTTCTTTAAGGATTTATTTTATTTTAATTTCTCTAGTGTGACAATAATTAATGAATTCTCTTCCTCTCCGGCGAGAGGGGATCAACTGCGTGGGAGTATATTTAGTGGTTTGGGAGATGTGAGATGTCTTTTGGGCAGCCATGGTATTCAAGACGAGCCTGTAAATGGTGCTATGTCTATGGGAAAGTATACCCACCACTAGATGAGGTGAATAACCTAATGTCCGATCGCTAAGCGTGCTTGTCAGCAAAAATATATAATGGGTAGCATGTAACTGATAAAGTCGGGTATTTCAAAAAGTCATTGATGTACAGCGTTCTATATCAATAAATATCAAATAAATGCGGTTTAAAATAAGTTGGACATTGATCGACCTACGATCGTTTTTCATGGTAGAGAGAAGGTTCGCTTAGATTCCGTTTTAGTTTAAGAATATAGTCATTGCCGATCGAGAGGCACAAGGAAAATATGCCTTCATTAACACCAGTTTTGTATTGAGTAAGTATCAGTGTTGCTAGGCCGTGTGAAATTTACCTGTTGAAATGTAAAAACTTGTAAAGTAGGAAATAGAGAAAATAGTATTGCTCCCCTGCAATTCCGTGCTAAATGTTATCCAAAAAAAAAGCGGACAGGTGCGAGTCGGACTCGCCCATGAAGGGGTCCGTAGCAGCAAGTAACATAATATAAAAGTTTTTGTAGTTCGTTGTAACTTTGGTCGATGTTTTAATAATAGTGAATTTTTTTTAAATTAAGTTATTGATAAGTAAACATTATAATTAGGTACCTAAATGATGGGATTTAGATCTATATGCGAGCCCATATAGGCTGCTACGGAACCCTTCATGGGCGAGTCCGAATCGCACTTGGCCGCTTTTTTTATTTTTATATTTGAGTTAATTGAATGAAAGGTGAATTGCGGTTTACGATTTATGACGTATTAAAAAAACTACTTACTAGATCTCGTTCAAACCAATTTTCGGTGGAAGTTTGCATAGTAATGTACATCATATATTTTTTTAGTTTTATCATTCTCTTATTTTTGAAGTAACAGGGGGGGGGGGACACATTTTTTGGAAGTGTCTCTCGCGCAAACTATTCAGTTTAGAAAAAAATGATATTAGATATTTGAAGAACTATCCATAGATACCCCACACGTATGGGTTTGATGAAAAACAATTTTTGAGTTTCAGTTCCCCCAAAATTTATTGTTCTTTTCTATTTTTGTGTGAAAATCTTAATGCGGTTCACAGAATACATCTACTTACCAAGTTTCAACAGTATAATTCTTACAGTTTCGGAAAAAAGTGTCAGTGACATACAGTGACACAAGGGTACCGTTTTTTGCCATTATTTTGACAGGGGAAGAGTGAAAGCCACGCTGTTGGCCTTTTATACATTTTCAGAAAAAATATCTGATCCACAATCCATGAACCGTCGAACATTTTTGGGTCTTCCGAGAATGTTTTCGACACTTTCGGGGGTGTGGCACATCTCATCACTAAAATATCTACATAAGGCAAAAGTTTTACAGCTCCTTAGTGAGTTATTTATATATTATTTATCAACATCATTTACAGTAGATTAATAAAGTCATACCTCGTCTGACAGCATTTTAAAAATTATTTTTTTATCGAAAATATAATTGCGAGAATTTTAACAGAAGGGCCAAAAATGTCCCAGGGAAATTATCTGAATGACATAGCAATACTAGGGAGTAGCATTATTTACAAAATTAAAATGTTATTCTGTCGGATTCCTGCTTAAATGCTTCGAACGATGTTAAACATGTTGACTACCCAGAAGACTTTCGTTCCATACGGGACCTGTTAGCCAAATTGGAACAGATTTGTAGCCTATATACAAGCGGACATTATTAAACTGTTCCCTCTAGCTTTCGATTAACTTCTTTGTCAAATGCTGATCATTTCCTTGTGGGGCAGGCCATTCCTAACCTAAACGAGCTCACATTTGTATAGTAACCTATATCGCCAAAAAAAAAAGGTTCGGTCGATGAACGCGCTACGTGATATTGTAAATACCCTGCATATACCTCCTTTGAGTTCGCAAACCAAAAACATGGAATCAAATTGAACTTCACAAATATAGCTATCCCCCTAATAAGTTTGACCGATGGACTTTAAAAACTTATCGCCAGCAAGCCCAAGCAACAAGGAAATGGTAAAATAACCAAATAACTAGCATTATATCTGTATTATCGTGGCAACCAACTGTCAGCCATCCAATGAAAAACAAATTAACCGCACCAAAGTTTCATAGAAACATCCTTCCTCTTAGAACATCTACTCAACAAGTGGGCTGGGTCCGACCGATGCACTTCTTCAAATCACAGAGGTTTCCAATTGGCGTATTGTCACCACCATCTCTTCGGCAAGTGTGAAACTCTAAAACATCTGTTAGCCTTCAGCAGACTAATGAGTAAGAATGACACCAAAAAGGATACAACCATACTGAAACTAAAATCGAATTAAGGGCACTGCTGCTGCCCTAATTGGATTGTTTTTCTCCACAGCGATAACAAAAATTTTAAAAAGAAACTCAAAAAGAAGTCACAGTCCCGGAAGGACACTGTCAAAAATATTTTCACAGGAATTTCAAAGTTTCAACACCATTTTTAGTGCGGACTACACCAGACAAGAAAAATTAAAACTTTATCATGAATTTTTCTACAATTGCCATTGACAGGACATTCTACGCAGATGGTTTCATACTGTCATTTGCGGCTCCTTTTTTGCTGGTCTGAGTCTGAGTAACCACGCTTACTGTCTGTAAAATATATGAGTATCGCACAAAAGTTTAGAAGCATCTGTTTCCAATCACACAACTAAATGGTTTTATCGTGTTTGCCTTTTGCGGGATACAATACAACCAACCAAGGGCACTCTTTTTATGGATTGAATTTGATAATAACTAGAAGAAGTAAGGAGTCCATTTGCATCCGGTGGCAGTACTGCAGTGACCGCATATATGCATTGCATTGGTACAAATTGTACTAGAGTCTGGGCAGATTTGGAGTCGGAGTTTTGAATAAGAAAAGTTTACCTCGCTGGCGCAGTCCTCGGTATTCGTAGAGCTATCAGCTGAAGCTCGTTAATGTGCAGAGCTTTAATTTTCTATCCGCAGATGCAAGGATGTGTGAATGTGAAAACTAAAAAGGGGACGCCAACGTGTTTCGCCAGTTAACCAAAGTTTCTAAATGAATTTTGGCCGGTTTGGAGTCAGGAAAGTACTCCTTGGGGTAAATCGTTATAACTTCGAAAGGAGAGCTGCAATCAGAGAACATGTGTTGATATCGGAGGTAAGGTGTAAACTGTCATTAATTGTGTTGGAGTACCTAACCAATCGTTTTGGAGGGTTTAGGAAGCTATTAGGATGATCAAGTGGAGCCTTCGCAACTCCATATCTTTTGCAACGAACAATGCATCCCTATATTTGTAGAGCATACTAGCTGACTCGGCGAACTTCGTACCGCCTAAAATTTATTAAACTATTAACATCCCTTTTGATAGTTGAACCTCTCTTTTGAACGAATGAAACTCCCTTAGAATTAAATTGAGTGCAATGCTTAGAAACGACTTCATAGGTTTCCGGGTCGGCTTCTTAATCGTTCGACAGCAGCGCCACCCAACGGGTCCAAAACTATACCATCTTCCTAGGTGGAACCTAACATACCCATCCACAAAATTCCATTGAAATCAGTTGAGTTGTTTCGTAGATTGACTGCAGCGCCACCTATCGGGTGGCCACCAAAACGATCGTATCTTTAACATATACACAAAATATAATTACCTATTTAAAGTATGTTCACTAAAATGCATATAACTCGTATAACCAATTCACATACAAAAACCGTATATACATACAAACCTTGGTATTGACATCACCTTTCATTTAAAGCTTCCAGAAACAAAATCGGTTCACGCATTAAGAGAACATCAATTCAACACAATCCCACTTATTTTGATATTATATATAGAAGGGGATAGATGAAACACGAAATGTGCATACAGCGCCACCTGTTGATAATTTTCCGTATTTTCATTTTTCTCAAACCATCCCTGATTCAAGAAAACAAAATAAAAAAAAAGTCATTCAAATCCAAATCACCCGACTCATTGACTTATTATATATGGACTGCTAGTGAAATGTCACTTCCGTACAATCTCTGCCCAGAAAATGACGCCAACATAACTAGCGCTCGTGTTTTGTTCTATACCAACAAAATTTGAATAAAAAATCGTTTTTCATTGTCCCATAAATTGCACAATTTTCGTATATTTATTGCGAATTAGTTTTTTTTCTTGTTTTTCATTATTCATTTTAGGAATATGATGTAATAACACTTTAGCGTATATTTCAATCACATTTCTGATCAATAAATACTTATGATTGTCAAGAATATCACATTCAAGTACATGAGAATCTATATTTCTTAAAGTACTTATATCTGCAATGAAATGGAAACGTCTGATGTGAGTTTCCAATTTATTCCGCTCCGAACCACGAGAGCTAGCGCTTATGTTGGAACCAACGCGAAGTTGTCTACTAGCAGTCCATATATAATAAGTCAATGACCCGACTATATTTATAAATAGATGTTGTGTGGAAAAAAATCCAAAATGTACTGAAATTCATGTGTTTCTTCACACACGCACAACAGACACATACGTTTTCCGATTTCAACCAAACTTCACAAAAACCATATATGGACCAATTCCAAAGATGTGTGAAAGTCTGGTTAAAATCGCTATATGCGTTAAGGCGTGAATCGGCGACAAACGAACACAATTTTAAGGCTCAATTTTTATATATATAGATAATGTGAAAATATGAGGACAATGCATGATTTGTCTGGTGAAAATGAGAAACAAATTCCAAGAAACCATTACATGCTGGAGAAAACCAACATTTATACAGCTGCATGAGACTTGAAGTTACCCAGCGGATGTCTAGCTGAAAGAACGGATTCCATGGCATTTCTTGGAAGCCAGGCTAGAGAATAATCTTTACATTAATTTATGTGCATCCTCTATCCCAAAATGGGTCTTTAAGAAGCCACTGTAGGGCTTTTATAGCCACTTTTTTTTATAGATATTTAGATGCTTTATATATTAGTAGTAAAGTCCTTCAAATTTGTATTTTATATTTCACTCTTTTTATATTTTGAACAAAATCTTGAAAAAAGATTTTTTGTTTCGGAAAAACAAGATTTTGAGATTTTTTATCTGGTAACACTGGGCACAAGCTTCTCATGAGCGTCAATGTATTTTAGAACAAAAAATGCATGCATCATGTCTGCACCATGTAAATAGCCTGTGTCAGACACAAATTGCGTGTTGGGCGATGACATTCGTTCCATGTGCGTTGTTTATATCAATTGATATTTCGCCAAAGGACCAAACAATAGCAGCTGATGAATTTCTGGGTTATTTGGAGGGCTTTATAATTGGGTGCTTAAGTTTGTTTCTATGGACAAGTCGGTGATAGAAAAATATTTAATGGACAAGTCATCTTCGTTTGATTCAGGAGAAATGTTTTTGTTTGTCATGTGTCAGAACAGACTGTCCGACATTTCTCAATTTGAGTGCCATCGTTAACGATGTCGACTAGATTGGTCTGAAGTATATGTAACCTAAACATTTAATCCAGATTGATCGGTACCGAACGTCACTTTTCCAACGTCAGCCACATATGCGAACTGTGAGCTTAGTACTCCGTCACGAATTTCTTGACTTGGTTCGTCTACTACCCTTCCATAAACGGGAACTGATAAAGCTGTTCATGTGACTGATCTAGGCTAATGAAAACTGAGACATATCAAGTCAGCCATTTGTCAAAGACTTGAGTACGACAAAAAATGTTGCAACTATTGCTGCATTGCGTGCTGAAGGCCGTGTTGCTTTTTAAAAGAATTCTTAAAAATTCGACTCATATTTATGTGGCATTTTAAATAAGGCACGCGAGTGGCAGCGACTGATCCTTGGATTTGTGGCAACATATTTGTATCATGATTTGAATGAATCGACGCACGGCGACGGTCGGTGTACTCAACATAGTTGGATTGGAAGTTTTTAAAAAAAATTAAATTGGTTGACTACAGTCAAAGCTGAGCTACATCACCGCAAAAACTCTTCTTTTTTTTTTTTAAATAAATGCGATCATAGAAATTCAATGATGACTTGCAAATGTTGTTAGTTCCGCTCCGGGATGGTAGACGCATATCAAAAGCAGTCACTTGTACACTTAATCTTCGCACGTTCTATTCTTTTTCACTGCAAAACGACAGGACTATCTAGCTACCATCAATCACTTCGTTTCTACTGCTCATTTAAGGCGGAATATCTGCGGTCTTGAAACTGATCATCACCATTGACCAAAAGAGCGTCCACTTTAATGCTGAAAGCAATGATACGTTTCCCCTCAAAAAATCTCGTTCAAATATACACAATTGTGCTGAAATAAGTAAAAACTTTTTTAAGGACGATAGAATGTAACAAATTCAATTACTGCCCCCGACAGCAATGAAATATGTTCCCTTATCAGGTTTTGTAACAACAATTTTACATAATTGTCTCCATTTACGTACATTTTCTAGTGCAAGCAAAATCCACATTGCGAGTGCTTTCAAAAACTATTTCGCACTCAGAACGTGACAATGCACGAACCACGAACACCTTCATCGCCGTCAATACGAGCGCAACACGATGGGACTTTTTCTTCCTTAGGTACGCCGTTAAAATTGACCATCCGCCTAGAATCAATTTTTGTCAGGCCATAACGTGAGGCTTATCCTCGCCACGTATGCAGTTTTTTGTAAAACGTGGCCAGCATTTTTTTCGTTGGTCGCTAAGAAACTGCGCGCCTACTCGTACATCCGTTTGGGATTGTCGCCTGTCAGAGTGGCTCTTGTGTCTCTGCGTTTCTAATTGATTAACAGCAGACCGAAAGAGGACACTCAGAGATGCGGAATGGTTTCCAATTATATTCCTTGCAGTACAGATTGGAATTTTTGCCTCCTTTGTGAGAGACAGAATGAGAGAATGCCACCATCACCGGAAGGGAAAGCTGCTTAAAAGCGATTAAAAAATGTTCACTTATTATGAAATGTGTGAGACACATTCTTGACATTCATCCTCTGGGGTGAGTCTTCACGCACGCATCCCTTTTCACCGTGGGTACGAGTTGATGCCTTCAATGGGACGGTGATTTAACGCAGTTCGAGTGAAAAATGAAAATGATTTCGAAAGGAAATTCCCCCTACCATTGAGGTAATGCCAAACCGCTTTATTAAATTTTGTTGAGCCAACATTTTTCAAAAAAAAAAAAAATAAAAATACCTGGGACGCGCGTATATTTTATTTTTGGGTCGGTGACTTCCAACCCCAGTTCTGCATGGGAAGTTGGTTTTAAAGCAGGTTTACCGGGTAACGTAGTAAAGATACGTATCACGTCGAAATGCAATTACCAAAATCCGCTCGGAGATTTTTTTTATTCCTCCGCATTGCCTCCGTGGGAACTGTGATGATGCTTATGATGACGCGAATGATGATGTATTTCAACCGTGCGTCGTTGGTGGGGGGAGATAAAAGTCTTTCTTTTATCATTCGCTTTCAGCAGGAGTGAAGCAGAGCGAGAGGGGATGATGGCGATGTAAATACTTTACATATGGAGCCCCGTCAAGAGTCAAACATAAATAAGGAGGAAATTTTCAAAAGCACTTTAAAAAGGAAATTGGGATGTTGTACGAGTATACGCGACATCCGCAACTCGGGGATTCAATAACGCATTAGGCGTATATCGTAAGGCTAAAGGTTTATCTACCAGCAATGTCGGAAACGCATCAGCAAGTGGTATGCATGAAGAAACGTTTTTTATGAATCATATGATACGCATTTTATAACTTATCTCTGGGGTCAGATTCTATAAGAAACGAAACGATTAGACGTTTTCGTGCGCACGAATGAATTGCACTATGTTACACAAGCAAATTTCTTCGTGCACACGAAAACGTTTGAACGTTTCGTCTTATAGAATGCCGATCCTGTATTTAAAGTGGCTGGCGCTGCAACTGTTTGAAGCGACCTTTATGGAGCAGCATCATTTACGAATGGAAAAAACTGGAAATAGCTATGTATAGATTTTTATTATATATAGCGCTTGAGGGCAAGCTTTTAATCGATGAACAGGAGTTCTTGGATTTATTCAAAGATCGGCCACATTGCAGATATTTAACTTTTGCAGTTGGGCGCATTCTTCACGATCAGCCGGACGAGTGAGACAGCCCATTTAAATATAAGGCGGTACATGCTCCCTTCCCAATCATCACACTGAGCTTTGAAAATCTCATCGGCTATGTTGTCAGCTCCATAGGACTCAAGGTTAGGCAAGGATTCCCTTAGGTACCTTAAATTTATGTTTCGTTGACTTTTATCGCTTGTGACAAAACAATATATTCACCTAAGGAAATACACGGGATCCGGTCGAAATTCTGCTTTACAAAATTTAGTCTTCTCACACAAAAATTCTGCTTTGCAAAATTCTGATTTTCAAATTTAAAGCAATAAAAATCTGCAAATTCAGCTTTTTTCCCAACTAACAAATGTAAAGGACGAGGGAAAAAAAGCAGATATAGAAAAAACACATTAAAAATTATTTACTTTACAATTTTTAAATTAAAATAAAATGAAAATTAAAAAGGATTAATATTGACAAAAAATTTTAATCAAAAAAAAAGATATACATATGTATATTAAAAAAAAAAAATAATAACGCGAAATTTAATTAAAAAAAGATATGAAGCAGTCAGAAATTACAATTTTTATTTATTATGGTTTCATTTGTTTTCTTTTTATACTTCATTTCGGACAGCCGAAATGATGTTAAAAAAAATTCCCTCGACAATCAACTCGGTAGGATCTTCGAATACTCTAAGACCATTTTCCTAGGAGGGTCGTTGTAATTACTGTTACGCTGCGATTGATGGTTTAGTGGACTGATAAACAGTGATGCCAGACTTTTCGGACTGAATTGCCCACGACACACGTCAAAAACACCCAAAAATGCCCCTTTTTGCCCATACAGACTTTAAAAAAATATACTATTTTTTCTTGTTCCAAGAGTAAAAAATGCACTTTTTTGGCCTTTTAGCTCATTTTGTAAGGCAAAATGCCCACGAAATGGGGAATTACCCACGATCTGGCATCACTGCTGACAAAGACTTTTCCTCAGTCATCCTTAAAAATATCAATAACTGTGTCGCTTCCAGCGTTGCCACTAAAATCTTTAGCAAATGTAGTACGTTAGCCAACAAAATGTAGCATTTTCAAAAAAAATTTACTATTCCTGCTTTTTTTTCTATTGAAATTTAAATTAAGTATAACAAAAAAAATATGTTATGTTTCTAAAACAGTCGGACACACTTGGAGTTGTTTTGCACTATTATAATTGGAAATGTGTATGGGTAAGAGTTCTTGTCTGACAAGCAAAGTCATATTGCAAACAAATGATTTCTGACAAGCGCGACAAAAGCGTTTGCCAGACCTACATTCGACCCACGAAAATTGGTTTTCCCATTCCTTCCGATATCTTTGTGTGCGAGTTGAAGATTTGCACTGTGCCAAGTTTTTAAATCTATTTATTTAGTTATAAAAGCAAAAGGGGCAAAATTCGAACTGTTGTTCGTAAAAAAGTAAAATGGCTTGGAAAATGTTCAAAAGCAGAATCTTGAAAAGCAGAATTTAGAAAAGCAGAATTTTGAAAGCATAATTTTGTAAAAAGAATTTTGACCCCAACCCGAAATACATCCTGGTCCATATTTCATGAAAAACGGTTTTGAAAAAACGCCATAATCGGTACAACGAGAAAAACATGCAACAACATCCAAAATTTCAAGGTCAATAATTTGTGTCGAAAAGAAAAATCAGTTCCTCCTGGTCACTTAATAGGGTCACCTCAAGCTCAACAAGTCGATGTGGTCTACCTACGCAGACCTCAGTTTCCCATGGGATCAATTAAAAACGGGTCAAAGAACCTTCCCATCTCATCCACTGAATAATTTCCAGTCCTGCACACAACTAAAAGTTTCATTACAATTTATCTACTCGTAGTAAACAACATCTCACACACAAACCCCTTCTGGGATAACCTCAAATTTCCAAAGTTTTTTTTTTATGAATTCTGGATTTTTGTTTCAATGTCAAAAATACTGCCAGCTTTCCAAATGAGCGCATTGAGAGAATAAAATGAAATTTTCTTTTTCACAGGACCGCAGCGCCACCATCGTTCATCCGCTTAACGAACATAATATCCGCCCCGGCGTGACGACACTGATCTAAATCCACATCTGTCAATTAAAGAAGATAATATCCTTTTTCATCCATCATTCTGAAGGGGGCATCGGGAGAGGCGTGCGATTATGTTTGTGAAAAATTGCACAAAATAAACCATGACACTCAGCAATAGTGTGTTTGCTGGGTGCTCTGCTCACCCCCACCCCACATACAATTTCTGTCTGTCAGAGCACACACTTGCATACAATCGATGGTCCTTTTGCTCCATGTTGTGCACTATATATAAATGCAGGTACGTTCCTAGACTGTATTATTCCCTAGCGATGAGTGCATTGGAAAAGTACTCTATAAAATGAACATTAGTATGTAGCTGCGTAGTTTGGGGGGCGATAAACGGAGAGGGGCGGTAAATTAAATGAAAATTGCCAAAGTGAAGTGACACACTGGCACATCCAGGACGAGATGATTCAATTAATTCCCGAGGTTCATTTGAGGGATGACTATAATACTGCAGAGATAAAACTGTGCCATGGTATGAGTATATCACTGTCGTTGGAGTTGCCGCTGCCGCCACACACAGGCAACAGTTTAGCGCGGATATTTTATTTAGAATTAACCACAGGATATCGCTGGATTCAGGAATTGTTTAGATTTGTTTCGGACTGCATCGAAATTGGCGTTCAACTGGTGGTGATGCCGATGGTGGCACCGATTGCGAAATGTGTTGCCTTAGGCTAGCTGCTGGCATACGGCGGTTTGGACTGCGTGGAGTGTTTGCAGGTGATTTGATGGGGCATTTCATTTTTCGTGTGTCACGGTGGAACGTGACTTTGATTAGCTTCAAGTCTTTATAGTTTAGATAAGAATCGGTCGAGGTTGCGGAATAGTGTTGATCTAGCGTGAGCCAGCCAGCGTGTGCAACAGATGCGGATTTTCAGCGAGTGTTTGTCAGTATAGCCGCAAGCGGTGGGACACGTTTGTATATAGACTGGGAGGAATAATTTGACGGACGTTCTGGCAAAAAATGATCTAAGCACGTATGCACGATGTGCATGGAGTGGTATATGCAACTGCATACAAATAACGAAACTGGGGTAAGGCGCAAGTGGTTGGAAGGTGCTATTGGTAAGTAAGAGTACTAGCTTTTTATTATAGCAAAGCAGTTTGCAGAGATTTACGATCTCATCTGACATAATCAAGGTATGGAGAATTTTTTGGCAGACTTAGGGTTTGGTTTCTGTGCTGCCACGCTGGATTTCGTATACATAAATGTTCAAATGTTTGAACTCCGAGTCGAGAAAAGTCGTTTACCCTGGGATGAAAGACGTCACCATCTTCCCCGATCAGTCGCAGCTCTTAAAAAAAAAAACCCTTTTGATGGGGCCACAACTCGCACGTATATAAATGATGTAGGTGATGATTGTGAGGCTCAAAACCATCCTTTGGAGTTATGTAAGTTGATGATGGAATTGAAATAAAGGGTTTTCCAATAAGAGGTGTTATTTTGGTATTCAAAGTAAAATGCCATTTTTTGAGATAAATGATCGGATGTTTATTTCATAATAAAGAGGAAGGTATGCCGTTAATAACGAAAAACAACATCAGCCAAA
The DNA here is from genome assembly GCA_951230905.1 of Cheilosia variabilis. Lineage (NCBI taxonomy): Eukaryota > Metazoa > Arthropoda > Insecta > Diptera > Syrphidae > Cheilosia > Cheilosia variabilis. The sequence continues at coordinate 20,314,474 of OX579679.1, read as the reverse complement.
TGGCCACCACAAGCACGCATACAGGACCATATCCTTTTTCATGAAATTTTCCATAACCAAATCGCAAAGTGGCTGCCCTATGCCCTCGATAGCCTCACGAATTTTATCTTTGAGGTCTTGAATCGACGCTGGGCTGTTGGCGTAGACCTTATCTTTCACGTGGCCCTAAAGGAAGAAGTCGCAAGGTGTTAAATCAGGTGCTTCACGACGACCAAAAAATGCTTTAGTTTTGCGAACTGTGACTGCAAGATTTTCACCATTTTTGTAGTCAATTTCAATAATTTCAATGCGTTGTTGAAGCGTGTATCGTTCCATTTTTAGTAATGGCGTAGTTTCTAAATGTCAAAGAATAAAAGCTTCAAAAGTGACAGCTTTCTTAGTGTGGGGATCCTGTGTATGGCTAGAGCTGGACACTCAAAAAGAAAGTGGTACACGGTTTCATTCTTATTTTATGTTTGCTGCAGCTACATCAGTTGGTGTTATGAGCCTTGGTCGTGGCCTGGCTCTGGAAGAATATACAGCTTTTTTTTTCAAAAGGCAAAGATATATTTGGCTTTCTTTGAACAAGTTTTATGTGACCATTCTTAAATTCTGGTCAAAAATATTCAGCTGTAAAACCACCCCAATAATTGAAATCGTCATTTTGAAATGTCTTAAGTATAATAATTTGACTCTCTCAACAAGTCGCACTTCATAAATAGGTTCATACAGTTTACTATACCTAATAATTATAATTGAGGAAGTTTTCATTATCCGCACTCAGAGTATTTTTCTAACAAGTTTAAAATTGAAATGGAAAAAAATAATAATTTCAGTGCATTCTGCTACAGGCTTCAATTCCCCATACAAAACTCACCAGCACGCACAATTATTGCTCTTGGCCTTCTTCAAGCAACAGTCGCGAGATTTAATTTTGAGTTTGTTAAAGTGCTGATGCGCCCTACAACCAAGAATACTTCTAGTCCTGTATACAATATTCCACAATGGAACATTAAGTAAGTCTCATTATCCCATAGCCTCTAAACCACCATTCATGTATACAGTTGCAGTGAGATACCCATTTATTCTAGAACAGTGGCGGCAAAAGTTATTCCAAAACGTAAAATTATAATTTTTCACATACATAAATGGGAAGAAGACTTTCGCAATGGAGTCCAGTTAACAATAAATTTACTCGGTACCAGTTTCTAAACATTGGCAGTATGACTTAAGCCGCCTTAAGCCCCCTTGCATTAATGCTCCCTTTATCTCGCAGATTTCTAGTGAATTATAATTTTTAGCAAATTATGTCCTTGCTGTTGATTTGAGCAGTTATAGATCTTTTCCAACCATGCGAATAAATCGTGTAACCACTCAGCCACTTTCTACGAATCGCTAACTACCTAATGTCAGATGAAACTGACACATGACAGTCAAACCAAAATGGCAGCCAATAACCATGGGCACATTTGAAAATCGACTTGAATATCGAATATCGAATAGATTTATCAGGACTAGATTTTACCTGAACATAAAAACTAGGTTGCCGGATCAGCCGCACATACGAAATGACAGAAGTTATTGTGACTAGATTTGTGTACTTTCCCTCTATAAACGTCAACTAAAAAAACATTCACCAATAAAAACTTGAATAAAATCCAGGAAACTGTCACACTTACTAAACTAAAGTTTTGAATACCACCAAGACCCACCCACATTCTCAATATAAAATGTTGTCCCAATTCTATTACTCACCACTGTGCGTACCAGAAGACCATTTCACCGAGTTAATTTATTTAAATAAATGTGAACATTAAAACGCACTGTAAAGTGAGTTTAACGTTTGAATTATTGTCTTCAAGTCGGAAGCAAATGAAGTCCTTTAGTGCCTGCCGTTATAAAATGCGTTGTGAAAAAGGATTTACTAGCGATTTGAATGCACCTCTTTTTCGTTTCGTATTCGTTTGTTTTTTTTTTTGCATTTTAATGCTTCCCTTAGGGAAAGTTTCTTCACATCCTGCTTTTAACTTCAGGGAAATTATGTACACAACCCGTGACTGGGTAGGAGATGCATCCGCAAGCTCTCTCCGCAGTAATGAGTTTGCTTGCGCATTTATAGAATAGCTATATATGAAGACGGAAAGTTTAAAAAAAGGAATTAAGTCATAAAGGATACTTGACCGCATTTTCGCTCACTTTCGCTTGGGGAGAAATTATATTATCGCATTTTTCGCTTGTTTTTCGCGCGAATAATGTTAAGAAAGGTCGTTGTTGTACGCAAGCGCAAGTATAGACAGCAAACGCATTATAACTAATTTTGAAAGGATAGTGTTTACTCAACATGCGTTTCAAACATTCTCCCTTAAGGGGTTGTCGTACTGCGATACGATAAATGAAAATGGCATAAGGTAAAGTGGGGTAGGGTGGCTCAAACTCGAAAAAAATACAGCAATTCAATTTGAGCCTTAAGCTTTGTTTATGAATAAATATTAACCACAATGGTATATTTAAATAGGCGAAGAGAACCACTTTCTGTTTGCTTCAATTTCTCATCTGATATCTTTAGACCGGCGCTAAAAAAGAGTAGAATACTTTTTTGTTTTTATTAAAGATTAAAATGTTAGATAAAATCGCAGTTTAATACATGAAAGGAAGAGATAGTAACCAGGGCTTTCGGCTTTGACCATACCCAGAATCAGGTCGCATTACTCCATTTTTCAATTCATTCCTGGTCAACGAACTTGCCTATTGAAACCTATTGCGACCGTCTCATATTTATGAATGGTTATCGAGCCGCTTTCAATTGTTCAAAAGAACACACTTTCTGCAAAGACCAATTTAAATCAATTTCAATTGCAATTGCAATTGAATATATTTTTCCATTCTCCCTCCCGACTACTTCCAAAACAAACAACACAATCGTAGACACGAGAGCAAGAACGAGGAGTACACAAAAAAAAAACACATCCACTGAATACTGTTGAACCGGAAAATGAATTCACACGCCGCCTGAATGTGTTCTTGTAATATGAGAACTCGAATTCGTAATTACTTGGCCAATTATTGTAATTGGTTTGGGTGGCGATGCTGAAGCCCATCGCCGACGATCGATCATTATTGGAAATGAAAATCAACAGAAATGAATGAATGCCATTATCTTGCGATTTTTATTCCGTTTTGTTGTGTATTTCTTGTTCGATTATTATTATTTTATTATACATGTTTGGTGTGTGTATTTTGCATATAAACGAGTAGATTTTGTATCAACATTTTGTTGAATATACTGCAAATGAAATAACGTATCCTTTGTCCTTGCGCTGCTACACTGCCTGACAGAGACATTAAATGCGCATGAATTGGTTTTTGGGGGGCCCTCTCAAATCGAAAAGCATGAATGCATACATTTGCATTGAAAGGATATAAAATCAGTTGTGCAAATCTGCACAATCTCCGATGTGAGCGCAATTTGCAATATTTTATCTTAGCATAGCATAAACGGAGTGGAGAATTATTCACAGTTGTAAGTGCAGAGAAGAAATAAATGACTTTGCATTTTAATTGATATCGTATCAAGTGGGTCCTTTGTAAAACGACTGTAGTTCGGATCTTGTTCTTAGTTGGTCCATAACTTTTTATCTTTAGAAATGAAGGTTTATCTTATATCGCAGATGCAAATGCGTTTCCGAAGTTCTCAGGCACGGATCAGCCACAAAAAGGTTATACCATGCCTGAAGGGCTAGCACTATAAGCCTAGTAAGGGAACGCATTTGGTTGCAGAAGCGCACAGCGTGCCACACTCCTTATTCTTCCCAGTGGTAGTACAATTACCTTATCTTGTTCTATGAGTACCTTGCCAAGGATTTTCTGATAGCAACCAACACAGAAAATAATAAAGGTTGATAATAAACTTTGACGTTCGATAATAGCGCACAAGGAGCTGCCTTGGGTAGTATTCAGGCGGTCCCAAACTTTAGCATGGCTTCATGATTTTGTTTAAGCTGCAACCTATGCAAATCGTTTTACCTGCGTAAGGGGTCTTATCAGTCTTGCGATCATTTCTTCACTCTCCAGAAAAGGTTTTGCTCTTCAAAACTCTTTACAAATGGGTATTAAAATCCTGCCGCTACACGCCGTGCAAGCTTCTTTGACGGTCTAACCTTGCTGATTACAAGCCGAAGTAGTCACGCACGGAGAGCGGATGTTTATCGCATTCTATGAGCTTCGCAGTAGGAATTTGATCATACCAAACTGACTTGGTTGCCGAGAACCGTTTAAGGTTTCAAAAGCATTTTGACTGAAATTACAGCTTGTTCGGGTTTTCAAAGGTTATGCGAACAGAATGTGAGGTACAGTTCGCTGGTCCGAGGTACATCTGAATGGAGAGACAGCCGAGCTGCGCTTGTAGCCTTGCTCAAAAATACCATAAATTCCTTCGAAAGACTGAATTTTCTGATTCTTATTTGCCTTCACAAAAAACATATTTCTTTTAAGCGTGCTTACAAACCCTGGGAAGACGTTCCTGGGTCTGTATTTGATCTACGGTTAGCCCTTGTAGGTTCTTCCATAAATGAATAAATTCCATATAGACGTAGTCTCAGATAGACAGGACTAAATCGTCCGGATAAGGACCGCAGTATTTGGCAGTAGGAAAGTTGGATACTAAGAAAAAACTGTGAGCTAAATCGTACAGGTCTCCTTAAGGGAAGCAACGCCTTAGCAAAGTGCCAAAGAATGTTTTTTTTTTTCATGAAGCAACCATCTGCAAAGCTAACGGAAAGGCCGACAACTTTTGGTTCTGGTGTGCTCATTGCAGTGCATTCAATCAGCTCAAAGTTGAATCACCTTTTAGTCCTTCTTAACAAGTTGCATACGTTACAACAGTCCAGATAGGTATCCGACGGTAAAATTTGTAAGTTTGGGACCTTAAATATAAATGGCGCACACTCTCCTGTATAGAAGGAACCTTCATTTGTCTCCCAATGGTGTGTTGAAACGTTGGGAAATAGGACCGTAACGAAAATTGAAACGCAGTCGAATGATCCTTTGGCAAAAACCCAATCGTATAGGGTGAGTTAATCATGTTTAAAAATTTCATCTGATATTTCTCTCTCTCTCTCTCTCTCTCTCTCTCTCTCTCCCTCTCTCTTTCATTCCCTTTCTTTCTCTTAGCCAAGCGGCAATTTAAAGCGTTTCATTTTTCGTTACAAATTTCCTCTTCATTAGATTAGACATCTATTGAGCGTGGCCGTCAGAATGCACTTTAATTTTGATGTTTTCTTGTATTCATACGTCAAACTTTATACATTATTCCCATGTGTGGAACTCCATCTCATTTGCCCATCCAAGCCCTTCCTCACTATCTAATTATTTTATGAACAGTGTTGCGAGTGGCACTCCCAAAGCTCATTTAATCACAGTGGTTTGTTTTGCGCCCTAGGCACCGACATTGCCACCCTTGCGGCGTTAAATGTTACACACCGTTGTGCATTAATTCAATTTTATTGCTTAATGAATTTGCATATTGACCCGCGAGCGTCACCCATGTAATATCCGCCGCCCTATGCAACTGAATCCTATTTAATAAAGTAAACTGAATAAATCAGTTTGGAATATTACAATTAAGTCCACTTCCGGCCCACTGCTCTCTAATAGTACGGTGAGAATGTCGTCCGCCCCTCTAACACAACGAACAGTGAATTTTACATTACGTTATCTAACACCTCTGATTTGCAACAGCCCTGGGTGCATGCATAATTCAAACTTTTTCGGCTGACTATTTAACCATCGACCGACTCGACGACGACACCGACGAGAGATGTTCTCACATCAAGGACCACCATGTGCATTGTGCACACACACGAGTATGCCATAGCCGGCAGCTGATTCAGCAAATATCTATAGCTGCGCTGACCAGAAATTTGACTGTCAGATGGTGTTCCCCTGCCTGGTTCGGTGGCCCCAAACTATTGTAAACTATTTTGCGGACAGGCACACTAGTTAAGTGCGGCAGATGGTTGTCACATGGGAGAAACATGTTTTACAGATAATTAATTCAGGCTCCAATTAACTGATTTTGGCACTCCGACGACAATTACACACTGCACAGCACACACTCACGCATTCTGTTCGGTGTTGGCCACGGGATTTTAGAGCACACACGGTCATGGCTGGCTGGGGCTTCTTATGGGGTAAGTTTCAATTGAAATCGCATTTATGAAGTCTGATTAAGAAAGAGGACACACTTTGGATGGAAGCCAGTTGATCTTGTCGCCATAAATCGATTTTTTCCGTTTAATTGTTTAAATTCATTTGGCAAATGCGAGTGTAATTGGCTTAGATGACAGATTTTAGGTGTTGTTTGGGCAAACTAGTGCCTGGCATTCTCCTCTTCAGATTTCACGTGAAATTACAAAATCAAAAGCAAAGAAAACAATTTCGCTATCTATCAATAACAAACAACCGACCCTCCGCCGACGGCAATAACGTGAGTGCTATAACCTATAACAAATCTGAAGCCAGCAAGGTCCATTTATTGTCTCGTTGAAGTTATCAGTGTAGACGTTGTCGTCATTTTCGCTGCTGTGAGTTTGATGAAACTTTGTGTGATCCGCAGAGGACTGATTGCCATGTTTGTGCAGAGCACCGTCGTATATTTTTGGGGACTTTTTCCAACCAGAATATCCCTCCCAAACGTTAACGTCAACGAAATTGAATCACTCAAATGGAGAAAATAGGGAAACCAAGGGATTTTTCTTGCCGTTTCCTATGGTGACGAATACGCCAAAGTGCCTCGGCATCATTAATCTTAAGTCATTGTGTTCAGCTTTCACTGCTACTGAGTATACTCGTAGTGCACGGCATGTTGTGCGGTATTGTTCCGTGATGGCATAGATAGATGTTGCATTTGACGGAAGCATGGCATGGCAAGACTAAAAAAAAAATGCTCTCTAGGTTCGCTTGGTATACGCGACATCGCGCGACGTGTCTGGAACAATAGGAATTTGAGAAATATTTGCACTTTCCTGGAGGGAAACTATACTTCTTCGTGGTATGGTCGGAAGTTTTCTACATTGCAAGAGATAAACAGTTTCCGATGCAAGAAAATTCGCAGGCGCATTTTTTTGCGAATTTCTTTCCAAGTAGAGTTTGCATTTTCGACAAAAAACGACTCTTGGACATTTGGAAAACTTTTTATAGAAGCATTTAACTCAAGCCCCACAAACCGCTCCGAAGAATACACTCATTTGGGAGATGCAGTTGTGAATGACGATAATACAACCAGCGCTGTCACAAATTCACAGCACAAATTAACAACGAAGCTCTGACAGTCATTGAAGACAAATGGTAGGTAAACTCCCTGTCCGTATTCCGAGTTATTTAGTTTTTTCTCGTTCTATAAGGGTATGTCCAAACCAGCCAAACATTTGATAAACAATGAAATACCTACATGTTCCATAAATATTTCTGAAACACTTATGAAGCAAAACAATTTTTATGAAATGTTTAAATTGTTTTGCTGGTTTGGATCTGGACACCAAAAAAACGTTTATGAAGGGTTTCACAGTTACCCAATCGTGATGAGAAATATTATTATTTGTTTGTAAATAAAATAAAAATGTCCAGAAAAGCTTGAAAACCCTAATGAGAAAGTGATTCATTTAATACGAGACCAAAATTAAAAAAATAAAAGCCTTACTCGTTGCTTATAATCCCACCACATTATTTTCTTCCAGTCCAAAACAGGATAAAGTTGAAACATTTCATAAACATTTACCCCCGTATTAATAAACAAATAAGTATACAAAAATTTTACGTAACGAGTTGATAACTTTTACGCAACGTTTATTAATACGGGGGTTAATAAATAAATTTCAGAAATCTTTTATAAATGTTTATAAAATCTGTTCGATTTGCTTCAGAAACATTTCATAAACATTTCTGAAATGTTTCGGTGGTCTGGACACACCTTAATATGCCAAAATAAACTCAAGCGGTAGCAGCAAATGTTGTTGCATATTTGAACATAAAATACTAAATTTGTTTCACAAAAATATATTTGAAAAGAAAAATTATGCAAATTTTGATTCAACTATGGTAACACCCCCAACATTTCAAGTGAAATGACATCTGCCTTGTATAACGTCACGTTGAGAAGAATCAGTGATGCAAGATGAAATTGAAAAAAACCCACTAAATTTAAAAAAAACATCCCACCAAATTTGTACTGGAACGAAAAAAAATACCCATAATTTTTCCTAATACATAATTTATATAATGTAATATATTAAGTATTAATTTATGTGTACCTATAAAAGATCTAGGTACATATTGCGCGCGACCAAAACAAAGATAAAGAAAAAAACAGATATTCGCTAGTTTGTGAAAATAACAATATCAAGATGATTAAAGTACCTAACTAAATACTAGTATTGGATATCCGAATTCTACCAGTGATTTGCGAAGATTTCACCTGGCCATACCCAGTGAACACAGCCTAATTAAAATTATCAGGTGCGCCTGTACTATCGATGAAAATCTGACCATCTCTATCTCGTTAAAAAGTGACAAAAAAAGAGCAAAACCTCTCCCTTTATATAGCTCTTCCATTGAAAATCCATTTCATCCGGTAAAGGTCAACTACAATCGCGAACATCCCTTGCCTAGTCTTTAAAATGTTTCCCCCCATAAATCCCACCATAAATTTGTTCCCCCTATTCTTCCCACCATAGCGTTGATTTCCCACCATTTTGGTTGGAAAAACCACCAATCTGGGAACACTGAGAAGAATATTTGCAATATGGCTGGTGGCAATATGAAGTTTGAAATACCCTGTATTATCTGTTTTGTTTTTGAAAGCAAATGTTGCCACAATTCCAAAATTAAACTTATCAATGATCCGTTTTGTTTTATTTTCGTGATCTGATCCGATCCAAACAGTGGCACCATGCCCCGCTAACATATTCCACTATTTATGCAGTGTGGTTTGATCGTATTTCTATTAGTTTTTACGCAGACATCAGACATCAGACATCAGCTTATAAGAAATGTATGCTCTGTTTGATTTCTTATCCATTCAACTAGAATGTCCCACTATCCACTATTGAATTGAAAACTCTTCACATTTTGCCAGAGTTGAACATCTGCGGTCTTTTAACTCTCTCAGCAGAGTTATAACTTTGTCTCACGGTTTGAATATAAAAAAAAACATATGAAAAAAAACATAATTATATTTTTTTTTCTTTGTTTATTTGTATTTATTTATTTCTTTACAAATATATATTTTATTGATATTCAACGAAGATGCCGCTGTCTAGAGCAAAAAGGCTGCACCTCTTGTTGATTGTCGAATTAGAACTTACTTAATGAAACCTTACAAAAAATGTCTACGTGGGACTATTCCACGATTTGTTATGGTTTCATATTAACTATTCTTAACAAAAAATGTCTATGTGGGACTATCCCATGATTTCTGAAGGTTTTATCTCCCGTAGGTTTTGAATATCCGCGCGCATGTTTATGTTGATGGAAAAAGTTGTGTGGGGAATCAAAGTGCCGTTGATCGACAAAATTCCGACTACGCGAAAAGGCGTATGCCGTTGAATGTAAGGGGAAGTGACGTGTCCGACGTAACTGCAGAAAAAGTCTATACTTCGCCTAAAAGTTGAAAAGGCTCGTGAAACATAAATTCTTTTACAAATGGTAGACTGGGAAATTTTCTAAAACAGATAATTCATTAGGTTTGTCCGTTTGCCAGTGATTTGTGCTTTGATTCGCATTTTTCGTAAAAGAGCTGTACGAATCAAAAAAAAATCACGTATTCCACTTTAGAGAAAACTTTTTCCGAGTATACCTACACTTAGGATATAGGAAAATGCATTTTTCCAACAAAACACTAGTTCAACTACAATGCCAAACAAAATATGGTTAAAACCTACTCTAACTGAATTATTACTTCAATTAGTAGGTATAGTATGGTCATGAAAGGAAGCTAATTGTTTTATTAGGCCTTTTTTATTATGCTCACATGATCTATATAGATCATTGATTTCCACGGATTACAACAATAGTATGAGATCCAACTTTTGTTGTAAACCGTGAAAATCAATGATCTATATAGAGCATGTGAGCATAATAAAAAAGGCCTATTAATGGTGAAGCTCTGTCTTGTAAATTTAAGTTTTCTCATGACATTTTTCTCATAAAAGCGCACACTTTCCCTTGGCTTATCACTTTTTTGACGGCTTAAATTTTCCACAAAGTCCAACTACCATCTTGCTTGTTCCGCATAGTGTATCTGCATACAAATGCATAGTGGTTTTAACAAAGAGGTAATCACCGATCAGCAGAAACGTTGCCATGTCGTTAAACTAGCAGACTTTTTCTGCTGACATTGTAAAGTGATGCAAGCACCCATATTTCAGCTCTTCTCCTCAATTTGAGCTTCCCTCATTTTGTGTTCCGGTCGATGTCATTATTTTACGGCTTCTTTTAAAAAAAAAAATATTTTCTCTCTGTTGGACAGGACAGTCTGGTGAATTTGACGTGAAGGTATTTTTTTTTTAGAATTTGCTATTTTATGAATCGGCATTTGAGAACCATGTTCCGTCCCTATAGGGGTTGTGAGTGGCATGTTGAAGCGGCGAAGAAATGATGACAACAGAATTCAGGCAAATTTGCAATATAAATATTCTGCACAGCAAAAGCAGCAGTGGTAAGTAAATGCATTAATTTTAATTAAATACTGCACGTGGAATTTGTATTCGGCTGTTACTGGTGCTCTGCACAATATGGAAAGTCACTAATTAATTAATTCCAGGAGATTTTGTGCAATGCAAATTAAAACGTATGAGTAATGATGCATGGATTTGTCTTTGCAGATACTCGTACCTACATTACGAGCTCTTAGAAACATTTTGTGGAATTAATGATGATGATTGATAAGATAGCCGAACAGTGTCCAGTGTCCACATCTGGTGCGGTTGGTGTAGCTTGCTTTATGAGACAAGCAGCAAACAGTCCCTCTTATACTCATGTACTCATAAACAAGGAAATCCATTTCATTGGTATTACTTGGTCATGTAAGGGAACGAGGTATACATAGAGATATCTATGCAGCAGTGAATCTTCATTTTAACTTTGCTTTTAATGGGTAACAATTTTGAAGAAATATCAGCAAACTTGTTCCATTCTTCGGTTCGATGGTATCTATTATTGAAAATTTGTTTTTAAGGAAAACACAGCCCTTTCTAGATGCGACTGCTAAACAGTTCAAATTTATTTCCCTTCAGGTTTTTTTTTTTGGAATTTTAACTACTTTCCAAACGGAATTGAAACACCGACTCCAAATCCGTGTTTCTTGATTTTTTTCCACGCATTACTGAGCCAGCCTCGGACTTGGGCATCCTTACAATCAGCACAGACACCGGCGGCGATTGCAGTTTTCATCTTGCCATACAGTACAGCCTTGAACTCAGGATCGCTTACGGCGGCAACAAAGTTGGCAAAGTCCGGGCTAGTTTCCAGTTTCTCACGAATCACAGGCATAGCATCCGACGCTGCAATCAATTCATATAAATCGGCAAAAGTAAACACATTTCCACTGGACTCGACATGGCCTGAGGGTTCCTTCTCCAACAAAAGAGCGTAGTAGGCCTTCATCATCTTGATCGAGTAAAGGAAAAGTCCTTCGCCATCGATTCCACGACGGTTGAAGTAGTCGATCAAATCAAGACTTACGTACTGATTGTAGAGTTCTTCGTCGGGAAGTGAATGCAAATGGACAATTGCTGAACTGATACTTGGATCTAGGGCAAGTTGCTCTTGACCAATGGCTTCCAATTGTTCCATTGGCAAATGATTGGCGATTTCATCCAAATCGGGCAGGAGATCTGCCGAAATGGCAACTGCTGACAGCAGAAGGCAAAGAATAGTGGTGCGCATGTTGGTAGAGAAAATTGACAACTATTTTGCTGCAAATATGTTGAGCTTTTTATATTAAAAAAAATTGCCAAGTAATGGCGCACTTCAGTGCAGAATTGAGTAATTATTTTGTTGGGTCATATCTTTGAAGTGTTGAGTGAATCATTTGGACTCGTGATGGTAAGTAAGAGAGTCACTTAGAAAGGGTAAATATTTTTGCACTTTCGTACTTCCTGTTGCGAATTAAGAGGCACTCAAAAATTGATAGAACTCTTTGGGAATTAATTTATTTTTGCGTTATCGAATCAGTACTCTGGATCTGAAAGCACTATCACTGTACCTGATGACATGTCTATTAAATGGAAAATTCATCGATTGAGTACAAGTCAGTCGCATTCTCATGAACATGGTCTTTAAAATGAGTTTTGTTTTCCTGGGAAGATGAGAAACAATCCGTTTAATGACACTCTTATGCGAAGCCAGTTGTCTTTTTGTCCTTTGTAACAGCCCGATTTTTCTTCACACAGCACAACTAGTCAACTTCATACTTCAAGGATTAATAAAGGAATGAGTAAAACAAATGAGAACATAATAGAACGGGATCGGCAGAGTAGGTAATGCTTATGATGTGTTTGTGTAGGAACCTGTAACCGCGTGTGGAACAATGTGATATTAGATGATCAGATCACCGATTTACATGCACTTGGAACAACAGCAAATGATTCTGCTTTTCATCTAGATCAAGAAACGTAATCTAAAAATTACTTCTACTATTTCCCACTAGGTGGCTTGTTTTATTTTTAAATGTTGGTGTGCCTGTAAACGATAGCCACACAATCACGTTGCCAGCCTAAAAAATGGAACACAAAAAATCAATTATTGATTCGAATGAGCTCCCCTTCCGTATTCCAAGTTATTTTGCTTTTCCTCGTTCTATAAAGGTATGCCCAGGCCACCCAAACATTTGATAATCAATTAAATACCTACATGTTCCATAAATATTTCTAAAACAATTATTAAACAAAACAATTTTTATGAAATGTTTATGAAATGCTTTGCTGGTTTGGACCTGCACACACAAAAAAAAAAAAAACATTTATAAAATTTTTCACAGTTACCCAATCGTGATGGGAAATAATTTTTGTTTTACAAGTTTATCTGCAGAAAGTGAGTGCTGTTTTTCGATTATTATTTTCTTTTAAATAAAATCGAAATGTCCTGAAAAGCGTGGAATACCTAATGAGAAAGTGATTCATTTAATACGATTGTTTGAATCGCGTGTGGCGTGACTGCCGAGACCAAAATTACAAAAATAAAAACTTTACTCGCTGCTAATAATCCTACCAAATTATTTTCTTCTAGACCAAATATGTATAAAATTGAAATACATATTTCATAAACATTCAATAAATAAATTTCAGAAATCTTTTTAAAGTGTTTATGAAATGTGTCCGAATTTCATAAACATTTCCGAAAGCAACGGCTTGGGTCTAAAGAGGAGAACCAAGCTATAACTGCATAAAAGTTCTTACGTATTGGCTGACCAGAATTATTCTTGCCTGATTATCTAAATATGGAGTCCATTTAAAAGAGTTCAACAAAATCATTGAAGGCATTTCAAGTAATTAATATAAAATGGAAGTTCGAGGTTGCATCTATGCATTAATTAATTATTTATTTCAATCAGAGGTAAGTTAGGCAAAAGTTTATCATGACATCAACGTGGTAACACGGTGGCTACTTTTTACACCTATGAACCAAGGAACTTGTTAAGTGAGAATGACCAAAAGTATAATTGCATGAAGTACACTCGGGCGAAAATCTAACAATCCACATCAAGGCGAAGTTTCCCAACATTAGTCTAGCTCTCAAATGCTTGAATTTTCTTTAAGTTTTACGAAAATAAACGATCTAAACTCAAAAAAATAAATACGAAAAAATTGTCCGCTCAACAGCTACGCCGGAAAACCGAATTTTTCGTATGATACATATCAGCTACATATCTGCTACGCCATGCATTAACTGTATGTAATTTATAAGAAAAAGTTGTAACAAAAAAAATATTTCAAGTAACTGACTTTTCAAACTTAAAAAAAAAAAAATACTTTAGAAGACCAATTAAAAAAATTGTATAAATTTAATGTCAAATTATATTTAGAGGCGGTTTGTTCAATCTTGGTTGTCTTTAATCATCGTTTATTCCAGCTGGTAATCATAGAATGTGTTTGTTCAGCAAAATATTAACCAGAGAATCTACGGTTTGGTTAGTTGACCCAAGATATCGATAATCAGCCAATTTTGCGCGATTAACGAGATTTAACCCATGATTTTCTAGAATTTCGTTTATTCAAGATTTTGTAACGACTTCGTAGGTATTAGTTTTGACATATCTGCCAGAGACAATACAATTGCGAGCAATCTTGTGCGGAAAAAATACGAATAATAAAATAAATAAACTTATATTAACGCAAGATGGAGCGAAGGCCCTGACCAATAAAATCTATTCGGTTAAGTTAATGTTTTCAACTGACAGATGTATACAATGCATTGCACGCCATTCTGTGGGAGGTGAGGCGACAGAAGGGTTCTCAACTTGAATCGGATGAATTAAGATTACTTTCAACATTTTTGTCCATTGACAGTTCTCATAAATTGAGGAAATATTGCGAGAATGAGAAAATTATTGTGACGTTCGTGGACGAAATTGAGATGAGGCCCAATAATGGGTTAACAATTTTTATTTGCTATTGTACTGATTCAGTTTTGTTCTCAATTACCAACGTATTGTCTCACACCGAAACGATTAATAAATTACAAAGACAAAATAAAGGGTGATTTTTTAGCTGGTTTGGTTTTGGCAACACTGGTTTTGACAGCTGACGTGTGTTTAGTACCTTTTGTCACTGTCAAACAGCTTCAGTTTGGTTTGCAATTTAACCATGGATCGTCTTACAAATGAACAACGCTTGCAAATTATTGAATTTTACTATCAAAATTCGTGCTCGGTTCGAAATGTTCATCGCGCGCTGCTTCCATTTTATGATCGGCATTCTCGACCTTCTGAGCAGTCTATTCGGAAGATTGTGACCAAATTTCGCACCAAATTTACTTTGTTGGACATTAAACCACCAACACGTTTACGTACTGTGCGTAGTGAAGAAAATATTGCGGCCGTATCAGCTAGTGTGACAGAAGACCGCGAAATGTTGATTCGGCGCCGTTCCCAGCAGTTAGGCCTTTGTTACAGCACTACGTGGAAAATTTTGCGGAAGGATTTGGGCGTAAAGTCTTTTAAGATACAGCTGGTGCAAGAACTAAAGCCAGCCGACCTACCACAACGCCGAATTTTTGGTGAATGGGCTCTTGGAAAGCTGGCCGAGGATCCGCTTTTTTATCGAAAAATTGTGTTCAGCGATGAGGCTCATTTTTGGTTGAATGGGTACGTAAATAAGCAAAATTGCCGCATTTGGAGTGAAGATCAGCCAGAAGCATTGCAACAGCTACCAATGCATCCCGAAAAAGCCACTGTTTGGTGCGGTTTATGGGCCGGCGGCATTATTGGGCCATATTTCTTCAAAGATGATGCGAATCGCAGCGTTACTGTCAATGGTGAACGCTACCGAGCGATGATAACAAACTTTTTTTTGCCCGAAATGGAAGTTCTTGACTTGCATGATATGTGGTTTCAACAAGACGGTGCCACATGCCACACAGCACGCGAAACAATGGCGCAATTGCGAGGCGAGTTTGGTGAACAGTTAATTTCACGTTTCGGGCCGGTCAATTGGCCGCCTAGATCGTGCGATTTGACACCATTAGATTATTTTTTGTGGGGGTATGCCAAGGCTAATGTGTATAGGGACAAGCCCGCTTCGATTGACGCACTGGAAGCCAACATCCATGCATTCATTCGTGAGATACCGGCCGATATGTGTGAAAGAGTATGCCAAAATTGGACTCAGCGGATGGGCTACCTGAGACGCAGCCGCGGTCAACATTTGCATGAAATTATCTTTAAACATTAAATTGCAAGGTTCAAACTATCGATTCAAATAAATATTTCATTCATTTTTTCGAATTTTTTGTGTTTTTTTTTTTTAAAAAGTTCTAAGCCTCTTAAAAAATCACCCTTTACAAATAGCTATGATTGCAACCAAAGTGTTTGTTCATAAGTCCCTATTCTCTCAAAACAACGTATCAGATGCAGACATGGCGACGGTTTTCCAACAGAATTTATCATGGGTTGCTTCCTAATTTAAGCGAGCAATAGTACCTATCAATCCTCGCTTCGACCGTCAGCTTCAATTTAATTTAATGGGCCTTACCAATCAACATTTTTAGCTAACGACTCTGAATTTGAATGTTTCGCAGTGGCTTTATTTTCCATACAAGTTTCTCAATTGTGAGCTTCCGTTCATTTAAAGTCGAGACTTAAATTTGTTATTAGTAGATACGGTTTTATTTCTATAACTCAAAAAAGCGGTATAAAAAAAGCCTTGACCACATTTCTTCAAATGCACATCAAAACAATATAAATGAATAACCATTTCTACATCCCCTTTAATAGAACGAATAACATTTCAAATTCACTAAAACACTACAAGTACAGTGGTTACTTTCCAAATGGTATTGAAGTGCTAACGCTCACTCCGTTGCCCGAGAAGATTCTCTTCCACACCTTGCTGAACCATCCTCTCAACTGGACATCGTTGCAATGGAAACATACACCGGCTAACATCTTAGGATTCATCTTGCGATAGATCAGAGTCTTGAGTTCTGGATCAGCTAGAACTGCAGCGAAGTGTGCGAATTCCGGACTGGATTGCAATTTACTAAAAACCACCGGGTACATACCCGACGAATGCATTAGGTGACTTAAATCGGCTAGTAAGTTTCCGGTTATTTCCACCCCAGTGGAATCGTCTTCCTCCGAAGGTTCTTGTTGCAATATTTTACGATCAAACTCCAGGGAGAACTCAATCAAATGAAGAAACACCCGTTCTGCATCAACCCCACGACGTTTGAAATAGTCAATCAAATCAGCACTGACGTAGGTCTTGTAGATTTGTTCAGCCGAGAGCTTTTGCAAGTTGGCGATAGCTTCCCGAAGACTGGGATCATTGGCGAGATATATTCGGTACAGCGATTCAACTTTCTCCATCGGAAAATGACTGATGATGTCATCGAAGTCGGACTGAAGATTGGCCGAAATTGCAACTGCTGAGAGCAGCAGGCAGACAATAGCGAAGCGCATCTTGAATTTTGAGTTTGGAAAACTTGACTGATATTCTCAGCAGGAGCAGGCCTTTATATACCAAAAATGTCGCTTCCATATCATCGGGGAATTGTTTGTGCAAAATTGTCTATTTAGCGAAAGCAATATCTTTGAATGGGAACGCAAATATTTATGGAACCCTTTCAGTTAGCGTACATTTGTGATGGTTGCGCTCTCAAAGGTGAAGGTATGGTCTGATCTTGAGAAATGTAATCAAAGCTTATGAAATGCGACGAATGAAAAAAACCACTTGCAATCAGTTCAAAGTTCTGTCGTTGAGGGCACTTTTCGGCTTACTCCATAGAAATCTCATTCGACTTTGATACATTTCGTCCATTTTCTCAAAACAACTCAAAACAGTGAAATCTTCGGGATCATACTGTCTGCGGTGGTTCATTGTTTGAAGTAATGAATATTAATTTGGAAAACCGTCGAAAACAGAATTCAACTGCCAGTAAAAATGTAAACCGAACGAATGCATGCAGCATGCGTTGCTTATACGAGCCGCCTTCAGTGATACCAGATTACAAGATACACTTTTTTTTTCAAGATTTTTGAGCTCCAAAATATGTACAAGACTTTTTAACTCGAAATCATAAAATTTCAAGATTATTGATATCAAGAACTTTTTAAATCTAGCACATTAAAAGAACCTTTTCTATTAATTCCACTTTTATATAAAATGTGAGTCGAACAGAGCCCATGCACAATTTCTGTCTCACTAACGTTTTCATCAACTCTAAGGAAACATGAATTTTAACGAATTTAATAAAATAACTGATGTAACGCGTTTTTGTAAAAATGTTTTAGGAGTAAAAACAGCGGATGGAAACTTCGCATATCCAGTCTTAACAGTCTTAATTTTATTTTCAATATTTTGTCTTTTCTGTTGTAAATTTAAATAAAACAAAAATTCGTAATCGTTGGAAAAGGTACTGAAACTGAAATTTTGAACCTTTACAAAGGATTTGTTGCACTTTAATGAACCGAAATTCTATGATTTTGATAAATAAGCAATGAAATTTTAAGTCAATTCAATTCAAATATGTTCCAAAATTTCACAAAGCATTAACATTAATTTATGGACAACTTTTTTTTTATAGATATTTAGGTGATTTATGTATTAGTAGTAAAGTACTTCAAAATTGTCTTTTAAATATCGCTCTTTTTATATTTTCAACAAAATCCTGAAAAAAAGATTTTTGGTTTCGGAAAAACAAGATTTTCAGATTTTTTATCTGACAACACTGGCCGCCTTCCAAAAATTGGCTTATATTAATTCTGTCAGTTGGATTATGTATACGAAATAGATAAAGCGGAGCCCGCAATGCTTAGTCCATGTGTGGATCTAGCGGAGCAATGTTTTTCGGTGAGTTGTACTTGCACAAAAATATTTTGAAACGAACTTCAGCGGAAAAACGTTTAAACTGTACCGGAGAACTGGTTCTGGCTCTGGCAACTATACAGGTTTCGAGCACTGAGTTCAAATCATAGAATTTTTATACGTTCAAGGTCCATTCGAAGTGTGCCCTTTACACCTCTTTTTCATTCTAAACAGCTTCGAGGGGCTACGCTAGGGTCCTACTTTTTCGACAAGCTCCGCTTCCATCAAAATCAGTAGAGCTCGTAGCCATTAGTATGAAAAAAACAACTTAAACTTCAGCAAATTGCATACAGTAGCAGCTTTTATATATAACTTGAACAGCCGTCTACGGCTCTTTGATATTTTGCTATAGTCCCCATTTTGCAGAAAAATTTCATTTATTTTTTTTATTATTGAACTTTATTTAATGTATGAACTTAAAGCTAACATATGTTTCATATTACTAACAGGGAAAAAAAAATATAATATCAAAACGTGCCTTAAAGTTTCATGAAATAGTTAGGAACATTCAATTATTGTCTAAAGACACGAGGTGAATGTGCCCTAATATTTAAAATCATTATGTAATGAGTTTATATTGATGGGGATCAATGCAGACTTATAGTTGTTACAATATTGTGCAATCCAAAAATGAAAAAAAAGAGCTTACAAAAAGTTATAAATTATTAAAAAATCAAACTATTACATTTAGTAGTGAATCTATTTCCTCATTATCATATAAAAAGAGTACTGATCTTAAGTTAGTTAAGAAAACTGCTATGCGTCTCTCGCATCTTAGACTTAAGGGTAAATTATTGAATAAACGAGGAGCGGTGACCTTATAAAGGGTGATTTTTTAGCTGGTTTGGTTTTGGCAACACTGGTTTTGACAGCTGACGTGTGTTTAGTACCTTGTGTCACTGTCAAACAGCTTCAGTTTGGTTTGCAATTTAACCATGGATCGTTGAATTGAATTTTACTATCAAAATTCGTGCTCGGTTCGAAATGTTCATCGCGCGCTGCTTCCATTTTATGATCGGCATTCTCGACCTTCTGAGCAGTCTATTCAGAAGATTGTGACCAAATTTCGCACCAAATTTACTTTGTTGGACATTAAACCACCAACACGTTTACGTACTGTGCGTAGTGAAGAAAATATTGCGGCCGTATCAGCTAGTGTGACAGAAGACCGCGAAATGTCGATTCGGCGCCGTTCCCAGCAGTTAGGCCTTTGTTACAGCACTACGTGGAAAATTTTGCGGAAGGATTTGGGCGTAAAGCCTTTTAAGATACAGCTGGTGCAAGAACTAAAGCCAGCCGACCTACCACAACGCCGAATTTTTGGTGAATGGGCTCTTGGAAAGCTGGCCGAGGATCCGCTTTTTTATCGAAAAATTGTGTTCAGCGATGAGGCTCATTTTTGGTTGAATGGGTACGTAAATAAGCAAAATTGCCGCATTTGGAGTGAAGATCAGCCAGAAGCATTGCAACAGCTACCAATGCATCCCGAAAAAGCCACTGTTTGGTGCGGTTTATGGGCCGGCGGCATTATTGGGCCATATTTCTTCAAAGATGATGCGAATCGCAGCGTTACTGTCAATGGTGAACGCTACCGAGCGATGATAACAAACTTTTTTTTGCCCGAAATGGAAGTTCTTGACTTGCATGATATGTGGTTTCAACAAGACGGTGCCACATGCCACACAGCACGCGAAACAATGGCGCAATTGCGAGGCGAGTTTGGTGAACAGTTAATTTCACGTTTCGGGCCGGTCAATTGGCCGCCTAGATCGTGCGATTTGACACCATTAGATTATTTTTTGTGGGGGTATGCCAAGGCTAATGTGTATAGGGACAAACCCGCTTCGATTGACGCACTGGAAGCCAACATCCATGCATTCATTCGTGAGATACCGGCCGATATGTGTGAAAGAGTATGCCAAAATTGGACTCAGCGGATGGGCTACCTGAGACGCAGCCGCGGTCAACATTTGCATGAAATTATCTTTAAACATTAAATTGCAAGGTTCAAACTATCGATTCAAATAAATATTTCATTCATTTTTTCGAATTTTTTGTGTTTTTTTTTTAAAAAAATTTCTAAACCTCTTAAAAAATCACCCTTTAGAAGAGCGAAAAGTGTGATTTGTTTATGATGGGTATATTCACTAAATTCAAATTATTAACACGTAAATTATAGGACCCATACAATCTGGAAGCAGAATATCCGGAATGTGCAAAAAATGTTTTCAAAACTTTATAAAAATATAGATGCTTAAGTGAGAGTTCATCGAGGTTTCTGAATAACACAAAGCTGTGAGTTCTGCGGTTTACCCTGCATAAAATACGAATAGCATGCTTTTGTTTAGTAAGCAAAGGTTGGGTTTTATATTTATATTTGGGACAACTACGTGAATGATAGTTCAAAACCATATCTTCACAGATAGAACCACGGATGTTGAACATCATAAATTTATTTTTATCACTTATAATCAGTTTATGATTGAAAAACCATTTGCGCAGAATTTCCAAGTCATTATTTACAGCAATAAATGAATTAAAATATTTTTTATCGGAGTTTATTTTGCCGAACAATCAGTGTGTTTAGTAATATTTGTGCTTTTAATTATGCGAAAACATTTTATTAAATACAAGATTCTGTATGTCCTTAAAACAAAGGTTGACTAAGACCAGCAAGTATTTATTTCATACATTTAGAAAAAACAAATTTCTAAATCGGTGCAATGGTTCCTCAGATTTTTGCGGACATACAATTTAGCAATTCAGATTTATATGTATGGATTGATTGTATGGAAATAGATTCAAAAAGTAAAAAAAAATCGCTTGGTCGACCGAAAATCCTGCTGCAATTGCACAGGGCCATACGAGAACCAAACCCTCTCAATTTTTCAAAATTCTCAAGACCATTTTGGCTTAATAACAACTTGAGCAAAGTTATCGATTTGGAACTCATGCGACGCGCAAGGTACAAATAGGAAGATTCGCTTTACCTCAAATACAACTTGTAATATACAAAGACAATAATATTTTGCGCTCAATGGATGACCCTTACTTCACTGCGAAGAGTCGCATCTGAAACTGATAGCCCCGGTTGTAAAATCGACCATCATAAAAGTTTGGACCTTTTTCTCACTATGAGGCTCAACAATCAAGAGATCTTCTTGACCAACTTGGTAAGATTCTTCACGAGTTTCTTCATCAAGTCTTCAGCATTCATGCACCCAATAGCTTCTAGCAGACTCTTCCTACATTTTTTTCCATGCCTGAGCTATTTAAGTCTACGATTGCATGCGGTACGCACGTGATTATGCAATCGAAATCGTAGTCACGGCTCACTGTAAACTTTTTAATTAATTTATATCGAAGTTGCAGTTTATCTTATCTTAAATTTATATTTATATTTGAAAACCCACCTAGCCTAAGCATAAATATTTGCTCTCTATACTTCACTCACATGAGTAAATATTCCACTTAAATCTACCCATGTATCTCTTAGATATATCTATATAAGCCCGATGTCGTGAAAAACTAAGCTAAGTTTGTAAAACGAAATAGTCAACCACACCGATGCGGGTAATTTTTTTCTGCATTCGCTCTTCTGGCTGACCTTCAGTCCGACATAGATGACATTTGCAACCATCTGTCTTGTGCAAATTACTCGTATGTTGCTAAATATCCGGACCTCCGTGAAAGACTTCCTGTTGTCGATTCATTACCCTACAGCGAACTCTTTAACGACTACGCAAAAGCAAGTGAAGTTCCCGAATTGACTGCATACTTAAATCGCCGCAGACACTTTAGCTCGTCTTGATTTACAGATGTTTAAGGATTTCCTTCGCAAGGTATTGCCCCAACAGTCATCGGGACGAATCAAGTCGAATAAACCAGTCATAACTGGTAGATTTTTTGGCCAACATTAACGCGGTCATATCATCAGTGAATGTGTTGTCCCTTGTCATGAAGAAATTGGAAACCAGCTTGGATTAGGCTCACTATGTTGCCACACTGCAGGATCCAGAATTCGGAACTTTGCTCTATCGTGCCCGGCATTCGAAGGTCCTATTCGGCGAGTGCATCGAAAGTGAGGAGCCCGAGGTTAGATAATGGTTCAGCAATGCTTTCGCCATAGCACTGCTGATCGCTGGGGGCTTATACCTCCGTTTCTAAGACAAGAAATGTGAGTCAACTTAATGATTAAAAAAAAAACCTTAATCTTTTGAGAAGCTTCAATTGCTTCCTCTTGAAAGATAAGAAAAAGCAGGGTGACACTCAATGCAGTCAAGATAGCATTGACAGTCAACCTGCTTTTCCTTCTTCAGCGAATGCTCGAGGGTGGCGTTATTCGACTCTTCAGAATCATCCTTTCAGAAGAGTTCTTAATTTTATTAATGAATTGTTGTCATTGCCTCTTTTTTTTTTAAATGATATCTCTCTATTGGAAACATGTTCAACACATTGGCCAGTTTTTAAGCATGTTCAGCAGTTGATCGTAGGCGCAGTGGCCTAGTGGTTACTGTGTTGGACTACTAAGCGAGGGGTCCCAGGTTCGAATCCCGAAAAAAACCCAAATTCCAACTTATGGTTTTTTTCCGCTGCGCCACCTCTCGCGAACGTCTGACAAACATCCGAGAGTATAACTGTCATGAAGGAGCTTCTCAATTAGCCGTTTGGACCCGGCATAAAATTATAGATCACTTCCATTCGCCCTAAAAATGAAAAAAAAAAACAACTCACACAAACGAATGGTTGTGAGAAGCTAGGCCTAGGGTCCCTACAGACTTGTTGCGCCAACTAATTATTATAAAAATTAAATCAGCAGTTGATCCTCGGCAACTGCAAATTGCAAGTTGATTTTACTGGACCTTTTTAAATAACTGCGCTAATAAACCGGAAATAAAGTTTCGGTCTTCATTTGCGAGAATAACTTATTGGAACAATGAACCGTTCCTTGGTTTCAAAAAGTTGGCTAGGATCGATTTACCGCACACATCTCCATGGCTAAAATAAATGTGTCTTGCGGAATTTGCAAAATTCCCTCTAATAGAGGGAGGTATGCGACTCCGCGTAAAATCTCCAATTTCATGTTTTCGACTTTCCCATTTCACACACATTTTACTCCTTCGAATATCCCTAAAAAAAAATATACCACATCAACAGCAGTTACTCAATCCTCCAGTGTATTTCGGGATTCTCAGAAGTCAGAACCGAATCAATTATTTCCCGCTCATAAATTCAAAGCATGAGCGCATTTATCGCATTCCTATTTGTGTATTATTATTCTCGCTCCGCCGCATCCGTTTCCCATTTCTCTATACCGTCTCCCTCTTTGCCGAGAAACAGATTTTCCTCATGTTCTTGGCCGACGATAGTAAATTCATGTCAGGTGAATATGTGCCGCGATTTTTTTTCTCCTGCATCCTTGCAGTGCGGCTACACAATGCATGTCACGTTCCATACGCTCAAAGAATTTTCTTTTATATCCTTCTCTGCGATGGTGACTCTAGCATAGACCAAAATAACGGACGGTTGTTGTTGCGGCCAACAACAAGGATGATGAAACTTATCAGTCGTCTATTTCGTATTTTATTGCTTTCGCGTGAATTTCCTGTTGTTGTTATTACTATGGGCAGCAATAACTTTATATCAATCTCCTGTTCATCCTTGAGAAACCAAGGACCAGTTGGCACGATTGCCAAAAGGTAAAATCATTTTCACCCCGAGAATTTTTCGCCTTTGGCTATGGAAGTGTTTGTCCGTCACGAATTGATTAAGCTTTCATGTGTGTGCCCCAGTGATAGGTGATTGGCATATGTACAAAGACGCACACGCACACATATTTGATGCTCGTTTAGAAACTTGCTGTAGCAGTTAATGG
This sequence comes from Cheilosia variabilis, assembly GCA_951230905.1. Classification (NCBI taxonomy): domain Eukaryota; kingdom Metazoa; phylum Arthropoda; class Insecta; order Diptera; family Syrphidae; genus Cheilosia; species Cheilosia variabilis. The sequence goes on along the minus strand of OX579679.1, from coordinate 20,290,042 downwards.
ATTTGGATTGGCTTAGAGGAGAGGATGTGACCAAATCAATTGGCCCGAGGGGGTATAATCCTCTCAAAAAAAAAAATCAATTACAGGTGTCTGTCGTGCAGGAATTAGACGAATGAGCCTCGATGGGTCTACTTCTAAATGACCTACTTATCAGTTATTGATGCGTTTCACTCCCTATTGCAGTATGGGTCGCTTCACTGCACAATGAATTGTAAATAGCGCTTCTTTGAATATTAGATGATGTTTTGCCTCCCACAAAATCGACTGCGTAAGACCTCATGCAATAACAGCGGAGCAGGAACGCTACAAAGCTTGCTGTTGTGAGTTCAATAGACAGCCATCAATATTATTTTAGCGGAATTACCTTTTACCAAGCGAATACCAAAAAAACGTTGACTCGAACCAAAAGTCGAGACATACCCCAAAGCAAACAGATTACAGCACTTTACCACAAACGATTGCATACCTACAGGCTGCTCATGGTCACTCTAAATTGTTTTATGGAATCGACTGATTTACTTTACTTTGTTGTTTAGTCAAATAATTATTTTTATAGGCAAAGCCATCACGTAGCCTTACGACCAGGTCGGTTTTGTAAGTCGAAGGCTCGTTAAACAGATACAGTAAAGCCCGCTTAAGAGCAACAACAAAATGTCACATACTTTCGTTCCCTTCAACAGTTTTTCACTTAAACGAACCCCGCTTAAGTGGAAAAAATTTCACGTAAGCGGAGTCCGGATAAGTGAAAACGAAATGTCACTTAAGCGGGCTTAAAAATTCCATTAAAATAAATAAATAAATAGTTAGCGCAACTGGACTGGGACCCTAAGTCTAAGCTTCTCACAACCATTCGCTTGTGTGAGTTTTTCATTTTTGGGACGAATGGAAGGGATCTACAATTTGATGCCGGGTCCAAACGGCTAGTTGAGAAGCTCCTCCATGACAGTTATACTCTCAGATGTTTGTTAGACGTTCGCGAGAGGTGGCGTAGCGGAAAAAAACCATAAATTCCATTAGACGTAAATAAAGCTAGAAAATTGTGTGTTTATCTTTTGGACATATCAGAAACTCAAATGTCATTTTCGAGAAAAAAGAAGTGAAAGCGTTCAGCCATTTTTATGTTCTGTTCGATTTTAAAAAAATTTCACTTAAGAGAGTTTTTTTCAATGAAAAATATAAAATATAACTGGAAATATGTTTCAGGTATCCGGGTTTTTCACTTAAGCGGAGTGTTTTATAGGTAATTGGTCGACAAATACTCGGGTATGAAAAAGGTGTTTCAGATAAGCGGGTTTCTCTTCAGCGGGTTTTACTGTAGTGACCTCACACTGGTGCCCAAAGCCTCAATGGCAATACAACTCTTCGGTCCAATCTAGGTATCATCAACCTTCACAATGTCAGATTCGCCATAAAGAAACAGCACTTTAAATAAAAGAAATGCCTGAAACAATTTTTTTTATGCTGCACCACACACCATTAGATCCTTAAAGACAGTATTTCAACTAAAGTCACCCACCTAGCAGCTAATGACCCACAAATCAAATCTACATAATTATATAGGCCAATGTGCTATGCTTCGGCAGAGCTTGAGACTCTCCAATCGCTCTGGGTACTCCCTCTCAACAGGACGAACATTTCAGAGAATACACCGAGTTTCCCCTCCATGAGCAAACTCACCTTTTTCGAAGTTCGGGCAAATGTGTGTGAAGAGAAAATTTCCCTCACTTTTTCTCTCTGTATAAAAATCCCACACACAGGACACCGGAGTATATCCTGTGACTTGAATTTGGACATGAAATAACAAGTATACGCTAAACACATGCGCCTCTACCAATTCATTAGGAATCTCACCTATTTCCCACAAGGATAACATCGGCGGAAAAGAAAATACACAACTAAACACCGACTCGTCCTTGTTGAACAGCAGTAGTATACAGGGATATATATAGTCGCATGCACACATTACACAGTAGTCGGCTCTCATTTTATATTATAATTGTTTCTCGCGTATACCTACAGGTTCGTGTCCCACCAGCAAGGTACTCCGGAAGGACCTAAGTACGTGCTAATAATCCTCATGGCTGGCATGGCTGGCATGGCTGTGTGCGCGTTTGTGCGTAAATATTCTAAGAGGTATGCCTTTGGGTCTTATCATAAACTACGGAATGCAAGGAATTAAAATGACACATGGAGTCGGAGGAGTGACTCGTACTTGATGCATTGCTATAATAACCGAAATGAAGCATCCGTCGTCGTAGCAACCATTGTTGGTTAAGGACTCGTGGTCTCTCTGGCGCTATATACGTAGGTATAGTCGTGGGGGGGGGGGGGGGGGGGGGTCGGGGGTGTTGAAAACGCGATAAGCGCAAAATGAGCAGCAACAAGCCGCATTTGCAGTTGCGACAACAAGAAGACGACACGAAGTGAAGATAAAGAAACGACAAGGACGACGCACGATGAGGATGACAACGGCAAGGACAACTGGAGATAAAATGTGACGAGATAGTGTTTCTTAAGATTAATTGTGTGCGTACGTGCAAGGGTTGATTTAATTAATTTGTCATCTTCTTCTTCTTCTTTCGAGAAGATTCCAAAAAGGAAAGCGAATGAGCTAAATACGTATTTAGAGACGTCATTACCATGTGGGTGAAAGGAACTATGACTATGGCTCCTTACACAATGATATTGCTTGAAGTTTATTGGAACTGTGTTTGCTTTCTTTAAAAGACGCTGAACTACCTTGGAATGATATAGAAGTTGGGCGTGAGTGAGCGATAAGTGCATGTACATACCCCAACTTGGATTTTAGTGCTGCCTAGGTTAACAGGTTTGTCCTAGCTTCTTTCAACCTTCAGTAGCTGTTTTTTTATTATCATGAAAATAACTGTCCAAATTCTGAAGGAACTACCCTTCATAGCATTGGTTAAACTTAAGCTTTTAATTAATGCTTGTTTTAAGCTAAGATATGTTCCATATCATTGGAAGATAGCAGGAATTATAGTTATACCTAAACAAGGTAAACCTCCATCAGAAGTCACCTCATACAGGCCAATCTCACTATTACCTGTATTATCAAAACTTTTTGAGAAACTGCTTCTTAAAAGACTAGACAGAATAATAGAACAAAGAAGGCTTATTCCCACCCACCAGTTTGGGTTCAGAAATAAACACTCGACAATAGATCAAGTACATCGTATAACAAATATTATAGAAAAATCATTAGAAGAAAAGCAAGTTTGCTCTACACTATTTTTAGACGTTTCTCAGGCTTTTGATAAGGTCTGGCATAAGGGCTTACAGTATAAACTTCATAGGGATCTACCAAGACAATACTATGAGATACTTAAATCTTATATTTCAAATAGATTCTTTAGAGTTCGCTATGGTTCAGCGTATTCTGAACTCAAAGAATTACAAGCAGGAGTTCCACAGGGAAGTGTTCTGGGACCAACCCTGTACTTACTGTATACTAGTGATATACCACATACAAACGATGTGATGATAGCTACATTCGCAGATGACACTGCTCTTCTATCAACTGATGGATGCGTGACTAAATCCACAGAAAAGCTACAAAATTCTGTTAACGAGATATGTGATTGGGCCCAACGATGGCGAATTAGACTTAATGAGCCAAAGTCCACTCATATCAATTTTACAAAGAAAAAAATAACGAACGCTCCTGTGGTTATTAATAACCAAGTAGTTCCTTATTCTAACACAGCTAAGTATCTGGGTATAAATCTAGATGCTAAACTGAAATAGAAGGAACACGAGAAAAAGAAAGTAGAAGAGTTAAATATTAGGTATAGAAAACTGTATTGGTTGCTAGGACATAACTCTGAAATGTCCACTGAGAATACAATTTTAATAAATAATCAGATACTAAAACCTGTTTGGACGTATGGTATCCAATTATGGGGTTGCACAAAGAAAACAAATGTACAAATAATACAAACATTCCAAAACAAAGTCCTTCGGGGAATAGTAAATGCCCCGTGGTATATTAGAGATAGTGATTTGCAGATTGATCTTGTAACGGAAGTAATTAAAAAGTATGCAATTCGTCACAATGACCGTCTGCAGATGCATATTAATCCTGAAATAATAGACGTCTTAAATGTACGATATAATATCCGTAGATTAAGAAGAACTAAGCCTCACGAACTTATAATCTAAAAAATATGAGAACCCGTGCTTAAATTGTAATACCTTCTCAGACGCAACTGAACGTTGAAAGTAAAATCATTTGTCGATCTTTCTTTGATTGGTCATGATTAAGGAGGTGTTTTTATTGCGGTTAGAGTCCCACACTACTCTGGGTTTCTAGCCCCATTGTGTCTTTCGAGATTTTCACCTTAAATAAGAAAAAAAATAAATAAATTAGGTATTCGGAGCTTTTCTTGACAGTTTTATTTTATTTATAAAAAAATAATAATCAAAAAATTGCGCTTTTGGGTAACTGTGAAAAATTTTATAAATGTTTTTTTTTTTTTTTGTGTGCAGGTCCAAACCAGCAAAGCATTTCATAAACATTTCATAAAAATTGTTTTGTTTAATAAGTGTTTTAGAAATAAATATGGAACATGTAGGTATTTAACTGTTTATCAAATGTTTGGCTGGTCTGGACACTCGGAATTGATTTTTTTTGTTCCATTTTTTAGTCTGGCAGCGTGATTGTGTGGCTATCAGGCACACCAACATTTAAAAATAAAACAAGCCACCTAGTGGGAAATAGTTGAAATAATTTTCAGATCATGATTCGTGATCTCGATGAGAAGCAGGATCATGTGCTGTTGTTGTAAGTGCATGTAAATCGATGATCTACATGGATCATAGCTGATAATAAAGAACAGGTAGTGTTTGCGAGGATTTTCTATTTTGAACCAACAGACTTATGCCGAATTCGGGCATCTGAGCTGAGAAGTTTGCTCTTTGCAATTATGGGCCAGAAACGGGGAGAGGTCCTTCAAGTGCATGTGAGTGGCCACGCTATGCACCAAATTCAGCTTTTTTTGACGGCAACACGAGAAGCTCCCTGAGCGTCTACATTCAAGTAAAACGAAGGCTCATACACCCAAGCTTACCACAGTCTTACTTTTTCTCCACAAGCTGCTTACCGAAGCACAGTTATTGTTGAAAGATACCAAATTAAACCTCTGGTGTTAAATTTTCTAAAAACAAGCTGCCGGGTTTCAGTGTCGCTGGACAGTAGTTCCTTTGTATGTTATGCGATTAGTTATAAGTTCTATCGATTGCTCCGTAAGTGCTATTTCTGCCAGCGATAAGACTTACTGATATTATTGGCTTCCGGTCACCTCTTCAATACTTTAAAGGATCGAGTTCCTAAACTGATATCCCAGCTTTAATTTTTAAAGTGCGTCCAGCTTTGTTCTCCTAAACGACTTCATTTTCCACTGTATGTGCTCACATCCTTAAGACCTTCTTATCATATTTACTTCGATGCCATCGGTCAACGAGCAACGCCCTCCACAATAGCATTGCCTCTTCAATCAAGTTCATTCAACTCGAACAAAACAAACGAAAGTGACTAGTTTTCAGTTGTTAAGCTTGTGAATTTGTCAGTTCGTATAACAAAAACCGTCAAATTTGTGCAAAGAAAATCACACAGCCAAGTGCTTCAAGTCAAGCGTTTGTGTTTGTTCTATGGTCCCATAATGGAGAGCGCTACTTCCAGAGCGAAGCTCATCACACCACCAAACCAAGATAACGACAGCGATGACAACGTCAACAATGGCATCGAGAACAGAGAGTGTAGCTGTGAAAAGGTGGGACACTTTAAAATTCAATCCTTAAAGACTTTGTTCAATTACTGTGCGGGATTCATTGAAAGCCGGTTTGGGGGAAGTTCCCAAAGAGTTAGGCACTTGGAGCGACTCAATTTTGAGTCGCATGTCCTTTCATTTATCCCGAAGAGGCGGAATAATTAATCAAGTGTAATTTCCAGGAACTGGATCTGCACACACAGTGAGTGAGAGGTCCTTTGCCATTGTCGAAAGTGGTCTATTGTCTTTCGACTGATTCAATTTGCTTTGATATGACATTGATGTTCAGATTGGATATGGTTGGATGTGATTGCCTAACAAATTTTGATTTTTTTTATACTTGGGATATAGGTCCTTGTGTAATGCTATAAATCAGAGCTCTGCATTGATGATTTGCTAAGCAATCGATAGTTTGTCATTGTGACATTTACAAATGGGCTTAAGACAAAGGCAGGAAAACAAAAAAAAAAAAAAAAAGACTGTCTTTCGTTTGGTGTCACCATCAACATTTTGTTGACATTTATTAATTACGGCGGCAATTATCCTGACAGTATATCATCGGGCAGGGATGATAAAATAATGGCAAACAAATCAGTTATAGCGAATCAATTTGTTTTGATGTTGCTATTGTTATTTAGGCCTTTTAATGTGACAGGCAATTGCCTGAAGTGTTTTTCTTAAACGCTCATAATCAGATGGACAAATTGCAATTAAAGCCGTAAAGATGCTTGGTTATTCGTGCTGATGAAGATGGTGCGTAGGACAAGGCGATCTTTTAAATGAAAGTACTTAGACATTGGAACTAGCTTTGCTCCTTAAATATGACCCTTTGGTCACGTAATTGCATGGATTTGTTGGTAACGATTGCAGTTTTTTAAGTATCTACACTTTATACAACTCTTTACTGTACTACTACTAAAAAGCGCTTTGATACTGTAAAGGAAGACCATAATCAGGATCACCTATTGGTCAAAAGAGAAAAGGTTGATCTTGGGGCCATATCCTTAATAGGTTAGCTTTGTACCTTACAGATGGAAAATAAACGGTCAAGATGACGGTTTTTTCAGTGACTGTTGCGACATTCTGATCAGTGTTTTTGGTCCTCTGTTATTTACAGTCTTCATTTATTTCATCCCTGCACCATTTAAACTGGACGTCTGTATTCAATGTGGTTGCTGATATTGGGTCTTATGAATAAAACCATGCATTTGTTTTGAGAAAAAGGTTTTAGCATTTACTTCGCTGTACATGTCCTTGCCTTGCAATTTCTGTCAAAATTAACAAGTGATAACTGTCCGGTGGTTTGTTTAGGTTGAATTTATTTTCAAATCTTTGTGGGAAAATTATCAAAAGCAATCTATAGCTCCAATTGCACCTGGAAACATTAATTTAATTTGCCAAATCAATTGGTCATGTTTGATTTCTTCCTCAGTTGTCGGAAAATGTATCCAATCATCGGCTTGTTGAACTATTTTGACACACATATCAATTAGTTAACGAAACGGGTGAGTGATGAACACCAAGATCTCCTCCAACATCAACCTAAACAGGAAAATTGTTCACGTGTTAAGCCATGAATTTTGAAATGTTTATCTGAAAGTCCGGAATACCTTAGGAGAGATGAAATTTTCTGGATATTTGAAAGAGCACCACCACGTGTCTCAAAATTATAATTTAAAAAAGTAGTAGCCAAAATGTCAACATTTCACGCGTGAAACGAAACGATTTGTTAGAAGTTATTTATATTTATCGTCACCAATTCTTCTTTGTTTTTAATTAGCACGAACGTTAACAAGAAGAGATAAAACAAGTATAATGTGAAAACTTATCGCATCCATGTTTTGTTTGGTTTTCCTGCACGAACAAAACCTAATTTAACTATTTATAAACAAAACATCGAAAATTTCCAATGCTTAGATTGTTTTATGTACAAAATGGGCGTACACAAAATTTAGCAAAAGGTCTGAGCCAACTAAATAACAGACTCAGCATTTGCTTTGTCTGATAAATTTCATTCATACCGATCTGAGTAAAAGGTCAGTGCCGCCGCTTTTCGAACATGTCAAAAGTTGGAACTAACTCAAATTGGTTTTTATTCATACGAAATGTAGCAAATGCTCCGATGTTTACATTTCTCTTGAGCAAAAGCAATTGCTACGTTTTATTCATACGACCCATTAGCTATGATTCAATAATACTTAGGCTCGTTTCGGTTTGTCCAAGTAGATCTTCAGCGACAAAACTAAAAGAATGAAATAAATTCCACTTAACTATATACAGGAGTAGTCAAAATGCCGATACTTATCATTTTTGTTAATCTTATCTGCTTGATAATGATCTTCACGGGCTGCACTCTCTTCTCTTATCTACAAGTTTATTCCAATGTTTGTAAAAATATTCCCCTTACCTGCTGTTGCAAAATAAAAAGCGAAATAAATATCGCTGGCTGGTTTGTTTTAGAAAGCTCTATCGAAAGCTTTATTGATACAAAACAAAATGGTTAAGAGAACGATTAGGCTAGGAGCGCACATGCGATTTCAATCGCACGACTGCTTAGTCGTAAAAAATGTAACGCACACATTTCAATGTGAATGCGCGCACATAACATCTAAAAATCGCAGCGTTTATTATCCCGCGATTTGTTCCACTTTTAGAGCGACGCGATTGTCGCCAAAATAAATAACCCATATCAACTTTAAGCAATATACACACACTTGCGATTGAAATCGTTGCGATTAAAAAATCGTTGTCGCAATAAGATGTAGGTATGCGCGCACTTGCGGTTTTCTATCGCATCATAATTTAGTCGCAAAATATGAGACCCATTGTTTTATACATGAATGCACACATATGCAACTAAATAACCGCAGCGATTAAAAAAATGCAGCAAGATCCATTTTTAGACACGATTTTTTTGCCTCAAATGAAAATGGAACGTATGGATTAGCATGAATCTTATCACACTTGCGACTTTGAATAGAAGTCTTGTTAGACATTATGCAAACTGCATAATTTTATTCAACAAACTGGACGCTAGTTTATGATCACCCATATGATACAGTTTATTTTGCGACAGAACAATCGTCAACAATCTGCAGTTTGTTAGCCGTAGCGATTATTTGGTCGCATATTTGTGTATTGACATTAAAAGCAGTATGTTCTATTTTTTTGCGACTAAATAATCGTGCGCCAGAAGACCACAAGTGCGTGCATGGTAATTTTTTTTCGCGACTACGATTTTTCTATCGCTGCGACAAAAAATCGCACGTGCGCTCCTAGCCTTAAGGTTAGTACTGTTCAATATTCCTTTGAATATGGATAGCTCGTGCGCGTCTATCTAAGCGCAAGGAAACAGATGTCGAAGCGAGACATCGGCTTCGCACACATATCTAATCTCTTGTCGGTGTATGAGCAACCGATCGTGCGCTACCCTTCGGACCTCTCATCGATGGAATTCGATTAACAAGAACAGCTGAAAGTTACAGATGTGTCTTTTGGATCCAACAGTGAAATAAAAACAGGACGTGTTTCGTCCGCAAAACAAATTGTAAAGTGTTATTTTATTTCTACTAAAAACATTTACAGTCCACTAGCTAAAAACCGCCACTATAATAAATTAATCACGTACCTTACGAAGAAGTAATGCCCATTATGATGGACATTATTCGACGTCCACACACATTTTTGACTCTTCCCATGCGGTAACTTATTTTGATACAACGTGGCCTGAAGGTCGAACGGTTCTACAGTCAATCTGTGGCTTATCAACCTTCTCCGGATTTTTAGTCCGTTTACAGCAAAAGTTGATTCCAAAATCGTTAAAATGCCGTCCTCAAAAAAAAGTAGCCTTAAATTTTCATCCTACCAAAACGATATTTATATGATTACAATTCACTTGTAAAATCAATTGAAAATCACCACATCCGTCTCCGGCAAAGCTAAATACTTGGAGAAAAAAAATGTTAAGTATACGCCCCCGATTCATGCAATTAACGTAAACCAAAAACTGTTTCAAAATTTAAAAACTTTGCTTAATTACTGGGAGAACAACCGGGAGTACACTTGCTTGGCATATTATAAAGGATATCCGGGGCAATCACTCAACCTGATCCAATTTTCAAGATTAGGTAGTTTACTTCCGTGCACCTCCTTTTTTGTTATCGTCTTCTTAATCAAAAGAAAAAGAAAAAACACAGTCAAGGACTTCAAGTTGATGAGAAATGATCAAATCAACATCGTTATTTTGGTTTGTTATTCACTTGCAGACCCAGTCTACCTCCTATGTTCGCCAGGGTAACGTTGGGAGAGATGGTGGATGGGTAACCCCCAAACCCACAATACGGCACTAAGGGAATTTACCTGCCAATCCGTTGGGCTTCTTTTTTTTACATAACTGAATGTCTTACTGTTTTATAATGCTCACGTCAGAAAGCAGTTTTTTCTATTGATCCTTTACGAAATGGAAAGAAAGCACAAGACAAGGGGTTTTCTGAGTCAGAGTTTTTTTTTTTTTCTTCATTTGTTCCCCCGTTGAGGTGGTAGGATATCTTTGAGATATCTGTTAGTTTTACACACAAGCCCTTGTTGTAAATGATTTAAACTGCCGCAGACTCAGGACACTATGTATATAGAAATTGAAGTGATGTTGGAATTGATTTCAATTCACCCTATTTTTAAGTATTTCTTCTGAGTTTCGGCCGATAAGTCTTCCACAAAATTCAATAACCAACACTGACCAGGACCACCTATTTATTGTTGCCAAACTTGGCTATAAGGACTTTACAGTCTTATCATATAAATTATTTTTAAAATTTATTGATACTATCTTGATTTTAAATGGTAACACTTCTACTTCACACTGGTAAATGGAATTTTAGAAGTCATTCCGTTGACTAATTGCGGGATACTCATTTGAATATTTTCCAAATTATTTACGTATATTTACATATATCAGGTGTAAGTTTCAATATAAAAAAAAATGGTTTGCTTAGACATCAGTTAAGAGCTTCTCTTCTGGACAACGAATAACTAAAAATCGTTTACTATCTCTGATTCGCAACAGTTTGTAATGCAAATATCAAGAACGGAATCAATTTCGTGCAGAAGTTTTAGAATCTACTCCTGTCGAACACCTTACAGTTAAAACAAAAGTTGCGGTTTTACTATAGTAAGTATTGGGATAAGTATAAACAAATCGAATAGCTAAATGGCTTAACGCTGATTGGAAATGGTACCAATTTCCGTTTGTTAAATTTTTTTTTGATTTGACGTGCTGTCAATACTTTTTTTTTTATTGTATTTATAAAAATAAAATTCTTCACTCAAAAAAAGTCCATCTGGCAACGACTCAAATGGATTTTAACAGAAAAGACTCAGCGACGATTTAATCTAGACGATGAAAATATGTTTGTTCATATAGCCGGCTATATCCTCATATTTACTGACTTTTCCCAGGTTTTCTTGACACTTTCCACCAATCCTTTCTATGTATCAAATCGCTACATCCATTAGAAACCTATAACTTAGAGGAATCAAGTCTGTTTGAAATGCGAAACCGAATAAATTCCCTTACATATTGCTTATGAATAAATTCTCCCTACGATACAACCGCCAACTTCTTCGTAAGACCAGCTTTGGACTTGACTCGACCCCAACCAATATACCTTAAGAGAACAATCAGAGAAATGCTACGAAAAAAAATCGTTAGAAAAATGGCAAGCAAAACGTTTCAAAAACTCACCGAAAATACACCTTAAAACTCTGCGAATCTTTACAAAATGTGCCTTAAAAACGATTCAAAAATACCAAAAAAAAAAAATACTTAAAAATCCCCCCACAAAACTCCTCAAAATGGCTAAAAACGCACTAGAAAAGACCTCGAAATACTTATAAAAATGTCCCTTGAAAAAACGCGAAAAAAAATTGACAAAATGTGTTCCGAAAATGCTTTAGAAATGCACTTACAGTCAACCCGTTTCCGAGGTCCACCGATTTTTCTAAGGTCACATTGATGGCTTTTATTTTGCAATTCAAAGATTTCTAAGCTTAAACCGCCTAACTTCTGAGCGGCATGCAAATACCAATTAATTCGACTTCTTCGCTCGCAACTGACATCTTCAGTGCAATATAAAATATTATCCAGAGAATTAAGCTCTCAAATAACGCACTTAATTTGTTGAAAACTCAAATATTGGTTATACAATTAAGAGCCCCTCTGTAAGACCTAGTTACGTTTTAAATTTTAGCTGTCTATGTCCAATACGCCTTTAAATCTCTGGCATTAGCGTTCATATACATAATATATCGAAGTCCCGCAGCACAGAGATATCCTTGACTTTGTTTTCCATCTCGTATCATCAGATATCTTTGACCATTGCCATCTCTTCGCAATAAACATATCACACACTGCACTGACGCCAAATCGTAGTGCGAAGCGACACTCTTCCGAGTAATCCTGAACACATTCCAAAAATATGAACTAAAAACCGATACCAGAAACAACAGGAGTCATTTTCCGAGCCACGGATGTATTTACTCCAATGAGCTTTATCGTTTTGTGTCATTTAAGTACTTTCTATTCGGTGTATTTTTGAGTGGAGCCATAAAGCCCTTAAATTATTCTACCATTCCGAAAATACAATTTGTCCGCATAATCTTAGCCATTTAATATTTACTGGAGTCCTGGCATACCGACATGGAACATAAGCAGTGTCTACATCTGAAAAAGAACAGTTGTGATGCAAGGTAACTCTTTTGTTACCATCATTAGTTGTCTCAGTGATGCGCAGTATTTTAGAAAATTTTTAAATCGAACCTTCACAATAGAAATAAATACGACCTTATCCACATGTTCGTTCAACAAATCCTACAGCACGCTAAAAATATTTTTTCGCTAAAGGAAACACAATCCATCCGACGAAATAAAGACATCGACTGAAATGAACAAACGGAAAAAAAAAAAGAAATAGGTAGAACTATTGCAACTGCCAGCAGGTATTCGTATCCTTTTTGGCAGCGATTGTGCAATCCTTCTCTCAGTTCTTTTTTTTGTCCAACTTTTCCGTTCTTCTCTCGTTTGGTTTTTTATTCCACGAAAAATTCCTTTCAAAGAAATGCAAACTCAATGAGGGCGTTTTGCAAGTCAAATTGAAATTTAGATTTCATTTATAGTTTTTCGCGCCTTTTGCCCCACAACGGTTCAAAAGAAGATGCGAAGAGAATGCCAGCAATTGTTCGTCGAAATTTTCACGCCAAAAATTGTTCTCCTTGTCCCGTTTACTATCCGTCGTTTACTAGTCGACTTTTGGTTTTGAATTGAATTGTGATTTCTCGAAATCTATTCGGGCTGTTTTCAAAGGATATTCTCCGACAGGTTTGAATGATTTTTTTTTTTTTTTCAAATGATTGCTATTTTGTATTTTATTGGCATTAGGGGAATAATCGGGACTTGGGGACCTTTAGTTTAAGACTAAAGCCAGTCTAACTACTGCAGATTAAGAACACTCAGTTTAAGGATAGTCCACGATCTGAATCTATGACCGATCGCAATGAAAGTTTGCACGTACACATCTTTGTCATTGAGAAGGCTTTTTTGCTGTCGAACTTTTCGTAGTTCGCCAACAGGTGGCGCTGCAGTACATAAACTTGTGTTACTGTTCAATTTATTAGCATATTATAAATGGACTGCCAGTCAAATATCACTTCAAAGGGTGCGTATAAACTGTGCAAAACATATCCAGCGCCACCTATTTAAAGCATTGAAAGTTTGCCATCTATCTACTGTCGAAATGAATCGACAAAAAGCAAGAAAAACATAAATCGATGTAGTTCATGTCTGTAGTTTGATTGTACGAGGCACTTTGCGAAATGTGGGAGTGGCACCCCCGTGCATAAAAATACTCAAATTAATATTTCTGAACAGGACTGGGAGGTAAATTTGTAAAATTTGGAGCCTTATGTCCAGCGTCTGGGTAAAGCAGCTTACAAAATGTGACCGGAACTGGATGATGGGGCGCGACACCTCCCTTACAAAAAAAATATTAAGCTTCACGATTCAAATTTTGCATTTTACAAAATAAAGGCAGTACTACAAGAAAAAGAGACATCTATTAGCAATAGAAATGTTTTAAGTGCTACGCGAGTTTTGAAGCTAAGTCTGGCAAAATGTTCAACATGAAACTATATTACATACCAAGCACTTCTAGAAATGTGGGCGGGATTGATTGTGGGCAGTTGCACCATTCATGGAAAAAGTTTATTGTAAAGATGGGCCGAGGTGAATATTTTCCCATAACCCAATACAGTTTGTGTGTTTTTTCATTTGTCTATTAGTTTATGTGAGCTTTTGTTTGCAATTGAGCATATAAGGTCATGCTTAAGCTGAATACAATCCTGCAATGGCTCTGCGAAATAAGGCCCCAATGAAATAAGGCCACAAAAAAAAAAATGAAATAAGGCCCCAACAAATTATACAGGAAACAACAACAACTATTTTTCAAAAAAATTGGGGTATTATTTCCTTTTTTTGGGCCTTATTTGTTAATGAAAATTGGGGGCTTATTTCATTATAAAAAAGAAGAAATGACCCCAAAACTAATTTTTGGGGCCTTATTTCATTTTTGAAGACCAAAAACATGCTTTTTGTATATTTTCGTCCTAAAAAAGAAATAAAGGAAATTATACCACCGCCGAATAGAAGATATTTAAGGGACGGAACTTTAAAAATAATTCCCAAAGGTTGCTTTAAGCAGCTCCTAGTCATCTATATTCAATATTTTGACGAGGTAATTACATTATTTTAATTTAAAAAAAAATTGTAATCTTAGCGCGATTTTTTGTACCAAATTTTCATTATTTCTAAATGTTTTAGATAGTTAATTTTACTAAAAATCCAAATTTAAAAATATTTACACATTTGTTTTTAGGTATTTCCTTTTTTTTCTTCATTTTAATGAGATAATTAAAAATATATATATAATAGATTCTAAATTTATTTCAAAGAAGACAATATATTGCAAAAAAAGCAATGAAATATACAAAAAAAAAACAAAACAAAATTTTGGCATATTTCATTTTTGAAATTGGGGTCCTATTTCATTATGAAATAAAACCCCAAATTTGGGGCCTTATTTAATTTTGTTTGGGGTCTTATTTCATCGCAGTGGGGCCTTATTTCATACTTGAAACTGGGGTATTATTTCATTATGAACTAACACCCCAAATTTGGGACCTTCTTCCATTTTATCTTTCGGGGCCTTATTTCCCGCCCTGCCTCCTGCAATACCCTATATAAAAAAAATACCCTCCACCTCAATTCACTGGCAAATGCAGGCCCCTTTGTAATTATATTCTGCTGACTAGAAGATGATTTCAAATGCTTCCATGTGAAAACATTGTCACAGCTCGACATGTACTGACCCCCAAAGTTTTTAAGTACCAGCAAGTCCTGTAATTACTGTAATTTCAATGAATTCTCTTTCGCTTATGAGAAGACCCACAAAAGGTGGATACATTTACGCACCCAGTCGCCACAAAGCCTGAAAGAATTTCCACTCAAGCAATATTGGGTGATTTTGCCGTTTCTGCCAATTTGTTTCATACCAAAAAGGGCAGGCGTTGGCTTCATGCAAATAGTCGCATACTTAGACCGAACTCCAATCTGTTGTAGTGCTCCCGACCTTAGCATTCGTGTACACCTCATCGTGCGGCCTTATGCTTTTCCACAGGTCGTCCGTCAAATATCTTTTCCGGCAGCGGAAAAAAAACGAAATCTAATAATGCTAATTTAAAATTTGAAAGCATTTTAATGACTCATTCATATTATAGGCAATTAGAATCTGAAGCTGATTTATATAAGCGAAATGGAAATATAAAAATGTTTATGATATCCCTGGATGGCAGCCGTACAGCACACAACGGCGCGCAGGATGTCATTATGAGTTCTGTGTCTATTCCTTTTTTTATGATGCCATAACATGATATTAAAATATTTTCTGTTGTGTATTTTGTTTGTTGGTTTTTTTTTTTTTTTGTGCGCAAAATGAAATAATTGCCTGCCTGTTAATGGATGGGAATGTGAGTGTTTTATTGGTTTCATTTTACTGGAACAATCAGGGTCGTTACGATGAAGAAGTGCTTAATTTGATGTAAGGAAATTTGTGTAGTAGATGTTAGTAGAAAATGTGCAAGTGTTCCAACGAATAGATTATACCGTTAAATGTAATCGAATGACATAAAGGACTGTCAGTCTGATTATTTGCGAATTCAAAGTTGAAGCGATGGGCATAGATATTTCACGCATTAAGTTTGCATAGATGTTTGAACTGTTCATCTCCGAATGCTGTCAGGTAGGCTAAGTAAGTGAGTGGTTTTGGAACAAGTTATGGAAGATGCTTGGATTCCATGGGATAGGTGGCCTTTTGATCCGTGCTACAGTCTTTTTTATTTGTAAAAGTTGTGAGTTGTGTCTTAAAAACGAAGAAATATTATTTGCATAAATAGGGTTCCATGGTAGAGTATTAGGAAGGAAGTTGATATTTTGTTTTCGGCCTACACCCTCGCTTACAAGTTTTAGATGAGAGCACAACCGAGAGGTAAAATAAACAAAATTCCACCGCTGTTTCAACTCCAGCACTAGGTTTCACCGGGTTAGTGCCTACCCTGCAACACCCATCCACCGGATTAGTAAGACTCAGACCTTTATAGTCAGCTTCCTCTTTCGCAATAAATGAATCCACTTTAAACTGAAAACACCACCTTAGCCATTTTGCTTGGACATTGGTGTACAAACTTGTAGACCACAAAGATCCTTATTCCCATGCTTAAAGTGTATGCGGTGTCACTTTCAGCAATATCCGAGAAAGCCTTCGCCCAAATGGCACTCGCCAATTCGAGCCAAACTGATATCTGACGACAACCAAAAGTGTACTTAATCGGTCCACAAAAATGAACAACTTTGTTCAAACGGTTTTGAATTCTTGATATTAATCTTTCCTCAAGTTACTTCGGTCCGCCTTCTTGGAAACTCCTCCTCCATACATAGCCACAAACAATAACATAAGCCCGCATAGTGTCCCCAATTCAGGCTCTTTACCAACTTCCTGTGGCTTTCTTTACACAATCTGTTTGCTTCGGAAAGCAGGTGATACCAAGAATTAGTATCCTAAAAATACATTGTCCAACTTTAATTAACGCAAGGATAATTGAAGCACTTAGTCCTCAAATGACACCAGAATCATACACCCATAGAACTACTTGTTGTTCTGCAGCAGTGGGTACCTATTCTGTGGGTGACTTGTGGCAGAGAAACCCTCGTTAAATATTCAGTGGCCCAGATCTATCCTTCTGCGGCAAACAAAGAAATTTCCGCACACCAATCCACATATCAAAACCACCGCCGGCTTCCATCTGTGCCGTGCCGATGTGTCGTTGTCGGAGAGTGCTTCGCTTTGATTTTGGTGCTAGTTGGTTTTGTCAGTTCCAAGGGGATAATATGGGAAGCCCAAAGCCGTCTGTGCTCTTGGTTGCGGTGACCGTAATATTATACTCGACGTTGCTATAAAAATGCGTCCTTACTACACAACACATTGTGCTCGGGCAGACGGTTGCCGAGATCGTTCCTGCCATCCCACTGCGGGAGGTCTACTCGTGTATGCCATGGAGTTGTGCATGTGTGTGTGTACGGAATACTATACAACCCTAAATTGTATTTTATTATTTTTCCAGTGTACTTGGTCACATAATATCGTTGGGTGGACTTTATTTCAATCTCCCCCCGAAAGGGTGTGTGCACGTGGATACCATGGCGGGGAGAATTTTATCTCGGCTATAGGAGTCATTAGGAGGGACCAGATGGCCTTTTGGGAATATGGATATTGGTGGAAAAGGCCAGGTCAGATGCTTTGTGCTTTGTTTACAAATAATAGAGGTAGCCTAATGAAATTGTTTGACTTTGTCAAGAAATTGTTTTGCTTCTTGCCAGGGCAGTGGAACCTTTATGCGAAAAATTGTGTTTGGGGAATTTTATCAATTAGTTAAGAGCCTCAAGGAAAGAGTTATGTGATGATAGATGTACGTGTGAGATACCTTAAGGATCGGTGTACTGTAAACGCCCTCAGAAAATCAGTAGAAGAAATATCAGTCGATGGGATTGCTGGTGGAACCGAATCGCCACTTCGAATGAACTTGTCGGCTGTTGTCGCCGCCACCACGAACCTACAGTTGAAAACCAATATGGCGCCACACTATATAATGGACTGACGGAATCAAATGCATGTAAATAGGTGTGTACATCTTAAACAGCGACTTGTGAACTAAATATGAACCAGACCACGTCAGCGGTGCAATAACCCGTACCACTACCCAGTCATTAGGACAATTATAGGTTTGGATAGAGCAACAGGGAATGCAGACCAAGGTATAGTATAGAATTAACCGCATTTTGTAGCCATGGTCCTTCAGAAGTTGGACTTGTATCAGGAAACAAAGCTTTAAAACCTTAAAGGGTAAGCTCAGAGGCCTTCATATGAACTGGAATTCATACAGAGTAAGTATTGAATTCTTTAAAAAGCAGAATCCTAATTAAGAGTCTGACGCAATTCCTATCATTTCTGACCAGATTGAAACAAGTCGTACCCAAAACTTTTACTTAAGCCAGCGAACCAAACAATGCAAGTGGCTCTTGCGGCTGAATCTAATGTGGTCATTGAATCTAGTCATGGATGCTCATTTTCATAGCTGCAAGCCCGATTTTGTAATCGGATCTCTTCCATACGAACTGCCAATAATTGAGTAAAACCAGTCACCCCGCACACCTGTAGAATATGCCTCTAAAATTGCTTAACACATTCCTAGCCACAATCGGAGAAATGGTGTAGCACTGGGTACAGGCACGTTCCATTAATTTTCGTTATCAAAGCAGAGAGAGCAGACCCAACTTATGTACTTCCCATAGACTGCAGAGTTACTTACGACACTTGAGGAGGTCGTCCACATTAATGTCAATGGTCAAGGGACTGATAAGTCAACGATATCAAGCTTGCAACTAAAAAGGCGACCTTTAAAACTGCGCTATCCTCAATTGAGTAGGTTCAATTGAAAAATGCCCTCGTTTTCCCTGACATTGAGGTTGCTTTCAAAACCTTTGAAAGCTTTAAGCAGGCTCAACATTAGTGAATCACTATGCAGCACCATATAAGCATATTTTTTGCAAGTAAGCTAGTAAAGTCTAAATTTGGCAAAAGCCTGTCAGAAATCTAACGCAGCAAGGTACTCCCCGATGAATAATGCTATTACCACTGCTCTGGAATCTAGAGTTCAACGAAATTTTAATATTCATAAGGTACTCGGAGTGACAAATCATACCGCCTTCGGTAAGGTAATCTAAAAAATGATAGTCCCTTGGATCGACAGCTGTCGACTAAGCTAGATTTATTTATCTAAAAAATAAACATGTCTTGCTTAAACAGGTGAACGGAGCTCCATTTGAATTTGACAAAAGGGAACAGGCGACATAAAAAAGGTTCTTATACTCCTGAGCCCAAAAAACAGTTTTTGACTGCCTCGTCTTATACTTGCCAACCTTGTATAGAAGCCAAGGTATGTGCCACAAGTGCATCTCAACCACAAGTGTAAACTTTTCCCTAAAGACATGGTCATAAAAATATACTAGGAGCACAGCAATAAGGCTCAAGGAAGTCAAACAATGCATAGATCATTCTAAAAATCAGATCTAACTATGTCAACTAAAATCCGCTTTTGAGTAGGTTTCAAAGATTATCTACACCCGAAAAACCAATGGAAATAACGAAACTTCCTCGAAAACTTATTTTATTTTCTATCTTTCAGGACGTTTTATGAACTTCACAAGAAGGTATTAAGGCTTCTCCAATAGATTCAAGGTCAGCCTCTGTTCCTGCCTTCCGAAGTACTGTCTTTCAATCCGAAATCAAAGGTTTTTTTTAAGTTGCAAAAATCTGTCAAAACTTGGGATTATTTGTTTTAAAATGTTCACAAAGCACATAAGACAGTTTCAACAGAGAGGTATAGTAGCAAGCCAAACTTCCGTCTAAACTGTATAGAGTTATAAAAGTAGCAGCCATCAAAAGCGACCCAATTTACAACTGTGGATATTCTCTTGGGCATATGTTACGTCATTTAGTGAAAACGGTATAACTTTTCAAGGTTAAAAGAGTTAGGAAATTTAACCTCCTAATGAGATGCCATAAAATGCGTTCTCAAATAAAAGGGAAACGTTCATATATATCTGTTTTGTAGGTGCTATTAAAAAAGAACTGTCTTTACAGTTGAAAGCCTGCTTTACACCACACGATCGGCTCAAGGCCATCGGTAAAAAATGCTCTAGTCCTTTCTAGATACCAATGAAACCATAAAATCTACAAACACAAATTTCGCCACTTAAACTTTGATGTGTACAAACTGTGTGTCCTTTCCACTTTCGGGTCCTACACTAAACTTCGATGAACTACACTGGCACATTTTTAAAGCCATTTCCTGGGATTTACTGCATTTCCATCGGCGGCGGACTAGAGCACACACATTTCAGTTGTATTCCCACATGCGCACTCCCACACAACAACCTTGTACCAAATTAGTCAGCCTTAGGATATGAAATAAATATTTGATTAAGGCAGCTTGTCCCCGATCTAGCTCCCTCGCTAAGTACATCATTTTGGTATTACATTTTCGGATGGCTCTTCTGAAGGACACTATTTTTAATTTAACTGTATTCAATGTCCTCTGACTCAAATGTCTGAACCCTTTTTTTTCGTCGCCCAGTCTAAATGTCCTCGTTTACTTCTTCATCGGGACATAAAACTGACACCGCCGAGAAAATAAAGTCAACCAGGGATCGGACAGCGATAAAAAAACATATACACACCCACACATTCGTCCAAACTAATAAATATCTTTATTGTTGATATCGTAGAGCCGGGATAATCCACACACTGAGTACTCCTCCGTCATCATGTGTGTCCTTTGCTGGGTGCAACATTCAGGGTAGGCAAAATTTAATAGTCCCTCGCACCCCCTGCGAAACAGACCGGGATGTGTGCGTTTCCTGATCTATAGCGACCAGCAAGAGAGCGGAAAAAAAATGGGGTATCCCATTACTTTAACTATTAACAGCAGCGTTTACAAGCCCATCAAGATGTTACACAACACGCGCACAGACAGCCACACACATATCAAGCAGCACAAAGGGAGACGGATGCATAGCTGAGAACACCGAAACCACCGGAAAACCATTTGGGGGATTCAAGTTAGCTTCGGGACAGGAAATTCCCAAAAGTATCAAGATGCTTGCCATCGTCCTTTTGCATATAGCTTTTCAATGAAGCCAACATGATTTTGTGCTCGCTCCTTTAACCGGTTTCGCTTTCTGAGCTTCTTGGCTACATATTCTTTATGGACAAGAAGAATTCGAGAAGGTAGGCGAAGAGAAGTCTTTGAATTCCAGGGGTAAAGCTGAGCAACCCTCGTCTTGGGTTTGGGAAATGGGACACGGCTGCCTTCGCTCTACATAAGAGTGTCACCTATAACCATATATGTAGTGTACATGCGATAGTCGCAGGGATATTAGTATGTGGAAATGTTTACTTTCCGCTCGAGCTTGCTTAAACGATCGCATAAATTTCACCACAGCCGGATGGGGTGACTGCATGCAGCACAACAACAGAGACAGAGAGACCATAATCGTCATTGCCTCTCGCTATGGCCAAATGGGTTAGATACAATGTCGATTTTTATTCACGCTCTTTGGCTCGTGTGCATGTTGCCACAGTGGCAAGGACCTAAGCGTATAAATTCCTTTTTATAATGAAGATAGAATGCCATGCATCTGAAAATCAATGGAGCGGCTGTTGTTGTTTTTATTTATCTGTGTTGTGGCCTTTTTCCCATCTTTTTTCAGCCTTCCTGATTGGGTTCAAAAGGGGAACATCCTGACGAAGAATAAGACTGATGGTGTCCCTGGGTTGATATGAGAAAAAAAAATATAAATAAATAATCTATGTGGATGGTTGTTTTTCTTAGTCATCTGTGACTTTTTTTAAGGAGCACAAATGATTTTTGCCAAAGCCGGACATGATGGATGTTGGGACGGGTTCTAAAAACAGATTGCATGGTTAGATGCACGTTTGCGTCAAATTGGCGCATCTAATATAAATTTGATTTAAGGGAGAAATATGTTTGCCTCCATTTTGAATGGGATCTGTCTGTAAACTGATAAATTGTTGGTGTTTTGAAGAGCAATAAGGATTCAGTACTTTTTACACTAAACTCCGCAGCTACGCCCTGCGCAAGTCTTGTAATTATTTAGGTGCGGAAATTGGTCTTAAAAAGAGCCCCAACATTTTGGTCTCTCCTGGTTTCAAAAGTACTTCTAAACTTTTACTAAATAGGGTTGGGTACACCCGTTGTCAATATCTGATATCATTAGTTTTTAGCCTGATTTTTGTTGCCCCTCCTTTAATTACCTGCACCTTCCCAACTGCAGGCTTTAAAAGGTCGATTGATATTTAGTTTATGATGTGCTTTTCTTGAAGAATGCGATTGTCTCGCCGGCCGTAGTTTGGCCTCAAACTACGTAGACGTGATCGCTAACATCTTGGGAAAACTCTCCTTAGGGTTGTTCTTCACCAGTGACCGATGAATGATCAAGGTTTGAGCTATATCGAACTATGACAAGCATATAAAAGCATTAAAAATGTCTGACTATGTCGTCTTAAGAATGCCAGACTCCGCACGCGACGGATCGATAACTAAGCTTTTCGATTAGAAATCGAGAAGACGGAGCCCTGTTCGAACTGGCAGAGGCTACAATCAGAGACAATACTGAGACCACCAACTCCGGCCGATTTCCCGTTACTTAGCCTACAAGCTATATTTTTATGGAGTGTTCACGTTTGGTGCGCTAGTATTCTTACATAGAAAATCGTATTGACAAATGTCACGAAACTTCAAAAATTCTGCTCACCAACACACTCCCAGGAGATATGAGACACTTCCGCTGTGGGCAAAGTTCCTGGCAGAGTTCATAGAATTTTATCCGTTTAATTTGAAATTGTTCGTTACGTGTGGATAATATTTTTTTTAGGAATAAGTGCACATTTGCTTAAAATGTTCATGAAAAATTAACAATGTAGATTGGTTGAGGTAAAATGAAAACATTTTGAGCAAATTTTCTTCATTATTTGAAATCGAAATCGAAGTTAATGCTATCCAAAAGCGGAAAATACGCAGCCATCTTTGTCCTAATATGTTTCTAGTATATAGAACATCAACTTTAGATAGTTTTACTAACCAAACAAATCAAAGTATTCGCCTTTTAACAATTTATAATAACTAACCAATGGCATTCAGTAATGAAAAAATGTGTTATTCCCGAACTCTTTCACATTCCCCCACGGCTGCCGAGGTTGGCAGCATTTATTTTTGCATTTTTTGTATGTTTTTGCACGTCACACGGATTCTTTTTTGACATAACACCGATAGGAAAACAAAATGGCGAATTGGAAAAAAAAAACTGAGGGGCCAGCGGCAAGAGGATTGTGAGTTGGGGGTCTCAGTATGGTTTGTCTATGGCTACAATGACAACTGCACGTATGTTTTGATTTCGAGTTTCGACAGTAGGTAAAAGGTAAATAAAACTATTGAATGTTAGTGTGACCATCTTTTTGTAGTGCGCAAATGAAGTTATCAAAAAATAAGTTACTACCATTTTTTGATAGAATGTTTTACATTGATAATAATTAATAGGTGTGAAATGAAGTTCTAAAATTTTGAAGTTTACGAATGATTAGATATTATTCTTAGTAAGGCCCGATATGTTATAAGAATTTAAAAAAAAATTGTTTTTAAAGCGGCAAATCACTACCAATAATTATTTTATTAATACGTGAAATTTCAATGTTTCATTATGAAATAATACATATTAATTGTTCAACACGCAGACTTATTTTTGAGACACTGTTATACTTAATATATTTGTAATTGGTAGCTTCTTCTCAATTGTTTGTTGAAATTTTAAATATTTATTTAAATTTTAGAAAACAACAAAAGTGTCTTCAGAAGTAAAAAGTCAGAAACAAATGTATGGTCACCCTATATAAAAAGTTCAAATTATTTAATTCCATTTTATGATACATATCTTTTGATTGAGAACACCAAGTTAATTTAAATGATTAAAAATTCATTCGAATCTCAAAAGAAGAATATATTAGCGTAACGGATACAGTAGTTGACACCTTTTTTTTTGATACAGTAGTTGACAATTCTCTGTTCATTAGCAATTGGGGACGTACTATTATCTCGTTAAGTATGTCTGACAGCTCTCTCACTAGATGTAGCAGCTGTTTCAGTTGACGTTTATGGAGGGGTAGCCGTCGAATCTAGTCAAGAATTTCGTGACTGAGTACTAAGTTGACAGTTCTCATATGTGGCTGACGTAGAAAAAGTGACATTCCTGACCAATCTAGTTTTTGCGCTCAGGTTACATCACATCCAGACCAATCTAGTCGACTTAAGATAACTAGATTCTTGAATGTGCCCATTTTCTCTGTTTCAGTTAATTCTTTGAGAAAAAATTGTCTCTTTCAAACATTCTAATACGAAACATTTTTCAGCTGTTCTTATAAATATTAAAGGTTCTCTTTAGACGATATTTTTGTACCCAAATAAATTGTAAGCAACTTTTACTAATTTTGGCACTGTACTTTTGACGGTGCCAACAACTGTTATGTACGACGATTATTTGTTTAAAATGCCTAAACAGAAGAAAGTTTATGATGAAGATCGGCTTCAACTAGCTTCTTCGACAATAAAGGAGCATTTAAAGGATTTTAATAAATCGGTCGCCGTTATTTAATTATTAATTTTGCGTCGGCACTACTGTGGGTCCGAACGTCAGCTCCTGTGCAGGAGTACCAGCTACAGAAGTTTTTGAGAGACATTTTTTCATAATACATTCAACTTCAAATTGAAACCGCTTTAATGGAAATTGTATATTTTAAGGAAAAATTCCTTAGCCAATTTATTAATGTATAACATATTAAAATCGCGTATAAAATAACAAAAATACGTTTGTTTAAAAACAAAATTTCCTTATGAGTGACAATTGACAGCTACTGTATCTTTTAGGCTATGTCAAATGAGTAACGAAGATGAAAAAACATCAGATCATTCCTTTGCGACTAGTCTTTCTAATTTTTTTAGTTAAGAACCTGAAGTGTTGAAAGAAAATTGTTTCTATAGTAACAAATAACTAAGCATCAGAGTTCTGAATTTGTCTTTATTTTTTCGTACATAATCAGAGCTCGATCTAAGAACCTGCAATGAATTAACTGAATCAAAATTATTAAAACTTCCAACAAGACCGAGCAACAAGCCACACAACACGACCAATTATGGCTTTATTGCGTGAGAAGTTTCCTGGTCGCGTAATTTCCCGTTTTGGCGAATTGAATTGGCCACCAAGATCATGCGAATTGACACTGTTAGATTCTTTTTCTGTGGGGCTACGCCAAAGACCGTGCTTACGCGAATAATCCCCGAACTCTAGACGCAAACCAATATTACTCAAGCTATGGCCGAGATACCGCCCGAATTGTGCGAAAAAGTGGTTAAAAATGAACTCAAACATATCGTATGCTGCGAATCTTCCCGAGGCGGTCATTTGAATGATATTATATTTCACACTTACTGGCAGAGTCCAAACCGTATACGGAATTAAAATGTTCATCAAAAATGTATCGCTGTGTGTGTTTTAATTAGCTTTACTTTAAAAACCGAAAATTGAATGACCCTTTACTATTGCACAAGGATACATTGGTCCTTAATAGAGTTGCACGGTATTCCAGATCACTCCTCCCAATCAACTCTTGGATTTCCGTCATACGCTGCTATCTGTTATACCTTCGGTTAGTATAACTAAGATGTGGGTAGGTTTGCCGAAAACGGAGTATAGTAAATAAAATGTTTGCTTTGGTAAACATATTTAAAAAAAAAATCAGTTTTCTCTGTGTACCATCACCTGCTCTTGGTCCATTTTACTTGTGATCTTTCAGTGATATTCCACAGATACTAAGTCTGAGCCGAATAAGAAGACTTGATCGCCAGCTTGACAATTCCGATACTCAACGTTTTGATCATTCAAATATTCAATAGTGTTTCTTATCAATCAACAACAACATCAAGACAATGCTATCCACTTGAGATATATAAAAAAAAAGAGAGAGAGAGAGAGAGACAGTTGTAAGGAAAAATAATCATTAAAGTAGAATTGTCGTCCAATTAGTTAAAACATTCCCCAACATACTCTGTGGTTACATACAACAATTGTGCCCCAGCGTTATGAATAAAACAACAAATTTTCTTTCGCAACATTTTATTAAAAAATATATTAACTTTTCTTCTCTCTATACGAATATATTAAGTATGTACAAATCTACTATCTCAAAGCCTACACAATACAATATTTACAAATTGCCAAGAATAACACAACTGGGTGAACATCTTCATACCCAAGTAAAAAAAAATGGACAAAAAAAGCATTTGCTGTTAATTTGCACATTTAAATTCATGCTCACATGTCTGCGTTCCAATTTTCCATAAGGACAAAAAATAAACCAATCCAGAAATCAAAAAAAAAAAAAAAAACATGTGTAACCGCCATCCATTTTAATGTACATTTTTGTAAGCATAATTTGAGTAAGCATCCGTCTAAGGACCGCCATAAAGCCTACACATCACGTTCATGTTTTTGGCATAAATTCCTCGCCTTCGCCATTCTCAATCTGCTGTCAAGATAAATAGCCTATGGTGGCAGAAAAAGAGAGAAAACAAGGGAGGGAAGGAGACACCGCGCGAGCCAAAACGTCTCCAGTGCGAGCTCTTGCCGCATGTTGAGCCTTAAGGGACATGAAGTGCGCGCCTCCTTAAACATAACTCTCCTGACGCGTTAGATTGAACCTCATTCCCGACGATAATGATGACGATGAGCCGCGGCTCTCCTGTGACCGGTTAAATGATTTATTCCCACAGGTCTCGTTCAGCTGACGAGCCAAGGCGGAAATATCCCGTCCATATTCCTCATCGTTTTCAAGCACTCCCACCTTGGAGAATATCGGAATGAAGTTCTGCTCAAGGATCTCCTGGCCCAGACTGGATTCATGAATGAGCCGAGCGAACGTATGCAGAATCGACTTAATGGTGCGCCTCTGTGCATCCGACTCGGCACGTGACGTATACTTCCGGTAGAATTCCGTTTGAAATATGGACGTGATGAAATTTATGATGCTGCCATTTGCCAAATGGCTATGGCACTTCTTATTGCCGGACATGTTGTGGAGCATGGCGACTATTTGTTCCTGTAAGGAAGAAAATAGAGGAAATTATTAAAACAAAAGCCGGAATTAGAAAAGTTTTTCAATCTTTTTCGAGTTTTCGGCTTGGATTAACGTCAAGTCGATTTTTCAAATTTGCGAATTCATTACAATCACGATTAGGTATACCTTGTGCCGTATGAAAAAACATTCAATGGATATTGTGCGGTGGGTATACTTACGTAGAGGAAAATCGATACTCCTGATGACATGCCACGGCATTCGACAGTCTCCTTCAATTTGATTATCGTCTCGTTGGACATAATTGAGTAAACAGAGGTCATTTCCACACGACTGAGATTGTTCAATGAAGCCGCACAAAGCAGCAGTGTTTGACAACAATTGGTCCTTTCGATTAAATCTGTAAAGAGAAACATATTGAGGGTGAGTATTGGACCGGTTAAGACAGATTTATATTGCGATTCCAATTAATAAACGTGTAATTTTGTGCGCACTGTATGTGTGTGGTGAAGATGCACTTGTAGTATATACGGGCGTGTTGCGGTTCTGCGAAATGGATTAATTAATTTATTTACATGCGGATCTGCGATGGAGAAGTAAACTTGAATCGATTATGGCATATCTGTGAATCGATTCGGACCATTGAACATAATTTCTTGCATTCGATGGGGGCTGCTCAAAGGCAATTCAAATGACCTGCATTTTGCTTCAAACGCAGAGATTTGCTTTGTATTTATATATTGACAGATCTATCCAATTCAATACAGACAGTTATCTTTTCTGCACCAGTCAGAACAGCTTGTCCACTTACATTCATTTTATGGCACCTTGGATGGAACTTTTAACTTGTCATCATGAGGTCGTACCACGAAATGATGTCAGTTTAGCAAATGGATGGTAGGTACCAGGGACAATACTGAGCCCACCAACTCCGGCCGATTTCCCGTTACTTAGCCTACAAGCTAAATTTTTACGGAGTGGTGACGATTTGGTGCGTTAGCATTGTTACATAGAAATTCGTAGTGACAAATGTCACCAAAAATTCCGGCTCACCAACACACTCCCAAAAAAAATGTGCCACTTCATAGAATTTTATCCGTTAAATTTAAAATTATTCGTTACGCGTGAATAGTATTTTTTTAAGGAATAAGTGTTCATTTGCTTAAAATATTTACGAAAAATGAACAATGTAGATTGGTTGAGGGAAAACATTTTGAACAAAATTTCTTCATTATTTAAGAAAAATTTACACACGAAATCGAAGTTAATGATATCCAAAAGCGGAAAATACACAACCATGTTTGTCACAATAAAGGGTTTTCCAATAAGAGGTGTTATTTTGGTATTCAAAGAAAAATGCCATTTTTTGAGATAAATGATCGGATGTTTATTTCATAATAAAGAGGAAGGTATGCCGTTAATAATGAAAAACAATATCAACCAAATGGCCACCACGAGCACGCATACAGGACCATATCCTTTTCAAGAAATTTTCCATAACCAAATCGCAAAGTGGCTGCCCTATGTCCTCGATAGCCTCACGAATTTTATCTTTGAGGTCTTGAATCGACGCTGGGCTGATGGCGTAGACCTTATCTTTCACGTGGGCCCAAAGGAAGAAGTCGCAAGGTGTTAAATCACAAGATCTCGGTAGCCAATTGTGATCACCTCTTCGAGAGATAACACGGTCCGGAAACTTTTCCCGTAAAAGATCAATGGTTTCGTTGCTTGTGTGGCACGTAGCGCCGTCTTGTTGAAAGTAAACGTTGCCCAGATCAATACCATCCAACTCCGACCATACAAAATCATTAATCATCTCTCGCCTTTTAACAATTTATAATAACTAACCAATGGCATTCAGTAATATAAAAATGTCGAATTCCCGAACTCCTTCACATTTCCCTACGGCTGCCGCGATTGGCAGCATTTACTTTTGCATTATTTGTATGTTTTTGCATGTTACACGGATTCTTAATTGACATAGCACCGATAGGAAAACAATATGGCGAATTTGGAAAAAACTGAGGGGGCCAGCGGCAAGAGGATTGTGAGTTGCGGGTCTCAGTATAGTTTGTCTATGGTCTTTATGTTCATCATACACCCAAGGACATTTTATATATCTTATGGATCCAAAGAGAAAGCCATTTGTATCATTGGACTTGTGCTCAAAGCTGGCCATGCAACCGCACACTAACTAGTCGCCGGTTTCCGAAACGCACACTAGTGTGCGCTACCAGTTCAATAACGGAATATGATAGCCTTATTTAGTGCTCGTTCGTATGTAGAACGCTCGATGTGTAGATCAGCAATTCTTCATTTTTATGGTAGATGTGCGTTTATAACCAGTTCTTGGCATGACGCGCACATGATTTCTTAAAAATGACCAGGGCTACGTGCGCAAAAGAAGCTATAACGTCAAAAACGTTGAAAACTTTTATAAATATCCAAAATAGGAAAGCGCACACTTGTTGGGCTATACAATTGGTATCTTCGAGGTGCTTTGCTTCCATGTTAGTTAAAAAAAAAACTATTTATAAAAATAGGTCAAAACTGAATAAAAGTTAATACACCATCTAAAAGAGGTTCGAATTCTTTTGTCTGCGTTCTGAGATGTGTGCGCAATTCAGTATTAACACGCACACAAATTCAGATAATATAAAATGAGAGCTCCCTAAAAATCAAACCAGTTTCAACGAATGTTCGTAACTCACCAGTTAATCCCTCGACAATAATCTCTGCGCAGTCCTTGAGGCCACTAACTTTGCACTGTCCGCTATGCCATGGCGCAGTTATTTGTGTCAGCAGAGAAACAGCTTCCCTCCTCTCAGCTTCGGTTCTCTTAGCTGGCTCGTCATCGCCTGGCCTCTGAAGAATATCCCTTATGATCTCGAGTCCTCCAGCCTGACCCAGCTGCCCAATGGCCTCGGGGCTACAACAAATCGTAGCCAGGCCTCTCAGAGCAAGTGCTCGCACCGACGACAACTTGTTCTCCAAGCAAACCAGCAACAGCGCGCGCACTGTTTCGTTCTGTACAAAAGCATCAGTAAGCGATCCGAATCCTTCATACTCCATATTCGAAAGCGTCACTATCATATTGATGTTTGCCCTGAGCATGAGGTCGCACTTCGACTGTTCCACACTCTGGACAATCACTCTGACTAACTTTTCGAAAACCAAGCGAAGAGTTATCAGCAGGTAGCGTTTCAATACCTGAATATCATCGTGCAGCGACTCCATCTGAATGTAATGGTGTCTCTCCAGAGATATGCGGGTATCCTTGACGATGAGTTTTATGTGCTCAATGTTTTCCTCGAAGCGCTTGCGATCCGCACGACACTCGGCAAAGAAGACGGACCGACGTTCGAGGACTTTTGTGAAATCGTCGACGTCCTCGAGCAGCTCGTGGGCCGCTGTTAGAGCCACGTGAAGGCTGGCGGATTGGTCGCCCTTCAGAATCTTATCAATCCTATCAAAGTCGGCCTGAGTGGCTACAGATCGTTGCTGGAGTTGTCGAATTATCTTCACCACAGTATTGGTGGTTATTTTCAGATTTTTGAACGCCTCCATGGCGATAGATTTGGTTTGCAGAGTCGACATCACTTCGTGGTCATACGACATACGAATGTCGTCGAGCCAGCGTTGTAGCGAAGGGCTATGTCCATTGAGGAGGGGATTCTCGTAGTCACCAACAAGGGTGGGCAGGGTGCTTCCATAGCGTGGAGGAGCTGCCTTTGAATTCGGTGTACTTGTGCTGGCGGTGAATCGAATGCCATGCTCTGTTTTCAGCGGAGAGATTAAACCATCGCCTTCCGACTTAATTGTGTTGTTGTTGTCGTCCTCTTCCGCCGGATCACCTAGGTATACCGTCTCATTGTTGTACTCTGCCAGACGAGATGGCGACGCATCCAAAGAGTCGGGTGCAGGCATCAAACTACGTCTTGTCTTCCGGCTCACCAGGCGACGACGCCGAATCGAGGACGCGGAGCTTACCGAAGGCGACAACGACTTATCCTTATTAACCGAACACTTGCATGGTGACAGACTATCATCCTGATTATGTGCTCCCTTCGGTGTGGTATTTACAAAACTAATCCTATCAAGTTTACTAATTAGATCACAGGCGTCATCATCTGTATTTCCGTTCATATCGCCAACCAGTGAGTCATTTTTCCGCTCCGCACAGGGTGAGTTGGGTGCACTAAACGACAACCGATGCGGGGTAGCAGTTGACGCCATCTTCGTGCGTCTTATAACCGTTGGTGGGGTTTCTATGGTGTGCACCGAAGTTGGCGAACAATTATTTTCACTTAAATCCGATTTAGCACTCCTTGGCGAGGATGAAGATAATGAAGTCCTTCGCCCACCGATGCTGTGCGATTCGTCGTTATCCGAAAAGCCCGAATCCTACAAGATAATGCAAGAAGAACAATTCATTTATAAGGATACACTCGGTCATGGTTAGTTTAAGAATGTTTACCTGACTCCTTAGACTGCCGGGACTATCGTGCTTTGGCCATAGTTTCGAGGAATTCTCATCGTCGACCTCTTGAATGCGGGAGAGATTTCCAGCAGCGGTTCGCACTAGATTGTAATCCAGGGAATTGTAACCGCCACTGTGCTGATTGTAGAACTGGTAGTTGTTGCCGTTTGCAAGGTTATTCCCGTCACTCTTGCTGGTTGCCGCTGTGAGTATGTTGTCCGAACCCCACCACACTTTGCTGTAGCTCCGTTGGAATGGCATTCTGGCGTGTAAATTCTGTAAATGGAGTAAGAACAAAAATACAATTATCTAAGAACACCTGTACGACTTAAGGGTTTTGATTTATTTCTTCTGCGAACTGAATCTATGCGCGGCGACGACCATTTGGTTTAACCGCCGTGACTCAAGTATGAGAACACACTGTTTCTGGTGAAATTAGTCCGACATTTAACGGATATGGGGGAGCAGCTACACAAAAGATAAGTATTCGAACAGAGAACACATTTGTATGGCTTCGTGGTGGGTAAATAACTGCAAGCCCCTGGTTAGGGTGGCGTATGGGGAATGTTTTCTTTAAGAAATAATGATCTTCGGTAATTTGCTGTTTTGGATGGTATTAGGAAAACGCGCTTTGGTTACAAGTAGGGTTTTATGTAGGGGGGGGGGGGGGGGAGGGTGTAATTGAAATGCCCATGGATTTAGGGTCGTTAATAAGGGGCACCGGTTTTATGCAAGCTCGCAGGCAACGCACCTCTTTAAGCTGAAGAGAGTATGAAGTATAGGGCTGTTGTTACCCTACGTTGTATTTTTATGAAATTGTCATACAAATCGTGGTCTCGAAAAATCCCAACAAAATCGTTGTCACAGATTTGAGACCCCATATGTTTGAGATTTCACTTGAGCATATTATCTACTGAACTTCCAGCTTCTTTTATCCTCTTTCAAGAATCCAATGAAATCCACCAATTGCTCTATTTTAATTTATCTGCAAAATGTTCGTAATGGTTATTATATTGTTTTATAGCTACATAAATACTGTAGAAGCAGTCGTCGTAGATGGCTTATTAATTTTCCTACACATGGTTACACACTGGAGTATACCTTCCTCGACCAATCAATGACCTATAACCTAACCTTCTTGAGCCTACAACATATTTCTCAGCCTAGCCTCCACATCACATTTTTTTATGAACCCAATTTCGGCAAAATCTGCATCGAATGTTCCCACAGCTAACAAATAATCTGTCACAGCGCAAGCAATTCAAGTTATGTAAACGTATTGTTGCTGGCGAATTAATTGTACATAAATACAGTACCAAGCCGGAAATCAAACAAACCCACTACCATCATCCATCACGGCAACACAAAAGCCCAAACTTAGTAGCACTGCATTCTTACACATACATTTCGTTGTGGTTTTGTGTGTGCCACTTGCTTATGGCCTCCACTGTACTCCTACAGACAGCTTTCATTTCTGGAAAATGGCCGAAACATCCGTTGCAAGACTCGTATACCAAAAACACTAAATGAACATAACGATACAATGTGCCTATATGTAATTAGGTAGTACCACCCCATCCAATGACGACCTCTACAAACCGCACTCCAATAACAATAACAAAGCAATGAATGCCCGATGACCAATACAACACAGTAACACAACTCAGTTGTGAAACAGTAATTCGAGTAATTCGAGAACGTTCAACAGTTAAATAAACCATTCTCTACATTGTGTGTACTTCGTTGGGATAAATATCGTTCATTTGCCACCACCTGCAACGGTTGCGGGAACTGGGAACACACGCACCTGTATTTGCACTAAAACACTTACACAGCATAATATCGGCAGTGTGGTGTTGCTTTGACAGCTACACAGTAATAATTGACGTTTTAACATCCCCGGAACCGGATAATGGCAAAAAAATTAGGCACTGAGTGGCCTAACAACTCTGTTGCAGCACAATGGAGTGCAATTTTCGGGGAACGTGCAATCTAAATAGCCGTGTTAACAGTATTGTTCTAGAAACTGTAAATGGCGGTAAATGAGTATGCTGAAATTCTAAAGTTGTATTGCTAATTAAATTGACATTTTACAGGAGCCAAATGCTGTTTGCTGTTAATAGCTGCAGTGCTTTGATTTGAATCATCCAGGTACTGAGCTGTTTATGTGCAGTGTTAGTCATTTTGTTACTCATTGTTGGATAGACATTGTGGAGTAGTGCTCAGTTTGTTTACATTTCGTAATCATTAAATGGGATAAACGTGAGGTGTCATTATTTCTTGTAATTAAATTCATGAATGTAGACTTTGCGAATGGGTTGTGTTTTGAGTGCATAAATACACAAGAGTTGAGCAAAATTGGTTTGCAAACAGTTTAAATCGCAAGTTTGACAGTTTTTTTTTAGTTTTTCTGCGTTTGACAATTGATATCTGGAGTAGGAATCCACCAGAAATTTATTGTGACGTCTACAACAGAATCAAGGTCTCTTGGTTTTTTGTTGCACATTTTGTAGACCCCATTTTGACAGTTTGGCAGTTTTTTTTAGTTTTTCTCCGTTTGACAATTGATATCTGGAGCAGGAATCCACCATTCCTAGATTCAATGATACGTTTAATCTTTAATTTGGCATTGTAGAGTTTTATCCCTACAAGAAAAAGTGCAAACATCTTCAAAAAGTGATATAAATACCTCCTAACATCCCTGTTGACACATTCCATAAACAAGCATTTACATATCATTTTTATAGAAAGCTAGTTTGCAAACAAAAATAATAAAAGTTTGACTGGGAGTTATAAAAGTCATTCAAAATAGTGCACGCCAAACAATATAACATAAACAGATAGATAGGTTGTATATAATAATACATGTTCCAACACGCAGCATTCATTGTTATGCGTTGCTGCTCTATTCGTTCTATTCAAGTGTCATCTGCCATTTTGAAGAACTTTTTTGGAACATTAATAAGGTATAGTTTAAAGTTTCCATTCCAAAACATGTTTAGTTTGAATTGAAGGAAGACTTTTTTAGATCAACAGATTAAAAAGGAGTGTTTATATCAACTGGCAGCACTGGAATTTACTGTGACGTCTACAACAGATGTTTTGACTTTAAAATCAGAAGTGCTTCCAAATAATCCGGATATCAAAGATGTTAAATTTTAAACAATACCACTGGATAGTGTTGTTGTACCATCAACTCACACATACTGATTGACATTTATCTTCTCTCTACAAATACGTGTCTACAATCTATCTACATTGGCCTTAGCGAGTTCCCTCTTTTTTCCGTCAGCGGAGCATTATCGTATTTTTTCAGGTTTAAGAAAATTCCAGCAACTAAATGACTTTTCTGAAATTTTGTAGTCCAACGCAAATTGGGAACGTTCAAGAATCTTGTCCAGTAAGTCTGACAGCTGACGGTCTTTATGTGTTTCAGTTTTTACTCACCTAGATAGAGTGTTTCGCGATTTAAATTTTTGCACTATTATAAACTTGTCAGTAATTTTTTAACATAATTATGTCACAGCCATATGAAATCTGTTTTGTTCTCAAACTGTTTGTTTTTTAGCTGTCATTTATTTTTTTCTCCTTTTTATGTGACACCGACGTTGTCGCGAACTACCCTGTTGGACGCTTACGTAGAAAAGTGACGTTCGTACCGACCAAACAGGTTTTTGCGTTCAGGCCTTCAGGGTATATTCCGCTAAATTGAGCAAAACCAAGACTTATTATAATATGGACTGCTAGTAGACAACTTCGGGTTGGTTCCAACATAAGCGCTAGCTTTCGTGGTTCGGAGTGGAATAAATTGGAAACTCACATCAGACGTTTCCATTTCGTTGCAAATATAAGTACTTTAAGAAATATAGATGTAAGCAATTTATATGATGAATTAAATTCTCATGTACTTGAATGTGATATTCTTGACAATCATAAGTATTTATTGATCAGAAATGTGATTGAAATATACGCTAAAGTGTTATTACATCATATTTCTAAAATGAATAATGAAAAACAGCAAAAAAAAACTAATTCGCAATAAATATACGAAAATAGTGCAATTTATGGATTTTTTATTAAAATTTAGTTGGTTCCATCTATTATTAATTATTTAAACTAACATAATTTCGAGATGACATCTATTGTAAACAATGCCGCAACAATTGTATGGAAGTGACATTTCACTAGCAGTCCATATATAATAAGTCAATGGAGCAAAATTAGAGGTAAAACGAGCTGTCAATGCAATGTCAAAAGTGGATTTTGTGAAAAAAAAAATATATTTTTCATTTGAAATTCGCTTATTTTTCCTACAAAAAACCTACCGCTTTAAAAATAAACTCAGCAAAAGCACACAAAAAATAAAGTCCTTCCTCTTTTATATTGAGCGGATGTACTTTCGGTTTTCCCTATTGTCATCTCACTGAAATTTTCTGTCGTTAAGATAGCCCGACATGACCAATAGTATGCTCGTATACCACAGTAAGTCTAACTGCAGTATACCTATCTACAATGCAATTTTGGGGATGCAAACAAACAGCACACACATCTCTATATTATATACTCATGTGAAAACCACAAAAGTACATTTAGCCAACCGACAAAGAAAAAGATAATCAAAAGTACGAGAATCAACTAGAGACAGAGAGTTTTACCATGAGATGATATCTTTTCTACTGTGACTGTGACGCTGTTAGATACAAAGCAATATAAATCTATAGGGACCAGAGCCAGATGACACTATGAATGTGGCAAACCTCTTGAGTAAAACGTTTTGTGGAGTAATTTTTTTGGGTAATGAAAATTTAAACAAGGATTGTGGATAAATCGAGACACTGTTTGGTGTACAATTCGGTCCTTTGAATTGGGCACTGTACTCTATACTGTATGTGGTGCAGTGCATCTTGATGCAAAGCTAAACGAAAGAGACAAAGAAGTTAATTAGAAGATTATAATAGATGTAAGTCGATTAGCTTGGGTAAGCTGGGGTGATTTCTGGGCTTGAATAACATGGCTTCCGGGAGCTGTACGAGTCCTTTGGTAGGTACGTTATTGGCTTTTGCAAAGCATTTAAGGTGGCCCTTGTACTGAGTTTAAGGATGCTCGTTTGTAGCTTTCTTTCCATTGTTGCAGAGAAACTCATGATCATGACTGACAAGCTATGTAAAGTTAGTACTAGCAAAACTCGGTTTTGTCATGGGCTATGCAGCCGCAGCCTTAATGTCAGTATTGTTGGTACGTTCTTGTAATTATATTTTAAATCCAAGCTTATAATTAGAAATAACTGAAAAATTATGAAATACTGAGCATTAGTAAAAATGCTCTTCCTTTACATTGCCCCCTTTAGGTTACTATAACCAACTGAACTATTTCCACTTATTCAACCTAAAAATCTACTCAATAGGTATGATTTATTGACCACCATACACCATTGTAAGCAAAGGTTTTTACATGCCCAATAAAACAGATCACATTCAAATTTGTTATAAAAGTGGTATAAACTGGTTTATTTCGCTGTTGTTATTCACTTTTAGTTTGCTTCAAAACTTATTCTATAACCAAGTCCCCCTCGCTTTAAGTAAAGGCCGTTGAAAGTTTTCTGGCATTGGGTTCATTCAAGAATGTAATTAAGTCCATAAGATTTGTCTGGACCAGGATGTACCCTGAACGCAAAAACTGTATTGGTCATAAACATCGCTATATAGACGTCAGATTTATTTACTGTCAGCTTTTCCCTCCATAAACTTCAACTGAAAAAACGGCTCGCTTGGCCAATCGAGGCCAATAAAAATAAAAACTGGAACACATCAAGTCAGCCAGCT
The DNA here is from genome assembly GCA_951230905.1 of Cheilosia variabilis. Classification (NCBI taxonomy): domain Eukaryota; kingdom Metazoa; phylum Arthropoda; class Insecta; order Diptera; family Syrphidae; genus Cheilosia; species Cheilosia variabilis. The sequence goes on along the minus strand of OX579679.1, from coordinate 20,252,592 downwards.
GTCAAACTTACTTACTTGAACGCCCCCAATGTCATGAGCTCTTTACTATAAAAGTGTCAATATAAACTGCTGCTGTCACTTCTGTTTGTTATTAATACCAAGCGTGTATCTTAAAAGTGTCAAATAGAGTGCAGTTATTGTAATTGCGTGCTGAGGTTTCTACTTAACCCCAGTGTTATTAACTCGTGGGAAATTTACCTTTTCGTGGGAATATCGATGGTAAGAAACCGTCTCGTGGAAAAAAGGGAAAAAGTAAGATTTCGGTAAGTTTTTGTGAGAAATTTGTTCAACTTACAAAAAAGAAAAAAGTTGATATTGATGTTGACGAAATTTTAAATTGAAATTCTTGAACCCGCTTATAGCAACCTATATTTCAAAACGAACTAACTGCAGTAGCTTATTTGATTTATGTTTCATTTACACGGTCACACATTCCTAACACGGAAGATTAAAGGGATGCTAAATACTAAATAGCCATGTGACTGAAAGGGACGGCATTACCTAACACGCAAAAACACATGACACGTTTTTTGGTCGGCCATCTTGTTTATGTGTTAGGAATTATGGGAAAGCTATGCATGTTGATATTTTTATAGCGATGGCTTACGAAATTTCGCTTTCCTATAAAACAAAATGGGTTCCGGAAGTGATGAACAGACAATTATTTATTTATTTCGTATAACTGGTTGGTGAATCGTTGGTTTAATTTACTGAAACTAATTACCACTCTTATTTCACATGTTTTAAATCAGAAAGATAAATGTTTTCAAGTGATTGTAGAGATGTTGTTCGCCGGAAATTGTGTTTATTTCCGTTTTACGTATCTATAATTATGAGCATCCATGACACTTTAGGCGTCTGACTTGTGATCTCATTCTTACGCCTTTATTAGCATTGACTGCGGACAAACGGATCTCTCTGTCCCGTATCGTGCAAAAATGCGCGTGCGGGATGGTGTAAATAATGTAACATAAGGAGACAAAATAGATGACTGTAACAAATTTTAAGTTGACATAAAGTGGCGTGGGAATAAGTTGCATCGATCTCAAGTGATGACAAAGTTTCATTTCAAAATAGGATAGGAAATGATTGTTTGAATTCAATTTGCGTCATCAGGTCTTCATTTTAAAATCAAAATTTAACTTGTGGAAGTTTCAAAAAATCTAAAGACCATTACAAATTGATGAACAAAAATATTTACACATAGTGTAGGTGCTTATTAAAAGGTTAATTCTTATTTATTTATATTAATGAATTTAAAATATTAATTTGTGCTAAAGACTTATTAGTTAAGCATTCTGTTTTATTATTTATTCATTATCGAACACAGAAAATGCCTTACTGTCTGTTTTGAACATCTTTCCAACTTGAACTGATTTATCTTTTTTTCCTCTTTTACCTTTTTCTTTTTTTATTAACTTTTTAATTGTTCTTGGTTGCGCATATATCTAACGTTTAAATGTTTAACTTCAAATTTTGTTTTCATTTCATTTTAAATTATATTTTCTTGTATTGTTTACTATTATTTACACATTGTATTGCCATGTCCTGTACTAATTATAAGTCTATCTTGATGTACAGCGTTTCATATCAATAAAATATCAAAAAATATCAAATTATTTGCGCTAAATGTTATTTTTTCCTCTTTTTATTAACTTATTTTATAGACACTAAAATACATAAGCAATGTGATATTATAATGAATTATATTATGTTGTTTTTTTTTTTTCATGAATTGTAACAATGTGATTTTTTATCTATACCTAATATAGAATATTTTTTTGCCCTTTTATATTTTTTCTTAATAAAAATAATAAAAATTTAAAATATTTAAAATTGGGAAAAAAATGAGCTGTCCGAGGGAAAAACCATCTCAATGACATAAAAAACTGCTTTACCCTGCTTTGGTGAGTTGTTTTGGGGGTTGGTGCCATACACTTAACCATTTTACTTATTTTTTTATAAACAATCAATAAAAGTCGTCGTATTCCGTCTACCAAATGTGCGATATTCAAATTTCACTACCTAGTTATGCATGATTTTAATATTTAATACGCACAATTGCGAAATCCGTATTCATATCGATTGAAAAGATTTGTATTTTCAATCCAACTCGTAAGGTAAACATTTCCTCATGGGCTTTGCTCATATTTACCTACTTTCGTACCGTGTTTTTAAAATTCACAAACGTTCGCTGCGGGTAGGCACTCCCGCTCCTGGTGGCTGTGCTGTAGTATAGTGATGATTGCTCATCGAGCACTGCACTTTAAAATAAAATAAAACAATACTCGTGCCATTGAAGTATCATCATCGATTGTTTTCCAATGCGAAAGTGCCATCGTTTGCATTAAATTACTCCCCTGGCGCAGGGGTGACGTTTGGATATAGTGTTTCTGTTTGTATTGCCCAAACACTTATGCCGGCCTATATTATTGTTATCGATGCTTTTATTTGTTTTTTTGTAGAATACGAGTACCACTACTAAACGTAGGTCACTCAGAGTAATTAAGGGATGACCCAGAAATGTACAAGATTTATTTTTATTTTGATCTTGCTTTCTTGTCGAACCGACAACCGCAATAAAACTTGGTTCCTTAGTCAGCTGAATTGTGTGTCGTGCTACGTCTTGTAAGAAGGATATGGTGATAACGATGACGAGGGGGTGGTTTGCTGGGTTAGGCTTTCGAATACAAACACTGATGCGAATAGATATAGATATAAAACACTGTGCGCATCGTTTGCGGATAATCACTTTTAATGACCGACATAATTAGGCTAAGACGTAGCAGTAGAAGTGGTGGAGATGATGGTTCCGATGTTGTGGTGTGGTTAGTAAGTTGACGGTTTTAATTAAAATTTCAACTTGCCTTTCGAGTAATTATTATTTTCACTTAAGTGGATTAAGCCATGCGGTGTTGGGTTTAGGTTTAAAGCTGCAGTGGGCTGATATTGTTTTCTTGCATGGTATCGTGTGATACGTAATCACCCACATGATGAATCTCGTTTCAGTTCAAATTTTGGGGCGGTTTCGAATTTTCTTCGATTTTACCATTGTGTTCATTTTTCATTAGTAAATTAAGACTGCAAAAAATTGGAAATCCTTAAAAGCTCGACTTCGAACGAAATTCACTACAAAGGTAAATGACAACGTGACGCTTTTGGATATAGGAAATCACGCCAAATCGACTACTTATGCTTGGATCGATACCTTACATCACAACTGAATAGTGGTTAGTGTTGTGTATCAAATTAAATCGATTTTACGTCAAACTTAAATTTCATTACCTATACCCACTTTATTTTGATAGAATACATATTTCTACTTTATTTGTGTCATCTTACTGTTTTTTTTGCACAACAATATCCGTTTATATCACCTATACGCTATACCTACTCCCAGGAAACATTTATTAAATTCAGTGTAATAAACGAGCGTTATTAATGTTCCCCCATCAGTTATTGTGTATTTTTGCTTTTATTAATTTTTGTTTTTGTTGTTTGTTGCTTTCTTTTTGCCTTTATTCATGTGTTATTCTCTGTGATATTTACGCCAACTTAACAGCAAACATACGTCGGACGTCGTGTCGATTATAACAGGCTTTGGAGCTGCTCTTTTGTTCCATTAATCCTTTTGGATAAGAGAATACGCTGTTCCGCAATCGATATTGGCATCAATCAACCGTAAATTAACAAACGTTATTTATTTGCCCTCATCTATACGCAGAGCTGACGAGAACCGGAGGACGACGAAGACGATGATGATGGTAATGGTGATGGAATAACATCGATAAAACAACTATAATTGTGGAACAAATAGCAATTGAGTAAAATTTAAAACAGCACTCATCAATAAGCAAATCCCGACAATAACAACGTGAATCGGGATTGATTGAGGACAATTCCGGGCCGGGAAAAAATGTGTGCAGAAATTTGTTCATGGAATGGTTTTGCAGAAAAACCAAAGCGATTCGAGAAAACAGGATGGAATTTTTGTGATAAATTAGATATGCATTTGCAAATAAGAAATCAAGATTAATTGAGTCGCTCAAACAGCATAGAACACCCGTTCTCTGTAAGATATCTACCTACGCAGTAGGCCTGTTTTATTCCGTACTATCTCACCAAAGCAAAGTAACGTAGAATATTCAAAACGGAATTAGAACAAGTACATTCTATTTGACACTTCAGAGATTCACCATTCACGGGTAAAAGTGACTTGACAGGAGGAGTTCTTAAGTTCACTGGATTGGTCTGGACTGATAGCTACCTATACCCTGACTCTGGACTGATAGTTACCTATATCTGACAGCTGACTGACTTGATGTGTATTTCAGTTTTTACTGACCCGTATTGTTCCCGTGAATAGTTTTTTCAGTTGACGGTTATCGAGGTGTAGCCCACAAATCTAGTCAAGAAAATCCTGTTTCATACTCAGTTGACATTTCGAACTGTCAAAATTTAAAATAAACCGTAAGAATAGAAAAACAATTTAATGCGTTTGTGTATAGTCCACACAAATCCAGACGTTTTACAGGAACTAGGTATCCGTCCCCATTTATTTTCAGCGAGGGGAACTAGCTATAGAAGAAGGTTAAAATAAAAGTCGAGAACGAAAAGAAATATGCCATTCATTTCGAATTCATATAGACCCCGTTCCAAGTTGTCATTGTTAACGAAATTAAAAGAACAATTAAAAAAACAACTTGGAACGGGCGCCTAGTCGATGAGACAAGTTCACGATCGTAAACTTTGTGACGAAAATGCTACGTATCCTAGGCATCGAACGTCCTCGACCAACACGTTTCCTCATTTCTTAAAAGTCAATAATGCAGACGAATTTATGTGGTAGGTATTCGATTGGGCTTCTTCAGATTCGCAATCAATTTTCAGATTTCGTGTGTCTAATCGAACATCAAAACGTCACTCGCTCTTCTTTTTTTTGTTGTTGACATTTTTTGTGCGATTGGAATATGTGTAGTCTTCGACACTTTTCTAAGCGTTGTCCATTCTCAGGTTAAATTTTATATGAAAACATTTGTACGTAAATCAAAATAGATCCACCCGATGAAATGCCTTTCTTTGCAGTTGAGCAATTTGACGAGGGCATAAACAAACTCCACTAGTTATCAAGCTCAAACGCATTTGTATTAGTAAATCTGAAAACTGAAAATAAAACTCTGAGAAAAAATACAAAATCGAAAAATCTGAAATCTGAAAAAGATTGCTTTTTTTGTACCTACCAAACGAACACAAAAAGTGCTCTGAGAGCGCCCAATCGACTACCATTAGATTTATTTTTTAACCGCTCAAATACCTTCGTATGTTAGCATGTTTTTATGTACCTACCTATCCCGTTGGAGCTCAAATTAAAGCTACCCATTTAGTTTACAAATTCCATTTAAACGGTAGTTAGCAATTGCATGAACGTGTTATGTTAATTGATATGTACTCAACAACTCATAAACGTATTCCCACACAATAATGACAATTCGTCACTACAATTACTGCCATTTTGACAAAGCTTTATTTCAATTCCCAAAACGAATTATCCAATTTAATTGGATAATTGACAAACATGAGCACACAAAATTTCAACAGCACAATAATTACTGAATCATAAATTCAAAACGAGAACTTATCGATCGGAATTTGAATAGATAGATAGGAGGTGCCTGATAATTGATTATACAACATGCGGTCGAATCACATCCATTTACATCTGATATTCTGATATTTGCTTACAGATGCGACAAGTTGCCTGTGTTCAATAACAAAATCATCAATTAATTATAATGTCGTTATTTATTTCTAGAAAACCTTTAAGCAATAAATGCCCTATAGTATGGGTAGGAGGTTCAAACCTAAAGGCCACGTGGGCGTTCTGTCAAACTCGAACAATTGTGCGAATCTCTCTCAGAAAGTTGAAAATATACTCCAAAGTCCAAAGTACGTGGATAGACTTCGAGCTACTTCGGACCACTTACATCTTTGAAATTTAATCCATATCACGAATAAATTTATAACCTACCTTTTTGCAACATATGAAACGTTCTAGGAGAACATTCGACCACTACCGAATTTTCTTTATTTTCAGATATTTTATTTTTGTGTACAACTGATTTTTAAAACGGATTTTAAATTTGTTTCTTGTCAATTTTGCGCATTTGACATTTCTATCACTACTTGCCGGTCGGTTGAAATCCTATGAGCTGTTTCGAGCCAAGAGAGGAACTGCTCGATACTCGTTATTTTGCTAATTTTCTCTTTTTCTGTCATTTTTGATGAGATGCCAGAATTTTGTTTGCTTTAAGCGCCCAAACCTTAAAAAAATGTATCCCAAAGTCGTTGACAAGGAAGAAGCCCAAAAATCGTTGAAAATGTTCCCAATTCCTTAAGTAATTTTTATTTTTTGTATTTTTCCCACTACCTTCTGCAAGTGGCCTTTGAGGCTTGTGTGCTTGTGTCAAATCAAACGGCCTGCAAAATAAATTGGTGTGCCTGCGTTAAACGAATATTCGATGTCACTTGATTGCAAAAGTGCTGCCAAGTTTTAAAATTGCGGGTTTGTTCGAAAATATTTCTTTTTTGTAGTTTTGTGAAGAAATAAAACAAACAAAATTTACACAAAACTTTTAAACGATATGTAGCCCAAATTTGTGTTGGGCGCTCATTGAAGAAATTTCTATCGTTTTTTTAAGAAAAAAGATAGCCCAAAATACAACAAAGCGCCCAATCTGCCAACACTGACATTGAGTATAGACTTTGTGCGATTGCGATCGATTTATTTCGATTGCGTTCGATTCAAACCGTGTACGCGAACGAACCTGGGTGGTGTAAGTAAATTCAGAAACGTCAAACAGTTTTGCGGTGATGCTTATTTGCGATGCTGATGCGATGCGCAGTTTATGCTGATGCGTTGCTGAGTTTGAGTTGAGTTTTAGAACGCATTGTTCAAACATTTTAATGTGAAGAATCAAGATGAAAGTTTTGCTAGTTAAAGTTTTAGTCGATTACTATGATCGTAAAGACGATAGTAGCGAAACAATTTATTCGTCAAACAATTTGACGACTTTTTAAAGTAGGTTGGTATATTTTATAGTGCTGAAATGTTGCTATATTTCAAAGTAGGTACGTTTGTTCATTTGCAGCACGCATGAATATCCATCGAACAAAAGTGCGCCGTAATGTCAGCCAGCCGTTACACGATACGACTTCGATCAGTTGCCCATATTGTGCCCAACTTGGCATGCTCATACCGAAATTTTATCTATTTATGTATCTTCGAACGACATCGCTCCTTGTTTTAAGCAACAATTCAATCATGACTTTGATTATTTTCCGTATTTAATGACTTGCTGTTGCATTGCCACTTTTACATATTCTAAAAGTTATTTCGCATTGCTTTTTTGACTGGCAGTTCTCACCTGAATCACAAGCCGTGTAACATCTTTCTATTGCGCGCCCTACTCCATGCATTTAAAACAAACCCACGTCGTACTATTCGAATATAAAATATATATTTCTCTCTTTTGATAACAGTTACCTTTATCTACTACTGCTTTTTACTTTGTTACATATTTGATCACCTGCATAATTTCGTTCTCTTTCTGAGCGCACAAAACGTTAAACGAACTAAATTTGAGCTACAACAGTTAAAACACATATAACAATTCTTTGCTAGTCCTTTTTCTTACTGACATTTTTACTATTCAAAATACTATAACATCGCGAAGGCCATACATGTGTACACAAAACAAACGTTAGGGTACGCGTCTTCTGATGCTAAACTTAGAGCTACAACCGAACAAAAAACGCAACAGAACATACAATAATTATAATTTACACCAGCATCCACATTTAGACAGAGATTCGCTAGCCTACTGCCTGTTATCTGACCGCTCCTTCCAGCACATAGGTCGCTGTGCTGACGTAGTGCGGATGTGTTGTATCGGACGTATTGCGGTCGCTGGATATGGTATTTGTGTCACTGCTGGCGCTAGTTTGACGCAAAATAGTGTTAATGCTGCCTTCCTCGGAGATATCGTCGAATGCGGGCGGCGGTGTTGATGATCCCGACGGAATCGGACGATAGCGATCTTTTGGAACCGACACATTGGAGCTGCTTCCACCGGTGAGAGATGGCGCCCGTATCGGTGTGGCTCGCAACGATATGTTATTACTGGTGCTGCTCGCCTTCCGCTTCGAGGGGGAATGCTTTAGTGGAAATGTCGGAGTCTTCTTGAATACGGTTTTGCTCATGAAATTCTGAAAGCGTTGCGCATAGAAAGACGGTCGACAAACGGATACTGTGTCTCCGTCATAGATGATACTTTTGAATGTATGTTCGAGTTTCTTTTTCAATCGGTACGACTGCAGGATATCGATAATTCCAATGTAGAGTAGCAGTCGCTCGTCGTTCTCACTTCGGGCTGGAATTCCACCGGGCGGAACGTCCTCCTCTTCGTCTATTGTCTCGTCGATCTCCGCTTGAATACTCTCCATGGCTGTGGAATGAGCGACCAGTCGTTGCCGATTCATGGATCGACTGCGATTCAAAGCCGTACCGCCAGCGGTACGGTCACGTTCGATCTGTGCTATTCCCTGATCGGCCTCGGGTGCGTCTTCCATGTCCACCTCTTCGGTGCGTTGCAACTTCAGCCGGGCGTTCTTTATTCGCTCTTCTTTGCGCTCCTTCATGGCCAGGTCTAGATTATGTATGCCCACAAGCAGCGAGTAGTCCATGATCTGGAACGACTCCAGAACCATACAGTCCCGTTGGATTGTCTTTGTCAGTGCATTGTATTTGTCTGTTTCGAGAAAAATCCCATTCGGATGGTGCTCCATAAAGTCGAGGTCCTTAAATGTGGGCGACGGTTTACCGCGCTCTGTCTTCGAAGCTTTTCGCCCAAACGTCGAGCCTTTCAAATCGTATTTTAAATGCATTTTCACGTCAGACGGCAGCAAGTTGTTCATCGCCACCAGTCGCACATTCTTGCTGTTGCACTGGAAGCAATACAAGCCGAAGAACTTGGGCAGCAGCGTGCGCGGATTCTGACTCAGATTCATGTAGTATCCTGGCAGCAATTTCTGCAGAAACTCTCCCTCCTTGTGTTGCACCGTCTTGATGATGAACTCATCGTCATCGGTCAGATAGAATATGGAACCGGATGCGCCCGGATTCAAGAGCTCACGCAGCGGTGAGGCACACATTGACATGAGGAAATCATCGGGCGCTATTCCAAACAGATCCCTAAAGTAGCGGAATGCAATTGGAGCGTAAACCTTAAACCTAAATTCACTGTAATGATGAGCGGGTGTAATACTTGATCCGTCTGGCGGGAAGTTAATGCTCTCGATCTCCCAAAAGTCGTTCATAAGCAGATCACGCTTCGGTTTCGACGCCAGACTGCCGACTGTGTGCTGAATGCCAAGCTGAATTGAGCCCATGATCTGTGAGCTGTGAATTTTCTTATATGTTATCTCGCCACCCTCGCCCACTCGACGATGGCCGATTTTGCGTTCATATTTGCCGCTGGCGCTCGGACGGTACGTGTTCGAGGTGGTAGTGTCCAGAGTCGAGGTGCCGACGTCGCACACCTGAATCGTGGTGATCTTGGTGAGGTCGTTCGCCTGACGTGATGTGCTCGCAATGACTGTCTCATTTTTGCGCTGTATTTCATCGTCGTCATCGGAGTTAGCAACTGTGTTGTTTGGATGCCTCACCACCAGCGAGTCCAATTCGATCGAGTTGATTGCATCGGCAGACGACATGCTCTTCGATTGTGATGCTCCTTTCGGTAGTGATTCCTGTGACGGTGGAGGTGATTCGCTTACTTTTGCCACACACGCGCTCTATAAGAGAAGAAACGATGAAAAAATCGTTTTAGGAAATCGGTATACTCCCTGGTTGATTGTGAAAAGAACAGGATGAGCAGACTGTGTGTAATCGAATAAATTGCTGTCCGGGAAAGGTATCTTATAAAAACATGAGACAGACAAGCGAGTTGGCGATTGTTATCGCGTTTTGTTTGAAGAAGATATGAGGATAGGAGACAGAGATGTGATGGCGATATCAGAGAAATGTGTGCCTAGGCGGTGAGAATGCTTAGCTGAGGTGGAAATTGGCGAAAATAATCTGCAACGGGTAGCTTTCTCGCGTTACGCCAACTTTGTGTTGATGGAATAATGGGCGGATCATCTGCATCACAGCCATCACGTTTGCATTATCATGACAGCTGGATTCCCTCATTCATCGTAAAAAGTTTTCCACTTGTTTGATAATTTTTCCTAAATACCCTTCGAGTCGATTCGTTAAAACTCTTCCCATAGACGACAAAAAAAAAAAAAAAAAAAACGATAACAGACAAAAGCCAATTTTCCTATTGACGTTGTCGCCTCGCCAGACAATGGGAAACGTGAATGTACCCACAATGGGTACACACACATTGGAATGGCATAATTATTCGCAACTTTTGCTGTTGCCTTCATAAGAATGGGCTATACGCAGTGGCGCACCCAGCCACGAATACACCGGCGACGCCGACAATGACGGTGGCATCAAGTGCAATTTTTGCAGTCTATTAATTATGCCATGTGATACGCCCTTTTAGTTGGTCTTTTGTCTGTGTCAACTGCACGCCCGGTATTGGCTGTGTGTGATATTCGTATTGCAGGTAGGTGCTTGCCGTTAATTGGAACGGAAACGACGGTCAAAGAATCGCGCTTGACCCATAAGAGTTGGAGAAAGGTAGCCAGGCAGTGCGAGTGGAAGGTATGAGTGATAGTTTGGTGTCTTGAGCGAGAGTGCTTGTATTCTTATTGACAGTTTAGTTGGTGTGCTGTGCATGCATAGGAATATTTGACATGGATTGTTTATCAGTTAAGAACGGGTTGCGGTTTATGGGATTGAATACTAATTTCAGTTATCCCACTTTAACCGAACTGCCTGAATGTCGTCAACTTGAGTCATATAAAAGACGACGTACTTGAAGCATTGTTCGTCTGCCTAGCTTTAAAAGTGTCAACCGCAACAAAGAGCAATGATACTGGACATGTACTGTGTTAAGTTTACCATACAACTGATTATGAATAAAGATTTGAAGAAAGTTTTGGTACTTTTGAGATTGTGCACAGCAGACACCTAAGACCCGATAGCAAATCAACCAGTACAATAAACGCGAACTGCCACACTCTTCAGGGAGAAAAACCAATGAACTCAACGGCATCTTAAGTGGAAAGCGATAAGATACCTCCCCGGCGGCAGCCAACATCCTAATTTTTCAAAATAAATCGATAGATGCCAATGGGATTGTGTTTATCGCAAATGGAGTCTTACTGACATAGTTTCCCCAAGCTTGTTGATGCCGAACGATGGAACAATATGAAAAATCGAAGACATGCGATGTTGCACTGAAATGGCTACATAATTCTGCTTTTGTTTTCATGGCCGCAACGCTTACAAGATGAATAGTGGTGAGGGTTTTTAATCAATTTTGTCTGTTCACACCGAGAATGCCTTTGAGCATTCAACCGATTAACGATACAAACCTATGACCGGATGAACTGGACGCTTCAGTGTCTGAGATTATGTATCATCTCGATCATAATACTCGACCAGTTGGCATTTCGCTTACACGTATAGACGTATGAGAAAAACCCCAGCCTACGCACATTGAACCGCAAGAGAAGATGAGGCGACAATGACATCACTCTCAAGCACTGCATCTTGTTTCAAGTAACGATTCGCCAATGAGTTCACTGCCATTTGACTTTGTATCGAGGTAACAAAACCTCGCTTTGTAATCAAATCTCTCGCTCTGACTCAACAATGTGTTGTGCAATGAGACAATTTATTCATCACAACCAGCCCAGGCAAAGTTGACTACCCGCGACTGTGATAATATCCGCAACAAGTACTAGTCGAAACCAGTTTATCTCAAGATCTGCTCGAAAGTAGAATAACCATTGCACCCATCCGATCGCACAACCTTTCGACAACAACAAGTGGCGTTAACATCAGTGACTATAATTTACCCAAACGGCGATTAGTCACCGCCGTATCTGAAGAATCAAGTTCTGAGTCACGCGTCATTTACGATCCAAACAATCAGGCACTACTGCCTACCCGTCGTACTACTACATCACGACACGAAAACCTATCGAATCATCAGTGGAAAGGTGATTTCAGCTGAATAAATCTTGTTTTAGCAACAATTACTCGACGCACACAATAATAAATCACAATTCACCACCGCTGCTGCGCTCTATTGTTAAACAAATAAATTGTCTGACATCAGTCATGCGGATTGTGTGTTGTTTTGGAATGTCTTTCAAAGCCAAACGCGATAAGGAGCCACGGAAACGCCTACGTAACAAGAACGCGTAATCTTATCTGGCATTCCAGGGATTTTAGATTTTTGTTGCTCTTACTCGCTCTACACCCAGCCAATGATCTGCGATACAGATACAGCTTATGCAATCCTCTCCAAAGGTATAAATAAACCGAATGCCAATGTAATAATAACATTGAACAATTTTTACAAAAATAGCAAGAAACAGATAAACAGCGCCGAGTGTGTCGTCGTGTCTCTCAAGGGCAGATTATAATGAGGCTTAAAACGACTACCTCATAGTGAAAAAGTGATTGGCTGGAAAAAATTCGCGATACTCATGGTAATACATTTTTTTAGCTAAATTGCTTCGAGTAGGGGGATTTTCTATACGGAAGTACCACAAAAGCTTGTTCTTTTCACAATTATCCCATTTGAAATTGCTTTACTCACATTTTCGTTTGTAGAAAACTCCAATTAATGTTGCCTAGATTTGCTTTTTTTGTTGAATTTTCTTCCATCAGACAAGTGCAGACACTGTTCCAGTAGCTTTGTTTATTTCGCACGTTTTGGGGGATTTCGCCACAAATTCATTTCACTTTATGCACATAGATTAGATTAACATTTAGTTGGAATATTTCAGTGGTTTTCGGCGGCGGAAAATACTGAAATTCGTTTAAATTAATGAAACTCTGTGTGAAATTTATTTTCTCCTCTACCTCGAAATGGCCGCGACGATCGTGCTCGTGTGTGTGGGAAATGATATCGACTGTCAGTTTTGAATGTGTCAGATTGTTTTGTCTCTGTACAGCTCGCAGTGGCACCTAGGTGTGGATGGAAAAGGTTGATCAGCGAGCGATGAAATGGTGTTGCCAGAAGATGAGTTGTGTGTGCGCAATTCGGCCACGATTCACCAGGAATTCCACCATGTTCCTCGTAATTTTTAACACTTAGGTACGTTATCCGGAGATTCTTTTTTTTGTCTTTTTTTTTTAATTGGACGCTTCGGTTTATTCCACTTTGGTCCATGGAAAAATTAAGATTCCAACACCTAAGCCGACAGAAATAACAAATTTTAATGATTGGTCCGTTTTTGTTTGTTTCTGTTGTACGACTTAAAACAAACTCGCTATCTCAGCCAGAATAAAGTAAGCAATAAATCTCAGCCAGTCCGAGATTATGCAAGCGTTTGACTAAGTGGTAGTTTTATTCTGGTTTTGTTTTTTTTATCTCAATTTGTGATGATTCTCGTGAATCGAGTCCTTAGGGCCTGAATCTGGGTCAAATACCCGGGTTTCCTGGTGCTTCCTCAGGATTTGTTTTGTTAATAAAGCGTTTTGGATGATGTCTGGACTAAGCGCCGATTCACGCCTTCATACTTTGTTGGTGTGGTTTTGGTTTTCGCTTTCTTTGACAGATTTTATTTTTGTTTCTTGTCAAGTTTGTGCATTTGACGTATTAATCAATACCTACCGGTTGCTCGTATTTTGATAGTTTTCTCTTTTTCTGTCATTTTTGATGTGGATGTGGATCGATTGCGATCGATTTATATGGATTCCGTTCGATTTAAACATCGTGCGCGAATGAACCTATAGTGATATGTATAGACAAAACTGACTGCGGTGTGTCAACAAAATTGTTACGGCACGGTGAGATTGTTTGACAAGGATCAGGGTTGTTAACGCTTTGTCACCATTTTTCTTACAATACTGTCCTATTGTTGTCACTTACTGTCAAGTATGTGACACAATATTAATGGCCCAGACAAATTCAGAGAATTTTATCATCAGGTGGAGTTATCTATTTTTTGCATCCACTTTATAAATAGATAAACCGTGAATTGCAATATTTTTTAATGACGATTTGACGATAACCTTGTCAATCTGATCGAAGTAGATAATTACTTTGAATCTGTTTCCGCTGCCTCTGACAGAACGTCAAACGTGATTTTGTTGATTGTAACGCAAACTCAAAGGTGGGGCAACGCGCTACAGGGAATTCTGCTGCTTCAACCAAAGTGATTTCGTCGAATGAATGCCTTTATTAACAAATTTAACACTTAACTCGCCATTTCAATCTGGTTTAAAAATGATGCAAACACGCACTACTAACAAGAACCCAGACAATTTATTATATCATTAGGGAATACGCCAGCCAGCGTTGGCAGCATTTGTAATAATAAATCTGTCCTGTTCCTGTATGACTGCGTTACTACCTCAACAAACAGAAGTCAATGAAACTCTGCCTTGCTGACTGAATGACATTTATCGAGGTATTAAATTCCTCATCATCTGTCAAAATTGCAATCAACTTGACTAATGCCAATCAATATGCGACGATGTCATCTGAAGTCGCATAACAATTTTAGTCGCCTTTCATTGCCCCCGATCTAGCTTATAAAAAAGCAAACCAAAATCGACATCTACTGTCTGTAGGCGTCGGTGTGCATATTTTGTCACTGAATTAGCTTACAACTCACGTTCAAGGGCACTCCTTACTCTAGTCAATACAGGTAGCACCACGAATCAACTAAAATCAATGACAAACTCACTGTCATAACTAATTCTACCACAAAGCGTACACATCGCATTCTTTGGTGTACACGCATGACAGCTTGTTTTCGAATTGTTTAATGATGATCTTTATGTAATTTGCCTCTTCTCATTTGAATGGAATTCGCACGTAGTTTATAGAAAAATAGACTGTCTACCTCTTGTAGGAAGAAATTGATACAAAATGTCATGAACAATAAGTATTTCCGGAAATTACCAAGTTGTCTCGTTTGCACAACCGCCATTCCACTACCGGAAGCAAAGAAAGTTGTAACTTGGAATGAAGAAATTTAAAATTACACCCGCATTTTTTTTTCTGTTTTTAATATAATAATTAACAACTCGTCAAGTCGTCATCGCCACTCAGTAACACCCAAGAGAGTTTGTCTCGTCTTAGCCATTATGGGAATTTCTCATTAAATTCTAATTAAGATGTAGGTACAGTATCGAATTGACGGCTGAGACAACGATGATGATGTTGGTTGGGGGCTTTTCAATGCCACCAAATAGTTAGATGTAATGGTTTTCGGGGTTTGTTTTTAATTAAGTGAAATTTATTTGACATTCAGCTTAATAAGAATTTATGTCGTAGCTAAATATGGCAACATAAAATGTATTAGAAACTGGTTGTGTCAAAGCGTATAATAGGCATAATACTATCGTCCTAGTCCCGTTTAACAAACAAAAAGGCTTGACTTGAACTAGATTTTTCCTGTAAGCCAAAAACAGATTGTGAGTCCAAAATGATCATAATGGAAATGTCAGAAATGTCCATAGATGTCAACTGAAGAAAAACTGTTCAGATGAACAGTACAGGCTAATGTAAAGTCAAACATATCGCATCAGCAAATACTGGGGATGTCCAAAACTATGGAACACTAAAAATCTGACAGATGGTTGACGTAATTTCTCTGAGTTTTTATTGGCCTGGTATGATTACCTGAATAGTTTTTCCAGTTGACATATATGAAACCTGTATTTTTTATAGTTGACGTTTCTACTGTATGGCTGACGTACTGAAATTGACGTTTTCGACCAATAGGGGAAATTCAAATCTCCATTGGCAAAAAATATCTCACTCTTTATTATAACCCTGTCTGACAAGCAGTTTGGCATAAACATAAATTTAACGGCATTTGACAACTATTGGACCAATTTAACATTTTGGAAAATGACGTTAAGGAGTGTTATAATATACTGAAGTGTAAAAGAGCCACTATGGCTGCAATAGTGTCAACATTGCTGCATCAAACAATAAGAATCAACTTAAAGAATCACTCGGTACGAGGAGCTCGAACAAGGTAACGTGTAGATAAGTATAATGGAGCACAAGCAACCACAAGACCGATGTAATAAGTAAATTCCATTCTCAAAATTACCAGGAATCCGTTTAAAAGAAAATTGGTCAGTTGAAAAAAACATTAATCATCCGTTTACACTGAACGCATAAGACAATCTTGATAAGTGAAAATGCAAAATAATCGATTTCGATAAAACTCTTGGACCCCTCTCAATTACCATACAATTCATAATCAGTTCGCTGTAATATGCCAGATATAAAAAGACAGGTGGTTAGTCCAAATGATATGCTTTGCTTATTAAAAAACCAGTTTGGCATTAGGAATTTCCGGTATTTCTTTCGATGTCTGTCAATGTACATCTACGTCATTTCGCAAAATTCTTGAATATGTGATTGCCATTTTTCATTTAAAGTTGGGAAGTGTTGAAAACGGAAAATACCTAAAACATAATGACCTGAGCATTTATTACAAATCGACTTACGATAAAGCGAGCTCCACGGAAAGAACCTTTTACAAAGTGAATCACCGTTCGTTGTTCTGTTGGGATTGTGATGATGACTCGACTGCATGTGCGCGCAAATAGTTTATTTAAATGGTTTTCTGAGAAGAAAACAAAAAAAAAAAATGCGATGAGTATCGAGGTTTAATTGTTATTACAGTTTCCCATTAAGACGTCTTTGCAGAAGCTGGCACAGTAGCCATCAGTCATGACAGGTTTGACATTCCTCGTATTGTTTATATTTTCTTCTTTCCACTTTAACTGATGAGCAATGCCTTTTTTGGAGCGCGATCGACAGCTAGATGGGTCTATTGATTTATTTTCATTGAACTTGACATGAAAGTGCCGGTTTAGACGCAATTGTTCCGCATTGACTATGTCGTTTGGCAAAAATATATGTGTAGTAGCCCAGTGGCTACTCTTTCTTCTTGCTTTTGCTTCTTTTAATACCTTAAAGAGTATTTCTTTGAACTAGTTTTCTTGTTTACTTTGTTGTGTAATGACTTAGCTGTGCCGACGCCTGTCAGTGGCAATTAAGATGTCATTAATTGAAATGACAGCAATGCGATCAGAATAGATTTTGTGGGCTAATTCGTTCATAAACGATAGCAATCAAGTTAACTATACAGCACAAGGTTTAAGATGCGGTAGATCTCCAAAAAAACGTAGGTACCTATTTGTGGAAATGCGTTTAAGAGAAGCCAATTATGCTGCAGCGTGCCTAATGAGAAGATCAATACTTAATATATAATTATTAAGTATACTTAATTCGAAATAAACAGCTGTGACTAAATCGACTATTAGAAAACTGGGTTTAGTTCTACCAACTACCAAAATGGAGGTAGGTATTATGTGCGCACATGCAGAAGAGAATTGGGTCAAAGAACCCCAAGCCTACTTCAGTAATGCCCGCGTCAATTTAATTTCACCTCTGTATATAACTAGTTGCGCTGGAAACCAATCCATATGTATGTACATTTGTTTTCGTTACTTATTTGACATGCCCCTTCAATAAAAAAGTGTTTTCAAGCAAAAATGTTACTCTGCTTAGTTGTTACACACAATTAATTGTCTTAAAAAACACTATGGGGACTCTATTCGGTGTTTTTAAGAGTTGTCGCTAAAACAAAAGATCTCGTTCAGTGTGCGGAGGGCCTTATAGTGGGTTACATAGTATACTGGGATGTTACTCCCTGATTGCGGATTTTTGCTCCCATTGGAATAAAGAACATTTTTTACTTGTTTACATGTATGATAAACATAAACAACGGTCTCCTCGTCGTCGTCGTCGTTTATTATTTGCCACAGCATCAATAAAATTGTTCACCGAACGCCTTTCAATTCTCACAAACAAATTCTTAAACCTCAAAATATTCCCGTATTGAGTTTCAACTGGAAATACTTCATCGGGTGATTTAATAATGATGACGAAGAAAACAATATGATTGCATTTTTAATTGATTAATGTTACCAACACTCTTTGTAGGTACTGTATTTTACTATTCAAAAGTAAACAGGACTTCAAACTCAAGTAAAGTATTTTGGTGTTATTGCAATAACTCGTAGGTCACCATTTGACAATAGGAACGTCATTCTTCCTCAATTAAAATCTGACATTTGATCGTGTGTCAATATGGGGACGTTCGGATTTTCAGTTAATTAGTCTAATGATGTATTTCATCTTATACTGACCAAAATTGAACTATGTATTCATATTTTTTCAGTTAACGTTTATCACGGGGTAGCCGCCAAATCTAGTAAAGAATCCCGCCGTAATACTAAGTTGACATTTGGAAGTGTCAAAATTCAAAATAAACTGCCAGAGTACGAATAAAATTAACTTGATTAGTCAACGCGTTCGTATGCCTAGTCCAGACAAATCAAGTTAACGTTTTACATGAGCTAGGTATCCGAACGTCGTAAAATGCCCTCTGAAAGACTACACATAACCTCAAACAATAGTGCATGTCATATCATTAGCCAAAAGCTGTTAGATAGCTGCGGAGATTTTAAATTTGTTGACAGTTTCCGATAGTGTCAGATTATACTTAATTCAACGATTGACTGAAACAAATAAAGATCCGCATTCGAAAATGTTAGGTATACATCAAATTTGGCAGTATTTGATAAAACTGTATTCCCGAAAGCAAAAATTTTGCAGAAGAATGGCAGAATAGTATAGTGAACCTGCAAATTTTAACCCGAGACCGAATTTCGTGGAAATCACTGAGTCACTCTGTGGTTTGTGAGCTGTCCTACAGTGCGAGAGGTCTCAGCTTAAATTCTCGGAAAAATATATATAGCCGCGAACGACTGGCAAACATCCGAGAGTTCAAAGTATGTCTTGAGAAAGCTTCTCAGTTCAGTCGTTCGGAATTGGCTTAACAATGTACCTAGGTCTCTTCCATTTTTGAATGATTATTAAATAATTATTGACTGTTGTGTCAACTATACCCACCACACGCCATACTTATTCATTAATGTTGTACCAACTGTCAGATTCTTATGAAATGTCAACTTCGAAAGTCCCTATATTTTTTTTTACTATTGGTGTTTTCCTTTTTATGTATAAAAATGCCAGTCTCCACTTTAAATTTACTCAATTTCACAATTCCAAAATTTGCATAAAAAATATAACTACCGGGGATTTTTTAAATTTAATGTTTCAGCTAGAAAATCCAACACAGCCCATAAGGTAGGTACGCTCAAATTAAAATTGGGTGCATTTTACCCGTATGTTTTCGATAACATTTAAAACTGTCGACGATGACAGGCACATACGCATTAGTTAATCATCAAAATCGTTACACCCAATATCCCCAAACGACTTTCCAAAAACAACACACAGTAAAACTGTCAATGTGAGCCTAATCACTGAAATTGGACACCATCTAAATTCCTACCTCTTTGTTTTTGTTGCAGGTAAGTTCAATATCCTCTCCTACAGTAGGTGTATTATATCCAATTGTATCCTCGGTAATCCGCAAACTTGTTCACGTTGCATTTAATGAGATATGTTTTTGAATTCTGATCACATCAATGTAATCCCAATTCGATCAATCACACACTGCCGCACTGAACACCGCGCAAACTAAATTAACACAAAAAAAAAATGTACGTACTCAAGCGAAATTCAAAACAATATGACACTCGCGGATTGGCAAAGTTATTCCACCTTAATTTGCATTTATAGACGAAGCTGACACCAATTGTCGAGACGTTTGTTTATCAAGAACGTTTAGTTGACACTTTTTGGTATGAGTTATGCTTATGAACATCGCTGGCGACACCCCTTATCACGCGTAGACTTCACTATCGATAAGGTGATAAAAGAAACCAATACAAAAGTCAGTTATCACCGATGTCCCAAATATAGCCGCGATTTTATACTAGCCCTGCACCCCCGCCTGGAATGCACCTTAAAAATCCATCAAGGAAAAAAAAATTTTAAACCGCACGCGCGTTTCTCACTCAGCTATACACGTCCGTTCAGCTGTGCAGCAGAATTACGTTTAAGTTTGAGTCAGCCGGATAATGTGTGCCGTTGTGACAACTGTGTGTTCTATGGGCTTGGTCGACGTCGTCGTCGGATAGCTTGACAGCCACACTGTATTGTTCTCGTTCTGCACGGTATACTGTGTGGATAACAATTACAACAACAGCAACACACGATCGATCGTTTGAATTATTGTGAGGTGAGTGTGAGTGGTTGCTTTGTTAATGGGCGCCTTATGGTATGGCATGCGCATGCAGCTTGCACCTTTTGCCTAGCGGGTCTTCACGCACACACACATTCAGTTCAGTTCAGACTTCAGAGGGTTGTTTCGGTGTTTGATATATTGGAGGATGTTCACCCCTCGCACTGTTTTAAGGGTGAATTTGGGATTTTCTTCTTCGGTGACTCTGAGGATGGAAGAAATTCAAGAAATTTCACTTCGGCTAATGAGTAATGCGAGTATGTATTGAGCAATTCACCGAAGATCACATAACTGAGTTGGTATTTTAATTTGGGGTGAGCAAGGAGCAGCTGCCTCTTTCGTAGGGATGTTTACAGGATCTGGATCTGCTGCCGCAGACATTGAGGAGTCCCCGAGTTTTATTTTTTCATTTATTGAGAATCAAGAATTGATTTGTAACGTTGGTGAGTTCATATATTCACTGATTTTGTTGTTTGTAAAGTAAAACTAATATTTAGGCCGTGAACCTAGGTATACATGTGGTGTCAGAAAGAGGTTAGCGGGACTCTCAAGCTGGGCACTACTATATAATGTGCTCACCTCCCGCATATTGGAGTGTGTGCAAAAAGACGTGGACGTGGTATCAGTGAATTAACTTATAATAAAATATTGAAATTATCGTTGATATTTTGTTTTATTTGGAAAAAGATCCCACAAATGGGGGCTCAACCGGGATCCATATAAATAAAACAGAGCACATAGTTTCAAAAAAGCAATTGTACAAACATACAAGTAAATAACACAAAAAAAAATCGTAATAGCGTGATCGAATTTTACTAACAAGTGTCGGGAAAATTATATAAGCGCACACACACGAACGTTTGTGCGAGCGCAGTGGCGAGAATATAGTTCCGCAATTCATAAAAAGAACAAAAAAAAAAAAAAAAAAAAGAAAACGTTGGTCGCTGTTGTCGCGGTTGGGTTTGGCGAATGCTTGGTCTCAATCAGTTTTGCCCTTGAGAGTTATACGGTTCGGTCGCGAAAATAAAAAGAAAAACGAAGAACAATGAGTTCAAGGCAGAGGAGAAATTTGCAACGTAGTACAAATTCGGTCGACGTGGACGATTCTAGACATTTCGAACGGGCTGAAACCGATATTTCTGGTTCTAGGTTTAACATATCAGATGTTGAAAATGTCGTGCGTAAATACTCCGGCAATGATGCAATAAGCATTAATAAATGGCTAGACGAATTCGAGTCATACGCCAATGCCTTTCAGTGGAGCACGGTTCAAAAGTTCATTTTCTGCAAAAAATCCCTATCTGGTGCCGCTAAGCTGTTCGTGGAGTGTGAAGCAAAACCGGTATCATTTTACCAGCTAAAAAATGCGCTAACGGAAGAATTCGGAAGGAGAATTTCAAGCGTCGATGTACATAGGAAACTTCGAGAAACAAAAAAGAGAACGGAAGAGTCGTGTCGCGAATACTTATACCGTATGCTAGATATTGCAAGTCAGGCAAGCGTGGATGATCTTTCTGTTTTTCGGTATGTTATCGATGGAATGCAGGACGCGGTGGTGAATAAAACTATTTTATATGGTGCACGAACAGTCGCAGAATTTAAGGAAAGGCTTCTGACATATGAACAAATGACATCTGAACGGGACACTGCAACGAAAACTCGCGATAATCCCGTTACAAATTCGGCAAGAAGCGCAGTTAGGAATAACGGCAATAGGGCGCGATATTGTTTCAATTGCGGTTCTGCAGACCACGAGTTTCACGCATGTCCAGAGAAGTCCAAAGGTCCGAAATGTTTTGGATGTGGCAATTTCGGGCACAAGCGTCCGGATTGTCCAACAAGAGGCAGGCATGCAGCGAATGTAGTACAAAAAACCGATATGATGCGGCAAATTAAAGTCAACGAGGTTGCCGTCTATGGACTCATAGACACGGGGAGCGATGTCTGCATTATAAAAAAAAATCAGGTGAAAAGAATCCGTCCACATTGTATTTTAAAAGATTGTCGTTTCTCTTTAACAGGCATCGGAGCTAACGTCGTCACAGATGGCGTCTGTAGGGCGGATGTCCAGATCGATGGTGTTACGTTTGAAAACATCGAGTTCTATATCGTCGAAAATCGTTTCGTAAAGCCTGATGTCATTATCGGCATGAGCCTTCTAAACCAAGCCATCGTGAAAATCGACAGGGGCACAGTAACTATTTCCAAGTTGAGAGAAGAGGAGCCGAAAGTTTCGCCCGATCCGGACAGTAACGTGGAGGGAAGTTGTTTTCTGGCATCCATGAGTGAACATTTGATGGAAGATGCTACTGGCAATTTCCCAGATTTATCACATGTTCAGAGAGCTGTGGTGCGGGATGCCGTTCGAGAACTTATTGTAAGCTATTCACCAGAAAAACCAAAGCAGTCGCCCGTGACAATGAAGATCGTGCCCATAAACGAGGAACCAGTTTACTTTTCGCCAAGACGATTCGATAGGACGGAGAGAGGTATAGTCAGGAACATGGTTGAACAGTGGTTGGAGAATGGAGTGATACGGGAAAGCGTTTCGGATTATGCAAGTCGGGTGGTGCTTGTGAAGAAGAAGGACGGTTCACACCGGCTTTGCATCGACTATAGGGCTGTAAATATGAAGATTCACAAGGATCGGTGGCCTATACCAATAATCGAGGATGAGATAGACTTCCTCCAGGATGCTGTTTGGTTCACGACGCTGGACCTGGAAAATGGATTTTTCCACGTCACTATCGAGGAAGCCAGCAGAAAGTTCACTTCCTTCGTCACTCAAGACGGTCAGTATGAATTTGTTAAGGTTCCATTCGGACTGTGCAACTCGCCGAGCACTTTCCAGAAATATATAATGTACATTTTTAGAACACTAATCCGTCTAGATATTTTAAGAGTTTACATCGATGACATTGTCATAAAAGCAAAGACGATTGAGGAAGCGCTACGATTTCTGAAGATGGTTCTTGATGTGGCTGCCGCTAATGGACTTCGGATAAATTGGAAAAAGTGCCAATTCCTACAACAGGAGATCGAGTATCTCGGCCATCGGATCTGCAACGGTAAAGTTTCACCATGCAGCGCAAAGATAGGGGCAGTGCTCAATTTTCCCAAACCATCAACTGTAAAGCAGCTACAAAGCTTCTTGGGTCTGGCGGGGTACTTTCGGAAGTATATTCCTAACTTTGCAGTGCGGGCAAAACCGCTAACGGAATTACTTAAGAAGGCCGGAAAACCTCAAGTTATACTATCACACAACGAATTAGCAGCGATTGATGACCTCAAAAATGCCCTGGTGACCAAGCCGGTTTTGAAAATTTTTAAATACGGCAGCACTACCGAACTTCACACAGATGCCAGTAAAGAAGGGTTTGGTGCTGTCCTGCTTCAGTGCGACGACGAGGACAACGCACTGCATCCAGTTTATTATATGAGCAGGAGCACTACAGATGCTCAGAAGAAGTATTGCAGCTATGAGTTGGAGGTGCTGGCTGTCATCGAGGCAGTTAAAAAGTTTCGCATTTACCTTATTGGGCAGAAGTTTAAGGTAGTAACGGACTGTAAGGCGTTCGAATGCACCATGAACAAGAAGGATCTAACGACGCGAGTGGCCAGGTGGGCGCTTCTTCTGGAGGAGTTTGACTTTTGGGTCGAACATCGTGCAGGAACCAG
The DNA here is from genome assembly GCA_951230905.1 of Cheilosia variabilis. Taxonomy (NCBI): domain Eukaryota; kingdom Metazoa; phylum Arthropoda; class Insecta; order Diptera; family Syrphidae; genus Cheilosia; species Cheilosia variabilis. Next base: position 20,228,535 of record OX579679.1, on the reverse strand, counting down.
CATGAGGCATGTAGATGCCTTAAGCCGCAACCCAGTATCAGCAGTCATGTGCCTGAGGGACGATAATGGTTTTCTGAAAAGGCTAGCTGATGCTCAGCAAAAAGACGAAGGATTAAGTGCAATTCTCGGCGTTCTTAGGGACGGTCCTTATAAGGATTATGTGGTCCACCATGGTTTGTTATGCAAAAATATAAATAACTCTATTATCTATGTCGTTCCAGAAGCCATGAGATGTTCCATTATTCGAGACGCGCATGAACGAGGACACTTCCGTGTTAAGAAAATGAAGGAGATTTTGAAGAAGGAGTTTTTCATCCCCAATCTTGACCGACGTATTGAACGATGTATATCCAGCTGCGTAAAATGTATCTTAGCGGACAGGAAACGTGGAAAAGCAGAGGGTCTATTGCATCCAATACCGAAGGGCGATACTCCACTAGCTACTTTTCATGTTGATCATTTGGGACCGATGCAAGATACGAAAAAGGGTTATCGCTACATATTGGCGTTCATAGATGCGTTTACGAAATTTTGCTGGCTGTTCCCAACGAAAAGTCTTGGTTCTGAAGAAGTTCTCCAAAAGATGGATGTGATTGCGGAGACGTTTGGTTATCCACATAATCTCATTACGGATAGAGGAGGAGCTTTTACCTCTAATAACTTCCAAGCCTATTGTAAGAGTCATGATGTCAAGGTGCATGCAGTTACGGTGGGGGTTCCGCGTGGAAATGGTCAAATTGAGCGGCTTCACACTACAGTAATTGCGGCATTGACCAAGCTGTCCTTAGAGTGTCCTGACAAGTGGTATCAAAATGTCAAACCACTTCAAAGAGTTTTAAACTCGACATTTCACCGAGCCATCAAGACGACACCATTTCAACTAATGACTGGAACAGAGATGAAAACAGGTAACGAACTTGAGATAATGAAACTAATCGAAGAAGAATTTCAGAAGCATTTTGAAGACACGAGGATCGAACAACGAAATCAGGCAAGAGAAGCGATAGCGGCAATTCAGGCAGAAAATACGCTTCATTTCAATAAGAGAAGGCGAACAGCGATGAACTATTCAGTGGGTGATCTCGTGGCCATCGAACGAGTCCAGTTTGGAACGGGGCTGAAGATCCGTCCTAAATTTTTCGGGCCATATCGCATCACCGCTAGTAAGGGATTTGACCGCTACGATGTCCAGAAGGTTGGCGAACACGATGGACCGAAAACAACAAACACCAGTGCGGATAAGATGAAACTGTGGATAGACGGCGACGATGACAACGACGATGATGATTTTTTGGACGAAGGGGTAGAAGAGGCCGAGGGCAGCGGAGCGGTTAACTGCAACGATTCATCTGAGACAGATGATTAATGGAATGGCCGAGTGTGGTGTCAGAAAGAGGTTAGCGGGACTCTCAAGCTGGGCACTACTATATAATGTGCTCACCTCCCGCATATTGGAGTGTGTGCAAAAAGACGTGGACGTGGAGACATCGGCTCGTGGACGTGGTATCAGTGAATTAACTTATAATAAAATATTGAAATTATCGTTGATATTTTGTTTTATTTGGAAAAAGATCCCACATACATAGGAAAATATAAATGCAGCTCACATGGGTCAGTAAATAATATTCTTTGGCGGCATTATGTACCTAGCGACTTACTTGAAGGACTGCTGAGGGGGGGCTGTCAAATCTAAGAACGCAACGCATTAATTTATAGACACTACTGAAAGGGTTTGCTAGTCTCTAATGAATTACTTGTGAGTGTGTTCAGACAATTAGGTTAATTACAGCTATCTGACAGAAAATAACAAAAAAGTCCCATATGCCTATAATAAAGTCATCAGATCAGTGAAGCCGAAATGATGAAATGCATACCTATGTTGGTGATGCCGAAATTGATCGATCCTCCGAAAGGCTTTTTAAGAAATTAAGTGGATTTCTTCCGTTTTTGATTTTATAGGTACCTACTTTAAGTTCAAGATATACCGCTTGTTGGGTGCATATTTGGCTAGGCATCTTGGGACTTTGACGACGATCAAATGATGGAAACGTTCAAAAGATTGTAATTTCTTTCTGAGGACTTAATTAAAAGTATTCCACTTAGACCAGCTTAAGCTGCTTTCATTTTACCTAATTACGCATTTATGTAACCACCAATCTTTAGCTTAAAAATCTCATATTCAAAACTAAATACCTATAAAACAGAGGTAGAAAAATTCGCATATTGTGTGCCTCAATTATCTTTTCCCAGCCCAAAAGGTCACGGACTCATCCGAATAGCCTCGGATTAACATCTCATTTGCGTTATATTGGATTTTAATTGCGAGTCTAAAAAAACAATTTACACTCCACAACAACGTCGCGTGATTTATGCATGAATTCTTTATTTTTTTAAATTACATTCGAAAAATATTCATTAAAAATCATAATATTTCAATTAGTAGATGCCAACAAATATAGGTAGGTACCTACCAGGTTAGTTTTCGAAAATCCCTTTTTCCCATTGATATTGATTGTATTGCTTCATGCGCATGTAGATGTTATCTTAAACCACACATCCGTATTCAGTATTGTTTCTTTTAAAATAAATCTGATTTTTCCAATACTCTTCCATGTAATGCAAACAATTGATTTTGCGTGCAAAAAGTGAAAGCCATCGATAAACTGGAATAACTTTGGACTGTTTGTCGGAATGAAATGGACAAAAAACATATTTTAATTGGAGATTTAATAAATGTAAGTTTAATGTCAAACAGATTGAAATGTATTTAATAAATATTTTAGTTTGCAAAACAAAAAGTTGTAGAAGCACCACTGGTTTTCACGATTTAAATAATGGATAAATTTAATTGTTATGCTTTAGGATCAGTGATGCCAGATTACAATATATATATATATTTTTTAAAGATTTTTGAGCTCCAAAATATGTACAAGACTTTTTACCTCGAAATCACCAAATTTCAAGATTTTTGATATCAAGAACTTTTGAAATCTGGCACATTAAAAGAACCTTTTCTATTGAAGAAAAACGTTTTCTATTAATTCCATTATTATATATAATGTGAGTCGAACAGAGCCCATGCACAATTTCTCTCTCACTAACGTTTTCATCAACTCTAAGGAAACATGAATTTTAACAAATTTGATAAAATTACTACTGATGTAGCGGGTTTTTGGAAAAATGGTTTCGTTTGTACTGAAACGTTTTTGAAATTTCTGTCTTTACAAAGGATTTGTTAATCTTTAATGAACCGAAATTCTTTGATCTTGGTATAAGCAATGCAATTCTAAGTCAATTTAATTCAAATATGTTCCAAAATTTCAAATAGCATTAACATTAATTTATGACTTATTAGTTGTAAAGTACTTCAAAATTGTATTTTAAATTTCGCTCCTTTTATATTTTGAACAAAATCTTGAAAAAACGATTTTTTCGGAAAAACAAGATTTTCGGATTTTTTATCTGGCAACACTGCTTAGGACTAGATGTATTCTAAATGCAGAAACTAGATTGGTCGGGAACGTCAATTTTCCGACGTCAGCCGCACATGCGAACTGTCAACCTAATACTCAGTCACGAATTTCTTGACTAGATTCGTCGGCTACCCCTCCATAAACGTCACCTGAAAAAGCTGTTCATATGACCGATCTAAACCAATCAAAACTCAAATAAATCAAGTCAGACAGTCCCCAGTATTTTTTTCGACGCTGAACTGTCATTTGTGTTTGTGTTTGTGTTTAATTTTTGATTTATTGTTAAAGTTTCCGTAAAAAAATTATTTTAGGCATTATTTTATTGAAAAAGCCATCTTTTCTTCTCAAGTTAGGCATTTTTTTTTTTTAAATTGGTTGGCAACGCTGGGTAAAGCTGCTCCGGTGAAACAATTGAAATAGCTAATGTTTGAAAACCGGGACGTTTGACAACGCTTTGCCTGGACCATATTTTTAGCAGGAGAAAAATGGTCGTCTTTATAGCTCGGGCTTCAAACAGATAATTTAGGGATTTGTAATACATGTTTGTAACAAAGTTACAAGTCCACCAGACTTATACCTTACAATTACGCAGTTTAAAAATTAGAAGGTAATCTGTACAATATTATTGTTTAAGAGTAAAACAAATCGGATACAATCTGTGGGGGTAATGTTACTAAAGCTACCACCACCCTAACACACAAAAAGCTCGCTTCAATATTTATCAAGCTGTCAATGAAATCGCAACTATGTTTTTACCATCAATAAGAATTAAATAAAACCATGGATGTCTCGAAGGGAACGTCATAGGAGACAGTTATAACTTTGAAATAGTTTTTGATAACATTTTGTGGGGCTTATATTTCTAATTGGAGCTCGAGATCAGCGAATACATAATAATCTCAAAAGACTGCCATATGTAGGCAATCTTCTAAAGCTTATAAGAAAAAATGTCTTCTTATACTCAACTTACCCATACAACAAGTTGTTATTACAATCCGTCCTCATGATATACTTATAGCTCTTCTATAAGTGTATCTGAACCTCAAGGCAATCGTAAATTATGTTCTCCCTACACCACGTGCCTCAACATAAACACAGAGAAAATATCGCTGTCTAGCTATACCTACCGCATCATAGATCAAAGTTGAAGGCCACGAAGAACACCAATTATTACAAGTGATTGTCTCATAAGCTGCTGAGGAACTACTTGCAGAACAACCTCAATTTCCATAAAGTTTCGCGCCGAGCCTACTAATAAGATGCGAATATTGGCGGTCGTGGAAAGTCGCGGGCCATACCTCTGTGTCAACAGATTTTCCATACCCCCCAATACTAATTCCACCGCAATGACATATCGGTATGCGCGTACAAACGAGAACGCGCTATAATAGTAGCTCTCTATCTGACAGCCCTGCAGGGGCTTTACTTTTGCTTCTAGGTATTGCTTTTAATAATTTTGCTGTTGACTTCAAACAAAGTGCTAATGGCAACAACAACAACAACAACAACAACACCAATGAATCGTCAGTGATGATGCTCCGTAGAGGAATCTCATTTATATCGTCCTCGCTTCCTGCGCGAATCTTTATATCATCACTTTCGAGATAGAACGGATTCATGCCCGCCGAAGTGAAATTCATTTACCAACAACTAGTGAGAGCGAGCGACCAACGAGCAACGCCAACGACTCTGCCTCAATCGTATACCATTTCCAACGAATCTCTGGTGAGACATTCCATTCGGAGCATCAAAACAAAGGCCTGCGCATTTTTGTTGTATGAAAAGCTTAAGAGCGGATGTATAGTGACGCTAAAGCGGGACAGAGCTGCGGGCCCCAACCGTGATCGATTCGTGGAGCGTTCACTCTCGATTCAGATAGTGTTTGACTTATATGACTCATATTCGGTGGTTGAGCGTGGAGGAAAACGAATCCCTCAGGTGGTGGCGGATGATGAATATTTTGATTATCCCAGGCAGAGGTATAGAATACGCACGACAACAGCACTCATAGTCATAGATATAGAAACTCTTGGTTGGATTTCTTTCTTGTTGTTTGATGAATGAGCTGGGGATAGTAAAGTGAGAGTGAGTAACACCACACGTCGGTCATCGGTTTATTTCCTTATGCGACACACAATTGAAACGAGCTTGTGGGTTGTGGCTTGTATAGTGTCGCCAACGTTAACTTAGTGACGATGTAGGTACGTTTTGATGACTGCTAGATTTGACGGCCCTTGAGTGAGTTTTAATAAGAAGCTGACTTATTTGCTTTGCATGGTGCTAAGTGGCATCGCGTGTTAATCAGAAGTAACTTTATTTACTCGAAGTTATGCAAATTTTTGGCCCCATTTTCCTGCGAAATTTATTCATAGATGGAGCGGAGTTTTCCGCACTTTTATTTACGTATAGCAGTTAAGGGAAGCCGGTAATCATAATAACTGTGAAAACGAAATTGTAGGCACATATCTAACGCTTCCATGAACATTCGAACAAACACTATTAATAAACGAATGCCGTGGAAAAGGTAGGTATAGGTACCTAGTACTTTACCTTTGAGGTTCACTGTCTTGAGGGAGGAAGTTAATAATTGGCTTGAGAAAATACAACTTATCGGGAAAGAAATTATTGTAAGGATAATAGAATGAGGGATTATTGTAACTTGTGTGATATCTAAAGGTTGAAATCGACTTTTGGAGCACTCAAATGACGTCAAGCCGATCGTCTGCGACCACATTGCGATCGAGAATATCATCAGCTGCTACTTGAAATTGGGAATAGGGTCTGAATATACTTTTTTCAGACATCACCGGCTTTTGGCAAGCAGAATGCATAAACCAACCGCCAATTTTCGTAATATAAGCTCTGTACCTACACTTCGGAGCAGAAGTTTTGAATCAGAACCCCTGAAAGCGATTCTACAAACATTTTACAAGCTGTGTTCCAGCTGAACGCCGATAAGTAAATGGCTTCCGTCAAAGGTTTTGGAGCTTGCTATACGTTTTGTCACCTCTCCTGAAGTTAAGCGTATCCGGCTGTGCGCTCTGCAGTGAAAGATGTAGGTACACAAATTTTAAGTACACTGAAGACTGGACCGATGGAAGGAGCAATATGGTGAGCTGTTATGTATTTTTGAGATGGCTAAGGTTGCTCTAAATTCAGTTGGAGCGAACTTGCCTTTCTATGTCTAAGCTTGGTTACAAGTCTTTAGCTCAAAGGCCTTTACTATAGTAATCATTCTTTTCCTTCACATACTAAATATTTTTTAGGTCACAATGGGTTTTATTTTATTTAGAAAAGTTCGCCATTGTGAGTTCATAAAATCTAGCCTGGACTATGGAATATGGTTATTACTTATTAGTATTGCGCAATGTCATTTGCATGTTGAGGTGTGACCAAGGTAAATTATTTTTTTTAAAACCGGGATCGCTTTTAGCGGCTAAGAGTCTTTGGCAGAACATCGAACAGATACCTATGATGTGTCAACTTAAACATATCCTACATTTGGAAAAAGTATAATGGACAGGAGGGACTTGGAAAATTATGATTACTTCTTTAAGCTTTTTGTGGAGGTTCGTCGTCAGCATGCATATATGGATTGAAAGACGAATATCTGTCCGTCGCCTATGCCAAACAGCGCCATTCTAAGCATCATGAACCTTGAGGTATATTAGGAGATCATCCATACCTCGAGTGAACATCGTCTCCAAATTCATAATATAGGCTACCGAAACTCTGCTGAAAAGACCAAAAATAAGAGCTCAATCAAAAAAACTTATAAGAAGATATAGCTAGTTCTCCGTACGGATCTTTCAACTCTTGCAAATAGCAAATATATGAAAGGTTTACTGTCTCTGATGGAAATATTTACGGGTATTGAACCCCTTAAGTACAGAAGCAGCTTGACAAGAACTTCACATAGAAAAAAAAAGGTCGAGCCCAAAACACTTTATTTTTTGCAATGAAATGTCAACGAAAAAAGTCTTCTTCCCATTTCGTCAATTGTGAGTAACTGCGCACAGTATAAATAAATCCTCTAGCTGCCATTTGAATATTATGAAATCGTATTAAACAAACAAAATGTGGAGCATAGATAACAAAGGAATTTGGGCCAATTCCAAAAATAGCCTGTAAATTAACAAAAAAAAAAACCTTCCAACCGATAACGACCGCCCATAGATACTTTAATTCATGACATCGATGAACAATAACTCCCCGGTTCCGACCACCCTATCAAAAAGCAAACAAAGAAACCCATAAACGATTTTTTTTTCCCTCTCCGTGCATGCAACATAATCAACACCTTTATTTGAACAATGACGCATGGTGTGGCACCAGCTAACGTCTGCCACTCATACGCTTGTTTACAGTTTATCGCATCGATAAGAAAATAAGTTCATTACAATGCTCCCTTATATCAATCAAATCCACTTACACCGTAATAAGCACATTTAATTTCAAGCTTTTCGCTCACGCGACGCGAACGAGCGCACCAACATTTCGAGGATAATCCAAAAAAAGGACACATACATTCTCATTTCGGGGCGGTATCCATAAACCATACAGTTTATCCCTGTACACATTACCTAATCCGACAACAATAGTAGCTTAGCTATAAATTACTTAGCCCCCATTGTGTGTGGATAGCGAGCAAACTCCATATAATTCTGCAAACTCCACTCATCCCGAATACCAGCAAGAAGGTTGCGTTAAATGGTGCAACGTATATTCGGCGAAGAACGAAAGGCGTTGTTGGAAATTTATCGCATATGCCACCACACTGATGCACACGCCAAAGAGGGAATATCACAAAAGAACGCTACGCCAATGCATATGGATCTTGAATAAAGGGGGAAGGGGAAAGAAAGCAACAAGCATTTCTTTCGTCAAAAGGTGAGCGCAAACCGGCATAGCACAGAGAAGAAGACCCTTTTGCAAGAAGATAAGCGTTAGGTACGCGTGAACTAACTGAAAATGAAAATGAAAATAATAAAAAACTGGGCAGATGTTTCTATATGGCGCAGCCAGAAGTCGAAAGTTGATGTTCTGTGGTGTGACGTTCCGGAATGCGTAATTGGAGTGCGTTTGCAGAACATTCCACATTATTCATTGTGTGACTGTACCTATGTGCTGGTGGTGGCTGAACTGCGCTAGAAGTAGCTAGAGAAGTCAGAGTCAGCGTATAGGGGTTGGGAAAGGTGTGCCTAGTTGCCTGACAATTCCGGAACTGTTCGGTTGGCTGTGCCCATTGTTGTAATACGCGACACAAAGGGCGCTTTTATTGCAATGTCTGGCGGATTTTTTTGATTGCGAAAAACAAGAATCACACATGTAAAACTATACATTCGCACGAGAAGGAAAATAGTTTTCAACTTTAAGGCGTTATTTAAGTGACAGAAGGAAAATAAAATCGAACTTTGTTATTTTGTGGATGACAAGTAGTGTTCACTATACAATATTGTAGAAGGTATATACTATTACTGTGTATGCGACTATTACTGTGCACATTTGGATCGATTGAAGGCTGAAATCGCAAAGAAACGGCCAGATTTGCAAAAGAAAAAAAAGTGTTGTTTCACCAAGACAATGCACCGTGTCACAAATCGATGAAAACGATGGCAAAATTGAATGAATTGGGCTTCGAATTGCTTACCCACCCATCGTATTCTCCAGATATAGCCCCGAGCGACTTTTTTTCTGTTTTCAGATCTCAAGAGAATGCTTGCTGGAAAGAAATTTAAGTCCAATGATGAAGTAATTGCTGAAACTGAGGCCTATTTTGGCGAGAAAGAGAAATCGTACTACAGTGCAACACGGATATAAGAAACATGTAAAAAACAACGAGATTTGTTTCTTATATCCGAGTTGTTCTTATATGAAAACGACGTTTATAAGAAACAAAGTTTCTTATACGAAAACTACTGATGTAGGTAAGAAACAAAATTTCTTATATAAAAACAACCGATATGAAATATGAACGAACAAAAGCAGAAGTCAACACGATTTGGCGGGTTTTTTCTACTGACAGTAGCACAGCTGTCATTGTCATTGAAAGGTGTATTCGCATCATACCGTAATTCGTTTACATGCATAGTTGAGTTGTTTTGCATTTGAACTGAAATCCAGCTCAACAAAGGAAAAAGTTATGTTTCTTATATGTGTAATGATTTCAATAAAATAACAAATTCTGTGAATAAAAATACGTTTCTTATATCCGAGTGTTTCTTTTAAGCGAGTTTCTTATATGAAAACATTTTTATATGTGCTTGTAGCAAACAAATCTCCGTGTTTTCACATGCGTTTCTTAAAAGCGAGTTGTTCTTATATGAGAGTTTCTTATATCCGTGTTGGACTGTATAAAAGTGGTATCGAAAAGTTAGAAAATCGCTATACTCGTTGTATCGCCCTCGAAGGCAACTATGCTGAATAATAAAATCGAGTTTTGTCAAAATTTAGTTTTTTTCTTACTTATCCTACGGACTTATTGGATGATCATTGGATGAATCAAGATTAACGGTAAGAAACTACTTTTTGGTGAAACGGATGATCGGTCTTCCGAGTAAACGTGGTTATGAGGATGTGTGCCTTTTTGAAGACAATATTGAGCAGCATTTCTATAGAATGGAGCGGTCCAGGCTTCGATTTTATAGGCGCTACCAGGGCGAAAGGCTTGACCAGTATTGTTCTACGATGCGTCGTTTTTATTTTGTCACAGTGTCGACAATAACGTCGTAAACGTTGTCACTTGTCAATGTCGATAACTGTGTCATCAACGTCATCAATTGAATTTTAGGTGCCAAAAAAACGTGGCAAACAGCTGTAAGTGAAGATGATTTTGAATAATCGATGTTTAATAGGTATAAAATAAATTTTGTACTCATTATAAAATAAAAGACGTATATTTTACATTTCAGTGTTAATTTGATTTAACAACACGTAGGTAATTGAAGACGCGTTGACAACTCTGGCATAACACTGGGATTGACATAAACGACAATTGCGGCAGGCGCGACAAGCATGACATTAGCGACATAAGCAAGAAGCGCGAGGACAGAGGGGCAAAGTAAACGACAAGCAGGACATGAGCCAAAACCGCACCCACAGTCGCGTGTCTGAACAAAAGAAGTGAAAATGTCTACTGTCTTTGCTATCAGAAAATAACAACAATCACAAGTGCATAAATCTTCAAGCAGGCATCCTCCTTACCGTAGAAGTAGTGCAACAACACTTAGTCCGTTTGGACCGGTCCCTGATTACTCAACTTTAACCTCCGACATAGTGATTTTTAATTTAGCCTTATACCCACCTTCAAAATACGTTACACAGTTTAAAGAGATCGACCTACAAAAATCTGCTATGACGCATCTCTCTACGAGTCTCTCCATCATGGATCAGATAGGTATAGGTAAGTAGCGTGTTCCAAATAACCCCATCTATCAACCCCCATAAGCCACACCAAGGGCAAGGAGAAAACAAAATGTTCATCTCACAAATAGGATCGATACAGGGTACCATTGACAGCGCCGTACACCGTTATTACTACGTTTATCAATAAAGGATGATCTAAAAACAAAAAAACCTTTTCAGTTCCATTGACCAGCAATAAAAGCCGAGCTCATCAATGATGGCAAAGGGTATCAACGGTGAAGAGAAAAAAACAAATTTTTTGCCAAACAAAGAGCTGAACTGACACTGGGAAAAAAAAAATGTGTAATCATTGTCATTGTCTGTCGCCCTTATCGTGTGCGTCAGACTACCATCACACTCTATACGCACCATATCACCCGGTAAGCAGAACCATCTGCTCCTGCAGCACACCCCAATATCATGATATGAGGGTTGCCTGCCTTTGCTGCGAGCCAGTGTACCGTGTAGGCGCAGGCTGGCAGACAGTCAATAAAAAAGAGACACCGGGAGAAGAAAAGGACTCATTTACGGGGACGGATATGGTCGCGTGCCATACTAGGTACGATGTTTTCATTTTATTTCTGTGTTTTTCTTTTTATTCATGTTCGTCCTTTTTGGTATTTGTGGGTGCTATTCGAAACCTACGGAACGAATATTGGTAGCGATGGTGTCATTTCCGTTTCACGCAATTTTATTATACAGAGGTGGGTGTCCCGTCCCCTCTATGAGCTACAGTGATAAATAAAGGCTGCTGATATGAGGTACAGCATGGCTTGCGAACAGACAAAACTATGCAGGACTGGTAAGGGGTAGATCTGCTGCCCAAGCTCTCAGATTTTAACATGGATTTTGCGGACCGTTGCAGCTCATCAATATGTAGAGTTGAACTTCCATTGAATGTTAGAAGTCGTAATAAGCTCAAAAACTTACTGCTCTACGACTTACCGTGGTAAGTCCAACGATAAGCCTTCTCCCGGACGGTCCTACAAAAATAAAATACCATAGGTCTGGATCTACGAAGATTGTGGTCCCAAAAGGCAAAAGGTCGCCCCAATTTATAAGGGCGGATACATGGGTATGATAGACAAAGCACGGTACTAAAACTCCTAATAATCATAGAGAGTATCCTGCAAAAATGAAGAACTTATTCATATTAAACTTACCATTGAAATGTGACCTACAAAATATTTAGTATGAAGGTTAAAAATGATTATTAATAAGGCCCAAAGTGCTTATCTACTTGGAAGTTATATCTGTCAATTGTGACTATAATTTGCCTGCCAATGTTAACAGTCCTTTCTCGATGACAGCACACATTTAAAGTTGTGTCTTCAGACAGATCCATCTTCGCTGCCTTCGTTTTAAAAATTCCACCTACAGCTCGCGGTTTACATTGGGCAATGAGATACCTACACTCAGAAAAAAAAATATTGTAAATCGAAGAATTTTGAGATTTTTAAAAAATTTTAAGTTCTTGGTTCAAATATTATTTTTGGTAACAAGAACTCGTTTTTGAGTATTCAAGAATCAGGTATTCAGCGTAAGAATAATATACTCTCCATAAGTATTTTATTACATCATTGCCAACAATTTCATTCTTAAATCAAAGATTTTGATATTTGGGCTCATTTTAACCAACGAAAATGGTTGGCATTACAATTTTTTTTTTTCTGAGTGTATGCAGTTTAACTGATTCTGAAAAATGATAGCCAGTGATGCTGGTTTCTGTCCGTTTCTGTACAATTATATTGAAGAACGGTGTTAAAAAAGCGAACAATGTTGACTTTAACTTTTTTGACCTCGAAAAGTTTGGTGGGTTACGGAACAGCAAGAGGCAAGACTTACGGAGGTTACGGAGCAGCAAGACTTTCCCATGATGATCCTGCCCAGGTGAAAGAGTTTGGCTAAAACTTAACACTGCTTTTTAAAATATAACTCGTTTTAAAATTCGATAAATAATTTAATTCGTTCCGTTTGGCTAAAACTTCGTTGTTTTTCAAGACACTCCTTGTTCCCCTTTCGGGGTTTGTCAGCAAGTGAAACTTCTTCATGAACCAAATTCACGCGTTGTTAATTCTGATAGGCAGAGGGGACTCTCCGTTTCTACCCCCGATATACACAGAGACCATACTATTAAAATGATTATTTGCACTTAATAACCAATTCACTCATATATCATTCACCCAACTGTGTTCAGCTCATTGCTCATGCTGTTCGCACGACAATCACAGAGGCATTACCTTGCCTTATGTACATAATATAACTCAGCCCATTATCTCTTACCGCCCCTAAAACATAAACAAGGATATCTGTGAGCTTAAATGTCCATAAATTTGTTAACATTTTATCACGAGCGGCCTTTTTTTTTATTGCCCTAAGCTTTGCTAATTTTTTTTGCGCACCCATGCCCCGTCGCACTTATAAATTCCTAGATTTAGATAATTAAATCGTTTCCAACGAGTCATCCCAATTACCAGGCTCATGCTCCCGGAAGTGTTTCAAACGAAGGCATTGATTGGGAATGCAAATCAAAGTGTTGGCACAAAAATTCGCAAGCATACGGATATTCCGTTAGAATTCAAAAACAGTATGGTAGGTGGTTTGGTTACACAGAGTCGACACACATAACTCTGTAAAAGTAACACACAAAATACCTTGAGGACGACTCAACACACTCGACTCAGGGGGATGAAAAAGGAATTTTTCGTTTTTAATTAGGGTCGCTGGAAGTACTCGTATGTAGTATGTGCCCCTATGAAATTAAAATGATGTTGATTTTGATTGTATGTATGAGTTCACGCGGAAAGTATGTTGTGTTCAGAATTGAGATGCACATCTGCCGTGCTGTATGAGGCCGGTGGTATGTGCTAAAGGAAGGACTCTTTCAATAAGGGTGCAGACGTGCGTTTGGTTCTTCTCCACGCGTGATTCCGATGATAAATTGTAAGCATATGTGAATGGAAAACCGTTACAGTTAGAGTAGTTTTCAAATATCCACTGTGAGTGGATTGGTGAGTTAAAAGATGACCCCGAATGTTGTCGTTTGAAGGTGCTGCGGTTTGGTTTAGTAAGTGCAGTGTCCTTGATGACGCAACTTTGCGCGCAGTATTGGAAATTGTAGTACAGTATGTTTGGCAAGATAATTATTCAGTTTTTTATAGGCCAAGTTGCAAATCCGAAAGATCTACTTATTCTGGAAAATCTGCTGTTGAACCGAGTTTTAGGTACAATTTGGCTGTGGCGTTTGTATATAATTTATTTGTATTTTTCATGTTCTGGTCTAGTTTCATTGACAATCTTGTTTCTCTTTTTCAGGCGCCGCAGTGGAGAATATTCTTGAACATACAGGTTTTTCGGTATTGGTCGCAGTGCAGTGAACCCCTCCCATAGGAGCCAAATATTCAAGCATATTACAACCTGCAAAAGGTATTTGCTTTACCAGAATTTGCAATCCAGTCTAGAGGACATATTATTAACAGATCTTCACCTTCTTCCTTAGCTCCGTTGTATTATGTTCTCCGATGTTTCGGAGACGTTAAGCGAAGCCAAGTCACCACAGGTTCCACAAGAAAAATAATTTAGTCAACTTGTTTGAATGGATAAATTGTTGGTAGAAATGGTAATATTGAAGGAGTTTTTTAATACAAAAATATTCTTAAAAACGACCACCAAAGCTTAACAACAGAATTAATTTATTCCTAAACGAATCCCTACTAAGATAAAAATCGAGTAAACTACTACATATATTTATTCGCTTCCCTAAGGCATCTAGAAATTGGTTCATTGTATCCATAATTAACTATGATAAGGTACATAAAATAAAAGATTTCTAAGAGCTCTCGAAGGAGCATAAAATCCAATTAATGATAATAGGAAAGGGCAATCGCCATGAACATTTATTAAATCTCGAATAAACATAATAGAAAAATATTGCCGTTTAAGGAGAGGTATTATACCAAGCAATTTGTAGTCTACGAACAGCTACTCTAGTAAGACGCTTTTGGATCCTCTCCATTCTAATAGAATGAACGTCAGAAAACGGATTCCATATTATACTGCAGTACTCAAGATGAGATCGGACAAATGCAAAAAATAAACATTTAAGAGTATGTGGATCTTTTAAGTCTTTCGAATTCCGCAATACGAAACCTAACATCTGATTACCTTTGGCAACCAAAGACTCAATGTGCTCGCAAAAGCTAAGTTTTACGTCAAAGATAACTCCAAGATCTTTTTTGGATGAAATAATGGACAGAGGGGTATTATCGATTACGTACGTAAAGTGAATTGGGGAGAGGTTACGATAAAAAGAAAGGCTTTGACATTTAGAGACATTGAGATGAAGGTCATTACTGTGACACCACATGGACAGTCGTTTAAGATCATCTTGTAAAAGAATACAATCGTGAACTGAACATATAGGCCGGAACACCTTCAAATCGTCGGCAAACATGAGACATTGGGAACTCAAAAACAAGTCAGGAATGTCATTAATAAACAAAAGGAAGAGCAGAGGGCCTAAATGACTACCTTGAGGTACTCCAGTGGTAACATAAACTGTTGACGAGAGGGTGTCATTTATGCGAACATACTGGATACGATGCGTTAAGTAGGAATGAATCCACATTAGGAAATTATAGTGAAGTCCTAAGCCAGTTAGTTTAGAAATTAATATATTGTGGTTAACGCGATCAAACGCTTCGGCAAAATCAGTATATATGACATCACATTGCAAGTCCTTCTCAAGGTAATTCAAGACGGAATTACAAAAAATTGAGAGATTTGTGGTAGTAGATCTGTCTGCGACGAAGCCATGTTGAAAGAGAGAGACAGATACAGATTGAAAGTGTTTAGCGAACATCTTACAGATGGTTGAGAGATCAGATGAAGATACATTATTTAGACGCATACAGTTAGGAATACCATTAGATTGTGTTTTGCTATTAATAAAGTTCCAAAAGCGTTTACTATTTGTCTTTAAATTTGATTCGACAGAGAGAGCATACTGTCTGTAAAGAAACTTATTTAAAACATCAAATTGTTTTTGGAGCGTCCGATAAACTTTCAAAAGTTCCGGGTCGTTATTACTATTGCGAAATCGTTTAAAAGCCTTATTTTTATATTTAATTTATGATTCTATCATTAAACCATATGAGTTTATTACCATTGACAGACTTTACTTTAGGTGTGAACAGATCAATTGCCATTTTTACAGTATTCAAAAATACATTATAAGAATTATCTAAATTACAATTATTAAATATATCTAACCAATTCATGCTATCTGAACAGTTTCAAATGTTGCTGAAGTTGGCTTTAGCATAGTTATATTTAAAATAAATAAGTCACTGGAACCTGGTTTAAAAAATTCATAGAATTCAAATTGCATCGATAATGCTACATGAAAAACAGAATTACGAAAAAGTGGGATCATGGATTTGTTGATACTAATGTCGAGCTCGGAGTCAACAAATACCAAATCAAGGATATTATTAAATTCATTACGAAAATTATTTATCTGACGAAGGTCAAACTGGGCAAGAGTATCAACGATTTTAAGTTAACATTAAATGGAAGAAGTTTAGAATCATCGCAGTCAAATGACCAATTTAAGTTAGGTAAATTAAAGACCCCAAGAAGGAGTTTGCAGCGACGAATCAATACGAATTTTTGTAGGCTTGAAAGTGCAGTAAGACTTCCCTTAGTTCTATTCCAACTTTGGCTCTTTTTAGGATCTGTTTGTAAACGAATAACCCATCGTCTGATAGCAACCGTATTACTTTTTAAAAGGACACTTTTGACCATTTTGTGTGAACTTAACAAAAGTGCATACGTGCATATGTACATACGGGACACTCACAAAACGAAGCTCCAAACCCCCCTTTCGTGATTCGACTTTCAACGAAATTTCACAAGAACTATGGCAGGCCAATAGTGGCAAAGCAAACTGATTATAATGACATTCGATTTGCCATCCCAACATTTCTCCCTTCCAACTTGGTTAATCTAAACTTATTTAAATGCAAAGCAAACACCTCAACGAGGACGACGCCGATACGGTTGAAAACCACTCTCAAAGGATCTCTGTTCGTAATTCGAAACTAATGCGAATAATCCAAATGGAAATCAACACCCTCGAGAAGGATCCGACTTCCGTATTTATATAGATTCCATTGCAGCATCTAATCTCAACAGCACGCTTCACCTGCTTCTCGCCCGGCCAACTATAAGAAGGCTTAAGTCCCAAATTGAATTTGATACGTACAAATAAACAAATTCCTTGCCAGAAATTATCTTATGGAATTTCGGGGAAAAGAGAAAAACACCAACTGTTCAGTTGTGTTGTATAGTGAAAGGACTTCATTCTGGCAAATGCGATCTATGAGCAAACTTTGCACTTTGCGATTCATCGTACTCGCCGGAACACTAATACTCGTTATCCTTTTCCGAATGAATAACAAAATGATAATCCTTACGTTTCGACAAAAGAATAGTTTTGCCATACCTACATATAATATACCCACTGACCATTGAGATG
Organism: Cheilosia variabilis; assembly: GCA_951230905.1. NCBI lineage: Eukaryota > Metazoa > Arthropoda > Insecta > Diptera > Syrphidae > Cheilosia > Cheilosia variabilis. The sequence continues at coordinate 20,211,120 of OX579679.1, read as the reverse complement.
AATGAGAGCCGGGCACCCGCTCGAATAGATAGAATCGCCCCACCGAAGATTGAGTTGTGTGATGGTGTGCATTTCTATTTATACGGAAGAAAACTTTAAGGATGTAAAATTATTGTATTTGGTCGGATTGGTTGCTCGATAAACGAGCGCACAGATGGGTCTGGCTGTCGCTGTGTGGATGTTGCTGCGGCAATGCAGCGACACACACATATTTGCCCTGTAACCGAACAACCATATCGCATAACTAGTATATTGTGGTTCTGGTTCTGGTTCTGGTTCTGGTTCTGGTCCTGGTGCGTCTTTGTTCGGCATTATGCAGTCCCAAGTTGTGGTTGATAAATTGGCTCAGGATTATCTGTGCGGCTTTATGAATTATTCCGTTCGGGTTGTTGTTCCTTTTGTTTTGGGGAGGCGGCAAATGGAATTTGTGTTCAGTGTGTGTGTGGGCCTCACAAATCGGATAATCAAGGACGAAAGGAAGCCGTTACATCCGCCAGAAACGATTATAAATGTTTTCGTGTGAGAAGTGGTTATTGTCGTCCTTCATCTTTGCAATACCGCTGCTAGTATACAACTGATGGTGCGACATCCTTGCCGCAGAGTTAAAACAACATAATCAGCGGTCTTGTCGGACATCCTGAGTGAAGGGTCGTTACCACTACTGGCTTTCACTTGTTCAAGAATGTGAAATTCACCGTGCCGATGAACTCATTTGACAATGCATTGCACTGGAATCGATTTTGAAAGTCCATTAAGGAGATGGACGACGTCGTCGTCGTCGTCGTCGTATAGTCGCCGTCGTCATTGGACACATCTCTGTGTGGGCAGGTGAATTAAATTGGAAATTGCACTCGTTTGTGATGGTTTTCTGCCCGTTGTTCCCCATGGGGGAAACATTGGAATTTACTATGAATCCATGCAGTGCTGCAGCGTCCTTCTGTTCAGTGGTGACAATCAAAGAGACTGGTGACGGACCACAACTTAATGCCGGTTGTATTGTCCTCGGGACAATGCAGTGGTTGAAGATGATTGCTGTGTTGAAATGAAGTGGATTGTCATTCACTCACTGGTGGTCAGGTGGGGTTTGGTTCCGCCGGACTAGTTCGCAATATATGAATTGCTGGTGTGCATTTCGCAGCTTATATTCTCTACATATAAGTTGGTAAAACATCCTGATTCCTACTATACGTGTCCTTGGAGAGGAATTTGATTACATTAACAAAATGGAATATTTGGTTACACAGCTCTGGGTTATGTAATAAAACCGTGCATGGAAATCAGATCCGGTTTAAAAATGCCAAGGAAACTAGAGATGGGTATGTGCGTCTGACAGATTTTCCCCTTATTGATTGCATTTTGTATCTATCGTCTTAGAGGAACACGAGAGTTTCTTATCAAAATATGATTTAATTGCAAGGAAAGGGTGAAATGGGTTGGTAGCTTTTGTACAGAGAAGCCCAGACTTACCCGATATTATCTCTTTTACCTAAAGTTACTCAGAAGCCCAGACTTACCCGATATTATCTCTTTTACCTAAAATTACTCAGCGCAGTTATGATTAGGTAAATAAACTATATGCACGGCACATCACGCCACGAACAGCACGTAACCGTCACAGCTATTAACGAGTGAGAACCCACACAAGGCCACATAGTTGAGCGGGTTACCAAACATTGGCCTGAAAAGTTCAGAGTTCAGACCCAGCTAAGCAAGTGTATACTTAAATCTATACACACAAACAAAAGCGCGATTTCCGCATGCACATCAAAATGAGATACTTTAAGCGCTTCGCTACCAAAACTTCCACATCAATTATCCTTCCATCGGTATAAATATACTGTTCCTTCGGCAGTCATATATAGTACTACACGTCAGCTTTATTTACGCGAAGAACATGCATAATGCATCGATGTAGACTTATAGGTACGTGTTTGCGCGTCTCTATATATTTGAAATTCGTCTAGAATCCCTGGAGCCAGTTGCCAAGGCTGATGTGCTTGCTATACTCCTGGTCCTGGTGCAGTCAACTGTCTTCATCGGCAGTGTCTGCTGATTAAATGAAAAATATGCTCAGAGCTCATCTCATGCAATTCGATTCGACTAAGGATAAAGAATGAGGTCGCCATCATCGCCATCGATATCTGTAGTCACTCAAAGACGTTTTGTCCTTCCATCGTCCATCGTCCATCGTCTGATTGGTAGTTTTTTTTTTATTTTCCTGTCTGAATTTCCCGTATTCACCGCCGGCCGTCGTCGTATACCCGCAGGAGCAATCGACTACTGCTGTCGCTGCAATGAGATTCTTGATTTCGATTTCTTATCGATAATGACTTAATCGAAAAGGGAATTGAGGAAACAAAAGGCACACGCTGTTGCATACTCTGTATAGGTACGTGCTGTACAGTCTGCGCATAATGAATTTAAATCGTGATTGAAATTACCTCGAAAATAATAGGTTTTGCATCCTGAACGAGGACACCGCAAAATTAAATCGGATTCATGCAAACGCCTAGTTCAATCCGGAACAATTCATTAAGCTCTTCAATTTGTATCGGAATTTAACATGACGCCAACGCCGACACGGTGGCCGATGGAATGTCGGCAAATGCGAATATGCGGCTTGTCCTTCGCTGTTTTACAATGGGGAATTGTTTTAGGGTTTAATAATTGGATTGTGGCCGACAGACAATGCACTGATTTGGCGTCAAGTTAATTAAATAAATAAACTAAAATTAGATTTAATACCCAAAAGTTGGTCAACCAGTAGCGGCTCATGTGGAACTGTTTTGCGTAGGTCAATTGATCTGGTTGTGCTCTTGAATTGTTATGAATTGTTTCCCCCCCGAGTTCCAAGTGCTTAATTGTTGCAAACACAAATCTGCTGATAGGTGCTGAGATGTCCTCCCATATGGGTGGAGAGTGTAGCTTTAGAGTTTATAGGATGTGTTTTAGTTACTGCCTATAAAAATAAAGATGTCAGGTTTGCTCTATTATAGATGTACAAGTGCGAATGGTAAGCTTGTGAAAAATACTCCTGCAAAAGCCTATGTTGCTCTAAAGGACATGGCATCTGTCTGTCGTCTTGGCAAAATCATATATTCTTTTCAATTAATAAACCTCCGGTCTGTTGAGAATAACTTCTCATACAGTATTCCCTTGCTGCAAAAGGAAACACATTTATTCGTATCTGCAAATATTTCCTTCAGAAGCATACCCAAATTCCAAAACTAACCCTAAGCCACATGCTTCCTTCAATCAAAATTGCTTTACATAAAAGGCAACTTTCAAAGTCGCCCACGACATGTCATGTCGCCATCACCACATTTACCTCCAGCAGTCGTTCGCCGAAGCGATTCCCGAAAACATTTCCGTCTGAGTTAAACAAATTCAATTTACCCCATACAGTGGGGAAGATTGTGAATTCAAAAACAAGTGCAGGGCCATATCCTTACGAACAAAACTTTCCAATAATCTGTAACAGTTTGAAAACGAATTTAATTCGGAATTGCGTCAACGCAAGCAAAAAGGACTCTGTTGACATGGCAGACCTTTGGAAATGTGTTTCTTATTTCCTAAGAATCGACGTGAAGAAATAGTTGGTGCAACAGGTCCGTATGAATTAGGTTGTGGGAGTGTCCGTATTTTTTAACTTTCTCCATTACGTAGTAAGAGAAAGATATTGTATTCGTACAAAATTTCGAACTCGAACTCAAAACAGTGTGTCGTAAAATTCTGTCCGTCTGTCTGTCTGTCTGTCTGTATGTCCCGAGGCCTACAGCCTAAGCGGCTGAACGGATTACGTTCAAACTTCGGATTTAAAGTTTGGGGACTTACAGTTCGGGGCAGTTTTTTTTTTGCATTGTAACCTCAATATTAATGGTACTTCCCATACAAAATTTTCATACCAGTTTGATTTGTTCAAAAAAGGCTCTAATGATTTCAACAAAAATTGATATTTAAGCTTAAAAACGTGAGATTAACATGACTGCATACCCAGTTTTCCGCTAAAAAATCGAGTAGGGGTACTTTTGAAATTTCGTTATATCTCGAAAACGGTTCATACGATTGTAACAAAAATACATTTCTAAGGTAATATGATAATTTTTAAGTTAATGGCAACTCAGTTTTTCTCCGTATTATCGTAAAATGTTTTTTTTTGGAAAAAATCATTTTTTAAAAATTTAGTTTTCTTTAGTTTACTTGAAAACGGCAGTAACGATTTTGACCAAAATGCAAACTCAGGGTGAAATTAATGTTCTCAAAGTTATTGCGTCCTTAAGTTTTAATTCGAATCACCGAAAATGCTAATTTTAAAAACTGCTCATATCTCGAAAATCCCATTTTCGACTTTGATAAAACTTTAAAAACGAAGTATAATGCTTACATCCCAAAATTAACTTTTTCTTGGCTTTCAGCTAAATAGTTAAGCAATAGTATTTTTCAAACTAAACATTGCAATATTTGGTACTGTTTTGTCTGCCAAATTTTACAAAACCGCTCTAACGATTTTTTTCAAAATACATATTAAAGATAATCTTAGTATTCTTAATAAGATCCCGTACTTATTTTTTCCCAAAAAATTTTAATATTGAAATATTTCTCAAAAATGAGTACCCAAATTTCGATCTGTGTTCACATTTCTACGGTATATTATTGAAATAATTACAATGGCCCACTTGCAATGAAAGTAAAATAAAAGCTACGCAAAACTTATTTTTAGCTAATATTTAATATAGTATTGAATAGGAACCCTAAAAATAAATCCAATAACTTGAAATTAATACAATCAGGCAACTCCCAATTCATTTAAACCGAAAATGTTGATGAACGAGAAAGTTACGTTCGACCCAGTCGTGCACTTTATTTTTTTTTGTGTGGTACCTACTATTTTACGCCATGTCCGAAAGCCTATGAAAAAGTCTTTTGATATATGGGGAGTTTTGACGGTAACTTTGTCGCCATCGTGAACCAAGATGTAAACCTTTTCGAATTCTTACATATGACTTTTAATATTTGACATATTTTCAGGTCCTTTCCATTTCCATTTGTGAATACGAACAAATTGTACAAAATGTTACCTCCTGGGTATTACTTTGTAAATTACAAAAGAAGCCCAAATTTACCCATAATCAAGGCTTTTTCAAACAGAAGTGGAGCCTTTCAGAGGATGTACGGTTTTCAACGTTTGCTGATGTCTTACCCAACAAAGATACACTTCGCACTATCCCAAGCAAGATATCAAATATTGACCAATGCATATCGAAATCGCAATCGCAATCTTTTTCGAATAAAAAAAACCCCAACCAACACCAAAATAATGGAAGCTTCAATCTTTGCCAATAACTTGTGATTAACGTCCAACAGAGGTCACTCGCTTACACATAACACTAGCTAATGGAATCTATACCTTATAAGGCAAGTTCCATTCCATGTTTGCAGACACCACAATCGCTGCTATTCATCAGGGCATCCAAAAGTCTCCGGAATAGATGTTACACGTGCTTTACGAAAACCGAGTGTACCTACTCGTACCTACAGGACCACACCAAACAAGGACGAGATATATACCTCGATAAGTGCGTTATTTGAATCATTCTTCAAGTCCGGTCTGCGAGCGACCAGATTCGGGTAGAACAAATGAAATGAAATAATCTGTGACACTTCTACCCATCAGCCATGTCCCTATCCCAGGAAGCCAAGCTCCCTGGGCGATGGACATTTTATCTGCCTGTATTTATTACTCACACAAGTCTCCCATCGAAACGAAAATATTTTCGCAACCTTTTTGTCCATGAAATACTTCGAAGCTATTTGTCACTCATTGAAACAAAGCGATGGTCCTTGTAGCAGACAGGATAACTGGAGTTAGAGGGGTGGTGTCATGGTGCTAAGCTGTATTGCATTGGGATATAAATTTGCACATAGATGCTCGTATGTCAGGCACTTTGCCCTCCCCGAAAACGATGACCGATATGGCGTCAGGGAGGTGTTTCACATAAAAGAGAACCGTGTCGGCGATTTAAATTCGATACCCCATGCACCTATGCGGACAGTTTTTGGGACCCAGGCTATGGCCACTGGGGGTAAGGGCTGATGAAATTTTCGAAAACTTCGATTTTGCGTAATGTTTCGTTTTGAAGATGAAATTGTTCGCCCCTGGGAGGGGGAAGACAAAGTGCACCCCCAGGATGGTTACATTAATTACATTCAAGAGACATTGGTTTGGTTTTAGAATGAAAAGCACTCCGATTTGGATGTGCTAAGTTAGGCTAATCCCCATATAGATATGGATTCATCTTGCACTGCAACAAATAATAAAGAGAGATTTGTAGTCGCACGAGCAAGAAAGGATGTAAAGGGTGCTTTTTTAGAGGTATAGAACTTCGAATTGAAATAAAACACAAAAAAATCGTTTTAATATCCATCAATTTGGCTTTATTGGAAGGATAATTTTATGCCATTAATGTTTAAATATGATTTCGGGCATGTGGCCGCCGCGGCTGCTTCGAATAAAGCCAAGTCTAGAGGTCCAATTTTGAACCACTTTTTCGAGCATTTGGGGCTTGCACAAGCTGGATCTTGTAAGGTCGTAAGCTAAGATCTTTGCGCAAAATCTTCCATAAAGTTGATGGACAAAGCTCCAATTGCTGTGCACGGTGGCGAATCGATTCATCCGGCTCCTCTTCAACACTTTGCTCTACAGCGGCAATTGTTTCTTCGGTGCGCACTGTTCGACGTCTCTGCGGATGCGTATTATCACATAGAGTGAACGTAGTGCGAAAACGATCCATGGTTAATCGAATTAATTGCTCTGATGGACGATTATGTGGACCATAAAATGAACGGAGATTGCGGTAAACTTCGCGAACTGAACCATTATTTTCGAAATAAATTTGCACGATTTGCAAGCGTTGTTCATTTGTCAACTTATTCATGATGAAATGGCAAACCAAACTAAAAATAAATCACTTGACAGCTGACAAAATGGCCGGCAGTTAAAATAGTGTTGCCAACTTAAAGTTCTATACCTCTAAAAAAAAAACACACTGTACCAGCTGATTTGGTGCGTACCTGGTTTATGGCAAGTTTTTGTAAGTAAACTGTTTATATTGTGATACGGCCAGACAATATGTACTGAAAGTAGCCGATTTAGTTTAAAGGGAGTTGAACTTTAGAGCAACTCTTCTAGCAGCAATTTTATTCACCATCATTTTTGAGGAGGCTGTTTAGCGGGAAATACCCGCCTTAAATTAAATTGTCTGATATCAGACCAGACTTTTGCTTAGACCCTGCCAAAAAAATGCAGGATATGACCATGTGTGGGTTGGGTTGTTTATAATTGACAACAACGTACACATGAAACGCATTTAACTTTTCTATTTCCCATGAATTTTTTTTATGGGAGGTACCACGTCCATTTGCCCTTGACTGTAACTTTTAATGGATGCAAAGGATGCTTGGGCCTATCACCTACAGACCGTCTTTCTTCGAAATCATTCACTACACGATAAATAGTGCGTTTTGTTGGCATGTTGTTTCTCCCAAAAATTTCACGTAACTTTGTCATCGCCACAGTAATCGATGATTGATTTTGATAAAATGTTTTAACGATTAAAACACGTTGGTTTATCGAGTATTTTTCCATAATAAATTTGCCACGCGTCTTCTTCACGACTGCCAAATATGAACTGTCATGACTAATGTTTACCAAAATGGCGGCAAAACAAAGTAGTATACCTTCCCGGCGGACACCCTGTAGTAAGAATGGAAAAGACTGTGAAAATGGTAGTGGTGGGGATAAATTCTCTGACAGAGAGAGACACTAACGAAAAAGTTAGGGAAAGCTTTTATAGTAATCTATGAAAAGGGTAGATACATAATTCAAATAGGTATTCAAAAGAGTGGCACGAAAAGTCGTTAAAATATCGTATAAGATCAAAGAATTTGATAATTTACGAACAAAATTAGTTAATTTAACTACCTAGCGATGAAAGTGATTCGGAATTAATCGAACTTCTTCTTCATGAATCCGAATCCGAGTACCTATATGGAAGAGTTTGTACTGACTGAAGTACAAGCATTCGAGAAGAGGAAAAAGCGACACGACATTCAAAACTACGTGGAGAAGATTGTCCTTTCTTTACCTTACAGCGAGGAAGAATTTCGTCGCCACTTTCGAAAAGAATCTAAGGAGAACATTCAATTTTATTTTTCCGCCTTTTGATACCAAAATCAAAACAAAGGTCAAATAGGACAACAAATTTCGAATTAGCTGTTAATTGTTAGGTGACTGACAGCTTTTTCAATTCTTACACCAAGCTATTTGTTGAGTAAAAATTCGTAAGATTCTCAGTGGAGGGGTAATATCTTGCTCTCTCGATGACGCTCTCTTTTACGAATTTTTCGACTTTAGGAATAGACCTCATATCTTTCTAATATGGGAAGTGCCACACCCTGTTTTCCTATAATATTCTGCTACCTACTTCACGTCACTCATACTCTTATGCATGCAATTTATGTTGTCATAAGAGCAAAGTAATTATGTGCCTCCTGTAAATAAGTCAAAGTCAAAGTTAAATAAAAATAAAAATTATAAACTTGGTAGGTATATGCGTTCGAAATTTGGCCGTAAGGTTTTTCATGTGATACTTAATTTGGAGTAGCCGCCGGTAAGTTCATCTACCTTTATCCGAAGATTGGGCACCTTGTCGTGGTGGGGCGGCTTAAGTAGATTAACAGGATGCTAGACCAGGGTAGTGGCCCAACTCCTCTGGTAGAGCTGAATGTGAATTGAAGAACCAAGACTCAATCCGATCAATCGATCAACCCTTAAACTCCAAGATGACTAGTCTGCAATGTCGAGGGAGCTGTGATGAGGTAGGTAAAACTACTTGTTCACAGGGTTCAGGGGTAATTGAACCGCTAATGGAGACTCCTCAGGGGCAGCTCAATCCTCTGTTGTAATTTAGTTGAGTAGGATAGGTATTGGGGATCTCTGCCTATTCGGTCCGTTTAATTCTCCCCTACTCGTGGGTACATATATGGACCTAAATTTAAATAATAAAAATAATATTCCTTCGGAAAACGAGGTGGAAGGCTTAGGAGGGGTCGAGAAGGCGCTGGAAAGTGCTGACATGAACCCGAATAAGCTCGAGGGGTCAGTGGACTCTGATGGGAAACCAAAAGAGTTAGCAGACCAATCGTCAGTGGAGGTGGACAATGCGGGGCAGAAATGCGCCAAGAGGTCAGCCGGAACTGCGGAAGCCGGATTGGAAGAGGAGAGAAGTCCCGACTCCGAGCGGAAGTTGCACCAGCAACTGAAGCAAAGAATGAAGAGGGTCAGAAGGAGGCAAAGATTGGCCTTGGCCAAATCTGTCTCGGCGAAAGGCATAAGTAAGTCGGTTGAGGAGTTGACTGAAATGGTTGCCAACTTGACGTCGACCGAAACCTCTCCAGAAGACGGTGGATCTAGGAAACGGTTCAAATGTTCCGGGACCATGAATCCACCTAAAACTGTGAAGAAGGGGACGGAAGGCGGAAGGGAAGACGGACAGTCTGTACAATATGGGGTCAGTCTGCAGGTACCACACTCCAGTGGTTATGTGGATGGACAACATTTACAACGGACTATTAGTCAACCCGGAAAGCAGAAATCGTGCAAGGCCGAGCAACCTGGACCAAGCAAGGTAAAGCGAAAGCTGAGCCAAGCTATGGGAAGGAGAGCAAAGCAAGCAGATGCTGCAAAGCCTTACGCTAGGAGTGAGAGAGCCAAAGTTGACAAGGGTGTAAAAACCTTTGCTCAGACAGCGGCGAACGATCTCCAAATGGGTGTTGCCGACATGAGTCGAGAGGGGGGGATAGAAGCTTCACAGTTGAGTATTTTCAAGAATGCTCTGCTGAGGGCTCTTGACTTACTTCCGACAAATGCAGGTGATATCGGTGTAAAGGAGATAACCTTGGAGGAAGGGATTATAGCAATAAAATGCGTAAACCAAGAAACCAAAGGGTGGCTATGTGAGACTGTAGGGAAGATGACCGACCTATGGGAGGGAATCAACCTTAAAATAGACAGGCTTCACATACTAAAGGATGTGGAAAGGTTGATAATCTTCGTTCCCGGTGAACCCGTGAGCAAGGATGTCATCCTTGCCAGACTTTGTCGTCAAAATTCCTGTGTGAAGGACACTTCGAAATGGAGGGTTATTCATGTGGGAAGATATGATGACAAAAAAATTGGTGGAACCAAGCTGACGATCTGGTGTCCGAGGGAGGAAGCGAGGCTGGTTAGACAAGCAGGAGATAGACTCTTTTGCGGGTTGGACATAGCATTCGTGAAGTTCCAAAGATCATCGGAAAAGACTCAACCTGGAAAGCCACCCGGTAGGGCGACGAAGTGATAGACACCATGGAGATGGGATCAACACAAGTCGGGCGGGAGGTGGGCCCGTACCGGGAAAAGCTGAGGGTGATTCAATTGAACCTTCATCACAGCAAAGCAGCATCGGCAATGATGACTAAGTGTTTTGATGAGGATTCGTTTGATATAGCCCTGATACAGGAGCCTTGGATCTTTAGAGGAAAGATTAGAGGACTCCCAAATAGCATGGCTGAGTTGCATTATGCACAAACTAGCGGAAGAATTAGGTCCTGTATCTTGGTGAGGCACGGAGTTCAAGCATATAAATTGCCGGATCTGTGTGCCCCAGACCTTGCAACAGTACGAGTAGGATCAGGTGCGGGAAGTTTTGTCATAGCATCTGCATACCTGCCGTATGATTCTCCAGAACCTCCTCCGACAAGAGAGTTAGAGTCTTTGGTGAATGCATGCAGGAACAGGAACGAGGATCTAATAATTGGTTGTGATGCCAATGCACATAATACAGTGTGGGGCAGCACCAACGATAATTACAGAGGAGAAGCCTTATTCGAATTTGTATCATGCAAGGATCTAGCTATCTTAAACCGGGGAACAGAGCCAACCTTCGTCGATGTGAGACGAATGGAAGTGATCGATGTTACCCTGTGCAGTAGCCAGATAATTGAAAGAATATCAAATTGGAGGGTAATGGATCAGGCTACATTGTCGGATCACAGAGCCATTTCATTTGATGTTCGCTATGGATCTAAAAGGAAAAAAGATCGGAAATACATCAGAATTCCGAAGAACACAGATAGGATAAAATACCTTGAAGTGTTGGAGGAAAAACTGAATGTAATGACATTCGGAATACCGAAAAACACTTGGCATGTAGAATCACAGTTGAAGCATCTGCAATCAGCTGTTGAAGTTGCGTACCGAGTGGCTTGTACACCTACTTTAGTGGAAAAACAAGATCCTGCGCCTTGGTGGTGCCGGGAACTTGAAAAGCTAAAAAAGGCTGCGAGGAAGGCCTTCAATCACGCCATGAGGAGGGGAGAACCCGAAGCATGGGATGAATATAAGGCGAAAAAGAAAGAGCTAAACGTTACTCTGCGACGACGTAAAAGGGAGTCATGGAGGGACTTTTGCTCGAGTATGAGGAGTACATCTGAAGTCAGTAGACTACAAAAGATTGTCTCGAGAGATCCAGTTTCTAAGATCGGACTCATTCGTAATAGAGCGGGGGAGATGGCGGAAACACTGGATCACACAAATGAGGTCCTAATGGAGGTACACTTTCCAGGAAGCTATAAGTCAGCTCAGCCCTGGGCTCCAAGGAAACAAGGAGCGAACAGGATGGATAGGACGGAAGCAGAACGGATCGTGACACCAAAAGCGGTCAAGGGTGCGATAGCAACATTCTCACCCTTCAAAACTGCGGGGCCGGATGGTATATTTCCAGGTCTAATGCAATGGGGTATAGACCTAATTGCACCAAGGCTCAGGAATATATACGTTGCATGCCTAGCAATAGGCTATATCCCGATAACATGGAGGGAAGCAAATGTGGTCTTCCTTCCAAAACCGGGAAAAAAGGACTACACCGAGGCAAAGTCATTCAGACCAGTCAGCCTAACATCCTTCCTGTTAAAAATAATGGAAAGGGTGATGGTGGACTATATGGAGAGTACTGCGCTTAAGATGTATCCTTTAAATAGTAGACAGCATGCATACAGGGTAGGTATGTCTACAGAAACAGCGCTACACCAAGTAGTACGCGTTGCGGAGGAAGAGCTAAATACCGGGGGCATTGCGATGACCACTATAATGGACATTGAAGGTGCCTTCGATAAGATATGCTTTGAAAGTCTGAAACAAGCCTTGGAAAAACGTAGGGTTAACCCACTGGTGGTAAGATGGGTGGACAATATGTTGAATACGAGGGCGATTAATATTCAGACGGGAACCTCAAAACTCAGAGGAAGGGTTAGCAGAGGTTGCCCACAAGGAGGTGTTCTCTCACCTACACTGTGGAATATCACTGTGGACTCTCTTCTCGACAGACTCGAGGCGACGGGCATTCACACAGTGGGATATGCCGACGACATAGCAATAATGGCCAGAGGCAAATTCATGGACGTCACAGCAGATATCATGAGGAATGCACTCAGAGTGGTTGAGCGGTGGTGTCTGGAACAAGGGCTCTCCATTAATGCGGCGAAAACAGATCTAATAGTCTTCACTAGGAAGAGGAAAAATCTGGAATTTCGGCCCTTAACACTTTTCGGATCGGAACTAACAATGACTAAGAAGGTTAAGTATCTGGGAGTCTATCTAGATACTGGACTTACTTGGAATTACCATGTTGAGGAGAAGGTCCGGAAGGCAAAGAGGGTACTACATCAGTGCAAACGTGTATGTGGACAGAGGTGGGGACTCTCGCCTAGGTCAGCATACTGGATGTATACGATGATAACTAGACCCATTATCACGTACGCCTCGGTTGTATGGTGGGCGAAAGCCTCTCAGAAAACTGTGAGGAAGCACCTGGATAGGGTTCAGCGTTTAGCATGTATGGGAATTACAGGTGCAATACGTACAACCCCAACATGCGCATTGGAAGTCATCATGGGGATATTACCGCTAGACTTATTTATTAAGAAAACAGCGGCCCAAACGGCACTTCGCTTGCATCGAGATGCGAAATGGCACCATCGTGGTACGATCTATGGACATAGGAAGATCCTGGAACTTGTTAAAGACGAGATTAGGGAGCTAAACATGCCTATGGATCGAATAACAAGGGTGCGTATTATGGAAAGAAATCATAAAACTCGTATTGAGAACGGATTACTTCCAGAAAAAAGAAATGGTGAAATAGTGATTTTCACGGATGGATCCATGATGGATGGCGGGGCGGGGGCCGGTATCTATTCAGAAGAGCTGGAACTTGCCCGTCACATTAGCCTCGGGAAATACACTTCAGTATACCAGGCTGAGATGATTGCCTTGCTTTATGCGTTGGACTACTTGCTTGAGTGTCAGGTGGAAGGAAGAAATATCCTCATAGCACTGGACAATCAGGCGGTGATCAGATGCATGGAACAAACAAACATCACAACATCACTGGCACTGGAATGCGTACTTAAACTCAATAAGTGTTCATCTAAAAATGAAGTAACACTGACTTGGGTACGAGGACACATAGGGATCGAAGGCAATGAAAAGGCGGACTCCCTTGCAAAACAGGGGTCAACTGAAAAGTTGCTGGGACCAGAACCATTCTCTTCAATTGGCAGAGGAATGGCTGAACAGCTTGTCCACAAATGGATCACGGCAGAACACCTGAGAAGGTGGTCAACCGTGGAACAATGTAGACAAGCTAAAATGGCAATAAAGTGGCCGACCTGCTCCACTCAAAGAAGAGTTCTAAGCATGAGTCGAGGAACATTGAAATGGGTGGTGGCTTTGTCTACAGGACATGGTAATTTCAGGTATCACTTAAGGAAAATGGGCCTTATAGAGGATGATACTTGTAGACTATGCCTGGAGGAATCTGAGACAGCGGCACATATACTGTGTCAATGCCCGGCACTGGCTGGCAGAAGAATGAGGATCTTGGGACATCAATGGGTCGAGACCCAGTCGATGAAACGGATCTCCCATAAACAGATGCTAGCGTTAACACTAGGAATTGAGCCCAGAGAAGAACTGTGGAGAAACCCAGAGAGTCTCTCTGAGTAAGATTTACAGTGGTAGAGAGACGAAAAGAGACCCGACAATGGTGGTCTGATTCGATTATCTCTCGAAATATATATATATATATATAATTTGGAGTAACAAAAAACCATCCATTCTAGCTCCCGTCAGTAATGGAACTTTTCTTTTCAGTCACAGTGTCTGAACATCTTCCTATTCAAACATAATAATTCGATCTGGATAGAAATAATTTATAATGACTTATAGATTCAGGCAATGCGTCCGGTATCTGCAGACTAAGTCTAATACACTTTAAGCATCTCCTCGTCTCTTTACAGTTCAGCGAACAAATACCGTAAAATGTGAATTTAAATTAAAGAATTATACAAACTTGGACTGAGGTCAATGGCTTTTTTTTGGAAATGGAAATGTAACGTTCCCAGTGATGTGCATCAAACTATGATGCCAAATTTCTAATGGGATCCTTTTAACTTGCCCCTTGTCCCGATGGAACATCAACGTATTTCCATATACACACATCGGTATTAGCAGAAGATATCTTAAGTCAAATGTCAGCACAAATGTCTTAAGAGTCCTCGATGCTTCTTCCAGTTCTGCGTTTAAGGAATTCCGAATTCAATTTGTTTTCAAACTTTTAGAGATTATTGGAAAGTTTTATTCGCCTCCAGACTGAGAGTGAGATAGAGAGAGAGAGAGAGATAGAGAGAGATAGAGAGAGAATGGGCTTGGGTTTGGTTTTGAATTCACAATCTTCCCCACTGCATGGGGTAAATTGAATTTGTTTAACTCAGGCGGAAATGTTTTCGGGAATCGCACCGGCGAACGACTGCAGGAGGTACACGTGGTGATGGCGACCTGTCGAGGGCGACTTTGAAAGTTGCCTCTTACCTAATGCAATTTTGATTTAAGGAAACATGTGGCTTTGTGGTTAGTTTTGATATGGCATCTGGGTATGCCTCTGATTCTGATGGAAATATTTGCGGATACGTGTATAAATGTCTATCCCCTTGCAGCGGGACAATTTTGAATGAAAACGAAATCTCAGCAGACTGTGCAGAGCGGACTTTGAAACAAATATTGCCTGTGAAACTTTATCGTGTGCAATTTATTTATTCCGTAGATGGTTTAAGGATGTCCGGAAGGATAAGGTCCACTTTATGGTCGAAATCACATCACTGCAATACAGCCAATTTACGCAAACTGGGTAGACTTACCTTAGAGCGCTTGTAACCTGGGGAGAGTTCGACGCAATTGGTAAAGTATGAGAAGGGTAACCGCTAATTTATGAAGTGGACTTTAGTCATTTATTTGAATGTAATATAAGACATCATTAACGCGCCTTTGCACGCAAATACAAGTAGCGTTGCTGACTACGGCACCAGTAGAAATAGAACAGCGAACAGCAATTTGTGGACAAACTCTTTCATCACATGTAGGCGAGACACCAAAATGTCCATTAGTGTCCCGTTAGCTAGTACTCATCCTGCGTTTACTCTTTACTGTTCCAAATCAAAAGGTTATTTCTCCATTCAAGTCGTTAAGCGTCGCCCCTCTTTTCAAAGTAGGCTTGACAGATTTACCTTTTGAGTCACAAAAAAAAAAGAAGTGAGAAATAATAAACTGGAGGCTTATTATTTCTCACTTCCATTTAGCAGTATCACAAAGGACCGGCTTGCTGTTATTTCTGTTCAGATACTCCACTAAGACCCTAATACACTTCTTTTACAGGCAGGTACTGAAGAATTTTATAAACATTTCATGACCGTTGAGTCGCCTTTGCTGAGTAAATCCGTCCATTGGATTTGGTGCAGCTATTATTTTTTCCAATTTTCTAGACTCAAAAGCCAACAGATCCATAAATCCATACAATACATTTTACCCTAAGCCAGATGGAGTCTCAAAACAGAATTGAAACCATACAGAATACGAACTTAAGGCCTTAAGAGCTGCTTACCTATATGGCTGTCCAAAATGAATTTTCGATAAACATTCTCCAACTCTACTTCTCTTGGGGGATGTCGTATTTTGAAACCATTGGTTCTAGCACCTGTAGCGTAGGCTTTGCCATTTTGAGAGTCTTCAATTTTTTTTAAGCATAATTGTGTCTGATCTTTGCTTGCACGCCCGTCTTGAAGCATTTGCACGATGAAGTGTCCTTTGAAATTTTAATTATTTTATATTTTAGAGGCAGAAACTATAACTTCTCCCTGTACTGATGTACAATTTGTAGAGGCGGAAGACTGAGCATTCCTCGCAGCTGTTAGATGTTGCATTTGTTCTTGTTATACTATTGCATGCTATTGGTTACATTTGTAGCTTTTTAAGCTTCTTGGCTACCATGCTATGAATATCACTATGTGTAAGCGATGGTCGACTTGAATGATAATAAATGGCTTTTAGCCCCAGGTCCTAAAATAGAGGCGCTGGCAGATATCGATACGTACAGCTTCTCCTCTTTTTTAAAATCGAACCAAAAATTCATCTTCAGGATTTTTCCGCTGATCCACTCCCTTTTTAACTTCTGCCCAACACCCTATAGAGGATAGAGATGTAGAGCTATAGGGATGAAGTTTCTCAATTCAGCCGTTCGAAATTGGAAAAAGGTATCCCCTAATTAATTTGTAGGTTGCCAGATGGTAGGTTTAGGGTTGTGTCAACTTTTGTGACGGCTGGCGGTCTGTAGTGTGCCATATGTAACTGCCGTAGGAACTTAATTGATGTCCTTGACTATTAGGTTATAGGTTATAGCTGACTGTTCAGTTTTTGAGGAAAATCCCAACATAATTCTGCACCCCAAACAAACCTCCATGTAATATTGACTTGGGGTTTTTCTTCCAGCATAATATCTCTGAAAATGGGTAACTTTTCTCTTTCCCTGATTACCGGCACCTGCGGGCTTCCTTTTCTTTCATAAGTGCTCTAACTCTTCTGAGAAATCCTGTTCCATTGGTAGCAGCTTCAGCAACAATGCCTTTAATGGAAGAGCTTCTACACATCTCCGCTATATCTGCCACCGAGTTCTTTCTTTTGGGGTCCTTTCCTTTCTTTCATGTAGCTCGGTCGATGAACTTTTCTGTTGTAAACTTTGTGCTATTATTCTTTTTACTAAAGACCGCATTATAGCTCAGTAGCTCCATTAGGGATCCTGGTTTGCTATTTCTCTGTTTTTTCATCGCTCTCCTCGTTGGCAAACCTGATCTCATCAATCTTCGCTTGTCTGGTCGGCTGTTACATCAGGAATAGTCGTCTCTTAATATCATTGGCTTGACGACTTTTCCGGTTGTATTTTACTATCGAGGGTGATACTGCCAAATGACTAATAATATCTCATCAGTATCACTAAGGCTTCTTTCTACAAGAAATGGATTTCATTACGTCAAGATTGTTTTTGTTTCGAGCTTTTTATGAGTTCAAGGAAGGTGTGTTTATAGGTCCTAGTCATAGGTACAAAAATAGCAATCATACAGATATGTAAAAAAATACTCGCTGACTAAAAACAATCAGCAAAACTGCTGCCCTTTTTATACCTAAACCCGAAGACAGCCCAACAAGAGCAGAATTTGCGACGGCTTTTACAGCGTCCATAGAGACCACCCCCGGCATAATTTGAACCAGGGTTGACAAATGTGTTACGATCGTAACTTTTAAGTTACAATGCACTTTGAAAAAATACACATTACAATCGCCCCGAAAAAGTTACACTCAAAGAGTATTTTTTTATTTTGAATTTTTATTTATACTCATTGGCCGTTAGCAATAAAACATTTTAGATACGAATACGACTCTTGTAAAAAATCAACTCTTGGTTTAAATTATAAGAAATAAAACATTCAATTTGACTTTAAGTTAGGAAATAGTTACTTAGATTGGAGTCACCGATCCGGGGCAATTTTCAAAAATCTCAACATTTTCGCAGATTTGAATGTTATGTACATGATTTATTTTCACTTATACGCGTATGTAAAACAGTTTCAATTACAATGGATTTATAACAAAAAAATTCGAAAACCACGTAAGTCAAATGTAAAGTGGCATCCGTCAAATCCAATTAGTTGAAATTCACACTGGGTCGAGTTCCAAGTTTCAAAATAGCTAACAGAAGTTGGCTTTTGTTAAATTTATTTTACTTCTTTGAAATGCTAGGTGGGATCTAGAGTTCACTGCCTACCTAAAGAGGACTTTGAATTCGATTTTTTTCCTATTTCTAATATTAATAATTAATATCCTTTTTTTTATATGTGTATCCATAATTGGTGCTTTTATCCAATATTCGGAAGTTTCGGTTAGAATGCTTTACAGGTTCTCTGTATATATAAATAACGATATACGAGTACATGTTTTGTAGGTTTTGCATTTTGTAATTTTTTGAGTGAAATTGTTAATCCTTTCGGAAATGTTTTTCAATATTGATCATGAAAGTTTATTATTATGCATTGTTAAATTCGTGTGAAATTTTCTAGCCTTTAGCAAACCAATGTAACAAATTGAATTGAATTGCATTAAGTTGACCATATTACCTATAAAATACATTTTCACTTATCGCATATAGCGTTTTCGAGAAAAATCTAAATTCTGAAATCGCCGTGCAAAATAAAAAATGGTTCCGAACTTTAAGCCCACAAAGTCTCAAAACGAAGTTTGAAACAAATGCGCCTAGCTGTAGGCCTCAGAAGCTGACGGACGAAATTGCGTGATATTACATAAAATTAATAAACATCTCGAAATCATTCGAAATTTTGTACGAAAACGATATCTTTCTCCTATTCGTATACGAAAAAAAAAATACAATTATGCCCGAAAAAATACAATTGGAACTAAGATTTGCTTACAGTCTATAGAATTCATTTTTCATCCCTGATTTGAACGCAATTCCGCAAGTCGAACCCCAACCGTCCGTGAAGCACAGAGCTGACAATATAAATAGCGTGCCATGTTTGTATATCTACGTCAAGGACAGCACCTCTGGTATACTCGCAAGCGAATGCACACCCAAGGTGTACCCAAAGTAATTTCCTGTTAAAATGAAATCATCTCATCTTAATTAACACACCTCACGTGCGTCATCATTTCATTTATTTCCTACATTCTCTGGCAATTTTCCGCACGTCAAGTGCGAATGTGTGTTCCTGATGACATTTTAAAAATGCATTACTTTATGTCAGAGCTTCGCTCTTATTCCTCTTATTCCATTGGGGACATTCCAAGACGCAGTTTATATGTACAAGTGATATACCACCTCCACCCCCCTGCGCCACCCAATTGAAGGATTAAACGGCACATTCTTCCTTAATTTAATTTATGCTTGCGAATGTGAGCATTTTCTATTAGCAATTTCCATAATTTAATCCAGCGGAACATATTTGATCCTGATGGAAGGAGCAAAGTGCCTCTTCCCAGGCAGAAGACATCCGACTCAGAGTTATACTTTCGCTCGGCCTATGTATAGGTGGTGAGAAACAAACTCACACCTTGGCGCACCGCGTGCCAAATCTCGTTAGGAGGAAGGCGGGGAACTTTAGCAATTTCTTCAAGATTGCGCTTTTCGCCAGAAAGCCCAGGCATCGTTTTCATCGTTTGGCGGTGGCGGCGGCAGAATTCATCGTCCTTGGCAGTCGTCACCTGGGGTTTGTTAAGAGAAGAATTTGGTAAATCAAGTGTCTCGAGTCTAGGGATAATATACCTACCCCACTAGAACGACGTGATCCTGTGTATACCAGGGTATAGGAAGCTAGGTGAGGATGAAATTGCATGAAGGATATAGATGCGATGAGGGAAGTCCTGCCTGGATGGAGTGTATACCCACTGAAGTAAATGTAAAATGCGAATTGTAGAGTTGGTTTTCTTTTCTCTCTTCGCGTCTTTTATGTTGATTGCTTTTTTATTCACGACTTATTTAATAAATTCATCTGACGAGGACGACGGCGTTGCCAAGAATGGAGCGCGTGGAAGGAGAAGCTGTACAGTAATGAAGTGTGCGCATTCCTTTAGCTTTTCGTTCAACAGAACGAACCTACATATATATACCGAGGCATGAAGCACGGAATGGAAATAAGCAAATTACCAGATATGAAATATGCTCCTGCAAATTTGCAATGCGCCAAGAAGGAAGCACGGAAATATAAACTCGCAACACAATCGGGTCCAAAGAGAATGTCCTTGTACCAAGCAGAAATAAAAGCCAACAACGTGCAAGTACAACAGCTGAGGATGAAAAGTCGTACGGGGTTTGTTGGTTTTTCTTTTCACGACTTTTTTCGCTTTGTGAAGGATAATCGCGGTTTAACGAAGAGTCAAAAACGATGATTTATAACGCGATTTGGTAGATAGCAAGCAGTAGGTCTCGTTGCTCTACGGAATTGATTTGTTTTTGTTTTGTGTATTTGTCGCTTCAGGTCGTTTTTTAAGGTTCCGTACCCAAAGGGAAAAAACGGAACCTTATTAGTTTCGTCCGAACCCACTTGACCAATTTTGTTCCTAGGTCTATCTCCGAAACTAATCGACGTAGAAGGCTGAAATTTGCACACAACATCTGGTATAACCTCTCATTTTTATTTGTTCAAGAATTGACTTTTGAAAAGAGGGCAGTAGGTGTTAGTTGTTAAAATTAATTTATAGAGTCTTTGAACTATAAATTTTAAAATTTGAAAGTGAAAGGCGTTTCTGTGCAGATAGTATGATTCTCCGATTTGCCTGTGCGTTTAAGAAACTCACCGCAACCTATGAGTTTAAGCCACATACATACATAACTTAACCTTTTCGAAAACTCAAAAAAAAAACATTTTATAAGTGGAATTTGTTTTAAAATGTTTTTTTTTGAGTTTTCGAAAAGGTTAAGTTATGTATGTATGTGGCTTAACTTATAACCTTTTGGAAAACTCAAAAAAACCCATTTTATAAGTGGAATTTTTTTTAAGTATTTTTTAACATATCTAGCTAAAATTTTTGTTTACACAGTTTTGGAAATCATATCAGTTAGGTGACGCCCCTCATTGGCCATACACCCAACTATCCGACTTTTGACGCATAGAAGTGGACGGTGGACATGAACGCGGGATTAGTTCAAATCGACCTTTGTTGAGATGAAGTGTTCCCTCCGAGCAGCCATCAATGATCCTCAAGTGTGAGCTATTGCTCTTTCCCGTTGGAACCAAATGCCCAATAATTTTGAATTGATCGAGTCGTGGAAAGATAAGTTACGCGATCCCCGTGGGAGTGGAAAGATTGAAGCTCTCACTGATCAATGTTCTCGGGTGATCGGATGGACCGAGGGATTCCAGATCTTTGTCTCGTCACACTCGCGGTTTGTAACAATAATTCATCCTCGGTCCGCGACAAGGTCCATCCAGGCCACATTGAAGGTAAAGATATATACATATCACGAATCCTGCTTCCATTTATAGCCACCTATAACTTCCAGCACCTCCGAGCTACGAGTATATATAAAAAAACCTCACAACGCTCTTTTACTCGAAAATCTTTTGAGTTCGTGTAAAAATGCTGCCTAAGTTCTGCAAAATCTTTTTTCAGTTGTCAAATTGCTTTGCCGTTGTTCACTTATACAATACACACATAAAATACAATTATTGTTGACAACATAAAACAATCACGTCTATCACAGAATCCGTCGTACTCGGAATTTTGCTACGAACCCCGAAAGTACTATCACAGAATCCGTCGTAGTTGAAATGTTTGCTACGAATTTCGAAATTCGTAGAAAGTGGTATCACTGAATCCGAATGAATCGGAATTTTGACATTTAAATCTACGAACTATTTGATTTTTCGTATTGCGCAGACAAAAAGGAATCAAAATGCAAAAACCGTAAGTTTGTTACAGAATCAAGAATGATAGAATACAAGATTACGCCGTCTGCTCGTCCGCCATGTTGGATTTTCTTTTTTGACAGTTGTGACATCATTCGTGAGCCGGGAAATTTTATTTGAATTTGCGGTTTGTGTTTATGTTTTTAAAATGAGGTGCGCGGCTTATAATTGCAGTTCAAATAATAAAAATGAAAAAAATAGTATTTGGTTTTATTGCTTCCCTAAAGACAAGAATATTAGGTTGCAATGGGTTCATTTTTGTCGAAGGAAAGACCAATTTAATGTCGAAACATCGCGAATTTGTTGTTTACATTTCGCTCCGGATGCTATTGAAAGAAATCTTCAATTTGAAATGGGTATGTTACAATATTTAAGTATAATTTTATACAAATAGCAATGGACATATTTCAGGACTTTGTGTAAGAAATCAACATAAGTTGAAAATGGGAGCAGTTAAACTACTGCTTATGGACTTGAAGGATCGCTTCAAATTAAAATATATATTGACATATCGGCTTAATCAAGATGTGTTGGAAAACTTTTTTGGGGTCATACGGACAAAAGGAGGTTTACATGACCATCCAGATCATCAGGAGTTTAAGTATAGACTGCGATCGTATATACTTGGCTACAATGAAGGCGTCCTATCAGATAGCGCTAATGTTTCCGTCGATGATACGCCTGATCTAGAAAGATTGGATTGTACCCTAACAGGTTATTTTTCTTTGTTTAAATTCCATGGCATAATGTTGAATTGTTTATATCATTATTTATAAAGGTACAATTCTAAAGAGCATAACAATAAAGCCAGAAAACATTGATGTTCAAACTGCGGAGGACAAGGAGCTCACGATGGACTGGAAAATCTGGCTGGATACATTTGCCACAGATTGCGTGATAAAGTGCCAGATATAAGGGTGACCGATGAAAACGACAACACATTTACTTGGGTAAATCACCTCAGCGAAGGAGGTCTTTCAAAGCCAACGACAGATTTGATGCTGCAGATGACTGCCCTTGAAAAAATCTTTGATTCCGTCAACGGAGATGACTTGTTGATATCAAAAGGCTTTTTGAAGACACATCTGGAGTTAGCGGCAAACATAAATTGCGACGAAAAAGTGAAAACTTTATTCTTTAGAGCGCGAATATTTTTTAGGATTAGAAAGCTAAACAGGGAAATTACAGAAAATGCAAACAAAAGAAAAAGAAAATTCAATAAAATAATTCATTGAAACAAATTATAAATGAACAATTATTTCACTTCGAATTCTTTATTGTTTTATTGTTTGGTAATTTTACACTACAGATATTTCACATTTTCAGATATCATGCCCGAACCACAATAGATAGGTAATAAAATTCAACGAACTAAATGATAGATGAAACAGAAACTCGCTATTATAAACGCACATATTTTAATAACAAATATCATTTAAAATTTATCTAAATGTTTCTTAAGTACTAAGAATATTTCTACCCGTAATTCGGAAGTAAAAACAAAACGTACAAATGTCAAACTACGGGTCCCGACTGACGTCACACGATTTTATGCCAATTTTCTTTTGACATATCGGCGTAATCTTGTATTCTATTATTCTTGTACAGAATTATGGGAAAATAATAAGTTTTTGTTCATTAGGTGGAAAATTTCAACAAATAAAATGATTTACAAAGAGCCCAAAAAAGAAGATGTAAACACTTTCTGGGTACAACGGACCTCCTTCAAAACACCAGTACACCAGACACCAGTCCAATTTTGCCTGTCTTTTGTCCGCATCATTCATGTCTAATTTGATCCAGCCTGGACAGAGCTTTGTTTCCAAAATATTCACCAGCATTTTTAACGTGCCTTAAAATGAAGACTGTGCCATTCCAACTGTGTTGGTATCCGCCTTCGCCCATAAATCTTAATACGGCTACAAGCCGACTTAAAGGAGTGATTGAAGAGTATAAAAAAGTAGGACCAAGTTCCTGTTCTAGTTCCTCCAATACATACTTGAATGCTCGTTTGTTGAGGCGAAAATTTTTTTTAAATCTGTAAACTTGAATTTAGTTTGAAATAAAACAAAATGTTCTGCAACAACTCACACTTGATCCTCGAGGTGAAACGGATTGCATGCATCCCTCAGTATCTTACGCTGTATTTTTATTTCATTTTTGCACCTAATATTCTCCTCCTCACTGGCAACAATTGCAAATGCAACAGAATCCATTTCTAGCCCTTTTTTATGTTAAAAATACACAAAACAACGAATTATAATTTATTTATCTCGCATACTTTGACGTTAAGCAGCTGATTTCGAAATTTCGAATATACTTAATAGTGCGGCAATGCCTTTTGTGGTTACATTCGGATTCTATGATATACATTTTTTCGTATTCGTAACGTAGATCCGAATTCGTAACTTTATTACGAGGGATTCTGTGATAGACGTGAATAAAAAGAAGTCTTTACAAAGGTGGGGCCTTGACAATCTTAAATTTCTGCCAGTAGAAATGTACTTAGCAAAAATTGCACTTTATTTAACAAAATCATATATTTCGTAAGCGTTTTTTATTTAATCAAGTACGCTCCATACCTTTTCAGAACCTCCCTATTGAAATAGCCTATCTAATCTTGAAATGAGCGACAAATGCTTCGTGCGACTCTTTTTTTTAAGATTTTGCTTTAATTCATTTAATTTTTTTAATGGAAACACCGATCTGTGTCGATTCGGGACGACTTCTTGCGGATCGAAGCAAAATCTATGCACAAGGTGCTCAGTTCCACCTATAGAGACATTCAATCTTCAACCTACCGCTACCATCGACTAATCCAACAGAATTCGGTCAACAACAATTTATCACCTTCTTGCAGTCACCCTCCTGGACATTTTGACAAAGTGCTGCCTAAAAAGGTACCTAAAATCACTCCTACTCGTAACTTACGATTCCTCTTAACATCAGCACTTAATTCAACACTCTGATGCAAAAACTCTGCACGGACAAAAAAATTGGTCAACAGGAGCAAGAAAAAAAAACGCAACTTTCAAACTGCCAAAGTAGATCTCTAACTTAAGTGCAACTATTGAATAACACGGTTCCTCAACAAGAAAAAAATGCCCGTCTAAGAAACTAAAACTTTGTCCTTCGAATTACTTAATTTCAATGATAGATGATTTAGCATCTAAAACTTAAACAAAGGAGCGTCGAACTTTTCCAAAGAGCAGCGAAATAAAAAGAAATAGCTAAAATGAGACTGGTAAATAATTGCCAGCTACAAAGTTTATTTTCATTCCGAGTTCCGCACGTTTCAATTCCGGTTCTGCCAGTTTCTTGAGAAAAAACAAAAAAAAAAACGTGAACACCCGATATAAAAAACGGAAGTTCCAACAAAAGTTTGCAGCAAAAAAATTAGACACTGTCTGGTCTCTGGTCTGTGCATCGAGAGGAGCATTTTCGTTGCTTCCTGTTCCTCGTGCAGGCTTTCATTTTTCATTGTGGAAAATTGTATATTTTGGTTCGTGTTTTGGTGACTAACAGAAGTTTTTTTTTGTTTTTTTGTTGCGTGTTAATTATTTTAATGTTCCGTATTTTCTAGTTGATTTGGCTGGTACCACAGGCGTACGAGAATGTGTGAAGTATTTTTAACTAATAGAATGTATAGTTGAATTAGTGTTTTAATTTGGGGAACTTTTAACTTTTAATTTGCAAGAACTAAAATAAGTAAAAAAGGAAATGATAATTTAGTGCAGACAATTTGTTATTTGTGTAGTTGGAATAAAAGACGGCAATGAATGAAAGTAGTCAATTCACGATTATTTGATTGAGAGGTACCTAGATGCCGCCATTTCGATGCATCAACTGGAAGTGTGTATAACTTACTACGTTATTGGACTAGCCACAGGTAAAAAAAAGGACAAAATTCCAAGTTTTATAAACAAAAAATTCCCCTCGATATAGTGAACTAATAAAAACCGCGCCTGTTCACTATATCAAAATTGTTCACTATTTCGACCGGGGGTTTTCAAACGTTTACCAAAGATTTTCTTGATATAAATAAAATATTATTTGTTTCTCTTAAATTTTTTTTTATTAATTCAACAGTTTAAACTAAAAAAAAAACAGCAATAAATATATAAATATTATTTCAAAACACATTTTAGTACATATATCAATCTTTAAAAAAACACAGACATAAAGATATTTTTTTTTTAGGAACACAGAGAAATACATATTATTTTTTTCAATAATTATTATATTAAACATGTTTAAAAAATAATTTGCAGAACTGAAACATTTTACATTGAATTTTTCAAAAAAAAAAAAATCCGAGTTCACTATATCGAGATATTCATAGTTCACTATTTAGAGTAGTAGCCTGTATACAATTTTGGTGCTTCACTATATTGGATACCTAGTTTACTGTAATTTCAACTGTGGATCGCTCTAAATGAACTGTGCGAAAAGCAAATTCTGTTCAAAACGGGTAGGGCATTCCAAAGCAAGGAGCAAGAAGTTATAGGTATTTTTGACTCTGCCTGATTAGACATAAGCTAAAATGTTCACTCCTGGACAATGATTATGATACCCTATTTTTAATCGCGACATTTTGTAATTCAACTGTGAAGTGTGAACCCACGGAGTTAATTTAGCTGCGCAGTTCTTATATCTGATCCGGGCAAACAAATACAATCGGAAAAAATAACTGACAGATTTATTTTAGATATGTGTAGGCATATTCATTTCCAAAATGTGTTCTTCTTTGATAAGCACTTCCAGACACCGTGGCGGGTAGGGAAAAGAAAGCTTTAGACCAAAGCCAAACAGACTAAGGTCTCTAACTTCACGGACACTTGTCCGGCTCTCATCACAGCCTTTAAATAGCTAAAATGATGGCAAGTATCGTTTTTAAGATTTTTCAAAATCTGTGGTATATTTGAAACGTTGCCAGTTGTGAACTTGAAGGGCTTAGAACCAGTCCGGTAGAGCTTAACGTATTTAAAGTTAATTTAGTTTAGTTCGGCTCATATTCTTCTGGATTGCTCAAACCCTGTTCAATTCCATACGATTGGCTATAACTTCTGAAATAGACCTCCAGAATCCGTACGTCTTTCCGATTGCAGCCTCAATTCTTCGAGATCCATTCTTACGCGCTGTGAATTCTTGTATCGGTAAGGTGCTAAATTGTTCGAAAAAGCAAATGTAAACGCAATTGCTGCTAACAAGGAACTGTCAACGTTTTTTTCACTGCTCCACTGGGGCCCTACTATTTATGAAACTCGAATCTAAAGTGAAACTGTTCGAATTCGCAAAATCGCAACTCTGTAATTCTATAAGAATAGATATGAAAGCGAAGCGAAGTACTGCCAGCGTTGCCAGACGGTTGAAATATTTCCCCCCAGACAAATCTGAAAAACCCCCAGATTTAGCTATTTTCTAAAAAAAAAACACCAAATTTATTTGTCTCAAATTATTGTAAATTTAAGACTAAATACAAAGACACGAATTTAAAGAATTAAAAAGATTTTTTAGTATATATGTATTTATTTAAAAAAAAAAGGAAGTGAATTTAGATTTCAAGAGAAGTAAAAAAATTAAACTTTCATAAATAAGTCCTAAAATATAGTTATCACATTTCATGTTTCATTTTTGTTTTTGAACATCTGCTCGTGAACATTTTGATCATTTGATCGGAAGGGGTAAAATTGATACATCCCGATCCAGGAACAATCACAAATTGGTGTTGGCAAGAGACAAAATACAAATAAAGCCTCGCTCTATTTATTGCTTCTCATATGTTTGTGACCTTTTCGCAAATGCAATAGTGTGTGATGTATGTAGCTTTAGATAGGGGCTTCTTAATATTCTGGCACCAATGAATATCGGAATGCGTTGGAATGGAATTGGCATAAGTGGAACATGAATTTATTTGGTTTGTTGGTGTTGCTTTATAGCTTTTAATGTTCACTTACGATACTTTTAAGTGAGAAGAAAAAAATAATTGAACACCATTACAAAATAAAAAACCCCAGATTTCCCCCTAAATAATTTCTCCCCCTAGATTTCCTCCCGTCAGTCAAAAAAACCCATAGATCTGGGGGGAAAACCCCCAAACTGGCAACGCT
This sequence comes from Cheilosia variabilis, assembly GCA_951230905.1. NCBI lineage: Eukaryota > Metazoa > Arthropoda > Insecta > Diptera > Syrphidae > Cheilosia > Cheilosia variabilis. Next base: position 20,183,107 of record OX579679.1, on the reverse strand, counting down.
GAGTACTGCCAACTTTTTTTTGTTTTCTTGGTAAAAAATTGGTACTACCTTTTCCGAAAGTTAATGTCAAATTCGTTCGAACTCGCAAATAATCATTCTACATCAAATGTGCCTGCGGAGAAGGTCGATTTAAGAAGTTTTTTTTCTCAGAATGTAAGTAAATAAATTTTATAAATTAATAATTCATGAATATTTCACAAATATAGTAATATGTACAATGTTTGTTTTATTTTGTCCCAGGGAATCATCTAAAAGTCCAAACACAAAAATGTCACAGCTTGAAAAAGTGCAATATATGACCCGGCATCCAGATTTGTCCAAGGGGTATTTAAAAACAGCCTTTATAGTGTTGGGAATAAAAGTTTGTTTTTTGCGAACACATAGTTCTGTTGAAATATTGTTCAACAAGTACATATACATAAAGGGATCTTCCGAAAGGCGGTAGTTTTTAACAACGCTGAATGAAGTTATTTTAGTGTATTTTATTTTTGGATTAAAAATGCCTTTAAATAAATACTGAATAGGAAAACTTTTTCCTGCCAAGCTCCATTATGTAGATTTATCTCTAATCCTCCTTCGTTCAACTTGTTGAATTTGTTCCGGATTTCCTTCAGACTCCAACCTAATTGCGACACAGTCCATGTTTATTTATTATTATTTAATTGTTTCACGATAATTTTTTTGGAATATGCCAAATATAATGCGATACTCGTTTGGGTTATGTCAAACATAATGCGAGAATCGTTCGAAAATCGCAAATTTTTTGGCAAATAGTTTGAAAGTAGAATCGAAAATATCTTTCAAATAGAATCAATAGTAGAATCGAGTTTCATAGTAGGGCCCCTGCTCTCGTAAGAGTGTGACAAACTGCTCGAAAAGCTTGTCTACTCACCTGTTTGGCTTTGGCATAAAAATGTAGATCCCTTACATTCTTTCCAAAAGAAAAAAAAAAAAACCTCACGCACAACGGCCTAGGGAAGTATGCGAAACTTATTACGTGTATTTCATATTTTTGCGTTCACTTATAGGTCCATATAAGTGACTTCCTTCCAAAAACCGTATACCCAGTTCATCAGTCTCATCAGTCTGTAAAATGTCTTCAAAGTTATTTGAGCTATCAAAACGAGCCAGAACCTAGACAAGAGACAAAATTTACACTCTTCAGATTAGTTATATGTATATGTAACTATTGTCCTCCATCCTTCTTACAGTTATGAACGATCTCCTGGGTGAGGAATTAAAAAATCAAGCACGAACAACAGCATTGAATACTACAAAATTATATCATGTGACTCTCAAGTCTCAACTTACCATTTACCAATATTTTAGCACGTCCAAAGTTTTTCATTTCAACTCTGAAGGACCTTTTTTGAAATGAACCTCCTCCTTCCTTCCTTGTTCTATTAAACTTTTTTATCCATGGATTAATGCAAATCGTGCGAAATCAAGAAAATCGGTCTGGATGGAGCCGTCGTCGCCGCCCCCCTGCTGCCACCAACGACAACGACAACGACAACCATGATAGAGCTAAAGTTGAAGTATCCTGCTAAAGGATATTTTACAAGTGTCGTAAGTGGCTTGATTCGAAATGTCCTCGATTCCATTCGAGTACGACAGGATGTAAATATTCCTTCTAGTAGAATGTGAAACGTTTTCTATGGATGTGTGTGAAAGTGGACGTGACTGGAATCCTTTTTTCGGTACAGTGTCACAGCAAATCTCTGTCTTACGGTTCCGTGCGGTTCCAGAGGACAGTCATAGAGAAAAATGGCGAAGGAGTACTTGTTGATTTGCATGCTTTTTTTCTTTCTTTTCGGTAAAAAAAGGGTTTTCTGCTGACTTGTGTAATTGTCCTTCAGATTTTGTTGTGACCTGTGAAAAATTCAATTCCATACATACACACAATGTCAATCGAATTTGAAATTCAATTCGACAATGTCACAAATCGTTTTAAGGGCCACAACTCAGTGAACTTCTATTCGAAACGTGGACTAGATTATATGCTTTGTGATGACGACACTTTGTTGGCAGCAACAGAGTGCGCTTCGAATCGAATGGCGAAAGTGAATTTTAATAGCCCCCGGGTGCTGGAATGAAAATGAAAACGAAAACGGTTGGTCCATTAAAAGACTGTTAGGTGTGTTGCCTGCAAGTGTAATAAGCATATACAACGGTGCGAGGACATAAATTTGAATTTCAAATTGTTATGCTAATTTTGTATTCGTCTCTGTGGCACCTTTTCGTTTCTTTATTTTTTTTTTTTTAAGCACAATACGAACAGCAACAGGATGTCAACCAACAGTTGGACTGAATATGTTTAAATCTACAAATCGCTGTTCTTGATTTTGGTTCTTTATTGTGTTGGGCTAATGACTTTGTGTTGGTCGAAAAGTTAAACTTTAGTCGCATACAAGATACGCCTTTGGTGAGAAGTTAAAGGAGCGGTTTTCAGTTTTGTACAGAAAAATAAGAGACAACTGTTGGCCATACATTTATAAACTGACTTATGGACTTAAATTTGCAATCTACATTTAGAAGCACCAGGTCACCTAGAAAGCACTTGAAAGGTTGTGATACTAGACATTTTCATATCGTGAAGGTTAAAGAAGTATGACGTGTGTTGCGAAAGAGTTGTTGAAGGGGCAGTCGCTGCATCCACAGTATATTTTAATGCCATTTGACAAAGGATTTCAAGAATTTCCGTCCGAATTTCATTTCCTCCGCCTTTTTGTTTCGCATCCTCCTAAGCTCTAACGTGAAACAAATTTCATGTTGGCTTAAAAAGCGATGCAACTGATGTTTATAAAAATTTGTTTCTTAGTCTGTGAAGGAGAATTAACTGGTTTCGGGACATGATAAGCGGTTGCAAGTAGGCAACCAACCAATCGACTCATTAAAAATATCCGTAATCAAAATTTTGCTACATTCTTCGGTCGTTTAGTTGCAAACATGATCAGAAACACCATCATTCACACACTGAATACTTGAAATGTGAGTAACGTGATCTGCAAACTTTCCGGCACGTGCAAGAGCGCCAACTTGCCGCTAGGAATTTAATTCTGAAAATAACCTAAAATCAGTGATAGGATCCACTTTGTTTACTCCCCCTAAAAGGATCCTATGTCCTCATTATTAAAACGGTTTCAACTTTGTTTTTCTAAAACAATGACTACATAATGTAATCGCAAGGGTAAAGTTCAACGAACGAACTTTCCCAAAAAGTTGTGTGGTCTTTTCACTCGGATGCTTACATTAATTATGAGAAATTCCTAAATCCCAGGCAGCAATTTTCGTCCACAACATGCTGAAGGTGATAAAGTAAATAATGTATGGCATTTTCCAGACACGTGTTACGTGCGCCTATCGTTGTGTTGTTGTTGTTGTTGTTGAGGCTTGAGGGGCTACCTAGGATGTTAAAAAATATGTTTTTCATGAGAGGTATTTGAAACAGCATAAGTACCTACATTTTCTAGATAGCAGTTTGTATTCGGAATTGGCGTTGCTGAAATTGTTGTTCTCTCTCTCTCAAATCGCCTTTGTTCATGCCTTTCAGAGAAGCAAAAATATGTCTTACTGTTATTATAACAATAACTACGTTTAACCCATATATAGATCAATACATCTACCTAAATGGCACTGACAAAATATTTTGCATCCCTTCATTGGATTCCTCTCGATATTTGATGTACCATTTTGCCAATCGACTCCGTTCGCCGTAGAGACACCAGAGGAGTTCCCAAATGTCCCACAATGCGATCCACATACAAACAATTCGATTCGTTTGGCAAATGGGTTTGTCAAAAATTCCATTCGTATCGTATAGGTGAGTCAAAGAAATCGACAAAAGACAGACACTGCAAATGTGATTCTCGAGAGAGCAGCAGGATTTCGCTTTGCTAAGGGAAATCACCCTGGAACGGTATTACAAGTATTCACTTATTTGTATGGAGCTGATGACGTTTGACATTGCACTTTATCCTTTAGATTTTTTTTTTCAAAGTTCCTAGGTAAAAAATATAAAAAAAAGTTATAGGTTGCCAAAAAAAATGGTGTATCTACCCGTACATCGTCGGATGTGTAATCTAAAGATTGAAGAAAATGTAAATATTAAAAATCAACCATTGGTGGCCTTAGTGAAATCAGGAATTTTCAATTTAGCCAGAGAAAAAGTGTTTGATCTTCCTTCATGCGATTCAGATGTACATAATAACGTCTAGCAGTAGGGTAAATGTTTCAATTTCAGGCGAAAGTTCTTATTGAGCTTGTTTTCAGTTGATTTCATCACCCCGGGGCACTAGGAATTCGAATTGGAACTTCCTGGGGCACTTGTTTTTCTGTTTCGCTTTTAGCAAATAAATAAATAAGTCAGTTCTGTCGAATTTGAGAAGTCTTAATTTCCTGTATGTCGCAGAAAGCTATTGATGGCTATAAATATTTGTTAAAGTACTGGCATTGTATAGTATTCTGTTTTTTTTTTTTTTTGTTGTATTGATCAACAGATATATTTGAGTATTATATCAAGTTAAAGGCAGTGAAGTCAGAAAAAATTAATTTTATTGAATAAACGGTGAAAAAATGTAGGCGTCCTAAGGAATATTTCAATGAAAGTTTCATTGAAATCTGACCATAAGGTAACAGACATAAAACCGTTTTAGTGAGTAGAATGCAGAAGTAATATGGGCGAGATTGAAGAGGGTTTGCCAAGCTTCTCTGCAATGCTAAACACTATAATATCAGTATGATAGCAACAGCCTTAAATTTTTAAACATAACGGGCCTTACTAATAATCGTTTTTAACCTTCACACTAAATATTTTGTAGGTCACAATTTCGTTTGGAAAATTCGCCATTGTGAGCTCGAAAAATTTAGCTCGAACACTAAAAATGATTATTAGTATGGCGGAACATATTTGGAAATTGTTTGGAAAACGTGTACTTTGATTCCTTTATTTAACTAGTTACACAACTGTGTGTATAGCTGAGAAGCAAATATTTTAAATAATAAATAGGAACGTTAATATATCAAAAACTATTACAATAAAAAATAATGTGATCCATTTTCTTTTACCGTGATATAATCCCTAAGTTTGTGGAAGTTTTATTTTAATGATCTTAATCTGTTCCTCCGCGTGGTTTTATGCAAAAGGAAGCCCAATTATATTCATTTACTTAACACCTCTCTGACAAAACCTGAATCGTCTGTCGTTTTTAGACTAACTCGCCAGGGAACGAAATGCGAATTTGTCAATTTCTCAATACCCAAATGTATGGTGTGTTTTATTGTGACGTAGTTATTTCTTATAAATTCAAGATTCTTTAAAACAAAGCAATGTATTAAAAAGTTGTGTTCTCTTTTGGAAGCCTCTTGTATACGTGCTAGCAGCGTTAGCGATCAGTGGTGCCATTTTGGATTTTTTTTTGCTAAATCGAGCATATTTTAACTTTAAATTGCATATAAGTATAAATAAAATATGCTATAGGCAATCTAGCATATTTTAAACTTTTAACATAAAAACGCAAAGACCTTATACCCATCATAAGAAACATTTTCGATGCATCTTTTGCTATACAAATTACGAAAGCATCTATCAAATTTGTCTGTATTTGGCATTACTGAAGATTTATATGACAATTTGTCCATTTGAAGAGTCAAAGTTTCTTCCTAAATGGACAGGCAAATATATTCGTATATTTATGGCTTATTGTTTCTTTTAGCTTTTTTTCTTGTTAAAGACGTTTTTTATTTATTTATTTTATATTAAATTTATTTCTTAATTTAGCACATTCCGTTGAAAAATTTCTGGCAGCACTGTCAGATATCCAAAATCATAAAGTCGGCCAAGAGTTTTAAAAGGTTCCTAGTACGAATAAACAATAATAACAAAGCAAAATACAGATCATAAATAATAGACGTCCGTGCATGGTGGCAATGGAATAACGATAACGAGGGAACGGAACGGAATACTTAGCATTGGAATGAAGCAAAACCATACGTATGGACTGGACGCATAGGTACACAGAGAATATTTCCAAAGTATGTATTCACTTTGTATGCAAATTGGGCAATGGGCGTTTTGAGTAGTTTTAATGGAAATAGTGGCCCGAAAATCGCCAATGTTGTAAAAAGGGGCGAAAACAGAAGATTTTTGAAAATTCGCCGTCGGAAGCACTGAGTTGAGGACTGACCCCCTGAGGTAAAAAAACAGCTAAATGGGGACTAATGTTCAACAAAGAAAATATGAAAACACCCATTCCCGCCACTATTGTTATTCATTTTCTGATTCTGATGATATTATTACCAGAAAGCGAGTGTGAATTCGACGAACAATTGAGAAATATTTATGGATTTTTATTAACCTATACTATAGTTGTAAAGTTCATAACTGATGAAAATGACTATCTTTTAACCTAGCAACAAGCCTTAACAAGCAAAAAAAAAAATAAAGTGCACGACTGGGTCGAACGTAACTTTCTCGTTCATCAAAATTTTCGGTTTAAATGAATTGGGAGTTGCCTGATTGTATTAATTTCAAGTTGTTGGATTTATTTTTAGGGTGCCTATTCAAAACTATATTAAATATTAGCTAAAAATAAGTTTTGCGTAGCTTTTATTTAACTTTCATTGCAAGTGGGCCATTGTAATTATTTCAAAAATATACCGTAGAAATTTGAACACAGATCGAAATTTGGGTACTCATTTTTGAGAAATATTTCAATATTAAAATTTTTTGGGAAAAAATAAGTACGGGTTCTTATTAAGAATACTAACATTATCTTTAATATGTATTTTGATCAAAATCGTTAGAGCGGTTTTGTAAAATTTGGCAGACAAAACAGAACCAAATATTGCAATGTTTAGTTTGAAAAATACTATTGCTGAAAACCGAGTACAAGTTAATGTTTGGGATGTAAGCATTACTTCGTTTTTAAAGGTTTATCGAAGTCGAAAATGGGATTTTCGAGATATGAGCAGTTTTTAAAATTAGCGTTTTCGGTGATTCGAATTGAAATTTAAGGACGCAATAACTTTGAGAACATTAATTTCACCCTAATTTTGCGTTTTGGTCAAAATCGTTACTGCCGTTTTCAAGTAAACCAAAGAAAACTACATTTTTAAAAAAAAAATTTTCCAAAAAAACATTTTAAGAAAATATGGAGAAAAACTGAGTTTGCCATTAACTTAGAAATTATCATATTACCATATTAAATGTATTTTTGTTACAATCGTATGGACCGTTTTCGAGATATGCCCAAATTTCGAAAGTACCGTTACTCGATTTTTTAGCGGTTATGTTTATCTCACCTACTTAAGCTTAAATATCAATTTTTGTTGAAATCGTTAGAGTCGTTTTCGAACAAATCAAACTGGTATGAAAATTTTGTATGGGAAGTACCATTAATTTTGAGGTTACCATGCAAAAAAAAAAACGGCCCCGAACTGTAAGCCCCCAAACTGTAAATTCGAAGTTTGAACGAAATCCGTTTAGTCGCTTAGGCTGTAGGCCTCGGGACGTACAGACAGACAGACAGACAGACAGACAGACGGACAGAATTTTGCGACCCACTTTTTTGAGTTCGCCTATCATCGTAATGTCAGAATTGATTAACATCTCGAGTTCGAAATTTTGTACGAATACAATATCTTTCGCTTACTACGTAATGGAGAAAGTTAAAAAGAAGATATTTCTGCTAAAGTGACGTCTACAAATTTGAAATGAGTATTATTAGCAATAAAAAAGACAGCGACATAATATTTCTGTTTCATCTTCACTCTGTAAGTCTAGATTAGAGTGAGAATTTCAGTTGTCAAATGTCACAACAGCATTTGACATTATTGTTAATGAAGGCTTATTAAAAAAATGTTGTAAAACGTCGCAAAAATGTTTAGCCACTAACACAAAATGGAACTGACAGTTTATGAAACAAAAAAACTGACACTTTTGCCTCCAAATGAAATAATGTACACGGAGAGAAAATAAAGAGAAAAACAACCAACTGTCGTCAACAGTTTTAGTTCTTTCTTCTCAAGAAAGCAATAGGTACCACGTCAAAAAATGTGAACTTAACTGACGTGTTATGTTCATAACTTCGCAGAAACACGTCACCAAAGATATCAGCTTCAATCGTCTCAAAAATCTTCATCTTAAGTGACTATAAGCATGAGAATCTCCAACGATGCAATATCGTTAACTTCACTGCTAGCCCATCAAATAATAAAACTAAGCGTGCAGCGTTATATCCATGAGCTGAACGATGGAATAGAATCCAAAGCAATATAATATTAAAATAGAAAAGGAAAAAACGAAACAAATATCAAAAGACGGAGTCGAATTTCCATTGAGCTTAAAATTCATAGCGTGTCACCATAACCATCACCACGACTGCCTACTTCCAACATCAATACCGAGGACATGTTCGGAAGGAAAACTTTTGTAATAGTCCACTACGAAAGGGACAGAGGTTCACTACCATTCAGCTTTACGAAATGCTTCGGAAATGCCCGAAATAACTACAACTTTGAGACAAAATGCTGACGGCAATTTGACTCGAATAGCACACAAGGGATTTTACGACCCATTTCGACGTGGTAATTATAAATTCCCGATATGGAGTTACAGTCCCTGCAGGTATCCTGTGTTCGAGTCTGTCTCACACTACCCGGTATAATAACTGATAATGGGTTTTGATGTGACGTGACCGAAATAGACAAATCTAGACTATAAAAAGTGGACCGACCCGCCACTGGGAGTATAGACCGTAAATGTGTAGCTAAAAGGATTTTTGTTGCCTTCCAAAATGAACTAATAACCGTCTTAATGGATTAGCAAGGTGAATATTATAAATTGATTAGTCTTTTGTGAGTCTAGAGGGCATTGTTCGCACGAGGAGAGGGGCAAGCAGCACGTTTAATTATTCGTCGCGACATTTGTGGAATGTGTATGGAAGTCCGTTTTATATGCCTTTACCTATAGGCACTGTGGGCTGTCCTTAATCGAGCCATTGGGTTTTATAATGCCATTGGAAATTATTAAGAGCTTCTTGGTATTCCTCATGTGCAATGACAGTTGGACTTGAATGAAGATGTGATTTTAGTGACGAGATGAATTCCAATCTATGTTTAGGCCTACCTTGTGATGTGCTTTTTGTCCAAGGCTGAGGTGAGCTCGTCGGATCGCCAAGGTCCTTCCCAAAGAAACACGAACTCTGGGTTTGAGGAATTTCTTACAATCTTTATTTAAACCGAACTATATAATAGAACAATAATTTAATCTTATGATGGATGCGGCTATACTGGTCCTGGTCGTCTGGTGCGGGCAGCGGCTTGGTTTTCTTCGGCGGCTCTGGTGGGCATGGGATAGCCCCGGCGGTCCACGGGATAGTTTTGCGACAATCCCGTCGGTCTGCAGGTCCGTCTTGCGACAGTCCGGCAATCTACAGGTCCGTCTTGCGACAGTCCTGGCACTCGGGGTCCGTCTTGCGACAGTCCCGGCAATCTACAGGTCCGTCTTGCGACAGTCCTGGCACTCGAGGTCCGTCTTGCGACAGTCCCGGCAATCTACAGGTCCGTCTTGCGACAGTCCCGGCAATCTACAGGTCCGTCGTGCGACAGTCCTGGCACTCGAGGTCCGTCTTGCGACAGTCCCGGCAATCTACAGGTCCGTCTTGCGACAGTCCTGGCACTCGAGGTCCGTCTTGCGACAGTCCCGGCAATCTACAGGTCCGTCTTGCGACAGTCCTGGCACTCGAGGTCCGTCTTACGACAGTCCCGGCAATCTACAGGTCCGTCTTGCGACAGTCCTGGCACTCGAGGTCCGTCTTGCGACAGTCCCGGCAATCTACAGGTCCGTCTTGCGACAGTCCTGGCACTCGAGGTCCGTCTTGCGACAGTCCCGGCAAAATATGCTAGTTTCCTAGCACCCAAAAACGGCGAATAGTATTTAACTATTTCGCGGAACAAAATCAGTGGTACACGGGATTGGTACGGTCAACGGTCTGAATTTTTGCTCGATTTGTCTGTCATTCCACTGGCGTCTTATGTTATTCTTGAGGCCAAGTCGGTGTGAATTCTATTCACGAGTGCAAAAACTATTTTGCCTTGAAATGTGTACCAACGCCTATTGCCAATCTGCTGTTAGAGCGAGAACATGCCTAGTTGGTTGGGCATGGTGAAGGGTGCGCGTTGTTGTAACGATTGCTTCGTTACAACCTTATGGTCGTTGAAGTGGGAGTTTTGCCATTAAGGATGGAAGGGATCTGGTTTTTTGTGTCGCATATGAATGGCTGGATTGAGAAGCTTTAATACGAGAGTAGTAACTACTTCACATATGCTCGGGGGCTGTGGAAAAATGCATTAAAATGTTTGTTTGTGTCCTTCGGGGGGTTGATCCTGTAAATTAACGCCGACCACTGCACCACGAATGTGACTCCGCTTCAAAGTATTTTTGAGAGTGTTAGATTTAACCCGAGGGTAGCATTTTCTAGAACAGTTTTTTGAGTAAATACCCGTAATACGACTATACCAATATCTCTACTGGGGCAATCGCACATTTCTCGCGCTGTTCGTTTTATTATTTTATTTTCATTTATTTGTTCTTGAAAAACTTACACTGTAAGACAAAAGAGTGATATGAAATAGTGAAGATTATAATTTTCAATTAAGAATTATGAAACAAGCCACAGAATAAACATCTTTATGAGAGAGGAAAAAAAGAAAGAAAATAAAAGAAAAGAATTTAACAATTAAACTTAATCATACATCTCCATTATAAGTCCGACAGAATTTAAAGGATTGATTCTGGAAAAAAGACCAAAGCTGACTTAACATACTGTACACCTTGCCCACAGTCGCATTGGTGTGAGTATCCCATGTTAACCTTCACACCATTCCCAAGTTTCTGCTAGTTTTAACATATTCAATTTTGGAGCCATACTAAGCATTATATCTGGAAAGTAGGAGATATCTAACGACTTTTTACTTATTACAAGACATTTCGATTTTAGGGGGTTTAGAAAGAGTCCGTTCTTCTCTGACCAAGTGGATATCCTCCCAAGATCACTGTTGATAGAGTTTGCGCAATCTTCTATCATTCCAAGAGGGCAGCTTTGATACAGCTGGACGTCATGAGCATACATATTGACTGATGATGATGCTGATATTATTGAGGGTATTTCATTTACATAGAGTGAGAAAAGGAGAGGTCCACTAATCGAGCCCTGCGGGACTCCTCTACTGTTACAGAGGAAGTCAGATAAACGATGACCCATTGATACGGCTTGTTTTCGAGACTATGGAGATATGAAGACATTAGAGTGACAGCGGAATTTGAGAAGCCAAAAAGCATTGTTAATTTGTTGCACAGAATAGTATGATCAACGGTATCAAAGGCTTTCGAAAAGTCAAGAAGCACTAAGAAAGTCATTTTGTTTTCGTCTAGTGATTCTCTAAAATCATCCACCACTTTTATAATCGCTGTTGTGCAACAGTGATTTTTTGGGGTGAGCAAGTTGTTTGTGAGAATGTGCGAATTTATTTGTCTTTGCAGTTCTCAAATATCTTAGAAAAATAAGATAATATGGAAATCGGCCGGTAATCTTTATTATTACCACTTTTTTGAATGGGTATTATTTTTGCAGTTTTCCATTGTTTTTGGTAGACACCAGTGGTAATGACAAAATTAAAGACATGCACTAGAGAAGGGAGAATGACTGGGAGAATTATTTTGACAAACTTCGGATGTATTTCATCGAAACCAACAGCATTCGATTTAATGGATAACATATAACAAACAAGCAACAATTTCTGTGTTATTAACACAAGCGAACTCAAAAGCACCAACTAACGAACTGGGATCACGAGAGACAGACTGATTTGAAGAAGCGACATCTGGAGCAGGAAAAGGAAGCGTAACAAAACTCTTATTCAGAAGGTTTAAATCAAGATTATCATCAACTTTGGGAATGTTTCTGCTAGTTCCAATCCCGATTTCTCGCAAATTTTTCCAAAGCTGTCGTTCCTTCATTACCTTACCCGCTCGAGAACGGTTTTGTATAAACTCTCCCTGAGTTTCCTTGCCGGTGTTTGCTTTTGGGTTAGAGCCCCCGAGTTCGGCTTTAATGTGTCTTGATTTAAGAACGCTGAAAATCCTGTCGTGGGGTCATTGTTTAGGTTATCTAGAGTTCTATGTACGGCATCAGTCTTGACAATTTTGAAATCACCTTCAGTTTTTAACAATAGAGTGCATTCTTTGTCTTATGGTGCCGACAAAATGTTATAACTCGGTCTCAACTCTCAACACATCTACCTCTAGTCTAAGCGTCGAGAGCTGTATTAAGATCTTCCGGACGTAGCTTGTTACGAATGTAAATCAAAAGTCTTTCAAAAGTTCGCAGAGTGGATGAGGTGAAGGTGCATCTCAAGGCGAAATATTACTGTACCTGCGGCTAACTACCTATATAATATGTCTGAAGCTCAAAACATTTTCCTAGGTTTCCTAAACAATTGCGTGTCCAATTATTTAGATGCCGCTCCTCGCCCCACCTCATAGCTTAACTCCCGTATAACAACGCATTTCTTTGATGTCGGACGTCGGACATCTCAAAGCTTTTATACCTGCAAACCAGAGCTTCTGTTAACTCCAGTATCGTCCTTATTTTCTCAGCAATAGTCGTCAAATCCGCTGTAAAATCAATCTTATCGGACTGCCTTAATAATGCATGTAATTTTTGCATGCCTTGCTGGCATTTATTGCTTAAGGCACGCTCGCATCGTTACGTTGGTAAAAAAAACTATTACTTTACTTGCCTGGTGATCAACTTCACCTTTCGCCATAAATAATTGAAGCTAATTACTGTCACTCAACACTGAACCCACTATCTTCCTTAAAAAGTTGTCTGCATCTGCAGGACTGCAGGTATGGCAAACTTTTCCATGCGACGGATTCTTTTAACAAAGTGTCCCTGCCGTGCTGTTCTCCGCTTTTGACGTCTGAAAGCATTCCAAATGACTGCAAGCACAAAAGTATAGCCCGTGTCATAATGGTGCATTGACATAACCCATTTCCTGCCACGTGGGGTCACAGTAAGTCGTATATGCTAATTACCAATCCACTATTCTATTTAAAGGATTAACCTGTGTGGAATAACCCACATTGCTTGACTCGCACTCAAAACCCACATTCTGTTCCACACACAAATTCGTAAGAATAAATTAATTTTGCGCCTTCAAACGCTACAACTCTCCTCTAGGTATACCTATATCTACCTGTGTTCTGTGCATGTGGCACGCGACCATCGCACACTCACGATAGGGGGTATAATAGACTGTGCACGTGTACATTCATTGGCTGTCGGGCGCACCTACCGGCACCAAATCCGTTTAGTCAACTAAATCATTTGAAATTTTCTCAAAAGCCGGTGCCGCTTACATAGATCTTCTATTCCAAATCCGCACGCGTTTATTCGTTTCAATTCACAATCACAACACTGCTCGAACGAGAAGAAGTAAATCCCGCCCATTGGACTTTTTCCAGGACTAAATCCGGATGAACTGGGCTCATATCGTATGCAACAACTATAAAGAAGGATCACCCATCGGCATCAGCACAGAACGTAGACCCTTACCTTGCATATATATAAAGGCGGAAAGGAAAAACGAAATCGATTTCATTCAGGAAAAAAAAGAAACAGTAAAGATGTGCATGTGGACCGTCAAAGAATACTCTTTCTTTCGCCGAGCAAAATCCACTACATCCTCACGACAAAAGCCATTGCGCATAGCACTGACAAATGTATTTAGGTAGCATATATCCTTCGATAATCCTGTTGTATAGTAAACAGGAAAAATTTCCATATTCACGCACCTTGTTCGCATTGGAAAGACAAAGTCGATCTATCCGCATATCCCGACGAGAATCATTATACATGTTTATACAGACGTTAACGTTAGTTACAATTCAATTTACGTCCTGTTTACTTTCAAAGGATCTACTCTCCTTTTGGTAGGGTTCACAGAATTTCTCCGAGCTTTGCTGAATTTTTGCTGAGTTTTTTTTCATGTGCACCACTTTTTCCTTCATTTTATGCCAGTGAGTTGTAAATCTGTTTCTTTTTCAATTCGTTTATATCCTGTGTGAAGTTCTTTCGTCCTTTATACTGTGCGAACGTGAGCTGCAAGACAGGATAAACACATCCTCGCTTTCGGTGAGTGATGGGTAAGTGCAGCGCAGTGGTCTGTCGCCGTTGTAAAGGATATATATCTACCAACGAACACAAAATGTATGTTTTGTTCTTTATAACAGTTTTTGAGATTTTAATGAGTTTTTTGATTGCATTTATTGTCACACAGATGATAATCCTTTGAACAGGTTTAATCTTTATATTTGCTTTGGTAATGAAAAAAAGGGATTTTAACGAACGAGGGTTTGTCGGCGAGCACTAAGACACAGTTGGATTGTTGGAAATTATTATATCGATTATTAAAGTGGAAATGTGTTAAGGTTTACACCTTTCGAGCTGAATTCTGGGCAGGCTCTAGGGGCTTAAAAAGGGTGAAGTGCGGTGGCATTGTGAAGGATTATACAGATTGGTAGAAAAACGAAGCTTAGAGGGTATAGCATTTGATGTCGGAACAAAATTCCTCGCTGCAAAAACAAAGACCGATTTTTTATACAGGGTGTCCGCCGGGAAGGTATACTAGATACTTTGTTTTGCCGACATTTTAGTAAACATAAGTCTTGACAGTTCATATTTGGCAGTCGTGAAGTAGACACGTGGCAAATTTATTATGGAAAAATATTTGATAAATCATTTATCAAAATCAGTCATCGATTACTGTGACGATGACAAAAATATCATAATGAGTGACGAGGCACATTTTCATTTAAATGGATATGTGAATAAACAGAATAGTCGGTTCTGGGCAATGGAAAACCCTCTAATTATTCATCAGTCACCTTTGCATCCATTAAAAGTAACAGTCTGGTGTGCAATTTGGTCAGGAGGAATCATTGGACCTTACTTCTTTGAAAATGAAAACGGCGTAACGGTAACTGTGAATGGGGAGCGATATCGTTATGATTGAAAACTTTTTAACGCCACAACTTCATGCTTTGGGCTTGATTAGCATGTGGTATCAAGAAGACAGTGCCACATCGCATACAGCCAGGATTACAATGGAATTACTGCGAGACCTCTTTCCACAACAAGTTATTTCAAGAAATGGTGATGTTGATTGGCCTCCACGGTCGCCTGATTTGACTGCTCCGGACTTCCTTTTGTGGCGATATCTGAAAAGCAAGGTAAAAACAAACCAGAAACGCTTGAGCAACCCAAACAAAATATTCGTGATGAAATTAATGAAATACCGCGTGAAATGTGTGAGAATGTATTGAAAAATGTGCTCAAAAGGGCTCGCATTTGTGAGACTAACAGAGGCGGACATTTACCTGATATTGTATTCCATACATTGCTGACATTATATAAAACATTTATCAATATAAGAGCCATTCTCTTTCATTTAATCAAAAATTATAAACAAACAAAGTAGTATACCTTCCCGGCGGACACCCTGTACATGTCGGCGGGTCTGTTTTAGTTAAACAACTTTTTGCCATTCTTTAATCAATCCAACAACTGTTTCCAGTGCAAAATTTTGATGTGTAAGGGTTACTTTCAAATGCGCAAACGGCCTGTGGTCGAGGGTGGGTATTTTGCTCCAAGAATAATTCGCAGGTCGTCTAAATAAGCTGAGCCAAGTAAAAAGCTGACAACATTCAGCATTTACCATCATAATCGGGGTTTGTCCAAAAACTGTTTACAGTCTAGCAACTTCTCGCTGGAGCCACCCTCCGCAGACAACTGATCCACAAGTGGTTGCTGGTAGGATTTTGTGATTGAACGAATGGTCGCAAGAAGGTCCTTTAAGACTTGTTGCGTTAAATTCTATGTTTGCAGCGAACGAAATCGACCTACAGTTTTATGCCAAACAGAAAGCTTTCTCAGGACAGCTTTACTTTTGGATGTCAAGCGCTCGTGTGAGGTGAAAACGAAATTAAGATTTAATCTGTGTCTTTCGGCGGTTGTATCTGAGACCTCTTCCTCACTGAGCCACTGCCCCTCTGGCACCTATAAAAAAATTATCCTACACTTGCACCTTAGAAGTAGTAGGAATTTCCTCCTACCCAACAGACGATTGCCGAGAATATAAATTTAATAATGTCCTAGTATGACCAGAACCAGAAATAGTAGGTCAGTCGGGACGGACCTCATACTCAGTGACACAGTTTTCGCTAAAGTCGACGTAAAGTATACGACTTGTTATATATATAGTAAATTGAATTTACCAGAAATAAATATCAAAATTTGCATGATACCATCCGGCAGAAGAAATTTTGGCATCCTTGAAAGCAATTTCCGTTTTATTTTTATTGTAGTTTCCAATTTATTTACTTCGCTCTCATAACAAGCACAAACTGATTCCGTAAAGGACTATCCACTGCTGAATGTGCAAGATGTACTGACTTCTCATAAGACCACATGACTTTCACTTTGCCAATGCAAGGCAAACCCCTAGCTACTTCGGAAGCTAAACAACAAAGATGAGCATCATCCGCCGTTGCGGTTTCTTTTCCAGCAAATTTAAAGCAAATTGCTGCAGAAGTATTTCCACCAAAAGGATTGTATATCCATGGACCAATGATGGAGAGCAAACTTCCGCATTGCTATGTACCCTCATCAAAGCACAACAAGGCCACAAGACGACGCAGCATAGGCAACAACAACAAAAACAACCACAACGATGGTAGGTATTTGAAAAATGCTTCAATCAAAACAATATTCAGGACTTCTGGCATTGTTCGCTAAACCAAACAAACGCAAAACTTAACCCAAAATATTGGCATTGCGAGGGTCGAAGTCTTCGAAGGATATCGGGTCAAGAGGTATTCATAGGCTGACATAAAATCGTGAGGACAACTTTACCTCCATCGCATCTCCGTATCAAAGTGGGAGCCTTGCCTTTCCGACAGCACCTCCTGCCAGATGGATATATATTTGTTCATAAAGTCATCTTGCGGGAGGGTTTCACTTTAATAAAACCAGCATACACACCCGCACAGTTACCGCACTTCAATTTCTATATTCGCATCGTGCTGGTTATGCTTGAGGTCGACGTCTCGAAAACAGGATTAGCAGGTCTCCCGCATACATACGGATGCATGTCTTATTGGAAGCATCTTGAGTTTGGTTTTCATTAGCAACGACGAGATGATGGGTGGAAGGACGAACGAACGTGGAGTGGCTGCTGTTCCAATTCTATTCAGCAGAAACTGAATACGGCGAGGCTAGGAGCAAGCAAAAATATATAACTGGCTGTGACTTTTTTTTGTATGTAAAGGCCTATACGGCTACAACAAGTGAATGTGTATACTGTTCGTCTCCAAGTCATCTGTGATCCAATTGTGTCACATGCATAATAAATCTTTTTCTTCTCCCTTTACTCGTGCGGTGCTGAATGTTGGGTTGCGAACGGAGGGTGCGGCACATATTCTTGTACGGCTTTCGCTTCCACCAAAGTCGTGTGTTTTGGTAGATATATTTTTCTAGGACTCGGTGCATCTAATTGGTGGCATGGTTTTGTTATACCGAAATCGGGTGAGGATAATAGCAGTGCAACCATTGTATGTATTTACATGCCAAGTCGACGGAACGAAGGATGCTTCCCTTTGCATGTGGTTTGCTGATTGGAGACCTTTTTTAAGGGCAGATCACATGTAGTAATGGAACCGAAATGAAATTGCGAGTTCATTCTGCAGATTGCATTGAATTACTGGGATTGCTCCGAGTTAGACATTTGAGTATCCCTCTTCGACAAAGGAAGAAAGCTCTTTTAATCAGGAGTGCATTGGCTGTAGCTACTGATGTATTGGGTGTGTATGGTGTTATGTATCTATCGGTAGGAAGTTCTTAGAATCGGCAATTAAACTTGAAAGCATTTTGCATTTTGTGGTATAAGCCAGTTGAGGGAAATTCGAAGGGAGTGCCATAAATGGGGAAGAGGGATTTTATTCTTAGATTCATTCAGTTTTGATGTCGCGCCTCTCCTTCCCTTCCTTCATCTTCCGACACTGACTCTAAGTCATTTAATATTCCAAACAAAAGTCTAGTAAACATAAATACTCTGGACCGCCAATTTATTCTGCATAGTCGTTAAGTTTCTATATTATTTGTAACGAATAACGACTTAGTTCAGGCGTAGTATTCTGATTAACTTTGATTATATTTGCACCAAAATATGTCAAAACTCGCCTGTATAACCAACAAATCAACTTTGAAGTTTATAAAATGCGGGAGGCTCAAAAGCCTATAAATTTACGTCTCGACTTTAAATTTAAGGAATCTAACAATTGCAAAATTGGTACGGAAAAAATAGCCACTGAACTACTTCAAATAAACTCGAAACTGAAAACTTTTACTGACTATTAGCAGCTGGCCCGTTTTAAATACCAACATCTTCAGTAAATTTAAAATCCCGCCTAAATGTATACCTTCGTATTTCATTGATTTATTTCCACACAACAATTCGCCGCGGAACTCTGCAATGGTCATGCGCAGAAAAATATGTCTACCGAATAAAAACGAACTGCATCCAACTTCAGTTTTATTTATATCATCTGTTGGTTGAACTGTGCTGTGATGAAATGTTTAGCAATTTTGCTCTAATTGAATCTCAAATGAGAGTTAATCTGAAACTAATTTGTTTTCAATTGTTTGTGTTGCGTGCGTGCGTTGTGAAGAACGAAAAGTTGGGTGCACTTTTTCCCTAGTAAGTGGCAATCTTAATAAATCAATTTTTTTTGTGGTGCATACTTTCGGCTTTTGGTGAAGATGAGTCTTTCATTTTGACAGTTCACCACGGCGAATATCTAAACAATGTGTTCAGCGGCAAATTGCACTGAAATTGGCAGTAAAAATAATACAATCGTTTACGTTCTAATTTAAATTGTTTATGTTATTAGTTTACTTGAAGTGTGTGCGTAGTTTTAGCAGTTTTTCTCTTATGTAGTCAGAATATTCAATTGACCTACGATTACCGGAAGAAATCTCTGAAAGCAAGAGGCTTAATGTGAAACTGGATCAGGATACAGTCGTGCCCGGGTATTGACATGCAAAATATATTCATTTGATAATGTTCAATTGTGCGGGTTGGCAATTTATCCGGCATAATCGCATTATATATGTAAAAATGCGAAAATGTACCAATACAAAAACATTATTGTTAAAAAAAAAAAAAAAATTAAGCTAAAGAAACAGCTACAGAAACTACACAATCTCCTATTTCGGACATAGGGTAATAGAATCATAATTCAGACAAATTACCGAGAAAAACTAAAAATCTCTTTCAATTCAAGACGATAGGTATTATATATATGTATTACGAATTACTAGCAACTGCCTTTGGGGATCATTGTTTATATTGATTGCCAGAAGCCAACTTTCACGCATGTTACAAAACAACAGGCGCTACTGTGCTTTATGAAGAAATACAGTCGCTTCCTAATTTAAATTTCCAGTGTAACTTAAGCAAAGGAGCGACACTTTGGCGAATGATATTAAATTTGGTTCAAATAATAACATTTTTTAACAGGTTAAATGAGTACCTAGTTACTCATTGGGAATATAGAATCAGTGTACAGTTTTTGTATGAAAATTTGGTGGTTGTTTCATAAATTAAACAAAAAATTACAACAAAACAGAGAGAAGGCGGTACTTGTTAAATAAGTCGTGAGAAAATGCTGGTTTCGTGGTTTAAATATTGCAGATCAAAAAAACCAGATAAGGAGGTACTATTTCACTAGCTCTTTACGAATGAATAAAACTCTCGGAGACACTGAAAACCCATTGCAATAACAATATTTAATGCCACTGAAGTCACTAAGGTGTCTGTTACATATCAGCCACTGATTACTGATACCTCTTTTTCTTTTCACATTTTTAAAATACATATAATAGAAATAAAATATAAATAAAACATTATTTACTAACTGAACTAATGCGCGGGCACTGGGCGAATTTGTATTCTTGAAATAATAATAGGTTTGTTCTTTTTTAATTCTACTGGCAGTCGCAGCGCAGTGTGTGACTTAAGGGCCCAACCCTTGATACAATACACAGCACCTTATGGAAGCTGACCCATAAGCAGTGCTGCCATATTGGGCGCTTTGTCGTATGTTGGGCTATCATTTTTCTTAAAAAACGATAGAAATTTCATTCAGCTTGCAGTCACACCAATTTGAATTTATTTTGCAGGCCTTTGGATTTGGCAGAAGCCACAAAAGCCAATGGCAAGATAGAAGTCAAATAAAGTTCGCGGCGCCCATAAGGGAAATGGGTAAGTGGGCGAAATACCAGAATACTTAAGGAATTGGGAAAATTTTAAACGATTTTTGGCTTCTTTCTGGGCAACGATTTTGGGCTACATTTTTTTAAGGTTCGGGCGCTTAAAGCAAAGTAAGTTCTGGCAATCCTGCCCATAAGCACCGCACGTGCCGGATGCGACGGATAAAGTAGGTTTTCTTTCTACTTTTCTGTCACTTGCAACCGTTGACAGTTCTCGCAGCGAGAGAGGCAGCACTTTTATTGGTGGAAATATTAAGGGCATGAGAGAAACTGTCATTATATGGTTGGATTTCTTTCTTTTTGTTGGATTTCGATGTTCGAAAAGCTTTCCGTATATAAATTTTTACTGAAATTTCATCAAATTTGTATCTATATTTCACAAGACACAATACACTGAATGTAGATAAAATAGAGCTTATGTAAATCGCATTTTAGCAAGATTATCTAGTACCAACATTTTCTAGTACAAAAATGTACCCAATCATTATACAAGGTGGGCCAAAAGAGATCACCCTATTGGAAGATGCTCTTATTTTTGCAAATGGCCGCCAATGTCAAATCTGTTTTAACATTTGTGTACTAGACAGATGTAGAATACAAGTGAATAAGCCATGGAGCGATACACTCCCCAAGAACGCGGAATAATCGTGTCTATTTTTTTGCGTAACAATTCGTCTGTAGTGTTGGCGCAGCGCGAATTCCGTCGCCGATTCCACGGGCAAACACTGCGTCGTTTGGCCAAAAACTTTGAAACGTATGGGACCACACGAGACGTTGCCAAGAGTGGCCGGCCCCGAAACGCCCGTTGTGCCGAGAATATCGCCGCTGTTGACGAGGATGTCGAGCTGTCGCCGGTAACATCGACCAGACGCCGTGCCTCGCAATTAGCCATCAGCCGCTGCTGCCTGTCGACCGCCAAACGCGTGTAACCTACGCCCAAGCCATCCCCAATCATAATGAGCGATGAGGCTCATTTCCACCTCAGCGGGTACGTGAACAAGCAAAACTATCGCTTCTGAGGCACCGAAAATCCACGAGTAATGTACGAGGAGCCATTACACCCGCTCAAAGTTACTGCATGGTGCGCTTTTCACACTGGAGGAGTCATCGAGCCATTTTTTTCGAGAACGCCGCTGGTCGAACGACAACAGTGGACGGTGCGCGCTATAGGACCATGTTAACCGAGTTTTTTCTTCCGCAATTGAACGAATTAGGACTGGAGGACATCTGGTTCCAACAGGACGGAGCTACGGCACACACTTTCAGAAGGCGGCGTTCCCGGGTCGCCTCATCTCTCGTTTTGGCGATTTGCACTGGCCCGATTTAACCGTTTCAGACTTTTTTTTGTGGAGTTTTTTGAAGTCCCGTGTTAATGTGAACAAACTCGAGACCCTAGAAACCCTCAAGGATAACATTCGACACGAGTGCGAGAATCTGTCGCCCGAAGTTCTCGCCGAAGTGATGAAAAATGCCATAAAACGAGTCCGTATGGCAATCAATTGCGAAGGCGCCCATTTGGCCGATATCATCTTCTCGACTTGACCAATAAAATTCTAAAGGTTCAAATAAACATAATCAAAAAACAGAATCTAAGTTTTTCATTTAGAAAAAAAATGAAAGTCAAACAACATCGGATGACTTCTTTTGGCCCACCAAATGACCGTCACGCAATATTTCGCGACAGCGATATGTTTTTATGGGTCTGTTTCTGTTTCAGTTTTGTGTAGCTGAGCGAGCAACGTAAACAGAACTGTTCTGTTTCAGTTTCTGTTCCTGTTTCTGTTCTTTGTCACTTGGTGTCTTTATTCTTCCCTCCTGTCAAATGCCGCTCTGTTTGTTTTACATTTTTAAAATCCCGAGCTGTAGAGAGTGAAGCTTCTTAAATAGTTGGCGTATTCACAGCGTAGTCGCCCTTACGAACAGATCATTATAAAGCTTTTAAAACCCTAAAAATAGATTTGCTACTTTCTTCCAGTTCAGTTTAATTTTTCTGCACTGAGAAAACAATAATTTTCAGTTTTCTGATTAACAGAGACCGTCTAAGGTGGAAATTAATTGGAAAACGTTTGTCAAGCATGCTGATGCTGACCTATAAAATCCGCAAACTAAAACTCAGTTCTGCTGAAATTGCAAACTCTTGTCACTGGAACCTGAACGGTGCTCAAACGAAAGTTGCTTTTGCTTAGCCAGCTTTTATCCTCAAAATATCGTAACCGTTAGTTTCTGACCAACTGACCAACAACTTTAAACACCTTTTGGTCGGTGTAACTCGCGAACCGACTCTTTGCCGCTATATATCAGTCGCATGTATGTCCGAAAGTGCGGACGAAAGCATTCTGCTCATATGGCCTCTGTCAGCTGCAAAGTTTAAATTCCTCTTAGGACCTGCAATTAAAAAACATTCCCCAGTTGGTGCAGGACTAACCGGAAACCACCAAATTGCACCCCAAATTGCAACAAATTATTACCGACAACTCACAACTTAATTTGCCGCCATAGACAACATCAGGCGGGTACGGGATAGGAAACCCCATGCCCAAACGAATATACTCGTACAACATCTGATGTGGAATGTCATGGAAAATCGGAACTCCATCAGACGACTAAGAAGCTCACCACCCCCTGTTGCATTGGCATGCAGCTACATATTTCCACAGCCCTACTGTCTGGTGGAAGCACTTATAAAATGTATATCCCTAATGCCATTATTCGTGCCCTAATCTCTCGGATAAACATAACACTGTAAAATTTGTTCATCTTGCTTCAGCTACATATTATTTTGGTTTTTTTCTTCGCTCTTCCTCTCTATTCGCAGGAGTTATATGCTGCTGCCAATCCTGCTGTTGCAGATGTGTAATACTGCCATTCCATTACGCTCATCGTAGTCGTAGCTCGTAGTCGCGCACACCCAATCCAGTCGCAACACACACATTCCCCACACAGAGAAAAGTTTCGTTTTGTTTCGAATTCGAAATGGATTTTAGCCAAATTCAGTTGATATACAGCGCCGAGGGTAATGCAAATTTGGTCGTGGCCCTGCCACAACTTAAAAAAGTTTTACGGCTGCCAAAAGCCGGCATCAGCAGTGCGAGGAACAGTAAATGCGACGACCACCATCAATTGGAGCAGCAGAAGGGGCCTACGACAGCATGCGATAGAACTAGTCCCAATGGAGTCGTTACCACCCCCGATATGGATCAGACACTAGGTAGGTTGAGTTAGGAGAGCGAACCAGCCACCGTTTTACGGACTTCTCTGACATGTGTATTTGCCTTAAGGGGTTGTATCTCTCACCCAACAAAACACAAGAAAAAAAAAATATGGAAGCTCCTCAATAATATGTTTTTTTTTTCTCTTTTTGCTTTATCTTATTTCACTTCGACATCTGTCTGCTGTGCTGTCTACGATGACGAGGACGATGCAGTATGTCCTGAAGATCTGGTGGCATTTGTGAGTGTTGTGGCGAGATTTATCGGCCAGGAATATGTGAATATACCGGAAATTGTCAATATAACATCAGAGGCGGACCGCCGGAGGATAAATAATTTTTGCAGACCTTTTCGGCCGGGTAAGCATTGAGTTTGTGTGGCATAGTGCTTTGGACTTGTTGCAATTGCTATATGGGGATGGGGGTTAAGGTTGTCTGGGAAATTAAAGAACTTTTTGAAAGTTCTTTAAAAAGTGGGTATTCTAATAAGTTGCGAAAAATATTTATAAAAAGGAATTGGACAAAGTCATAACAATCTACTTGAGAAGATTATAGGTGATTGTTTTATTTTTGTAACTCTTTACATGCAACAACCTTGCATACCTTTGTACAAATGATGGATCCCATTTGAGCTAGTTTGACTGTAAATTTGACAGCTATCAGTAATGGCAGGCTTTCCAAATGTCAAATGTCTATGTCGTGCTGAATCAACACCTACTAAGCACAGTTCAACCTTCAAGGTGCTAAAATTGTTCTGCAGTAAAGCTTCTAAAGCTTCTGCAAGAGCTGTGTTAAGTTTATTGGATGTTGTCCAACTGAGCCAACACGATTCGAAAGAAATTTATGGAGACTAGCAGGATTGCTGATAGGGTGAGCTTTTCCATCATCTAATCAAGCAAGTTTTGCCGAGAATATTGCTGCTGTGTGCAATTACGTGGTACGGGGTACTCCTTGCCAGTCCCAAAAACCTATAACTTAATCTAAGACTACAGTTTATATTTTTGTTTTTATGGGATTCAACCAATGCAAGAAAGTGGTAGCACTTGTCTGCAAAATTTGCATTATAGAGGGTTATTGTAAGACTACGTTTGAGTGAAGGTGTAGGCAGGCGAGGAGTTCGTAGAAAAGAGATCTTTGAGTATGTGGACACAAAGCTTGCGATGTTTTTTGGAACTGGGTTTTGGCATCGTGTCTTTCTTCTGTTTAAGATGAAAAACTGCCCTCATGTGGATAAGTCGCTTTTTTCTACAGCTGAGCTATCTTAAATTTACCTTAGATAGCGCTTACAATCTGGGTCCTTAACCAAAAGTGCCTCCATCAGATAGGTCGGTCCATCCGTGGCCGGTTACTTTTTCTTACGTCTGGGGAGTGGGGACCTTTTCACTCTACAAATGTGCATGCCATACCTAAGGCGGTGTCTTTCTCTGTTGGGAGACTTAAACCCCCTTCGGTATATTGCAGGTAGGTATTCTAATCCTTTTAATCGCACTTAAACGAACTTTTTAGATATTGCATACCTCAACTGTTTGTCTATACCTTTTTTTTTTTTTGATCAGCAGAAGCTCTTTTCATATCGTCATCCTGCACAGACGAATGAAATGAATTTGGCAGGGATGGCAAAACTTGTCATGGCTCTTTAAAGTCGATAAAGAGGTGCTGTGTCTGGAGGGGTTTAGTTGTAATCGCCACCACATGGATGGCGGCACTTTCAATCTCGATGGATGTTAGTGCTGGCTTTGAACTTCCTGCGAGCTTAAGGGAGAGCTGCAGTCGGAAAAAGTTATACGAGGCTCTTGCAGTAGCAGTTTCGTCTTGCGACGCCAAATCTTTTTGCAGTATCCATTCTATGGCGCTATGAGAATTTGCAACTACAGCTGTCGTACCAAGTAGTGCTCCGGTCTAGGAACTTTTTCTTCTTTTTCTTTTCATCATAAAACCTTTTATGCATAAAAAATAAAAAATAAATAGATGGCTCTATAGTTGGTGTAAGACCCTAAGCCTGTCTTCTCGCAGCCTTTCCTTCTGACTGAGTTTTTGCTTTAAGACGCATGAAACGGACCTACAACTTTCTTCCGATTTCGACTTCCTCGACTTTCTTATAATTGGCGTCTTCCTTATAATAACTTCAGTCATCTTCAGCCAGACCAGCTCAATTCACCTACAGCAATTGACAAACAACCAGCATTTAAAATATTTTTTTCTACAGAAGGTCGTTAGAGTCTAGGCCTGCGAAATACACACAAATCACAACCTATTTTGGTTGAATTGGAAACGGTTACCGAATAACGGAATTCAACCCTACGTGTCTCCAAATTGCAGTAGTTCCACAAATTATTTCACAACTGCAAAAAATTGCCCAACGGTGGTACAAACCGTCGTCCATTTTCGCTCCATCAGTGCCACATCCACGGTGATGCATTCTCATGCCCATGCTGCTGCACGCACCAAAATCTAAACCCAACTCTGATCGGAAAAATATTCCCCGCAACAAAAAAGAAAAAAACAACCCGCAATCAATCATACTACACACATTTAATTTACCTTAAAAATAGATTTATTAGCCTCCATTCTACACCTGCAACACACGGTCCTCCTGCGTCCTCTATATATGCAACAAAGTCGAATACAATTGCACAACAACACTGAAACCCGTCGCTTCTCTCCTCCAACTCTTTTAGTATCAGTTTCTATTATAATCCCTTGGAAAATTTATAGCTCATCGACTAGACAAGGAGTTTTGTGGACAATTTGGACTTCTACTGCCAGATGCTACACTCCTGCCGGAGACGTTGCTAGTTCCCGGTTTACAGCATCAGGTAAGTTGCACAATTCCAAACCGTGACTGGGTGGTATAGAAACTTCGTTAAGCTCCCAGAATCTGGCTCAGTTGATGCATCGGAATCCGCCCCGTCGGCGGTATTCCATAAATTATGCATTCCAATCTCGAGCTTCTTCTATAGTTCGTGTTTTCGTTGTTTACAACTTTTTTTTTCAATAGCAACATGCCACCACATGTACCGCATGTACCACCCACTATCGTGGATATTTCGTTTTCTATTAAAAAAAAAAAAGAAAATTCTAAAATTTTATGATTTATTTGCCGCAATAAAAGTTAACACCAGGGGACACATTTGCCGTCGATATAAAACCAAAACAAGGATGGCTTCTGCAGGACATCGTTGTCGAAGCTGGTTTTGCTGGCACCGGTGCAGGTTCGCCTTCTCGAAAACCATTTCTCAATCCATTCAACCTAGAAGCTTCAACTAGGTGTCGTTACTGTACCATGCAATTTCCTAAGGTAAGTGATACGTATTCCGGGTGTTTGATCATAAACTATATACCCCCTAGAGTTGCTTTGCTTATGTATGCTGTTTAACTTTTCTTTTTTTTTTTGTTTCCAGTTACGAAGTCGTAAAGTGTCAAGACGAAGCGCATACTGTCCCATTGACATATTTTCAGGGTTCGTATAGCGGAATTGTGAAAAAAAGAAATTTAATTTGAAAACTTTTCGCACCCCATTTAGGAAGCCGCTGGCTATGCGAAAGTCCTTGGATGCGCTGCTCGAATGTCCTCAGAACAATTTGCGAATTTTCCAAAATGGACAACTTATCTACGGCGATCAGGCCGGCTTAATTACACTCGAAGAACTAAAGATGAACACATTTAATGGGTAAGCATGTCGTATGGTGTATCTATTGTTGGGAGGATATTTTGACGTGTGACTATTCCTACAGAGACATGACAACGTTCCAAGATTTGATTATTAATTGTCTACTCAGGAACTATACGGGGAGATCTGGACGCAAAGGGAATTGTGTCCTTGAGAGAATTTTAAATATTCAACTTCTAGCAAAGGTATGAACGAGTTTGTGTAGGTATATGAAAAGGACGAACGAAGTTTAGTGCAGACAAAAAACTATGAGTAAGGTGTAGTATTCTTTACTTGGGGTTTTTATTATTTTTATGGCTTTTTCGTTTCATTGCACTGTGCTGTGTGTGTGGGTAAATGACGGCACGAAATTGCTATTGCAGGAACAGTAGGAAAAGAATTGTTGTGGCGGGTCCTTTGAATACGGCATAGCGTTGAAGTGGTAGAATTAAATTTGCTGCCGGTGAAGTGTTTCTTTTTATGGAAACGTGTTTTCTTTTCTGTTTTATTATATTTATATAGTCCAGGCATTTTCAGTGGTGGTATTCCTTGAGGATGCAAGCGCAGTTAACTGGCCCAGTATATTTTTTTTTTTTATAATTTTTCCCCGGTGTTTGGCAGGGACACAACTGCAATTTTAAAGCGAACATTTTTTAGTGCCTTCGCTCTTAATGTGTGCGCGCTTTAATTTCTTATGGAAGTTTTGAGAAAGCATTTATTTTGTTCTTGTCCCTCAAAGACATTAAATGGATGTAGGAACCACCAACAAGACGATATTCAAAGAGAAGAGCAAATTCAGCTCGTCACCCCCTCTGATGTTCTCGATGCCCCAACGTTGTGGCCGGCCATAACATAGAAATTTCACAACTTGTGCTAGAGCTTTTATGTGTAGACCCCCCTGCCCCTTTCAAGGGGGACCTTTCTAAACTCACAAACTGCAACTCGTATTGACTTACATTTTCCCACGCTGGTAGTAAAATTTATTAAGCAAGAATCTCGCCATTTCTTTAAATAAACTCTGCCCCTGTTTTGAGGAGTTACATGTTAAAAGTATGCACTTTTCTCAGGGTCTATAACTTTCTAACCACTTCCGATAGCGATATGCAATCTTAAGCAGTGATACAGAACAAATAATAATTGGACACGTGTTTCAGGAGATTTTGATTCAAGCCCAGGTCCGGTCTACCGGCGGCAACCTTTAAAAGGGTTCCTCTAAACTAATCTTTTGTTTTCGCCTGTTATTTTGTATAGACCCCTATTGAAAGATTTTAAATCTACAATTGTTATGTATAATATTTTACTGAAAAACTCCGTCATAGAAATACATCACTCAAATGTGTTGGGACAACACTTCAACCACCACCGCCACTAAAAAGAAAACCTATAGATGGTTAAAAAAGTTCCTTTCCAGAGGACGGACCACCGAATTAGAAGACTTGACGCCGCATGAGCAATATCTTTTAGCCGCGACTTTCTTGGACTGCTCAATAATTGTCGCATTCAAGGAAATCGCCCACACAAATGCAATGGGGTAAGTGATATCCAAAATATTTTACAAAATCCAAACTGACTTGGAATTTTTTATAGAATCTCAAATCACCCCAATGTTGTTCAAGTAAATGGTAAAACATTCATCACTAAGGTAACCGTACTGGATTTGGATCCCAAGCCAGATAATCACTTTCAGAAATACGTCAGAAATACTAATCTAGCATACGCATGCGTGGAGGCAGAAAAGTAATATGTGTTGGAACAGTGGATCTTTGGTTTACCTTTTCAAACATTCGGTTTCTCAAGAAGTTATGAAGTGTTTTGGAAACTCTTTGAAACTCGAAAACTTGTCCTATATCTACTAGTTAAAATGTTACACTGTAGTTAAGACATTTACAAAATACAAGCAATAGTGTACACTTTATACATCTCTATATACAAACTATTTTACAATATTTTCATATTTAAATATTTATTTTAAGAGCAAAAGTTTGTTTTTATATTTTAAATACAGTTAATAAACCCTTTATTAAAGCCTTTGAGCGGTACGTGCCAATAATCATTTTTAGTGTCCTGGTTACATTTTACGGAATAACAATGGCAACATTTCCCACATTAACATTGTGACATAAAAGAAATGTTTATTAGGTCCGAAGATTAAAAATGATTGTTGTCAAGGCGCTTTGAGTATTGTTTTGCGTCTTTGTTTGTGATCCTCCACCTCAACACTTTACAACTTCAATAAATGTATAGTTTTCAAATTATGTAAGTATATTTTTTTTAAATATGATTTTCTAATGTCGTTTTCCATTGGTTTCACTCGGGGATCCACTCATTCTGAAATCCAATGGAACAACAAAACTGATTCTGAAAGAATCCACAAAAGTATTGGCTGACAGCAGCCAAAAAATAATCTACGGCTGCTGTCAGCTGGCTTGTATAAAATACATAAAATACACTTGTGTGAGTGCTTCTTGAGTGGATTCTGAATTCAAATCGAAAAGCGAAATTCTCTCCTCAGAATCACCAGAAGAGTATTTTTTGTGCCAATGGAACGGTTTCAGGAGTGATTTTTTCGATTCCGGACGCTTCTTTTTGCCCAATGGAAAACGACATAAGGCTGCCGCTGTTAAAATGTCGAAAAATATTAGAAACCAATATAAATATAAACGTTTGCCGAAGGACAAGAAGCTTTAAATCAAGGATCAAATAACGTTAACCTGCAATAAAGTGATTTATATTTAATGTTCAATTGTCTTAATAACAATTTGAATTGTTTGCTAATATTATATAAGTAGTAATAGTTGCAGTGATACAAGCAATAATGCAATAAAAATGTGAGTACTCATTCTAAAACAACAAACAAGAGTAGAGTATGAAGTACATGCCCTTACGGTGTTGCCATTCTGACCGGATTTCGGTCATATCTGACCGAAATGTCTTCACTATGACCGGAGAAAATTTTTAAATCCGGTTTAAGCGATTTTTAACCGAAACGAACAAATTCTTTAACAGTCTCATTTGAATGCACCCACCAACTATGACTGGGTGTGTGCATTCAAACAAGACTGAAGTGAAGACGATCTAGCACATATCTTGCAATTTCGGTTTTGGTTTTACCAATTTCAAACGCCGAAGTGGTGGAAAGTTATTTTTCTTCCAAGCCTTTGTGATGCAAAGCTTTTCAAGGAACTGTTTTTTTTTTGTTTTATTAGATTTAAGATTAGTCTAGAAAAATAAAGAAACTACATAGGTACATATAATGTACCTAATATTATTTTTGTTTTATATTTTTAATTAAAGTGTATAACCATATTCCATTTTTTTACCGGTATTCTCCTCAAAAATTCTTGTTTTATCTTTTGACCGGATTTTCTGACGGAATTTAAAAAAGTAAGAGACCGGACTAATTTTTTATAGTGGCAACACTGGCCCTAACATCTCTTAAAAAGGAGTGGCTCCTGGCTTAGTTAATGTGCTGGTGCTGGACTACTAAGCAAATTTGATACCAGGAAAACAAAAAATAACATCTGCAGTTATTATCTCTCGCAAAAAATCTGGAAAACATCCGTGATTATAGCTGTTGTCAATGAAGTTTTCATTTCCTTAAAAATGTAGGTCGCTTCCCCATTCGTCCCAAAATAATAAAAGAAAAGTGATCGTGTTTGTCCTTGTTTTGGTTGTAACGATGGTTGCTTAGTGGTTGCTTAGTCCGCGAATGACAGTAGCCATATTAGCCGATGCAATGCATGTCAAAAAATCTTCCGCACTGTTCTGTTTTACTTTAGCACTGGATTCTGCGCTGCGTCCAGACATTTTGCACATGTGTTGTAGGAATTAGTATTCCATGCTGCGAACAAAATTATTAATCATAGGTCTGTTCCTTTACTTTTAAATCTTACGAATTTTTACTAATTTGTCACCACTTGCCGTTCCTTAACTCGAAAAATTCGTAAAAGAGAGCGCCATCGAGAGAGCAAGATATATCCCCTCCGCTGAGAATCTTACGAATTTTTAGTCAACAAATTTCTTGGTGTAAGAATTGAAAAAGCTGTCAATTAACAGCTGATTCGAAATTTGTTTATTTGCTTATTTGTTTATTTATTTAAGTCTATCATTTTACAATTTAAAGACTATATAATTACATAATTTTTAAAAAAACAAAAAAAAACTCTAAACATAAGAGAAAAAAAATTTAATAAAAAAAAAAATAATAATAATAAATAACTAAATATATGTATATATATTAAAAAAAACTCTTCAAGTGAAGAAAAAAAAAATGAATTTTAAAAATGTATCGAAAAGAAATAAGGAAAAAAAACTTCCACTCAGTGTGCAAGAAAAAAATATAATCAATTACCCTAAGGGAAAAACTTGTGCTTTTAATAATTACATTCGTAAAATTCTAAGCAAAAGTAAAAAAAACCCTATGAGCAATTATAACAATTCATTTAATCTTTTTTTAAATGCAATTCTGTTGATCGAAATATCAACACTGGAATCACCGGAGTTGCATATTGAATTAAAACTCCTAATGCACCTTGTTAAAGGCTCATTCATTCCATAGCTTGTCGAATGATTAGGTTTATGTTCATAAAACAAGCCATGCTCACGTAACGGTATTCCCGGGACGTAAAAAGAGAGCTTGGACAGTAAGAACGTTGAGTTTATTCTTCCAGAAGCGATGTCTTTTACAAACGTTATGTCCTGAATAAGTCTTCTAGTTTCCAGGGACTTTAAGTTTATTATCCGACATCTTTCTTCATAACTGGGCATTTCTACTGACCCATTAAAGTGACGAAGGCAATATCTTGAAAAAGACTTTTGTACACGTTCAATCCGATTTATATGCACCTGATATGCTGGTGAACAAATAATAGAACAGTATTCTAAAACAGATCTTACTAAAGAACAATGCAAGGTTTTAAGAGTTTGTAAATATGTCTGAAAAATCCTTGCTGTTCCTTTTAATGAATCCAAGAAGAGAGTTAGCTCTGGATATTGTGCAGTCTATGTGTTTATTGAAATTTAATTTCATCAAACGTAACAAGTCTTTTATTCCCTCAGATCTAGTTATTAAGTGCCCAGCTATGGAGTAACCATAGAATATAGGCAACCTAATGTGAAAAAATGACGAAACCTTACATTTCCCTAAGTTCAGTTGCAAATTATTACAATTACACCAATCCGTAATTGCGTCTATGTCATCCTGAAGCTTATCGCAATCGGCTACAGATTTGACTCTACAAAAAAACTTCCAGTCATCAGCAAATCCCAGACACTTACAGAAAGATACCCTTGAATCTATATCGTTCACAAATAATGCAAACAACAAAGGTCCCAAGTGACTACCCTGTGGGACACCAGACTTTGCTTCAAACTGCCTCGAAAAAGTATTTCCTATTCTAATTAACTGATTTCTTTTACTTAGGTAGGATGCAATCCACTTGTTAAGTATTGAATGGATACCAAGTGCTTCTAATTTTCTTGTAAGCAGTTTGTGGTCTACCCGATCAAATGCCTTAACGAAATCAGTATAGATTACATCAACCTGTGCACCTTCTTCTATTGCCGTTGAGGCAAAATTAGTAAATACAGTTAAATTCGTTACTGTGGACCTGCCTCTCATAAATCCATATTGATTGGTGGATAAAGATTCATTTACAAAAAAGTATATCTTCTCTTTCACTAAACTTTCAAACAATTACGGAATCGTTGACATCTTCGAAATTGGACGATAGTTTGTCACCACATTCCTACTACCGGACTTATGAATAGGCTTAACAAAAGAATATTTCCAACAGTTTAAAAAATTGCCAGTCGAAAGGGATAAATTAAAAATCAATGTGAGCGGAATCGAGAGAGATGAACTACATTTTGAAATTAATATGGATGGTATACCATCAAATCCCGGATTTAAATTGGGTTCAAGTTTTTGAGATGACGTCAGTACTTCTTGTTTTGATTTCTTGTATATTAAAATGGTATCAACAGGCTGAAAAATAAAATTGAATGTTCTCCTTAGATTCTTTTGGTTACGAAGAAATTCTTCCTCGCTGTAAGGAGTAAGAAAGGACAACCTCCTCCACGTAATTTTTCATGCTGTGCCGCTTTTTCCTCTTCTCGAATGCTTGTTCAATCAGTACAAACTCTTCCATATACTCGGATTCATGAATTCGATTAATTCCGCATCACTTTCATCGCTAGGTAGATAGATCAACAAATGTTGTTCGTAAATTAGCAAATTCTTCGAGTTTATCAGATATTTTAAAGACTTTTCGTACCACTTTTTTGAATTATATATCTGTCGTTTTTCATAGATTACTACAAAAGCGTTCCCTAACTTGTTCGTAAGTGTCTCTCTCTGTGAGAGAATTTATCCCCACCACTGTCATTTTGACAGTCTTTTCCATTCTTACTACAAAAGTAAAGAAACAGACCTCATGACTCATGACCTTGGTCATCAACGTCAAATGGGGATATTAAATGGTAACGTCCATCACGCACTACTCCGTCACAAGACTGACAGCCCTATTATGGCTATCACATATCAATTATTTGATATCAAGTGTCATCAATTATTAGATATCATCTATCAATTCATCGACAATTTGGTATTATGCGTATCAATTAATAATTTTTACCCATTGTGAACGCTAATCAAAATATCATTGAGAATGGGTTCTGTTTTGAAGTTTGACGTTTCTAATTGGTATTTGGTTTTTGTTTTGTGGCTCAAAAAATAACTCTACCGACGACATTTCGGTCTAAGGTCGTTTTTTTTAACAATAAAAACAAGGAAATAAATTTTATGATTTGATGTTAATAGAAATTTGTAATCGACGGAATATTTGATACGTACTACAAGAAAGTTGTGGTTGATAGAAAATTTGATGAATATCAAATTTTTTGACAACCGTAATACCAAGTTTATCGATAAAACTATTCACAATAGATCTTGAATCTAATACAGTTCACAATTCATCAAAAATGTTGATAGGTTGATAACCATAATACCGATTCATTCATTTTGTTGATACGTATCAATTATTATCAAATATCGTGTTGATATTTGATAGCCATAATAGGGCTGTGAGTGATTTGTCCATAATAAAATTTGTTTCGTGAGGCATTTTTCACTTGCTTGTCGGAAAATTAAAGCGAAAAGCAGAATATCCCTTATCAATGGCAAGACGCCGTACTAATAACAGATTTTAGTCTTCACTTGCAATGTACAGAAGTTCATTACAAAAATTGTATAGAAATCTCCGCCGAAACTAAAAATGTTTATTGACAATTCTCAAGTTAATGCGAGGACAAAGCACTCGTGTGTTACACTCTTTCTATTCTAGTGCCTAAACGAGTTCTCTGGAGGTATTTGCTTAGCCCAATCCCATTTATGCCAATTTAACCAGTCTGATACTAAGAAAATGAGTTCCGTAACGAGGTCACACGCTGGTGCAAAAAAGGCATTCACATATCTACCGAAGTTATGTGTTTGTAGGTTCTTTTCTTAGAAGCAATACATCACCCAGCAGAACCACATGCATGCTGCACCAAGAATCCCAACCTAGGACCTATTTAACGCCATGCTAGAAAATCAATAAATGAAACCTTATAAAGAGCGTCAGAAAGTTTACCGTATGTAACCACCATATAAATAGTAATATTTTCATGTTGAAGGATACTGTATACAGCTCAGCAGGATGCCACACCTTCTTCATGGGGCTGCCATCGACTTGCTTTCTATTCTCGTCCTTTCGACCACATTAAGGAAACGGTATTTCATTCACATTTTCTGCTGTGAAGCTATGGAAAATATGCGAAAGGACCACTCCTTAATTAATTTCCATACATACATAAACCCCCCATAAAGCTATAATGATAGCGGTCTTCCACCGTTCATAGCAGCTTTTTGCTTTCAGTCTTTTTCAGTCTACAACCAGCGAACGTGACACATCCGCAAGGATATCCCCCTTGACGACTGGCGGAAGAAAATATTGCATTGGAATCCTTGAATCTACAACCATGGGCAACAAAATAGTTACATTCACCGAACAGCAATTGGACGATTACCAGGTGATTTCCACTTGAGAGCAAAAGAATGCACAGCGTCCTGGCACACATGCACTTGGATACAGTTCTACACACTTGAGATTTTCTACTGAAAGTCATTGCTGTCTCCGATGCTTATCTTGGGTGTATAATATTTTTTTTTTCTTTTTTTTCTTTCATTTTACTGGAAACAAAATAACTCTTGCCCTGGTGACCGTCTTCTATACCAACAATTTGGGATAACTTTCAACGGAATTGTGAACACACAACTAAAATACAATTGCGATTGTTGTCGTTCTTTCTTCGACACAAGGATTGCACGTTTTTTACACGAAAGGAGATTTTACGGTAAATTAGCCAAATAAAGTGTAACACAGTTGTATAAGTATATGGTGGAAGATGTGTCGTAACGGTATGGTGAACTCTGTAGTGCATTGCAGTTGTTTTAAAGAGCGTGTCTTTATTATGAATAAACTTGGTTTAGTGTAGCTTCATTCAACATAAAGGGATAGAAGCCCTATGAAGTGGAAAAGTTACGGTATTCCTGAGGTAGTGAAGGCGAGCCGTGTCGTATCAACAAAATGATGATGTCTAACCAATAAGCAACTCCAGCTTATCCTTCTGTTTTGAATAAAAAAAGAATATCCGTCCGTATCTAACCGGAAGGACATAAAATTTGGAATAAAGAACTTTAGTTTTCGGGTTTAAAAAAATGTAAATAAGAAGAAGAGTCCGTTTATCAGATTTATTTCTATAAGCAGGCACTCAGACATGACAAGACGTATTTTAAGGATGTTTTTTAAAAAGGTATCTCTCCAAAATGCCCTCAGAAAAAATGGTAGATTTTGTATTTGAGGTATATTTTACCCCCAGAGACAGTTCAAGCCCCAAAAAAAAAAATAACGTTGATCTTAAATACTTATTCAGAATAAACAAATATCTGGCAAAAAGTATGAAGGATTCAAGATTAGTTTGATAAAAGTTTTCCCAACTTTAATACTTTTTTCTTGTAGTTTTGAAAAGGCATTCGATCGTCGTTATTACTTTTTTTTTGACAGCCCTATTATGGCTATCAAATATCAATTATTTGATACTTGATAACATCTATCAATTCATCGGTAATTTGGTATTATGCCAATCAATTGATAATTTTTACCCCATTGTGAATGCTATTCAAAACATCATTGAGAATGGGTTCTGTTTTGAAGTTTGACGTTTCTAATTTGTATTTGGTTTTTGTTTTCTGGCTCAAAAAATAGCTCTACCGACGACATTTCGGTCTACAGTCGTTTTTTTAACAATAAAATCAATGAAATAAATTTTATGATTTGATGTTAATAGAAATCTTTAACCGCCCGAATATTTGATGCATATCAACAAGAAATTTGTGGTTGATAGAAAATTTGATGAATATAAATTTGTTTGACAACCGTAATACCAAGTTTATCGATAAAACTATTCACAATAGATCTTAAATCTAATACAATTTACAATTCATCAAAAACTTTGATAGGTTGCTAACCATAATACCGATTCATTCATTTTGTTGGTATGTATCAATTATTATCAAATATCGTGTTGATATTTGATAGCCATAATAGGGCTGTGAGCTTCAAAAGTTATTTATTTTTTCCACATTATTTGGTCCTATAAATTTTCGAATTGGTTTCAAAATATTTTGTAATAAAGATCGACTGGAAGAAACGTTTTTGACCACATTCCGAAACTTATAAGGAATTTTCAGACAAAAGTTTTTGATTTGTTTTTATTTTTTTTTGATTTATGTCCCAAAAGATTAATTCACAGAGATTTTTCGCACATGTCATCAATTTGTTCGCAGAACCTAAATCAGAATCCATGCGAATTTTGTTTTAAAAAAGTTTTGTTTTTTTTTAATTTTAAAAGTTTTCCCTATTACACATAAGGGATCTAAGAGTTTTTTTTATCATAGTATTTTCCGGGACTTTTATCAAAACTCATCAAAACTAGCTCCCTTAATATTTGGAGCTATTGATTTTAGTCTAACTTTTTTAGAAGAATGGGTGTTTGTGAAGCTTCTTTTACTTTCCAGATATCTAATAAGAACTTAAAAAAAAGATTGCTCCTCAAACAAGCATTCTGGAATTTATATAATTATCTGACTTTTTTTGGCCGAAGTCTTGAGAGATTTCTTCAATTGAATTTGTCGAAAAGTTGTTGAGAATAATAACCAGAACGAGTGAAAACTTTCAGGAGGTATTTTTCTATTTATTTTCATTTTGCAAGAATCATGAATTGAATACTTAAGCTCCTGAAAAATGCCCCATGTATTCCAAAATCTAATAATAAATCTGCAGACCTTTTTAAAAATTGTGTCATAAACTATAGATTATACAACTCCTGTCAAGCTGTTCTTTAACTTTGGGGCGCCAAACTGACGCTCCTGCAAGAACTGTACCTTCGTCAAGTAGCTTTTGTATAAGGTCTATCAAAAAAGTTGTGAGTACTATAGTTTTCTCAATTTCTAAGCTTGTGATGTTTTTGTGTCAAAATATTCAGTACAGTTTAAGTTTGAAACCAAAGTTCGCATATGGAAAATTTAATCCGTCGGATGCGTTAGTGCAAATAAAGCCATACCCATAGTGCACATTTGAATGGCGTCTTGCTTTTAGCTATGTAAGCTAGTGCAGTTATGTTTCAAAATAAAACAAATAAAAAAAAAATCTAGCACTTCTTATAAACGAAATTTTAGTTATTCGAGCTGCCTGGAATTTATTTCCTCGCGAAAGCACAAATCTTCTCTTGTTAATCATGAAATATATATCTAGGGGTCTGACTAGATGGGTTTTAAGCACACGATTAGGATGGTCAATGAAGCTCCGAGCTTCTGTAGACAAACGATTTTATACCTATTCACCTCTTCCTTTGTTTCATTGAAATCCTATCTTGGCCCATACATCGCTAGCAGTGGCTCCAACGTTTTATCTTTATCACCTGATTCAGAGAATCTGAGTTGGCTGTCCGACATAGTACAGGTTCCTCTTGAGCAGGCCCACCGGTTTTGTCTATTGTGTAGTCTTAATTTCTAAGAATATTAAACTTTCTCAAACCCGGAACAATCAAAATGCAACTGCTTTGAAACGGC
This sequence comes from Cheilosia variabilis, assembly GCA_951230905.1. Lineage (NCBI taxonomy): Eukaryota > Metazoa > Arthropoda > Insecta > Diptera > Syrphidae > Cheilosia > Cheilosia variabilis. The sequence goes on along the minus strand of OX579679.1, from coordinate 20,144,687 downwards.
CGGAACTAAAAGCCAAAAAATGCGACAATGTGGACCCCGGACATCAACAAATAACCATTTACCCACTTCTATAACTTCTATAGTTAGTGAAATCGTGCCGAAATCTATATTCATATTTTTTGTTGTACACGACAGTCTTAAGTTCTTATTCGAATACTATACAACTTTACCAACCCCCAAAAACAAAATCCTCAACCAAATACCGTGGCCAAACTCTTACCTTCACCTTTCGTCGTCCTTTATCCAACGTTTGCATTGAAATTTCAGGTTTAAAATGTTTCTTATTTAATATCTCTCTTGCAGGGTGCATAAACGCTTTCGAGAGATCCGTCCCGATTTGGTGCCACGCCAAATGACCGAGGGCCAGGCGACTAGCGTCAAAGTTCCACGTGAGTACATCGAGAAATTGCCCGAACTTAAGGAGAATCCCTTTCGTACGAGGATTTGCGAAGCATTCTCTCGAGATGGTCTGGGTAATTTGTCGTTTGAGGATTTCCTTGACTTTCTATCCGTGTTCAGTGAACAGGCGCCGAGGGACATCAAGGTTTTCTACGCTTTCAAAATTTATGGTAAGCCCCGGGCAAGAATGTAATCGAAAAACCGATTGCATTCCGAGATTCTATCGCCCACCAATACTATTACGTACAAATAATTGCGTAAATATTTACAATTTTTCCCAAGAAATAATTTTAGTTTTCCTTCTTTCGTATTTTCCCTTCGAATGTCCTCGACTTGCCGTTGCTGATGTTTCTGTTGTTGTTGCGGGATTTTTTTTTGTCTCTGTCGAGGAAACAGACTTCGACCAGGATGGATTCATTGGACGTGCCGACCTGAAATCCGTTCTGACAACAATGACAAAAAATGATCTAAGCCCCGAAGAGCAGCAACAGATTGCGGATAAAGTTATCGAAGAGGCAGATGTCGATGGTGATGGTCAACTGTCCTTTCTCGAGTTCGAACATGTTATCTTGAGGGCACCAGATTTTCTATCGACATTTCACATAAGAATTTAAGTGCAGCATTGTGGTGGATATGCCATGATGACAACATTCTCGGGTCAAGGTGGTTGGGTATTGATAGTTGTAAGTTCTTCTTTGGTAAATTGTTGAGGGTGGGCATTAGAAACGCGTGCGACCCGGAGGATGTGCACGAGTTCTCTCCGAGTATACTTTCGAAATACAAAATTTGTCTATAAATTTATAAATTTTCCATCTGTATGGTGTATGTAGCTGAAGACTTGTGTAGCTCTGGTTGGAAATAAAAATAAATTAAGTTCCGCAAAGTACTTACTACAGTAACCGTATGTGTCTTATGGCGTTGGGGAGTTTATTTCTTGTGCTTTAGTAAGGGCACTTAAACTGATTTTGTATGATGTATGTAGTTAGGAAAGGTATTTAAAAGTTAAGGTCTATACATTGGAAAAAACGGGCTTGCGTCTATTTCCATGTAACAACGGGAAAATTCATACACAGAAACCCTGCTTCTTCTAGACAATGAAATCGCCAACCAAATTGACCTACCTGGTCGATGCTATGCGACAACTATAAAACTTTTACAAGTTTTTCAGATTTTAAACTCAAAAGCCGACTCTTACAGTTTTCAGCCTGTTTGTCTAAGTGTATGTAAAAAGAATGCTCAAGGCGTAGATGCTTCCAGAAGATAAAATCCGATGTCGAAGGCCTAGCACACTTAGAGCGGTCATGTCATAGGTAATAGAATTTGGCTTATGAGTGAGCAAAATTGGTATGAGGATTTAGCTATCTACAAAAGGCGCATAACCAGTGGTCCCAGTATAAGTTTAAGCGTCATCATTAAAGACATAGTCGAATATACCAGCCACCACAGTGAAATAAAGGGTGATTTTTTAAGAGGTTTAGAACTTTTTTTAAAAAAAAAACACAAAAAATTCGAAAAAATTAATGAAATATTTATTTGAATCGATAGTTTGAGCCTTGCAATTTAATGTTTAAAGATAATTTCATGCAAATGTTGACCGCGGCTGCGTCTCAGGTAGCCCATCCGCTGAGTCCAATTTTGGCATACTCTTTCACACATATCGGCCGGTATCTCACGAATGAATGCATGGATGTTGGCTTCCAGTGCGTCAATCGAAGCGGGCTTGTCCCTATACACATTAGCCTTGGCATACCCCCACAAAAAATAATCTAATGGTGTCAAATCGCACGATCTAGGCGGCCAATTGACCGGCCCGAAACGTGAAATTAACTGTTCACCAAACTCGCCTCGCAATTGCGCCATTGTTTCGCGTGCTGTGTGGCATGTGGCACCGTCTTGTTGAAACCACATATCATGCAAGTCAAGAACTTCCATTTCGGGCAAAAAAAAGTTTGTTATCATTGCTCGGTAGCGTTCACCATTGACAGTAACGCTGCGATTCGCATCATCTTTGAAGAAATATGGCCCAATAATGCCGCCGGCCCATAAACCGCACCAAACAGTGGCTTTTTCGGGATGCATTGGTAGCTGTTGCAATGCTTCTGGCTGATCTTCACTCCAAATGCGGCAATTTTGCTTATTTACGTACCCATTCAACCAAAAATGAGCCTCATCGCTGAACACAATTTTTCGATAAAAAAGCGGATCCTCGGCCAGCTTTCCAAGAGCCCATTCACCAAAAATTCGGCGTTGTGGTAGGTCGGCTGGCTTTAGTTCTTGCACCAGCTGTATCTTAAAAGGCTTTACGCCCAAATCCTTCCGCAAAATTTTCCACGTAGTGCTGTAACAAAGGCCTAACTGCTGGGAACGGCGCCGAATCGACATTTCGCGGTCTTCTGTCACACTAGCTGATACGGCCGCAATATTTTCTTCACTACGCACAGTACGTAAACGTGTTGGTGGTTTAATGTCCAACAAAGTAAATTTGGTGCGAAATTTGGTCACAATCTTCCGAATAGACTGCTCAGAAGGTCGAGAATGCCGATCATAAAATGGAAGCAGCGCGCGATGAACATTTCGAACCGAGCACGAATTTTGATAGTAAAATTCAATAATTTGCAAGCGTTGTTCATTTGTAAGACGATCCATGGTTAAATTGCAAACCAAACTGAAGCTGTTTGACAGTGACACAAGGTACTAAACACACGTCAGCTGTCAAAACCAGTGTTGCCAAAACCAAACCAGCTAAAAAATCACCCTTTATTACCCTGTGGTTAGATGATGAATCTGCAAAAATTAAAAAGATGCACTTCGTGACTTAAAGAGTTTTGAGACAATAGTTTCGAGCCAGAAGAAGGTAAGGAAAGCAAAAAGAAAGCCTACAAATTATGGTTCGTGGTAATGAAGTTTTTCACGATTTAAACCACCTTTCGATTTAAAACCTACCAACTCCCTAGGTGGAGGGTTTCAGATCGTGTTGCAGGCACCTCGAAATTTAGAAGGTAACCGACAACCGAGTCAGTCGATAGCATAGATCTTCACTCACAAAAAAACATCTATAATTGAGCCCCTGATAGGCATAATATCGAAAGAAAATTAACTCGCAATAGAAGCTTAATTTCCTTATCCTGGGCCGAACCAATCATATGTGCAAGATGTGCAAATGCACAGGGCGCCAAGTTCTGGGGGCGCATTGCTAGGAAAGAAAAATTAATTTTATCTTGCGCGAACAGAAACCGCCATTGGCATTTAAAGAAAAAACTTGTTCGAATAAGCCCAAAATAACAACATCCATCACACCTGTGATGAATTATCTCTTGCACATGAACTCACATCACTTGCATTGTTGCAACTTCAAGGAGAATGTAACTCAAAATATCGCAAAATTAAAAAGTCCCACTAGACCTATGCAAGTTCACTTCTTACCTACATAATACCAAAATTTTCCACCCTGTTCATGTAGGTATATTCCTTGCACATCCACTTACATTTTTACAAACGGATCTAGTTCAAAAATCTCCAAACAAAAAATACCTCCTGTTGAGCAAATATGAAAAAAGGGAGCTTTCTATAAATCTTGCACAGGGCGCTAGTATGGCTGGAGCCGGCACTGCTTAAACCCCAAATGATACTGCTCATTAACTGACTTTGTGATAGTGATTCGAAGATAGGTTCATATAGGAGGGACCCTGGTTATCCTTCTATTTTTTTTTGCGATACGAATGGAAGGCTTTACCAAATTTGTCTCGAATTTGGCAGCCGAAACGAGAAAACTTGTATATCTCATTTACCAACGCCTAACTCCCAAAAGAGGCAATCACAATAGATGTGGCTTAGCTACCAGATCAAAAATCAAGCGTAACATATACTTTCGCATCCTTGTTATATCCTTGCTTAGAACCCTTGTTCAGCTTTTTTTTTTGCATGCATCATCAGCTAAATAAGTTTAAATAAAATACCACTAAGGCGCTCATTACATTAATCATCATATTTAATATATCATTTTAATAATAATTAATATGGTTTTATACTTATCGGATAAATATTACATATTTATATATATTTATATCTAAGACGCTATATTTCTATTTTTTTTAATTCATTTGTTAATATTTTGAATATAGATTTCGTATACCGAAGTTCTCACATTATTTTTTTTTTCATTTGTTTATTTACTCAATACTTATATAGTAAAATTTATTGTTTTGCATTTCATTAAATTTAATTCTTAAAAATTTCACATCTGTACATTTTATTAGTATATAGCACAAAATATCGTATACGCCTAACGTACTCCACTTTGTTGCCTACGCTCAAAAATAAAAAAACAAAATAATTTTAACAAAAATATTGTAAAGTAATTTTTTTTCAATTTATTTTCTATGTGGAATTAGTTTTTTACCTTTATTTTTTGTTTTTTAATATCTAGTGCATTTGTTTTATCGATTATTCTATTGTATCTGCATGTTTATGTTTGGAAATATGTTTTCTATTCTATATGAATATTTAAAAATATTTCTTTTCTATATAGACCTATTTTTATTTTACTTTATATGCAAATGGCGGACTCCTACATTCCCATCTGTTTCGAGAGAACATCCATGTGAAGCGAAACAAATGTGTAAATTTGTTTTTCAAACATCGTATACATTAATTTTAAAGTCTTATTCCGTTTCATTTATTATTCAAATATTTTTCTTTTACTTTACTTACCATTAGTTTTGTTCATAAAAATATTTTATTAATTTTTGCTATACGTTTCAGAGGCGGAGGACAGTTTACAAAATATAATATTCAATACTGATTTTTGTAAAATATTTTTTAACTTAAGGGTTTGTTTTTTTTCTTTTTTAATTTGTTAGCAATTCATTTAACTAATTTAACTTAATTACGTATACACTTGTGACGGTCCCCTCACATCTCTATTGGAATGTACCAGTGTAAAAATAAAATAGGATTTTGGGGTGGGGAGAAATAAATGATATGGTGGTCGTGAACTGTGTTTTACTTACATTATTTTATCGTGCAAAATGAATTATTTATTTCAAACCGCATTTGTTCTAATGAATTTGTAACAAAGATTCGACAAGATTGAGGTGCTAAAAACTTTTGAAGAAAGAGAAAGTGTGTTAAAAATACGCAACTTGAAAATGTTTAACTTTACTTGTTAATCAATTTTGCGTAAAACCACATTCAAAATCCAAAATTTCAAGTTTTCGGAACATGGTCGTTTGTTTACGATATGGCAAACTCAAAATTCAAATTTCTAACAGTCTCGTCGTTACGGTAACATTAAATACACAAACCTTTATGAAGTTAGTACTCAAACCATATTAATACAACTGGTATTTTAACGATAAATTTCGTCACCGTGATGAAAAACCGCAGGGTTTGTAAAATCCCCCCACACTGTATAAAATGGGGAAAAAAAGAAGCTTTTGCTGACAAAAAACGGAAAAAAGCTTCTTTTGTCTTTTTTTTTTCTCACGCCTAAAATCAGTGTAAAAATAAAATTGGATTTCGGGGTGGGGTTGTACACTTTTAATGGAAATCGTGATTTCCACAGTTATTATTGATGCCATAATCCGAAAAGCTTTCAAAGCTCTTCAACAAATTTCAGTACACCGAATTGTGGTGCTCGTATTGGTTATGTGCATGGTGTAAATATGAGGGTATCGTTGTTGCGTTCAATTCCGATGCACGACGACGTAGCGCTGCTATACTGTGTCCTCGCCAAACGTCCTCATCGCCATCAGTTGGCGATTGTAAGCTCTGGCAATTGGGTACGTTATGGTGGTGGTTGGTTGTGTCCTGGTTGTGCGACTGTTGCGATGGTGGCTGTTGCTGCTGCTGCTGCTGCTGTTGGTGAGATTGCTGTTGCTGCTGCTGTTGTTGGTGTTGTTGAGCTGCTTGCTGTTGGTTCTGGAATTGGATAAATTCGTATTGGTATTTTTATGGCATTTTGTTTGTAAAGTAATTCTAGGAATACATGTACGCGTTTCCTGTAGGGACAATAGTAGCTTTTAGTACTAAGTTTGTACTAGGTGCAGTTTCAAATGTTTCTTGATCGACCTTACTTCCTCTCTATTAGTTTATTTTTTTTCGTTGGGAAAGCATAATTGCAGATATATACACCCACAGGATCAAAAAGCATTTTTTAAGTGGATTCATCAACATCAACAGCTGTTGGTTGTTCAAAAAATGAGGGTTTTTTGCATAGGTCATGTACTAAGGAAATTTTGAACTGCAAAGCTGTCGCCTTCGAATAGAATCCTTAGGGAGAGCAATATAAAATATATTTACCAGAAGATCGAGATACGTGGAACGTGGAAGAGTTTTTATACCGCTCTTTAAATTGGCGCAACAGATCAATACAGAACTTCAGGTCCAGGCCACAGATCACTTGTGTGTGTTTAACATAAATTAATGACGTCTATTCTTCTTCTATAGGCTCGTATTTCTTCCTGCGTTAAATACGTTTTTCGAACCGAAACAAGTTTGCATTTCCTTCTTGTTGTCTTTTATGTTTTTGCCTAAACTACTGCTAGATATTCAAAATACTTTTACTTTGTTTTTCCGCATGGATTTCTGCGAAAAGCATACGTTTTTTCAAAAACATGCCCGATGCTAACAACCATTTATCGCCCAGCATTCCCAGATGAACTTACCGGTGAGCTCGAAGCGAATAAAATTCGTTTGTTCTTCTCTAGGGGGGCCACAATTAACTTTCTGCTATAAAACCAAAATTACTAGCTCAATTTCCCATAAAATGTTGTCGAGACTGAAGGATGCTCGAGTGGACTCTGCATAGTTCTGCGACTTTTGCAGCTGACTTTAAACTATCGGGGGCTACTTAAAACCGAAGAAGCCATTTCAAGCTTATACACCTTACAGGACAGATGCAATAGTACGTCTTTGAATAATCGTTTAAACGTCGAAAATCGGGAGTTGAATCGATATCTTTTAACAACTCACTGAACAGTCGACTGTTTACCTAAAGATATAAGATGGGCCTTTCCTTTTTCGAACAGAAAACCAAAGGTATTAAGCCCATAGAGCATTTCCTATCAAAATAAAGTGCGCGACTGGGTCGACCGTAACCTTCTCCTTTATCAAAAGTGTTGGTGCAAATGAAGTGAAAGTTGCTGATTGTGTAGGCTCCAAGTTGTTGGAATTATTTTTAGGGCGCATATTCAATATAAAAAAAATTAGAAGTTGCTAAAAAGAAGCTGTGCGTAGAAATGTTATTGAATTTTCATTGGAAGTGGGGCGTTGTTATTATTTCAAAATTTAACCGAAAATATGTGAATACAGATCGGAATTTGGGTAGTAGTCATTTTTCAGAAATATTTAAGAAATTGATTTTTTCGAATTTTTTGAGAAGTACGGTATCTTGTTTAGAATACTACTTTGTATTTTGGTAAAAATCGTTGTAGCGTTTGGCAGACAAAACAGAACCAAATATTGCAATGTCTAGTTCGAAAAATACTATTGCTTAACTATTTAGCTGAAAACCGAGTACAAGTTTGTACTTAACTTGGTTCTTAAAGTTTTATCGATATCTAAAATGGGGTTTTGAGATATGAGTAGTTTTTAGAATTAGCGTTTTCGGTGATTGGAATTGGAAATTAAGGACGCAATTATGTACTTTTAAAACATCAATTTTACTTTAAGTTTTCATTTTGGTCAAAATCGTTGTCGCCGTTTTCAGGTAAATTAAAGAAAAATAAATTTTTAAAAAATTACTTTTTTTCGAAAATCCATTTTACGATAACGCAGAGAGAAAAACTAAGCTTGCAAAGTTAGAAATGACCATATTACCTTGGAAATTAATTTTTGTTACAATCGTATGGACCGTTTTCGAGATATGTCCAAATTTCAAAAGTACCTGTATTCATTTTTTTTTTATTGCGGAAAACTGAGTATGCAGTTATATTAATCTCACCTACTTAAGCTTAAATATCAATTTTGGTTCAAATCGTTACAGCCGTTTTCGAACAAATTAAACTGGTATGAAAATTTTGTATGGGAAGTAGGTACCATTAAAATTGAGGTTACTGTGCAAAAAAAAACCGCCCCGAACTGTAAGCCCCAAAACTCCAAATCCGAATTTTGAACGAAATCCGGGCAGCCGCTTAGGCTGTAGGCCTCGGTACATACGGACAGACAGACGGACAGAATTTTGCGACCCACTTTTCCTCTAAATTTTGTACGAATACAATATCTGTCTCTAATGGAGAAAGTTAAAAACTGATGTCGAAAAAGATGTGACGCAGGCATGTGTTTTCAGGCTTCATCCTTTCCGTCATCAACGGTGGGCGTGTTACATAAACTTTATTGTAAGAGTTGTACCTGTCCTAATAAAAGTGCCTCCGTCTAGTTAAAAATAAAAAACTTTGAAAAAAAATCTCATATTCTTACCATCTGATCGCCATTCACTTCATTTTGACTAGCATTCTGTTGATTGGACAGCGGTGGTGTCACCGATGAGCAAGAGTTCATATTTGGCGGTGTGCTCGTTGTGGGCGAATTACCGGTGCAGCCAACACCGCTAACGGAATGTTGATACATCATAGAATCACCTGAAACAGAAAGTAAAATTTTAAAATTGTGTTTTTCACATTTGACTTTTAGACATGTAAGGTAGGAGGTACCTGACCCAAAATATTCAACCAAAGGAAGTCCGTTTTGCCAAATATTTACAAGTAACCATATCTTTCGCTATACGAAATGTCTTAGACAAACACGATAAGTGGGATTGGATGATCTCTTGAACTATAATACAGTCATAGCCGTAGCATAAAAACCCGTTGAGAGGGCTCCATCAATATCGTTAGTGGTCTATTTTGACAACCAAACCACTCTTTTAGTACAGAGGTATGCTAAGTGACGGAGTCCCATATTGGGATCGAGCTGGATTCAAATTGAACATGGGGCATTGCGTTCATAAGACAATCACTCTACCACTGGGTCCAGAGCATCAAGAGCCCCAGTCTAAGAGCTCTAAAGTAGCCGTATCAGTAAATAAAGAGAACCACAGTCAGCCCTTTTAGCAAGCTATTCGAGATTTAGACAATATACCTAGCACTTCCCCAGAACCTCTGGTTAAAGTGATTGAGTGCGCAAAGTTAAAAATTGGGAGCCTTTAAGCCGGGGACGTACAAAAATTCCGCAAAGCTAATTGTACGACCAAAGTCGAAGGGCATTCTCAGAAAAATCGAAAATTAACGTAAACGCCGAAACTTAAAAAAGAGAAAAATTACAGAAAGAGGTTCGGAACTTTTAGTAGAAACATTCGAAGCTTCACTAACTTGCAATACCGCATAGGCGACAAGCTGCGATGTTCCTAGCACTAGATGTCTCTCTTCCAATGAACCACCAGTCATTAGGTCTGTTCCTTAACTTTAGTAGTAAGAATGGAAAAGACTGTCAAAATGGCACTGGTAGGGAAAATTCTCTCACACAAAGAGACACTTACGAAAAAGTTAGGGAGTTAGGTCCAGGGAGTTAAAAATGAGTAAAAATTCGTAAGATTTAAAAGTAAAGGAACAGACCTCTTTAGTAAGTAGGAAGAAAGACTGCGCATAACGTTCAAGCCAAAAAGCCAGTACTATACCTAGTAATAACTCATATAGAAGGGTGCTCCCACTTATGGGATATAAAAGCGGTCCATTAATCACAAGAGAAATACAATTTTTTTTAACCTATTCTAAACAGTTCACAAGCTCGGCTTTCAATAAAAACAATAAGCAACATTACAGTCCGCAGTGACAAGTACTTTAATTTCACTAGAAATAACTTAACAGTAACAAAGAACAGTCTTGTTCGAAATTTGTCACAAAGCTACAAATGAAATGGTTTAGCTGCACATACGTGCAGAGTCACAACCAGGATGTAAGTACAACTCAAAAGCCGGTTATGACTCAAAACGTCATATTTGGCGCCTTTTCGCCATGGTCACATGTACCAATCCACAAATGGTGATGCAAAAAGCTAAAAAAAACTTTCAGCATCATCTTTTCACAAAAAGAAACAGAAAAAACAGGACCAACAAAGTGTTAAAATAAAATTGTCTTGTCCATGGAGCAGGTAGTGTGTTTTCGATGTTGTTGTTCTTGTGTCTCCAAAAAATCACTTAGCACCTCCGACCGAACGACAATAAATGCTAATTGACTAATTAAACAGAAGCCAACACAGCAAAAAGTTCGTGACTGTTCAATTTCTCCATTTACCAAGTCGAAATGAATGCGCGATACATTTATACAGTACAGATACAGATCCACAGATACTTTTGACCCTTCGGTGTCGATGTCGGTGGCTCTGTTAGCTGTTTTCGGGGAAATTCCATTCAAGATGTGTGTACAATTTTGAGTAAATAAATATTGAAATGTTCCACCTACCTAATGCATTCAATCCGTAATGTTGATAGCTCCCGGCACCCATTGCTGAACTAATGTTAATACTCGTATTAAGACCACTATTTAATGTAGATGAAAGTGAAGACGATTGATTGAGTTGACCAAAGCCTTGTTATTTACATTGTTTTCGTTTTGTTTTTTTTTATTTTTATTATTTAGTTAGCATGCACCCAAAGTTGTTATAAAATAGAAAGAGAAAGAGAGAGAAAAAAAAGAGAATACCCAAAAAATAATGGTTAGTAGTGTTTGATGGTTTTACAATTGGAGTGGGGGAAGAGGGAAAAATCGGACTTACCTGCTGTCATTGGATTGACGCCGACACTCCATCGATCACCGCCAAACATTGAGGATCCACACAGTCCTTCGCTCATAGCGATGTTCGTGATATTTGCTCCGAAGGGCGGAAGTCCATGCGATGGCAAGAGTGCACCAGGGGTACGGAAGACATTGGTGGTCTTCTTGCGCTTCTTCCATTTGGCGCGACGGTTTTGAAACCATACCTGAAAGTGAAATATGAGAAAGAGCTATAAGAGTAGGTATAGGAGGTTACAGTGAGTGCTGGGGAAAGCCTATAAGTAACAAACTTGGTACTTTAAGTGATCAAAAGGGGGGTCGATGTTGAAATCAAATAAAACAAGCTGTGTGTGAGGTATTAACGATTTAAAAGACCGACTGATTCCCACGGTGGTGCGGATCTGAGTAGTCCAATTTTGAATGACTCTGCCTGAATTCGAGTGATGGCATTGGGTTATGTTGGGTTTAGTTTTTAAGGGCATTGGTCGTTTGCGGATTGTCGATATGGACCTGGAACTTCAGGAAAGCCCACAGCAAATGTCCTATGTCCATATCGTTTAAATTGGGCCAAATGAAATCGGTTAGCATCGTTCATGCTCGCCGTTGATGGTTATGGCCTCACTAACGTCGTTTTCAAAAAAAGTGCGTACCAATATTCCGCCGGCACAAAATCAGCACCAAACAGTAACTTTTTGTGGTTGCATTGTCACCTGGGTGAACCTCGTATGGGTTGGCATCGTTGCATACGGGAATTTTGCTTGTTAACATAGCCATTCATTCAAAAATATGATTTTTCGGCCAAAATTGGGGTCGTCTTCCAAACGCTCCGAAGCCAAGCCAAAAAACAAACGGAGTTGTCTATGGTCATTAGACTTGAACTCTTGGCTCAGTTGGATCTTATACGGGTGTAGGCCCAAGTCCCGACAAAAAATTCGTCAAGTTAAGGTCTGCGAAAGGCCGACTATCTATGGTCATTAACTTTGAGCTCCAGGCTAAGTTGGATCTTATACGGGTGTACCTAGGCCCAAGTCCCGACTAAAAATACGTCAATTTGAGGTCTGCGGAAGGCCGAATTCTTGTGTACGCCGAGAAATTGACTGCGTCGAATTCTTCTTCTGTACACTTTCACAGACTGCGGTAATGCTCTCGGTCGATCTGGAGTGCCGTACCTTGGCTGATTATTTACAGAAGCGGCTGTCTCCAATTTGGCCACCAAACGTTTGAGAATCGACCTTAGAGGTCGTCCATCGTAAAATAGGTGCAACGTTTGCTCTGACAAAAAATGTTTTATCATTTGAACGTGTTGCTCAATGTGGTAAATTTGCCAAGGCCTGATTGGCCATCGGTGATTGAATAATTAGACAGGCGCCACCAAAATAACATGGCCGCCACAAGCTGCCAATATCGACCCGTCCCAATTTAAAAAAAAACCTTTGTAAGTGACGACTACTGACGTGATTTTTCAGTGAAAATCGAAACAAAATCGATGGGCTTTTACATAAAAACATTGTTAACACACTGACGAAGTTCATGACCCTATGCATCCTTCGAAACGTGAATATTGACCTCCACCTAATGGCAGCAAATGTGGAAATAGAGGGGTTGGGGTCAAAATTCTGGATGGGTCAAAATTCTATTAACAAAATTCTGTTTTCATTCTGCTTTCAAAATGCTGTTTCCAAAATTCTGCAAACAATACAAAAAGGTTTGGAAAATGTTCAAAAGCGCGCGCTTTTTATTTTCATTGTTTGCATGGAGAGAACATTTGTTTTTCTAACTTTAACTCCTCTTTTCATAATTTTTATTTGTAGCCTTTTATTTCATAAAAAAAATGCTGTGGGTATTTTTTAAAAATACGATTTTATTCTATTTTTATTATAGAAACACGAAAGTAAACAAAAGAAGCGACACTATTTTGACATTTTTTTAGGAAGACTGAGGAAAAGTCTTTGTCTGTCCACTGTAATTACAACGAACCTCCTAGGAAAATGGTCTTAGAGTACTCGAAGATCCTACCGATTGTCGAAGGAATTTTGATTAAACATCATTCCGGCTGTCTTTTTACACTGCCGAAATGAAGTATAATAAAAAAAGTTAGTTTAAAAAGCCAAAAAAACCGACTAAAAAAAAAAGAATTAGGGTCGGTTGGGGTAAATGTGAACATGGGGTAAATGTAAACGGCCGTTATTTTCACATTTTAAATATAGTTCTCGGAACCCAGACATAAAAAAAATCTGAATTTGGAGTGTCGCGACACCGGTAATATGCATCTGTGGGGTAAATGTAAACATTATGGTAATAGATTTTTCAAGCAAATAAATTAACAGAAATTCAACTCTGTTTACTTTTACCCCATAGGCGAGCTCCTACCTCTAAGAGAACAGAAATTTGTTGTCCTCATTTACCCCAGTATTTTTATAAACTATGGGGGAAATGTAAACACGGAAGGGGTAAATGTAAACACTGCCCTATGTCTTTTTTGGGTTCTTATAACTTGATTAAGTCATCATATGTGCAACATCTTGCATCTTATAATATAATATCCGTTTTCAAAAGTAAAAAAAAATTAAATTTAATATTTTATAATATTTCTTAAAAAAATGTGTCTTTGAAAAATGCCAAAATCGTCCCCATTTACCCCAACCGACTATAAAATTAAAATTAAAAAAAGATATGAACAACACGCATTTAAGTTCCTATACCTAGCTAATTGACAATCGGAGACTATATACCTACACAGTCTCACAAATATATGTATGTACGAGTATTGAGTAGCCTCCGACTGCCAAATAGGTAGGTACTTAAATGCGTCTTAAATTAAATTTTTAATTCTTTTTTTTTTACAGTCAGTCGGGTTTTTTTGGTTTAAATTAACTTTTTTAATTTTATTTTCTTAGCCTATGAAACTCCGGGGAAGATAACGAATGTTTTGATATCTCACTCTTCCAAATCGGACAAGCCGTTTAGGCTACGGGGCGTCCCGTAGGAACGTACATAGGATACGCGCGAAACACATAATCCTCCCTGTGTCCAGTCGGGTAAAAAGAAAATAAATGAAATTATAACAAATAAAAGTTGTAATTTCTGACTTTTTATTTTTGTTTTTCAATAGATATATTTTTTTTTATTCAAATTTGTTGTCAATATTTAGTTCGTTAAGCAGAATTTTGTGAGAAGACAGAATTTTGCAAAGCAGAATTTCGAACGGACCCCTAAAAAGAGACACATTATACGTGGGATATTAATTGACACAGCACGGCAGCCGGCACTCAGCACTGACCACTGACTCTATTGGTTCGGTAGAGTGTGCATTGCTGGGCAACAGAGAGCAAGAGAGCAGAGAGTAATTTACATTGGGAGTTCAAGTATTGTCTCGACCGATTATGGATATAGGCAGAAGTCCGCCAAATAAAAAGAACAAAGTCGATTTTTAGAATGCTGTCCATTAACAGCGAATCGCTGCAAATATCAAGCCTCAGCTGATCGCCTTCAACGTTGAATCGACGCAACTTCGGCAACACTCTCGCATCAAGTGTTTCACAAATTCATTCAATTTTTGTTTCTTAATCATATTTTTTTGAAATTGAAAGCTGCTCTCTTAAGTTTCCTTATCAGCGCATTATCGACGAGAGTTGAAAACACTACTACTTTCTGACTCCAAGGGAAAATTGCTTTCCAAGCTAAACTCACGACGGACCTATCCAAGATTTTCTCAAAATAAATAAAGTGCAGGAAATCCTTAGAAACACGTCTCATTAATGCCACGACATCTTCACACCATCGCGTGTTGTAACTAAAACATCAGCAGCATCAAGAAGCAGCATTCCCATATTGTAAACATGAAACCTAACATCATTTTAATAAAGATCAATTACGTCGGTTGTACACGTGAGTAGGTGTATGTACCTGTACACCAAACGAGTCCTTGTATGCATCTTCTTGTGATTACTTATGGAGATTTATGCGATGTTTGGTCGAAATACAAGAACGCAACATACCAGACGTTGCTCACACCATACACGCACTCGCATACTCCATTCAGCTTCTGTTACTCCTGTCCACAGCAGGTAGCTATCTGAACATGAACTTGAACATTGATGGGGGGATGGACATGCACACGCACAGTATGAACCCTAGATAACCGTCTCAAACTATTTTCCCATCCTGTACTTGAAAAATTATTCAAATTGGTTATGATACACTCGCTAATTGACAAATAAACACGAAGTGCTGCCCGCAAAGCTAAGCAGGAGCAGAAAGCAAGGCATATACCCGTTGGCCTCGGTATAGTTCAGAATTGAATGTCAAGAGTTGGGCAATTGGAAAAAAATAACGACGTCGAGTTGGACTTAGTTCAACTATTGGGTTTACATGAGACCAGATCCCCATTGATATTCCTGTGACTGCATGCAAATGGGGGACAACATTCGAAAGTTACAATTCTTCGGTAGGGTTGATTGACACGGCCGGTTCAAAAATACCGGAAAGTGGTCTTAACTTGGAGATTCACACGCGCATCCGTTGTTGGACGTCTCTTGAATTTCAACATAGGTATTAGCAGCTTCTTCCGCGACTCCCTCTCAAGATTGAAATAGATAAAAGTGTTCAACCCCTTTCCACATTAAAACTTTCACACGCTCATCGCACTTGTCACACTCCTCCTCCTCACACACTGCCAACAAAATATCGATCTGACCCACATTGCCACCGAAGTCAGCAGCAACCCAGCATCTCCTCCCTTCCAACACCAACCGCGAATATGAATCAAAAATTCAGATAACAGGTGCCTAATACCACATTTTCATAATGCACAATTAATGTACCATCGCCCACCAGGCCAAGAAAAAAAAAGTGTCACTTGGGAGTCATAATCCGACGCCCATTTAATGCCATCCTCATTCGCATCATCAAAACAAATCATTGATTCGGCTTCAGCCAAAGATGCGTTATCAGAAAACATAAAAGTTGTTACCACAAGGAGGGTGTGGAGAGAGAGAGAGCTAAAAACAAACAACCCTAAAGCTAATATAAATTTCATTTGATTCCTCACCCTCAGAACTGTGTGCGCCCGCACCACACCACCCCAAACGACATAGACGCGCACACCACACAACCGAGGACATTATAAACTTCTTATTGCATTAAAATCACATCACATAGCGGCATCATAAACGAAGAGCATACGGTCCATTTGTGTTTTCCGTGCAACCCCTCGCTAGAGAAAAGAGAACCCATCAGCGACGAGCACGAGAGTCAGAGTTCGGTCTCTGACAGGACCTAGCGCGCGCACGCATTCAATCAAACTGTCAGAATGAAATGTGTGAAATAGCACTTTTCTGGCGCTGGAAACAATGGATACGCAACCAACTTAGCGACAGACCCTCGTTGTCTGAGGCTGTGCACGGTGTACCTGTCGCACAGACACAGAGATGGGTAGTTCTTCTATTTGTTTTGGTTCGTTTTTTAGTCGATTCTGCTCGCCTCTTTAATAATAAAAATATAGCACGAGACGACTATTAATCGCTGGCTATAATAGCATGGCACTAATAATTTATTCATGAGGGTGAGTGTGCAACCGCACCCTCAGACATGGTGTGGAAACGAATTCAGTGTGTTGTTGAAGGCATCAGAGAATGAAAAGTGTATTTTTAACCGACTTTTTAACGCCTATTTACGTGGCAGACGGGGCGTGAATGAACTGGAAATAAAGTTGATTACGTGTTTCGTCTTCCTGTTTTTTTTTTCCCTTACAAAAGGGGTTGCGCATGAATTTCATTCTGATTATCTGACCCAAAACCAGTTCGGTAACATTGGCTGACATGAATCTAACATTAACGAGAAATATGATGGATGCGTTTCAAGGGCAGGTGGTCGACAATATAGAGAGAGGTCTTGAGGGATGGGAAAGTGCAGTGGTTGCGATTGTAAGCGATTTGCGATTTGTATGATATCACTTCTTGTCCTGGCGAGAATGAAAAGGAACTCTCTTTTTTCCATTTTATCCGGTCGGAGATGCATAAAACCGTAGGTCGCCTTAATCGGTTCCAAAAATCAACTCATTTATGGAGGTAAGGGTCTAAACCTGTTGCGTTAAATATCTATGTGTTTTTGTAGTAGAAACTTAAAATTCCAACTACTTAATTCATTTCGGAGAGGTTTCAAACAAATTTCAGATAAACGACAAACTGATGAATTTTTCCTATAACTGATTTCCATATATGCTATTTGAGTGCCTGAGGACTTTAAATGAAATTCAAGTGTCCTGCCTATCAAAATTCAGTCGAAAGGCAGTCCTTCAACAAGCGACTAAATATGATTAAGTCCAAATGAAATTCCAAATCGAAGGAGGACGAAAAATGAAGAAGGAACGCATTTTGACATATTTCCGCTGTTTAAAAATTCAGTCAAACCCAAAAATTTAGTTGATTTCAAGGTTAAGTCCTTTTTACTATAAAGCCATAATAAATTCGATAGGTATTTGTGCTCTTCTTCTCAGAAAATTGTCTTGTAATTTTGATGCTTACTTCCGAATTGGGTTGATTTAAGTCCTCGATTAGAAGCTGGCCTGGGATCTAATCGCGTAATTTATGAAACGATTATCGCCGAAACGATTGAACAAACGACATCGTTTTTAATTTGCTTCGTATAACATCATCGTCGCATCGTTCAATCGAATCGCTCATCGTTCTCGTTTGAACATGAATGATGTAATCAAACTTTGACAACTAAAAAATCCAAAAATACATGAAACTTGTTTTTAGTTTTTTATTGCCGTGGAATTGGGCATTTTATGCAAAAATGGTAGGTAGTTTGGAGAAGGCCTCTACTGGTATCAAGATTGAAGTAAACACTTTGTCAAGGAAGTCGAACACAGCTAGTAGCGTGATAAAGACAGATTCCACCAACAAGGAAGTGAAATGTTTAGTGAAAGTCTGGAACCGACCAAAAGTCCAATTGATTTCGTAGGACAGATGGTTACGGAAATAAAGTATCATAATTCATAAAGCATCACATTTTCGATAAATGCAATTTTATGAACGGATTTTTTTCTATTTGCATTACTGTATTATAAAACAAATAAATAAAATTAATTTTATATTCAAAAGTGCAATCACCGTTTTCTTGCAAGGAATGCATTTTTTTACTACGGAAAGAGTGAGTCTCCTCCAGGAAAAACATAAGTTTGTGTCTTTCCTTAAATATTTTGCTTATACTTCTCTTAGACCTACAATTAAAACTGAAGAACTGCATCAAAACGATTGCAAAATAGCCATCGCTCAATCGAATCGCTTCGACGAGAGTATTTGACGTTGACGTTGAATTTCTAACGTGAAGCAACAAAAAACGATTATCGTTCAATCGTTTTGACGATTATCGTTTTTTGGTTGTTATACGAAGTAGAAGAAGCATCGTCGAGGCGACGTCGTTCGATCGTTTTGTGCTTACGCGATTAGGGCCCTGTTTGACTATTTGAAGTTAAAAAACCTGAACTGAACTAATGCACATTATGAGAACCAGTTTTGCTTTCGAGAAAAATTTTAAAATTGAATAATTTTTTGATCAACTGTAAACTTTGAAAGATTTGCATGCAATTCGATCAAATTTCTCTGTCCGCCTTGCAGTGAATGAGATAGTTTAGTGCAAACGAGTCGTGCACGTTGGTCTAAACAAATTTGTCAGGTATCAAACTGATACAAAATTTGTTTTCTTCGTCAGTAGTCAACGTGATAGAAAAAGTTCGACCACCATTACAAAATTGACAGTTTCAGTTATCAGTGAGCACGGTTTGCAGTCACCTGATTTAGAAAAGGGAGTCGTAGAAATTTGTGTAAATGCCCCCAGTTTTGTTAATTGTAAATGGGCCTTACCAATAAACATTTTTAGTTTCGGCTCTAAATTTCGGTATTTCGTCGCCCGAGGATTGTTTTGTCGTATACGCCATTCGTATTTGATTTTCGATTTTGGGAAATCGCATTTTAAGGTTTGCGTTGAAATTAAAAGAAAACGAACCGCTGAAGTTTTTTGAATTTTTAGTAGAATGTTATATTGACAATCCTCTTTCAATTGAGGTACTCCCGACGCGTCAATCGCTATTAGTTCTCAAATTATTAAGGTTTTTTCTCAAAATCACTTTGTCGTATACGGCAAGAAAATGAAGAGTTGCTTACACCACATACACGTACGACATTCCAGTACTGAGTCCAATGGTTAAATCCAATACGGAGTGGTATGTTAAAAATTTGTTTAAAATACAACGTACAATAAGTTTTATGTCTAATGGAAAGTCACTTTTCAATAGGTTAACATTATTTATTAAAAAAATATTTGATTATATTTATACTCAAATAAAAACAGTCTTTTCAGTTCTTAGTCTCAATAAAAAATTAAAATAAACATAGCAAAAGTCATTCTATGACCATTAACAATAAACAAAAATTATGAATTAAAAATTAATGAATGAATAATAAATTAAAAATAAACAAAATTTAAATTATATAATGAAATGATTGCACATGGTCAATTCCTATTTTGAACGATTAAACAATGCCTCGTAATATAATTGGTCTGTTTTAGGCATAAAAGGAAACAAGCTTTTTAAATGATTAATTTTGTCCTTAGATATTGATTTGGAGTTGCTTATAATATTAAGATTTCGGCTGAATATATTTGTTGGTGTAGCTAAATTTGTTTTGTTCGATCTCTTAAATATTGAGACCTTATTGTAATCAAGTTCTCTCCCACTTGTTTTAAAATACAGCGTAAATAAATCCTTTTTTTTAAATTTGAGAAATTTAATTTTTGTAAATGGAACTGTTAAGAAATTCAGTTGACCTGCTCTGAAAGAAAATGCCTTAAAATCTTTTGGCTGCATTTAAGTTTAAGTTTCACATTTTTAAAATTCATGTTTTTTAGATGTCTTAAAAGTGATAGTTGGCTGTATATTTCCAAATTTTTTAGATATTTGTCGATGGAGCTATGGACACAATCTACTTCCCGAATTAAGGAATGCCCAGGTTCTGAAAACTTTTGCTCTATTACTTTCAATGAAGTAGCACTTTGAAGAAGAAACAATAAGGCAGTTGAAATCACTTTGTTTCTATTTTGGGGGACACATGAGTCGCTCCAAAGTGTTAATGTTTCAATATCAGTGTAATCAGATAAGATTTGGCATACAATTTTTGAAACTGAGCTTGCCATATCGTCACCAGTTCGACCGCTATTTAACTCATTCCAAATTGCACAATGTGTCACTTTTGGTTTTTGCGGTAAGCAAAGCGATGCCGTCATAAACATTTAGTTTTCTTTTATAAAAAAATGAGGAGGCATTACCTTTCGGCAGAGAAAAGACACTTTGAAGGTCAAAACATACTATTGCATGTTTTGTGTCAATGTTTTGACGATCAATATCTCTCTCTGCCTTCATGGAATCACATGCACGTACGACAAAACAATTCTTAGGTTTATTTTTAAATTTGTTGTCGTATTTATTAGGCCTATACACAACACATACGACAAAACAAAACTAAGCAAAAAAAAATCGCTGAAATATATAGACTTTTTGTCGTATATCCCAAAATCTGGCGTTTGCGACAAAACAATCCTAAAGGATGGGTTATTTTGTGGATATACGACAAAATGCACATTTATTATCTCAGTAACTGTAAATGATAGGCTAGATCTGATTGCAGAAATGGAAAGAGCACCTTCGAAAACCTAGTACTGCATACCCATTTTAAAAAAGTGCATTTTGGCGTATACGACAAAACAATCCTCGTGGCAATTTTTTCCATACAAATTTCGCAAAATTTAAAGTCTCGACTAAAAAAGTAATAAAGTACGGCGGAATGAGTATAATCGAAAAAAGTATTTGCCTTAACACTTGTCTTTTTTAATAGCCCCTATTTATCAAAAACAAAAGGGCTTCAGAATTAGGTATTTGGATATTTTAGGCTCCACTGACGACACTTCGTAGGTGAAGGTTTTACATACAATCAAAAGCCGGCCATAATCATTTCGATCAAATTGAAGCGAAGGACTCTTCTGACATAAGAACTTTAAACTAAGTTGTAAGCCCTAAGCATAAATACGGCTACTTTGGTACTATTTAAATAGACTCCGAATTGCATTTTCTCGAAAAACGTATGCTTTTGGTAATGTGGAAATTTTGAACAAAACGACGAGTGTTTTGAAAAGCGGAACTCTTCTAAGCCACATTGAAAAATTAAGCTTCCAACAAAGCAAAATTGTCTTACTAGATTTATGAGGGTATACCCTATCTATAGATATTGTCGAGAGCGTTTAAAAGGTCAAAGGTAAAATGGGCTTCTGCGATATTGAGGTGAACATTAAACATAAGTTCAATCGCTAAAACTGCCATAGGTAATATAAGAACTTCAGATCCCAAGCGTATTATACATTCTTGATTATATTACAAAATTGTGCCACAACCTCTAGCCTCTGATCTAGGTTGAGAAACAAAATTTTACCTGAGCGGATCTTTTTTTTTTTTTTTTCATATTTAGGAATAAGGTACCTAGATTAGTTCTTTATGTCCTAGGTCAAAATTAAAATTTTTTTCTATTCTGATCGACAATATAGTTCGGGTCTTATATCAAAGGGGCTCAAATGTATTTTACATCTGGGTCAAGAATCAACATTTTTACAAGCCTGGGTCAAAATTTTAACTTGATGTCATATCCAGGTCTGACAACTATTCACGTCCCGGTAAAAATTTTAAAATTTTTTATAACCCGAACAAAATGAAAATTTTTAAGTCCTAGACATAAAAATGACATCTACTGTCGGAAAAAATTTCAAACCTTGTTTAAAAATCAAGACAGAAATGTCGGTTTTGATATTTCTGCCGGCTGAGGGTACTAAATTAAGAAACTTTATTAGTGGAATAGGTGGCAAGTTGCGGCAGTTTATTCTGAATATTCTGCACGCAGTGGGTCTGTGATTTGTCTGCTGGACTACATTTGAGCGAGGGGTCTCAGGTTCAACAAACAGAAAAACATTTTGCACTTGGCATCAAATTTTAGGTTCTTTTATTGAATTATTTGCTTCTCAAAACCAAACGGGGTCCGATAAAAGGCGAGTTATAGAGTGATGCATCGTGTAGCTATACATATAGGGAAGGCAATCGAACTCTGAATATAGGTACCAAGCATCAAATATTTCGAAAGACTGCGCATTCAGCAGTGCTTTAATTATCTCTGTTCCTGTCAGAATCTTTGCGCAGTCAGTTACGTGTCGGTGGAAAATAATGTAAAATGGTATCCGAAATATGTCTTTTGTTGGAGCTTCAGAGTTGAGTTATCAGCACTTGCAATGCAAAAAAATCCGCAAAAATACGTCTGTTTCAAACATTTATACGTAAAGACGTGAATATTAAATATTTTTAATAGTCGTCAGAGTAATTTTGTTTTGAAAATATATACAATACCCAGCAAACTAGCCAATCGCTTTTAGTTTCCCGGAAGAAGATGTCGTTTGCCCGCAAGTTCCTCTGAGAATCCCAGGCGATCTGTGCTGCATGTTTCATGATAATTAATGCAGAAAGATTTGCAAAAAAATACCTAGCTCTTTTATATTCTTCTAAAGAATTTTCAAAAAATATTAATCGACTAGCTCTGTTTTTAATAATCTGTTCTCTGTCACACATGAAGTTGGAGATCGTTGGCACATGCATTTTCCCCCTTTCTTAGTATTGTACTAAAATTTGTAAACTCAAAGCGAGAGCCGGTAGGTTCTTAAAAAAACAGTAGCTTATGCCGCTTTATATTTTTGTTTTGTTTAAAAAAGTGCCACAACTTTCCAAATCCAAATACATTCATCGCAATCGCCCTGTGACTTGCTGCATCAGAAAATATTTCTTTTCGTTAGCTGAAAGCCAAATCGAAGATCACAACGGCCACCTATATCCGCTAAAATCGTTGCCACTTTTTTGACAAACGTCGAAAGTTACACTTGACTGTAAACCTTTCGCCCTCCGCATCCATTTCTTAGAAAAATATATTACTAAACATTAAACAAACGCATCCCAGGGATAAGAGTAACAACGAAAACGAAACTTTTTTCCCGCGAAACTTTTTGTCATCCCAATATTTATATGGGTATATATATTTTACCCCATTTTCCCCAACGTCAGGCAGAGCAAGCATTGAAAAATCTGCAACGCTGCTGTGCAGCATGAACTAAACGAAATAAAAATCTGAAATAGATTTGTGACTGTCTGTAATGGTCGACAGAGGCAGTGGCACTATACCGAGAGCCAGACAAAGGACGACGTCGACGTCTACCGAGGGGGTTGGAAATGAAGGTAATTCCCGCGGGACCATCCCGGCTACAAGTAAAATTACTTTAGCCGAATCGTATTTTAGTTGAATGACAGTAAACGAGAGCAAACTCTCAGCACAAATGCTGCGGCAATGTCAGAGTTTTTTTTCCTTTTTTTGTTTTTTCCTGCTTTTGTTATATCCTTCGTTCTTGTTGTCAGAAAGACTACCGACAAGAAAAAAAAATGCTTTGCAGTGATTATTTATATATACGTATATTTGGGGTTCACACAATAATAAAATAGGATTTAGAGGATCCCATAAAATAGATCGACTCCATTTGCAGCCAGTTCACTGGATGTGTCCTTTAAAGTTGAATGCCCATTCCAGTGGTATGTGCCCATTTTATTGGGGTGGATACAAAAAAAGAAACGACTGCGTCTTAAGGATTTCATCCAATCTGTTCCCCCCCCCCCCGTCAAGAATGGGTCCTTGGCTGGGGCTGGAGCGAAACCAGAAAGCCATAAAGTTTATTGAAATGTTCGAGAGCGAATCAAAGTAGACGATGACGATGGATATTATTGACGGAGAGATATCCGAATCGAATATCTGACTCTGATTGCAACGGATCTGCTGAGTGAATCACAAGCACATCAACGATGATGATGATGATGGTGAAGGGGGCGCACTTGAACTGAGATATGCTATTATTACTCGTATTTGTAGGAAATTGATTTTCATTGGTTGCGGTAAAGAACCACACGGAAGTGTTATACACATTACTACGGTAGTTTCGCAATAAAATCTGAAGTCCTTTCGGATTTATATTGAGCCTGCGGTTGTCATTCGTCGATCTATGAGTGCGAGTTGACTTTTGTCAATCATCGAAATGTCATATCTACCTGCAGGATTTCGATTTCAATTTCGGTCCGTCCGACTTTGAGAGGTAGACTTTGTTTTATTTTGGAATTGTTTGATTGCAGATGTTATATAGGAGGATGTGATGGTGACGGGTTGAATAGTTGTCATATATAACAGGTTGGCAGTTTTTTTTCACCTTTCACCAGCCCGGGTTAAGGTGTTGTTATGTGACTAGGAAGGCAGTATCAACTGTGATTATTTTTGTAAAGGGTTTTCCAATAAGAGGTATTATTGTGAATGACCCCCTATTTCTGTAGCTGTCACTTTTGAAGCTTTTATTCTTCGACATTTGACGAGTAGAAACTAAGCCATTACTAAAAATGGAACGATACACGCTTCAACAACGCACTGAAATTATTAGAATTCACCAAAAAAATGGTGAAAATCTTGCAGTCACAGTTCGCAAAACTAAAGCATTTTTTGGTCGTCGTGAAGCACCTTGTCGGACCGCAATACAGAAATTGGTGGAAAAATTCGAGCTGTTAGGACAAGTTAGTGATGTGAAGAATAAAACCTGTGCACGTCGCTCAAGAACAACTGAGAATATTGCTGCTGTAGCCCAAAGTGTTGAAGAAAACCCAGGTTTGTCCATTCCTCGTCGTTCTTTGGAATTGGGCATTCCACAGACGTCATTACACCGTATTTTGCATAAAGACTTGGGTCTTAAGGCTTATAAAGTTCAGTTAACACAAGAACTCAAGCCGGCCGATCATCAACAACGTCGTGTCTTTGTTGATTGGGTCCTTGAAATGCATAAAAATGATCCGGAATTCCATCGAAAAATCGTCTCGACTGATGAGGCCCATTTCCACCTCGGTGGCTACGTCAACAAGCAAAATTGTCGCATCTGGGGCTCGGAAAACCCAAGAGTTATTGTTGAGAAGCCTCTCCATCCTCAATGTGTGACTGTTTGGTGCGGTTTATGGTCCGGCGGGGTCATGGGACCTTACTTTTTCGAAAATGAGGTTGGATCAACAGTTACGGTGAATGGATTGCGCTATCGAGAGATGATTAATGATTTTTTATGGTCGGAGTTGGATGGTATTGATCTGGACAGCGTTTACTTTCAACAAGACGGCGCTACGTGCCACACAAGCAACGAAACCATCTTTTACGGGAAAAGTATCCGGACCGTGTTATCTCTCGAAGAGGTGATCACAATTGGCCACCGAGAACTTATGATTTAACACCTTGCAACTTCTTCGTTTGGGGCCACGTGAAAGATAAGGTCTACGACAACAGCCCAGCGTCGATTCAAGACCTCAAAGATAAAATTCGTGAGGCTATCGAGGACATAGGGCAGCCACTTTGCGATTTGGTTATGGAAAATTTCATGAAAAGGATATGGTCCTGTATGTGTGCTAGTGGTGGCCATCTGGCTGATGTTGTTTTTTATTATTAACGGCATACCTTCCTCTTTATTATGAAAAAACATCCGATCATTTATCTCAAAAAATGACATTTTTCTTTGAATACCAAAATAACACCTCTTATTGGAAAACCCTTTATATCCGTAGCCAACTGGACTAGTCCATTCAGCACCGGCTTTGTTAAACTTATAACCGTGACTGAGTGTTGAACCTATACACGAAGGAAGTTACAAAAATATACTTCTTCGAGGAACTGACTGGCTATACCAGGGATGGCGAACCTTTTTAGAGCTTAGTGCCATTTCAAAAAAAAATAATAAATAATTTAAAGTGCCTTTGGCGTCATACAGTAATAAAAAATGATCAATAACATTCTTAATTCAATAAATATTTTTAATTTTCTTTATTTCTCTGAACAACCGATCCAATTAGCGAGCGCTGAAAACCAACAATCATTCGATTTCTTTTGAAATATTGCAACTGCTTTTGGATATTTTGTAAACTGTTTAGACATCGGTCGCGATGTTTAGTGTTCAGGCACATGGATTATTATGATAAATAAGAACAACAACCAACTGCCAAAAATAAAAGTTTGCAGAGTACATACATCCGAATACAGATACTCTAACAGGGCGCAAACGCATTCACAAAAACATGTTTCTCTGTAGAAGTGTTTTCGAGAAACTACTGACTTTTGGTTTGCAGGGTTACATTTAACATTGCAAGACGTAACGTTTCTGTACACAGCTCAGGGTTATGGTAGAGTCGGACCACTCCTTTGTTGTATCGGGAAGAGTATACTTTTTGTCAGAATATTGAACGTATTTTAACGGGTGCAACGGCCAAAACCTTAATCAAGGTATTGGAGAAGTTCTATTTAACCAGTCACTATCAAATCAAGTGCCATGGACCATAGTGCTGCCGATATCGATATCGACATCGGGAAGTATATGAGAAACGCTGCTACTGATGTGCGGTCGTTTGATAAAGAATGCCGGCTAACAGATGGCTATCAGGGATGGAAAATGCCATTTTCGATTTGTACTGAAAACTGTTGTAAGATCGTACTGAAATGGATCCAGTTGTATTGAAAACTTTTTTTCGTATACAGAATTGAATTCAAAATATTTTATTTTCAAAAATATAAACAAAAATAAATTCACAAAACATAAACATAAAGAAACATTAATAACTTCACAGCCAAACTATACAAACCTACAAAAAAATAGTTTATATTTTTAATCTATGAGCTCTTCTGGGTTTATACTCTCAATTTCCACATTCATCTTCGAAATGTTGCCCTGAACTTGAAACTTAGAACAGTATGAGTTTCTAATCAAATTTTTTGTTTCAATCAAAGCCCAGCAAGTGTCGACTTGAAGTCGGTTACGACATTTGGACTTTTTTAATGTCTGGTAAGAAAAAATCCTTTCGACATTTGCTGATGAGGAATACCGAGAACGGCTTGAGCAATTTTATAAATATTTTGAAACATTAGCTCATTAGACTCGATTTTAATTGAATTTACTTCATTCTGAAATTGAGCAATATTTAAATTGCTGAATTATTTAGCAATCGGCAAGTGCTCTATATTCATTGTTAATTTGTTGTATATTATTTTCCTTGATACGAATAACAGCTCTCACAATCGTTCACCTTAACCAGCGAACAAACGCACCAACGACTGACAGTTGTCATCTTCAACAACGAGCGCTTTTTCGTTCCCAATTGTGCCGCTTACAATTTTCCTTACTTATATGAAATAACTATTGAATTGAATAAATTATAACGTTTACTTAGCTTTGGTGCTTGCCTTTTTTAAAAAAAAACTCCACCACACACAACATTCCTCATTAGGAAAAAATTCAAAAACAAAATTTAATATAAAACTGGATTTTCCTGGACACAACTGCTTCTGCTGTAAAATACTCCAGAAAATTTAGGAAGGGATTTTGAATATTAATTTTCTTCTTTATGCCTTCCAAAATGACATAAAAACATCATCATCTCGATTATTTTAATTGTTTTCTTAGGAAAAGCTTTACAAATTGTAAGAGAATTTGAAACATACAGATGGATAAATTGTATCGAATTAAGGCAAATTGTACTTTTGTACTCGAGCAAACTCATTTGTATCGAATTCGATACAATTGTATCGACTTTTCCATCCCTGATGCCTATACAAAGCGATAGGACAAAGACGACCTAGAGCTACTTATAAGCTGGTATGAGACCAAATTGATGAGGACAGAAATACCCAAAAATATTGATGGATCACTCGGAATGCGGTAGAAAGCGCGGTGAATGATTGTGTCCAAGATTTGGTCAGATGAAAGTATGCCTGGATGAACAGAAGCCCACCATCGCTAACCACAAGCACGGAGATTATCTCAGATCCTCCAACTGCTGAGGCGTCGTCTGAGGCTATTCGTCAAGGAACTGATTCTAGGCCTGGTAAGTCCACAGCCGTCCCCTGCCAAATATTCATCCTACGGCAGATCCTGGAAAAAATATACCAGAAAGTCGGGATTGATATACAAATCAGGCCCACAACTTTTCACCAGACCGTCCAAATACTTTTTTAAGCGAGTTACATTGACATCTTTTGCAGAACTTGGCGAGCTGTCACTAATGTTGGAAATAGTAAGGAAGAAGCGGCCCCATTAGGCTGAGTAGTGAGTGAGGGCAAAACCAAGCATATCCTATAATCAAAAAGGGACGAACAACATCAACAGAAAGCCTTGAGGTAGTTAGAGGCTTTGCTCTGCTATACATCACATCACTTTAAAAACAAAGCGATTTCATGTTACCCTTGCCAGCGGCTGTTACTTCGGCCTAAGAAGACTCCATTTATGAACCTCATCATATACCAGTCCTGCTGTATGGGCCGGACATTATGAACAATACCTAAGGCAGAATGAAGATATCATCGATCGACATATGAACAGTAGCAAAAGCAGAATCAAGATATCCTCGATCGTTTCGATAGACAAATTCTTTAAGTGTTACGTTCATATTGCTTTAAACGGATTTGAAAGTGGAGATTTAACAGGGGGCTCCATGAGCTGAATAGATAGCTAAAGGCCACAAGACATAGGGCGAGTCTGCAGCGGGAACAGTCTTTGACTTCAACTCAGGGGGACAATGCAGCAAGGGAGGACCTTGTCTTAGGTGACGTGTCAAAGAAAAAGTACTGGAGGCAACTGGAGGCTGTTAATTATTGACCGCACTAATTAAAGAGGAGGATCGGTTGAGACTGAGTTCCACCGCGAAGAAGTAGTTTTAAAAGCGGACTTTAAGATCTGTTAAATAAGGCGTCAAAAAACATCTAGATCATAATGAGCTGCAATCCACAAAGAGACTTCCAACTGAGATAACGCACCAGAGGAAGACTCTCGCACCTCGCATTAGTTGGCGGACAGAAAAGACATAGGTCTCTGCCAGAGTGGGGTCGCGCAACTGGAGGTGTTCGCCAAAGATCGTATTCTAACTGCAGAAGCGGATTTTTTAAGACCTATACTTAGGTGCGAAATTAAATTCGAATGACTCCTTTGAAAGAAAAAAATTGTTTATACCGATTTTTGATTCGTAGCTATTGGCATCCCTCTATTGGCATAAGGGAGGTTTAATTGTATCTCTTGCATCTAAACATCTAAATGCAATTGCGACATGAAATTAATAACGAAAATCCTCAATTGCCTCAAATGGCTGATTGTGGGCAGTCAATTTGAATTTTATATCCTAGTGCGTTCCAGCAACAAACAAAATTATGCACAGGCACACTCCTCGCCCGCTCCATTTGGATAGACGCTCATAAAAGTGATAAAAGAAAATCTTTTCCAATCGAAAATCCAATAAACGTTACGCTGATCGTTTTCTTTCGTTCGCATTCGTTTTTATTCGCTCCCCATCGCCGTTCGGTGTGACATTTTCACCCCTTTTTTTTGCGTCACCGAAACATCTCTCAATTTTCATCCCCATAATCCCCAAAATGTGAGTTTTGTGATAGCTATCACAATAGAACACCAGAACACAGAACACACCCACCATACGGACTAATGCGGATCGCTTTCCATCTTGTTTTTTTTTTTCTATCCATTCCATGGATACTGCACTGTTAAATATGAGAGAACGTATGTACGGACGCGTGGGAGTAAGGGTTACACATGTGTGTCCAAAGCACTTGTCCATCCGCTGGTGGTTGCCTTCCCATCAAGCCAACTTCAAGCGCGCACCCCCCAAATGGCAAGGGCAACGACAACGACGAGCGACGACGCTGCAGACGGAAGACTATTTTACCAGCCACGTTATTAAGGCCATAAAGAAAATCTACCACGCTTCCGTTTTATTACACTTGCAGCAATTTAAGGTGCAATTTTCTTGATACTCTTCTGCAATATCCTTTGGACGCGACACGACGACACTGCGAAGGACGCCAAACCGGGAGAAGGACATGGGTAATCTTCGTTTGTCGGAAGCAGATAAAAAAGCATTGAAGAAGACGAAAGAAAAACACAATCGGGGTGTTCCAAAGGACCAAACACAATAAAATCTAAATCAACTGGATATAGCAAAAGGGATTGGAAAGTCTAACGGAAGTAAAAATGTGGAAACGCTTTTCAATATCTTATTTAGTCTCTCTCGCAACGGAACCATAAAAGGGGGCGTTGTAACAGTGAGGGTGGATTTTCTGCTGTTTCGTTGCACTTACCCGACGCATGCTCCGCATTCCCCAGAGAGAGAGAGAGACGCTCGATAACTTTTCAAGGACTCGTATACGTGTTACTGTGAATGGATCACAATTTCGGTTAGTGGGTGGCTTCCACCATTCCATTCCTCTTTTTTTTTTGAATTGGGGATGATCGGTATTTGGGCGGATGTAGCTACCATCATTTGAATATTGGACGACAACGACATTCTAACAGTCTGAGAGATGGGTTGCTATAGGGACACACACACATACATCCGATGGAATAGCACAAAGTAGCGAATTCTTGTGCACCTTGACAACGGATTCTCTTTGCTGTGAAGTGGTTACGCCAACAAGGACCAGGGCTCTCAGGAACCGATGTAGCTGTGCCAAAAACACACAAAAATATTCAAAGAAATATTTCAAAAGCTAGGTAGGTATGTCGCATGTTTTCTGAGCCTTTTCCGACTTTGAAGTGGTTATATCAAAATATGCGAGTTTAACTTGGTACAATACTGACGTCAATTTTATCTCCTGGAGTTGGCACTTTGTTCTCAATACACATTCCTGTATTCTGCAATTTGCTACCAGCAGAATGGTGTCCTGGTTATGTAGTTCTGTTGTCAATGCGACAAAAAATGGAGTTTGCTGGGGAAAAATTTAAGTTTCGCTTCGTTTATTTTGAAAAATCAAATGCAGCTTCACCTAAGGGCGTTGAAAGCGTTAGATATATCTATGACATAGATAGAGAGTTTTTCCAAAGGTGCTAGGAGATAGATGTTGGAATCTTTTGGAGCCGATGCACTAATGAAGTCATATACAGCGGTAACAGATATCTCTCTGCAGCAACAGGGAATAGCTATAAAGACTCTAGAGAAACTCCAATCACAGGTGCACTGAGAACTCCTCAAGCTGCACGCTTAAAACCAAGCTTAACCTTCTTTTACTAGACAGTAGTTAAGGCCGGTTAAAGAATGTGATTTAAACGCAGTAACTGGGCTCAGGGGGGATTTAATAGAGGACAGCATTCGCCTTTAGGCAACCTCTTCTCTAAGAATCACTGCTTATAACTATCTACAAAAGTCGACCTTAAAGTTGGCTTTAACTATGAAAAACCGATAAAGATGAAAACAACGGAAGGCCACTATCAATCATCACAGACGGTTTGAAAAGAGAAAAAATGAAGCTTGGGTCTTCACCGAAAGCCTGGACCTCGAGCTATACCCTATTGAACTCTGAATCGTCTATATAACGCTTCTTTCGAGCTATTCGTTAAATGCTAGGCTGTCGGAGAAGTCAATGCTGTAGGGGACATTTTGCCAGCCAAGCTGCTAAAAACCATACAACCCAGCACCCATCAGTGTTATAAAATCTAGAGCTTTAAAAGACTGCTGTGAGCCTCCTTAGCGAAGGTGCTAAAGAAAAGCCCTCCCATTTACAGGAAGCCCAGTAGCTGTCACAACAAGTTATTCCTACTTGTAAAAAAAGGCTTCCATTGATTGATGAGGCGAAGCTGAAAAGTGAAACCTCACGTTTTTATTCGATTCGTGGGAGCTAAGCCATCCCAGGGAACTGTTTATTAGAGTAAGCCTCCCCTGGCCTCATCATTTAGTGGAAGCCTCTGAAAAAGTCAGGCTTCACTGTCCAATTTCAAACAGAACTCGCTAGCAGTACGTAAATCAACCCATGAATTTACGCAGTTATTTTTGTCTTGCCAATTCTGAGCCCAAAAATGTCCAAGGCACTTCCACAACATTTCCAGGGTAGTGAATGTCTTTAGTAAGTACTTTAAACCTCTGTGTTTAAAGCCAAGCCAAGATGTTAGCTCCATGGGCTTGATTCCTTGAAGAAAGTTATAATTTTTTGTATTTTTATCTTTTTTGCCTATAACACTCCGGTGAAGATTACGAATATTATGATACCTCACTCTTTAAAATCGGTCAAGCCGTTTAGACTACAGGGAGTCCCGTAGGAACGTACATAAAATACGCGCGAAACACATAACCCTCCCTGTGTCCAGTCGGGTAAAAAAACAATAGGGGTATTCGCGATTCGGTGTAACAATTCTAAATTTTTTGCGAAATGCGAAATTTTTTTTTTTTTTTGTCAGTGAACACGTTTTATCTCATCTCTTACAAAACTGAAAAAATTACAGATCCAGTTTGACAATTGACATTATGTTCTGAAAAAACTTAAAATTTTTTCTGAAACCGAAAAATTTGCTCTTAATTGTTTATTATGCCGAAAAAAGAAAAAAATATTTTACGTAATGGAGAGAGTAATGACGAAGAAACTTTTTTTCTTCTGTCCATTTTTTGAGTGGATTTTTCCTTCGGTGGCGCTCACGTTATTTAGCATTCTCTTCATTTTTTTTCCGATAGCTACACACAGGAATTAACAATTTAGCGAATTGTCAACTTTACAAGGCTATACTTTACTCGGTTGTAAATATTTTTCGGTTACAATAGGGTCAGGGTATAGATAAAGTGCAAAAGTGTAGCGTAATTTTAGTCAGTATATTTTGTTTTTGTAGTGCGAAAAAAAGTTGCACCTTCGTACTTTTGCAGCCAGGTGCATCGTATCGTGAATAACCCTTATATATATTCCAATTAATCGATTTTTATTAGTTTTTAAATCGTACGTACTTAAACTTAAATTATTTTTTTACACACATTTGGTCTTGGTTTTTTTTTGACATGAGATCAATCACCTTATCTGGATCCACATTAAAATCCGAATGAAAAGATATCATAGCAAGTGAGCTTAATCTTGCATTCCCCATAACGCTTTGGGACACTGTTTTTGTTACCATGATCATTTCCATGACTTTTATGTGACTTAGTTCAAAAAGCGCCTTAAACGAACTTCCCCATAATTTTCAAAACGCGTGCCAAGGAAAACCACTGAGACACTTCTTCTCATCCAATCAGTTGGTATAGGACTAATTTCGGTAAAATTTTCAATTACTCCTCAACTAAGATTACAGATACAAAAGTTTCCATCTGCCACAGATTCCACCTTTCATCGCAAACGTCGCACCCCCAAAGGTCATACTCCCTTCGAATCATGATAGGTATAACCCCGTGATTAAAACTTTGGCATCATCACGTTTCCTATCAACGGATTTCGCCGCATATTCCCCTGATGAATAGTTTCGATAGTAATGCCCTATTAATCTCCAAAATATATTCATTGAAAAGATTTATGGCCTCCATGTAGCACCCTCGATCCCGAAGAAAAAAAGAACAAAATCATTCGATGGCATGTCCTGTCCATGCTGAGCCATCGTTCACTATTGATGACACAGAAATAAACAGCAGGCAGTGTCGTCCCTTTTGCCACATTAACACCACTAACATTACCAAACACAACAGCCACCATATACCACCCCAGCCACCCTGCGATAGTCTTTAATACTTTGACTGTAATTTGTTTTGTTTTTGGCACATTTTGTGTTGCTCGCTCCAATTCGCTGGCATGCGTCGCCGCCGCCGGCAAATAATGTTGATTCAAGGATACCAAATCCGATCGAACATTTTATTGAGTTGCTTCCGTTCGGTGTGATTTATTGCATCCTGGACGATGGGAGGCAGTTTCAATTCAGGTGTTGCAAATTTAAATTGGAAATTGTCACAGGGATGCTTGGATGTGGTATGGAAATTGTTTGTTGTTTTTTTCGAATGGATTTTTCGAATCGACACTTGCGCCCGCAGTACTTTTGGGCAAACTCCAGCTGAGCGAATAAAATGGCTTTTCAAATACAGGTGCATGCGCCTGTCAAGGTGGAGTGCAAATTGGGATTTTCCTACTCCTCGTTTTTGGAGGGTGGTAAGCGGCATTCGGGTGACTATTCTCAGCGCTGTGTGCGATTGAGAGAAGAATAATGATTGGGATTCCGATTGCAGGGGCTAAGTGCAGAATAATCTTGAAAAGTGTCGATTGTCCGCTGGTACAATAATGTATTTTAATTTCTCGATTCCAGAAAGTGCTGGGTGGTTGTCGGCGGTGTGATTAGAGAAATCCTCTTCCGCAGGTTTTTCACAGATTTGCTGGAAATTATTTCAACGACTGTCAGTTCTCATACTTTGGAAGCTTGTCTGTGGATTATATAGACCTGTCAGGAACTACAGGAAAAAAATATAGAAACAGCGTTTTTTAGCTGGTTTCAACTGCAATTTGAGGTCAAAAAAACAGAAGTTCAAGTCTTGGCAAGTGTCTCTTGCAAATTCGTCTGTTTAAGTGGTGATAGGTGGCCTGCCCCACATATGCTACTTAAATTGTCAAGACCATAAAGTAGCTTTGCCAGCTGATAATGATTTGCCAGTCAAAGAAACAGGCGGCATATTTTCATGTCAGAAACAAATTCTATTGCAAGATTTAGAAAAATTTATTGCAAAAACCTAGAAAGCCTAAGTTAACACACCAACAGACTTTGATAACGTCGATGAGCTGAATATTGTGTGGAGTATTTTTTGAAAGCTCTTTCATACTTTATTTAACCTAAAAGTCTTGAAACTGCCGGTATTTTATATTTCATTAATTTGTACATTTAATAGACCCGTTGTCATCGAGTAGGTATTTTAAGACACAACCGTGGACAGCCCATTTAAAGCGAACGAAAGACTTCTTGAAAGACGACCCCCTCTGCAAAAAAAAAAACGAATACTATAGAGAAAGGCAGGACCTGACGTGAATAACTTCGTTTGCTCAAGGGTATTGAAAATTTCCCGAGCTATAATAGAAAACCCTCTCTAGAGCCGTCCAAACTGTCTCACAGTTGGGCCATATATTGTGTTCAGAAGTTTGTAAGACTGAGGCTATAAAAAATCTATAACTGTGTTTGTTTGAAAGGCAGACGTTTGTATAGTTAATACCTACATGTTGTTAATAAGTCACTGATAATTTCCCATATAAATGGAGCATGAACTTTGACAGAATTTTTAAGGGTGGCCAGAGCTTCTCTATAGAAAGGTGCAGGTTTAAACTCTCTTGTCGATAATCGATCGCACTCTTGTCTGATGCATTTTATAACCATTCCGCGATACAAATAATCATTTCCAGTGTCCAGGCTAAATTTTTTAAACTCGCAACGGTGGTATTTTCCAGCAAAACTGGGTCAAAGTGAGAGTCTGGCTCAATGGTTGGATAGTTGGATAGGGATTTATGACAGATCGACTTTTGAAAGTGCAAGCAATGTGCCAGAACAGGAGGATTGCAAAATATTGATAACAACGATCCAAGCAATATCCACTGGAAAGCAGAAAATTCGTTCATTCGAAAGGGTGGCGGAGCTTTGACTTAATTTTGTGACGAAATGGTTGTCAATAGGCGTTTTTCTCTTTTCGTTCAGAGCTGAGCTCGAGCATTATGAGCGTGCTCAGATTATTCTGAGGTATTTATGAAGTAGGCGCAGTGGCTTAGTGGTTAGTGGTTAGTTGGACTACTAAGCGAGGGGTCCCAGGTTCGAATCGCGAAAAAACCCAAATTCCAACTTATGGTTTTTTTTTCCGCTGCGCCACCTCTCGCCAACGTCTGACAAACATCCGAGAGTAAAACTGTCATGAAGGAGCTTCTCAATTAGCCGTTTGCACCCGGCATAAAATTGTAGATCCCTTCTATTCGTCCCAAAAATGAGAAACTCACACAAACGAATGGTTGTGAGAAGCTAGGCCTAGGGTCCCTACAGACCTGTTGCGCCAACTATTTTTTGTAAATAAATGTATAAATTAAATATTTACTAATTTTTATTTATTAAACTGGTTAACCTTCGGTTTCAGAACAACAAGGTTCGTCCGCCATTTCAACTATTTTGTTTATCCTGTTTTTTTTTTCTGTCAAATGTGACAGAAGAATGCTCAGTCATTTTATTCTTAGCTCATAGAGCGCGCTCTGATCGTGCGCTGAACGAAAAAAGAAACACAAATTCTGAGCTCTGATGTATCTGAGCTAAAAAAGAAACACGGACTTTTTGTATAACAGTTCAGGTTGTGCTCTGAACTAAAAAAGAAAAACGCCTAATGGAGTCCATCAAAGAATTTTTCAAAGCTCTTGAGCTGGAAGTTTGAGCGGGTTTCACCACTGGTTCCCAACGGACTAACGTATTAATAGACTTTGATCGACTTTTGAACGCAAACCCGAGCTTTAAATGAGCAGAAGAAATAAAATAAATGCAGGGGATTAAGACCTTCACCGAAAGACATACTCACCCTGCAAACGATCTTGTATAAAACCTTCCATGAAATCTTCGACAGATCATGCGGTCTACAGTTCAACGAGATGAGCTGCACCTGAAGAAGAGAGATTCGTGTTTGTCCCTTAAAACCGTCGCACTTGCCATGAAACCAAGTCAAACTAAAGTCACACATCGTCCAGCAACTGAAGAAGTCCTTCCGCCTGCATGCGGAAGCGGTATGTGTCAATTCATTGAGGGCACGCGTATCACATGCAAATAATCTGTTTGACAATTAATTTTTCTAAATCAACGCATGTCGCCATTATTGTTCCTGCCCACTGTGCGACAGTCCTCATATCTGTCCTTAAAATGTAGGTATATGCATCTCTCTTTTTACAACCTTTGACGAGGAACTTGTGCTTTTTTTTGTAAGCCGCAAACAAAAAATTTAATAAAAAACTCCAGATGCCTTAAGACGAGGATTTTTATTACCTACTACCTACCCCATGCCATGCACAAGGAAACCACTAAAGGATACCCCAAACAACAACAACAACAATAACGCACACATTGTTGGGGAAAGGCATCGCATTTTACTACTGCGCACGGCGGAGCGTGGGTGGTCTGGTTCAGCAGCTCCTGTCATGCACAAGGAGAAGGTAATATCAGAGATCGTATTTTAATTTAATTTTAAATGAAATGCCACAAAACGGAACGTAAAGGATAACGCCCTAAGCTCTATGGCAACTCTTGGTTGGGCTCTTTGGTCTCAAGTTTATTTGAGTTTGTTTTTTGTTTCGCACTCTTGTGTGATGTTATTCGAAAGGGATGGTGTACAATGTTTGACAGGCAGTTCCACTGGAGTGAGTTGAAATGTTGGCATAGGGACTGCGGGACTGAAAAAACTGCACTCACATACAACGTAATTATGACTCGCACCTTTTTGGTGAACAAAAAAACACGCACTTCCAACTTCCAACTTTGCAAACGCTCACGCAAGTTTTCAAGGCGACCCACCATGTAGCAAAATCAGGAAACATTCCGAAGGCATGGTGGGCAAATTAATAAGAGCTTCCTGTTAAACGTCGACACGTGCTTCCGACCTTTTCACGGTCTTATCCGATGAGAAATCTTCGGGCGCTGTGAATGCCTAATAAGGGTGCAGCCGTAAATTGTGTTAACCCCGGCAAGGCCGCCGCCGCCGCCGCGCCACCCCGTATATAAAAAGCCGCATACAAATTTCTGTTTTAATATCGGTTTTGGTGTCAGCCGATATGTTTCATCGTCTTTTTTTCGATTAAAAACTCAACACATACGAGTTCATAATTACGTCCGCCTTGGTAGTAGCTGCGTAGCACCCCCAGCGACCGTTTCACATCGCACGACGCCCTGCACATCACGCACGCACATATCAAATGTAAATCATTTAGGATTCACAGGATTACAGGGATTACGTTTACGAGTCAATTCGTTTGTGAAAGCCAAAGACCAATAGCAACCCCCAACAAAAAAAAAAAACACCGACTGACAATATGCTCAACGAAACAACAACTAATAGCGGCACCCCCTGGCGAGCGGGTGAGTGAGAAAGTTTATTTGCTTCCATTAAGTCCGTTCGCAGGACTTATGACTGCTTTCCTAGTTTTCATGGCCGGGGCGTCGTCGACGGGGATGACGATGAACTCCCCAAACAAATCCAAGTTTGTTGTTGTTTCGAAGCAAAAACAAAAAAAAAAACATCATCATCCCCTAGGGAGGGCTGACTTTTGTATTTTATAGTATTTCGATGGCTTAATGGTCCGACGATCTCGAATTTACTGCTTCATTAAATTGTCCTCTTCGGCGGCGGCCGGCGGCAGGGATATCGGATTTTGATTTGGTTTGTTAAGCGCGCAGTGCAACTGGTATAAAGTTGTGAAACTTTGTCAGCACGTGATGTGAAACTATTGCGACCGGTCTGAGCCAGGTAATGATGTGCGTTGAGGTGGTTAAAATCCTAGAAAACAATTATCCTGGTCGTTCGGTGTGGTTTTATTAGTTCTTTATGCTTTGTTCTTTGATTGTGCGGTTTCTGGTTATTATCCTTAGGTAATTGGCCAAGGGTCGGAGTGCGGAATCCTTTGACTTGTGCGTGTGTGGGTTAATCGATTTTATGTGATAATGCAATTTTCGCACTGAGTGGGTATTCATTGAAGCCGAGGGAACAAGAAACTGTAAGAGTTGTTTTTGAGGAGTGTGTGGTTTTTTTTTAAATATGCTGATGGGCACAATGCCATTTATTGAACTCGGCGATTTTAATGCAAGGCCGGAAAAAGAAGCATTTTCTGTGGGTTATTCCACCGGTAGTTAAAAATAAAGCGTGTCGAACTTGAACGATGAACAAACCAGGAGCAAATTTATAATCTCAAGACATTAGAGAGATTCGTGCGCACGCGGTCTACGATGCAGTCTTGAGAAGCGTTAGTTTTGCGTGGAGTGACATTGAGTGTTAGGCAGTATTTATATACAGGGTGGGTCAAGTTTCTTTTTAAAAATGCATTAAAATGAACAGAATTACATTTTCTCCATGTATGATGGCTTTATTAGTAAGAGCAAACATTCCCATTAATTATGGAGCACAAAGTCGTTCGGGGGCTGTCTCGGCTGGCTTCGCAGTTCCATTCTGTCACTCCAATTTTCCAAGACCTTGTTGATAGCTTGGGGCTGTAGCTCACGGATTTATTGGATGATATTGGCCTTAGTGCTTGAATCGTTTCCAGATTGTTGGCATAACATCGGTCCTCCATGGTTCCACACAAAAAAAGTAAGTCCAAAGGGGTCGAAACGCAGCTCCGAGGCGGCCAATTGACATCGCCAGGATGGCTGATAACACGATTTGGGAATTTGGTGCGCAAAAGATCGATTGTGGCATGGGCTGTGTGGCATGTGGCACCATCCTGCATACACCAGAGGTCGTCCAGATCCATGTCTTCAGGTTCAGTAAAAAAAAAGTCGGTTAACATGGCTCTGCAACGCCCACCGTTGACCGAAACGTTGTTCCCAGACTCATTTTCGAAGAAAAACGGTCCAATGATGCCAACCTGTCACTCCCTGTGAATGCATTGTCTTCTCGACAATAACGTGCGGGTTTTCCGACCCCAGATGCGGCAATTTGGTTTGTTAATGGTTATTGTAGCCGCCGAGATAAAAATGCGACTCGTCTGAAAAGATGATTTTTAGCTCAAAATCGTTGTCCAATTCAAGCTGCTCTAAGGCCCAAACTGCGAAGCGATAACGAAGCGGATGGTCATGCGTCTTCAAGTGCTGAGTATCAATTGGACCTTGTAAGCGAACAATCCGAGATCTTTGTGCAGAATTTTTCTCAGGCTAGTGCGTGAAATCTTGAGCTGTTGGAGATCGATGGCGAGTTGATGTTCCTGAATTGAGTCTCACACTCTCGGCTGCAGCAGCCACGTTCTCCTCTGTGCGCACCGTGCGGACCATGAGTGTTGTCCACTAGCATACCAGTCTCAAGAACTCTTCGCACAAACTTGCGTACCGCAGCGCGGTTGCTTCATTTCGGCCAAAAATTTTTTTTTCGAAAAACGCACTGTTTGGTCTACACAGCACTCACTTTGGAAATAACTTTTCAGTACTTCCCAACGTTGTTCAAGTGTAAGGCGACTCAATTCATTCTGCGGAGGTATGATACTGAATTTCTGTCAAGATTTCGAGCGGGAAACAGCTGTCAGTGTCAAACTAACCTATGATTTAAAAAGAAACCACTAGATGGGCCACCCTATGTATAAAACAGAGAGGCAAAATCGTATGTCCGTAAAAATCTTATGACCTACTGCACCGATTTATGTATTTCTTTTTTTTTAAATGCATGAAATAAATGTGTGGAGGTTGTAGACTACTTTTGTGTTGAGAATACAGCATTTTTCATTTAACGAAATTATGTTTTCGCCCATTCAAACGCCTGGCAAAACAGGCAGGGGTGCACTAGTTACTGATAAAGCTGAAGTTTGCTGAAAGTGCTGTCCACTTAGCTGAACTTTTGTATGGTTATTTCTACTGCGTCACCTCTCGCGCATGTCTGACAAACATCCAAGAGTACATCTGTCGTTAAAGTAATTCTCAAAGAAGCCGTTCGGACTCGGTATAAAATTGCAGGATCGTCCCAAAAAATGGAAAAATCACAAAAAAGGAATCGTTGGGAGAAGCCTAGGGCCCCTACGTTATTTCGGCGACGTTACACGTTAGAGGAGCTTAGAGCAAATATTGAACGAGAAATATCGGCCGTGTCGGTCGAAATGTGCGGCCGAGTCATCGAAAATTGGGTTTAACATTATCGAATGCTGCATACGTTCCCGTGGTGCACATATGACCGAAGCCGAATTCTATTAATAAATGTTTTGATAGCAATTCAAGCCAACAGCATTTTTTTTTTAGATATCTTGGGTAGTTTGCATTTTATTTAAAAAGTAGTTGTCAAGTCCTTGATGAAAGACCGTTTACTGACTTTATTAATTCAAAAAAAGATTCAGTAGTTGTTACAATGATAGATAAACGTTGGCTTTTGATGTAAGCCAAAACTATACTATAAACTTTCTACATTTTCAATATTGATCCAAAAAATTCATCTTCGAATGGAGAAGCTACCCATAAACGCTCAGAATTGTCTCATACCAACAGTTTGTAGGGGAAAAAAAAAACTCAACACCTGTTTACACTAAATTCCTTGCTGTTCCTTGGAATATCACACACCTAAGCCAATAAAATCTCTTCCTAATGGTGTTGATACACCGCCTGCATATACACACAGATTGCGACTTCATATACGCACGCACGGCATACAAAGGCGGAATCCTTTAGTAGACTACATCCAATAAATCTTTCATGCGCACACGTAGTGAAAAATCAATCTTTGAGGATTTACACAAATGGCAGCAGATAATACGAGATCCTGTTTTTATTGCCAGTGGAAAACACAAAACGGAAAGTTCCTTTTCACAAAAAAAAAAGGATGAGATACATCTCTCCAATCCTTTCCATGTTTGCCGTGCACACTTCCCTCATGGAAACGTGTCGCAATCATCGACACTTTCGGGCCAAACTGATTTTTTAATAGCTCAACGTGTTTTTGGTGAAGTTTTCTGCCCATAAAAACACGACTTATCGATTAGACAACGCCAATTGGAGAAGCCGCAAAATTTCCAATTTTCCATTCACCACAATTGAAATCCATCCTAGTCCACAACAGCGATATGGT
Source organism: Cheilosia variabilis (assembly GCA_951230905.1). Lineage (NCBI taxonomy): Eukaryota > Metazoa > Arthropoda > Insecta > Diptera > Syrphidae > Cheilosia > Cheilosia variabilis. The sequence goes on along the minus strand of OX579679.1, from coordinate 20,102,894 downwards.
CGTTGGAAACGTATACAAACGTATAACAGATGGATGCGGTCAGAAATCGTATTCGAACCGAAACAGACAACCCAGACACGCAAATGTGCGGATCGAGCTTTTGGTTGAGCTGAACAATACGTTAACCGCATCCATTCTAATGGTGCTGTTTATTTGATGTAGTTTTTAATTAAAAATCAGGTTAATTCACTCACCTGTACTCGCGATTCGGTTAAACCGATACGCATTGCAATCTCCTCCCGCATAAATATGTCCGGATAGTGGGTTTTCGAAAAGCATCGTTCCAATTCGTTCAGCTGCGCCGGAGTGAAGCGTGTTCGGTGGCGTTTTTGTTTGTTCGATTTGTCGGAGTTCTGGAAAAATACAACGAATCAGTTTAGAAATGAGTATACAGGAGTTTTATTTGCGGAGGACAATAGCCTGGGTTGCGAAAACAAGAAAGAAGAACGTAACATTTATGTATGCTGTTAAGCGAAGGTCTCTGTCTATTGGCCTTACCAATAAGTATTTTTAGTTGCGACTCTAAATTTTAGTAGTTCACATTCGGCCTTACTAACAACCAAATTTAGACTCGACTTTAGGGCAATAGTCGAAATTAAAATAAATTGTGTACCAGAAGCCGTAGCTTAAATTGGACGAAGGCAATGCGAGAACTATTACCTAGTTGACTGTGTCAAACCATTGGCTGATATCGTTGATAGCAAAATTAACAGTGCTGCAATGAAAATAAAAAAAAATAAATAGTTGGCGCAACAGGTCTGTAGGGACCCTAGGCCTAGCTTCTCACAACCATTCGTTTGTGTGAGTTTTTCATTTTTGGGACGAATGGAAGGGATCTACAATTTTATGCCGAGTCCAAACGGCTAATTGAGAAGCTCCTTCATGACAAGTTATACTCTCGGATGTTTGTCAGACGTTCGCGAGAGGTGGCGCAGCGGAAAAAACCATAAGTTGGAATTTGGGTTTTTTCGGGATTCGAACCTGGGACCCCGCGCTTAGTAGTCCAACACACTAACCACTAAGCCACTGCGCCTACTCTGCTGCAATGATACAGTCAAAAAACCAAGCAACCATCTTTTATATTTCACTCAAAATACGACCAACTGCCAATTTCAGCAAATTATTTGAAAGCTCAGAAAAAAATTATAACGCTTGAGTTATACTGTTATGATTTTGCTATAAAGTCAGATGCAGTTAAAGTTCCGATTACTTTGATTGTTGGTACCTAGAAATTAAAAGTCGAAACTATAGTTAGTTTCGAAATTAGTTAAACTCGAGTTTACGGTTTGGTTGTTGGTAAGGCCCATTGGCTATATTTTCCATACAAATTTCGCAATTGTGAGCTTCCGTAAATTTAAAGTCGAGACTAAAATTTGTTATTAGTATCTCGAAATCGTAAGACCAGGGGCACAACAATCATTCAGGAAGTGAAGGTTTTTATCCCCATTGAAAAACGTTCTTTCTGAAGAAACTATAGTTGTTTCGTTGCACAGGCTATAGGAGGTTAGAACTTGCCTGCGCTACAACACACCTTTGCCAAATTGAAGATAGGTTTCTCTGTATAGGTGATGGAAAAGCAGTCAAAGACTTACTTTTTGTCTGTTTGTAGCTTTATAGGCAAGCCGATGAAAAAATTTCGAGGTTAGGTGTAGGTAGTAGCTGTAGGCAGATGGATGCTTAAATAATTGGTTATCATGTCTGAGAGCTCAGCAGTCGAATAGAAGTTCAAGGACTCTTTTTGACCATGAGGCTCTGTATAGGGACTGACACTACAGTTATGGGGAGCTTGTAAGGTTGTAAAAAGTTGTTACAACTCATCGACAAGGATTGAATAAGGATGACCCAAATTTTAAAGACCCCATCTACACAGAGATCAAGAGAGGTATCACTCCTGCCAACCGATGTTTCGTGGGGCTAAGAAATACCTAAAGACCTTTTTTATAGAATCGACGAGGTATAGTAAGAGATATCAGTCGTATCGGTCTCGCTAAATATGTTGATGAAGAATGGACTTTGTCGAAAACGAATGTAAACTTCCAGTGATTTTTTGAGAGAGAGATCCAGTTTGCACCAATGTAGTGTGGGAGAAGAGACGAACTCTGTAAGCAATGCACCGTCGAAAGGTTTGAAATACGATGACTGGGATGGGTAGGTAACACGAACAACTACTCCAGCCTCACAAGTCTTTTTTATCGCGCCTGAGGAACAGTGAAGCAGAAGGAGGCTTCTCCTCAGATAGCGCACAGAATTAAGAATCTCTCAAATCGACTTGGGTGTTCGCAAAAAAAGACCACTAGGTACGGGTCGACCTAGTAAAGGCGCTCGTTTGTTGATGGCGTGGTCCACACAGGACAAATATTTTTTTTTTCTGACTCGCCAACGCGATAAAGAGGCACTTGAAAAAATATTGCTCAGATTGAAAAGGAGCGAATGTTCGAATGATGTCGTTTATTGCAGTAAAAAAAACGTATAATCTGGATGAACTATTCATTCATATAGCTTACTTCCCACGTGTTACGATCTTTCGAGTGGAATACAAACCTTTTAAGAAACTAAACTTTCTGTTTCGGCGCAGTGGCTAAGTGGTTAGTGTATTGGACTAATAAGCGAGGGGTCCCACCCAAGTTCGAATCCCAAAAAAAAAAGCCAAATTCCAATATAAGGTTATTTTTCACTGCACAACCTCTCGCGAACGCCTGGAAAACATTCCAGAGTATAACTGTCATGAAAGAGCTTCTCAATTGGCCGCTTGGACTCGGCATAAAATTGTAGATCCCTTCCATTCGTCCCAAAACTTGAAAAACTCACGCAACTTTATATTCTATCGGGCTTAAGAAGACCCCCTTCATGACGAAAAGTAGTCAAATTTTCTAAGAATGTACCTCGAAGACTTCTTTTGGCCCCGAAAATACTTTTGCGCACTAAATTTCACAGAAAAAAGGTAAAGATCAACTGCCACAAAAGCCCTTATGAAATAAAACGTGCAAATTTCTCACCTCAAACAGCCAACCACCAACAGGAGTCACGCCAACAGGAGTGGCATTAACTTAAAAAATGCATTCTGCATTGAAGATCATCTGAGGATCAGCTCATTCTGTCGAGGACGAGAGGTACCTACCCGCACACCCACACAATTATACTGGCTACAAAGTTCGCAGCTCAACTCTTTTGTTTAAAAGGGTTCTTTTTGAAAAAAAAAAATGCCATGGAAAACAACATCAAACGTCCTATCGAGTCCTTTTCCATTATAGTCTATTAATTAAAATATATAACAAACTCACCTGATCCTGATGCATATTGTGTGGCTCGCACAATCCTCCAGAGACATGCAGTCGTCCGCCCCCCGAACCACCATTCGAGTCGGAATTCTGTGAATTTGGTACTTGGCCGAAATTGTTTACACCGTGCAGCGCAGTCAGAGCAGCCTTCGATAGATCACAATCCTTTGGACCTGCAACACAACACATTGACAAATTTACTACCCCACACAAATTCAATGTATCTCTCAATTTAAAATCATCAAATGCGATCAACGACTGTCAGGAGCTTTAGCCAATTTCGAACTGCAAGAGATATATCATTCCCCCGGCACACAGTGTGTACACACATCTCTCGGCCGTCTCTAGACACAACAAATACAAGACAGAAACACCAAGCAAATGTAAGGAAAATATTAATTTTAACACGTACTTGCGATCGCTGAATTCGATTCTTCGTCTCTGTGCACACAAAATTCACAGCCGAATGGAAAATAATGAAAAAGACACAGTCCCAACTGGAAATGTATCTGTGTACGACCTCCGTTGACTAACTGCCGGACGGGCTTGCGTTAGCCAAACATTTGCTCTTACCGAAATCGACAAAAAAAAAAAAAAAAAACAAATGGAAGGCGGACAGAAAAGTTAAGTAACAACTTGTGAGCGCGTACTCGTACACACACGCGATCCGGACGCGGACTCGAGTCCCACGCGGAACATTTTAAACAGATTGAGACAGCCAGTCAGAGCCAGCTACTGTTACGGCCCGAAAGGAAATCGCTTCCATCATACCAGCAACTGCAGGTGAGTACTGAGAACCGAACAGGTAGGTCCAGGTATCCGTATATAAATTTGAACCAAATACAGACGCAAGTCGCGCATCTGGGAGGTCAAAGCGTTTTATGACGACGATCGCGCTGTTTGTACTGTTTGTACAGCAGCGGAGACCGGACCTCTGGATCCTTTCAACGTGTAGCGCAATGGGGAATCATTTTTCACAAATAAACAGATCGTAAAAGCGAAACGAAGGGTTTATTGCATTTTTTTTTTTTGTCAAGTGCAAGTGATATGAGCTGCCGGCTACCGCCGATTGATGTTTATGTTCATAAAGTGGGATAATATGCGAGTTAATAGATCGATTACGCAGTGGATACACTATGGGCATGTGTACAGCTTAGCGCTTTGTATGTCGTTGCGGATGTGAACGCGCGGGAGGAATCCGACTTTATTTGCTTTGATTGAGTTCGTCTATAGGTGAGTGCTGAGTTGGAGAGCGGCAGCTCTTTCATCGTTAGTTGGCGGAGGCTCGGCTGTCCAGTAAAGCGTACGAGGTTTACATACAGCAGTGGCAATATTTCCAAATTATCGAAAAGATTTTTGTGTCACTTGCTCAAAAAGGCGAATGCAATCAGAGAGGTCCGCGGTCGGAACCAAGAAGTGCCTCTCGCCGGAAGAAATACCAACCCCTCCAATTGTGAAGCGATTACCTCGGCTTGATTGCTAAGCAGTGGTGAACTCAAAGGCTCATCAAAGACACACCTTGGATGCTGAGCTTGCTGACCAGATCGATGTCACTTTGTAGCCCATGAAGTTCGACGTCTGACACACAGCCCCTTGGCACAAACTGCACTGAATAGTGTTTATCAACTGAAAAACACATTTTGCTGGAGGTTTCCCTGCGCTTTCGACAAAGTCCGTTCTTCGCAACATATAGCGGGACCGGGATGACTAAGGCCCTGAACTATACCTCCACTCGATTCTATGAAAGAGGGCTTTAGAAACTCTTTCGGCAGACGAAACAGCGGTTGTCGAAAGTGATTCATCTTCCGAAGAATTCTGCGATATAAAGAGGTGAATCTCGAGACAAAGTTTTTAAGTGCTTTAAAATGATAACTGTCTATCGTGACGATTTTCAGATTCTTCGCCGATGTTAAGAGCCTTTTCTAGTTAACAGTTTCAGTATTTCCAAACGGGTCTCATATTTCAATGCCATCAGTTCTTCTAACACTGGCTTTTGAGTTTCGTAAAAGGGCTTCAGGAAAAACTAGAAGACGCCGCCTTGATGCCTTAAACCTTACAAGATGTCAAAATGTTCTGTTGTGCTCTTCTCTCTACATTCAAGAAGCATGCAAATTTCTCCATCATCATGCACAGATAAACGATTTGGGGATGCCGAGGCTGGACGTTGCTTAGGCTTTGCATAAATTGGACCTATACCCACCAGTCCGCGGCCGTAAGGCAATGTTCGCCCTTAGCACAGATTCCATGGCTACCAACTGCATATAGCAGTATAGCATAAGCAAAACCTCGGGCTTGGCTTCGCTTGGGCTTACAAGACATTTTTGTATTCGCTTCATAGTTCACACCCGCTTTTGATTTTTGTTGGAGATTGCTTTCGTGAGTACCTTTCTGAAAGTGGGTGTTATTAAGGGAGACTTACGTGGTAAAGTACAAATCTCGTGTACCAATTTTGCCGCCGACCTGGACGTAGTTTGACAGCTTCGACACAATATATCGAGTCTTCTTGTCCCACTCTCTGAAATCCCTGGTCATTTCGCCCATTTTTAATGTTCCACTAATCCATTAAAAGGGTCGCTGTCAAAAATGGCCAAAGCTGCTTGCCATATCCATTCGCCAAGGGCCACAGCCCGCCAGACCGACAATTCATTCATTTCTAGGAATCGGGATCTTTGGGCCACTTTCTGCAAACTTTGCATGACTTTGCAGCGATTTGTACACACAGCCTTAGACAAAAAGCACGTCGAGGGTTACTTTGCCAGCAACTCTTTTGCAAAGCCATGTCACATGTGAAGGAAAACCCTATACAGGCTATGGATTTGAGAATGCCAAAGCAGCTAAATACCTAAAAGTGTCCGGAACCTTAGAAGTCAGCGTTTTGTTTTTCTATAAAATTAACCACCTGCAAGAAAAAAAAACTCTTTGATAACTAAAAAAACCATCATCCGGTAGCTTCTGCTAACAGCCACATACGGCGTTACAAAGGGTTTTGGGGTAACCTAATCTAGGTTATGAATGAAAGAGATAAAAAGTCACAAAGTTGGACTTACATCTTGTCGCGTTCTCTTTTCATTTATACGTGCTATGGCCGACGAAGAAAACCGCACATGACGTTGTATTGTGTTGATAATCCCGCCACAAGTGATTGGATTTTTTCATATTCTGCGTCGCTACGTCATAGTCAGTAATAACTAATAACTAGGCATCGGATTTCCATGCAAATGCATGTTTTTTTATGAACACCTTGGATGCAAGGCTACTTATTAATGTATACGTATCATGAAATTTCCTTTAAAATAGCATTTAACCATTAGTGCATATTCTTGCTTATTTTACTATAAATGCATATTTTGCAATTTTTGTGCATATTTTGCATATTTTTTATAATATTAATTCATATATTTGGAGCATATTGTTGAAAAATTTAACTAGACAGTAAAAATATATCGTCGCGTGCATGAGAATACTGCACAACTGTGAATTTTCTTTTTGAAAATGTTAGTTTTGATGCAGGAGTGATCTAGTAGTCAAAGCGCGCATTTTAAGATATTATTGATACAGTGACACCTAGTTGTAAGGGATATAAACCGGTTTGAAATACAGCATAACTACAACCATACAATATTTTTCAAGAAATTTAGCACAACTACCCTTTTCCCGCGTTATTTCTAAATAATTCTATTTTTGTGGAAAACAGTTTTTTGTATCTCCTGAACAATTTGCAAAATGTTAGTTGTGCGGTATCCTCATGCACACGACGATATCCCCTTTATGTCAAAAAAATGAAGGATTTGCAATAATGCAAAATGTAAGTAAGACCTTTACATTGGACTGCAATGACGAAAATTACACAAAAAAACTTTGCCGTCGATGAGATTTGTTCTTTCAAAAATGCTCCACTAACTTCAGTTGACGTCGAGAGATCTTTTTCGTTGTATAAGGCATTCTTAAGACCGAATCGCCAACGTTTTGAATTCGAAAATTTAAAAAAAAAATCCATGATCTATGCAAATAAAACTTTTCAAAATGAATTAAGGAATTAAGGAATTTATTTTGAATTATTTATTTAATTTAAATTATTAATTATTAAACAAGGGAAGATGTTTATGTTTACGTTAACTGGGTTTTTGTTTTTTTTTTATTAAATGTTGATCTCGTTTTAAGTTATTATTTTATTAAAAAATAAAAATAAAAAATTTAACGTATTCTTATAGACTGAAGAAAATGTGTTTTTAAATTGAACCGAAATTAAGTTTAACTAATTTTAAGTGCATATTTTAAATGCATATTTTGCATTTTTAAGCGCATATTTTAAGATGACAAAAGTTTCCATACATTTCGGTGTCGGTAAGGTGTAAAATTCTGCAACAAAAACGAGGATTCATCCGAATTTCGTAGTCCTGTATTTTTTTTAATTAACAAGTCTAGTTAATAGTCAACAACAAAGTTCAGAATGTTTTCATTACGTCATATACAGAAGTCATCATACTCGATATACATCTATTCACATAATAAAACTGAAGGGGGTTTTATGTCAGTTGAGGGTTGACATAAAAACTAGAGAACAAATTTAAATGAAACTTCCTTCAAAACTGTTTTATAACGCTCTAAGAAGAATATAGGCTTTTTTGTTTATTGCCACACATATAACTCTTAATCAATACAAAAAAAATCAAAACTTCCATAAATATTTTAGGCTATCAATCAGATTTTTGCTTCATCCAGAAGCTGAGCTGCAGATAGTACCGTACGTTCGAGTATTTTTTTTTTGAAGGGGGGCTGAGACTTTGAAATATTTTTGTGATGAAATATTTCGTAATTGATTCCATTAAAAGATGGGCTAGAAGTTTAGGGGAAGCGGAAGCCCCTGAGCCCCCGTACCCCTTCGGTACGTCACTGAGTATACCGCACATTAAATATGAGCAAATTAAATCTAATTATATAAATCGAAGAATGTAAGCAACGATTGTTCTTGCTGTAGTTCTGCTTTGGGGAGCTAGACGCACATCGAGAGCAAATTCACCTTTACAGCGGAAAGCAACCGAAGAATTCAATGTGGTTGTGTTGTATAATAGTAATGACAAATGTACTCGAGTCGAGCAACGTGACACCTTTGGCAAATGCAATGACTGGGTTGAAAAATTTATTTTTGAACATTCGTGACACTTTCTTCTGACTTAGATTGAGTCATTGCGTGGAAGGGATGAGTTGAGTATATGTGTGAAAATACCATAACCGCATTAGGAGCTCGTACTCCCCACTACACAAAGTTTATATAAAATCGTCAGATATGTATCATAGGCAAACATGCTTTAAAACTCTGTCGATCTGATTTGATTAGAGTGCGGACGCAGAGTTGCGTGATTCACAGAAATCCACTTAATTTAAAAAATCACCAATTGTCAACAATGGAATCGTACTGCCCCACATGATCCACTTTCCACGTCTAGTTTTGGCGCAAGTACACACACCCAAGTTTATATCTAGGTACTCGTATTCCATCAATGACAACTGAACAATTCGATCTCAACAACAGACGCCATAAATCTGTATATTTGCACAGCACTTTTGCATCGTGATGCCTCGGCTACACATAGAACAAATAACAACATCGAAATATCGTAGAACAGCGCGAAGTCACACAATTCCCAATCGCCTTCGGGCAGATTTCACACAGCACCCTCACGCTACAATCCACGGACATCCAACTCGAATATGTATGCTTTCAAAGTTTATCCACAAAAAGAGAAAAATGTATTCCCCGTTGGCAGTTAAGAAAGCTACACCGGACAACGTGAAATTGGTTACGGTAGAGCTGAATCCGACATCGCACCTAACACCACACCTTTAATTTGTAAATCACGACATTGAATAGAGACCGCGCTAGATCCCAGATCCGAACGTATGCATCTATATCACGCATGACTTCGTTACAAAAACGACGAACTTCTTCAAAAAAGAATAAGAAGCTACAAGCAAAATTGGAAATCGTTTTCGAAAATGGCCATTTTGTGTTAACCTCCCTTCACGTCATCCGCGCTGGTGACACTGTATCATCCTATCATTGAAATAGACCAGTGTAGAGTTCTGACGTTGTCGCCGAACGGTAGCTGGTAACGAATGAACGTGTCAAAATTAGCACGTATTTTCATTGAGCCGGGCTTTTGGATTAGAGTGGTGTAGGCTATGGTGCTGGCCGCCGCCTTGGCGCAGTAATAAATGTAATGACGGCTGCCGCATGTTCAAAGGAATCGGGTAATTTTTCACCGTTTATACTTGGAGTGCGAGTTTTTATAGGAAAACTGATCGAATTTGTCACACGACTTTGGGGTAGAATGGTAGCGCCGAAGTGGACAAGGAAATCCTTTGTGGCGGTGCCATGGGACATCTTATGGAGGGAACTTTGAAAGAACGCACTTTGGGAAAGGCACTTGCTGTATATGGCTGAAAAAAGTTAGCTGCCCGGTTGTCCACACGATGAAAAAAGTATTTAAAAAAATTAAGTAGAAGCAGATTCGAGTGTTTCTGACAGGAACTTCTTTTGATATTCAAGTCGGACCCTCGAAGATGTTAACCGATTTGACTGTCAAAAGAAGTTCTAGTTAGAAAAACTCGAATCTGCCAACTGGACATAAATGCCAGGACGGATTCTCATTTCAAAAAATAGATAGACAAGAAACTGAAAACAAAAAAGGGCCCAAAACTTTGTAAAATGACTGCGATGCTACAAAAATTGTGTGACACTTTAACTGACGTGCGAGGAAAGTAGCCATTTTGACAATAATTGCTGACAAATTAAATGCGTGTGCTACGGAATGGATAGGTGGACTACGAATTCGGACGAATAACAGTTGTGCGAAAATATATACCCCAAAGCAGGCAAGGCCCCAAGAGCAGTGATGCCATATAAATCTTTTTCATGCCTTTTAGGCATTATTTCACTAGCTAAGGATTAAAGGCTTTTTTTTCAAAAAGGCATCTTTTTTTATTTCAAGTATTTTTTAAATTTGTTTTATTCAACATAGGTAGGTTGACTTTTTATTTTTTTTTAATATATGATTTCAAGGCCCAAGACAATCTGATGGACTAAAACCAGGTTTGTTTTGTTTACTTTCTACCTACTTATGAATTTTGTTCCTATTAGGAATTTTTTCTCTGATTTCTAATTTAAGTTTTTTTTGGAAAAAAAAAAATGTTTTTGTTTATTTTTTTTGCATAGTGTTTCATTTTTGGTTTATTGTTCCAGTTTACATAAACAAAATATATTAGGCATAACTTTATTGAAAAAGGCATCTTTTTTTCCCAAGGTAGGCATTTTTTTTCGTCAAAATTGGTTGGCAACGCTGCCCAAAAGTTCTGTTATGCAACCCTTATAAATAACTCATCCCACTTTTAAAACGAATTTAGCGACTGTACAGTGTGCAGCGATTACCATAGGACATGCGAAATGACAAACCCAGGCAGTGCCTCATACGAAAGAGCAGCTTTGAAAAATGCAGATGAACAGCGAAAACAGCATCCAAATTCATTCGGCAGTTATCGAGGTTTTTAACCGGTCATACAGACCGACTCGGGACAGTGCTGTTATTCACTGTACAGCGTATCCCTATTGGAATTTATTTAAATTTTCATCAACATCGGTCGAGAAATTTTCGAGCAAATATCTATAGGCCATATGCAATCACATGAATATTTTCTTTAACTTGTCTCGCTTGTTGTCGAAAAACAACCCTACCTTTCACAAGTAGGTAAAATTAAAAATTATACCCCAATTTTCGATATTTATATTGTTTTTTTTTTTGTAAACTGTAAGCCTTGGTAAAAGCGTCATCTTTGCAACTTAAAACGTATGAAAAAAGAATTATTTATCGGACGCACTCAATGACGACACCAACTGCACCCAACTTCACTACTTAGAATTCGCGTTCTCTTGTTCGTTGTGATTTGGTCGACATTTAGGTAAACGTTTGTAAACTTTTTAAGAAAATAATATTAATCCGATTAAATCCTTCATTTTAATTGAAATAATTCTCGTTTGAATAACGAAAAATCGACATCTAATAAAATAAGCTCTACTCATGACTTACATTTTAATACGTCACTATGGACATTTTTAGCAAAATATCTAGTGGCGAAAAATGTTCGTTTCCAGGGTAGCATCATTGAAACGAAAGCGGTTAATCAACACCTCGCAGATGGAAAAATGCCCCTGCATTAAAACTATGCAGTTGCTTACTTTTAGGGGTAAGTAATGAAAGAATGAAGAACCGTAACTTTTTACTGAAGAAAATCAGCAACTCGGGAGACACCGGCAAGCGTTTCAAAAACGGCTAGCTTCCTCCAGGATAACGAGAAGTAATTTCGGCAAATCCATCGAAGAGTGAAAGGCCAGATGGTTAAGATATATCTGCGATGGAGCAGATCTTGATTCAAATGTAATAGAAGGGTTAAATTGAATAAATTCATTCATTTTAATGACTTAAAAAAAAATTGCTCCTTTAATATTAATCTCTTGTTTAATTATTAAATTTATATTATTCTGATCCCCACAAGTGCCCCGCCCGACTATTTTTAAGACAGTTTGTCTGTTTGAGTGAATATTTTTATCGCCGTAAGTCAAAGTAAAGTTAAAAACAATCGATATCTACTTGACTCTTCTTAAATTCACCCGTTGGGTATCCTTCCTTAAAAGTGATTTCAAGGAAGCTTAAACCTGGGTAGGCATTCTGAAAGGCAAAAACGTTCAATCGTTTTCGTGCGCACGAATGTTCTGCTCTATGTAACCGAAGTTACCGAAGTTCGTGCACACGAAAACGTTTGAAAGTTTCGCCCTGTAGAATGCCGACCCTGAGCTCTACGGAAAAGGTATAGCTTTTGTCAAAACTGTTCGTAATAAAATGCCTGCAGCGCCTTTCACTTTGAGGCAAGAAAGTATACCAGGAGAACGCAGAATTGAACCAAAAGACGAGATAAATATCTGAAATAATAATAATTTATCGAAAGGGGGCTACCTCCTATCTGCAGCCTCCTCCTCCTCCTCCTGTGAAGCGCTTTTCGAGGGAAAGTGTTAATGATGTACCTATCGACTTCTATATTTCAACTGACTTCGCAGGTATCGCACTCGACTCAATATGCCGTCTTATGTTTTATGAGAATAGGTACCCTACCATTTCCCCATATTAAATACCTCTTTTTGTTCGTTTAATTTGTAAAATACCTATATACATAATGACGAACTAAGGGCAGTATGCCCCACTCTATTCTTAGATAACTCCAGTCGATCCTGTTTATAACAATTAACGAAAAGAGCGCCGCTAATATTTTCCGAGTAAAAACCAAACCTACTGTTGCATGCATCACCCCATCCCGATGCCCATATGGCAAGCGGCTGCTAACAAAAACTAATAAACTAATCCAGCCGGCTTATGGAGTTTCACCATAAATTTTCCAATTTCCAAGAAGCCTTCTCCTGCTGTTGCTGCGGGCGTTAAGCCTAACCGAACGCAATAAATTTATTACCAGCACACGTAAAACCCTTTCAGCCTTCTATATATACAAAATCAGAATAGAAAAACAAGGACACTACACTACTTTGCATTCCGCCTAGGGGCACTCCTATTTTCTTTTTTGTCCAAATAAGTTCACTAATCCTTCGCGGTAAGCTTTTATGCGCCCGATTCGCCCATCATAGCCGCCGCATACGAACTACGAACAATTACAGTACTCGACACCGTCGTCGCAAAATTGTCCCTCTTCCAATTGCAATGCTTACCTTTTTTACAAAGAGACTTGCAAAACGACGCGCATTCCGTGTAATTTCGAATAGGACACATTATGCTAATCCCGGAGCAAATGGCTTCGACGGTGTTTGCATTGTTTGGCAGAACACAAAACTTCACCTCTAACTCGGATTAATTTATTTAATTTCGCAAATGAATTTATAAATATTGTATAATATGAGCACCGCGCGAATCGACAGTCAAAAACAGGACTTGGCGGTGAAAATTTGCATTCAAGTGGATTCGCCGATTGCCTTCGCATATTGTTCCACCATCCGCCCAACCCCAGGCCATAGATTAATTAATAAATTGTCATTATGCGGTTGTTTTCGAGGACGTGCAAGTACCACTAAACCTTGCACACGCTCATTACGTGTACTTGAGTTTATTTAATAAGTTTTGGGGCACACACACTCATTTAGCATAAGATATAGTGTTACAGTAGTGCGCACTAAAAGTGGCGACAAAAATGCATTCGACTGCTGGATGGGGGGACGATGCAACAATTTTGTTGCACAATCCACTGATTTATGGATTGGTATAGGGACACCGATGTCCTGCTGTGCATACTCGCAGAGCGAAACGATTACACCACTATTAGCTAGGACACAATGCACAATCGACTGGCGAGAGTGAATTTATTGCCGCTATGCGGAGTCAATTTACGAGAGTGAGTGTGCGCGCTTATGGGCCACTATCAAACAATAATTGCGCAAATTAAAAGTATTAATTTTGTTTTTATGTAAATTCAATTGGGTGTCGAAATAAATTATTATTCGCCAATAAATTTAACTCAACGATTTATTGAAAGTTTTTTACTTCCCGACTGTGAATAATGAACAGCGGATGTAGTGCGTGTCTTGATTTGAAGTTTTGCAGGGACGTGGGGACGTGGGGACGTAGAACTGTGGCAGGAGTGGGGTTCTCTGGAGAGGGTTTTCGTTTCAAGTGTAAGAAGTAGTGCGGTTTTGACTGACTGAAAAGATCTTTCTCATCACACTTTTCCTGGGGCGTATATTATCTTCCTTGTGAGCGCTAAGAAGTACCACCTCCCTTATGAGGGCTAGCCCTTCTTAGGTGTGTAGGTTCTTGAGCCGTGAGCTCAAAGCCAGTCAAGCATTTTTTTCAGAAAATATCTTTTCTTAACCAGCGTTAAGGTGTCGTAAATTAGTTGAAACGAGGTCTGACCGACAACTGCGAAAGCTTGTAACCCAACTTACTTGCTGATAGAAAGCTCTTCAGTAATAAGCTACCCCAGTCCATAGCTAACTGCGGATCTTTATTCATCCAAGTGTTGCAGGTCTATTCAAACTCCCCAAGGCAGTACCTATACCCAGCTTAAGTTTAGCTTAATTGGCACCCAATCGGCTTCACGTGAAGGTTCTGGTGAAAAGAAATGTGAATTTGAGGCCGCTCCAACTCTCACTCATGAAAATAAATAGCTGGGGTTACAAGTTCATTTAGTGGCGCCTGAGAAGTCTTAAAAAAACCTATTGCATGATGTGTCTGGTTAAAGGTAGACCTGGAAACTGCAAAAAGGCCGCCTTAATCGCGGCCTATAGATGTCGATGAAGATGCCTGCCTATGTGTTTCTTTCTTGGGAGGACCCATTGGAAGTGGCTGATTACCTTAGCCTAGGCTAAGCTGGTTATGCGAATCACCATGTTGCTTAAATTTGCTTGTTTGGAATGTCAATATATATCATAGAAGCTTATGCCTCAGGTTTCGGAGGAGACAATTCAACGACAAGCTGCTCTATCTGCAAAGTCTTCGATTTTAACCCACATGGTCAGTACAAAAAAGGAAGACCTTGCCTAAGGTGGTGCGCACAAGCTGAAAAGCCCTCAGCAAGGCTGCAATGCGGAGCTGAAGTCTGTTGGCATTGCAACGTTTTATTTAGAGATCGATGCATTGGTTGCCCCAAACTTAAGTGACTTGCACAACTTCACGCTTGCCAAGAGTTCAGCCCGGAAGTCAGACGGAAGCTGGACTATGATTAGTTCTGCCAAAAGGACTTTCGATCTCTCTCAACAGTATGTATATTTAGACTCAATAGACTCTTATTCTTCTCCGGATGCGGGTTGAGTTTCGTACACTCAGAAAAAAAAATTGTAAAGCCAACAATTTTCGTTGGTTAAAATGAACCCAAATATGAAAATCTTTGATTTAAGAATGGTTTAAGTTGGCAATGATGGAATAAAATACTTATGGAGAGTATATTATTCTTACGCTGAACACTTGATCCCCGAAAACTTAAAAACGAGTTCTTTTTAACAAAAATAATATTTGAACCAAGAACTTTTAACTTACAATTTTTTTAAGAATCTCAAAATTCTTCGCTTAACAGTCTTTTTTTTCTGAGTCTACAATCTTCCTGTAGTTTCGAAGTTAATTGCTTTCGCCTTCCGTCAACCATCAAATCAGCTAGCTCCCATGTAGTTCGTACGCACGTAGTCTTCATTGGTCTAGTAGAATCCTTTAGGGTTTCTGTACATTCACAGTATTTTGACTAAGCATAATATATTTATTCCGACCTTTAAGATTTTTTTTTTAAATGTAAGGCAGTCCTGAAGCGGTGAGCGGCTTTTGCTTGGAGCAGAGCCTGAAGTTTCCTTTTGTCGTTCACCTTAGAATGGATAGATGATAGATATTCAAAGGATAGATGGACGATGGTGGTGTATTTTTTTCCTGTCTTATCAGACACGGTCCTTTATAGGTATTACTACTATTTTCATATAGGGTTTTATGAGAGAGTTTTTTAAAAAGGCTTTTTTAGTGTCTTTATCTATTCCGTAGGGTTGGCCAATTTTGGTTGTAAAGATTTAAATTTTTAAACTTTTTTAGCATAATCCAACTTTGCTTTCTCTTTCCTCAAATTTATTAGCTATAGAAAGGTCACACTTATGGAATAATCACTTAAAAGGGTGACCAACGCTTTATTGTAGAAGATCGATCATATAATCCTTATCAAGCATCTGCTTTAAAGGGCCTTACTATCAAACATTTTTAACTCGAATATTGCAATTTTGTGTTGCAAATTATGCCATTGTGAGTTCGAAAAATGTATTTAAAAATGATTTTTAGTAACTCGGAAAGTGAATAAACGTTCTTCAATATATCGCAAGAAATTTTGTCAGCAACAAATGCGCGTACAGTGTTTCTTAAGAATCCCCTACTCAAAGTTCGTATGCTCCAGATCGCTCCTGACAGTTGTCAATACATTTGTCTTGTTGTTAATAAATGCGTCTTACTTATAACAAATTCAAGTGTCGACTTTGAGTTGAGTTGAAACCTTTCAATCGCAAAATTTGTTTAGGAAATGTTGCTATTGTGAACTAGGTCGAAATATTGCAAGTTAAAAGTAAGTCCATTAATTTTGCAAGCTTCTGTCACATTAAATAAACTCGGAAAAGATTCCTATCAATAATAATCATCTTTTACCTTCAGTTTAAATATTTCGGAAGTCACAATAGGTAAAAGTTAAATATTTTGAATTCATAAAATGTAACCCGGATAATAAAAATTATTATATAGCTATAGCACGCTCACTACAACTACTGACTTAAGTTGTCACATTGTTTGACTTATTCAATGCAACTGGAACGATCAGATCACAATAGCGACGTTAACTTACACGACACGATAAGTAATCTACTTTAAGAGAGCGCAGCGAACAATTTTGATATAAATATTGAAAAATATTCTGGTTCCGAGCAAAGAGTTACAATTGTCACTATTGTAACCGCAGCTCTCGATGTACGACCCTAAAGATAAACTTACATTGGTAGGCATACTTACCAGGCAATCCCGATGCACCGAGATTATTCAGCATATTTGCCGAAAAATTTCGTATTGATAATGCAGACAGTTTGATGATTCACTTGTGCCGTTGTCTTGAATTTTTTTTCTCAATTAAAAATGTGTAATTACTTTTTTTTTGTTAACTAATCATTTAAATGTTTACATTTTACATAAACTATCACAGTACTGCATGTAATGCAATTACAGTATAATTTTCCATTGTGGAGCGTTTGCTTTGCACTTTTATTTGCACTCAAATTAACAGCAATCTATAAATGAAAATAAACAAAGAGACCGAAATCAGTTACAGTGCAATTATGTCGTTTAAAAGTCTGTACACTTGTTAATTTACACGATTCGCTTCGATTTATTTACACGTAAATTGATGTAAATTAAAGGACGATGACATTACACTGAGGGGGAGTGTCCAGTTGCCGACGGTATTTCATTCATATGATAGATAGCGATGGTTCTCTGTTTGTCAGCTTCCAACTGGGGGTTGGTCCGATTTATTTGATTTTTGTGCAGTTAGAAAATGTGTTTTTTTGAAAGGGTTAACTTACATTTAACTAACTGTGTATGCACTTGCTAAAAATTCATAAACAGTCAAGCCCGCTTAACTGAAACCCGTTTAATTGGTACCCACTTATTTAAACTTTAAAATTAATCCGCTTGTATTTTTCAAATAAAATCATACGAGAAGCTCGGATATCTGAAACACAATTCCCTTAAAACATTATAACTTTTCATAGAAAAAAGCTTCGCTTAAATGAAACAAATGAAAACGTAAACACATCTACATGAGTCGAAGAAAGGCAATTGAATGCATTCGACTTCCACATTCCCCTTTACCTCTGACAATGACAGATGTAAATTCTGGCGATGGGTTGGGGTCAAAATTCTGGATGGGTCAAAATTCTGCAAACAATAAAAAAACGTTTGGAAAATGTTAAAAAGCGGGCGCTGCTTTTATTGTTTGCAGAATTTTGTAAAGCAGAGATGGAGAGAATATTTTTTTTTCTAATTTGAACTCCTCTTTTCTTAATTTTTATTTGTAGCATTTTATTTCCTCCTGGGACGAAAATAAAAAATTTCGTGGGTATTTTTTAAAAATACGATTTTATTTTATTTTTATCATAGAAATACGAAAGTAAACAAAAAAAGCAATACTGCTATTGATATTTTTTAGGAAGACTGAGGAAAAGTCTTTGTCTGTCCACTAAACCATCAATCGCAGCATAACAGTAAATACAACGAACCTCCTAGGTAAATGCTCTTAGAGTATTCGAAGATCCTCCCGATTGTCGTAGGAATTTTGATTAAACATCATTTCAGCTGTCCTTTTATTCTGCCAAAAAAAGAAACAAACATTCTGAGCTCTGATGTAGCTGAGCTAAAAAAGAAACACGGACTTTTTGTATAACAGTTCAGGTTGTGCTCTGAACTAAAAAAGAAAAACGCCTAAACGATTTACTCTGACAGTAGACAAGAATTACGACTGTCAAGTGTCAAAGCTGTCAATGCTTAGAAACAAAAATATTTCAGAACTACATCAAACTTCTTAAATTATAAACACTCGCAACACCTCCTAACCATCTTCCAGCTCGTAGACGTATTGTGCCGGCGAAAATAAGCGCGTTTAAAAGTGTGGTCCTTAACACGAAGCGCCTTACTAATAAACATTCATAGGTTCGACTCTAAATTTTAGTGGTTCTCAGTGGCTATATTTTCAATACAAATTTCGCATTTGCGAGCTTCCGTAGATTTAAAGTCGAGACTAAAATTTATCATTGGTATCGCGCGAAGTCTTTGAAAACGACCTGTAGGTCGATGACTACGATCATCATATTTAAACAAGGCACAAGAGTAGGCATCTACTCGCTTTACAGTTTTTATAATAATAACGTAGAATTCACAGGTGGGTCAACGACTTAACCATCGTTTGTGCTACAGCTCTTGGACTGAAAAGGTCGAAGGAACGTGTTGTAATGTCTCAGAAAGGGTCCCTGTTCCGGTTGGTAGCCACTTAACCAAGTAAGCAGGAAAGATGGAAAAACCTCCAGCTTAAATTCGAGTATATAAATATGGACATTCTGACCGCAAGTTCTTGATAAATAGGTAAATCAGCTAAACATTAATTCACCCAGAACAAGTATATATTAATTGGTAGAGCCTCGCATTAACAACCAATCAAGAGGCGTCCTTATACGGTTGGAATTCCTGACAAAAACTAAATAGCGAATTTTTCCATTAAGCTTGGGAAGACATATGTCAGAAGCTTATGTCATAAATTCCTCACCATTAGTTTTAATGTTTTAATAATATTTTTCCTATATGCACCAACAATTATTGTAAAACTCACATAAAAGGGTCGAATGACCACATCCGTCAAGGAGCATAAACTCACAAACTGAAGTTTATTTTTCATGTCAAACAACAGAAGGAAATTCTGCGCCCTTTGTGGGGAAAATTATCCGCCAAACACTAAAACAGTCGATAAAAATCGTGTGCCCAAATTTTTAAAAACCCCAACACAGTACTGGAAAGACTTCAGTCCTTTGAAACGTCAGTGGAGTAGTCGTATTGACAAATTCCGTCGGAAAAGCGGCTCGAAGGACCGATTTTGTATTTCTTTTTATTTTTTCCCGAAACCCGTTGGAGGAATATTGTTTGACATTTTAAAAAATGTAATGCAACTTTGACTAGTTTCCAGCAGTAACTAAGAGCAAATTGAAAGACCAACACGTATCGTGTCATATTATACTAACAAAAAAAAAAAAAGACGATGACGCTTAAGACTGACTATGGTCCCAACCGGACTCCATCGATCCATCCATCCTACTTTAGTGCCGGTTTTTTTTTATAATTGCAACTGGAACTCCTTTTAAACCTCATTCACATCCTTGAAACGTCGAATCGATTCGTGTACATCAGCATTTTTTGGTGCATGTGTTTGTTTATGAGTATATACACTTTAAACACCATCAAAGACTAATTAATTATTTACATAACGGCAGCAGTGTTCGGTGCCCTTTCACGACTGTTTATGTTTACTTTTGTGTCCTTAGAAAAAAAAAAAAAGATCCTTACACCAAATTCACTGTCATTCCTCTGCAATCGATCGCAGCGAGTTGTTGTTGTTCTTTTTTATCCGCAGGCTCTGGCTTTCTCTCTTACACTCTTGCTGTCAGCTTTCAGGTATCCTTAAGCTCAAAATTATAATTAAAAGAATGCATCCGAGGAAGGAAAATATCGATTTTTTTTGTTTCCACAGAACTGAAGATGGGTCTCTTGTTCACTTCGATTTAGAGGGACAAATGAGTCCTTTTGATTAACACAATTGACTGGGCCTCATCTCACAGTTTTCAAAACAATCCATTTGATGAGGCAGGGTAACCGCAACACAACAACAACAACAACAACAGTAGACACAATTGAACACCAAAATGAAACACAACCAGAATGTGAAGAAAACACGCGATCCGCTCGTAGCCGTTTGAACGCACCAAACGAATTGAATTACGATAAACTCAGCCTCTTCCGACGAAGTAATTGCGACCGAGAACTGAAATGTATCTATCCGATACACAAGTGTATCTGAGAGATATTTGATTGTGTCGCGCGAAGCTGGCAAGTTGTCAGGTGGACTATTGGTCGCATCCGACTCTGTTTAGCGCACGAACATCATGCAACAGCGTGACAAAGATGGGGTATTTCGAATTCCGATTCCGTTGTGTTGTCCCGGTTTCAGTCGATATAGATGGCCGTCGTACGTTGTCGTCTGTCATTTGCTGTACAGTGAATGGCGTTGGCCATTTTTCCGTCGCACACACACACTCGGTGAGAGCAGCTCTCCGAGTAGGGGGTGGGATTCCATTTCGGGGCCCATTCACAGTGGATGTATGTGAATGGATGATGAGGGCGTGGCTTGGCTAATCATGGTTCGCAGTGTCGCTCCGGGACTATTTTTTTTCCAACTCTCTTCGGTGTCCCAAGATGGGGGATGATTTTTTGTTGTGTTCCTTTTTGGCTGTGTGCTCTTGCGCGTGCTTCGATTTGGAATGTCATGGTGGAGCACTTGTTTCCAGCTGTTTTTGAACTCGCTGTGGAATTGGCTCTGACTTTGGTTTGTTGTTTTTCTTTGGCTTGCATTTTCGCTACCCCTTTCGTGCCTATGGTGGGCTCTAGCCCCGGCTGGTTGACTTTATTTCATTTCATAGTTTGTCGATGTTTGAGGGAACTTTTTTCTGTGCGGGTGGGTATGTCCTGTTGCCGTTGGGATAGAAAATCAATTTGTTCCCAAATTGCGGTAGGTAAAACAAGTAAGGTATAGGCGATCTGATAGCGTGTGGGATTTTTGGAGCAGATCTAGGGAGTTGTGTGGCACAGGCGATGTTTGGTTGTGTTGTAGGTAAAAAAATGGGCATGAAACAGCAGAAGGTAAGCAAAATCAGGTAAGCAGAGAGACCTAAATGCACTCAGAGAGATCGAGAAGGTTGGGTGAGATCCATGGACATGAACCTTACACGAATTGGTTCCTACCAGATGTAGCACACGCTTCGATTCAAGATGATGTGGTCGCCATATAGTCGATTTAGGTACTACCTACCCTGGTATGGGAAGGTACCAAACATACAGCGGCCCTTTCTTATCAAATGGTTTAGCACTAGCTCGCTTATCCGTCTTTCAACTGACTACGTATCTAGTCTCTTTGTGAGTCAGTGTAGGGTGTAGCCCTCATGTATTTTCCTGTAGCACAGGCTTACTCCACCACTTTTAAAGATGAGGTTCGGTCTTTCCAGACGCCGGCTTTTTCCAGTAGTTCCACATCTCACAGAATTGTGAATTTTAATTAATTAAAAACAAATAAAATTCAGGTACAGCTCAAAGATTTTTGAAATTAAGTCTTCTTTTGCAGTCGGCTTCTTGTTCAAATATACCTAACTAGGACCAACAACTTAGTAACCCACTTCGGGGACGTAAGATCTGCCTTTGGCACATAAAGGCACCCGGCAGCATTTCGTTATCAGTACCCTGAACTAGTACCTTTCTGGATATGGCTTAGTGCCCATAGCTACATGTCGCAGTATAACTTATGTATAAAGGTATTTATCTGCTGTCGGTGGATCGACAATTGATTCGCAGTAAATACATCAATTTGAAGCTCATGGTAGACCTCTGATGCCAGTCAGTCAGTTATTTTCGACGGACAATACCGATCTTTGTTGCAAATTTTCTTTAATTTACAAAAAGCGCGCTCATAAGTTTAGCAACTCGAGTCCAGATGTTCAAGATTTGCACCCGCTGGTAAACACAACAAGCATAAACGAGGTGTGAGACAGTAACGACGCTATACGGACCTTTAAACGGCCGCATATAGATTGTAGATGTCAATTAAAGCTTACCCTATAAGCCGCTTTTGTATAGTGTAGATTGACTTAATGACACTTAGTCTTAAATAGCAGGATGTTTTCTTATATGACTGCCAATGTAGTCCAAAATATGTCCATTAGTACTTATCAGCGATTTCTTACTTACCTCTAGAAGGTCACCCTTTGTTCCTCGAAATTCCTACTCTGTGCAGGTATTGACGACACAAGTTTGTCTTCTACAAACAAGGTTGCGCAAAATGAATCGGAATCGCCCTACCGGAAGATGTTATAATTTTTGCAAATGGTGGCGTACGTCAATCGTATTTGACACTTGTGAACTAGACAGCTGCAGAATAAAAAAGACAAGCATTGAGCGCTATACTCCGCAAGAGCGTGGCATAGTTCCGTCAATTTTTTTGACCAATAATCGGTCGGTGGTGTTAGCGCAGCGTAAATTTCGAATAATTATTTCCACTTAAGCGGCTACGTCAATAAGCAAAGTCTTCGTTTCTGGGGCACTCAAACCGCGTGTAATGCACGAAGAACCATTACATCCACTCAAAGCCACTGTGTGGTGTGGGGTTCACACGGGAAGAGTGATTGGGCCGTATTTCTTTGAAGACGTCATCATCAATACGGTCACTGTTACTGGCGAACGCTACAGGGCCATGATAAACGACTTCTTGTGGTTGCAGCAAGACGATGCAACCGTACACACAGCACGAGCCACAAAGGATATTGTGAAGGAAGCGTTTGCTGGTCGTGGTATTTCCCGTTTTGGCGATTTGGCATGGCCAGAAAGATCGCCTAACTTAACCATTCCAGACGTATTTCTCTGGGGCTTCTTAAAGACTCGGGCTTATGCCAACAAACCTCAGACAATCGCAGCCCTTAAGAAGAATATTCGACAGTTATCGCCGGAAATCTTGCGGAATGTCATGAAAATGCGATAAAAGGGGCAGAAATGTGTATCAACAATGGAAAAGAAGAAATTTTAAAGGTCCAAAAAAAGATTTCGATTACCTACTTAAATTAACTTTGCGCCACCCTGGACATACAACTGCCAGTGCCACTGCGATCAGTAGTGGTTACCTGTAGCAAGAAAAACAAAACCACCAACCGTCTTCAATGCTGTGAATTTCTGCCAAAATAGTGCATCGAAATTTTTTGACCGACATTACACATACTTTCTAACTATACGTTGGCTTCACTTCAAACTTCACCCCAGAACGAGAATCCTCTGCTACAATCTCGTTTCAATCACTGCATATCCCGGCAAACGATTTCGACCTCACGGCGCTGAAAACCCAGGTTTTGAATGCGGAATCTGCTAAAGCCCCAGCTAGGTTTGCAAAGTCCGATCTGCCTTGCAGTTGTTCCTGCCAAACGGCTGACAAATCCGTCGACAAAATCACCCAAAGGCAATCGGCGATAATATTTCCACTTATCCCTGGCGAGCTTGATCTAAGTTGTCTCGGTGACTGCTTCTTCAGCAAGTTAAAGTTAAACTCCGTAGCCGTTTTGGGCAGATGCACTGAAAATAAAACCCTGTTATATTTGATAAAAATGAGGTTTGATTTAAATTTTTTTTGTCAGTACATATACGTCCAACAAAATGTTTCTATCGAATTGACAACATTTTAATAAGTTTTTTCTTGTCTTAAGACAAGTTGTGATAACAAAAAAATTGTTATGGTAACAAGAATTGTTTATTTGTGCGTATGAAAATAGTTTGTTAAATTTACCAAAATGCTGTTGATTTTGCGAAGAACTTTATCAATTTGACCTTTATCTTTTTGTTAAATTAACAAAAAAAGTTGTAAATCCCACCAAAATTGTTTGTCATTTTGTCAAATCAACAGCAAATATTGTTGATATTACAAAAATAATCCGCGTGTACTACAGTGTTCATTTGTTGAATCTATAAGAATATTGCTGGTTATATAGAATTATTATCTCAGTTCCATAATTTCAATTTGTTGATTCAACATGTAAATTGTGATAGCGTTGGATATAAATATTAGATTTATCTAACTTTTTTTTTTCAACTAGTGCTTATTTCGCGAATGGTAACACTTAGCTCATGTCTGATTTGACAGATAATTAGTTTTATCCTTCCGCTGAACGAATATGGTTGTGTATACGCTTGAACAACGCTGGGAAATATTGCGACATTACTTTGAAAATCGTGGTAATGTTGCAGAATGTGTGCGAAAAAAAAATCATCTTTTCAGATGAAGCTCATTTTCATCTTGGCGGGTATGTAAACAAGCAAAATTGTCGCATTTGGGGCACAGAAAACCCGCACGCATACATTGAAAAGCCGATATACCCAAAACGAATCACTGCTTGGTGCGGAATTTGGTCCAGAGGCATAATTGGGCCATTTTTCTTCGAAAATGAGCAAGGAGTGGCCGTTACAGTCAATGGCGATCGTTATCGGGCCATGTTGAACGAATTTTTGTTCACAAAAAGTGAAGAGGAGGATATTGGCAACATTTGGTTTCAACAGGACGACGCTACGTGCCACACAGCCGAAGCTACACTCGATGTTTTGCGCCCTGTTTTTGAAGATCGCATTATCAGCCGCAGAGCTGATGTCGTTTGGCCACCTCGGAGCTGCGATTTGACACCGTTGGACTATTATTTGTGGGGTGCCGTAAAAGATAAGTGTTACGCCGACAAGCCAGAGACAATTGACGCTATAAAGAACAATATTCGTGAAGCCATTGGTGAAAAACAGCTGCACACAATCGATAATGTGCTTAAAAATTGGACCGATCGTGTAGGCTACTGCATGGCCAGCCGAGGTAGCCATTTGAATGAAATTATTTTCCATTATTAACCGGAAGGATTGTACTTTCAAATAAAAAAAGAAATTTGAGAAAATATTCAGTAGTTTTTTTTATAGCATTTAAAAAAAAAAAAATTTATTTGGCGGACCCTGTATATTACATTATTTTAACTGGAAAACGTAGAAAATATAAAAAGATGCGTACGTAAAATTAAAAAATTGAAAACGGCTATTACTTTTAAGACATAATAATACCGAATGACTTTATTTAACTTGAAAACAAAACGATCCGCTATACCTTAAACACCGACGACGATGTAGATGTAGTCATCTCCTTCACTATTTAATGTTGCGTCTTTTAGTTTCGGTCAAAAAATCCGCGAACGCTATTTTCGAATGTTGAAGTCAAATTTGATATTTTTAATTTAAGATAATAAAATGCATATTAAGCAGTCCTATATTACCAAATTGCAATTCTAACCAGTTGTTGTGTAAATGTTTTCCATTTTTCCTGTCCTCATCCATAAACGGATTTATTTTCTTTTTATATACTATATATATACTTATTTAGGGAACTTTTATGCACATTAACAAACTATGTACTTCGCGTGTCAAATAATAAATGACGCCGTCAAAAGCATTGCATTGAAATGATTACAATGTTTAAATTGTATTTTTTTTTTTCAATTCAACACTTGTGTTATTAATTCAACAAAATGTATGTCAAATCTGCAAATAAAAATGTTCATTTCAACAGAATGTTTGTAGTATCTATAATCTGTATTTTGTTTGGCACATTTGACACATTTTGCATAAGTTTTGTCAATTTTACAAAAGTTATTTTTGGTTCTGTTTTCATGGATATAACAAAAACTTTGTTAATTCAACAATAAAATTCTTCAATTGATACAATATCGATTTATTAAATTGATGATTGTGTTTTGTTAATCTGACAAAAAAGTTCAAATTGATAAAACTTAAATTTAATTTATCATTACAATAATTTTTTTTTCAGTTGAACAAAACTAATTTTGTTGAAATTTTCCATTAGATTTTTTAAATATTTCCTTGTATTTTACTTTCAGTGTGGTGAATTACACGTTTAGCATCGAACCCCCGGCGATTGAAGTATACTCAACCAAATTTTGCACCTCCTTGATACGGACAAAGTCGTCAAGTGGTTCATGATAGTCAAGATAGTCTATAAACGGAGTTGGACCGGGGGCGGCAGAGTTTTGGCCTATTAGAACGAGCTGTTCCATAGGATGGTGTCATACCATTGGATTTGAAGTCAGATGCCATCATCAACAATCCCACAACCACCCGCATGCATTGAAGGGGGAAGCTAAACGCAGCATTTATACGAAAATCTGCCATATTTACGCAAAATTTCGACAAAAGGATGCGCTCACCAAGAGAGGCGCCTGCCGTACATCACCCTACACTGTGGTTCTTATAAAACCATGACAAGTTAAAAAATCTGTTTCGAGCCCAAGGAAAATCACCTCATATACTAGTATTTCAATTCAACCGAATACCCAAAATACTCGAAGCAATGCTGGGACGCCTTTGCCGCATCGATCCGCTCATACCTCGGCTCATTAGATAATTAACGAAGAATTTTTAATCAAATCTCTGGATATGGAAATTGATTAGCGAAGAATGTTGCACACGTCAAATGTCAACTGCAATTTGGGCATTCCAAATCGCGTGCCCGCCGGATAGCGTTCATTATCAATTCGACAAAATACTCGGCTCTGATTAAATTCCGCTCGGGAAGCATATCTTCCCGCCGACTCCCCCGCACCAAAGGAACACAAATTGTATCCGATCAAAGGGATACACCAACTATCCTATCCAGCACCAACATCGCAACATTCTGTATCTGTAGCCTGTATCTGTACTCGAAAGCAAATTATTCGCTGTCACCGTGGCAACACCTGAAACGCGCCTGCATAGAATATAGAAAAACGGGAACGAGCAGCGGCGTCCGTTGTTTGAGGATGTACTTTGTACATGAGGTGACCACATTCAATTGGGGAATCGGTCGTCGAGCTGTATAGATACAGGCTGTGCGACAAAACATACAGACACTCGTATCGCATCGCCGAGGCGACTGAAAGAATATTTTAATATCGTTCCAGGTGATGCGTGCACAGTGCACCCATCGACACTAGAGATATATTGACGTTGTGCCACCGGTTGGCACGTGCCACGCCAACTTCATCCCCGCGTCGTGGCACATTCCAGACGCTGGCTGTCGTACCTGTAAGCGAGTGGGTGGCATGGCCCACAGTATACCCCATAGATACACAGTATCTATGAGTAGTTACAGAGGTTCGCATGTGTATGAGCGCACAGAAAGTGGGCGAACGAATAACCGGGCGCGCTCTTCAAAAAGTTAATATTGAAATAAAAGAAATTCCTCGCTTTCATATTTAATTATGTTCTTTTTTGCTTGACTTGTGGCAACTGGCGTTTTGTGTTGCTATAGCTAAAAGCATCTATATGGCGCGAATTAAAACACTTGGTTCTTACTTTTAAAATTAAACAATATTTATTTGGAACTATGTCCTTTATTATTGAAATACTTTTTACTAATTCTAAAAGGAGCTTAAGGCTACTATGTAGTTACAATAAGACTATCGATAAATTCATCATACAGTCGTATTTATATACTTTTCTTATCTATCTACAAGGAGACCCAAGCGTACAATCGTCTTGCTTGATAATGAAGAAGAGATAATATTCCAACATTGTATACAAACGATATTATCTCTTTTACATATGTTATCATTGTAGCGTTGTGTGCAAGACTGTACTAGAGACTAAAGATATCATTGAATACAAATAATGTTATCTTTTTTCTCAATATGTTTTGCTATGGATACTTAACTCCCCCCCTTGTTAAACGAAATCGTCCCGATTTTTCGACGCTATTTTTAACATCTCTCTTTCATAAGTTTTGTTATATGCGTCAATCTTTTTTTGTTTTTGACGATCTGTTATACATTGTATAGTTTTTATCATTACGTACGTAAATGCTAAAATAACAATCAGTGTTACAATTGTGTATATAGTTGATAATATCGGTTTTTCTTCAAAAGGAATAATTAGTTTTTTTAAAGTATCTATGTTATCGAATTTGTATATTGTATCTTCTTTAATTATTTGGTCGATGTAAGACTCTGAATTATGATTTCTTAATATAACTTCTTTAATTTGCTTATGCATGTTTTTGTATATTTTATCATCTAGATTTATAGTATTTTCATAAGTAACTAAGTTTATACCATTAATTGTTTGATTATTTAGCTT
This sequence comes from Cheilosia variabilis, assembly GCA_951230905.1. Classification (NCBI taxonomy): domain Eukaryota; kingdom Metazoa; phylum Arthropoda; class Insecta; order Diptera; family Syrphidae; genus Cheilosia; species Cheilosia variabilis. Next base: position 20,074,555 of record OX579679.1, on the reverse strand, counting down.
ATGCTTACCGCTTAATAACATAACACCGGATTCAATTTCTAAGTCGTAATCGTATTCTTGTTTAATGTTGCATTTTGAAGTTATATTCTTTAAAAGTGGAATAAGACAATTTTCTTCTTCAAAGTTAATTTCACAAATGTTTTTACTTAGATGATTTTGACAATTTCTTGTTCTTAAATAAGTTTGGTTACATAAGGCAATTGTTTTATCTGTAATGATTTTTCCATGTTTTGAATTTAAGGGTGTTACTTTATACAATTTACATGATTTAATTAGAACTGGATATTTATATATTGTGATGAAGAATTCATCAGTTCTAGCTAATAATATTTTAGAGTACTCAAGTATATTTATTATGGGTACTTGAATTATTTCATGTTGAATAATATTTTTAATGTCATCTAAGTCTAGGCTTTCTGATAAATATTCATTATTTTTTGCTGCATTAATTGTTCTGGTCAATAATAATAATTGTTCGTACACTTGTTCTATTACTAAATGTTCTTTAAGGCTCTGACCTTCGAATTGTTGCAAAATTTGTTCGAATCTAGAATTTATAGTTTTTTGTTTATTATTGTTTTCTATGAGATTATTTATACTCGTTTCTATGTTAACTAAGTCATAATGGTCAGGATTACCAAACACATATTTGAAAGCTGTTCCTAAAAAGTTAATTGATCTAGTATGCCTAGTATGTTCTTGTAATTGGTCTGCTAAATTCTTAATTTTACTTAACCAAATTTTTTCTTCTTGTGTAGGTTGATAGTTACTAGTTACGATATTTACGTAAGGTTGAAATATCGAAGTCAGGTTGGTGGCATGTAACAAATAAGTTTGTTCTTTGAATAAATACACGTCATCTGTTTGCGTAAGTATAAACTTCTTGTTTAGTAACTCAGTTATTTGAACGTTTCCTTGCCCTTCTTGACTCTGTACAATTCCTAGTAATGTTAGGAATATTAATATTTTCGTCATCTAAAAAATGATAATTCTTTATGTTATCCTTGTGAATTTTTATTCCCTCTTTAGAGATTACAGTGTCTCCTTTATCTTCTTCTACTATTCTTGTTATGTATCTGGCGTTAGATTTCTTTCTAAGACCTGTGATTCTTACCATTATCTTATCTCCTTTTTTATATTCTCTGTGTCGAGTTCCTTTATTTAGACGTTCGATCACTTTTTTGGATGCTGAGTTTAGTTTATTTATTATAATTTCACTATTGCTATATTTATTTTGATTAAAGAAAATGTCTCTAGGTTTCAAACCGGTAACTGAGTGTATGGAATTATTTAATTCACGCACTGTTCTAAATATTTCTTCGATAAGTCTTGTTTTATTCTGAATTGTGAATATTCTAGACAGTTCAGTTATTGTACCGTTTACACGTTCTACCTGACCGTTCGCTGTCGATCTGTATACTGGAGTTTCTACTTTAGTTATGTTGTATTTCAAACACATTTGGTTCACCATTTCTGTTTTGAATCCCTTCTCGTTATCTGTCATGAGTCGTTCACATTTTGGGAAATAATTAGATAAGACCTCTTCCATAACGTCGTACAGTCTGTTTCGAGTTTCGATTTCCCGAAGGATTGTATATTTAGAATACTTATCTACTGTTACAAGGAAAGTATACTTGTCGTTGAAGTATATGTCCATATGAATGTGTGTTCCCACATGTGTTGGTATTTCTGAATTATTCAGGGGTTCTCTGATAGGTTTTCTTTCATATTTTCCAAATAGACATGCTATGCATTTTTTGTTGAAACTCTTTGCTTGTTTATTTAGATCGGGCCAGTAATATTTCTCTGAGATTTCTTGTATATTGTTACGTAACCCTCGGTGTGCTCTTTCGTGAGTTACCCTTACAAGTTTTAGTTGTTCCTCCAAATTTGTCACGTCTTGAAGTTTTCTTGGTGTGAATATAAATCTTACTAGTGGGAATTCTTTTTTTATGTTTTCACCATATTTGTATATGTTTTCAAATTTCGTATGCAAAGCTACAATCTTTTGGGGTTGTATAACTTCTTTCATCTGCCTTAGTAAAGAGTCTTTGTCCTTAAACTTTATTATGAGTCTTATTTTGTTACCAAAATAGATTTGTGTTTCGATATTATTTGTTATATCTTCAATAAGTTCGAACTGTGCAGTGTATGCATTAAAAGGCTGATTCACAGTTTTTATTATATCATTAGAAGAACTTTCAGCTGAATGTGCTGTTTCTATGGTAGAAGTATTTATGCGTTGACGTGATAATGCGTCAGCTACAAGATTTAGGTTTCCTGGTTTATAAACTAATTTTGCTCCAAAGTCTTCAATGATTCCCTTCCAACGTTTCAGCTTTGTGTTGGGATTTTTTTCTGATACCGAATATATAAGGCTCTGGTGATCGGTATATATGGTTAAGTCTGCTATACCATATATGTAGTTTCTGAGTTTTTGTAAGGACCATATGATCGCTAATAGCTCTTTCTCGTTTGTGCTATAGTTCTCTTCTGTCTTACTCAGTGTTCTTGACAAGAAGTGTATAGGTTGCTTATTCTGACTTAGTACGGCTCCAATAGCTATGTTGGATGCATCTGTAGTAAGCTCGAATGGTTTACTATAATCCGGTTGAAAAAGTTCGACTTGTTCTTTCAAATAATTTTTTAAAATTCTAATCGCTTCTAATGCTGAATCATTCAGATTTAACTTAATATTTTTACTTTGTTTTTTGTTTACTTTACCGTTATCTCCTCGTAAATATAATGTCAGGGGCTTGGCTATGCTTGCGTATCCTTTTATAAACTTACGATAGTAACCTGTAAGACCTAAAAATCCTCTCAAATCCTTTACCGTTTGTGGGACTGGAAAATTTTCTATAGCTGCTATTTTCTCAGGGTTCGTAGTGATTCTACCATGTCTGATTATGTGACCTAAGTATTCTACTTCTTCTTGAAAAAACTTACTTTTCTCATCAGATATTTTTAATGTGGCTTTATTGAGTACGTCGAATACTTGACTTATGTGCTGTATATGTTCTTCCTCAGATGAAGAATATATCAATACGTCATCAATGTAAACGTGTACGAATTTACCTACAAAGTCTCTCAAAATGTCGTCCACGCATCTCTGAAATATGCTTGGTGCATTTTTGAGCCCGAAAGGCATTCGTTTAAAATGATATTTTGCGCCATTTATAGCAAAAGCTGTTTTTTCTTTATCATCTGTTTTGATTTTAATTTGGTGGAAACCTGACTCCAAATCTAACGTTGTAAAGTACTTGGCTTTACCTAAATTTTGAATTGTCATGTTGACATCCGGAATGGGGTATCTGTCTGTTACAGTGTGAGCGTTAAGTTTTTGGAAATCAACAACCATGCGCCGTTTTGGTTTTCCTTTTTCGTCCAAACCTTTTTTAGGTACTGTCCATATGGGACTGTTATAAGGACTATGGCTTTTTTCTATTATATTGTCATGTAAGAGTTTCTGTATTTCTTTGTTTACGAATTCGTTATCTGCTATGGGATATGGATATTGTTTAACATAAACCGGATTATCATTGGTCGTCCTAATGCTTGCTTCTATAGTATCTGTAAAGGGTAACGGTCCTATGCTGTTATTAATCTTCATCAGTCTATCTATGTCTGCTTTATAAATATTATTTTCCCCAATTATGTAATTAATTTTCTGAATAGATTCGACACTGCTTATGGTAGTTAGAGTCATATTACTGAAATTTATTTCCGCGTTTAGAACTTTAAGTCCTTCATATCCTAATATCATATCAAAAGACTGAATATCCTCTAATTCAAAAAATGTTATATTTTTCTTTAATATCCTAACTACTTTCTTTGTATCTACCATAGAATAACCATGCATTGTTTTTATTTTTATAGGTTTAATTTTAATTTTTTCGCTAGAATCGCATTTTCTATTAATGTAATTATGGGTTGCACCAGTATCAATAAGAATTTTATAAATTTTCTTAGAAATAGTACTAGTTAAATTTAAGCAGGGCAACCCGTCTACTAGTTTAAATGATCTATTCTTATGTTATTATTTACCATACATTCCGTTTCATCTGCTTCTGCATATGTACTGCTGACATCGTCTCTGCGTTGTTGTCGGGAGTTATTTACTCTCTGCTGCTTGAAGTTCTGCTGATAAGATCGTTGCGGTCTGTTGTGTGTGTTGAAACTCCCGCTGTGTTCACGTTTCGCTGGTGGATTATATACATCGGGTTTGTATTGATTCCAATTTTGTCGCTGTGCATGTACAATTTGTCTCGAGTTTATCTCCATCGGCTGTGGTCCGTCATTTCTCTTGGAAGGGTTTAGGCGTGGTCCTTGATTGTGTTGCTGCATATTATCGTATTGCTTCTGGGGTTGATAATTCGTTGTTTGGCTCGAATAGTTTGGTCTTCTTTCGTTTCTGTGTTCATGTGGCATATTTTTGTGGTGCTTATCTTGAGTGAGATGTAAATGCCTGTGCACATTATCATGTTCTATTCTGCGAGCAATTGCGAATGCGTGTTCTAGATCATTTATTGTAGCTGAATATAATGATCCTCTTGTAAAGTTGTCACTCATACCATCAATGAATATACGAACTGCGTCGTCGTTAGCATTTTTAATTAGTCTGTCGATTATATTCGGCGGATCACCTGACATAGTGATTTTTGATATTATTAAATTGAGATTTTTATTTATCTCGTCGTGGTATTCAGACAGTGTGCTTCTTTTTTGCGTGATGGCTTTCATCATGTCTTGTAGCACGTATAGAGGTTCTTGATTAGAGTACGTATAATCTAATCTGTTACGTATCGCCTCAAAATTAAAAATTGTGTTATAATTAGTTAACACATTCGCGGCTGCTCCCTGTATTTTACTTTTCACTATAGTCAATGCTGCTGCGTACTTACTGTGTGTTTTGAGGTTTTTAATGCTGTCCATTAATCTGGATGCTTCTTCGCGCCACGACCGATAATTTGATTGATCGCCGTTGAAAATAGGTAGGCTTTTAAATGCGTCTAACTGTATTTCACTACCATCTGTATATGTGGTTCTTATTTCCTCTAGCACAGGTATGTTTGGTACTATGCCTAATCCAGATTTTACTTCATTTAGTTTTGTTTCTAAATTAGTGTTTATTTGATTTTGGTTAGTTATTATTGCTGCTAACCTTGCATTCTCTGTGCGTGTGTGCTCTAGGGTTTGTGTTACTGTGTTGCACCTGGTTTCTAAAGCTTCTAATCTTGCCATTAATACTGCGAGTTGTTCCATTTTGAACTCGTGTCTGTTGTCGTCGAATTTGTGTGTTTTTTTTTTTTTCCACATATACACTTTCACTGAATTGCTTTGCTGCTTCGTACGAAGGAGCTATATTTGTACCTGCTATGCTAGGTAATTCTTGTAACCGGTAACGCGAGTGTTCTGTTTATACTAGATTTCACTACTTGTTCCCGAGGTCCGCTCGATTGAAGTTAAAAAGTATATTTAACCTCCTGGCAGGATCGCCAATTAAAACACTTGGTTCTTACTTTTAAAATTAAACAATATTTATTTGGAACTATGTCCTTTATTATTGAAATACTTTTTACTAATTCTAAAAGGAGCTTAAGGCTACTATGTAGTTACAATAAGACTATCGATAAATTCATCATACAGTCGTATTTATATACTTTTCTTATCTATCTACAAGGAGACCCAAGCGTACAATCGTCTTGCTTGATAATGAAGAAGAGATAATATTCCAACATTGTATACAAACGATATTATCTCTTTTACATATGTTATCATTGTAGCGTTGTGTGCAAGACTGTACTAGAGACTAAAGATATCATTGAATACAAATAATGTTATCTTTTTTCTCAATATGTTTTGCTATGGATACTTAACTCGCGCACTCTTGTCCAATTTGTTTAGTTTATATTAAATATCCTTTCCGTACCAACATTCAAGTGTGATGAAAGCGAAAATATTTTTATTGCACTGGTACACGACATACAGAGCCGGATACAAATTTCATATGACTGACGGAGAGTTGCTGGTTTGCTAATTTCTATTTGAAGTTTTAAGAGCGCATGCAATTTCGATGGCAATTTGGAGTAGCAAAGCAAGGACGAACCGGGCGAATGTAGTAACTAAGCTGGGGGCTTAAAAGTAGCGGGTGGAATATTTTTGATTACCAAACTGAATGTGGTGACGCAGTCCTCGGAATCAGTGGGCCTTACCAGTAATCATTTATGACCTTCAGCTCATAAAGGGTTTTACAACAGGGACGCTACAAATGTAGAGCGACAGGGACAGCAAACGACGCCGAATTTTTTGCCGCTCTTTTGACATTTCTCTTCAGTAAGGTTTGCCATTTCATGATGGAAAGATAAACGAGCCAATAACGAGTCGAAATTATTAAAATTTACTACCGAAATTTGGAGTCAGTGGCCTCAACGTTAAGAGTGCTACGTCCAATTTATGGTCGTCACAATCGTCCTAGCAGATCAACAATTGAGCGTCTAGTGGAAAAATGTTAGTCCACAGGCACAGTACAAACTGTTCCCGTGCCAGTGAGATAAAGAAGTGCCCGTAGTGTCGAAAATATTGCTGCCGCTGAGGCTTCAGTTGAACAAAGCCCAAATGTGTCTCTCACACGTCGTTCTCAAGCGTTGGGCATCTCTGTGACGTCGTTGTGGCGAATTTTGCGAAAAGATCTTGGCCTACATCCTTACAAGATTAAATTGACGCAAGAACTGAAGCCGCTTGACCACCATAAGCGTCGTATGTTCGTGAATTGGGCTGAGCAACAACTTGAAAATGATTCGGATTTTCATCGAAAAATCATCTTCAGCGATGAGGCTCATTTCTGGCTGAATGGCTTCGTCAATAAACAAAATATGCGGTATTGGTCAGGCAGCAATCCACACGTACTCCATGAGTCATCATTGCATCCCGAAAAAATTACGGTTTGGTGTGGTTTATGGGCCGGCGGCGTCATTGGGCCGTACTTCTTCCGTGATGATCAAGACCGGCACGTTAATGTGAATGGGAATCGCTACCGTTCAATGATAACCGAATATTTTTGGCCCTAATTGGATGATATGGACTTGGAAGACATGTCGTTCCAACAGGACAACGCCACAAGCCACACAGCGAATGTCACAATCAATTTATTGGAAACCAAGTTTGGAGAACGTGTTATCTCACGAAATGGTCCAGTCGCTTGGCCGCCTCGGTCGTGCGATTTGACGCCGTTAGACTATTTCCTGTGGGGCTACGTCAAGTCTATGGTCTATGCCATCAAGCCAGCGACGATTGATGAACTTCGTACGAATATCGAACGTGAAACTGCAGCAGTATCGGCCGATTTATGCTTGAAAACCGTCGAAAATTGGGTTCAACGTCTGGACTTCTGCAAGCGTGCCCGTGGTGGCCATGCAAAAGAAATCGAGTTCCATACATAATGGCATCGAACGTACTTTCACAGGAATAGAGAATTTCATTGATATCCAAAACCGTATTTGTTTTATTTAAACTTTTGTAGCGCTCTTATTGAAAAACCCTTTACATTTTGCAGGTCACGATATGAAATTTCTTATGGAAGTTTTCGCCATTGTGAGCTCGAAAAATTTACCCTGGACACTAAAAATGATTACTGGCATATCGCGGAGTGTCTGTAAAATCTACTGTGCCCTTAGATTATCGCTCATCTCTGGCGGAGATGGCGGAGCAGTTTAGCATTTGCCTTTGCTGGTTGCCCAAAAGACATCCCAGGCTGATAAACTTGCCAAATATAATTCTATAAAAGCCACCACCTAAAGTTATCGTCCGATCGCTGTACTTAAAAACGCATTATAAACCTGGATGCTATATCGAAGGAACAGGGCAGGATTTAGAGGTATAAAGGGCCCTACGGCAACAAAGGAGTGGAGGCCCCCTGGCCCCTACTTATTTTCCAAATGCACGATTTTTTTCGGTCGAGTTTTTCAATAAATAATTATTGTCAAACCAAATAAATCTTTTTATCAAATATATCTAATCAAAAAAAATAGATTTGAGCGTTAACGAACGGAACCTTCAGAGCTTTTTTAAACGAAAAATAACCTCCTAGCCAGAACGCGTGTAGATATCGCTGGACTAACAGCAATAAGTAAGATCCATTGGCCTTTAAGAACTCACGCAGACAAGAGTGAGTAGCAGTAGCTGCGCTGACATAAACAAGAGTGAAACAGTATTCCGTCTTCGTCGTGAGTTTCCGGCCCTAGCCACTCCCTTCTATGATGATATTTCGGCCATCCAAAGTATCCATTTCAATAACATCATCAAATTTATCAACTCCACAAGTTCTGAGCTCCCTTCACATCATTCTCTCTCTCTATCTTGATGTTCCGTTAGTTGTGGTATCAAAACAGCGCTCAGGAAATAAAGGAATACAGGAAATACAGCCACTTAAACCAACCAAACTATTTCAAGGTTTGGAAATATAGCTCTGAAATTTTGATCTTCGAGAATTTGGTGGTAGAAAAGCTCCGTAGATTGGTACTTCTCATAGTCCTTTTTGTATAAATCGATCAAAGATACGAATTGAGCCAGCTCATTACAAAGATAAGCTTCAAAATCATCCTTGCACCCTTTTACCAATGCCTCTGCTGCAGCCTGCAAATTTTCAGCATCCATCTTCTCGATGGGATTAAGAAATCCAAATCTCGAAAGTACCTTTCATCTGAGAGAGAAATACATAGCTGGTGGAGCACTGGGATAAAGGCGGATGCTTTCAATCTCTCTTTTGTGGTGACAGATTTGCGTCTTCTGCTTTCATGTAATCGAGCGGATTCAACCTCACATTTCTTATTCTGGTGCGTATGGTCAGTGTGAGCAATTTTGTTGGTTGTTTCCTCGGATGTGGGGGCCCCTCTTGTCCGCGGATGTCCTTCCCTAAACCCGGCCCTCCGAAAGAACGAATCTAAGATGGACAAGACAGTCAGAAAATTGTAATGCCAACAATTTTCGTTGGTTAAAATGAACCCAAATATCAAAGTCTTTGACTTAAGAATGGAATTGAGAAAAGTTCTAAGGAAACATTTCGTATTCTACAAACTGTTTCTGGCATTTGGAATAATTCCGCAAGATTTAATAAAAACATTCTTTACGTATTCGGTCAACATTATCCTTTCTTTGATCACGAATAATTGTTCAGGACTTCCGTTAATAACATGTTATTGATATAAGAAAATTGTTTCTCATGACATATATATAACTTTAAGCAAACAATAAGAGACATAAGAAACAAAAAAATCAATTGGAAGTAAACAACTCTTGAGGGGAAAAAGCTTATTAAACATTTATTTTCTTAAATCATGAATAACTTTCTTATTTTGGTCCTTTTTTCTTGTTCTATGTTAAGAATAATAAATAATTTACTTGGGCCATAACCGTACTTTATGCCACGGAAACTTCTACTTCCACTTAAAAAAAAATTGTCCCTGTATCTCTTTAATAGTGGTGTTACTATGGAAGCATCCTTTTGTTGCAAGTGCAAGTATTGTCATAATCAAATGTAAATTGGATGTTACTTTAAAAGGCAGCATAGGAATGAACAAAAAAAAATCATGGTAGATATGTTTCAATTTATTTGTCGCTGTTAAACTGATGGCATCGGTCAAATGACTACCTGCATTTTTTTTCACTTTTGTGTTTGTTTTAGCGAATTTAAGTTGTTGCTGCGGCTCCAAAGTCATGATTTCTTCTTCAATGTAGGCTTTCAAGACTAGCAAACTTCAAAAAAGGTCCAGTTTGCATAAAACGCTCAGCCAAGCGATTAACTGTTCCCACACACTTTGCAGGACGAAGATGAAAACGACGGCGAAGTTCAGACAGACCGAAAATTGGTTAACACGTTCGCGCTCACTTTCAAATATGAAAGTTACTCAGAAATATACTTATGGTAGATATATCATTTGAGCTCTGGCAAGTAACAGAAATGTCTTAAACTGAAATATAAATCGACTGGAATAATAAAATGCGTTGTTTTAAAATGATTGCTATAACCATCATTTGTACCACTTATATGGGACTATTGATTTGTCATACAAATGACGACCATAGCCGTCTGACAGCTGTATTTGATAGGCAGTTACTTTCGACTTCTTTTTACTGTTCATTCAGCATTTAGAATACCTAAAAAGAATATCTACATACTTCCTAAATTCTATTCATATTCATTTTTAAATTTACTTTCAACGGATAAGTTCTGAAAAAAACACTTTTTTTTCCAGAATGCATTTGTTCAAATGAAGAATATGACGGCTAATGCAGGCATTCCAGCTTCAAATTTAAATTTCCGTTCGACATAGGGGATTTCCCATTTCAAAGGAAATGGTAACACATTCGAACAGACCTTGAACGTTAAAATAGGCACATTCAAGAATCTAGTTATTTTAAGTCGACCAGATTGGTCTGGATGAGATGTAACCTGAACTTGATTGGTCGGGAGCGTCACTTTTTCTATGTCAGCCACATATGCGAACTGTCAACTTAGTACTCAGTCACTAATTTCTTGACTAGATTCGTCGGATACCCCTCCATATACGTCAATTGAAACAGCTGCTCATATGACTTTAGCCAATCAAAACCGTGATGCATCTAGTCAGACAGCTGTCAGACTTGCTAAACTAGATACTTGAACGTCCCCAATGTTTACAACATTAATGTCATAAATGCAAAATGCCATTTGACGGCATATGCGAAAATGTCGACCAATTCACATTATTTCTGTTCCTTTACTTTTAAATTTTACGAATTTTTACTAATTCTTACGAATTTCTACGAATTTTTACTCAATGCCGTTCCTTAACTCGAAAAATTCGTAAAAGAGAGCGTCATCGAGAGATCGCAAGATATTACCCCTCCACTGAGAATGTTACGAATTTTTACTCACCAAATTAATTGGTGTAAGAATTGAAAAAGCTGTCAGTCACCTTACAATTAACAGCTGATTTGAAATTTGTTGTACTGTTTGACATATGAGTGCATTTGTTTTGATTTATGGCATATTAAAATGGTATCAAAATGCGGGAAAATAAAATTGAATGTTCTCCTTAGATTCTTTTCGAAAGTGGCGACGAAATTCTTCCTCTCTGTAAGGAGTAAGAAAGGAAAATCCCCTCTACGTAATTTTTAATGCAGTGTCGCTTTTTCCTCTTCTCAAATGCTTGTTGTTCAATCGGTTCAAACTCTTTCATATACTCGGATTCATGAAGAAGAAGTTTGATTTATTCCGAATCACTTTCATCGCTAGGTAGATAAGTTAACTTATTTTGTACGTAAATTAGCAAATTTTCAAGTTATACGATATTTTAATTTTTGAATTTAAAGTTTTTCATAGATTACTACAAAAGCGTTCCCTAACTTTTTCGGAAGTGTCTCTCTCTGTGAGAGAATATATCCCCACCACTGCTATTTTGACAGTCTTTTCCATTCTTACTACAAAATTAAAGGAACAGACCTATTGTGACAGTACTTTTGCCCACCTTCTACTTGTCACCAGAGAATTTAAAAATGATTTTAAGTTGTGAGTCGGCTGTTTTGCTGAATTTGCTGAATATTGCAAAAGATGTATTTGTTTCAACAAGCCAACTTCTGGAAGTCGTTTTTTCGTGACAAGCGACTCGTTTTGAAAACTGAAATATATATGGAAAACTTCTGTTTTTGAGTGCCTTCGCGAAAACCCGGTTTCGGCTCGGTCTGAATAGGGTATAAGTGCCCATCACAATCGCAGGGAAAAACCGAAAGTCCAGCGAAAATGCAAAACGACAAAAATAGCGAGCGGCACAAAACGTAATTTTGATCCGTTGGATTTTGCGCTGCAATACGCACATTGCATGAGCTTTGGGATTTTGTATGAATGCACAAGAAATAGACATTCAATCGTTGCAAAACCAATGGGACAAATTATTTCCAAACAAGTTCTTTATGGATAAATTTCCTTCGAGTTTCAATTGCTTTCTACAAATATATTCTTGAATTGCGCGTGGTCGACATTTTACATGTGCCGTGGATGATTGCACTCTCGGAATATTTTGGGGGCTGTCGCTGTAGTCGTACAAAAGCGTGCAGTAGAATTGCGTTTTTCTTTGCATTGCATAACCCACAAGCACACTTACCAGGAGAATATGATGGTCGGCCATGATTATACTATTGGTTCTTTCTAGGGTTATAAAAGAATTTTAGAGAATCTTCGCATACCCCAAGCTGCTGATGGTCTTGGCTGCTCTTGCAGATCTTGATTTAAATTTGTCTGTACCCTTTAACAACTTCAATTAAAATTTTCAAATATTTTTGCCAGCAAAGTCAACAATTCCTCTTGAACGAATTTCGACATTTTAAGACAAGTCACAGATGCACCGCTTCAAAGCAGTTTATTGCTAATTGAACGTACATATGTAGGTTTCAAAAGCTCGATAAATGTATCACCGTGCGTGTATCCTTCTCTGGTTTCAGCCACGTGCTACACAACAGGGCGCCAATAATTAAGCGATTTAAAATTTCTCGATTCAAATGTCAAAAACTCTTTGCTCCACTAGATCGAGATCGTGATCTGTTTTTCCTAATAAATAAGTTCAATATTTGGCTTTATTGACAGCAAAAACAACGAGCAAAACAAACACTTTTCGTCTTCGAAATCGAACTGAAACACACGAATTAGTACCACTTAACAGGCGCGAAATAATTTCTAAGATTTGGCACAACAAACGCCCGAAAAAAAAACAAGTTCCAAGAGCGCTTTCGCCAGTCGACAGAGCCCCTATTTTTGGCTGTCAGGGGGGGGGGGGGGTGTGTGTTTGTATAGGTCCCTCTTTTCCTTTGCAAATAATCCCATAGAGCGATACGTTTCATTTTTGTCCACCACTCTCTCACACACATACCACAGAGTACGAGTATCTGCTACAGGGAGAGTAATTCGAAATTTCATTTTTAATTGAATGATAGATTGCCCCGAATCTTGAATCGTAATCAGTCAAAATTTATGACAACAAACCACAGAGTCAACTTAATGTCTTAATGAGGCGCAACTGAGAGATGCGGATGTGGATGGCGAGCGCAGCCCACAACCGCCACCAAATGCAAACGACCATGCTCGACGCATAAGCCCAGAGAGATAATTAGCAGGACATCGTTTAGGTCTCCAGAGCGGTTCTGATTCTGTTTCTGTTTCTGTGTCTGATTGTGGATGTTCGTGTTTATATAAGAAGAACTCTTTCCGCTGAGCGTGTGTGTGTGTGTTTTTTTTTTTCAGACCACCGCTTCCCATCTAACAGGATACAGGATATTCAAATCGTTCCGCCATCGAGGTATCGAATCTCCGCTGTGTGCCGTGAGAGATAAGAAATCGCATTTGTCCCGGAGATGTTGTTATTTTAAGTTGAAACTTGAAGGATGGAGGTTCGGCGAAAAGGACAAACTCGGTGGTGATTTGTCTTTTTGCTTAGAGCGGGGGTCGGCATTGGATTCAAATGCCCGGTCGTCCTACCACTTTTATAGTGCACTTTCGTGTACACATTATTCTTGCTTAGGAAAAGTTGTGTATAGCATTTTTGTGTCGTCGTCCTTGTGTGTATATATGCCGGCCTTTTCCGTCTCAGGACTTGGACTCGCGTATGGATTTCTCGCAAACTTGTGTTTTGTAGTTGTTTTCCTCTTGTGCAGTGTTTTCCAGTTAAGTTGTGTTTAATTTGACGTCACAGCAATTATGCAAGTACGACACTCGGCAGTGGACGGCGGACAGTGGACAAGCGACATCGGCCAACATCAGTTTGTATAAATTGGGGAAAAAATGCTGTGCTGCCAAAATTAAACTGCAAGCCTCCGTTTCAAAGAACACACTTTTGTGCAACGCAAGTCCGTTCTGATCATTATCATTAGGTATATATTAACAATCGAACATCTAAAGTTTCCGCACAATTTTTTAGTATATTTTATGAAGTAAGTAGAATAAAACATATTTCATTCGAAAGGTACTGTGCCATAGATGTGAACAAAAAATCGTGGCTAGGTAAATGTCGCCACTAAGGTTGCTAAAATTAAATTAGGACTTCCCGTTAATTGAGAGCATTTTGGTGAAATTCAAAACCAAGGGAAATTTAGTTTTATGCTAATTTTGCTACACAGGGCTGGCGGCGCCGGAATATTTTTTTTATGAAAATGTTCAAACCTCAAAAATCAGAATCAAAAAATCAATTTGAATCGAGTCCGGTTATACCGTAAAACAAAATCTGCAGTGCAAAGACTGTACGATGCAACGAAACAGCGACAGGAAACGGGGAAGGGATGCACTCATGTAGAGCTAACTCGGGGTAATAGTTCAAAACTACAGTGAAACAAAAATGCGCCATAAAACAGAAAGGAGTAGTACACGCAGTGTGACCAATTCATTAAATTAACAAAGAAGCTGTTTTTCAGGAAAAATAGGTATGATATATTTTACAAAAATATCTCGTATGCTTAAAACTTGAAAACGACTGGACCAAATAGGATACTGCCTTCTGGGGGCTTATTCGTATTTGCTTCGCGAAGGGCTAGGAAAAAAGAAAAGTTGGAAAATTCTCAACAGCATATTGTTTGTTCTTTCTGATGATATTGTTAGGATCCGGTCGAAATTTTGCTTTTCAAAATTATGTCTTCTCACACAAAAATTTTGCTTTTTTTTAATTCTGCTTTACAAAATTGTGATTTTCAAATTTAAAGCAATAAAATTCAGCTTATTCTGACGAACAAATGTAAGCGACGAGAAAAAAAGCAGATTTAAAAAAAAAAACAATTTTAAATTCATAAAACATTAAAAAATAATTTAGTTTTAATTTTTAAATAAAAACTGAGTTAATATTAAAAAGAAACAAGAAAAAATAGATAAAATACTGACAACAAATTTTAATAAAAAAAACAATATCTATTGAAAACAAAATAAAAAATAATGCGAAATTTAACTAAGAAAAGATATGAAGCAGTCAGAAATTACAACTTTTATTTATTATAATTCCATTTGTTTTCTTTTTATACTTCATTTCGGCAGTATAAAAGGACAGCCGAAATGATGTTTAATAGAAATTCCTTCGACAATCGGTAGGATCTTCGAATACTCTAAGACCATTTTCCTAGGAGGTTCGTTGTATTTACTGTTACTGTTACTGTGGACAGACAAAGACTTTTCCTCAGTCTTCATAAAAAAATGTCAATAGCAGTGTTGCTTTTTTTTGTTTACTTTCGTTTTTCTATAATAAAAATAATATAAAATCGGATTTTTAAAAAATGCCCACGACATTTTTTTTAGGAAATAAAAGGCTACAAATAAAAATTAAGAAAGGAGGAGTTAAAGTTAGAAAAAAACAAATGTTCTATCCATCTCTGCTTTACAAAATTCTGCAAACAATAAAAAATGTCTGGAACGTGTTAAAAAGCGCGCGCACAATTTTTTAAAGCAGAATTTTGTAAAAAGAATTTTGACCCGTCCAGAATTTTGACCCCAAACCGATACAAAAAATAAAAAAATAAAAAAATAAAAAAATAAAAAAATAAAAAAATGTCTTATTTTGACCACACAGCGTATTACGACAGGTTTTTTTTCGATTTTTTTCAATTTTTTTTATTTTTTTATTTTAATTTTATATTTATTTATTTTGGCAACAACCAAAGAAAAAAGAATCAAATTTGTAACATATCGTATCACCATTGAACTGTCAGATAAACACGCAACGTAACGCCATCTATTATCGATCAATGGAGATTAGAAGCCAATTTTGTTTCATGTGTGGTGGCGCTGTCCACGTTGACTGTGCCATTTGATTTAGTTGCGTAGTTTCTTCATTCGTTGCTGTTTCAGCGTCCATATTGCACTTTGAGAATGCAATAGTTTCGTTGTATTTTTGGGTGGGACGAACTCCGCCGGGGCCGCTGGTTATTAATATTTCAATCAGAAAAAAGTGAGTCGATTGTTTTTGTTCATCGGCGAAAGCCAAATCCCATTTCAATTGGAATAGATCGGTAATCGATTTGTTTTGTTCTTCAAGTTGATTAACATATTTCAATTGCTTTCTTCACTTTGGCTATTTTATAAATATATAAATCGTATATAAATTTTTGAAAACTTTATGTGCGATTTGTACAAAGTTCAGTTCGATATTTCTTACATCGGTCGGCGTTCTCAAAATACAACGCGACACCGAAATGTCGCAGAACGTCAAACGGAAGAGGAACGTGATATTGAAAGGAAATCAGTTGGAATCAGAATGATTGGAAATCGTTCGCGACAGTCAGAATAGATCACCAAACAATGAGCAAAAACGATTGAGAAGAAGAGATGTTCGTGCTCGGCAAAGTGATGAAGCAAGATCACAACGTCCGACTACTGAACGACAACGTCGACAACAACAAGTTCTTCCGGTGGTACCATTGAACGTGCAGCCTTTCGATATGAGCCAACCACTCAATACACACGCATCAGCTCATTTCGGTAAGATGTCTGTTGTTTGTCAACATCGCAATGCAGCTAAGTTTGGGAAAAAACCGCCTGGATTGCGCCGCGCGAGCGGCGAGGTGAAATTGCCAGAGTTGCTTCCACCACCAGAGCCATTCCGCAAACTGCTTTTCGGTGAATATCCTAGTTCGAACCATTTCTTGCTAAAATTAAATAATCCTTCGAAATTTAGCAGGAAATATGCTAAATTGGTCACCCTGAGTACACGTGGCAAAGCAGCAATGACAAAACTTATGGGTTGTTGACAGTAGTCTTAAACTCCGACGAAATAAAACAGCGACAGGAAACGGGGAGGAAGTACTAGATCGAACCGCACCATCACTTGAAAATGTTGAAGACAAAAGTAGTCCACGGTAAAATAAAAACACTGATAGCAGCCACAATTGAGGCAATTCCAAAAGCTGGTTTAAGACTGATCAAGGAGATGGAACTCCAAAAAAACTTAGGCAGGTGGAGAGTTCTCATGAGGATTAGGTTGGGTTCTATAAGCCTATCCTTTCCCTAGAAGGCATTCACAGCTTTACGTCCAATACAAACGGCTAAACTGAGGAGTCTTTAAGAGAGCTATGCTCATGGCCGATTGGGGGGACTGAGCCACTGCCCCAGAAGGATGGAAACCGAATGATGACAGCAGGGATGTAAGTTCATACTTAAAAACGCGCTTGCCTCATCCATATTAATGGGGCTCTTCGATATGATGATGGTCGGCAGCTTCTTGCTAGAACTGCGGAAAAACCTCACACAACCAGGGCCAATTGAATATATAAATTTAAAAATAAACAATTGGCGCCACAGTTTCATATGGACCGTAGGTCTACCTTCTCACAACCTTTCGCTTTGTGTGAGTTCTTAGTTTTTGGGACGAATGAAAGGGATCTACAATTTTATGCCGAGTCCAAACTGTCGGAAGTTTGTCAGACGTTCGCGGAAGCTGACGCAGTGGAAAAAAACCTTAAGATGTAATTTTCGTGGGGGGAACCCTTGCTCCTCCAACACCTTTCCAACACAGATGCCAATACTTGAGTGAGTTGGTATAGCCTGCGTACCTCTTGCGTCTTGAAAGGAACACCCACCAACCCTAAAATTCCCTTTCGACTTATCTCTCAACGCCTCCTCGATTTCCCACCAAAAAGGCTGACGTCTGTTCTTCTTTTATTTGCTTTCAGCTCTTTATGTCGGGCTACATAAATCACTTTTGCAAATTCGACAGGATATTGTCTGCCGCACAGCGCTCCCACTCCTCCAACACACTGCAAGCGATGTACCACACAGCCAAAGACTAAGTCTGTTTGGCAAAGAAAAAAAAAAAAAAACTGTCAGCATAGGATGCGGCATCCCCCAAAAATAAAGCCCATCGGAGAACACCACCAGCATAAATGTGTGCTTCAAAAGACTGCAATTGTAAGTTACCCAGCGTAAAAGTTCACTCGGCCTAGGGACTGTGCTTAGTCTGGTTCCGCAACTACATTCACACGTATGTAAGGGCGATGGAGGAGGAGACGCCAGTCAAACGTGCAATGTGGTTCGCAAATCCTTTTGCTGAACAAAAGCGAAATGCGCGAAATCTCTTCCATAAATCAACTTGGATCGCGCGTCTCCTCGCAGATCCTAAATGTTTGTGTGGAGGATGCGGGAATACGATAAAGATGATTTGGAATCCTGTTTCGGGGGGATTATTGGATGATGCCGCACGCAGACCAATAAAACAAGTTGCACGAACGTGTGCTGGCATTTCAAGTTGTTTCGGGTGCGACAGGCTAATGTGGGCGAACATTTGTCAGTTCAGGGTTTAAAATGAGTTGACTCGGGTTTTAATTTCAGTGGGTCAGCGGTCAAGGGAAAGGGATGTTCCCTATTTTATTCTAAAAACCAAGAAAAACCAGCTTCGAGTTTCTGGCAATGGTCTCATCGTCGTTCGTCAAAATATCAGTTACCCGATGAAATAAGTCCACAAAATTTAACCACTGTCATCGACTGTAGGACTATGGAGATGGATGTCAGCGGATTGGCACCATCTCACTTACAGCCATGGAACTCGAATCACAGATTACTAATTTTTGCTATCAACTGCTAGTTTTTCCATTTCCAAAAGAAGCCGAAATAGATCTCAAAGTGAGCGAGGAGTTATCGAGCTAAGTAAGCTACCCTGTAGCTCCTGTTCCTATGCCCACATTTTATATCTGTCTTCTTTTTGAGAAACAGACTTATTCTAAAGCTTATTCGATACCTACTTTACTTGCTGTTAAATGAGGCAGCAGTTTTTGTGTCCTTCATTTTGATCATGTGTGGGGTTACTTCTGAGTCGCGGTTCATAAATAGAGACGCCGCAGCTCCAGCTGACCTCCATCGCCGTCGATTTAAACAGGAACCGCTGCACCGGTGTCAACGACTTGCTCAGAAGAAACATGTCACCACCAGCATCCCATCT
Source organism: Cheilosia variabilis (assembly GCA_951230905.1). Lineage (NCBI taxonomy): Eukaryota > Metazoa > Arthropoda > Insecta > Diptera > Syrphidae > Cheilosia > Cheilosia variabilis. Next base: position 20,055,623 of record OX579679.1, on the reverse strand, counting down.
CACGTTCAACCAACTTAGTATACCTTCATATTTAGAGAGCGACCTCTTTTTTTTGGGGTAGATGGTTGCACGACTTATTTTCCTTGAGCACCGCCATATAACATCCATTGACTTGGAATCAGTTGTCGTGATTTGTGTTTTTATTTATCTAAACAAGGAATTTTCAAACGTCACGTTATCGACAGCAACGAGTTTTACCAATTAACACGGCAGCCCGATTGAAGTCGACGGAGAAAAAGAAAAAAAAACAAAAAACCCGAAACGTGTAACACAGAAGTGAGATGTTTTGGAAATTTTGACAATTTTTGGTGTTTTTTGTTTCTTTTTTTGGTGTTATTTTCTTTTTCTGTAGCACAAATATTTGCTTTTTTATTTGAAATCGTTTGGTATATTAATTAGCACGGAGGTTCCTATATTCCCGCCACTTCTGTTCTGTTCAATGTCGTTTTGATGTATGTGAATGTGTGTACCTGTCGAAGATGGATTTGGGTTTGTTTGCTTTATTTTAGAGACAAGAATGCTTCAGCTCGGGGAGATATTGTTTTAGGGGCGGTGGGGAGAAAATATTTATTTTTTTCACTAAAAGAGGTTAATGAAGAGAGTTTTGATTTAATTTCGATGAAGAAAAGAAGAATCTTGCTTTTTTTGAGATGTAGGAATGAACTAACTGACGGAAATAGCTTTAAAAAACAACAGGATTGGCCACCATTTATAAATGTGCATGTTGCAAGTTGCTAATCAGTTTGTGGGTAGATGTATTTTGGGTGCAGATGTGGAACGGCACCAGTACTTTGGACTTAGATCGAAGGAGAATTGTTCTACAGTTAAAGGCACTCAAATTCATTTAAAGAATACGCTCATGGACTTGTCATTTACAGAAACCAAAGCTCAAGGGACACCAGAGACTTGAAATCGTTTTTGAATTTTTTGTGATTAAACCTTGAATGTCAAGGAATTTGTTTGTGTTCCATTATGATTTGGATCTTTTATGAAAGCAATAGCTTGAATCAGTCTAAATGATCACGCAGAAAAATCACTTATTTAAAATCAATGAATTTTCGGTTGAAAGCTACCACGCAATACTCTTAATATGGCTCCTAAGATTTATTGCATTAAAAATAACCGAGTGAACTTCTTAAAGGAAACTTGGTTAAAAATAGCAGACTTACCAATTTGCTCCAAGTTTTCTCAGTCTGACATTTCATACTAACTCTGTAGAACTTAATCAACTGGCTGATTTGTGTTTTTTGAACATTCTGTAACCTTTTTCTTTGTAGATCTTATGAACGAATACTGTTTTTTTTTCCAATAGAGACTTGGTCAATTTAAGCCCATTATTTTTAACCGAGCAAAAATCGCACTCGGTTAAGTAAAATTTTGAGCTTTATCATCAAAATTAGTGTTCGTCTGTAGCCAACACTTAAAAAAAAACCCTGCGAAAACGACCAAACACGCTTTCAAACGTTTCGCGTTGCGCCCATTTTACAGCAGATCTTTTGGCCTTTCAAACTCGACTCTCCTGTGGAAAAACTCGAAACAGCCGGTTCCGTAAATAAGAAGCCAACACTTTGACAAAAAAAAACCTGCGAAAATGACCCAACACGCACTCAAAACGCCCCAAGAAGTGCCCCAAAATACGAGCAGAAAAACGCCTCAAAAACGAGACAAAAACGTCCATGGCCACCGAAATCGACCAGAAAAATGGCTCAAAAAATTCACGTAAATCTGTCCCCTGAAAACACAAAAAACGACCCAAAAACCATTCGAACAGATGTGGAAAAAATCCAAAAATCGAACAGAGAAATGCTCCTACAAAGACCCAGAAAAGACCCCAAAAAACGCAAAAGAGTGTCACAAAATTTATCAAAAAAAACTCATCAAAAAACGATTCGAAAAACGCCTCAAGAAAAATACACACACACATACAAATCCAACTGACCTAAGAGCTCAAAGCTGATGACGCCGTTTGATCGCTGACTGAGCTTCGGAGAGTTTGAAAGAGGACCCCAATTTTGGCCGAAAAATTATCGTAAGTGAGGAGAAATTTTTTTGGATGAATGTCTGTGTTAACAAGCAAAATTTCCGTATATGTGACGATGTCAGCCCACAGGAGGTTCACCACGTGGCAATGCATCTACAAAGAGTCACGGCGGCGTATTGGTCCGCACTTTTTTGAAAATTAATTGATAAGCCACCACAATCGACGGCGAGTGCTAAGCAGCTAGACCAACCGACTTCTTCTAGCCCAAATTTGAATGATATGGAGGAACATGTGGTTCCAGTGAAAATAGCTTACATACGATCCAAACAGCAGACGCCACGATGGACATTCTGCATGAACGACTTGAGGGTATGGTTATCTCTGGCAGAGATGAAGTGAATTGGCCACTAAGATCGTGCTGTTTGACCCCCGCCAAGCTTTTTCTTGTATATAGGGCTTCCTGCTAATCTTTGCCAGTTGACCAGTGTCCTTATAGCCAACATAACCAATGCCATCGCTAAAATTCAGCCGGATCTATGCGGAGAGTCATTTCAAATAGGACCTCTCCGATCACCTTAGGAGCCGATGTTATATATTTCATACATGTGGGATTTTATTATCACTAGACCATTCGAATTAAAATAACAAGCACACAGCTCAGTTTATATTATTCAGATTTTATTGATGGCAGCATTAATCTTCCTCGATGGAAACCAGTAGATGACTCCCTCCCTCCCTTTTAAAAATTACTATGGCAAAAATATTTATACAAAAAAAATATCTCACATGAAGCTTGTTTTATTCCATTTCAACAGCGGCCCGTTCTTATGAAATCACTTTATTTTAAAGGTCAGGATCTTTTGGAGTACCATATGCATTGGCATTGGCAGTACCGTACCACTGGATTGCCTTACACAAGGAATCCAGTGGGTCGGAAGCCTCGACCTCCTCGTAAGTATTTACATATCTCCTTAATGGGTCCGTATTTTTTTAGCAGCTTCCCTTACTTTGAACTACTTTCTATGTACATCCGAATGAAGAAAATCACTTAGTCAATACTGCCCCTACTTGTCTTAGGTACCTTTTCCAGGCCCTGTTTCCACAAATTCAAGTACAAGAAACTACTGACTGCCACGAATCAAACAGAACTACCACCTCATCTGATGCGCCACATTTCATCAGGTTTCATGATGAGGGCACCAGAAGTTAAAATGTTTTGAAAATGTCATCTCCATTGGTTGTCTCTTTGGTGTGACACTCGTATGCCGCATCCATCGGGTGAAAATTGAACCCCCCTGACCACTGATTAATCTTCCCTCGCGCAACTCCTTTCCATTTGATCCTGCAAAAAAGATTATGATAATCCTATGAACATTTATGATCAATTCAGTCTTGTTAGTGCAAATAATTAGACAAAGCCCGATTCTATTGTAAGGCCAAATAAACGCTAAGTAGCGTTAAATTGTCGTACACCGCGTTTTTTGTATCGAAATTAACATAATTAAAATTCAATTTAAAGTGAATATTACTGGTATGACGCGCGTTGTTTGAGGCCCAAATTACAATCCGCACATGGCGAGGCGGAGACGAGCCTCTCTCTGTTAGCTCGCTGATTAGAAATCGTATTAACACTTTGCGCGCGTCCTTGCATTGCGTTTTGCGGACAACTATTTTAAATGTTCATTAACATCTCAGCACGATAGTACAGTCGGCCATTAATTGCTACAGCAAAATAATAAAATCAAATTCAGCTGAGCTAATATTTTCATTCAACCGCAGTGGCGCGGTATCGGTTCCATATTTTATAAGTTCTGGGAAATGAATGCCAGTTTTTGATATTCAGTTCAAATTGATGCTAAATCGAGTGTAAAAGGCAATAAGCAGTAGGAGATTAGAAGTGGTCTTATGTGGGACTTTGCGTCCCGATAATGGTGGGTGGATTTTACATGTTTGGTAACTAGTGGACTCTGGCTTGGACCTGGGGCCAAATTCCGTATATCAACAGTTGTTTTAGAAATTTTAATGATCATAATAAGCTTTATTCTGGGCGAGCTTTTTTTTCACTATTCTCAGCTTTCATTACAGTCAGAAAAAAATTGTAATTCCAACAATTTTCGTTGGTTAAAATGAACCCAAATAATAAAATCTTTGATTTAAGAATGGAATTGTTGACAATGATGGAATAAAATACTTATGGAGAGTATATTCTTACGATGAATACCCGATTCTTGAAAACTTAAAAATGAGTTTTTGTTAACAAAAATAGTATTTGAGCCAAGAACTTTTAACTTAGAATTTTTTAAAAATCTAAAAATTCTTCGCTTAACAATCTGTTTTTTTCTGAGTGTACATTTGTGGGAAGTGAACTGGATTATCCTCTCAAACTGGTAATTTTTGCAGCTAGTTTCTAGTTTTGGAGGTTTATCGCTGAAATCGTCTTAAAAATTGCAGAATGAGTGTTAGTGGCTATCTCTAGTCGATCTGCCTATCAACCAATTCGACTGTGCGTACTTACCGATGGGAGGAATGCATTCAATATCCACAAACGGAACACATTTCGACCGCAAAAAGTCGACTCTGACAATTTTTTTAGTATTGAGTGAGCGTCTAACGAAATGGAGCAGCCAAGTGAATGTGAAGGGTGTCCCATAATTTGAATTTTGTGCCATTTAATAGTACAGTGATGCCAACGAAAAAAAAAGATAACAATGTGACAGCTGACAGCTCGGGGTCAGTAAAAATGGAGCTCTATACGAAAGAACGAGTTCGTTGAATTGATTTTGGAACAACAACAAGTGGATGCTGATTTTTCAAACAAAATCATCTTCAGCAATGTAGGTCATTTTCATCGTGATGGCTTCGTAAGTCGTCAAAACCCACAAAATTGTCGCATTTGGGGCTCAGAAAACCCACGAGTAATTGTTGACAAACAAATGCATTTGATTTTGATTTTGGGCTGGAGGCATTATCGGACCATTCTTTTTCAAAAACGCGGCTGGTCAGGCAGTAACAGTTCGTTATCGTAACATGATAACCGAGTGTTTAGTGACTAAATTAAAAGATATGGATGTGACCAACATGTGGTTTCAACAAGACGGTGCCACATGCCATACAGCCAGAGAAACAATTCAATTACTGCATGAGCCATTTCCTAAACGTGTAATCGGCCGTTTTTGCGATCAGAATTGGCCATCCAGATCTTGCGATTTAACGCCATTTGCATTTTCTTTTTAAGTCAAAGGTCTGTACAAACAAGCTCACGAACACCAACGCTTTGAAAGAGGGATTCGCAGTAATTCCATTGTAATCCTGGCTGTATGCGATGTGGCACCGTCTTGTTGATACCACATGCTAATCAAGCCCAAAGCATGAAGTTGTGGCGTTAAAAAGTTTTCAATCATATCACGATATCGCTCCCCATTCACAGTTACCGTTACGCCGTTTTCATTTTCAAAGAAGTAAGGTCCAATGATTCCTCCTGCCCAAATTGCACACCAGACTGTAACTTTTAATGGATGCAAAGGTGACTGATGAATAATTTGAGGGTTTTCCATTGCCCAGAACCGACTATTCTGTTTATTCACATATCCATTCAAATGAAAATGTGTTCTACCAAAAATTTCACGTAACTTTGTCATCGTCACAGTAATCGATGATTGATTTTCATAAAATGTTTTAACGATTAAAACACGTTGGTTTATCGAATATTTTTCCATAATAAATTTTGCCACGTGTCTACTTCACGACTGCCAAATATGAACTGTCAAGACTAATGTTTACCAAAATGGCGGCAAAACAAAGTAGTATACCTTCCCGGCGGACACCCTGTATAAATAGGCTAAAGGAAATAGTTAAGAACCACTTTTACTGCAACATATTCGCTGGAGTTTTTTTGTTAGGAAGATTGTGGAGAGATGCTGTGTGTGATATTTTTTTTTCAATGTGTTATAAATATATAAGCCAGGTCCTATGATGGTTGAATTTGTTACCACTGCTCAAACTCTTCTGCTATTAGATGCACAGCTAAAAATGCGACAGATCAAACCAGGGCGGCAAGGGCAGTTCATCGAGCAAGAAGAAGATCCGTATAGAGAAAAAAATGCGCAGTTTTCCGAATTCCGGACTTCAGTCGTATTCAAAAAATAAGGTCAAGTTTACAACTTTTCAAAACAAAAGGCAGCTGATTTATTATCTAAGCTTCGTGAGTCGTATAATAGAATGAGGACAACGAATATTCTGTCACTTTAGGTAGTGCCGCTCACTTGAATAGAACCACCCCCTTTGCTGTGGGTTTGAAGTTTAATACGAGTATGTTCAAAAATAATAATGGCAATGACTGTTTTTATTTTTCTTCTTAATTAAGTTCTGTAAATAAAACAGAAGAATTGTAATACATATTTACCGTGGTAATTTTTTTTTTTAAATTTTGAAGCGATATGACCCAAAATATGTACACCAAATTTTGGCCCACTTGAATAGCCCCACCCCATAAAAAAATAATTCAACAAAATTCTTTTCGATGTCTAGCTATCTTAGAAATTTATTAAAAACACACTTAAGATATTTTTTGGGAATTACAAAAAAATAAAATTAGTAACGGTGCTTCCGCCTTGGTTATAAATAAGCACATACATCCTGTTAAGTAGGGAATCGAAATAAGCGAAATGGAGGCCCAGCTACATTTGATTGCTGTAATTAGTTCCTGCATATTGGAGTATTGCTTCCTAGATTCCAAAACTTTCCGAGCAAGTCATGCCCAAGCAGTTAAGGTCTGGCGAGTATGGTGGCCCTGGCCAATCCAACAACGAGATCTTTTGACTCTTAATAATTTGTTTATAAAAGGGGGCGCTATTCAAGTGAACCAAAATTAAACGAATTTTTTCAAAGTATACATAGGTATTTGAAACAACAAAACAGAAACTAACTAACGGAACATTTCCAATACGCATGGACTCGCTCGCAGAGAGCGAGCTTAAACAGATATTCAAAATAGAAACATTATTGAACCGTTGCATATTCAGAGGTTCGAATTATTTTCAGTTTCATGTGGGGCGCTATTCAAGTAAGCGTCACTGTAAATATTTTGTTTAAGGTACGTTTTATGCCGAAGGTTGCATTGTGCACTTATTAGAAATGAAACGAGGAGTGCAACGGTTCCAACGCAGGTCCACAGACTTTTCAAATGCTCTGTAGAAATGGTGATACAGAGAACACAAGACCTCTGCATCTATAAACGCGACTGTGGGTTGTTCAAAATATAGAGAACGCATTCCGCAGCCCCACACAACTCATTCTTAGAATCACCCACTCGCACAGTCATAAAGAGCTTGTCGAGAACGATTTGAATGCTGTTGTTTGTGTGGACAATAAATAACTATTGATTGGAAGTCATATATACTTTATACTATATAAATTTAATTTATCCACCTCATCAATAAATTGAGATATATAAAAATAATCAAACAGTATCAACAAAATGTGGAATTTCCGTTGAGCGCCATCGAGGATAAAAATAAAGCAACCAAGTAAGAAACTCCATGAACCGGATACACAGTACTAAATGGTTGTACCCTGTGACATGGTTGTAGTCAAGGATGGTAGTGAATGGTTGTTGTCAATTCTAGTGCCAGTCGTTCCTAGTTCAATCTGTAGATGGTAGCAAGTGCAATTGAGAGAAACGAGGGCTGCATTGAAATTGAGTAGAATGGGGATGGAATGAATTGCAATAAGCACATTTCAATTCGGATTCGAGATAAATAAAACTCCAAGTGATACTGTTTAGTGTCTATAGCTGACTGACTTTATTATAAAAGTGCATTTCCTGCAAATGGAAATGCTATTCTTGCTACTTATAAATTATGCTGATCTAGATGGGGCAACGACCTACGTTTATTGCTCTACTATGGTGGAGGTCACCATACAAATATGTATCTTGCGCGTTATTTGGTACGCAACATATTTTTTTTACTTGAATGAAAAAACAATATTTACAAAATTTTTCTTACATCTAGGGCACATCCAATATTCTGGGAGCATTAATGGGGCTCTGAGTTGTGCGATTCCTCACTGGAGGCAGTAAGATTGACGGTAGAAGTAGGCATTGTGGTTAAGGCACATTTTGATCCTGTTTGAAATTTTACAAACGATGTTAGATTGTTCCTTTCGACTACAATCATTTCTTTCATGTAGGATCCTCATAAGAAATTAAAAAAATATTTTTGTGCACTTCTCATCCAAAACTAAAACTAGCTCGGGAAAATGCTTTCTTGTGGTCTAACAATCAGACAGATCGGTTCAATATTTAACTACACACATTGTCGCCTCCAAACCAACAACCTCATGCTGGGATAGCGATCCAGTTCCTTAAGAATAGCCACAGAAGGAGGTAGATAAACAAACGCCTGTGACTATCCGTTTCCCTAGCAAGACCAACCACATATGGAATAATGGATACAATAACGAATCGGGCTCGTTGTGCACTTAACAATCGGTTAATCCATCTAATCCTTGTATAATGGATAAACTCATTGTCCCTGCGAAACATCCGATTTCCATTCGAGTGCATGTGAGAAAATCCATTTCCACATAAATATGTGCGTCGTGACAAATATGTCAACAACAATGAACTACTGTTTGTAGCAAGCCACTAATCCTCCATTGTCGCACAAGCTGAATCAGGTCACTCATGCCTGCTGGATGCATTAGAATTTAGAAGGCGTTTGACAAGCGCACACTCAACGGAGCTTGGTATAATAACTGACGATCAGATAACATTCTTTAGAAATGTAACTTTGAACATTTCAAAGAATTTCACCCCGACAGTAGAGAGAGATAGAAAATCGAACCATCTTCGACAGAGAAGTAACCCTCGGTGTATGGCTTGTAACTGCACCCAGGATATCCTGTGAGAATTCGTTGAATTTCAATTTTTAAATTTTGTTCAATTGAGTTACTAAATCGACCCTCGATAATTTTCACAGTGGGACGCCGTAGCAAACAGAATGAAATGGAATATTATAGCTCAGCGCGGTTCTGCTGCTTGTGTAAGGAAATCACAAATTATAGGTTTAATTCCGTAAATGGGTTTGTTACAATTTTTTTTTTTTTTTTTTTCAAAACCATCAATGAGGTGGTAGTTTTGTTTCTATATACAGCGTTCAACTGATTGGTTAGATACGAGTTTGATTGGTTAAAGGGCGCAACGTACAGTCGAAGAATTAGACGAATCATCCATCAAGAATATGCAAAAAACTGCATGTACAAGAAATCTATTACAAAGAAGCCAGGTTAGTACCTTTTGAACTCTGTTCAATCCCAGATCCTGAGTATGCCAGACAGAAATATCAGTAACAACAGGGTGGACCAACTTAGGCCGTGGGGGTTTTTAAAATAACTCAAAACTTCTGCCTTTTGGTCGGTAGGGTGTTCTATAAATAGGGCGTGCCCAGTATCGCAACTAAATTGAAGTCTTATTCAAGAGGAAACCGAAATGTTCTACTCCAGGAACAATGATCAAGGGTCGAGTGTGCTATCACACGACTGAAGTAAGACTTCTTTAGCTCCATCTATATGTATATATAAATGTCGCAAACGAACTACTGACTGAGATGAATATATATTTCATACACTGGCTATGAGAGGAAGAGAGAAAGAAAATGTGCGCTCGCATCTCTCTCTCTTGCGCCTACAGTAATATACGAAACGTAACTCTCTCTCTTTCTATCTTCACTTACTTATATCTCCCTCTCAACTTCCGCTCGCACATTTCCGTAACGGTCTCGTCACGCATTCACCAGCTTACTCTCCAAGTCAAGCGTGCGTAAATAAGTTTTACCTCAAAAAGGAATATTTGACGCAACAGGTCCGTATGATTTTATTTTATTTTCAGTATTTATTTAACTAAACAAACAAAAGGTTATCACAACCATTCGTTTTGAGTGAGTCTTTCATCTTTGGGACGAATGGAAGGGATTGACAATTTGTTTCTTTCATGACAGTTTTTAGATATTTGTCAGACCTTCCCGAGAGGTGGTGCAGCGGAGAAAACCCTTAAGATGGATTTTTTTTTTTTTTTTTGGGGATCGAATCTGGTAACCTTTGCTTAGTAAATAGAAAGTGCCGTGGCCGGAACTGCCGATCCCAGACAGATCTATAAACATTAGAAAGGAAGCCTTAAAGTGGAGCAACTGCTAGGATTTAGGATGTAGAAACACTTTCACCCAGACTCTTTAAAGACGAAGATAGAGTAAATTGCACTATCAAATATGTAGAACGACATTTCAAAATTTTTCAATTTCGATAACGAAATTTTATAAACTGTGCCACTTATTGGTCCCACTGATGTTCGATTGTTTTGTACGGTTTTTCATGGTGACTTTATATACATCCCGATTAGCCGAGGTCATGTCCAGCGTTGTGCTGAAGTACCCAATTAGGTATAACTTGACTCAAGTACTTCAGCTTTCGGCTTAAGCTCAAAGCTCCAAAGAAATGACGTTTTCCCTCGAAACTTAAATATAATTTTCTTAACTGACTGGTTTAAATGATTTACCAAGTGAACACACCCAGCGCGTATTTGTTGCAATATACTACAATGCGGTATGAATACATAAATTTTGATTTTATTTTTTTAAGAAATCACTACAAACTCCCCCTCATCATTTTCATTTAACTAATGTGGCTCAGACTTATTCTGGCTCGAAAAGGGGTTCAACTCTAAAATTTATCCGGAAGAACGCTGTACCGTGTATGATGGTGAGTTCACGATCGTGGTGAAATGGTAAACCGAAGTGATCACAAATTGACTGTCATCTGTCGAAATGGTGATCACCGGAAAAATTGTTGCCAATTTGAAAAACAAATAATTAAAAAAAACTTCTCATTCTGACGGGTTGCGATGTTTCTTCTCGCCTACGATACCTACGCTTTGCCATTGTTCTGGCTGCTTGATCAACATCTAACCACAACACTTCTATTAGATGGTCCAGCATCTTATGGTCTGGTGCGGGTTGGAGGTGTGCCACTCAATTCGGTTAAGAATTTCAAATGTTAATCAACATTGCGGTGTCGTGCAAGCGCAAACATTTTTAATGATGTCCTCCCACAGAGGTAGATCGTTTGAAAGCCTATATGCAGACTGGAAGATCGCAGCCAGCTGCCTGCGGCAGTAAGGTTGGTTAAACTGTTTCAAAAAAAGGGAACGATACAGGTCTAAGTACTCGGCACCATAGGACGTCTTTCATTTTGGAATAAGAACCAACTTGAGTTCTCGGAGTAAAAGATGCCTCTGATCAAATACCCGACTGTCACTGTCTTATATCTGTAGCCACAAATCCTAACCGCTAAAAACGAGAGAGATTTTGATGCCATTCGATTCAGCGTACTCAAATATATTTTGTAAATTTTTTTCAGCTTTATATCTTTAAAAAAGTGGCCACAATTTCAAAAGTACTTAACAGCTTAAGTCACTGGAGTCAATAGAGTCACATGTAATTTCACGCGTTTTCACGAAAACTTTAAACTGCTCTCCTGAAAAATGAGTAAAACAGACTTTAGCGGTTTTTCCTTTTTCCCGGAAGAATGTATTAAGCGACAATTTTTCAGCAAATGACTTTTTGGCATGCCTTACAAATTGTGTCAAGCGCCACGTTTTGATCTTGGTTTGACGTCTCTACCGTTGATACAAACGACACTACAGAGAAATAAGAATTGTAGCATCCCACATATTAGCTGGGTAGATATTTGGTTGCCCTATTATTTATTGTAACCACCAAAACTTTTATGCTAAGCGCCATTATATAAAAAAATAATTGTACTATGCAACAAATCCTACGAGAAAAAAATGTTGCACGCTTAGCCTAACTGATATTGTCACTTAGAACATAGTGCCACCGAAAAGTTCTTCCATTTGCTTGCTTTTACAATCAAGCAACAAGTCAGTAAATACGAACATGGTTTTTGGAAAGGCAGATCTACTGTTTCAAACTTAGTGGAATTCACAAATTTTTGTATAGCGTCTTTAGAAAACCATAAACAAATTCATGTGACTTACACTGACTTTATGAGTTAATATAATGATTCTCTTAGAAAAATGAAATGCATATGGCTTTCATGGTCTTTTACTTCGATGGTTTAATTCCTACTTGCATGGCAGGATATAATATGTCGTTAAAGGGGACTATTTTTGTAAGGAAAGCCATATAGGTCCACTGTTATTTTAACTTTTTATTAATGATCTACCAGACTTAACAAAACTCTGTTCCTGCCTTATGTATGCAGATGATATAAAATTATTTAAGAGAATAGTAACAATAAACAACGAATAAACTTCTAAATGAACAGGACTTGAACGCTTTCTCTGAGTGGTGCTGTTCGAACGATTTAATGCTAAACATCGACAAATGTGCTTGTATTAGCTTTAATAGACTTTTCATTCTATTTTTCCGCAATATTCCTTAAATGGTGATAGAATAAAAGTGGTTGATGACTTTAAAGAGCTTGGTGTAATTTTTAATGCCAAGTTAAGTTTTCATTTACACGTTAACTATGTAGTTTCCAGGGCGAATTCTCTATTAGGATTCATTAAAAGGAATGCATTAAGGCATTATTTTGCAGTATTGTGCGTCCTGTTTTAGAATATGGTTGCGTAGTCTGGGGGTCTACTACTGCTTTAAATGTACGCAGAATTGAAAGCGTTCAAAAGAAATTTTTGAGATTTGCTCTGCGGCACTTGTTTTGTAATAATGGAGTTGAGGTTTATCATTCTTACCGTTCAAAATGTCTTTTACTTGGATTCCAAACTCTTGAATCGAGGAGAAAAATGTATAATATTGTGTTTATTCGTGATATCTTATCTGGAAGTATTGATTGTGAGAATCTACTTATGTGTTTGAACTTGTATGCTCCTTCTAGATCTCTCAGATCAAGACCACTTTTGTTTGAAAGTAGCCACATTACTTTGTATGGTCAACGTGAACCTATCTCAATTTGTATTAAATTGTTTAAACTGTTTAACTACGAGCTGGATATATTTTTGCCCAGAAATATTTTTAAGGATAACTCTATTAACCCATTTATAGCCAGCGTTGCGTTTACGCAACACCAAACAGCAAGTCACAACACAACACGATTTGTCCTGTCTGTACCGTTTGTTCTACGAAAAATTATTTGTGCCGTTTCTGCTTGTGCGTGAGTCACCTCACGGTGTCGCAGTGTGTTCTTTACCAGAATTCATTGCAGTTGTATTTTAGAGAGAAGAAGTTGGATGCGAATATTATTTTTCAGAAAACAAAATTAACAATGAATAGAAATTACCGGTAAGTGGAATTGTATGCTTCGATTTCAATAAGTTTGATGAACTTTATTTGTTTATATATTATTTCTGTGATGCAAAAGAAATAGACTTCATTTCATGAACTTGTTGATAATTGACAACACCTAAATGTCATTTTTTTGTCTAAGTACATACAAAAAACTACGTTATTTTTATTTTGGCTTAGGGGAAAAACGTTGACATTGGCTGAGATTCTGGATGCTCTTGAATCAGAAAATGAAGTTACGGATGCTATTTCTTCGTTACCCCCCACTGATGGCGCTATTACAGATGAAGATTCTGGTGAAGAGGAATGTGCTGATCCCAATAGGATGAATCCAAACCAGCTATTAGCAGAAGCCGAAGTTAGTTGCAAAGCGAATAAAGTGGATATAGTAGAAGATTGGATACACATTCCGAAGATAGCGCAAAGTTGGCGTAGAGGTAACGAGGAAAACTTAAATCTTAGTTCATTTTTATACAAATTTAAGCCTTGGAAAGGAGCATTACTGCCTCATCTATCGTTGAACTCGGAGACTCACCCATTGGAATTTTTTGAACTGTTTATGAATGAGCATTTTATCCGTATCATTAAAAAGTACACCAATTTATATTCAGCTCAACGAAATCAAATATATGCTGTCAACAAGAAGGGACACACAACATCGACGAATCGGTCAGAGCGTCACGACAGACAGCTATAATTTTGAGGTAGTTAGGGACTTTGTCTATACCTCGGCTCCGCTATAAATTCTGACAACGACATCACATCAGAAATCAAGCGAAGAATTACACTTGCCAACCGCTGTTTCTATGGCCTTAGAAGGCAATTGAGAAGTAAGGCCTTGTCAAGAACCACTAAGGAGATTCTATATAAGACCCTCATCATCCCAGTCCTACTCTATGGCGCAGAATCATGGACACTATCAAAGGCGGATGAAGATCTCCTTGGTCGTTTTGAACGAAAAATTCTTCGACTGATTTTCGGTCCCGTTTGCGTTGACGGGCTTTGGAGGAGGAGATTTAACAGCGAACTCTACGAGCTGTACAGCGACATCGACCTGATCAGAAAAGTGCGCATCAGTCGACTAAGATGGCTAGGACATGTAGAGCGAATGGACACCAGCGCTCCGGCCCGAAGAGTATTCGACTCCAACACGGAGGGACAACGCAGTAGAGGAAGACCTCGCCTTAGGTGGCGCGCGCAAGTGGAAGGGGACCTCAACCAACTTGGAGTGCGCAACTGGAGGCAGTTAGCCAAAGATCGCGCTAACTGGACTGGACTGTAGCGCCACCTAAGTAAGTAAGTAAGCAACGAAATCAAAGCATAAACGTTACAGAACCAGAAATATATGTATTTCTTGGCATAGTAATCCTTTCGGGATACGTGCCTCTACCAAGAAGAAATATGTATTGGGAAGACCGCCAAGACAGTCATAATGCTATGGTTTCAAATGCTATGCGCAGAAAGAGATTTTACGATATATTTGTAAATATTCATGTATGTGATAACGATGGTATTGATAATACTGATAAAATGGCCAAAATCAGACCAAAGGCTGATCATTTGAACAAAATGTTTGTAAAGTTTGCACCAATTGAAATGCAATTGTCAGTTGATGAATCAATGATTCCCTATTTTGGAAGGAACTCTTGTAAACAGTTTATGCGCTTGAAACCTGTTCGTTTTGGATACAAGGTATGGGTTGCAGCAACACGCCTCGGATATTGCGTTCAATTTGAGTTTTATCAGGGAAGAAAACAGAAACGAGTTCCCACAGTTTTTCTTGGTGAGTTCGTGGTTCTCAGCCTAGCAGAAGTTATTAAACGGGAGTATCCTGGCCTAGCATTCTCATATTTTTACGATAACTTTTTTACAAGTCCTGACCTAACTAACAAGCTGACAAAACTTGAATGCGGTGGCACCGGAACCCTAAGAGAAAATCGATTGAAGAACATTAGTATGACAGACAAGCAGACATTCAACAGAAAAGATAGGGTATCCTACGAGGCTTATGTAGATAAACAAAACCAGTTATTGCTCACCCGATGGAAGGACAACCAGACTGTTTCAATGCTTTCCATTGTGCACGGGCTGCATCCTATAGGTGCAGCACAAAGGTTCAACAGTATTCAGAAAGCAAAGTCAGGAGTTCCCCAGCCAAATGTTAACAAGCAGTATAATAAATACATAGGTGGAGTTGACCAACTCGATAACAACGTGTCAAATTATAGAATTGCCACTCGTGGAAAAAAATGGTATAATCCCATAATAATGTGGATGATAGACGTTTCTGTTGTGAATGCATGGACATTATCCAGAAGTTATGGCAGTAAGTTGGATGCACTGGAGTTTCGCCGCCAAGTCTCTACAGCTCTTTGTACCAAATATGGTTGTCCACCAAAAGGTGGTGGACGGCATTCAAAGCAAAATCCACATCTTTTGGGTGGCCATCATATAATGGAAACATCTGACAAAAGGCTGAGATGACGCGTTTGTCACAGTCAGACTTTAAAAAAATGTGGAACTTGTAAAATAGCACTTCACGACAAATGTTTTCAAGAATATCATGCTAACCTAAAATAGTTAATTTTTTTTTTACGTTTTCTGTATATTGATGTAAAATAAAGTTTTTATAAAAAAAAAAAAAAAAACGTACAAACACCCAGCGTTGCGTTTACGCAACACCTCAAAACTCCACTTCCCCACACAAGAAAACAAATTTTACTCCACAGATCGATTTCAGCTTAGATTGAATAAATGAAATGAAATTTACAGTCGATTGAAACATTTTTGTATTTCATAATTAAACTATTACCTAATTAAGGTATGTGTGTTTATTTGAAAAGATTTTCTCAAATACTAAATCAATAAAAATTAATTAAACGCCAATTTTTTGGCACCTTGAATTGAATCCTACCATGTCAATGATTTAAGCGCCATTTATCTTTGCACCAAGCGACAATCTTTAGGCCATAAAAATGTTCTAAGCAACAAAAAAGTTGACATTTCGTTCATGGAATAATTAAAATCAATTTGCGGTGCAAATCTCAATCGAAATATGCTTATTAATACATGTTTAAATAATCAAGGATGCTTGTAGAAAAGAACGACTAAAAGACGTCTACTTGGTTTGACTTCAATTTTAATAGAGAGAAGGAAACAAGAAGTAAGGTTGACAATTAGTTCAAATAGGTTATGAAAAGATGTAAATATGTAGTATAAAAGTAATAGATTACAAGAATGTTATATGTATAACAAAATTCATTTAAAGATCAGGCAACTATATTTAAGCTTTAACCACAAATTAGTTGAAATAAATGTTGTTAATTTCCACACTACAAAATACGCAAATAATTACCTCACAGTAAGTTTAATTTGTCTCCTGTAAAATTTTAAAAATGTCGCCCAATACATTCTTCCGGGAAGATATCGAATGCTGTTTTTATTTGAGCGACGATATGGCTTATTAATGGAAGTGTGTCTTATAATTTTTCTAGCACGAGTATGCTACGCGGCTTTCTTAGCCTTCATTTTTCTCTTGTTTCACTAGGAGATATGTCCAAATACAAAACACACGACCCTTACAAATTGAAGCCTTTTTTACTCTCCCTTTCTTATCATTTTGTTAACGCTATTAATATAAAACAATGCTGACACTCAGAGAACTCTTCTATAAAAAAAAGGCAGACTCCAACCGAACCGTTTTTCCCATTTTACGCACTGCGTCCTTAACTTGTTGTCATTTGCCCAGCATTGTCCCATACAACGCGCAACAAAATTCAATTTAAAAGTCATTTAACGGAGCGAAAGCTTTAAAGGTATTATCCTGCATTGTTTATCAATTTATTTCTCCATTAAAAAATCTGCACTGTGCGCGAGCAAATGGGCGCCATAGTCGGAAGGACACACTTCGGGAGGTGGGTGCAAAAAAAAAACAAAAAAAAATACCCTCATGAAGGGAGAGGAAGATTGATTTTCTCTTAAAATAATTACAACGTCATAACTAACATTACTCGTATGTTTGGCAAAAACCCAAAGGCGGAATTACACCTATATGTGGAACCATCACGCCAACAACGGTTCATCCCTCCGTAACACACTTATGCACGCACAATTTGTCCTCTCGTCTGAAGAGTAATCTTATAAACTAATTCGCATATTACACTCCACGATGTAGGTATACACGGATTTTGTGTTTATTATTTTTTAAATCACCACAGGACATCGTGTTATCGAATAATCGGCAAACAAAGGATGTCGGTGGAATAAGAAAACAAAGTACTCGTCCTTGTTACAGTTGCAAAAAGGAGACTTACGACGAGGTGCGCCATGCTGCTGTCAGCATGTGCCTGTGTGCATAGTACCGCCCAACATCTGTCTAATTTTTAGGACGTAATTGCAGGTCCATGTGAAGCTGTAGGTATATTCACGCGGGTCAGCAGTTGTAACAGTTATGACAAGTTTTTGAGTATTCCATTGTTGATTGGGAAATTTGCTTAAGGACACATGTGTCCTAATTGGTTGAAATCGAGTTTGGGATTTAAGTATGAGGTCGATGACGATTAATCGCTGTGATGTCAGCGTGAGGCTGGCAGTGGCGTTCTATCTGTAGCAGAACGGACGCACTTGAGAAACAAGTTGCAAATTGTTGACAGGTGTGTAATCGAGCAAAAGGACGGCAGTTTAATGGAAATTTAATTTGAGGTGCTTGTAGGAAGTAAATCAGTAAAAATAAAATATTTTTTGAATACAAATGTGACAGCTTTAGAAAATGTGAAGGAAGCTGTAGAGTATTCGATTTTAAAAGAGTTGGAGCAGGAAGTACTGTAATACACTCAGAAAAAAGAAGATTCTAACAGTCATTCCAAGTGGCATTATTTTCTATTATCATTTCAATGCTACAAGTTTGTTTTCTTACATTATTATATAATTTAAAATAAAATACAAAATAAAATGAACTTAAATCTTTGTTAAAATAATTTTAAAAGTAAAAATGTATCGTGTAGTTAATTACACACAAAATAGAACTAACGCAACGCGAGAATGAGAACAATACGCAAGTGACCGTTACTATTTTGTGTATAAAAACCCCACACGAATTAGCCTAAGTCGCAGTCTGTGAAATAAAGTCAAAAGTTGAACACACAATCAATAGTTGGAGTCTCAATTTTTTTTATTTTTTCAAATTTGCTTAACAGTAGACAGGCTGAACAATTTCTTGGTCGCCTGTATCTGGTCGTCGCAAGCACGCCTCTCGTTTCAAGATTGTAAAGCGACGAATTTTGGGATTCTTAAAAAAAATGTAACCTTAAAGTTCTTGCTTTAGCTATTGTGTTTGATAACAAGAAGAACTCGTTTTCAAGAATCAAGTATTCAGAGAAAGAATTGTGTGCTCTCCATGACTTCTTTTCTTACATCATTGCTGACAATTTCATTCTTAGATAAAAAATGTTGATAATTGGGTTCATATTAACCACCGAAAATTGTTGTCATTACAATTAGTGTATCGGTGGAAGGAAATAACTTCACAAGAAATAACTTCACCTTGAGAGGGAACAAATTTAACCTTTCTTATGTGAAGTTATTTCCCACTAAAAGTGTGAAATTATTTCCCAGCAACGATTTGAGAATTTTTCGATTCTAACTGGAAAACAGGAACCAAACGAATTATTTATAAGGATTTTAGTATAATTTAACTAACATTATGAATAAAAACTTTGCATACATCCACCCCAGCACTTTCTTCCTCCCCCAAACAGTGACCCCAAGCAGGGGGGTTGCACTGTTTATGAGTTGTAAGCTTACGTAAATGTCGTCGCGTGTTAAGAGAAATTATTATTTCTCACAAAAAAGTGAAGTTATTGCTCACTTTCAGTGGGAAATAACTTCACATAAAATAAGTGAAATTATTTCCCGCTCGATGTGAAGTTGTTTCCCATGTGAAGTTATTGCCCGTGTAGTTATTTCCCTGCACCGAATGTACCCTAACCCTATACAGGGTGTAAAAGCCTTTAACACAGCTTTAAATGTCTGGGAAATCATAAAACTGCTGCAACTGTGGAGCGGTTTTGACTTCAGACTGCTCTACATGCCCTCCTATGTCTTCAGCGCCATCTTCTTACCTCAATCGGTAGACATAAACCGCGTGATGCATCTAAAGCATCAACCTATATGAACCTTCACAGTCATTATCTTGGACTAATGCCGATAATCGCGCACTTCAAGTCGGTTGAGGTCTTCCTCTGGTTAGTTGTCTATTTTTGTGTTGATGTCCATTTGCATCTTAGCTTAGCCTTTGAATGCTGTACTTGTGGCAGTTAGCTAAGCACCGAGCTAACTAAAGAGGCTTGTTAGTTGAGGCCTCGGTTTAGCCCGAATTTTAGAACTCCAGTCGCGCATGCAATGTTGGTTAAAATTTCATTCATAAGAAAGGTCCTTCTTAACCATGTAGTTAGTTCTCGAATCTTCTTGACTTAGTCCACATGTTTCTGTACATAGGTATAGAGCCCGTACAGTTCGTCATTTTTCCTTTGCCTTCCTGGATCGGTGGCGGTTCCATTCAGAAGTACGGCAAAAATCACTATCCTCACAGGTAAATCTTTGATGAATGGTAGAACGGCAGGAGGAATTAGTTCGAAACTGCAGTCTTAGTCTAGAAACGGAAAACTTGGTGTATACGGTATACCAAACCGAAATCAGAGCTCTGCCAGGTTGATAACTTATAGAACATAAGGCTAGGGACAAGGAAAATGTGTCCTTATAGAGCTGATAATTGGGCATATGGGGCAGACAAATAGCTCTTGCAACTCTGGGTGGCTTCGAAGTGTGTATATATTTACCTCCTTAGTGGGGCTCCCGATCTGAGACACTATAGTCTTCTATTCCGGTCACATTGCCATCAGATGTCCCGTAAAAGTGCTCTAATATAGTTGTCAAAGACGGCTTAGTTGACGACTCGGTCTTCCATGTCATCTTGAAACTGGCATTGATGTCCATCAGATCTCTAAATGTACTTGGGGGCGTGTTCAAAAACACCTCTTCTATATTTTTTTTATTTCAGTGACTCGTAATGTAAGTTTTTTCTAAATAATTACCAAAAGCCTTCACTTTACAAATAAAAAAAAAAAATACGGAACGGAAGAAATGGAAACAGCGAAAGTTCAGCAAACAGCAAACGTGCAAGATTCTTCCCTTAGGTGTCAAAAGCCTTCACTGCAGACCCTGTCAAATAATCTCCCAATATACAGTTCGCAAAATCTCTTGAGGACACAAAGAGGAGCGTTTGCATACGATTGGCACAGAAGTTTACCATGTCTACCTATACAGAGCCTCACAGGTCGGTAGATATAATATATGTATCTACCTACCCGATGAAACAAAAGTAGAAAAACTGATTGTTGGAAAATTTCATCTCGTATCTGACGGCTGGCGGCATGCGTCACTCTGAACGGGATTTTCCTATCGTTTGCGTTTTTTTTTCCTTCAAATATTCACTTTATTTAGCCTGCGGCGAGGGGTGTAGGTTGTTCAGCGCATTGTGGGGGGTGTTTTGATAAAAACAAATTTCAAATTACATTTCAATTTGCGACAACCCTTGTGAGCTCGGGGCTACGCAAATAGGCACACCGACACACGGATACTACATCTATGAAACGAACGATATGAAGTCCTAAAGGATGTGTGCTTTATAGGACTGCGATGGAAAGTCGAAACGCGACAAAGCATCGAATACGGAAGGGGCGCCGTCACAAGTAGAATAGGTATAGGTATAACCACCTCAATCTGGAAAACACGCATGCAAAGGCTCGGGTGATGGTGGTGACACAATCCGCCTGGCCAGCAACAGTAATTTGAGACTCGTCGCCGCACTCTCTCTCTCTCTCTCTGTCCGTTAGATTTAATCTCGGGTTATGATTTTGACAGAGACATTCAGCTTCTCATTATATCCTGACACACAGAATCTGTGTGTGTTTGCTAGTGTGTGCAGCAACAACACTGTATTGATGGGCAATAATTAAATGGACTTCTTCGAGATGTTTGTGTCACATTCGATCGTTGCTGGTCGTTGAATTTTCTTGGCTAGCCTCGTGCTGCAAGTGGATAATTAATTCACACAGCAGGAGCGTCCTAATTGGCAGATTATGAAATGCCATTCAGCTATAATGAGGCTTCAGCTGAGGCCGCAGAGATCCCTTTTGAGGACTTTTCCCTTTTCTTGATTCCTGTTCTTGGTTATGTGTGTTTTTTTTCCAATTTGACTTGGGAAGAAGAAAGTTAACGTAATTCTTCCTTCTTCTGACCATCATGGGTAAAAGTGTTGGCGATGGGTTGGATTCGCCCGCTTCCTGACTGTGATTGTGATAAAAGTAATTATGGCGACTTGTTTCTTGATCTCCGCTTTGACATGATTTTAAATTACTTCGCTAATCTTGGTTGTGTGCGGTATGAAAAGGACAATTAAGGTTCGAAAGAAGTGGTCATAGAGTTTAACTGTCTTCAGTTCAAACATATCCTTGTTCAAAACCAGTATTTTTGACAGCATCTCTCAAAATATGAAGTCAAACTTCGATGTACCTTTGAACGCTTTAAGACGTGCCCTTCACCATGTCCACATTTTGAAGTGAAAAATCCTGACATAACGGATGGGTGTTACCTACATTCGATTGCCACACCTCGGGGAGAAAAAGTCACACTTTGCGAACGTTATTAGCATATAAATATGAAATGAAACATCCTCCCATATAAAGGCGCCCCGCAAATTGTATCTATTGTGGTCGCAAATGTTAACAAAAATTGATGCACCGTGGGTACAATCAAGTCGTTTGGGTGCGCATAAACACGATTACATGCGGAACAAGAAGTAACAATGGGATTTTGCCACTCATAACGAGGGCGTACCTGCCCAACCATTCCCTTTGGCGTTTCAAATGAGAATATCAAATTACGAGAAGCAATCACTTTGGTTCTAATATTTCGTTTTCAGTTTATGGAAATTCACATTTGACTCGCTAAACCTATCCAAGGAGTTTCTAGAATTCAATATTGGGACTGGGGGACATTTATGTGGACATGTTTCTGCTGAGTAGAGAAAGGCGGATGCCACCAAGTGGGTGTCTTTGGAGAAGGATGTCGCGAGCTTTTTTCAATAAAACAGGCGTACATACAAACATATTAAATGCTCTTTATTTGAGGAGAGGTTTTGACGTTTGTGTGCACAGAGTCTACAACCTACGTCGATCATCTTTCATTTATTTTGCGAGTATTTAGTGTCGTACATCTATTTAAAAAAATTTTATCTTCATTATTGCCTTCAAAAAGTGTCAATACTGTCAATAGAATTCAGTTTCTCGTTACACACGGTACTAGATTTAGGAGCAGCCGCCGCATTTTGTTTCATATTTACAAAAACTACTTTGTTATTGATTTCTAATATGAATATAGGAAGAGTTTGACAAATGCCAAACAAAGTAGTTTTCTGATAACTTTATAAAGCTCTTCAAAGTGGACAATTTTTTCAAGAATAGAGACACAAATTGGGACTTTTTTAATTACTTTTTTATTAAGTTGTTATTAAGTTTGAATTTTAAATAAAAATCAATAAAGAACGCATTAAAAATTGTTAATAAAAAATATTGGAAAACTAATTTTTTGACCCGTTTTAGCCTTTTGAGCAGATCTACGAAAAAGTCCCACTCTAGAAACAACAAGCATCTTTGATATTTACTGTTTCTTATACAATGTGCAATAAAAAACAATAAGCAACGCATTAAATATTTTTTTAATAAATAACAGCGAAAAACATTATTTTTCACCCGTTTTAGGTTTTTTAACAGAGCTACGAAAACATCCCCGAAAGTCCCGGTCTAGAAACTACAAGCACTTTTGTTGTTTACTATTTTTTTAACTAAGTACATATGCACAATATAAAACTACAAAAAAAGCGTTAAATATTTTCAATAAATTAAAACGGAAACCACATTTTTTGACTAGGTTTTTGAACAGAGCGACAAAAACAACCCGGATAGTCCCAGTCCAGAAACCACAAGCGCTTGTGACATTCACTATTGTTGAAACTCTGTACAGTAGGAGATAATAAATAACTCATTAAATAGTTTTAGTAAATAAGAACGAAAACACACATTTTTCGACCAGTTCTATTTTTTTGAACAGAGCTACGAAAAATTCCCACAAAGTCCGAGTCTAGAAACTACAAGCATTTTTGACGTTTTAACTATTTTGTTAACTATTAACTATTCAACAATATAAAACTACAAAAAAAAGCTTTAAATATTTTTAATCAATTAAAACGGAAACCCACATTTTTTGACTAGGTCCCAGTCCAGCACTTGTGACATTTACTGTAACAAACAATAATAAGTACGTATTAAATAGTCTTAATAAAAAAAAAAACCGAAAAAAGCTATTTTATGGCAAGTTTTAGGTTTCTTAACAGAGCTGTGAGATAATTCCGGAAAGTCACAGACTAGAAACTTCAAGAACTTTTGACGTTTACTATTTTTGAAACTATCATTATGTGCATTATGTGTCAGAATTATTGTAGTTTGTTAAAAACAGACGTGCTCCGACTGCTAACATTTCGGTCAAATTAACTTTTGATTCATTTGAGTTATTTCATGTCTGAAAAGTGTCAAGAATGTGGAATTTTGTACCTTTTCGAGTTAATAGCTCATACTTTTGAACCAACAGAGTTTTGTCATCGGTCGTTTACTGATGGGAGATTGGGGCGAAACGCATATTTGGAGTTTAGGCCACTAAAGCCAATTAGTCCGAGTATCTGTACACACCACAAAGGTGTGTTTTACGCGACTGTGACTTGCGTGAATACTACATAGGAGCGATTGGACCGCCCTGAGAATTTCTATTCTCCTCACAGGTTTCAGAAAGTTCGAGCCCAATTGTTGCAGATCATTTCCATAGCCGCGCCCTGTGTTAAACAAACAAAGCCGCACTGCTACCTACAGCTGGTTTTGTTCAGCTCTCATCGCCAGTAATTATGTTGTTAGGCAATTTCGCGCGCTGTTACCCAATTTCCCATTCCCATTCCCATTTCTTTCGCACTGCAAACTCAAAAACGCAGCCAACCGCAAAATCCTCCTCTTCGATTGTTGCATATATTTGTTCATCGCAGATGATCTGGATCTCTTTCACCGACAGTAACAAAAACTGTACACTCGAAAGTATCTATGCAACAAACAAATGAGGGTATCTATCGCCGAGGACCAACACTTTGTATCATCTCCTGTTACAAACCACCGCCAGAAACAACATTCTCTCTGCCGCGTATAGGTATATAAATGTATTATAAATGGCAGCTCACATGCGCGCAGTTGTGTTATTTTGTCGCACAAAAGGTCCTTCCGAAGTGTAAACATCATTATTCGCTTCAGTCGTGTGTGTTGTGTTGAGGTGTCAATGGGTATATATATCCTATACGCTTTGCGAAAGGACAATGGCGTAGTTTACACCTCAACACAAACCAAACCATCAGCAGGGTGAGAGCGGGAACTTCATGCCCAACTCGTCCTAAGTACTTAAATCCAAATTGTTCCCAAAATGCGACTAACGCACAACGGGTGTGCGGAGAGGTGAGGCAAAAAATCAAACACGCACTCTATACGGACATAACGACCAATAAGGCGTTTATGTTTACACTCTCTATTCGGCTTGGAGAGGTCTTTGTCGGGCCCTTGGAATGTGTGACCAGATCAGCGTGCTAATGTGATCCTTTCTTGATTTGTTTTCCTTTGCATTTACCTCATCCTGCTGCCAATCGCGTTTTATATGAGAAAAACAGATTACGGAAAATAATTTCCCTCTCAAGGATATTATTTGTGTAATCAGCATATTGCAACGCCAACAGGATATTGTTTTCTATTTCGAGTCAAATTGTTTTCTGTAAATTTCAAATATCCTTTTGTTGGTAATTAGCGACGACTATGGCGAAACAAAAACGAAATTGGAATAAAATTGCCAAGTTAATGGGGAGGGTGAGGGGCAGGTGCGATTACTCCGTGAAAGGTGTGACTGTTTCGCGAAAGGATTCACTGCCACTGCCAGTAATGACGAATCGAGGATAATGCGAATTAACGAGGAAATTGAAGTGGAGCAGAGTTTTTTCTTTCTTATTACTGAGACTCGTCCCAGAGAGCTTGTTCGTTTCAATTAATTTTTAACTCATGTATAGTCCTTTGTTGCAGATGCATTTCCTTCCTGCCGCAGCGGCCCACGACAAAATTTGGGGCTTTAGTAAATAAATTCCCTAAACGGAAAATATTCATCAATGTCCGCATTTGTCTCTCTCTCTCTCTGATGCGGTATATAAAATGCATTCGTTGACGTGGAGTTCTCAAATCCAGAATAGAAAATTACAGTTTTCAATTAAAGTTCCAATCGAACTAACAATGCCAAACTCAAACTGATTGGAGAATCTACCTATATACGTACATTGAAAGCCACACATACACTGTGACCGATGGATGATGGGAAATGTTTATCCCAGGACCAGCATCGAGCAGGATACGCAAAGCACACACCCGTATAGTAGGAATCCATTTTTGAAATCGTCCTTCAATAACTGACCGTAATTAGTGTGCACTCTCTATGGCATTGCATGCACAGGCAACGCACACATGAAATCGAATTGCACAATAATTGTGCAGATTAATTCTGATTGAGTTGCGGTTAAATGATTGTCTGAGTCGTTCTCATTGTAATTCAGTTCTGCAAATGGAGATGAAGAGCATAGAGTTAGGCTAAGGATGGCGAAATGGTTTCACAGCTGGAGGACAACCATGTCCGACTGAGGGATGCAGCTTTTTGTGGCGCATTGTACAGAGTATATGGAGTTCTACGCCCCAATGGAACCATTGATGAAAGCAAACGAGAAGGACCCACCAAAGAGATTGCGTGCGATAGCTTAATGTGGAGCTGGGCTTTGACATGAAACTACATTTTTGCCGCAAGGCCTGTTATCAGCTAGGCGGAAGTGCGACTTCCAACCAAACTGATTATTTGGCGATCGGTTGGAAATTTGGCAGTCTCTTATACTTTTATTGACTACTTTGAGCGCCGATTGCATGCTGTACGTCAATTCAAAGATGTCATATTGAAAGTGTCCGTCAGTGCACAAAAGTTAGAAAAAAAAATAACAGTGGCAGCGTTGCCATACACTTTTAAAGAAAATAAAGTGCACGACTGGGTCGAACGTAAATTTCTCGTTCATTAAAAGTCTTAATGTAAATGAAGTGGGAGTTGCTGATTTGGTAAGCTCCAAGTTGTTAGGGTGCATATTCAATATGGTTGAAAAAAATTAGAGGTTGGTAATATTTGCTCAAAAGAAGTTTTAAGTAGCTGTTATTGGATTTTCATTGAAAGTTGGGGCATTGTTATTATTTCAAAATAATTCCGAAAATATGTAAATACAGATTGGAATTAAGGTAGTCATTTTTGATAAATACTTAAGAAATTGATTTGTTCGATTTTTTGAGAAAAACTAAGTACGGGATCTTATTGAGAATACTTATATTATCTTTAATATATATTTTGATTAAAATCGTTAGAGCGGTTTTTGTAAAATATTGCTATGTTTAGTTTGAAAAATACTATTGCTTAACTATTTAGCTGAATGTTATTGTTCGGGATGTTATCATTACTTGGTTTTTAGGGTTTTATCGAAATCGAAAATGGGGTTTTCGAGATATGAGCATTTTTAAAGTGAGCGTTTCCAGTGATTCAATTGAAAATTAAGGACGCGATAATTTTGGAAACATCAATTTTACTCTAGTTTGCATTTTGGTCAAAATCGTTAGTGCCGTTTTCAGGTGAACTAAAGAAAACTAAATTTTTCAAAAATTAATTTCACAATAATACAGAGAAAAACTAAGCGTGCCATTAAGTTACAAATGACCGTTTTACCTTAGAAATTAATTTTTGTTACAAACGTATTGACCGTTTTCGAGATATGTCCAAATTTCAAAAGTACCTACCGTTATACGATTTTTTAGCGGAAAACTGAGTATTCAGTTATGTTAATCTCACCTACATAAGCTTAAATATCAATTTAGGTTCAAATCGTTATAGCCGTTTTCTAACAAATTAAACTGGTATGAATATTTTGTATGGGAAGTACCATTAATATTGAGGTTACCATGCAAAAACAAAAAACGGCCCCGAACTGTAAATTAAAATCCAAAGTTTGAACAAAATCAGGTCAGCCGTTTAGGCTGTAGGTCTCTGGACATACAGACAGATGGACAGAATTTCGCGACCCTCTTTTTTCAGTTCCTATATCATCGTTACGTCAGAATTGATTAACATCTCGAGTTCGAAATTTTGTACGAAAAAAAAGAAAAAG
Source organism: Cheilosia variabilis (assembly GCA_951230905.1). Taxonomy (NCBI): domain Eukaryota; kingdom Metazoa; phylum Arthropoda; class Insecta; order Diptera; family Syrphidae; genus Cheilosia; species Cheilosia variabilis. Next base: position 20,027,953 of record OX579679.1, on the reverse strand, counting down.
AAAAAAAAAAAAAAAAAAAAAAAAAAAAATGAATTTAAAACTAAATCTAACTTAACTTTCAAATCATTTATGAATAGTAAATTAAAAATGTTTATCTTTCACAGCCTTATAAGTGAATTCTTACTGTGTAAGCATGTATGATACAATAAATATTATTATTATTATTATATTATATCTTTCTCTTTCTACGTAATGGAGAATGTTAAAAAATACCTTTTTCAATAAAATAGTGAATAAAATATTTTTTTTTCGGTAATTTCACTTTAAATACAAAAATTGTACACAAATATAAAAAAATAAACAGCTTTCAAAATTCAAATTCGTTTCCAAATTCATTCTACTTACTGGAAGTGGAAGCTGGAATTATTTTTAAAGATTGACAGATAAATTTTTCGTAAAATGGACAGAGTTTGAAGGTGGTTACATATTAAATTCTTTTTGGCCAAGATTTTTTAGGAATGCTTAGATATATAAAAAAATAAAAAATATTTTAAATAAAAAAAAGATAACTTTAACAAAAAAATCCTAAAAAGCCTTAGCTAATGAAATAATGCTTTAAAGGCAAGTCTTTTGCATACCTTTTGGGCACATTTCATTAGCTAACGCTTTAAAGTTTTTTTTTTCAAAAAGTCATCTTTTTTTATTTCAAGTATTTTTCTAATTTTTTTTTTGTTTTGATTCAACATACTGATTTTTTATTTTTTTAATGTATGATTTCAAGGACCTAGACTGCGCACAGCCCTAAGTGCAGTCAGTCTTGAGTTACCAGTCATCAGCGATCATCAACTCGATGAAAGTGGAATCGATGTCGAAAATTTGATCTTTTGAGACTTTATATCTACCCAAGGCCTAGAAGATCGTTCCTAAAAATCATTGAAAACCCAGAAAACATGAGGTGCAACTATTCATTTTGCAGCGTAGATATATGGAGTATCTCCATTCAAACATAAACTTGGAGTACGATGCGCTTTATTTATTCACCTCTATGGTAACGGAGGATGATTGCATTTCACTGTATCTACCCATACGACGAAATCATTTTCCAACAATCCCGCAATGGCGTCCTTAGTCCCAATCAGCAGTCATTAATCAGCATTCAGTCTGGCATACAGTCATTTGAATCTATACCATGGGTTTGGGTATAATTTCATTAGCAATGATTTCAGATCTGCTATGTGCTCACGGACATTATAATATGCACACACACCCACGTACACACACACACGCAGGATTTGTCATCAGTTTGAATGCAATTAAAATATTTACTCATCGCGTTGCCGTCGAGTAGACCCGGGTATGTATTTGTATATGTAAATAAAACAATAACATCGCCGCATATTGACTCGACTTACTTGCACTTCGTACAGCGTTATAGGGCATCCTTGTCCCATACCTATAAATATTTATTGGAATACAGTTATGTGATCTGTAGGAATGGGATACACGTAGCTGACTGATGAAATCCTTGGTTAATGAACAAATTTCCTCTTTTAGATCAAAAGTTCTTTTACAGGAGGTGGTTCATAAATTTTTTTTTTAATGTGACCGCTTAGACTGACGGGACAAGGGGAAACGCAGAACTTGAGCTCATGGAGTTGTCGTTATATTTGGACTAACACTGAGTTTTCCTAAGGACAAAATATTCTTATCGCGTTTATGTTTTACGCTGCATAAGTTGTAGAAGATGTGACAACAAAATGACACACTAAAGTGATTCTAAAACTTCAGTAAGTAACGGGTGTTTTTTTTTGAGATATAAATGGTTTGAAATGGAATAAAACAAAGATGATTTTTTTAAATTGACATGAAATTTACGTTATTCGAAAGATAATCGAAACATATAATTTAAATATGTTTTCTGGCTGGCTCGGACGTAGTCTAATCTGGAGGTCCACTTTTCGATGACTTTTCCCAACATTTGTGGCCGTATATCGGCAATAACGCGGCGAATGCTGTCCTTCAAGTGGTCAACGTTTCGGGCTTATCGGCGTAGACTAGCGACTTCACATATCTCACAGAAAATAGTCAAGCGGCGTTAAATCAACTTGAAACTATGCGGTTACCAAACGTTTCCTTCAATAAATCAATTGTGGCACGAGCCGTCTTATTGTTGAGACCACAGCTCCTGCACATCATGGTTGTTCAATTAATGAACGAAAAAGTCAGTAATAATGGCTCTATAGCGGCCACCATTGACTGTAACGTTCTGGCCAGCATAGTTTTTAGAAGTACGGACCAATTATTCCACCAACAGTCAGTTTTTGTGGATGTAACGGTGTCTCAACATACACTACACTTGAGGATTATCATCACTCGAAGTACGGCAGTTTTGTTTATTGACGTATCCATTCAACCGAAAGTGAGCTTCATAATGTTGACCGTAAAATGGACCATGGACGTAGTGCGCGATACGTATTTCGAACAGAACCATCATTTTCAAAATAAATTTGCACAATTCGGAAGCGTTGCTTAGGCGTCCGTCTATTCATGTTGAAATGCCAAGCCAAACTAAAACTAAATCACTTGACAGCTGACAAAATGGCCGCCAGTTAAAATAGTGTTGCCAACTTAAAGTTATATACCTCTAAAATAAAACACCCTTTATATCATTCTTCAAACTAGAGTCAGGCAGCTTAAGCCTGCTACACGTTGTCTTTCTAGCTCAACAGCTGAGAGAGCTGTGAAAAATTCTTTGATGGATTATTGAATCCAAACATTTCATCCAAAAATTAGGTTTTACTTAGCAGCTGATAGAGAATTCAGTCTGTCTTGATGTGACAATTAAATAGGCACCCTTAGCTGACAGAGGAGCACATTAAGTAGTTTCGCGTGCACCTATACCGTTGCCCAACACTCAGAAAAAAAAAATGTAATGCCAACAATTTTCGTTGGTTAAAATGAACCCAAATATCAAAATCTTTGATTTAAGAATGAAATTGTTGGCAATGATGTAATAAAATAGTTACGCTGAATACCTATCTGATTCTGGAAAACTTAAAAACGAGTTCTTGTTAACAAAAATAATATTTGAATCAAGAACTTTTAGATTACAATTTTTTAAAAATCTCAAAATTTTTCGCTTAACAATCTTTTTTTTCGGAGTGAAGTTGACCAATTTTCTTATCGACAGACCTACAGGCTACAGGGTATACCTATAATAAAAGCGACCGCATTTTAAGAGGTTTTTTTTCCATTAAACGTTACGTGGAACTTGAACATCATTCCTTCCACTTTCCGAATGAACTTAGGAGACGAAATAAAGTTCAGCATGCAAAGGTATGAAATATTTTTTGTGTCATTTATTTACGAGTCTGTTTATTAAGAGGTGTTGTCTATTTATAGTTCAAACTTAATTTGAATTTGATTGCTGCTGATGCTCTCCTTGCTACACAAGTTGCGTAGGTGGATACCGAGTTTTACAGGGAATCTCAGCACGGTGCTTTTCAAAAACCAGTCGTTTTACGGCGTTTTATTCAAATTTCGGGTACCAGGACCTAAATATATGCCTAAAGTTGGCTCAAAACTAGAGTACGAAGTAAGAGAAAAGCTTCGAGGAATTTTTGAACGTTAGGGCTTATGAAAAGCTCTAAAAAAATCGGGATGTAAAGCTATATGTATAGCTTGACAAAATGCTAAGATGAAAGTGCGCCTTCTTCTCCACATCCTCCAGACAGACTTCCTAACCCATTTCTGTTCACTCTTTCCTCCGCATACCATCAGAACCTACCTACATACTGCTTGCATAAAATTTGCTTCATCAATTAAGCTTCCTTCAAACTATTATCCTCTTTGGAGAGCAAATTTTAATTAGATTTGCACATTAACCACAATCCTTTCACAAGGGCACACACTCATCCTGCACAGATCCACAGTTGCTCCTGCCTCTTTGACAGCTGAATTTAGACAATCAACGATTATTTGATGTTCTAATATGTATCGCATTACATTTAGTGAGTCCATGCACAAGGATTTGTCATATCTATCTCATGTATATGTATGTATGTATTGTATATGTGCGCGCAAGAAAACGGAGACACTTTAGAGAAACTCCTGGTGCCTAGCAAGGAGAGCCAAAGTCACAGCCAGAAGAGTGAGTTGTGTAGGTATATGCAAACATTTTGCAAGGATGTACTGATAGACAGTCTTGTTGCTTTCGTTTATTAGTGCTTCCACACAGCGTCTTTCTTGTAAATTGACTAATAAAGCTCGCATTCTTGTTGGGAACGTCTTTCGGGGGAAAACTCACTTAGCCAACATAAGTGAATTAGTTGAATAGAACTCGTAATGGGAAACGTTGCACTGTCAGGATGATGTGGTGATTTAATATGTATGTGTTTGTGCGAATTGCTGTAGGTAACTATATATTACAGCCTATGGGGTGGGTTTGGGGTGAGCGACGTTCTTTGCATCTCATGAGATAGGTATCATTTGGTTTAATAAATGGCTGACGTCGACTTACATTTTGATGACGGGAAAACGGTGAAGAAAAGCGCCAACTTCGAATTTTGTGCTTAGGGAGTTAAGTACCGAAATATCTCGAAAGGATGGAATATAACATTTATGATGTTCTTTTTATAAAAGTGTTCTGAACCTATTCTATTAATACGAACTCCAAAAACTACCTGCTTATTCAAATCACTTGTTTGCTTCCTAAGCGGGAGAACTCTTTGATTCAAATGGTCACATATCCCTACGATTCCATTTCCAAAGACTGTATTAAAGTCCCTTTATAAATGAGGTATCGACAGCATCAAAAATGCAGTCTATTCTCTAAAGACCTTTTTGAGGTACGTATAGTTCGAAACTAAGTGAAAAATACCACACAACCAAGGCCAGCGATGAGTTGACGTAAGACCGTCAGAGATTGTTGAATGAAGCATATTTAAAAGACTTATCTTACATAATACCAACATGTATAAGGGGAATCAACGTCAAATCTCAAAGGTGTTTTAGAGGTCTTAGCAAAAATAAAATGTGACTACTCCATCCCGAACTGTAGCAGAAGATCTGAATTAATCTTGTTGGTATAGTTAAACGTAACAAAGTTGTGACCGCTGTGATTGACAAAAGCTTAATCGGTGGTAGGATCCATCCAAAAGGTAGCAAAAGGTTTAAGTTAACCTTTTGGGTATAGTTTCCTTTAAAAAGTGCATATACGAAAAACTCACAAACGTGGCTCAAAAAGTTCTTCTAAAAGTGCTGCAAGAAATGTATTTCGCATATATGTATTTAATTTTGTTGCTAGCAGTAGCAAGGAAAGTGTAGGTATAGTGTGTTCAGCTTTGAGGTAATAAACTGAATTGGAAAGATGCCTCAGATCGGATATTTGTTATAGTAAAAGCAACCTCGGACCACGGTGGAAGATTACCGTAGGGTGGTGTCTGTTCTGTTGAAGATATCTGTCTGATGGTTTATTTTAGAGAAGATCCCGTTCTTGACAGTCCATCAGTTTTTCCACAGCCTCTTGACGGAAACTAATCAAGAACCCATAGAGAGAGAAGCCTTGAATTTAGATTAATATTAGATTAAAGGAGAGCCATCAAGGAGTTCTGGAGCCTTGAATTTATTTTATGACGGAATTCGGGATTATTACCTTTTGACTTTCTAAGAAAAAGTGTCAACATTGCAACCTGTTTAACATTAGCTTGAAAAATGATGGCTATATAGGTATAGTCTGGAAATAGCCTGGGATATTCAAAAGAAGTTTACGGGTCAAACTCACTAACCTCCATAGAAACGTCCGAGTGGATAGGGTATACGCGAATTCAATTCAATTAATTTTTTCAGTTTATTTGGCAAAGTACAAGGAAGAACAATTATTGTCTTTTATCGTACATTAAAGCTCAACAGATATACGTTAAAATCGTTGAAAAATGTAGCTAGCCTTGTTGAATTTGAGTTTAGAGGATGTGTTGGTGGGAAGACTTCACTTCTTCATCGAGTTGTACACTCAGAAAAATATCGCAAGCTAAATTCTAGTCCGATCAGGCTTACTCTTAATTTTCTTCATTCTTACATGCTCAACCCATTGATGCCAACTAAGGCTTTTTCATGCCTTTTAGACATTATTTCATTAGCTAAGGCTTTAAGGATTGTTTTTTTTTTTTTCAAAAAGGCATCTTTTTTTTATTTTAAACATTTTTTTTTTTTTGATTCAACATACCTACTGATTGTTTATTTTTATAATGCATGATTTCAAGGACCAAGACAATCCGATGGACAAAACAAATATAGTATTATTTGTTTTGTTCAATACTTTGTACCTACTTATGAATTTCGTTCCTATTAAGAATTTCTTCTGTGATTTATAATTTAAGTTTTTTTGTGAATAAAAATTGTTTTTGTTTATTTTTATGTATTTCTGATTTATTGTTCTAGTTTACGTAGAAAAATTATTACAGGCATTATTTTATTGAAAAAATCATCTTATTTTTTAAAACAATAACAGAAATCTTAAAGCAAGCTTTTTATTATTAAATCAAACCTATGCAATATTAAAATCGGAATCTTAAACTTGCATGATGGATTAATGTGCTACCAATTAAGATCCAAACGATCATGATATACGAATTTATATTCTCCAATCAAGCCGCACAAAGAAAAACTTGCATGATGGATAGAAAAGTTCATTCATTCCGATTGATATTTCATACAGTTTGCGTGTTTCCGTATTTAAGTGTTCTTTCGACAAATGAAACACTGGAAAATTGTAATAAAGTGCATGTGATAACAAAAATGGTGGAATTAATAATATTAACTTAATTATATAGACCTACAATTGAACTAAAAAATATGTCTGATTTCAATAGTCCACCCTTACATTTGTATCCATTAAATAATTGAGAGACATATTTATGATTCAAGTCCATTCAAGCATTTTTGTTTCAATAAATAAATATGATTTTTTAAAAAATAAATTGTTTTATTTTCTTAAACAGGAAAGCGACGGAGTTGATAATAAATTCGACAAATAAAGCTGTGCAAATCTTAAATTGGGATATGACACTCTTGAAGCATTCCGAAAAAAGTTAATATAAGGATAACTTGTTCTTATTGAAATTTTTGTAAGAATAGTGAGCATTATTCCTACTGCTGATAAATTGGTGAAAAATAAGGTGATTTTGAGCTTAATTTAAGCTCACACATTCTCCATTGTGTTACGTTTAAGAATACATAGGCTTAATTTAAGATTACAACGATTTAAAATCAAGTTGTCGGATTCTTCAAATGAAATGACTTTGGGCTTAATTTAAGCTTACACGTTCTTAATACTGTTATAGAACATTATTAAAATCAGAATTTAAGGTTAACCAAAAGACATAGTTACTTAAAGTAAGATTTTTGCATTTGGATTAAGAATTTCCGAGCTTAACAGACATTCGTCAACGGATAGGCTTAATCTGACACTGATTAGATTGATTTTATCTCGTTTTTTCCCTGAGTGTATGGCTCGTTGGCCTAGCAACTAAATGATTTGATGCTACTTCTGTAAGCAGCACATCCTTTAAACACAAACTGAACAATGCGAGTTGACCGTAAAACTGTCAGTTACTGAGGTACGTCTTGGTGGATAGCACAGCATAACTCAAAAGTATGACTGCAGTAAAATGGAACCTCAGAAGCATGGTTTGCACGATTCACAAAATTCTTCGAGAGATTTTCGGTCCCGTTTATGTTGACTATAGCAGCACACGGTCCGAATTAGTCACTTTGGATGGCTGAGACATGTACAGAGAAGAACAACGCAGCAGAAAAAGACCTCGGCCTCAACAAACTTAAGCTACAATTACACGTGTCATTTTTCGTGGCAAATTTTGACATGCTAACATCAAAAAAATTCGGCCATTCGGTGTTCACTCGTTTGTCTTTCGTGAGAGTGCGCTGCGACAAGACGCTTGACAGGCAATCACACATAGTGACAAACTTAGAACACATGTTTATGTCATAATGACGTCGGCATGTCAAGATTTGACATTAAAAGTGGCCAATGGCCATGTGTAATCGTAGCTTAAAGGTGTGCAGCTGGTAAGGTGAGGACCGCTTTTATCTATACCTAGAACGTATTCGTTCAAGTGCAGGAACGCATTCAACATTTACCAACGACAGAAGCGCCATCGAAGATTTTTTTCGACTTTCTTGATGCATTTCATTTATCATTTATTGACATTGGAACATGTCCTGTGGAGTAGGTATTTACGACCACGGCCGGCTGGTGAAGGATGCTCATAAATGGACCCACTCCCACTTCCGATATTCCGTCACTGACTCTTATACACCAGGAACAGTCTCCATATAGGGTTATAGAGGAACAGTCAGAAAAAAAAGGATTGTTAAGCGAAGAATTTTGAGACTTTTAAACAATTTTAAGTTAAAAGTTCTTGGTTCAAATATTATTTTTGTTAACATAAGAACTCGTTTTTAAGTTTTCAAGAATCAGGTATTCAGCGTAAGAATAATATACGCTCCATAAGTATTTTATTACGTCATTGCCAACAATTTCATTCTTAAATCAAAGACTTTGATATTTGGGTTAATTTTAACCAACGGAAATTGTTGGCATTACAATTTTTTTTCTGAGAGAACGATATACCTACCAAACGTTGCTACCTATAAACACCGAATTAAAGACCGCAAATTAAGCTACGTCTAGGTTTTCCTGATGACAGAGTAAACGAGATGTCTTAAAATTGACCCAAAATTGCCTCGGTCCAAATTTTGTTAAAGGTATTTTGTTTTTTGTTGCTGTTCCTCTAAAAATATAGGTACTTAAAAAAAAGACAAAGCACCTATGTATCTGAAGCGCTTCCTACTCACAGTAGATATATACATACTCAGGACCCCACTCAACTGGCAGCGCCCCCGCACACAGAGCCTCTGTCCAAACAACCGCCCTTCAAGGCAAACAAAATTACTATCAATTTATTTGAGATACACATCTCATTACGTAAAATTAAAATTAAACAATGTCCATCCTGAGGGGTGGGTGGCAAGAGAGATGAAATAAAAACTCCACCATCCTCCGCATGATATGGTCCAGTTGCAACATGACTGGTACGACTCACAGTGGGTGGACACAAAATGAAAACAAAAAGAAAACTTCACTCTCCAGAGCACAGCTACACTTCAATTGAGAGGAGTCCATCATCCGACCGCCCACACATCTGCACAGTGATCCCCGAAACCTCCTGAAACCCCCGAAACCCCAGTCGCATCCTATCTATCGCAAAATTAAATTAGAAGACCAGAAAATTAAATAATCAAAGCATGACAGCGAGCGCATTAAAAATGGAAGACCCATTCTACCATGTAGGTAGATCAGGAGCGGGCCCCTCATTCCCACCCCCATCAGAGGTGGGCATGGGTATGGGTACATTCGACCAAACACCAGGAGCTCCTGTGGGAGGCATGGTGGCCTGTATGTTCGGCTCGCATGCATGACGAGATGCCACACGTAGTATTGGTAACGAAATCGTTATCCCGGCAGCGGTAGCAGCTTCAACTCAAGACCGTCCGCACACTCTTGGAACTGGCGTTTTTACTTTTTTTTTTTTGTTCATCAATTTCCCACCCGCAATGGCTATGGCAACCATTGTGTAAACATAAACAAATGTTGCATGGCAACACGAGATAGCTATACTGGTCGCTAGAGAGAGAGAGAGCGCCATCTCGTGCAGAGACAGCAGAACCCATCCCAGGGTTTGCATCTCAAACGTGATACGCTCGTATCTGTCGTATGCCACTCCTCAAATTCGGCCGAGGGGAAATCGACAAGCACTCTCCCTCTCTGTGGCGAAGAACGCATGTGCCCACAGGCCACCTGGCTCAGGACCCGACTAAGTAGATGCTGTTCAATCGTATAGTTTGAGCTTCTTTGTGTATGGGGACGGGCACGGGACACTCGGACGAATTCAATTTTCTCAATTTCATTATCCTGCCCGTCGGCACAGCGCTGACGAGGACGAAGACGAAGGAGAACAAAGTATCTAACGTCCATTTGTCGGTATACCTGCGTGCTTGTTGCTGCATCTCACTTCCTCTCCGGTCTCCCATTGTTAGTCGAAGGGAGTAGTTGCTACGTTTATTTTTTTATTTTTTTTTTTTATCATCACCGAACACCGTAAAAGATAAACTTGTTTCCGTAGATTAATTTGGTTGTGTTTCCATTTATTTAGGGTGACTAATGGCTTTCTGTGTCTCCTTACCTCTGGACGTGGACCGTGTGTATCTTTTGGCAGGTTTGCGCTCCTGTCGGTGAAAATAATCATTTGGCCAGTTAATGAGCATTTAATGTAAGTTGATTTACGGTCGAATATCTATATAGTGTGTGTATGGGGTCACTTGTATACACAATTTCTTCTGCAGATACTTTATGTATCTCTCGACATCATCGCCCGCACTGGCAGGCAGAGTGGCAGTGGGTTTTGTGCGCGTTAAATTGGGCTCGTAATTAATGGCATTAGCTTGGAGCGAGCTTGTGTCGGGTCGGATCTTGGTGTTGGTGTTGGTGTTGGTGTGTATATGTGCGTGGGTATAGACGTCTCTGTTGCTCTATCCGCTCAGATAAAATGGGGAACGCAAGGAGGGAGGGCGTTGGGTTGGGTCTGTGCAAATTGGAACGCTACAGACACCCAGTGTTTGGTTAGCATTAAATTATGGCAAATTATATCCCCCGAGTCACTCTAATTATAGCTGATTATGAATTTATTAATATGAGTGCAAAAGCGCTGCGTGGCTGTGCCAGCGTAGGTATATCCATAGATACCTACATTAACCAAGTGGAGGGAGGGTTTCTCCTCTTTTTTTTTTTTTAATTGTGTGGCACACAAATGGTTTTGTTGGGAAACGATTTTAATGAAATTAAATTCAGTGGGTTGGCGTTGTAGTATAGGTTTCGGCTATAGCCTGCCGCCGTAATAATGTTTTGTATAGGTAGGTATACCTACACTTTTGCTAATTAGTTGAATTAAATGTTGTGTTTTTAATTTGGTGCACCGTGATTTCAACTACATAGGTATACCTACAGAGGACTCAGATTTTGTCGCGATTTATTCACAATTAATCGCGCTAATGAAAAATTCAATTTTTTTTTACTTTCGAAGCCATTTTTGTCGTTTGGCATGCATAGTTTTATTGATATAACCGACTACAACAGCGTGGAACGGTGCGCAATGGTCGATTGGAAATGATAAATTTTGTCAATTTGCAGTTAATTTAATTTAGTATAGCAGTGGGTATTGTTCCAGCTCTTTCAAGGTTTGGATACTGACAGAAAGAATAAGATCGCGGATCTTGCAAACCACGTCAGAAATACAACGAGTTACTCTTATTTCGAGGCCTGCGCAACCTACGTGCATATAAGTCCTTTCTTGGTAGTGCAGTCCTCGAAATGTGAGTCCTTCGTTGTACTGCTGATGTGATTTCCATGAGCCGTATGAAAACCACAGCGAAAAACACTCGTTTTTTTAATTTAGAGCAGAGCCTGAGCTGCCAAGAAATAAACTTCATTGAGCTCTGTTTAGGTATAGTGCCCTGCTCTGAGCAAAAAAAAAAACAAGAAAGAAGAAAAGAGAAAGACTCAAAGTTAAATACCTACTTATATCTTAGTTTATTTTATATTTTAATTCTCTGTTTTTTTTTTATGTTTTTTCAATAGTTTTTATTTTTGTTTATTTGTTTATTCGAATTGATTAATAAAACTGATAAATTTATACACTTCCTTGTAAATGAAAAATGTGTCTACACTATTCAAATGCTTTCTTAGAACAAACCTTGCTTATTTTCTAGTCATGACTAGCTCGACTCTCAAACATTCTATTTCCAGGAAGATAAAGTTAGAGAGAGAGTAGCTGAGCAAAATCTGTTGTTTGTTCTTGTTGTTTGTTAAAAAAAAACGACAAGAGTAGCAAGAAGGAGAATATGTTATCAAAGTAAGTAAATACTTATCCGATCTCAAAGGTTTATACTTCGTGCTTCGGTGGTTTGGGTAAACTCATGTCCCTACCTTGAGTTCCCAAACGTGCCATCGTGAAATGTTAAAATCGAGTTCGAAATAACCGCTCTAAGTACCTGCGAGTAGATGGACCCAGATCATTTAAAGCCATTGGCGGAAGTTCAAGATATCGGTACGTCTTAAGCTAACTTAAGAATACCATCTACGAACCTTACAATCGATAGACACGCCTTTTAGATTTGAAAGAACGAACGCATTTTATACATGGAAGAGCTTTAGAAGTACACTGTGTACGAAATATAATAAGGTATATGTACCTATATCGACTTGAGCTCTACTGAAGGACTTTCTTGGATAAACATTTTTAGTTTAGACTTCAAATTTTACTAGTCCATAGTGGCTTTATTTTCCATATACAAATTTCGTATTTGTGAGCTTCCGGAAATATAAAGTCGGGACTAAAATTTGTTATTAGTACGGCGGGCTGACGCTAAGTTTTCATTTGAGTACCAATATTGAAGGTACAGGTATCTGCCTACTTGAGGCTGCCTTTTTAAATATACCTACCAAAGGTGTTTTGCGCTCCTGCTCCACCAATTAAAAATAGTTTTTAAGCCTTCTTTTCTTGGTCCGGCCAATCTTTAAGCTTTCATCTAATTTGTAGCCCATCGAAAGAAAATAAAACAATTTAATAATAAAATTGGTTTGTTTTAACAACTTTCCAAAGAAAATACGTCAGTTTCATTGGGTCTGCTGAATACCTTTTTATGTCCGCTATTCCTACTTCAATCTCAACTGTAAAATTCGGCACATGCTCACTTACACTTTGACCAATAAAAAACGAGACAAATACTGTCAGACGACTGCCAGACTTAGTAAGAAATAGGAACGTCCACAGTTACTTTAGGTAAGGGATATCCGACATTTCGATTGTGGGCCTAAGAGTCCGTCCGTCCGTCGCGTTCGTTGCGGCAACGTATTTGACTGACAGGCCGATAGAATAAATAACAGCTTATGAAAGGTGGCCCATATACCTATAAGCAGCACATATGGCGGATGCGACGGATAAAGTTTGTCTACCACCTTTTCTACTTTTATGTCCGTTGCACCCGTTGACACTTGGCTGGCACAGCGTGAGAAGAAGCACACTAATTGGCGGAAATATTGAGAGGAAAGCAACTGTCATTAAAAAAAAATGAGAATATACCTACGTTCAGTTAAAAAAACCTTTTGTGGCGGAAAAGCAATTGCTGGAAGTGCATTGACCTATTGGACTATTTGGATTTTATGGACTGGGTCCATAGTCACTTAGTAAAAGTGAAGTTAACGTCAGTGGCTAAGCGAACGCGAAATTTAGGATATCTTATCATTGATAGCTTATGGCTTAGTCTATGCAGTGCTGCTTTCGCGTCTCTGTAAGCTGTATAGTTTTGTAATAGTTGATTCTTAAGTCTTACAGTCGTCGAAGGTCAATACTGCGGTAGCTGATAGCCTCAGGGAAGAGTTTTTTATAAGACGTATATAGTCCAATAGCTGATTTTAGTGATTATTATGAGAGAGGACGGAATACAGTGGACGTCCATTATAACGAATATCCGATATAGCGAATTTTTGATATAACGAAAGCTTTTTAGATTTACATTAGTATCTCTATATAACGAATGGTGCCCACGATTTGCCATCCGATATAACGAACGTAGAAATAAATTGGATAAAAACCATGGAAGTATTTAATTGGCAGGACCATCATATATTTAATTTAACATTAAATAAAAACGGTTAAATAATCATTTTATTCTTCTTCTTCAAAAAAAAAAAAAAAAATAGTGGACAAAATTTGATCGATATAACGAATGCGCTCGATATACCTAATGAATGACATCAAACATTATCATTCGTTATACTGGACGTCCACTGTATCTGTATGTATATGATGGAATCTTAGCATCTTTTGGCCAGTCTTAAGAAAACAGTTTGCCATCGGATTTGAAAAACAGCTCGAGTTGTAAACATGAATTAAAAACGTTTACACCTCTACCTTCTTTAATATTAATAGATCGGTCACAATAGTTTCTTCTTTAGATAGATAGATAGCTTTCATTTCGTATATGGATTTACAGTAGGATTTGTTACCACACATTTTACAATTCAGAGATATGATAATTTGTATCTTTCTTCTGAAACATTAATTTTAATTAATTTAATTTTAATAATTTCATTGGGCAAGAAATATAAGTACTTTAATTTGAAATTTAGCTATTATGAGTATTAGCTGCTTATTATTTGGTGCCTTCCTCTCATAAACCTACAAACTCAAATACGTACATCTAACAGGGTTGGTTACAGCTCATCCTCTTACATTTTTCATCCTTCCAACTCATCGACGGAAGAAGAAAACTACAATTGAACTCATATTTTTGACATGTTATCCACTGATATTATATTCGTGGTAGGTGGATCGTTTAACTCGTCACAAAGCTAGGTAGGTAGATATTAACAATCTTTTTTAGTATTCAACGAAATTTTCCATTTAATATAACAAAAGTTCGCACAGTGGTAGACATTTTACCAATCCTAGTGACCGGGCTTATATACCTACACAACATAGGTTACACACAGCATTGGAACTCTGCACAATATTTCCAACAAAAAAAAGAGCAAAAAATCAAGCGAATAAGTTGTGTTTATGAATGAAAGTACTTCTCAACTATTGCCCCTGGCCTATTTATAAATAAGATTTACTATATCGATTGTGACCCACAAAATTTATGAAGCGAAACTGATTCTTTGTATAAGGCCCAAAGGCTTTGAAACTAGTATCTAAATAGGAAGGTACATACCTATGTTGATTTTTGGACATCAACCATATCGATATGGTAAGGCCCAAACATTTTTAGAAGCCTACGGCTGCGCAACAGTCCAATGAGGATACATTGTTTCTGGATCAGCTGGTTTCAATTTCATGTACTTCCTAGATAAGCTCTATGATCTATGAAATGAGCTGAAAGTGAGATTTCATGTATCTAAATATTGCCGCTAAAACAAAAGAGTTGAGATGCAAACTTGATTTTCAGACACTCTCATCACGAAATATGATTTCATAAAAAAAAATTATTTTGACTGCCATAGAATGCAATTTAATTGAAACTTTGGTAAGGCCCTTATCTACCTATAAACTGTATGAAAAAAAGTATTTTGAACGTTGATACTCATAAGCTAGTCCTAGGGCGGTTTTGAAGATTTAGCCATTTAGGTACCTGCACTGTGTATATAGGTTATAGGAACTAGGTATACCTATTTATATGCTTGGAAATCTTTGGGCAAGCTTCTCTGTGTTTCTTTATTGGTTCAGGTCAAGAGTTGACAATTTTCACATCGAAAACAAACCCTCTTTAACCAACTGTAACAAAAAACCACACACTTTTGATATAAATGGCGGGTTAGCTACAAATTTTCGGAAAATGGGAAGAGTTTCTTCTCTCTCAAAATAGCTTTAAATCTTTGTGTCCCACCTCCATAGGTAATTACGCCTTGCATTCAGCTTTTTATAAGCTCTTGAAACCTAAATACCTTCCTACCTTGCTTTAACTGGCAAATCTAGTGTTCCTTTAAGACTACTTACTACAGGTATCATAACGGATGGCTTAGTGTGCGATTTCCAGTCCAACTGTTAATTGCTTCTCATATCGCATTTTAAGCCGAATGAGTGCGAAAATTCCTCCTTTTTCCTACAAGTTAGGCCCACACCTTATTGAAACCGCATGACTCCTTCATCCACCGTCTCCAACAACGCCGAACTGCAGAACTGCCAAAAGCACAGTAGAAAAAAGAAGAAGCAAGAAAGCCCTAACAACGTAAAACACATTCAATTAGCCAATATCCCATTCCTAGTCATTGATATCCTTCTTCTTCGGCACAAGATCAGAAACTACAGTCATCGTACATGTGTGTGTAGGTATAAAGTAATTAAGGCACAAAAATTGACTTAGGCATCCAACACACACACACCTACCCGGAACACAGCCTCGCTTGCGCTCCCACAAAAAGGACGAGTAAATCCATTCACCCATTCAGGAGCAGCAGCCGTCACTGCTGCCGCACATATACCCACCTAGAGCTACACCTATATAGCGCTAGCCCTCCTTTCATCCTTCATCGTGCCATCCATCACTTCGTTCGGCTGCCCTCCTCCGGATCCTTATCACTGCAAATACATCTCAATTATTGTTTCCAAGTCTCTCGTTTATTACACAATAACAGAATTAAGTGCTTTTTAAACCGCAGGACTATTAGCAAAAATCAGAAACAAAAACTATTCACACTCACACAGGGATGCAAAGCAAGCAACATACGTGTGCTGGCTATATACTCCGCCGGGGCTTTGCTTTACCCCTGAGCCTGAAGGATTCTCTTACGCACACACGACAGAGGCACATCGCATATACGAGT
This sequence comes from Cheilosia variabilis, assembly GCA_951230905.1. Classification (NCBI taxonomy): domain Eukaryota; kingdom Metazoa; phylum Arthropoda; class Insecta; order Diptera; family Syrphidae; genus Cheilosia; species Cheilosia variabilis. Next base: position 20,011,554 of record OX579679.1, on the reverse strand, counting down.
ACGCAACGCACTGCATTAAGATTGTTATTCTATTATCCTTGCGAGAATGGAGAGTAGCTCCGGTCGGGATGCGATTATAAAGTGTATAGCACGCGCCAGAACGGCTTCCCCCCGACACACATAGCCATCTCTTTCGCGCGCGCTATATCGACACATTCTCCATCGTTAATCTTCAGCCAGGGGTTGGACGAACCATTGTATTGCGCACAACGGACCGCCTCCTCGTACCGTAGCCGTGCACGTCAAAATTCACTCGAACGTGGCTAATGAGAGTTCGCAGCTCACCTTGCGATAGATGTCGGTCTGCCTTGTTCGCGTTAAGTTGTTTCTACGGATTTTCTTGTTCGCATTCCAATCCCAACCGAAACGAGTTTCCATTGAATGTTTGCCACGCGATTTGTTTACGGTATTGCCGTGTCGTGTTTGAGATATTTTTTTTCGTTTTATTGGTCTTGTATCGTGCGTCGTCGGTGAGCTTTTCGTCCTTCGAGTGCTGTTCAGCGGAAAATTGGATTATAATTGGATTTTAATAAACTCGCTTATAAGTTTTAACAAAAATACACTTGGTCTTGTATTTAAGTGATTCCTATTGTGCGGTGCATGTCCCTACACTCGAGGATAACAAAACAAAAAATTTATTTAAAGGATCCCGTGATGCATAGCACGGTTCATGTGTAAAGTGAGTGCATTTTTGATTGATAATAATCGACGGTAAATGGAAGTGTCACTTTCCACCAAGTGACAGCTGTCAGATTTGAACGTGTGAATTTTGTGACATTTTTATTCGCGGGACATTCGCTTGTGCTTTACACTCGTATACCTACGGTTAATTTTGACAGTCCGCAAGATGGACATCAAACCGCCGATGACGGAAGTACAGAAGCAGACATTCCAGCATATTTTCGAAAAAATCGTCGCGAATAATAACAAGTTCCCACCGAAGGAAATTGAAAATTTTCGAAATCTCCTCGAGAACGTACGCGACACGAAACACTTTCAGCTGATTGTTGAGAAGTTCAAGGCGCTGGAGCACTTTGAGAACAACATCCTTGGGAGTAACGCGCTGACAGGAGGAGGTAAAAAAATTGAAAAATTAAAAATATCCTTCAATGGTAAACTTGTCTTTGTTCGGAACTTCGTTGCCAACGAGATCAGAGGCTGGATAGCGTTATCCGCGAGTTATACACCTGCATGAATTTGATTTTGTTCCGTAGGTTAAGTCGACTCAATTCTTTAGCTTGTAGCTAGCTCAGGGGTGCCGCTGTTCTGTCCCACAGTTGCCAGTTTACAACTCAGAGGAGTGACATGGAAAGGGTATTCCCTTGTTTGTTTGTGCATTATTCGGGGAGGCAACTGATTCTATCTTGAAATAGCTATATACGATGGACGATGCATAGTTTTCGAAAACTCACAAAACTGTTATAAAGGCGGAGGCAATTTAGTTTTTATATCAAATAGCTTCATGAACCCCTACATGTTTAGGTGGTATCAGAAATACAGTCGTTTGACAGCAAGCCCTGGGCAAGGGATATTCGAACGATCCATCAAAGTGTCATAAGTTTTGGTCAGTAGCCCGCGCCGTTTTCGAGATATGTTTCTTTGTTCGTATTTATTGTTTAACCGACGGTGATAGCGATACCTAAACGTGGTTTTCCCCTCTCTGAGCTCGAGAGTCCAGTCGAATGGTGATAGCTTATTTGGGTTGCATGGAGTTAATCCAGCTTAAGCCAGAGTGCGATTACATTGGATTTGAGTGTCGCAATCATAACAGGAGAAGGGACACACTTAACTGGATTTTTGTCGGTATTTGACACAAGCAAAAGCCCTTAAAAGCCTTTAAAAAAAAACGTCTTTCAGGGTTTTTGAAGTAGGTACATTGAGTTTTTATATAGTCTTGAAAGTTTCATAACCGCCATAGGTTTTCACAGGTTTCGATGTATATGGAAGTCATAAAGTGTATAGTGAATTATAGTGGATCTCTGTCAATACAAGTGCCAAAGTTGTACAGATTACTTGCCCCGTCAGCATTTTTCTTCAACTTGCTTCTTGGGTTCTTATTTGAGGGCCGATCCACAGTATATTTAAAGCGGTACAGATCTGCATTCATATGTAAAACTGCAACTTAAAGCTTCAGGTCGTCCTAAGCAAGACTTCAGGCGTGATTCCCTAAAAGAGTTGAGATATTTCTAAAAGAGTGCGGCTCTTAGATAATACTAAACTTAATAGGATATTCCTTTAAAGGAAATGTAGTTTAGATTTCAAGGCGCTTATTCTGTTTATATCAGTAGACGGCTATTGGTGTCTAAAATCGGGGCTACGCACTCCTTTTTCACTGTACCTCTGTAAATTTGCTCTGAAATAGTTTTAGTTAGGTATGGTTTTCAAAACGCTTTAGAGGTGTTTACCTGCTCTTTTGGCTTTTGGGTGAGGTTTGACATTTTTAGCTGAAACTTTTGACTCATCCATTAAATTCAAACTTACGTACGCAAAATTGTATCTTCCCAAGGAATTTTTTTAGTTTTCAGTAATATTAGCTTTATTGTTTGGGTAACAACATTTTAAAGGGGTTTTAAAAGCGATCTTGGAGGGGTATTAGTGGTTAACATACTTCTACTATAGGTTGTCAATTTGAGTTGGAGTCAAAAACTTTCTGACCTGAAACCTTAGCGTCGCTCTGCATATCCTTGTCATCTTTAAAAACTGATTCAAACTTTGTGACCAGATAAATTGACACTGTACACTCATACAGCTGTAGAGTTAACTCTTTGCCCGTCAATGTAAATGGGACCGTAAATTCGAAGAGTTTCGCATCAAGGTTTGTATCCATCCTTCTTTGTTAATGTCCATGACTCTGCACCATATAGCTGGGCTTCGATGACGAGGTTCTTATATAGAGTCACCCTAGCACTTCTTGACAAGGCCTAAACACTCATTTCCACATTTTAGGCGAAAGAATCAGCGACTGGCAAGGGTAATTTAGCTGTGAGGCCATTTTCAGGGTTTATATAGCCGAGTTAGGCAAAGTTTTTAACTCTAAGGTTAAAGCTGCCCATTATGATGTTCCGTCCAATTCGGCAATGTCGTGTGTCCCTTTTTGTTGACAGCATACTCTAAGCTTCGCCCTCATTCACGAAATCAAAGACCTCTGCCGCTTCCGTCGTAATATTTGCAAATGCGCCAGTGACAGCTTCTGAGAAGTCGATTTTTGCAGCAGCCTAGACCTAGAGACTCGATTTATTGTTCAAATGCACACAAGGCTCCATATACATGCCGTTCCGAATGTCGTTATCCCTTTTCCAGCTGCAGCAATTCCATCAGTTGATTGGTAACCGATGTTGTTACGATCCCGACAAACTTTCCCCAACTGGCGGGGCTCCCTTTCTTTGATTTTATAACAAGACGGGGGTTATTCCGATGCCAGTAAACCACTTCGGAAATGTTTGAGCTGCCAACGGAGGTTTAATCCACCAGTATAAGATGTGCTTACATAAGTTTTTTTGTGATTTTGACCACTGACTTGAGTTTCCGCCATACTCCTCTTTCTGACGGGCTCATGTTAGACTTCTAAAACTCTTATTCCTTGTATATGTATGTTTGTTCGTTTATAACTCAAGAACGGCTGATCCGATTTACATGATTGGTCTTGCGATTTAGATTTATGGTCCCCAGACAGGCTTTTGTACATTTGTTTTATAATGAATTTGTGCAAAATTAATAACGAAATAGTATAAGAATGTCACATCAAATGATTGTGCAACGAGGGGCAATTAACTTCACTTCCATTTAGAATATTGGTATTCTTGATTCTGCTTAAAGGTGGAACAAGCCGTCTTTAAGGTCTCTTAATAATTTTGTACAAATGTGCTACTTTCACAGTACCAAAATAGCCATCAAAAGTTTTTAAATTTTGTTTAAATTGATTTAGTGGTTCTCGAGTCTTAGGCGCAATAACGGACAAAGAGACACTGACAATAGTTTAAAGAATATGCTATAAAAATGTGGTTACAAAGCTCTAACTCAAGAGTGGTTGTCAATACTTTCTGTGGATCTTAGAGTTCGTTGTGGACCACGACCTTCTTGTTGATTTTTAAAGCCCATTTCATTTTATCCAACTTACAAACTTTGATAGTAAAAATATGCTTTCACCATATTCGACAGAATTTTTTTTCTTAAAAAAGGTGTCCTCTTTTATGTGATTGAAAAAAAAAATCATCATAACCATACCTAAGGTTGGTTCTTCCTCTTCAAGGTTGTCCCTCTGGGATGGACTTAAAGACACGTCGGGCTGGTGCGTTGTCCTTCAGGTCAGCGTTGCTGTACAGCCCATTAATTTCGTCGTTGAATCTTCTTCTTCACACTCCATCAAAAGATGTCAGTAGATTTGTCAACCGCTATTGACAGAGTCCATTCTTGGACCGGGATGATGGGGATTCTATGATTCTATGATATAGGCCCTCTTAGTCCGAAGAAACAGCGATTGGCAAGAGTGATTCTTCGCATTATCTCTGCGCTGATTTCAGTTTGCGAAGTCCCAGTGCAGCCCAAATAGACAAAGTCTTGAACTACTTCAAAGTTGTCCATCGTAACGTTTTGCCGAATCGCATTTTGCTTCCTAAATCAAAAGCGCTACTGGAGGCGGTATTGGGTCTTCTTTTTCCATGCAAAGGGTTAAATGATTTTTGCTGATAACAAAGACTTTGGACAGTGAATGACATTTTCTGTGTGACTTGATGACAACTAGGCCGTCGATATGAAGGTTTTGATTTGCAGTATTGTTACACCTGCCAAATACGTTCCTCTCTAACCAATCATCTGCAAGATGACAAATAACTCGAAGACTATCAGGCCTAGCAAGCTAAAATTTGAAACAGAGATTGATCTTGAAATTTTATTACCAATGGATATAGGTACCCTAGGAAGGCTGTCAGTTTTCGCCCCATTTCCTAATCAGAACTGCTATAAAATAATGGGTCCCATTAGAAAGTAGAAAGGTATGGGAATTTCGCTCCCTGATGGTTTTAGGCGGTTATTCAGTTAGTTATACTACAAACGTGAGCTCAATAAAGTTGACACCTTTCGTTCACATGTACACTAGCACGGACAAGGACAAATTGATCAGTAGAACTCTTGGGCTATAGCAACTGGCAAAATTCGCCATTCCAGCACAGTCATGTAAACAAAAATCTATCTAGTCAAGCGAATTTTTCCACTTCCTGGCTGCCTCCACAGCCCTCTCTTCCACATGAATACCTAAAACCACCGTATAATTAAGCGCGAAATTATACAAATTTAGCGGTTCGGGAATGTACCGGCCATTCGCTGTTTCTAATTAGCCAAACGTTTACCTTGAACCACATTAGCTGGGTAGGCATTCCCTTCAACAGCCAGCAAATCACATTCGCATTAGACATAGGCCAGCTTGCGCCGCCACTCGGTTTAATTAAAAATAATTTAATTTCCATGTCAAACTGCACGGAGGCGCCCCTCTCTGGCGCGTGCGCCCATATTTGACACATGAAATCGTTTAAAACTCCAAATAAATTACAAACCCTAATTGCCCCAATATTCCATGACAAATTGTCATTAAATGCCGTCTCTTAAGCAGAAATTCGCAAACGGTCGACAATTTGAGCGCGCACGACCGGTCCAATATAATTATTCTGTTTACCTAGTTAATGCGGCTAAAATGCACTCAATCCCGCATGGCCCGGCCACACACGCCAAAGCCCATAGGACATGCGACACTCAGACAGGATATCACTTCTGCGTGCAACTAATTGCAACTGCTGTGCACACATAGCAAACAGAATTATAATTCGTATCTTTTTTTTTGTTTCTCCCTTGCAGATGCTGACTTAAAGGACACTAGTCGCAAGCTAGGATCCGCGGGACAAACACTAACCCCACGGCATACCATCGACGCCATTTTGGGATTAAAGAATCGCGCCGAAAATGCCACCGATGGTGATGGTGACGGTGAGTTATCCTTTCAATTCGTGTTGCCATTATTTTTGTATCCCATCAGTATCAGAAGCGGAACAAGTGTAAAGCAAAAGGGAATATCCGCCTCGAGACAAAACTCATTATCGTTTATCGGACACCTTTTGTGTGGTGGGCCGTGCAGCCGGTGTGTGACAATCTATCGTAAGGATCTGTGGGAGAAAGAAAACCGAAAAACGGAACTTTGAGTAGGTACGCCCCATCATTGCTGTCGACATCGGTACATGGTGGTACCCACGAGGAGAGTTCCCTTGTAACTTGTAACAATCCGTCGCTGAAGGGACACAATGTTATCCCTTGCATGTCCTCGCAGTAAAGCTTAAACTGGGCGAAACACTAGCAAACTATCTTAACCACATCTTAGTATTCGTTTACCAAGGGATATAATCCAAGTGTCTGTATTGAAAATTGCGCTCATCAGCTTCGTCCTGTATATAAATGTGTGGGGCGAGACACCCCAACATGCGGCGGCGGATTAGCTCAGAGGATTGGCAATTGCCGAAATTTCTTTTCTGTTGAATTGTGTCCCTTTCTCATTGCACTGAGGCGAACTACTTATCTGATGGCGTGCATCTAAAGGATACGGAAATGAGCGGTGCTGTTGCTGTTGCTGGCTGATTAAAGTTCCTTGGAATTGCACACCCGCACCCCCGCTTGTTTCGTGGTCGCAATGTTACAGCTGCCAGTGGTTGATGTAATTGTGATTGTGTTGTGCGATTCGACATTATTACAAATTTGAAATTATTTAGCAAGTCGTGCCGACTGTAATTGAAATCGATTACGTGACTTACAGCATGTTACTGGCTGACAGTCTGTGCGGGGTATTTCTCCCGAGTTATGGGGAAATATTGAAATTTAGAAATTTGCAGCGCGTCTGAATTGTAGGGACAAGGATGCTTCGTCGAGCAGTTAAAGGGGCATACGTTATCTGTTCTGGGCAGGATTTTGATAGCTATCAGGTCAACCAAGGACGAGTACTTATAAACGAATTTCACAAAAAAACTTAGCTATAGCTGAGGTTAGACTACAAAAATAAATAAAAAATAGTTGGCCCAACAGGTCCGTAGGTAGTCCTAGCTTCTCACTCGTTTTGTGCGAGTTTTTCATTTTTTGGACGAATGGATCTACAGTTTTATGCCGAGTCCAAACGGCCAATTGTGTTCAGTTATACTCTCGGATCTTTGTCAGACGTTCGCGAAAGGTGGTTCAGTGGTAAAACCCATTTGGAATTTAAGATTTTTCGGGAATTGAACCGGGTACCCCTCGCTTACGCTGATGTTAGAGCCTTCATGGGGCTCTGCCAGTGCGGCCTCTATAAAAGGAGCCTATTGTGGCTTGCCTGGTCCTTCCTTTTCAGGAGGGCGTCAGGAAGACAAAGATCTTCGCTGCTTAAATGTCAGCCAGAATTGATGAAGTGACGAGGATGTTTTGTATGAGACGAATAGGGCCGGGCATTCCACGAGTATGTGAAGAGACGAGTCACTCTGCTTGCCGATCCGGTGAGACGCCAATGCGGTGAAGGTGTTTTTTTTTCATGAGGCCGCACTTCCAAAATGACTTTTTTGATTGCAAAAATCATAAATTTTGAACTCATGAATTTTTCTTTCTTCTTAGAGGAGATTTCCAAGCCTATAAAAATGATGATTTTTAAGAAAATTGCTTCACAGGGTGTTTCTAAATCTTAGGCTGAAGTAAGATTTTCTTTGAAAAAGGATTAAACAGAGAAAGGAATCAAAGAAAACATTTTAAAACTGAAATTGTACGAATCTTGTAAAGAAAGGTCTGCGGCTATTTAATTGCCCACAGGGTGATCCAAAATAATTCTTCAGTAAAGACTTTTGAAAGGAAAATAATGTATACATTGTTATGGTTTATATAGGTACGTCCGGATTGTTTTACTTGTGAAATTAAAGTTTTCCAATGTGGGGAAACAGACGAAAATTAATATTTCTACCTTTTTTATTAGATCAGAAAATAATAATCCACAGCTAAATATTTCTTTCAATTTTTTGTAATGTTTGGGAAATAAATCAATGAATCCCTTTCTTTAGGCAAGTTAATCCATGTTTACATATACTTTCAGAATAAAAACAATAATGACTTACAATAACTTAAGTAATTCGAAGAAACTGAGTTACAGCTTATCTCGAAAAACCCTTTTGGTTTAGTACGATTTATTTATTCATAAAGAGTTGTTAAATTGGGCGGGTTGCAAAAACCAATTGGCACTAATGTAAAAAGGGGCGTGGAAGTGGGTAGATTTTTAAACGATCAAAATAATAACAAAACTTTTTTTAATTGATATAAGAAGAAAATTTCACGCTCTCAGCTTTTTTGATTAACAAAATAATTGAAATATTCCATAAGGAAATTTGCTTTTAAGGCCGAAATGTCAGCACTCCCTTTTTTAAGCAAATTACAGTTTCTCCGAACATTGCAAATAGGAGCAGCTTCAATTTTGCGTAAGGTTTAACAAAAAGTTTGGGTCAACTATGGTGGCCAATTTTCCGCGGGAGCTCGTGAGAATTTTTTTGTAGCTATACTCAAACAAAAAAAAAGTGATAAAAATAAAAGTTAATTTAAAAAACCAAAAAAGTCGACTGAATGTAAAAAAAAGAATTAAAAATATATGATCAAAACGCATAGGATACGCACGAGACACATAACCCTTCCTGTGTCGACTCGGTTAAAAAGGTGTTTTTTGGTTTTATTTATTAAAAATATTAAGAAATTTTTTTTATTATTCAAATTTTAATTTATCCATATATAAAATAACTACAGACTACATTTAAGAAGATTTTTCGTTTAATATGCCATAGTTGCATAAAAGAAAACAAAGAAGATTTTTTTTTCTGTTTTGTTTTACTCTAGAACAAAATTGACCAACTTTGAAAAGCTCTGTAAGTCAAACTAGTTAGCTGAAAATTATTATTTGCTGTTCTTCAAGCTCCGTTTATATTTCTATTAGAAATAGAAAACAAAACAGTAAAAATAAAACATCCAATTTAGTATTTTTGCGACGAGATTTACCTTTTTTGACCACAGTGGGCCGTGGCCACTGACTATTCTTGTTTGGATTCTCAGTTTATTTTCGTCGATCACATAAATCCGGAAGTAGAATTTTCTGGGAGAAAATGTGTTTGGCATATCAATCCGTTCTGTCGACAGAGGAAGAGCCCAATGAAGTCTATTTCACAACTTTAACTGACAATCTATAGACTCCTGTGGGCGCTGTTAGTGTGTTGGAGCGATGGGTCTCAGGTTTGGTCTCCGGAAAAACACAAATTACCTCTTATAAGATCACAAGTGGCAGCTAGCAATACGAAACATCTCACGCAATTACGGAGGGGCCCAAGACTCTAGTTTACTAAGCCTGGCAGCAGACGGAAGACTCGTATTGTCATACCTCACAAATGAAATGAGGTTACTCTGAAATAAAATACTGTTTACGTTGATCACCGAGTTCGAATTTCCGTCAACACCAATTGAGTTAGATTTAACATAAAAATTGCTTCTTTCTGACAGTTCTAGCCCTGTAGTGATCTTGAAAGGAATCTATACTGCTGTTGCAACAGTAATTTGTAACTTTTTCTCTAGAAATTTGCAGCGTATGTTCGTATCCTGTAAGAACAGGTCCCTCGAACTCCCACATAACAATATCCATTAACTAAACCGCAGTGACCAGCAATTACTGTCAAATCAACTGTCAATTAGGGCACTATACCCAATTGATTCGTTTCACGTATATTTGCTCCCGCACGGACAACAAAATAATTAAATAAATTTTATCTCGCTGGGGAATCGAATAATTATCGCCAGAGCGCGCTGCGCGACTAGTTATGTTAATCAATCATTTAATATGTTCGAATAAACAATAGGCGCCTTCAATTGGTTGCTATACAGTCAACCCTTCTCTCTTCCTCCAATACACTCCTCTGAGTGGCACAATTAATTTGTAGTTTTGCGCCAACGAAAATAAAGGTAATTTAATAAACCATGCCACAAGTCGGTCATTAATTATGCTTAATAATACCAATTAAATGTTGTTGGCGTACTTAATAATTTTTTTGGTTATTGTTTTCACGTTTCGTACCAGAAAACGTCGGTATCAGTCCATCAAATCAGAGTCTAAATTGTTTTCACCCCTCTGCGGTGAATGGAAGGACCCTATACAAATGGCCTCAATTTAGAGCGGTTTCGGAGCGCAATTAACGCTCGAAAACAAAGCGGAAAACACAAATAAGTCCGCCCAGCGTATATTTACGATGATAATCGCGGCGCGTCTGGTGTTTTTTCCTCTGTTTTCCACGTCAGTTTTCCACGGTCTGCGGCTAATTGACCGGTCAGTGAGACTGAGAATACATCTCCGAAGCGAGTCACTTAACGAATTTGACATTTCATCTAATGCAGTTGGCGTTTGTTGTTTCAAAATCCATTATGCCGATGAAAAGTGACAGTAATTCTTATTTTGTTGCGAGACTGAAACACTGTGTTTATTGCTGCCGCGCCGCCACTTGTCAGTCTCTCTCGATGTTACGTGCATGTGAGCAGAGAACCCTCTTGTCATTCAGAGATCGTATCGACCACGTATCCTTAAAATCACATCTTCATCGGACAGTGGAGTGGATTGACTCTCGGATACCTGCGTTGCAACGAAATTATGATGGAAAGTAATACAATTTGGTATCTGAACTCGTGCCGCCACTCGACATTGAGTTGTTGGACACATTAGGACATGAACTGGACACGGAGGGAACGATAATAGCACCAGAATCCAACGAATGTTGTCCAATGTCCAAATTAAGAGGATTACGCGTCGATTTGTGTTCTTATTCTCTGCTGTTGTTTGGCGGGATGTTTTCTTTTTCTTTTTTGTCTTTCAGTTTACGCTTTTAACATCATTAGCAGATGGTTAATGGTTAATGGTGTTTGTTTGCCCAATGCCTCTTCAATTTGTCAGTTGGCGGAGCGGCGCGATCGAATATTAACGCCCCCACATTATGGATTGGTTATTATAATTTTTTTGTATTATCTCGGGCATTAGCCTTTTATTGGTGGACCGAATAATGGAACGGAGAATGGATTGGAACAAATTAATTGGGTATTAAGTGCGATTGGATGTCAGTTGGATTTAATTGAGAAGCTTTTATACAGTTTTTACTTTCCACGGGGGTGCAATTAAATATTTAAGGTGGCCAAGTTTTTTTTGTCAAATTGGCTGTTAAATATTTAAAGTTACCAATTTTTTTTTTTTGTCAAATTGCCTGGTTTTGTTGAAATGTATTGTTTCGGGTGGCATTTGGTGTAAACTGTAGTCAACTTAATTTTATAACACTGTGCGCGAATAATGACATTTTATAAACGCAACAATTTCGATATTTCTTTATTTTTTTCAATGCATGATTATTTGCGTTTGATTATTGTATTTTAAATCGAGTCCTACCTTCTTACAAAGAAATAAATCCGAACGACATGTTTGGAACTTTGCCCAGAAGATAATGAGAGCTCGGCCAACAAATTGTTGCAGTATGACAGAACAGTGTTGACCAAGTTGATTTGTACTGACTAGTCACAAAATTTAACGAAAGTAGGTATTTGGATTTTTTTTCTCGTGTAGATCAACAAAGTTCTGGAGCTTTTAGAGAAAAAGTTTCACCAATTTAGGACTGTAAATATTTTTGCAGCTTTTGACATTTTTAGAGCCGACTCTTTTGCTTACGGTTTGAAAAACCATTTTTAGATTATATACCCCCAGCACTATTAAACAATTGCAAGCATTTTTAAAAAAAAATTACTCTTTATATTTTTTATTTAAAAAAAAACAATTCTTCCCAAACATTTTCTTTAAATTTAATTCAGCAACTGCAATTGCTATAAAATATTGAACTACTTATATATGGAAAGAGAAAAGAAAAATCCAATATTAGATATTGGTAGTTTGCAATTTTAAATTTAAAAAAAAAAATGTTGGAAAAAAGTCTAGATAAATGAACAGGGAATGAGTATTCCGTAAATTTTCAGACGGTTATCTTCGAAACGGTAGACCTCCAAAACTAGCAACTACATAAGTGAAAGAATTACGAGTTTCGGTTAATCCAGTCCATCTTCCAAACGCACTATAGAGAGCCGAAAAACTCGACTTCTTCGCCTCTGTGAACCAAGATATTGAAAGGCATGACAATATTATTTCCTTTGTAGAGCTCTTCAAATGGCAACGGTTCAAAAAAGTGATTTCCTAGTAAGCCTCATTATGTGCTAAAAACTATTCAGTTTAACGCCGCCCTTATCAGTGTTCCCACAGAACAGATCCTTAGATTTCGTTTCTTGAATCGACCGCACAAAACAAGTTCTCAATTCTCTTAAGAACATCGGAGAAAATGCCGACGATTTTCTCAGAGAGGCTTTTCAATCCGCATCCCAACTTGCCGAGGACTTATTTCAAGTTGAATTAAGAGCTCCAAGAACTTCACTGAAGCAAACAACGCGTTCCAATCCAAAAACCTCTTCTACTGAAGCCTATTTTAGAGTATCTATACTGATTCTTTGCATAGATTCGTTAATACAAAATCTTACGGGCAGATTCATGGTCAACGAAGACGTTCTACCATCGTTTCAAGCTCTTCTCCCAGGTTTTCCTGCAGTTGAGCTAGTGAACGAATTGAAAAAGCTAACAACATTATGCAAGAGCTTTGATAATGCAATTTCGTTGTCAGCTGTGAAAGCTGAGTACCTTCTTTGATGCGAAAAAATATCGTCGAGTGATCCTTCTACCGAAGTTTTGAAATTGCTTGATGTATGTGACAAGACTTACTTTAGAGGTATAAACATCTTGCTTACGGTTTTGGCCACGCTTCCAGTGACCACAGCTAGTGTTGAAAGAACCTTTTCTACTATGAAAACGATTAAAACAGTGTCCCAAAGCCTTATGGGGAATGCAAGATTAAGATCACATGCTATGATATCTGTTCATTCGGATATTAATGTGGACCAACAAAAGGTGATTGATCTCATGTACAAAAAAAAAAAAAAACGTCTTCTGCATTGAAAAAAAATTCGTAAAAAATAATTTAAGTATATGTTACCGCATTGCTCCTAAAAATAACTTTGATTTTCTGTTCCTCGCATAGAAATGATTGCGACTTATAGGCAGTAAATTTGAGGTTTAATGTAATTGGGACTTCCGAACTTTGTAAGTTGATAGCGGCCATATTGTTGAAGCCACATCTGTCAAATTGGCCGTCATTTATTCAGTCTGTTTTACTAAACCACCAAGGGCGGACATAGTGTTCAACAACACGTGCAAATGATAAAATGTGGCTTCAACAAGACGGCGCTACGTGCCACACAGCTGACGCCACATTGGAAATTCTGCAATCCAGCGATTTGAGGGTCATCTCACGTGGAGGGGATGTGAACTGACCACCGAGATGGTGCGATTTGACCCCGTTAGAATATTTCTTGTGTGGTTTTCTGAAGTCGCAGGTCTATGCGAATAAGCAACGAACCACGGCCCTTTAAAGCCAACATAACCCATGGAATCGGTGAAAATCAGCCTGATTATGAGCCAGAGTCATGCTAAATTGGACATTTCGGATGCGTGTAACTTAGGGAAGCGGACATTTGAACGATGTTATATTCCATATAATAATGGCATCGGTATAGGTCTTTCTGGAAAATATTCGATGATATCTCACACACGCCTTGTTTTATTTAAATTTAAAGGTGGCAAGCGCTTCACGAAAGACTCTTTATTTTAGTTTTTAACAGGGATGTTTATTTCAGTGGTATTACGATTATTTGCTAAATCTTAAAAATTGTAAAAAAAGGAGATTGGCACCGTGCAAAATCAAATAAGCATTTTTGACTTGAGACATTTGAAAATGTTCCTGCAGACCGAATGCACAATTTCTATGGAGTTTGATCAAAACGACACAAGTCCTAAATCGTAGTTTTGAGATAAATGTGTTTTAAAGTTCAAAAATTTCTTCTAATTCCAGTTTTACATATTGAGGTAATACCTGCAATGCAACAATAATATAAATTATTAGATGTACAATAACCAATAACTACAATAAAAAAAATTGTAACTAAAAGATGTTTTAAAGGAGATATTGTGACCAAACGCTATTTTCATTTTTTTTCTCAACGGGTTGAGATAAGATTAAGATTGAAATTAAATTTAATAACGAGTTCTAATAAAAACAAAGGCATTTATTTAAACTGAACAACAAAACAACAGGAATAGTATTTAAAACCAATAAGTAAATTAGACATTTTGTAATGTATGGAAGTCAACTGCGAAAGAATATCCTCAATATTGTCACGATTACTTTGCCAAAGCAACAATATTAAACGTGTGACAACAAATCAACAGTTGAGTTACATATTGTTTTGACCACGTTATTATTCGAAAAATTTGAAGCTTTTGCTCGGTCAAAACAGCACATGTGGAGTACTAATGTCCTTTTGATCAAACACAATTTTATTAATACTTGGAATGGGTGTTTAGGACCACTCAATAACTTTGGATTCGGTTTACTGAAACTTATGCTGTTAAGACCAAAAGAATATAGATTTTTTTCTAAATTGTTCTGCATACCCAACTCAATTTAGCGAAAAATGGACTTATGCCTTCTTGACCAAGCACCGTAGATTTGTTTCTATGGTATCGATGCCCAGCTGGATTGCCTCCCTACCGACTTTCAAATATATAATTGACTTCTCTCCCAGATTAACGCTTTCGCTGCATTGTTTACAATTCAAATTGAAAAACTATTGTCCAGCTATTAGGAGTCTGACATACAAACCGCAACTAGGTACAGCCGCTGGTGCCTCCCGAAATTGTTTCCAAGCACATCTGGCCAATTTCTCTTAAATCAACCACTCGATCACTTTGCAAAACTGTTCAGCGAAATGTATTTTTGCAATTACAGACAGCCCCACCCTATAGCTATTAGCGAAACTTCTACATCAACGTGAACGTTTATGCGCATAACAAAAAAGTGAATTCGAAGTATTTTAATTGAATTACGAGAACTGTCAGTTGGAGCAAAATGACAGCGACTTGATTTTAGCGCAGTAGCTAGGTGTGCAATCAAGACTTCATTAAGCCGCGCACACTGACAATCATTGTACACGCGAGACGTCAAATTTTCTAATCGCCTTGGTTAATCGAGCGTGTAACGCTTTGACAATGCCAGTCAGTGTGATGTGAACAAAAAAAAAAGAAGGAAAATCCATTAACATTCGTATCTAAGGGGGAACCCCCGTCTATATCTATATCCCGGCAACCTCTCAATTCTGTGTAGAATTTAATTTCATTAATAATCCGCAGACACCACGATCAATGGGGCCTGGGGAGGTTCAACAAAGTGGTGGGACCTTAATACCCAACAAGTGCGTAATTATTCGACTCAATTGAGTCGAGTTCGAGACGGTGCGGTGGTGCTTTTCCAGTTTGTGAATAGTTCATTCAATAAAACGGAGAGAGCGGAGGCAAATCCCTGCCGTGATTGGCAGGTAGATGTCTTGTTTTGGCTTTGATGTTATAAACTGAAACGAATTTGTCTGTCCGTAGGGGGGAGCGATTTTTAATTTGGCTTCAAGTTGAGATGAAGTTGTGGTCCGCTGGTGCTGTCATTTAAAGGTGCATCTGGGTAATTATATTCGCCATGCTGTTCAGCGTAAGAATAATGAATTTGTTATTAGGGATAAAGTGGGATCTGTGCAGAGAGGGGAGTATGCTTTTACATGATTTCCTTGAAGGGCTTATTGTAGATGTATAGTTCAATGTTTCTATCGATGTTGCGCTCCTTTATGGTACGGGAATCTTTTAAGGACCGTTTTAAGCCATTCGAAATAACGTCACCAGTTAATATGTACATCCTTTGGAAAAATTGGGGGTTTCTAGATTTTCTTTGTGTGTGATTTTTACTTATAAACTATAGAGACAAATTTTATGGTCTTGAGTCGTCTTGCTGCGCTAAAGATATTTCTAGAGACACATTTCCAGAAGAATACATCTTACACGAATTTATGTATAAGGCCAGGAAGCAAGGCATTATAGAAGCAAGGAACTGTCATGCAGTCAACCGCTTGCAATTGGAAGCTGTACAGAAGCACTTACTCGTACTTCCTCCTAACTTACATATGGAGGCTTTATAGAGTTAAAAATGAATTTCATATGAAATGAATCACAGCTGTCTAAAGAAACCATAATTAATGAATCGGGGAAAAATGACAAAAAATAAAACACTTTTAGCACAGTGAAAAATATGTCAGTAATGTGATTTTAAATAATACTTTTCGCTCATAAATAAATTAGGTAACACTAAATGTCTTGCTTACAACTTCGGTCGAATGCTGCAGTTTATTGCATGGCTTAACGAAACTCTAAAATGTATCAAGTAGTTCATATTTACCACTGCTACAGCATTATGACGAATTAGCCTAGGGGGTAGTGTATTGGACTACTACACAGCAGGACCCGACGCATGTAAGTAAAATATAAATTATAACGAGTACGTAAATGGTAAACTCCATGAAAATTGCAAAAAGTCATTGGATTTATTAATAGGATAAAAAAAATAAAAAAATAAGAAAATGTAAAATTAAAAAATGTAATAAAAAACATAAATATATTTTTCTTGTTCATTTTTGAGCCTCTATAAAGCTTCCATAAAGTTTCGGTAATGCCCTACCAAAGTAATAACCTACTGCTGATAAATGTGAGATGCTTGTTTTGCGAAGCAATATCCTACCGTGGGTGTTAATTGCCTTTCAGACGAAGAAGCTGTGTTTTGAGTAAGGTCTATCCTTTAAACAAGTTAATACTTGCATTAAAGTGCGTTATATGTGTTGCGATAAGACCTTATGCAGTTAATATTGCTGGAGGTGAAACAGCTTCGATAGCACCTCACGATCAGATCACGAATCATGATCTGAAAATTTTTTCTACTATTTCCCACTAGGTGGCTTGTTTTATTTTTAAATATTTTGGTGTGCCTGTAAACGATACCCAGAGAATCCACGTTGTCAGACTGGAAACACAACAAATCAATTGATTTTTTCGCATTCGAATGAGCGTCCGTATTTCGAGTTATTTTGCTTTTTCTCGTTCTATAAGGTATGTCCAGACCAGCCAAACATTTGATAAACAACTAAAAACCTACATGTTCCATAAATATTTCTAAAACACTTTTAAACAAAACTATTTTTATGAAATATTTAAAAAATGTTTTGCTGGTTTGGATCTGGACACCAAAAAAAAAAAACATTTATGAAATGTTTCACAGTTACCCAATCACGATGGGAAATAATTTTTGTTTTACAAGTTTCCCTGCAGAAAGTGAGCGCTATTTTTCGAATATTTTTTTTTTTTTTAATTAAATAAAAATGTCCAGAAAAGCTTGGAATAGGCACCTTATGAGAAAGTGATTCATTTAAAACGATTATTTGAATTAAATCGCGTGTCGCGTGATTCCCGACACCAAAATTACAAAAATAAAAACTTTACTCGCTGCTAATAATCCAACTACATTATTTTCTTTTAGTCCAAAAAAGGATAAAATTGAAACATTTAATAAATAAATTTCAGAAATCTTTTATCAATGTTTATAAAATCTGTCCGATTTGCTTCAGAAACATTTTATAAACATTTCTGAAATTTTTCGCTGGCCTGGACACTCCTTAAAATGGCAAACTCAAGTGCTATCAGCGAAATATTGTTCATGTGTTGCATGTTTGAACATAAAATACTAAATTTGTTTCACAAAAATATATTTGAAAAGAAAAATTATGCAAATTTGATTCAAATATGGTAACACCCCCGACTTTGCAAGTGAAATGACATGTGCCTTGTGTGACGTCACATTGGGCAGAATATTTGCATTATGGCTGGTGGCAATATAAAGTTTCTAATACACTTTATTATCTGTTTCAATGATCCGTCTTGTTTTATTATCGTGATCTGATCCGGATCAGATCACGCTGATAATAAAAAACAGCTAATATAAAGGCAGAGAAGTTTGAAATTCAAAATCTTTAGAGTGATGTCCGATTTGCATCTGATTTGAATTTTATACTAAAACCACAAACATTTGCAGCTGCATTAAAGGAGAGATTCCTTCCCACCGCAGAACACAATTGAAGAGGTACTTCGAACAAAATCCAGCCAACAAACCAACGAAAGAAACACTTTTTTGTGATATTTGATTCGATTATCACTGACGCTTTTGAATTCCTTCACTAAACGTACTTGGGCATTTTTCCGACCCGAGCCCGAGTTTTCTTTCGACGGACCTGTGATGTAAAGGTAACACCTATCTGCAAGGAGCTCTGAAGTATATTTAAAAAAAGCAACTCTTTAGCAATTAAAAACCAACGTTCCAGAATTTATATCCGAAGCTGTGACAAAAAGTGATCGAAGATTGAAAAAATACTATAGTGGCGATTTTGTATATGAAAGGAATAAATATGTAGTGATCCTTAAAGGACCCTCATTTCAATAAAAACTCACATTATTATGGCGAAAAAACAAATTTGCATAGCCCTCAATGCTGAAAAGAATAGACAGTCTGATAGAGCTGCATTTGCTTTTCGAAGCCGCCCTCATCGCCTAGGACATAATGATAATACCTTCGGGAATATGCTGGGCAAACATTCTAACTTAGCGTGAAGATTTTGTTTCTAACACTCTGCAGCCTTCTTTCTTCTATTTCTTCTAGTTATCCAGACAAAAAGCGCTCTTCCATCCGCAACAGTTTGGGCTTTAAAAAGAGGCTTGGTTTAATTATCAACTTCCAACTTAGGGGCTGGTGTAGTTCAAACTTTCTCTTGGCTGGAGCATTATTGTGCATCCGTTCGATGTGGCCACGTCAGTGTAGAGCTATTCCTCCATCAATCGAAGAGTTTTTCAACTACAACTTACAAAGGGCTGCACGAAATAAGGCCCCATAAGAATGAAATAACACCAAAAAATTTCAAAAATGAAATAACACCAACATTTTTTTTTTGTATATTTCATTGCATTTTTATTCAATATATTGTCTTCTTAGAAATAAATTTACAATCTATTATATATATATTTTTAATTAAATATTGAACCATTTCTTAGTAACATTTTGTCGCTTTTTTATTCATTAAAACGAAAAATAACGGATATACCTAAAAACAAATGAAAATATTTTTAAATTTGGATTTTTAGTAAAATAAACTATCTAAAATAAAACATTAAGAAATAATGAAAATTTGGTACAAAAAATCGCGCTAAGATTAACATTTATCTCTCCTTATTTTATTTATTTAAGAAAGAAAGAAATGCATATTCACACTAAGACATGTTATCTTATAATCTAGTGATAAGCTACAATTGAACAATATTAGAGCTAGGGTTTTACAATTTTTACAAAAAATTAATTCCAGGAAAAAAAAAATAGTAAATAAAAATGCAAAAGCATAGATATTGCCGTTGATGGTTTAGGAGGATGTTTGAAAGCAAAGTTAGGGCACGATACTCAGACCCCTCTTTCCCATTGGGCACTTTGGGCAAGTGCCCAGGGCCCCGCGATCGATGGGGGCAAATACAAAGTCCCTAGTTGCTGTCAGATCACCAAACGATAACCAATATTTATTACCAAAAAACTTATATAATTCGAAGAAATCGAACCTAAATTACTGACTACAATACCAACTTACTACATGCGTGAAGCTATTCTACTCTCGCCCAAAAGTTAGGCTTTCCGACTTCAGCATGCTTAGATAAACTTAAATATATAATACTATACGAAGCACATACACATTTTAAAGAAAAATCAGTTACTTTTGTGGACTATATTACATTTACCTATTCGTTTCATGTGATTGTTAATAAAAATAAATATTTAACCTTGTTTATCTACTTTCTTTGCCTATTCTAACAAAATAGTGTTCTGTCAAAGTCATAGGGGCCCCATTATCCTAATATGCCCAGGGCCTCCAATAGGTTAAAGACGGCCCTGACGATACTTAAGGAAATTTTCAAAGGTCATGTTGAGCAGACGTTTAGAAAAAATTGATACATGGTCGTATCTACGTAGCCCAACAATATAGCGTATTATACTATTAAATGCCATATTGAGCCTTCTTTTGCTTACGGAGTCACAAAAAGAGTATATTTCGCAACCATATAGAGTAGGCATGACAAGAGTTTTCAGCAGTAACGTACGCACTCTTATGGGTGTAAAGGACTGTGTTGCCCAGAGAGTTGAAAGAGTACCATAAATGTTCTACCCACTACTGTATTTATATGGTTGTTCCAGGTTAATGTGCGGTTAAGCACCATGCCGAGATTTTTGGCGGTTTCGACATACGTTACCGGGGTATCTATTATGAAGGATTACAGGAGGAAAGGATATCACGAGAGACTTAGATTTGAGAGGGTTTAATATGAGACCATTATTTTGGGACCAACAAGCGATGTCTTCGAGGTCTTCGTTAACACTGCTTATACCGTGTTCAATAAGAAAACAAATTTTTAATTAAAATAATGCAATTACCTCGTCAAAATATTTAATACAGATGACTAGGAGCTGCTTAGAGCAACCTTTGGGAGTTAATTTTAAAGCTCCGTCTATTAAGTATCTTTTATTCGGCGGTGGTATATTTTCCTTTATTTCGAAAATATACAAAAAGCATGTTTTTGGTCTTCAAAAATGAAATAAGGCCTTGTTGGGGCCTTATTTCCCAGAACCCTTACAAAGACGGCTGCCAAATAAGATCACTTTAACCCACCCAGTGTAGGGTGGTTTCAAACATACGAATAACTTCCACTGAACCAACTTCACCATAGAAAACGTTGCACCTCTCGATATAAGCAAAATACACTGATCACTCCTATTGATGCTATAATAACAACGCCACACATCCGCACCGCCTGATGGTAACTAAAACCATTAATAAGCGTAACCGATGAATTTAATTGTCGCTTGTAAGCTGTTGTTAACTTAATTATTTGAAAGACCTCACAGTGTCTGTGAGGTGATTTGATGTAGCGGCTACCTTACCCCCTGCCCATCGCCAATGGTTTCCGACACGACAACACCATATCATCAATAAAGTCGGCTTTTTGATCTTTCTCAGGCACGCATGCATATGTGAATAGCCGCACACGGCACACCGATGGCAGACCGTTGAATTAGGTTGATTAATTGAAAATGCCCAGCGATCGATCGAAAGCAATTACACTGTATAGGTGCATTTACCTCCATCGCACAGGTAGGCCAGTTTCTCATATTCTTCCCATTCAATTAGAGTTTCTCGAAATCAATTTGTCTGTCTAATTACGCGAATAGGTTGCTCAAGCTTCTGAATGCAATCGAACCGCCCACCTAAGTGTCCAGAGTATACAATTCGAAGGGTATCAGCTGGGCAAGTCAACTGCACATTTTTCAAGTTGGAAATGAGACCCTGAACAATAATACCCGACTCGTGGGATAACGAGAACGAGAACAAGAACGAGAACGAGAACGAGAACCAATTGAAATTTCCCTATTTAAACAAAAAGTCATATAAAACCGCGTATTAGCGTTACCACACCATCGCCGCTTAATGACTTTGTTGCGTGTCAAAAGATCATCACTCTTCGTCGCCGCTCTCACTCCCTCTCTCTCTCTAAATGCACAAGGACGAAGGACACCCTCCACTGGTGCGGACCTGTGGAGGGGGTGGGCGAGAACAATCACAAGGAAGCATTTAAGCTAATGCTGCATTTAATTATATGCAATCGAATCGGGTCCTTTTTGTGTTTCATCGATGTAATAAATAAAATCAAACTTAAATGTAACACATAATTCGGTTACGTAAAGGACACCTAGTTAAAATGTAATTAGTTGGCTTTTTCCATGGCATGTGGATGGGTAGGTGGGGTACGGGGTTATGCAAATGAGAGCCGAAGGTGTAGTGGTGCTTTAATGGTGGCCATGGAGCGGTTGGAATTCGAATGAAAATTAAGTTTGTGGTGACAATTTAATTGGATTTCCATTTGTAATTAGGTTCCTTTTTATCCTTGGTGCAGTGGAATAGTGAGGTCTGGAAAATGAAATATCGACGGTATGGCAAAGTATCTCATGAGAGTTTTGTCGATAGCATTGCACTCAGAATGAGTATTAGGTTCCGTTTAAATTTTATAGTGACAATTTTAGTAACCAGAAGGATGGGCTTAAGAATTTTTTCGATGCCCTTAAGCGAGTTTAAAGCAGGCGTCCCCATGTGGCGGTTGGTGAACAAGGTTGTTATCTAAAAATGTTATCTTCTGTAACTTCCTTTCATAAAAAAAAGATCGTAGGGATAACATTTCTAACCATCGATCCAATGCTAAGGTCTTTTGCATTCATGTACCCTTTCGGGGCATTGTTTTTAGCTGATTTGACAGATCTTTAACCAAATCGTACTCAAAATAAAAAAATATATATACGAACTGAATCAAAAAACGAGATAAAATCAAGTTAATCAGTGTCAGATTAAGCCTATCCGTTGACGAATGTCTGTTAAGCTCGGAAATTCTTAATCCAAATGCAAAAATCTTACTTTAAGTAACTATGTCTTTTGGCTAACCTTTAATTCTTATTTTAATAATGTTCTATAACAGTATTAAGAACGTGTAAGCTTAAATTAAGCCCAAAGTCATTTCATTTGAAGAATCCAACAACTTGATTTTAAATCGTTGTTATCTTAAATTAAGCCTATGTATTCTTAAACGTAACACAATGGAGAATGTGTGAGCTTAAATTAAGCTCAAAATCACCTTATTTTTCACCAATTTATCAGCAGTAGGAATAATGCTCACTATTCTTACAAAAATTTCAATAAGAAGTTATCCTTATATTAACTTTTTTCGGAATGCTTCAAGAGTGTCATATCCCAATTTAAGATTTGCACAGCTTTATTTGTCGAATTTATTATCAACTCCGTCGCTTTCCTGTTTAAGAAAATAAAACAATTTATTTTTTAAAATATCATATTTATTTATTGAAACAAAAATGCTTGAATGGACTTGAATCATAAATATGTCTCTCAATTATTTAATGGATACAAATGTAAGGGTGGACTATTGAAATCAGACATATTTTTTAGTTCAATTGTAGGTCTATATAATTAAGTTAATATTATTAATTCCACCATTTTTGTTATCACATGCACTTTATTACAATTTTCCAATGTTTCATTTGTCGAAAGAACACTTAAATACGGAAACACGCAAACTGTATGAAATATCAATCGGAATGAATGAACTTTTCTATCCATCATGCAAGTTTTTCTTTGTGCGGCTTGATTGGAGAATATAAATTCGTATATCATGATCGTTTGGATCTTAATTGGTAGCACATTAATCCATCATGCAAGTTTAAGATTCCGATTTTAATATTGCATAGGTTTGATTTAATAATAAAAAGCTTGCTTTAAGATTTCTGTTATTGTTTTAAAAAATAAGATGATTTTTTCAATAAAATAATGCCTGTAATAATTTTTCTACGTAAACTAGAACAATAAATCAGAAATACATAAAAATAAACAAAAACAATTTTTATTTACAAAAAAACTTAAATTATAAATCACAGAAGAAATTCTTAATAGGAACGAAATTCATAAGTAGGTACAAAGTATTGAACAAAACAAATAATACTATATTTGTTTTGTCCATCGGATTGTCTTGGTCCTTGAAATCATGCATTATAAAAATAAACAATCAGTAGGTATGTTGAATCAAAAAAAAAAAATGTTTAAAATAAAAAAAAGATGCCTTTTTGAAAAAAAAAAAAACAATCCTTAAAGCCTTAGCTAATGAAATAATGTCTAAAAGGCATGAAAAAGCCTTAGTTGGCATCAATGGGTTGAGCATGTAAGAATGAAGAAAATTAAGAGTAAGCCTGATCGGACTAGAATTTAGCTTGCGATATTTTTCTGAGTGATGGTTGCGAGAAGTAAGACCTAAGGTTCTAGGTATTTCAAATTGTAGAGAACTTCAACTACCTAACAAAATTACTGCGAACTAGAAGTTCTTGATCGGCATTTTGTAGGACGAAACTTTCAAACTCTGGCGTATGAAAACGATTTAACGTTTTACAGATACTTACCCCGGCTTTTGAGGTACCTCAGGGTAGCCATCTTGGTCCCATAATCTTTCTTCTACCTACTGTCGACCGAATATCTCTGTCTACGCAGAAGACATGCAAATTTGCAGGCATATCTCGTCTCCGTCTGACTGTTTTTCACTGCAGGAAGACTTGGAGAGATTTTCTTAAGCTCAGACATGAAGTGATTGCAAGACAGGAGCTCTTGTGACAGAAGCTCTGACTTCTCTTAGACCAACAGTGGATACATTGAGGCATGAAATACTTATTCAAGACAAAGATTAAATCGCTGTTTCCAACCTTAGAAATCCACTTTTTCTACTAGTCCGCACCCAGATTAATACACGAATCCAAGGAGTCCCTAAAACCCTGTTAAGCTCTATCTACCAATAACTTTTATGCTTATTTTTTGAAAATTGTACTGATCTTCTCAACGAAGGTGTTTTGGCTCCACATCTGCACCTCTAGCTGCAATGACGCACTCCCTGTTTATCGGGACTTGTGATTTTTCAGTAATAAGCCGAAAGCCGGCCTTAGGCATTCTTCATATACTTCATTGTTCTTCTGGGTTGGGGTCGAAGCTTCTTGGGGCCGGGGCTGTAGTGTCCTGTTAAGAAATTTATGATCCGGCTGTCTAGTCACTCCTACTGGGGATACATTCCTAGCCAAATGTTCAATAAAACACGCCTCGTATCGAACTAAACTCGCCACTACTTTCTGATACCAAACTTTGCCATCCAAGTCATGCTGAAAAAAAGTCCTCTAACACTTTAAATATCTTCTTCGTTTCAGGCGAACTAACCGATGACGGCACCGACTTACGTTACGGACTGCCTCTGGCCCACATTCGCGCCATGGACAATCAGCTTCTCTCATTAAACAGTTCGCCGCAACTACCACTCAAAGGCAGCACTGGAGCTGTTACCGGTGGTGGTGGTGCAGCCGCCTACGGTATTCACCAACAGCAGCACAATCATCATTCCCATCATCACCATTTACATGGTAATCACCTCACTTACTCGGCGCATTTCAGAAGCTCCCTAGACAATGGATCGCCTAATTCGATGTCCCAGCAGCAATTTCTCACAGCCCAGGAGCAACAGCAGCAGCAGAACATGATGGTCGGGCATATACTGCAGCGCCAACAGCTACCGAGCCCTTCGGACCGGGACTACTCCAGCCCGTCGATAGCAGCCAGCATGGCACTTATTCAACAGCACCACCACGAGGCTAATAATCAGTCCGGGCCAGTTGTCGGTGGTGGTGGCTTTAATCAGGGCCACATTTCGCATGAGAAAACGTCAAAATCATCTAATCACTACTTCGAGGAGAATGGCATTGCGATTGGAGAGCCGGCAGGATCGGGTGAAACGACCGAAGGTGATTATGACGAGTCGATGTCGGCGAACGGTGATAACAACGAGAACGGCTCATCGGCCACCATTGATGTGACAACACCTTCGCCGCCGCTGAGCATCGGCGGGGGACTGAAGAGAAAGTCCTCATCATCGCCAGCGTCGTACGATGACTTGGACGAGAATAACGAGACGATGGCGCACACCAGCAAGCTGATGAATGGGAGCGACGGTCAAATGGGGTCCGCGGTTAATGAGCCTGCCACAGATTGCTCGAAACTCGCCGCCAATTACGGGGAGTACATCCGCGCGAGAAGTTTCGATGAGATGCAACAGCAGCAGCAGCAGCACCACCATCAACTGCATCACAGTGGAGATCCCCACCAGTCGCCGTCGCCTCATCACCACCATAATCAGCATCATCTGCAGCAGCAGCAGCGACAAATGGACGAGTACCGTTCCGCGGGAATCATGCCGCAGGAGCAGCAGGACAGACTGAACGACAACGACAGTGTGGTCAACGGCAGTTGCGCCTCGAGTGAGGACCTTAATCAGACGAACTCCAGTGAACAGGGCGAAAAGATCACCTCGGGCAGTGACGATGAAGGTAAGCGCGCGAGATCACTCACAATATCCCAACTGTCTTTTCATATGAGTCCCTTTTCCGACATGAACGACAGCGCAAGACGACTCCTGCTCAAAGAAGAAACACCGGCGCAACCGAACGACGTTCACCACCTATCAGCTGCACGAGCTGGAGCGTGCGTTCGAAAAGTCCCACTACCCGGATGTGTACTCCCGCGAGGAGCTGGCCATGAAAGTCAATCTGCCCGAAGTTCGAGTACAGGTGAGTGTCAGGCTTTTATTCGTCCTGTTTAGCATTTTCTTCTCGTCTTTCGATTTGCATTGGATTACGGCGCGAGTACTGCGCCGACATTTTATCTCTGGCAATAAAATGAAGGTAGTCTCCCGACCCAACCACACATATGACACGACACAATTGGGGAATTTATTACGATAAAGGATAATCGCGCGCAACGGCACACATGAACATTTATTTTCGTTCGATTTTTATTTGTTTTCGCTGCGCCACATTCAGGAAAATGTATCTTTTCGAAGCTGGGTAATATCTTCGTTCACGAACGACAGCGACGACGAGGACGAGTCCTGTTGTGGGTTTTCGATTTCATCGAATCAACTTAACTACGGAATTTGGTTGTAGGCAATTTCGTTTGTGGAATTTAATGCCGTCTGGCAAGTTATGCCGCATGTTACTGTGCATGTCAATGCATTGAGCATTCGATAAATGAAATTTATTTTATGTGCGGTTTTGATTTAGTTCAAGGTAATTAAATCAAATGGAGGTGAATGTGTGTCTTAGTTGTGCTGTGGAGAAATAGAACTTCAACTATAAAAGGTCGTTGTGTTCATAGTGGAGGTCGTCCTTGCTTGGATTTATTGTCGCCTTTGGTTGTGGTTAAGTATCAACAAATAAAACCAATGGATGGATGGGTATTTATGTTTGCGGATACTAATATGTTTCTAAATTAATTTTAATGTTTTGTTGATATAAATGAATAGAAATTTAGTCTTAGTGGAGGTAGGTATACCTCTTCGGCGTATCTATATTCCATACCGTTTTTTATTAACAAAATCGTTGTCGCTTATCAAAATTCTCACAAGCCCTTGTGGCCATATTATTCACTCCGGGTGCAAATAAGGTTTAAGTTAAATTTACACCCGACCATTTAATCCGCATTTTTAAACCCGATAATTTAAATTTTCACTCAAAAACATGCACCAGACCCGATGGACTAAAGATGGATTAAAACAGTTTAAGCCGATCGTAACCCGTTTTAAACCTACGTTATGTCAAATTTTACAAAAAATTACATTGGCTATTTGGTGTTTGTCACTTGGAAATTGATTTTATTTATTATGTTGGGGCCAGTTATATTTTAAAAAGCTTTAAATTATGAAATTGAGTTTAAGCCCGAGTTAAAGTACTTAAACTTGTCTCCGGAGTGCGGTTTAAATTCAATCGGATTACACGCCATCAAGTTTAAAAAACTGGGCTTATGTTCGGGTTCAACGACTGAATATTATGGACTTGGATATGATTTTTGGGTTAAACTCACTTAAATCCGGGTTTAAACTTTAACCCGGATTAAAGTGGGTGAATAATATTGCCACGGGTTAAAAAAATAGGTTTAGAAATCTCTTGGATCGATAGCTCTTCTCTATTGTTATGATTTAAAAAAAAACCTTTAATATGGAGCTTTTTCGTTGGAATAGGTTTTAAAGAGCTTTCTCCAATCACATCTTTAGTGGAATAAGTTCAGTGCATTGCACCCTGCTATCTTAGGAATTGGAATTTTCCCTATTGTCATGGCTTTGAAAAAAACTTGAATACAGAGCTTTTTCATAAAAATAAGTTTAGGCCTTTCTAAAGAGCTTTTCAAAGGGCTTTCTTCTATCACGTCTTTAATACGAGGTGGCGCAAAACTAATCACAACATCGGGAGATGTCATAATTTTTGCAAATGGCGTCGTACGTCAATCATATTTGACATTTTTGAACTAAACAGATGCAGAATAAAACAAGCAGGCAATGGAGCGCTATTCTCCGCAAGAGCGTGGAATAATTGACGTTTTAGCCCGATTTAACCATCCTAGACATCTTTCTTGGATCTACTTTGATTCGAGGGCTTATGCCAACAAGCCTCAGACAATCGCAGCCCAAGGAGAATATTTGAAAGGAATGCGAACAGTTATCATCGGAAATCTTGCGGAAGGTCATGGAAAATGCGAAAACGGGCACAAGGTGTATCAAAACAGGCGGCAGCCACTTGACGGACCATCTTTTCCACTCAACAAAAAAAAATTGTGAATGTCCAAATAAAGATTTCCGTCAGTCAAAATCATTTTTTTTTATTTAGTAAAAAAGTACTTTCAAAACAAAATTTAACGATTATTTTGAACCACCCTGTAGAATAGACACAAAGCATTGTAAAGTGCTATCTTCCATCACTCTTGCAAAAGCACATTGCAAGTTTTGTTTTTTTTTTTTGAGGAATAGGTTTAGAGCTTTCTTGACTCTACTCTTAAAAGGGTTTTACAAAAATCTTAAGGATAGGCACTTTAGAAAAGCCTTAAAATCACTCTTATTAATTTTATTTTATTTTTTGCATTGAACTAAATGGTTCTAAATGGGTTCAGAAATGTTTTGATCCAAAAAGCTTTGCTGAAAGGTGAAGAGCATTCTTCTATTGCGAAGGCGCTAATAGAGCATGTACCTATGTTGGTCTTGGGGGCCGTTAAGGTGTCGCATTTAGAGGGATATAGTTAATTTTCTTAAAACATTTATTCGAGCTGACCTCGATAGTGGGAATAATATTTGAGCCTCTAACATTTGCTTTATATTATATCGGAATAGTTGCTTCGCGGACTGAAGAACGTTTTTGCTTAATATTGAGGGTTAGGCCAAGATTTCATATCATAGTACAGTCGTCTCCAAATTAAGGCTTTATTACAGAAGGTGGGTTGAATATTTATTTCTCTCCCGTAAGACATTGACAACTGAAATGGTTTCACAGTTTTTGAAGGCTTAGCAAGAAAGTCCTCGATGGGGTACACTCTTGAATGAAGGGCTGTTACAACAGATGATGTGCATTTTCATAGGCAAATTTGTGACTTGTAAAGAAAGGATATATCTACCAAACATTTGAACAAAAAAAAATCAATAATTTTGTATAGAACTTTTAGCGTAAATGATGTCAGACTTATCGGACTTGCATGCGGGTGTGTGGTTTTACCTACGTAAAGATAGCTTAACCTTGGCCCGGGTACTGGATAGGTTTCTCTTAGTAACCTGCCCTGCTTAGCGTCTCTTAAGTAGGTTCGTAAGTATAACTGCCTACTTGTGCGATCTGAGAAAAAGTGACTGCAGAGAAACTTTTGGCTGTGTGGTAAACAAATTAATGTGTGAAGCCCCTCAAGGATTACTGTGTATGAAAAGCTGACTATTTTCGGTGAAAAAAAATTCCAAAATACTGCTCATCCATTCCAGTCGACTTTACCCTGGTTTAGTCGATTGACAAAGTTCGTCTAAATGCGACCAAGGTAAAATAAAAACAAAAAAAATAAAATGAACATGTTATTTTCGCATTTCGATTGACAAGGGAAATAATTTATGTGACACGAACCACTGCAAACCCCTCCCCGCCTGCTGCCTCTATCCACAAATATTGCTCCCAAATAACCGCACACATACTGAAAATACCCCTGGCAATAGTGGTGTGGCAGTTGGTAGTGGTGGCAGAGCAATCCACAAATTAACTATGTGTAAACATTATAAATCACTGCGTGACACAACAACCAACAATTGAAATTGTTTTCGAAATTCCTTAAGGACATAACAACCGATCGTTAACATTCTCTAAGGAGCTCATATAAGTTGGCCCCCCAACCCATATTCAATGTACTCGTAACTATGCATCCATATATAGGTATATGGTGTGTGCAATAAAAGTTATATTGTGGGAGTTTTGGGGAGACGAGACTGTATACAGTACTCACAAGTTATACACGAAACTAAAATGCGAATGAATTTGCATAAATTCGCTTTCTTCTCAATCGATTGCGGCGCGGCGGTGCTGGTGTGCGGTGTATAACAGAGAAAACACAGAGCAACGAATAATAAAGGACAAACTACATTTGCATTTTGTTTAACCGCACACGATTTTATTTTAATAAAATGAATTAGTTTAGGAAATTAGTTAATTTCCGGAATGTAATACGTGGCGATGGAATAAATTTCTGCCTCTGACATAACAATTAAAGTTGGACAGACAGAGCGCTATTTCATCGGATATCATTGGATGGAATGCGGAGGGAAATTAAATGTGAAACAATACGCACTTTTTAGAAAGGAAATCGATTTTAGTCCTTATCAAAGCTGTTATGTAGATCTAATCGCCATTTCAATTGGAAACGGAACTTTCGGAGCGTGATGATTAATTTTACCAGTGGCCTGGCCATGCAATGAACGCGGTACCTATGTCCAGTCAAAAATTTAAGAAGAACAAGTACCACATGACAGATCACAAATGAAAGCACTATTTGAATTGAGACGTGTTGAGAAAAAATGCTTGAGGAAGTGATTTTGGATTTGAATTGAATGAAAAAGGGAACATTGCTAATAAAAAACCCCAGGGTTACTTGGGCACAATGCAAGGGTTCTATAAACTGGATCTACTTCGCCATATAGCTCAAAATCAGAACACCATTTTTAGAAGAACTTTGCTTAAGAAGATGTGACATTGGGCAAGATGGACACACAACAAGCGCCACGGAAAGAATTTTAGGATCAAATCAAGAAAAATAAGCGCAAAATCACGAAAAGTTTGTCTAGTTTTAGAGCTTAGCTAAGGATCTACTAATTCACGACTTTTTATTCGCAATTCTAGAAATTGCGCGAAGTGAAGATATTGACCCTCAAAAGTCGTGAAACAACACTTTTCATTGTCAATAATGCGATCAAACGAGAAAAACATATTGTCCTAACTGATCGCAAATTGACACAAATAGTTATCAATTTAATATTACATGGATTGTAAATTGCAAAAACAATTCGTAAATTACCACTTTTCTGTTGTAAATTACGATTTCCTCCCTTAGAAAATGACAACCATTTAGTCTTGAATTGCAACTCAATAATGCTGATTTGCGACCTAACAGAAGTGGATTTACTACTTCAGAAGTTGCAATTTACAAATTTTCAATCGTAAATTGCAACTTATTTTTATCATTTTGCAGTTCATATTTTGCAATTTACGATTCTCGAGTGGTGATTTGAGGCATCACCGTCTTAAATTGAAAATGTTTTATCGTGAAATTAGAAAACTTTATTCTTAATTTACAACTTATATCTTGTGATTTACAAATCAAAATTCATATTTTTACTATTTAGGTTAATTTCGAATATACATATTTATAGTCGTATTAATAATTTTGTTTCCTCCTGATATCCAAGAAAATTATACGGCGCCATATCGTCCGGAGACAACGGGATTTGTCTGGGATGGTTTTTTGGTCTATGCTGAAATTTAAAATGCAAACAAAATAAAATTTATTTAGATGAACTTGACATTGATACGAATCTTTACAATTCTTCTCGATTACATATTTTAGAATCCATTCCAATTATTTCTTAGGTACTTACAAAATATATTCCAGAATACTTTATAATTACTATCCATACAAATTAGTTAAACAGTCCGACTGCTTCAAGCAAAGATTGAATACCGACTGCCTGTCTCTGCACCGCAACGCAATGTGCACAATGAAGATTTGGCTTCATGATTGCAGCTGTCTAGCAATAGCAATACCACATACATACATTTATCCATAAAAAGAAAGGACTTAAAAGGATTTCGATAGGTACATGGACTATGAACTGTGCATAAAAAAAATCCACACATCAGGTAGTTGATTCCATGGAAATTACAAAAAATATTTTGCAATTTACGACTTCTCTACGTCAATATACGTTTTCAGTTTCATGTGTTAAATTATTACAAGATTTTATTGATTCATCGTTCAGTTTTGATAAATCACCAAATATTTTTCGCAATTTGAGATTGTGAAGTGGTGTTTGAGAAATTGACCTATTAGAGTGGTAAATTGCGCCAAACAATCTCGCAAATCACTACAAATAAAAGAAGCTCGAATTGATACTTCTAATCGTAAATTACAACAAACAGAATTTGGTATTCTCCGCCGTTTTCAATGTCAAATTACCAATTTTTGTATCAATCCATGAAAACTACGTTGTGATTTGCGAGAAATATATAATTCGTAAATTGCAACGCCGAATAGATCCGGCTAAATTTGAGCGATGGCATAGGTTATGTTGGCTTTAAGGGCATCGGTCCGGCTCGGCGTATTGGCATAGACCTGCAACTTCAAGAAACCCAACAAGAAAAAGTCTATATAGGTCAAATCGCACGATCTTAGTGGCCGATTCACGTCACCTCTGCCAGAGATAACCACACCCTCAAACCATTTATGCAGAATGTCCATCGTGGCGTCAGCTGTGTGGCACAAAACCCATTCCTACTGGAACTTTTGAAATTTGGCCTAAGAAAAAGGTAAATATCATACTTTAGAGTTCGCCGTTGGTGATAATGGCCACACCAAAATAATTCACATAAAAGCGCAGACCAATGACGCCGCCGGCCCGAAACCCGCACCACACGGTAACGCATTGCCACCTGGTGAACCTCCTGCAGGTTGGTTTCGTCCATTATATGGCAATTTAGCTGGTTAACTTTAGCCAAAAATGCGCTTTTCGGACAAAAATGGTCTCATTTTCCAAACGCTCCGAACACCAGTCAGCGAAGAAACGAAGTTATCTATGGTAAAGTTAGTCTTTGATCTCCGTTGGATCTTGTAAGTGTGTAGGCCCAAGTCCCGACGCAAAATTCGCCAACTTGAAGCCTACGTAAGACCGACTTCTAGTGCCCGGCGGGGAACTGACTGCCGCGGGTTCTTCTGTACACCTTCACGGAGAGTGGCAGCGTTCTCGGTCGGTCGCGGTAATTTGGCATCAGTGATTGAATAACATTGGTTGCAGAAGCCTTTCTCCGTAAATACTAACTGACATTATTGAAGCGCAAGTGGAACATCGTCTCCCTATCCTTTACCAAAAGCAAATTATTCTCGCTATCTTTTCATAGTCTGCGTATAATTCCGCAATTTCACACTTCATAACCGTGCATTTAAGCGCGCCTACATCCCGTGCTCAGTTTTACCTAATTTTGCGACCACTAAAAATGGCAATTAATTTCATATCACACAACTAATTAGAAAATTAAAATTAATTATTGGCAGTAAAAACGCCGAGCTATCCACCCAAAAAATATACCTCCTTGTCGTCCTTCTGCACCAAATATGATTAATTGCAATAATTAGTGTAACTACCCTGAAAACGATCTCAACGATTCGAGCTCAGGCCATTGCGTGCGTGCGTCGGAGGAAACTAACCGCCATCGTTCAGTTGCAATTAAATTTACCGAGAAACACCGAAATGGAAATCGAATTCGAAATTCCCGTATTTATTAAGATCCGTATCAGTCTCAGTCTGAATACAGAAAGTATTCAAATGGAAAAATGCCGCACAGGGAATGTCGTTTGGCATTTAATTTAACATGTCACACGGTTTATTAGGGAGGGTGGCATTGTTCACATTTTGGCAAAAAAAAACAAAACTCAAATTAAGTTGTTGTCGTCCTTGCACGCGGTCCCATGTGGCGACGTGCTCCACGCAAAAAAAAAGAAATATTCTTACTCGTATGTGTCGCAGTTGAGATTTATTCTAAACGGAAATGATTATTGCCACAACAAATAAACAGTTCGACAATTAGATTTAATTAGGTAACAAGGCGAAGGTATCAGCGGTGGTGGTCTTTATTCGGTGCTGGGGCTTATGTACGATTTGAGGGTTTGGGCCGACCCCGACAGTCGGTATTGATGAAAGAGCGCGCGTTCACAATAATCAAATGCGAACGCAAAAAGTAACAAAAAAGTAACAAAAAGTAACAAACTGTCAAAACAATGTCTTTAGACTAATGCGCTTTATAAACATTCGGACTCGGGTGAGACATGTATTTCGAATTCTGTGGTACATACGTGCGTGTGTTCTTGTTGCGGCAGATTTGATATGACAGGTTAAGCTCATCGGTAAGATGACAGCTGGGGTAATTGTAACTTGATACATGCAGTTCATATGGGCCGTATGTGATCCGATAGTGGGTGGAGGTGGAATTTATTAAATCAAATCTTTGTTGAAATTTATCGAGTTATTTCATTTTCAAAGAAATGCCCGATGCATCAGTGCGTCAATCATCGGATGTAGAGATGATGGGATTGCGCCAACGGCAATCGATATGTGGTATCCAGTCCACGTGCCTAATCAAATTACAAATGCGATGTTCCATAAGTTTGGTGTATCGGGTGACGGCAATATGGGCTTGGTAATTAAAAGCTCCAAGTATTGCGACAGTGATAGCAATTTTGTGGAATAGAGCCAGTGTCTATACTTAGCTTTTAGAGAAGCGTAAGTTCCATTGGAATTATTAATATTGCTCGGAATAAAAAGCCTGCCAGCTGTCCTGGGATATGCAAATGTTGCGGTCGAACAATCGGCCTTATTATATCGGCTTATAAAATACAGGGTGTCCGCCGGGAAGGTATACTACTTTGTTTGTTTATAATTTTTGATTAAATGAAAGAGAATGGATCTTATATTGATAAATGTTTTATTTAATGTCGGCAATTATGTATGGAATACAATATCAGGTAAATGTCCGCCTCTGTTAGTCTCACAAATGCGAGCCCTTTTGAGCACATTTTTCATTACATTCTCACACATTTCACGCGGTATTTCCATTAATTTCATCACGAATATTTTGTTTGAGTTGCCCAAGCGTTTCTGGTTTGTTTGCATAAACCTTGTTTTTCAGATATCCCCACAAAAAGAAGTCCGGAGCAGTCAAATCAGGCGACCGTGGAGGCCAATCAACATCACCATTTCTTGAAATACCTTGGTGTGGAGCTGGTCTCGCAGTAATTCCATTGTAATCCTGGCTGTATGCGATGTGGCACCGTCTTGTTGATACCACATGTTAATCAAGCCCAAAGCATGAAGTTGTGGCGTTAAAAAGTTTTCTATCATATCACGATATCGCTCCCCATTCACAGTTACCGTTACGGCGTTTTCATTTTCAAAGAAGTAAAGTCCTGCCCAAATTGCACACCAGACTGTAACTTTTAACGGATGCAAAGGTGACTGATGAATAATTTGAGGGTTTTCCATTGCCCAGAACCGACTATTCTGTTTATTCACATATCCATTCAAATGAAAATGTGCCTCGTCACTCATTATGATTTTTTTGTCATCGTCACAGTAATCGATGATTGATTTTGATAAAATGTTTTAACGATTAAAACACGTTGGTTTATCGAATATTTCTCCATAATAAATTTGCCACGTGTCTACTTCACGACTGCCAAATATGAACTGTCAAGACTAATGTTTACCAAAATGGCGGCAAAAGAAAGTAGTATACCTTCCCGGCGGACACCCTGTATAACGAAGAAAGACTTAAAACTAAGGCTCAAATCTAAAACTCTTAAGCACGACGAAAAGGTAAGAGGGGTGCTCAAGATCAAGTTTAATGAAGGCATTGCGGCAGTTAAAATATGAAGCGGTACAGTTCAAGTTGACCTTTCTTGGCCTTCAAAAGATTATAGAAGCTTTGGTGATAAATAGGTCGATTGTCTGCTAAAAGAATTAATTAAATCAAATAAATATGTAAGTAGTTGACCCAACAGGTCCGTATAGGATCTAGGCGTAAGTCTTAACAAACATTCGTTCACGCAAGTTCCTACTTTTGGGAAATTTGATGGCGACAAAAGTTACGAGGGTAAGTGTTAAAGGGTGAGTTGGGAGAGGATGAATACGCACCTCAAGGTTGTTTAAGTTTTAGGGCGTCCCATTTTAATAGAAGCAATCCAAGATAGACCACAACTATTAATCCGATTTCGGGCACATGAACTCGCTAAAATACACACTCAAAGAAAAAGTTTTATAGTGAGATCCAGAGTCAAAATTTTGTACGAAGAAACAATTTCGCGTGGACAAAACTTTGCTGGATGTAGCTTCGAAAACGGGAGGAAACGTGAAACGGCGAAATCGACACAGTTTCTAGAAAGAACCATTCTAAATGGACGGTAAAATCCAAGACTTCCGTCCACCTGAAGTGAGGATTGCAATATCCAAACAAAGCTGCCGAACCGGATAGCTTACCTGAATCCCAACTTTTTAGGACAACGGGAGATGACAGAGAGCACACATCAGCTCGTCTCCAAGATTTGGTCCGAAGAATATATGGAGCCTTAGCCTGCAAAAAAAAAGGAGACCCTCTCTAAATGCGGAAACTATAGCGACATCCGTCTTCTCATCATTAAATACAACATCTTGCCCGCTGTATTGTAAGAACACCTGAAACTATTCCCGGACGATCTGATTGGTCCCTGAGGATCTCGTTTTATATGAACAAAAATTCTAAACTTATGAAATGGACTTCCCTACGTGTATGCACTTATTGAACACTTTGGTGCGCACTGGCATCTGACTGACTGACTGCTTATTTCAAAATGAGACTGCAGCTGCCGTTTGCGTTCGCGTTACAGTCAACGAAACAAACAGTAAATTTGAAATTGAGGACGTCAAATGTGGCATAAGTCTGGGCTCTTTATAAAGACCGGTTTTGTTTGCAAAAGTTCCATAGCTCTAAGAAACCGATAATGCAAAAGATGCCGCATATGAAATTCTATATTTCTACTCCAATTACCTCCCCGGAGCGGTATACCACTCGTATTCATACATCCCCTTTACCAGTAGCTCAATTTTCATGTCACAACAACTTGCCGCCAAATTAAAGTTCCTGTGTCGCTAATAGATGAATGGCTACATAGGCACAAACAAAACTAACGACGTAAATATCCTCATAACCAACTCCCGAGACAAAGTCTCCCGAATGCACCTTAACTGGTATAAAACCGCTGGAATAGCCCCATAAATTGAGCACAGAATTGCGCTCCTTTCCAGACGGCGTACAATAAAATAGCTGCAGTTCCTTAACCAAAATATAAATTGAGACAAATTTATATTTCACCCTGGCTGTTACACACCGCGAGTTGCTGCAGACGTTTGGCTCACACACGAGTAAGATTTTATTTTCGTATTTCATGTGGGAAAATTCCCGTAAGGCTTCGAGGGCGATGAGCATAAAGGGAATAAACGCTTTCTCGTTACTGCTTTTGGTTTTTTCTCCTTAGAAAGGGTTGAACGGGGGGCCAAGGACGTGGCATGGGGGCAGGGGTCATATGCAATTGAATGAAAATATCCCTGCGAGTGAAAATTGGATAAGTCTTTCATTTTGTTGCGGGGGTAGGCAAACGGGTATACGAAAGCGCGACAAAGTTTCTTTTCCGCATTTGTGGTTCCACATGCAATTTACCTTTGGTTATTTATTTTATTATTTTGGATAGGCTAGGATAAGTCACAACCTCAACAACAACAATAAATAGGAAAAAATATCAAATTTCGTGATGTGACAAATTTGATTTTTCTTTTTTGTACTTTATTGACTAAACATTACGGACAGGAAGTTGTAAGGGCTTATTTGATTTTTGGCGGGAATTTTAGTGAGTGGATGGGTGATTGTTTTCGGCTGGCGGATGAACATGTTGTGTAATAATTTGTGAAATCGTTCAGGAGTGCTGGAGGTGGAAATTAATTTAATCGTGTCTTTTATAAAGTCAGCAGTTCTTGATGTTTCTTCAGGCACCTTTGGAGTGGCGGATGGAGTAGAATGTTGGGTAGGCGGTTATAGAACAGTCTTTGGAGGCAATGGCGGGGGAAATAGTGCCAATGAAGAGGCTTGATGTGATTTCAGAAGGAGTTCAACGAATAGGTCGTCTGAAACTGGTATAGGTATTTGGAGGTACTCCTTCCTTTTAGTAGTAGACATCAGATGTTTTTTGTGGCAGTTATTCCTACGCTCAATTGGTGCATAAAACTTTACAGGAGGTAAAAAATTTGTTGAAAATTCTATATCTCTTTCAGTACTTACAGGTTAAATATGTATAGACATTGGATACTATATAAAGTATCACCAATTCCTTGTTTAGATAGTTGTGATTTGCTTTTCAAGCGATTGACATTATTCTTTAACCTTTTGCTGTAATAATTTTGGTATTTGATTAGACTTGTTTTATTTAGCACGGGCTTTTTTAACAAAATTTACTTCCTTAGGGTGGACCTTACCATTATCAGTCCCACTGATGACTTGGGCCTCAACCAATACTCAAGTCATCGCTATTCATATAAAAAGTGTTTTTTTGAAGACGTTTGTTTTCGAATTTGCAACACTTTTTCCAGCAACAAGCAATTTTTGACATCTGACAGCTGATTTATGATTTATGCTCACCTTGGCTTGTTATTTCATCAGGAGATGTCGTACATTTATAACTTGACCACGAATATAGAGCAAATCTTCAGATTTAAGACTTAGGCTGCTACAAAAATTAGTCAAATATACGACTTCCCGATTGAGCTTAATTTGTTGCGGCTCCTAATATAACCAGAAGATATATAGGTACTAAAACATTTGCAATGGTATAGAATTACCTTTCTCATGCAGTAAATTTCATGTTCACTGTTCATGTTCATTTTGGAGTTCCGTACCCCCTGTACTACTATTGTTGTTTTTGAACAAATTTTTGAGATGAACCCACTTTAGATGCATTGTATTGTTGTGCCATGACTACTATTTATCACATTATTGTGAGACGTACTACCATTGGAACAATTTTAGTACTAATTTCCACTGCAATGAGAACTCTGCCTAATCGAAAGAGGGGGAACTCTCCTAAGGCCAGCCTTAATATATTGTGGTCAGAATGGAAGACTTTTTAAAACTATATTAGAGTAAGCTATACTCGCCCTGCCTTAGAAGACTGATACGAACTTTTCTGATTCTCTGTCGATGTCGTTATTTGACTTTTAGAATTTGCTCCTAATCTTATAGCAAAAAAAAATTCGAGCACCAATTTTTGGTGTGTAATTGACTTCTAGGACGGATTTCGAATTTGTTTCTTGTCAACTTTGCACATTTGACTTATTTACCAGTACTTACAGGTTGAAATTCTCTGAGTTGTCTCGTGCCAAGAGAGGAACTTCTAGTTGGTCGCAATTAAATCGAGTATTTGAACCGCGTACACGAATGAACCTAATATCGGCAACAGAGGAGCCAATTTTGTATGGAATTGATTTTAATTACACTAAAGCCCAACATAATACAATTAGAAATGGATGATAAGAGTTAATCAAATTACTCTAGAAACATTGCTTTCAAAACGAACTAATCAGAGGTCTCTCCGTCGCCTTTGCTAGCATCCACGCTTTTGTGCTGAAGGCAGGGCTGCCAGAATTTAGTTTGCTTTAAAAAAAAGAAGCCCAAAATCGTTGAAAATGTTCCTTCAGTACTTTACCCACTTCCACTTACGCATCTCACTTATGAGCGCAGCGATTTTTTTTTTTAATTTGACATCTATCGTCTGCAATTGGTCTTTGAGGCTTGTGAGTTGTGACAAATTAAAGAGCCTGAAAAATAAATTGGTGTGCCTCCAAGTTGAACGACTATTCAATGTCGCTTGAATGCAGTAAGAGTGCTGCCAAATTTTAAAAGTGCGGGTTTGTTTTGAAAATATTTCTTTTTTTTAATTTTGTGAAGGAATAAAACTAGCAAAATTTGCACAAAATTTGTCAAACGATATATAGCCCAATATTATGTTGGCCGCTCATGGAAGAAATTTTTTTTTTTTTTTTCAAAAGATAGCCCAAAATACGACAAAGCGCCCAATCTGACAGCCCTGGATGTAGGTAGTGCAGGACTGATAGGCCGACGGTCTTACACGGAGACTACTACAGTCCACAGAAACTAGAAGGAAGCTTTCCTTAAATTTGCAAAGTACTGTACGCAGAGTTTATACCAAAGCCATGGCAGACAAAGTTTCTAACTACCTTGGAGTAATAGACGTCTGTAGCGTGTCCTTCGTTTTGCGTTAATAGACGACTTAATCAATACTCGCCGCTTCTGTCCCAAAATTTGCAAATGCACAAATGACAACTAACCGGGGTCTACCATTGCATCAATGTCACCAGCTAATGAAAGTTGTCGCACAGACTTCTGAAAGATGATGCCATTCGTGTAGAATTGAAATTTTCGTAAAATTTTCTGAAAAACAAAGTTGAAAAGGTCACATTCGCATCACCCTACTTTTTTTGACATCAAAAGTCTCGTTGAAAGAATTTTGGGGCAGATATTGTTTTTCATTGTCATTCGGAACAACCTGTCGAATTTGGCTATGGCTGGTCTAGAAAAATGCTATCATATGCGGTGTTGAAATCGATAAAAATAGGGTGAGTATCGAACTGGCCACTTTCGGTTTACTCCAGGATTTGCCGTAAATTGAATATTTGATTTTACTACTTAAAAACTTAGTACGACAAATGGTACATGCGGAAGGCCCAGGGTCCTGTATAAAATGGTATGGAACTGGCGCTGTTTGAACTTCTGCATTTTTGTAAAATTCGAAGCATACATTTAACACAATTTGCGCCTATAACGCTAAAAATTATTCGCTTTTCAAAAGTAAAACAACTCAAACAAAAAGTATAATTCAGTCCGACATTTCACAATTCAAAACAATGGCATATAGAACGAAACCTGAAACACTTTCCAAACAGTTCTCTCACTCTCACAATAAAAAAAAAAAAAAGCCGAAATTGTGTTTGGCGAAATTATTCTTTGATTTTCTGGCCCATTAAATAATAAACATAATAAACAGTCCATCGAGGGCGACTACAGCTCCCTTTGTCGATGTACATTGCATCTCGAATACAATTGAATTATTTCCGTCATCACAGCATAAACTCTATTATAAACATATTTACAACAAAAAATGTTTCACCCCCCGAATAATGGATTTATTGCGCTTCAAAACTTTCCGTACTCTATTTATATGCTTTGACGGCGAACCCTTCACAGGCCGGCGTGCTTTAGTAATGATTTGGGGGTGGTTGAAGGTTGAAGGTATATATATTTTGCAGACAGCAATTATGACCACATTCGGCTCGCATCACTGACAAATTATGACGTTTATCGGTTTAAACACACTCTGAACAAGTCGAGTGCACCAAATGAATAAAAACGTTGAATAGGGGTGGCGAATGGTGATGCTGATCGCGATGAATAGCCCACTCGAGATAAGGGTTGACTCGAATGGATGGCTGGTTTTCATTCACTCCTTGACATGAGGTTTTGACTTCGTCTCACATTGAGAGAGCCGAAAAATCGTTACAATTCCGTTTTGTATCGAGAATGTCAAGTGTTTCCAAACATGCCCGTAACTTTGTGGCAATAGAGGGTGGC
The DNA here is from genome assembly GCA_951230905.1 of Cheilosia variabilis. Classification (NCBI taxonomy): domain Eukaryota; kingdom Metazoa; phylum Arthropoda; class Insecta; order Diptera; family Syrphidae; genus Cheilosia; species Cheilosia variabilis. Next base: position 19,970,029 of record OX579679.1, on the reverse strand, counting down.
GGATATGGGTCCCTGAAGTGCTCGCCTCTACACTGAGCGCTTGATTCAATTTGAACCGGGTAAATGCCCTCTAATGACTTGCACATCTGTTAACTGGTGCCATTATGTTGAGTTTAATATTTTTTGATCTTCCAATAGAGTTTGATTTGTATGTAAAGGTGGCTAGGGGTGTCTCGAAATATTCCAAGGAAATCAAATGAAAGTTTGAGTTGAGATTTATTTTCGCGACAGCTTCACGGGGTGACTTGTGCTGTAATGTGTTTTGATGTTTGTAAATTCAATTTAAGATTTAAATGCAATTTTGAAAAAGAAACAAGCTTGGGGGGTTTTTTTTTTTTTTTTTTTTTTCTGACGCGTTGGTAGACATTTAAAGGGGGCTTGCAAGCACAACATCTGTGAAAAGTAAATCGAACGCAAGGTGTCGAATAGTATTAAGTTGCTCTCTTTTTAACTAAAGCTTTGAAATAATTTCTCCAGCTATTGCTTGAAGTCTTAGAAGAGAACTCTAAGTAACAAGCAAACTAAGGCTTATTAGAGTCCAGATAAAGTTGTAAAGGGGGAGCCCAGTGGAATCAATTTTAGCTAAAATTTGAACAATCCGAGACAAATTTTGAAAAAAAAAATTGGTAGTAAAGAGGAAATTCCTACTGGGAAATTTCAGCTAATTTAAACTTTTTTCATTCGACAAGACCATTTTAACCCAGCAATCTGGTATACTATCGACCCGCAATCAAATAGAAGCGCGGAAAAAGCTGCTTTTTTGACATAGGCCTGATACTACCATAAGCGCCAAAATGTGACTTATTCGCGTTGAATGGCGTGATAAAATTAGGGTTTTGAATGCAAAATCTAGCTTGCGGAGGAACCACCACGATGAAGTCAACTCCAATCGTCGGACTTAAGGCTATTTTTAAAATGCTTCCACTAGACATCTTTGCCCAATCATCGGCAGGCATAAGTGTCACCAGAATCAGCCAATCAACGGACAAGAAATCTGATGACACAAGTGATTGAACTATCCTATACAGAAATAAGTCGGCCATGTTCTAATCACGGACTACATCAAGCCATACCTAGTTTACAAAACGCTTCTTGGGTTGCCATCCCCGCAGGGAAGAATGAAAAGATGAACTCAGAGCCAATATAGCCGTCAAAAATAGATACCAGGCTAGGTGTCTTTGTTAATATCGCCCGGACCGTAGAAGTGCCTTTCAAGCGGAACTATTGGCAGTGACCAGAGGGAGTCTGCGGATGGTGTGACCTTCTTTATTGACAGCCGGGCAGCTATAAAAAACCCTTAACTCCACCATAAATAAAATCAACCCTTGTGGCCCTGCTGGATCCATGTACATAATGCTATCCCAGGCAATGAGAAGGCGGACAAACAAGCAAGAAAAGCTTCGAAAAATGTTTGAGAAAGAGCGGACACCTCTGTGAACATTTGGGGAAAGAAACACAATAGAGGCGAACGCCAGATGGACCGCCTTGGATGAGTGTTGATTCCCTTTGCGACCGGGACCAGGACCGAGAGACTAGTGTCAAATGGCATAAAACCTCCTTCTACGCTCGTAGGAAATAATACTCTGTGGAATGGGGAAAATGCGACTGACGGAAGAAGAACTTTGCAGAAACATATCTTACTTCAGATGTCGCTGCTCTGTTTCTACTCAGTTTCCAAAAACTCCTTGGGATGTTCTTCCTCCATAAAATAGATCAGATAAAATCATCAACTTCTTCAAATCCTCAGGGTGCTTTGAATGTATCAGCGCAGTAAGTAGTTAATTACAGCAACTATACACAGGGTTATTACGGGTAAGGGACAACCTCATTTTTTTTCATTTCGAAGATCGCATTTGAATCCCTGTGCTGGCTTTCATTTTGAAAGAGGCTTAGTCGATTTTTGCAAAACCTAGATTGCTGCGAAAGTTGGCTATCAAGTCTTTCAATATTTTCACCGGCCTTACCTAAAATACGACGCATGCTGTTCTTCGATAAGGATTAGTTGACGAGCGATGACTGCGATGATTTGCGATATTTAGTCAAAATTACATATTCAAAAAGTAATACCATTTGCACTGTATAAGCGGATGCCGCCCAAGCTCTCAACAAAATTCTTTAATCAATGATACCCTTTAAACCTGCTGGGGGTTTAACTGTAATTACTGAGAAAGAATCTTTTTTGTCCTAAACCATATTCGTGCACCAAAATTCCCATAGACATCCAACTAAAAGGAAGAAAAACTTGTGAAAATTTGTTGCCGGGAAATTCAATTTGCTGCAAATTTATTTCATCTTCTTTCGGTTTCAGTTATCACAAATTGAATAGAATGCGACAGGGAGAAAAAATGAGATCCCTATTTCATTAGGTGCATTTCGAAGATGATATAAAAATGTCCTTACATCGGAAGTTCAATTTTGCCCCTTTGCCAGTGAGTATCCTCAAAACTTTTTCTATTTCATATCATAAATTGCTGGAAAACATGTCGACTCTTTTACCCCCACCCCTGGGTTAAATAAGGCGAATAATTTCACAAAACCAATGAAGGTGACAGTGAAATTCCCTTCGTCCTTTTCCACACAAATTGAGATAATGCCACTAATTAACTACACTTAATCAATCTCTCGCCCTGACATCGCCTTAATTAACCCTTCTTCCCGCAAGCCGTATGGCCCAACCGCACTAGGATGCCAAACAAACTATACACAAGATAGTTTCTAACTTTGCAGCACCCCCACACAAAAGGGTTATCCTTCACTGGACATAAAGACATCTATTAGATGAATAGTATCCCATTTGATTGTGTTTAACGTAGCGAATGATTGCCGTTCACATTTATTACTCGAACCACCATCGCATCGGTCGGAGTGGGCTGTGTATAAACCCTAATAGAGTAAGGGTGTCAATGGCAAGGGTGAGTGGAAAAATTCCATTACTGCCATTATGATGTTCCGTTCCGTCTTTCTTGGGTGTTCTATATGTGCGACGAATGAGAGGAAGAAAATGTTCTCGCAGACGTTGTCGGTTATCTATGCGCTGTTGGCTGGATGACAAGGATACGAACGGAATGAAGTTGCACTCTCGAAGCATATGGCTGCGGTCACACCATCAAAATTGAATTTTTCGCATGAATGTCCGGATCGTTGGGATATTCGGATGTAATCCAGCGAGAAAAATCGGAGGATATAAATTATTGCAAACAATATAAATCATTAAGTGGGATCAGCTCAATTCGCCGGGGTTATGAGTGTGATTGCGGTGGGCGTTCCACTAAATATTTCGAATTGTTCATTTGTCATTCGGAGGATGATGTGGCGACTTATTGCGAGACATCATCATTAGGATTTGGATGCGTTTTATGTGGGTGAGTTGTTTCTAAATTACACTCTCCAACAGCTGCATGTAGACGCGTAGATAACTTACCTGGTTATGGAGCTAGGAAGGTTCTTCAAAGGTCAGGGGAACTGTCCTTTACATTTAGACGGGAAGATCAGTATAAAAATAGACTGCATATTTATTTGTCGTCGATTAACGTGCATTTCCAGGGGTGAATTACTGCAAACAAATTAAATTAAAGTTAACAGAGTTTTTGATCTTTGAAAATGAAAATTCGATTCAATTTTGGCGACTGCTAGGTAGGTTTAGTCTCGGTTACTTATATCCCTGCGCCGGTATAGCATATTCATAAAATATATGCTCGGAGAAAAAACAAAAAAGGGAGAAAAACACGAGTTTCAAATCGCTTGGTAACTTTTTGAAAAACCGTAAAAATAACAATTAAAACTCTTCAAAAAACATGTTAAAAAACGCGTCCAAAAAAACACAATCACATAGCGTAAAATACCGCATCAAAATAATACAAAAACACGTTGAAGTGCACACAAAAAATGCAACAGAAAAAGGGTTCAAAAGCGCCCTAAAAAAACACCAACAAATTAAAGAAGAGGGCCTCAAAAATCAGGCATTGTTGAGCGGCAAAAAGCCCATCTAAAAATCTGTACAAAAATGGAATAAAACACAGTAAAACCACATCAAGAAAGGAAGACTTCAAATACGCATCAAAAACACAATGAAATTGCAAAAAAAACGCAATAGGAATAGTAACGCATAAAAAAACGCGTTGAAAAATACCCTAAGAAGCGTCAAAAACTTTATGAATAAAACCTGACAAAAACGCTTAAAAAAATATAAAAAGAATTACATACAAAAGGCGTGAAGGAGCATATTAAAAGGAGTCAAAAACGCATAAAAACCTGCATTAAAAGAAGCAACAAAACCGCATAAGAAAGCACAATAGCTGGCAGAACCCCCTAACCGCTCGTTCAAATGTAATAATCCAATATTTTAAATACTTTTGACGCACATGGGTTAATTGCAAGAATAGTGAACTTCATGTGACGTAATATTCAATAGGAAAAAAGCCATTCCCATGTTTGGTAATTTGTTATGATAAGTAGATACATAACTATATCCAAAGGCAAATATTTTTTAAATAGCTAGCAGGGGGATTAATGTTTTGTGGTTAGTGCGTTGAGCCATGGAGTGCTGGGTCTCATATTCGAACTCTGGATAGCGCACTTTTAGTTCTTTACATCTGTTTAACATCCGAGAGTACAATTGTCTTGAGAAGGCTTCCCAATTCAGACTTTCTGCGTAAAAACTGTAGATCTTTACTATTCTTCGCGAAAATATAACCTAATAGTTTCTGCCCTCATGCGCCTGTTGCAACAACTAATTATTTAAATATTGATATGGAGAAACAACAAGTCAACTACAACATCCTGAAGTCAGTTCGCAAAACGCAGTTTGAAAGCACAAACTGTTTTCTGTTGGAAGCAAAAATTGCTGCTAGAAATTCATCTGAAGGGTACGTCAAATCAATCTGTTGCTACCTGTTCTTGTTTCACCTCGTTTGACGAAAAAAAACCCACAACAGGCAATTCCCAGTCACAACACCTCTTTAATCATTCACAATGGACTGCCTTCCACCGGGAAGTCAGCCCATACAATCAAAATCCCATTCCATCGGAATGAAAATTAAACTACCCCCACCAGGTATATCCTGTATCACAATTCAATTGCACTATCCACATACCCAGTCTGGTGCGTGGTCAAAGCAATTACCACTGCGCCATATTTAACTGGGCAAAACGAATTAATGTCCCACAAGCAAATAACCGCTCACATATCCCTAACATGACTATTCATATTATCCCTCCAGATTACCATCGCCAAACTGTACGAGAATGCGTTTCGTTGTCGTCACAAACTCCCAAAGTGACCACTAAATAACCTTTCAGCACAAGTCCCTGGGGCTTGCCGGTTCACCTCGTAATAAAGTGACCGCAGCCGACCGCTCTCTCATTATATGTATTTTATATTAAGAACAATTTATTCCCCACCCCTCTGTGTGCTCTACATACATGTAATTTGGGTTATGATGACAGGACTCGCTGATGGCATATGTTGGAGACAGATTTCAAGTGATTTATTGTCCAAAAACTGAGAAAGATGCCAAAGTGGCCAACGGAGTGGGGCCCATTTCGTGATAATTGAAAATAAAGCTTCCTTTCAGTGGCTCGACAGTCGGTTACTAAACGTCACGCAACCATATCGCCGCAATAAAAACTTACCTCGACAAGAATGAAATGATTTCCTCAGACTTGGGCGAACAACTCGAAGGAAATAAAAGGGATATTCCCACGTCGTCGTCGTTATTGTTGCTGCCATATCCTGTTTATCTACAGCATATTGAGTTACATTAGCGGCGCACGAACACGATGGTGTGTGATAGAGTTAATCAGCTTTTTGGTTGGCGCTAAATTCTTGTGGTTTTACTAAACTGACACCTTTTTTCGGGAACCACCCGGCTTCTGTTCCGTATACGAGTAAATGGCGACAGTTACAATGAGAACGTTGTTTGTGCGAATATAACTATAATCGTAAATTTTTACGTGTTAATAGGTGCAATTCTTTGTTTACGCTTCATTTACACAGTGAGGCGGCGTTTTATTGCCCGCGTTGTAATTAAATCAAATATTTGCATTCCTTCGAGTTTATTACCGGATTTTTGTCATGTTGGTTGGGGGAGACCTCCTCCCTTATTACAGGAACGAACGGAGATGTCACCGATTCGGAATCACGTAAGATAGTAAACTAGTCGTAAATTTAATTGTTCTCCTTTACGAGCGCAATCAAATAATGCGTATTTGTGGATGTAAGTAGGTGCGGATGTGTCTAAGGTAATAGAGAAATATTCCAGCTACCCAAAACCTTGGCTGTTACCTTCCTGAATGAAAAGAAGGATCAAATGAAAGCAGCAGGCCACTATCTATAGCTACCAATCAATATTATTGAATTCAATGCTATGCAGAGGCCTGCGACTGACATTTTAATATATCATTAAATACAAATTTCAATAACGGTTAGTCCTGTCGAGATGATGAATGTGTGTGTGTGTTTTTTTGGGATGTATTTTTTGAAACGTTTCTAAGGCGACGCAAATGTTCTGTTACCAATGTTCCGACACCAGTGTTCGCGTTGCCAACCACTTTTGACGAAAATATGCCTAACTCGAAAAAAGAGATGACTTTTTCATTAATATAATATTTTTTTTGATAAAGTGCAACAGTAAATCAAAAATTAAACACAAATATAAAAAAAACTAAGCAAAAACAATTTTTATTTATACAACAAACAGCTTTCAAACTTGATTCCAATTTCAGCCCACTTACTGGAAGTGGAAGCTGAAATTATTTTTAAGGAATGACAGGTAGAGTTTCGGAAAATGTACAGAGTTTGAAGGTGGAAACGCATTCTTTAAGACCGAGGTTACATTTATAATTTTTTTTTTTTGGCAAAGATTTTTTAAGTACATATGTTTAAAAAATTAAAAAGTCAGTATGTTGCATTAAAAGAAAAACTTAAAAGATGTTTAAAATAAAAAAAGATGCATTTTTGAAAAAAAAAAAAACAAGCCTTAAAGCCTTAACTAATGAAAATGAAGTAATGCCTAAAAGGCATGAAAAGCCTTAGTTGGAATGGCTGCCTTTGTATATAAGTAAGAAAAAGTGAAAGAAAAAGCAAGATAGTTAAATGACTCCTCTGAAGATGGAAAAGTAGAAGAAGACAGAATTCGAAAAAAACAGAGAAAAATGTACTCTTTTTACTAGTAGTGGGGGGGGGGATGGGAATCGTGGTGCTATCATAAACTAGGAATTAAATAGACCAATAATTCCAGCTTCCACTTGTAGTAAGTGGAATGAATTTGGAAACAAATTTGAAAGCAATTTATATTTTTTATATTTGCGCTTAATGTTTGATTTATTGTTCCACTTTATCCAACAAAAATAATTTAAGCATTATTTTATTGAAATATGCATTGAGAATTTATATTTTTGCTGCTACACATGCGTTCACAGATAGGCAATTTAAGAGCGAATTTTATTTTCAAAATCGGGTAGGGAGCTGAAGGTTTCACAAGTTTCATTGGTATTCATTTCAAAGAATACTAATTAATTTAACTTCATATTTCATGTATTTGTAATTTTACGTTTCAAGCAATAGATTGTAATTTTTGTACGTAAAATAATATGCATTATTTTTCATGTACAATAGCGCATTAAACGAAAATGAAAATTGTAATATAATTTTTGTAGAGTAGTAGTTTATAGTAATGAATGAAAAACACTTCATTTAAAAGTATTTCCTGCACAATGAAATATTTTCTGACGATTCAAAAAATATTTCTTGACGATTCCAAAAATACACACGTAATTGTTCAAGTTTTAACTTCTGTCGGTACTTCCGGAGTGCCACAATTTTTTTTGTTGAAGTATTTGATGGTTTTTCAGCATCCTTTACGCCTCTTTTTAATACTGTCTGAGATACCCATTATACGTTTTTTGACGCATTTCTGTTATGTTTACCATGCGCTTTTTTAAGCGTTTCAAGAAGTGTTTTTCAAGAATTTGAGTGTTTTTTGCGCGTTTTAATGGGCTTTTTAAGAGTTTTTTTAAGCGTGTAATTGATGTCATTTTCAGCATGGTTTTTGGGCCGCTTTTAATTTGAATGCTTTTGCTTTCTGGCATGTTTCTATGCGTTTTTGGAAGCTTTTTATTGAATTGCTCAGAGCGTTTTTTACGCGTCTCTTATCGCGTTATTTGATGAAAATTTCTTCTGTAATCCCTTTATAAAGTACTTCTTGAAACCTGTTGTAGCTACACTCTAATGAGGATGTTTAAATGTGGTCGCACTTTAGCTCCAGCAACAAGTAATTATAACTGAACTTTAGGAAAAGAAAGCTGACACACGCAGGGGCAAACATATTATACACAAAAACAGGAGCAAGAGCGGCAACAACAATACCAACAAATAGCCCCTATAAGTGGATGCCGTAAGCCCCGGAACAACCAGATAAGAAATACCGACTCTAGCCCACATAAGTGCTTCCTTTTCACCATACAACATTTATTTTCTGGACCCATACAATTCACACGCCCTTATTGTAAGGAAAAGCGACAAAGCCGATAAAGGGAGATCAAGTCCATTTGTCCATTAAGTAATAATATTGAACAATTTTTGTGGCCTACGTCCCTTTCTTTCAAATGGCTCTTAATTACAATTATACCCGGCCTCACGTTGCCAACTAACGCCCGTGCACTAACAGATAAACCTGCTCGCACCTGTATCACGCTTTCATACAGTCGTAGATCCCAGCTAACTAAAAAAAAGCATCAAAGTTTGTGTTTCTTTGGCAAAAAGCCTTGCTCCGAGGAATAGTTATTTTTCGAACTTACACTCTTTTTTATATAAAATTCTCTATTGTGACCTGCAAAATATATAAGGAGATAGGTGATTGATAAATTGTTTTCTTAGTATAAGGGTCATTATATCAGTAAGCACGCGACTATACAAGAATGAAATCAGTTGTCAGTTCTATTGCACTTCAAAGTGAGCTTGGCGAATCTTCATTTTGATAGTCCGATCCATTGTGAATCGACCAATTTCATTTTTTTATCTATGTGGGTCACAAAATTTATCAACCATATTCATAATTATTCAAATTGTAGGCTCCCCTGCATGGAACTAATTATCATTTTTAGTGACCAGCTTAGATAGTTCAAATTCACAATAGCAATTAGTTTTTTCTATACGAAATCAGTCACTGTGACCAATAATAAATCGAAGTAACTCTAAAAATGTTCTATTATTAAGGTCCAATTGATTTAATCCTCATTGGCACTCTTACAATTTTATTATGAGTGAAGAGAAGAAATTTGCCATAAATCAAAACAAAAATGTCCCCGCGAACTGCAAATTGATCTTAAACACCCGACAAATTTCGAAAGTGTGTTCCGGATTAATTTCTCACCCAATTACATGTCCATGCTCAAGTTGCAGCACGAAAAGACCAACCGACAGCACACGTTCCTCATTATATTGAAAAGAAGATGTTACACGCAGTTTAGTTGTTCACCCCCCACTTCGGTATAAAATTCCATGAAATCTCTCATACAGAAGGTACAAGGGATGCGCCCTAAATAGAAAATAAAACACCAACGCCAAAAAAAGGGGATGAAATCGGATGCCAGTCAAACGAAACTCAAAGGATTTGCACGAACAAATTCCTTCTTTACTACTATCCTCACCCACATATCGAGAAAGGACATCGTTCGCCATCGGCATTGTCAAAAATTCAATATCGCACAACAGCTCAAACTGGGTCGAGGTGGATGTTTGTTTGTTTGATCGCTGTGCGCGGCTAAATGCAAAGCGAATCCTTGATTATCCCATTTTAATTGATTGCGACACGAATGTGACCTTCGACTGTTGGGTATCTGTCAGTAAGCGGTACTATCCAAAGGATTTCATCGCACAAGAGCTGAAGAACTGCGGAAAATGTTCGGATCACTCACGATCTGCGCGGTATCTAATTGAATGAGTGTACTTGGATTCTGAAACTTGATACCCAATACCAGGAGTTGTGTGTAATTCGAGACTGCGCAAAGGTAGGCTATAGGTACTGTGTGCCAGTCGACGTTGTGATGGCGGCAGCTCTTTTGCGGCTCCACGATGAATGGCAGCGGCAAGCTTTATGAATTAAAAAAGCACATGCCTCGCTGCGAATGCGGAGCGGGACTGGCGGTTAACATTCAGGGCTCACGAGTTTAGCTGGAGAAAGTTTTATGTGAACAAATGAATTTATTTATGGGAAAATAGAAATCCTTTTCTGTCTGTCAAATAGTGGCGTTAATTAGGTTCACTCCATGTCACGGGCATAATTCAATAGGGTGGCTAGTTTCGGCAGATGGTTAATTACTACACCCCTACACAAGTTTACCCTCATCTGGTTGTAGGTACATAAATAATATAGCTCATTGGAGTGTGGTCATAATGGGTGAAAAAAGAATACTGACGTTGATATTGTGTGAACAATGAACGAGTAATAACCAACAAATTCACTGTACGTTTAACCCTTGTTTACACAACTTGACGTTTGAAATTTATTCAATTGTTCTGAGTCAAGTGTCAAATTTTCGAAATAAGCTAAATTGCATGAAAGGCGAAAGAGGACAACATTGGCAACTGTGGTGGCTATTAGGCTTTGTAAAGTTTCAAACAATGGTGGACTTTACTATTTCCGGTGCCATTTGTGCTCAAGGAACAGTCATACAGTTTGGCAGTCGCTGCGAAGTTCGTTTTTAAAATCAGGACGTTCATTTGATAGCAATGTCAATAAATATGAGATGTGCCCATTATACTGTTATTCAGCATTTTACCAGCTGTCACCTGTCAAAAATTGTATGAATTTCAACAATAATTTGGCTCTGTGGAAAAAATATTTAAATAACAAATAAAACAGCTCGCCCAGGGAGCACATTTCGTATATCAACGATCGTCTAAATGATCACCAAAATAAGCCATATTCTGCTCGAGTTTTTTTTTTGACAAACGTCAAAGCTTTCACTAGGTTCGTTCGCCTACGCGGTTTGAATCGAACGCAATCGATATAAATCGATCGCAATCGCACAAAGTCTATACACGTACTCATCAAAAATGAGAGAAAAAGAGAAAATTAGCAAAATAACGAGTAACTTGCAGTTCCTCTCTTGGCTCGAAACAGCTCAGAGAATTTCAGCCGGCAAGTACTGATAAAAATGTCAAATGCGCAAAATTGACAGGAAACAAATTCACAATTCGTTTTAAAAATCAATTGTACACAAAAATAAAATATCTGAAAATAAAGCAAATTCGGTGGTGGTCGAATGTTCTCCTAGAACGTTTCATATGTTTCAAAAAGGTAAGCTATAAATTTATTTGTGACGTGGACTCGATTTCAAAGATTTAAGTGGCTCAAAGTAGCTCGAAGTGTATCCACGTACTTTGGAGTATATTTTCAGCTCTCTGAGAGAGTTTCGCTCTATTTTTCGAGTTTGACAGATTTTTAGTGCTTGGCTCGTGAATGTACGCGAATGGACCTATTAGGTATATTTGTGGAAAATGAACTGGATTAAGCTTTCAAACTTGTAATTTAGCACTTACTTGCTAGTTTTGGAGGTCTCTCGTTTCGACGATAATCGTCTGAAAAGTTACGGAATAAGTGCCCAGGTCTTCCGATTATCAGAATGTCATCGGGGACAGGCTCTTGAAAGGCTGAAACTTCGGTACCTGAGTGTTTCGAAAGACTGTTTCTTCATAGGGCATCATCATTTCTATGACCTTTTGTGACATAAAAAGTTTGGTGGTGTTCCTACCGACTTTGATGGCGCAGACTTCTGCCGATTTCCCGTTACTTGCCTACAGACTATATTTTTACGGAGTGGTCACGATTTGGTGCGCTAGTTAAATAGAAATTCGTATTGACAAATGACACGTAACTTCAAAAATTCCGAGTAACCAACACACTCTCAAAACATATGAGCCACTTCCGCAGTGGGTAAAGTTGTTGGCAGAGTTCATAGAATTTTATCCGTTAAATTTGAAATTATTCGTTACATTTGTGTACATTTGATTAAAATATGCATGAAAAATTAACAATGTAGATTAGTTGAGGAAAAATAAAAACATTTTGAGCAAATTTTCTTCATTATTTAGGAAAAATTTACACACGAAATCGAAGTTAATGCTATCCGAAAGGGGAAAATACACAACCATGTTTGTCCTAATATGTTTCCAGTATGTAAAACATAATATTTTAGATAATTTTGGTAACCAAACAAATAAAATTATTCGCCTTTTAACAATTTATAATAACTAACCAATGGCATTCAGTAATAAAAAAGTGTGGTATTCCCGAACTCATTAATATATCCCCACGGTTGCCGCGGTTGACAGTATTTCTGTATTTTTTGTATGTTTTTGCATGTCACACGGATTTGTTATTGGCATAACACCGATAGGAAAACAAAATGGCAAATTTAAAAAAAAATTGAGGGGGCCAGCGGCAAGAGGATTGTGATTTGGGGGTCTCAGTATGTTTTGTCTATGGAAAGTTGTCTGCTGAGCTATAGTGGTGTAGTTCGAGTTAGTTATAGCTCGAACTTAAATATTTGTCAATAAGTTTTCTTCTTTCAAAAAGCAAGCAAGAGAAATATTTTTTACAGCAAACAGGTCGTGGAAATTAACCAGTGGACGTCCCAAGGTACTTATACACGAAGGCATTTGTAGCAAAATTCAAAAGTAGCACTTTCAAATGTCCAAAAATGTATGTTAATACAATTTAAAAAAAGATTCGCAATTTGTAGAAGTTTAACCATTTTACTACACACCATCAATTGGCCGTGACATTCTTCACAAGAACAAAAATACCATAACTACCCCGAACAATTTCAGCACAGCACCCGCTGGGAGCGCAAGAAATACCTTCCACTTTTATTTTGCTTATTTCACCTTCTGTCTTGCCGTGAGAATTGCTTAACCTTCCATCTAACAATACAACCAATTTGAAGGAAAATTGTAAATTGCAGTGCTGGGGCGAACTCCCCTGACAAGTGCTGTAGCATTCGCTCTGTGTGTAGGTAGGTGGAATTTTCATCTTAAGAAATTGAATTTTCTTTTCCTTGTGGATTTTCCGCACAAAGTTTATCCAACGATGACAATTTGCTTTGTGATTGTTTGTGAAATGCGCAACGATGCGGACACACATTTGCTACTCCTTCGTCGAGTGGATTTACTTTCAAAAAATATATACCTACACGAAGGACCAAAGCAATATTGCATGCGGTGTTCTTCGGAAGACACTTGAGAAAAGTACTGAAAAGTTCCCTTAAACACCCTCCCCCCATTGACAGACTCTGCATAAATAATCGTCCATTTTCCTATAAATATACTCGTATCCACAAGTGCAATTCCCATAAGGAGGCTCTCGTCAATAACGTGAGAATGGTCACGAGAGACGAAAAAAAAAAATGCCTAATTACATATCTGTTACACGAATTCAGTGAAAATTGAATTGACGCCTAACCCTTTTAGGCAAATTGCTGGTAATTGATAGTTTCAAAGACAAAATGGAAAAAAAAAAAAAATATAAATACCCAGGTAAGTTGGGCAACCTCCCATTGCGAGTATATGATCCTTGTAATATATCAAATCGATCCCGCTCACTCTCTGCGTCTGACTCGAATAAGTTTAATGACGTATCGCATAACTAGCAATTACTTACCACGGCTAGAAGGGGTTATTTGGCGCACAACCTATACCTCACAGGATATTCCGCATTCAGACAGGTATATGAAAGGAACTCTGACGAAAAGTTTCTTTTGTCCGGGGACTAATTGAATTAAACATATAAACAAATCAACCAACAAATAAAAAATAATAAACGAACCCGAAAAGGACTCAAACACATTGCGCAACCGAGGAGACCTCACGGTATAGGTTACATCAGGTAAAAGGTAAAACCGATGGCAAAATCGCATCGGGTGGTTCCGCTTTATAATCCTTTAATTATATGAACAGAACGGTACTAAAAAAAAAATACACATACAAACAGACGATGTGGATAACTGCAGGACAAAGAGCTGCGAAGGCTCTGTCTGACATATTTTATTCAACAAAAATATTTTTCGATGAAATTTATGACATGTTTTGTACTCGCGCGATTGTTGATGCCATTCAGAAGGTTAATTTTCGTCAAGTTCCAACTATTGGAGTATGAGTACGTGCAGTACATATAGACAAGTCCTGGGGATAGTCGCATTTTATTTCGCGGCAAGAGAAGGACGAAGAAAAAACTTCCTGCTCTTTGTAAACGGTTCGGTTAATTAACGGAAGGATAATACACATTCGGGATTAATTGGCAAGAAGTGCCGACAAAGCGACGACGTGTCAGTGGATGACGTCGGCATGGATAGAGAGAAATATTTCTTTCGCACAAGGAAAAGGAAAAGGAAAAGGAAAGAGAATTCTCTTCAAGGAGTGGAGAATGGTTTTCTATTATTTTCAGGACTTCAGTGTAGCCCGTGTTGCAACACATTTGTCCGGTTATGGTAGGGAACTTCCTCCAGCCAATCTGTAAAATTTAGTAGGATGGACTTCTGCCTGATGAATGTTAGGCTGCATGCGAAAGAAACAGGACACTCTAAACTACCTCAACCACTTCTTGTAAGACTCTTTTTTGGCTTACTGTGTATAAACTTAAAATCATTCGCCAATAGCCCATAAAAACCCTGGTTTATATCAGAAAAGTGCATTTTCTTAAAACTTCGACAAATCTTAGAAGTTAGAAATCCTAAAGATTTCCAGAATAATTCACGCCGCCTTTTTCAACACGTCCACGATGCGATATGTAGGAATGGATTATGCAAATCAAATATTCGTCATCCCAGCAAAATTTGGCGGCAAGTGTAGCATGAGATCCAAGAGATCTCCCTGCTACGTCAAAGTCGACAGAATACCTCCAGACCCCCAAAAGCCCGATTGGGTGTAGATATATAGACGCCGTGCTTCCTTGTAACTTATTTAAGCATTCGTACGAAGCTCACAAGCCACCATCAGAGGCCCAATATTTCAAAAGTCCATTGCACCGCTCGAAAACATAGTTAATATTTATATCGTCGAGAGAACATGCCAGTTACACTGAAAAATATTGAACTATAGATACGGTCAGTGGTGCCAGATTCCACGATTTATCGTATTTTTACAATTTTAGGGCTTAAAACTTATTCCACGATTTTTGAGCTAAAAAAGCATAAAATTTTTCAAATTTATGGAATACAAAAATTGATTTGCAATTTTCAAAATAAATTATAAAAATGTGAAGGTGAAGTAAAACTAGCTCATCTGTAGTTCTGATTGATGCTTATGCATACTGATTTTTTAGTAAATTTACGTGTACAGTTAGTGTACAGTCATGGCACACACTGCTTCGAAAAATGTTTATGTTAAAGCTGCTCGAGCATTTTATCTGGTCACCAACTTTTCTCTCCAAACATCAGCTAATGTCCTAGGTAAATTTTGACATAGAGTACGCCGAATGGATAAGTGTCACAGAAAACAGCTGTTCTTTGAAAAAACTTCCTTCAAAAATTGAATTCTCTCTTATTTCAACTATTTCTGATTCTAGGTACTTCTCGTCCATGTAATAATTAAAAAAAGCTCATCCTTGCATACTTTTACGCAACAGAGCAACAAATACACAACGATCTGTCACAATTTTGACAGACACATGCAGTACAATCTGAAACAATCAGTTAAATGGATTCGCTTAAATTTAGCTCAGCTTAATTTTGTAGAGAATTTTGTATGGGAGCGAAAATTTAGCTCGAGCAGCGTACTAAGCTTATCCAAAATAATTTATGTTGTAATAAATTGAAGTAGAATAACGTTCTTCTGTGTTTTTGCTTTGTTATTTTTTTATTTCCAACAAAATCGTATTTCCACGATTTTGAAAGCTAGTAACTACGATTTCTGGTGAATAATCTGGCAGCACTGGATACGGTGACCATTCTTCCTATTTTTGAGAGGACAGTTCTCAAAAAGAGGACAGTTCTCTTCTATGTCCGCTCTGAGTTTTTACTGAAAAAAAAAAATACATTGTCCTCTTTTTTCAAAAAGGTCGTCCTTTTTCCCTGAAGACCGCATCTTCTACTATAAGAAATATGCGAGATTGCGAGTAGGTACCTTCTGAATTCTTTCACAGCTTGTAATCTTGTATTGATTTTCAGAGACCAAATCAATTCCTTTTACTAAAACTTGTGAAACCTAACAATTTTAATAGTTCAAACGTGCTTTAACCATTTTTGACTACGTAAGTATTTTTACTTAAAAAAATGTTTCCTCAACGAAGATGAATCTTACTAAAGGTATATGAGGACAAAACTCCCACTTAAACTTCTATATTTTTATAAAGTTTTGAAAACATTTTTTTAACATTCCCGATATCCTGCTTCCAGATTCTATGGGTCCCATAATTTACGTGTAAATAATCTGAATTTAGTTAATATACCCATCATAAACAAATCGCTTTTCGCTCTTCTATAAGGACACCGCGCCACGTTTAGTCAATAATTTACTTCATTTAATTATGAGGAAATAAATTCACTACTAAATGTAATAGTTTGATTTTTTAATAATTTATAACTTTTTGTAAGCTCTTTTTTCTTTTTTAATTTTTCTTCTTTTTTGGATTGCACACTATTGTAACAGCAATAAGTCTGCATTGATCCCCATCAATATAAACTCCTTTACATAATGATTGTAATTATAAGGGCACATTCACCTCTTGTCTTTTGACAATTGAATGTTCCTAACTATTTCATTGAACCTTAAGGCATGTTTTGATAATATATATATATTTTTTTCCACTGCTAGTAATATGAAACATATTATGTTAAGTTCTTACATGAAATAAAGTTCAATAATAATAATAATAAAATAAATAAAAAAACGAAGTCGAGGAAAGACTCGCAAAAAAATGGCGACTTGCCGATAAAGTCTAAAATTGGTTTGCTCGACGAGTACTACTCGGGGGAAGCTCTTCAATTGCGATTGAACGTCGACATAGCCCAAGGCTTAGTTTTAGAGCCGAAATTGTTTTTACCCGACTGGACACAGGGAGGG
The DNA here is from genome assembly GCA_951230905.1 of Cheilosia variabilis. NCBI lineage: Eukaryota > Metazoa > Arthropoda > Insecta > Diptera > Syrphidae > Cheilosia > Cheilosia variabilis. Next base: position 19,952,970 of record OX579679.1, on the reverse strand, counting down.
TTATGTGTTTCGCGCATATTCCTGCACGTTCCTACGGGACGCCCTGTAGCCTAAGCGGCTTGACCGATTTTGATGAGTGAGGTATCATGATATTCGTATTCTTCCCCGGAGTGTCATAGGCTAAAAAGATAAAAATAAAAATAAAAAACTAAAAAACCCGACTGACTGTACAAAAAAAGAATTAAAAATATATGAACAAGACGCATTTAAGTAGGTACCTATAACTACCTATTTGGCAGCCTTTACGGTTGATTAATTTTAACAGCTATTTCAATTCGATTCAGTGAAATTTATGCAGAAAGATTTCCAACTCCTTAGTCAATTGTTTTCGAGACACGAATGAGTAAGAAAGGCTGCTAAACATTTAAAAATCTGAACACGAATTGTTACCTTGACTTTCACTTTAGGGAGTCTTCTATACTCTGGTTTTAATACAAGCGTTTAACACAAGAAACAATGAGGAGAATGCTTATATCAGTGCTGGATGTTTAAAAAAGGATTTTACTGAATCTTGTAATTATTGAAAGTAAGATTTGAACACAGTTTGAACTGGAGGGTACACGCAGGCGAAATGAGAGCCCACAAAGTGTGTACATTGATTGATCTTGCTTTTGGTCTTTTTACCAATAAGCTGTCGATAAGTAGGTATTCGGGACGCTGGAAACAAGTGGAAATGTTCTTCTTCGTCCTCTAAATTCACAAGGTCAACCTTCCTTACCACTGATTGTTTTCCCTAACTAAAGTATATGGCCCTTCCTAAATTGCCCAGCACGATTTTAAATAAACATCTGTGGCAACAAGGAAGAACAGCATAAGTCGACTTATGTCAAAATTGAGTTAATTACGATCGGATGCACCATACCCTGTTCTATACGCCATATTTTTTTTTATTCAAATATCTTTTACGGTTGCAGACGCATAAGATACGGGAAGGCATTTGAGTTCAAACTTTTAACCTTCGCTCCTGAAAAGTGGCTAAAAATTACTTATGCTGTTGTTCCTTGTTTCCACAGACATATTTTACCAAAACATTAATTGAATAAAAAATTGCAAACCAAAATCCAATTAGGATCCCACCACCATACTCACATTCAATGTAGGTATACTTATTCATTTGACAGTAATTCTCCAAAGTCCCAAATCACTATCCCTTTGCGAGGGAGTCATTATGTCATTAGGCACATGGGTAATAGGTAAATACAATTAATCAAACACTAATTTGCCTGCGAGCACAATGAGAATGGCACTGCAAAACAACAACTCCAATTATCACCCACACCACGCCGACTGCAGTCGTTGGTAGTGGTTCACCAATCGTTAGTGCATTTTGCATAATGTGAACATTTCATTGAATTAAAAAGCAAGAAACTGTGAATCGCGTGTGAATTTTACTCAAAACGAATTGACTGCCCGCTAGTGATGAATTTGATTCGTCATAAATACGGCGAGCGGTATCAAAACGCGCCACATGGTTGGCAGCTTAATTGCGAAATTCACCTGCGACCAGCGACCGCAGCTGCATGTCCGTTGGCGCTCCATAATCGACGCTGACGGGCGTACGGTGAGACGTGAGGCGTTAAACGTGAGACATGAGACGGCAGACGTGAGAAGTGAGAGCCCGCGTGTCCACATGGGTATTTAGCTCCCGATACAATGTTTGTTCCATTTCGGATTACATTGAGCACTTTAGCCGCATACTGTTCATATCCTTGACGACTTAGCGTGGGAAATTATTGCTTCAAAAGTATAGCCCAACCCTAGCTGTTTTTGGTTGGGCTCAGCTGCAGTTTGTGAATCGGTTTTCAAAGTGATGTGGGCTGTCTGGGGGTGTATAATGGGAGGGGACTATATAAATACGAAAACAACACCGGGCGCAGCGCTGTAATCTTGATTGTGTCTAATTAACGTTTCAGGCAATCAAAACGCAATATGCTAATTTGAATTACAGTTAAATTATGATGGAGCGACCGGGTTGTATATATGGAAAAGGAAGTCGAAAGTTTGTTGGAATGAAGGAGTTGAGTCGAGTGGCGTGTTCTTTTTTCGCTGTTGGTTTGTATAATTGCACGAGGCCTAGGGGCACATGTATCGGAGTTGTTAAAGTGTTTTTACCGATTTTTAATATTCAAATGAAGGAAGTTTCTGTATCTCTCACGAACCTACTGAAAGCATTTGAGTGCAGTTGTTTGCATAAAGCTTGACAAGAAATGTAAATTAAACAACAAAAAAAAAGATTTTTTCTCCAATGTTTTGAGTAGGGGAAACCAGTGGGTCTGGTAACGTCTGTAAACGAAACGAAGAAATTCGCTTGTATAACATAAGGCAAATCATTCGTGCGCACGAAAACGTTTGATCATTTCGCCTTACAGAATCTGACGCCTTCGATGCGTAATTTTTTCAAAAATCTACTCTGCATTGGGAAATTGTTCAAATCAAAATTTGTCATAGAACAATTTATAGGTAACTCAAATAATACTTACGTGTTTGATTAAATTGACTTTATTTAAGTAGTTCGTCTGCCAATCCGCAGATTCCTTCAAGGGCAAATTATAAACGCAAACTAAAAAGAAATGCACTCACCAGCTGGTTTTAGCCAGCACATATGGGGTCATTCATTTCGTGGGTTCAAGTTGGTAGCGCTGGCATTTGACACCTGTCAAACTCTGCTGTCATTTGAAGCGTCATCATATTAGTTGAATGTTTGCCATTTACGATAATGGGTCGCTTGACGTTCGAGCAACGCGTTATGCCGAATTCACAATGTCGCGTTGAACGCGTGCGTGCTTCGGTGCACTTCGACACGCTTTATCGAATCTTTACGATTTTAAATGCCAAAGCGCGCGAGCAAACATTTTGTAAAACGAAATGCTGCCTTGAAGCGAATGCGCATTGAGAAAGTAAAGCATGACAGATTAAAAGCTCGGTTTGTTTTTAACTAATGTACACAAATAGAGAGCAGAATTCAAATTTCAAGTCTACTCTCTTTTTGTCTGTAGTTGTAATTTTTGTGCAAGAATTAAAAAAGGCTTCTCCAAAATCCATAAAAAGAAATCATTCATGAGAATAATGTAAGGAACAACCTTAACAAAGACACAAAACCAAGGATTCATTTTTTTTTATGCAAGAAAATCTGAAGAAATAAGTATTAGCCCCACAAAAAAAAAAGGTATTCGTAATTTTCACTAACTAAATTAATTAATTTGCATTAAAAAAACATCATATTGCTTTTAAAAACTTGTGTGTGATAAACATTAGTGATTCTGTGCCACTCCAACTAAGAACGGCACACCCCCTGACATGAAATCGAACAATTCAAAATTCGAATGTTGTCAAACGCGCGTGAGAGTAGAGAGTAGGTCTACTCAGGCGTCGCATTGAACTTTACGATATTTACGATCTAAAGTCGATTCAGCGCCTAAAGTTGTATTTTGTGTGGCAGCATATGAACGCTTTGTATCTACATAATCTGTCAATGCGTGAATTGGGCATTAAAATTATTAAAACTTACTTCAAAAGAGGTGATTCAAGCGTAGCCATTTTTCGCGCATTACGCGATGACTATGGTCGTCATAATCGACCGATTACGCAAGCAATCGGTAAAATTGTAAAGAAATTTTAAAAGAGTGGAAGCGTTAAGGTCTGCGCATCATCGTAATGCACGCTTTGTCGAAAATATTGCTGCTTCAAGTGCAAGTGTTGCTGATGATCCGAATTTATCGATTTCCCGGCGTTCGCAGCAATTTAACGTGTCATACACCTCACTATGGGGTATTTTAAATTTGGATTTGCATCTCCATCCTTAGAAAGTTCAAATTACGCAACAATTGAAGCCTGCCTTGGGCGTTGGAACAACAGACAATAAACACCGATTTTTCGAACAAGTTTCCTGGTCGCGTAATTTTACGTTTTGGCGACGTCGATTGGCCACCAAGATTATGCGATTTGACACCGTCAGATATTTTTTCTGTAGGGCTGCACAAAAGACCGCGAATAGTCCCCGAACTACGCATTAACAAACAACGCGCGATACCAATAACAAATTTTAGTCTCGACTTTATATTTACGGAAGATCACAATTGCGAAATTTGTATAGAAAATATAGCCACTGTGAGCCACTAAAATTTAGAGTCGAAACTAAAAATGTTTATTGGTAAGGCCCAACATTACTCAAGTTATGCCCGAGATACCGCCCGAAATGTGCGAAAAAGTGATTAAAAATTACCTCAAAAGAATTGCATGCTGCGTATCATCCTGAGGCGGCCATTTGAATGATATTATATTTCACACTTAATGGCAAAGTCCAAACTTTATAATGAAATAAATTTCATCAAAAATGTATGCGTGTGTTTTATTTAGCTTTACTTTCGAAATTAATGACCCTTTCCAACTTTTGCAACAACAGTCAATGAGAAAATAATGAATTGCATGTTGTCAGTAGAATGAATCAACGAAAACTTGTTTCAGATATTTCAGGGCAACATTTTGCTATCGAAAACTGTTTTTTATTTTGTGGCTTTTACAACCGGACACTGTTACAGTCACCTCTCTCATTAGAAACCATCTTTATCCATCCAAACCATGAAAGACTTCACAGAAGCAGTTTATGTTGCCACCCATCGGGGAATAGGTTCATGACTAAGCTAGTAAACTGCTTTCAGCGCCTTTTGCTTTAAGAAAGAGGAAAATGGAAGAACGTTGAATTAAAGTTAAGGTCGAGACACACACAACAAATACCACTTTTTGCCACTTTATCACAAAAAGTCACGCGCGTGTATTGAGTATTAGTCTACTTGGACTTTACATTGCTTTACTTTACTGAGATAGGTACCTACGTAATCAATTAAAGAGGTCTGTTGTAGGACTTGTCGCGGTACCTCGGAGTTACAATCTCTTCGTAGTCATATTTTCTCTGATTCGGGGATATTGACTGTCTTTAGGCTATAACAGCATGCAACCTGCACGTAGAAGCCTTCACATAGCCTTCGAATCTAAAAATGCCATTGGAGGTTGCAGTTAGTATGATGCGCTGTCATGTGGCTTCTTTAACTATAGGTTCTTGAAAAAGCTCAGCAATTTTTCAAAAGTGTGAACATATCTGGGGCAATTTGTTGCAAGATTTGCATGTGTTCTGTATTCACCGATGAAATTGGCATCATAGGCACAACTAAGCGAACATTCTCTGGCTCTGATTGTTAACGAGCATAATGAACAATACATCACTGGATTAAGGGCTGCGATTGTGTGAGGCCTGTTGCATACACCCGCGACTTCAACAGCCCCGAAAAAGAAGTCTGGGATGGTTAAATCGGGCGATCTTGCTGGCCATGCCAAATCGCCAAAACAGAAGACAACGCGACCCAGGCAACGCTTCCTTCACAATATCAATTTGCAATTCATTATTTCACGTGTGAACTCTGAACCCATAAGGTAGTCCTAGTCAGAAACGAAGTTTGATGAAAATTTGCTTAACCGATTTGGCTGCGGTCAAGTGTACACGCGGACTTAAAGGCAACCACGAGAATATTTTGAATCTTTTACATGAGAACTACTTTCAATTTTAGATGTAGATTAAGAGCTCCAATTTTGGCTCGGTCTGAGAACCCAAAAACTAAAAACAATTAACAATGTATGTATGTATGTACTTGCCCCTTTTGGGAGCAAACAAAAGGACGACCTCCAGAAGGCAAAAATAGTCTTTCAAACTAATAGACGAGTGTTTGGCAGTTTCATGGTTCCGTGGGTCTTTTGAAGCTATGGAAAAAAGACCCCTTTGTGTTAATTACTGTCAATTGGCTAAATACCTCAAAATCACTCATATAGCAAAACATTCAATTAGCTCGAGCGTTTAAGTTGAATAGATTTTCCGAGTTGTTGGTACACGCACAATCCAGCATCACATTATGTAATATGTCCTCTCAAAGTCTCAATCCGTATTTAGTCAACACGTGTTACTGACTTCAAATTAAACGGTGCACTGCCAAAAAACATGTTTGACTGACGTAAAACAAAGTTAGCCGTCGGTAAAACACAACCCTCCTGTTTCAAATCAACTCCGCGCCGCCATCGGAGGGTGTTCTTTTTTCTCTGTGACACAGAACCAGAAGCCAAGGACTTGAAAGGAACTCAACAATACCCGTCTACACATACAATTCCAATTCAGCAGCATCCTTTGTCCAACTGTTTACTGCCACCGCCAGCACCAGTAATCATTGTCCTTGTCGGCCACGTGGCCTGTGTTTAATTAGCCTCCTTAATAACTAGTTAAATCGGCAACAATATGCTCGATGTAAACACCGGCCGGGGGTGGTAGGCAAACAACACACAGCCTACCCTCACTGCACAGGGGTGAGCACAGTTTTGCGAAAACTGTAACATGATGATTAAAATAATAATTTAAGGAATTCACCTCGCGGCGATGTCGTCTCAAGGCAAACCACCCTCTGCGGGCGGTCGTGAGATTTTCTTTTGTTTGTCGTCGTGTGAAAAGGTGACTTGCTTTCATTTTTTTTTCTGTTTAATGCTAGCCAATATTCCCCGGATGGAAAAGAGCGAAATGTAAATCGTTACTCATGCGGGGATGCTGTGCCAAGGCGCATGGATACATGCGCCGTTTGTTCGATGCTGGCGACGAAAAGATGAATGGACCTGGGCGGTACACAGTGGGGGATGGCGGCACTGCTGGCGAAAAGCTTTTGTGCTCAGAAATTTGGGGAGAATAGCACACGAAGGGGAGACGATAACAAAAATGGCGGACTACTTAAATAAAATGGATTTTCGGAACTCAGGAAACACGCTGGAATTGGCTTACTTCTGAATCAGTGCGTTGGTGTCTGAAAAAGTTTGGGAGACGACTCTGAAACGGTTTTTCACCTCTTTTATGTGAGTATTCTGAGTAAAGGGTGGAGATTCGTAAGCACGTCCGTGCAGTGGCAAACAAAAGGTATCGCTTAATTTCAAATGTATTTTAAATAATATTTGAAAATTTGAGTGCGTGAAAATTGTGTCAGTTAAAATCAGCTGCGTGGAAATTTAGATTTTACACGAAATTGACAGCTTCAATGACTGCAATATGGCGTCGTAATCTTTAAAGAAAACGCAGAACATTTTGTAAAGTGGGGCGGCTTAAAGTTGAAGCTTAGGCTAAGATATACTCATGTCTATCAAGTTGTGCTACCGTTTAGACTCATGTTTGAAGGGTGACAGTCTGTTAGCATCTCGTGGGAAACTTGTCCCGTTCTGCATCCGGCCGGTTTTTACCCGAAATGCCTTCATTTTTTCCTACAAGTGATTCTCAGTCTCACAAAGCCTTATAAGAATCAGGGGGTTGACATTAAGTACCGCTTTGTTGGAACTTGGGGAATCTATTTGTAAATGACAAACAGTTTTATATAGTTTTTGTCTTTTCAATGGAGCCAACCGGTATTAAAACTGTTGATGTTACAGATATTTTCACATCCGGGAGTGGCATCTACGATGTCTACTTAGACAGGAATGTGGAAGCTTACAGGTGACAGTACTCTTTCGAGTACCAATACGATTGGTAAAGCTTAGAAGCACGAAAAGTCACCTATAATTCAAAAATAGAATATGCATGCACCGAGTCTTGAGTCGAAGCTACCAGCATACTTAGACGAACTTGATGTAGCTCTGGAATAGGCTGTAGTTATGGACTCTAATATCCTGATGGGTCACTATAGTGGGTATAGACGTGAAGACATGCTCACCGTCATTGGGAAGAGCCGTGACCGATCAGAACGGACAGAAGATGAAGGACTTTTGTTGCGTAAATGACAGGTCTATTCATTCAAACATATAACCCATGTTTACATAAGGTTTGTTCAAAGTCTTGAGCTGGAGTGGTTGATATTTTTATTTGTGACAATTAGTGATGTTCTTTTTTATCGAGGGGCTGATCTGTTAACTGATCATTACCCATTAGTTGTGCAAGTTGTGTCTTTATGATCGATTGTGCGTCTTGCTAACGCGTAAACTAGGGACGGTTACACAAAAATGGTAGGAAGGTTAAGAGAGTGATGAAATAGGGGAGAAATTTCAATACAAATAGCAACTGTTTCACAGGATATTTACAAAAGCAGGAACTAGTTGTGAAGCGGCTCAAAGTGACGTTTGCGTGAATTAAACGCCTCGCGATTGGGTTTCTCAAAGTCGATACACGAAGGCATTAACAACTTGCCGCCAATTGGCTATCACAGCGAGTTTTTATAGCGTTTAGTATTGGAGCTGCCTAAGGGCCGTTTGCTTATACGACTCTTAACGGTTTAAGTTCTACTTAAATGCTAATAGGCTACTTTTTTTAAAGCTTAAACTGTCACAGGGTTTATGTGGCACTTAATTCGCTATGAGTCGTATCAGCAAACGGCACTAAGAGGTATAAGGACGATGTAATATCTGAATATCCGTCTTCAGAACGCCTGTTCCATGCATTCTGCGCGCTAATGGAGTCCGATTGAAAATTTTTAAATATCTCAATAAAATATTCACTAGCGATAGCAAAAACAACACGAAAATTTCTCCTAGGGTTGGGTCGTTTCGTCAAGCGCAGTCAAATTGACCGAAATGAGACTCTTTCTATGTATTGCTTGGGCTTCAAAGTTATATTTCTTACGGCTTTCGTTGCGTTCCTCGGGCACTACTTAGAACTTGTTCTGAACTATTGAGTTATTGCATTTAGTAAAAATTACCTTTTTTGAAAATGGGGCGATGGTTCTTCTTGTTCTTGTCTCAATTAGGTGGAACTTTTTTTTAAAAACTGCCAATACACTGCAGAACTATGTAGACTCGTTGGGGAAATAAAATAAAACCGCAAGATGTTTCTTACAAAAAAAAATATTACCAACAAAAGATGTTTTTTTTTTTTTCAAAGTTTTGAGGTGACTCTTTTGCACCACCCTCTACATTTGTGTACCTATTCCCAAAAGGCATGTTTTCAACATACTTCCACCACTTTGCGGTAATGAGTTTCGCCATTTTTGATTTATTACCCAACTAGAAATGAACCAGACCAACTAGTTAATTTGTCACAATTAAATAATGAGCAGCACACAAAGCTGAAATTAGTTTTCCCGCCCGTTCCCCCGTAGGTACGCGCTAAACCAATAACCACCTCCATCGGTGTAATCTGATAATCAATGTAAATCAGCTCCACAAACCTACACACACATAGAGACACACACTTACGGCTGAGTACATTTTGCAAACAATTAAATTCTAATTAGGATTTTGTTTGTTGTGCGCGCTTTGCACGCAGGATTTCAAACGGAAGCGCGACATAATTAAATTTCTAGTTCTGAAGTGTGGTTGACTCTAGATACACGCAGTCGAGTTGGCATTTATTTATTTGTACACAAATTACGGTAAATCGTTTAGCATCGTGCGCGCTCTTCAGGCACCTACACTCAATTTGGCGCACAATATAAGTAAATAACGTATTAACCGCATTACCCTGTAATTAAGTTGAAAAATTTCATCCCTCGAAGTTTCGCATGAAGATGTCGCGCTCGGCTTCTCGCTGGGGTTGGTAGACGACTAAAGTTGTAAACAAGAGCAAAAAATTATTACTATACATAAAGTTATTACAACAAATTTTGTAGCAAGTTTTGCTCCATGCACAACTGCAGAGCAACGCGTAACTAATTGAGAGGAAAAGGAAGAAGAAAATAAATTTATGTATAAACCTCATTAACGTTAGTCTCGTTCGCATCGTCGTTTATATGGAACGAGGACGACCGGCAAGGCAACAGCCCGCAGGAACTGAAATTATAATAAACTGTGTAAAGTAATTTTCTCATCCCGAAAAATTAATTAAAAGTTCTTCAAACTTAGCACAACCTTTCATTGGCATCCCCGAGATGGCTGGATGGATGGATGGATGGCTGGATGGCTGTATGGAGTACCGAAAGGTGTAGGTACTCAGTCCTGTGCTCAATAACGCGCGATGTTTATATATCGTAATTATTAATCTTGCAAATTATGTGTAATTAATTTCGCCATTAAGAGCCCCTTTCATGACGATGGTGTTGGTAATGCTGATGCTGACTAACGACGAGACACAACATCATCATAAGTTGATTTTGTTTGTTCATTTTATTCCATTAAGTGGATGGCTGTACAGTGTAGGTGACAAGAAAATGTCTAATTCCCCTTCGGATAGGATGTGTTACTATGTTTATGACTGTCTTTAATTTTGCTTTAAGCGAGGATTTAAAAAAAAAATAGGAAAAATATTGAACCAAACGACCCAAATTTAGTTCAAGGCCCAGGCTTTAACAATCATTCGCTTGCGGTTCTATTTTTGTTTCTATTGCAATTCATTCTAAGAATCTCCCAAGTTTGTTTTCTATTATGGTAGGTTTTCTAGAAATAAAATCGAACAATATAATATTTAGAGAAAGTGACTTGTGCAGCACCCTGTATTGGAAGTGTGGGTTATTGCTTTATAAAGAGTAGATATGGAATTTAAGAGTAAAAACAGGGTGTTTTCAAAAACGATTACTCGTTTCGAGAAAAATAAGACTTCCGAAAATATTCAGTCCCATATACCTTGACGAGTCTTGGGCCGATCCAACGATCAACCATAAACCATTATACTTTATATAATTTGTAGAGGAACTACTAAACTAGTACAACGAAATGAATGGGCATCAAACTTTTGTCTTCGATTGTAACCTCTTAGGCCTCTTAGTCGAAGGGGACTTTTGGACTCATTTTCCTTATTTATATAAGAAGGCTCAACGTTAGTTAAATTGAAGCACATCATCATCCTCTCAGAAGCTTGAAAAACTTTCAGATTTCTTCTTTTAGATTCTCGGTTTCAACTTTTCAAAGCGAGCGGATTCTTCCCCTACTTTTAGGCTTTCGATCATTTGGAAGGTTTTCCATTTATTACCAGCGCAAATAGCTCTTTCTCAGACTCACCGTAGATCGATTACAAATACTCAGAAAAAAAAGAGAATGTTAAGCGAAGAATTTTGAGATTTTTAAAAAAATTTTAAGTTAAAAGTTCTTGGTTCAAATATTATTTTTGTTAACAAGAACTCATTTTTACGTTTTAAAGAATCAGGTATTCAGCGTAAGAATAATATACTCTCCATAAGTATTTTATTACATCATTGCCAACAATTTCATTCTTAAATCAAAGATTTTGCTATTTGAGTTCATTTTAACCAACGAAAATTGTTGGCATTCCATTTTTTTTTTCTGAGTGAAAGTGATCAGAGCCTATCCTAACTTGTAATTTAAATATTTTTTATCTCAGGCTATGGCACAGATCACCAGTTCAGGTCTTTTAAAAAAAAAAACATACACTTTCGGTTGAGGCGGGTTCTTTTTTTATAACTTCCCGAAAGAAAGCCGAACCTATAGCTCTTGAACGCCCTGACTTCTGAAATAGGTACCTGAAATAATTAGATATTTTTTTCTGGTACTTAAATTTCTGGTCGATGGTCTTTGGTCAAGCAGCAAAGTGTCACGTGGGGTTTCTTGTGTTGCTACAAGTAGTATATGGTTCCGCAAGGCTTCGCTCTTGGGAGTGGTCCCTGGTGACATGTGTTGTTTCAAGAGATACCTGTGGCTTAGCGAACCACGCTATAATTATTTTATTTGTTGCTCCAATAATTGTTTTATTTGCATAGCATTCAATAGGAAGTTTGCGTGATATTCCTGCAGCCCTCTCACATACGCTTCTCCAGATGTTCGCATTTGGTTCTTCCGCGAAGATGTTGCCAAATCGCGTTTTTTCCGTAATTGACGTGGCAAACTCAATCATGTCTCAAAAAAACCTGTATCGCTTATGACACTTAGATGAACTTGCAGGCGAATGAAATGCGAATCGCCTGGCTAGCTCGATGGTAATGGTAAAAATCCAATTACTCTTGACTAATCTTCACTTATATTTTTATTAAAACGTCAATAGTTTCAAATTAAAGGTACCTTGTTCGGCTGCGGTCTTCCAACCCAACGGTGGGTTGGGTATCCCTATTTGTTGCACCCGCAGTACCTATACAAAAGCAAACACATACCCGCCATCGCCATTCTAATTAGAGCTTCTGCTAATTGAGTTTCATCTCTTGATCTCTTTTCGCATTTAATTATCTTCGGTTTTTCTTCTGCCACACCACTCTATCTCTATATCCACTTTACACTCTCTGCTCCCTGTCAACCCGCACACAAACAATTTCAAGTTTAATTAATAAATTTTTGTTTTTCTTCTCCTTGTTTATCTGCCGGGACGCGGGACATGGACCTTTTACCAGTAACCGCGCGTCGTATTTAAACGAGTCCTTCCTCGACACAGCATCAGTGGCTGTGTGCTCATCATCTGTGGATCTGCGACTCTGTGTGTGTTAGTGTGTCTGTCTGTTTGCGCTTCCTTTTAATTGAATCATTGAAATCAATTTTGTAATTTCCATTTGGGTTGGATTGGGGTTGGTTATACGGATCTGCACACATCGGTATATAAATGGGTCCTTCTCCAATTTCCACCCAACACAAAACCGCCCACAAAATAAACACACATACACATGATAAAGTGGCGCCATATCTCCCCCCATTTTGGGGCTTTTTATTGGAAAACTTTTTGCCCTGGGACACAAATTGCTTTTCAAATGTTTTTGACAGTTTGCAAATTGGAAAATTGACTTTTGACACAAAAGTCTTGGCAAAGAAAATTCCTGTTATTCTTTTCGGGGTTTTGCCCCGGTGTGCGCACTCAAGTTTCTCTGGCTGTGTGCGACGAGGAGATGGTTTTCTTTTATTTTCCGCAGCTGGCTGGAGATTCATTTCGTCCCTCTCCTGATGCCCTGACAGCGGACGGAAGTTCAAATTGGTATATTTCTGCTGAAATTAAGTTAATTTAAATGTTGGATTCCCATCCGCCATGACAGTGGGTTTGCCATCAGCAGCAAGTTAGAAGTTTATCCACGATTGGAATTTCCTTCGGGAATTTGTTGCCACAGTAGTCGCTGCCAATAGTTAATTGGACGACGTGAAAGGAGACGTAATTAGGATGCAGGACAAAAGTGTATATATATATATATATGACATTTACTTAATAAATTTTCCAGATGGACTAACCGATTGCCCTTTTCAATTGCAGGTGTGGTTTCAGAATCGTCGCGCAAAGTGGCGCCGCCAGGAGAAGTCGGAGAGTCTCCGCCTCGGACTGACGCACTTCTCACAGCTGCCACACCGTTTGTCCTGCAACAGTTCCGGCATGCCAGTCGATCCGTGGCTGTCGCCACCGCTGCTCTCAGCCCTGCCAGGTAAATAACCCTCAATCGGGGCAGATTGTCGAAAAAGTTGGCAAATTTTATGACTAAAATTAGCATTTCTGTATTCGCATCCTTCTAGGTTTTCTTTCGCACCCGCAGACTGTATATCCAAGCTATTTAACACCGGCCCTTAGTTTGGCACCGCCCAACCTCACGATGGGTAGTTTAGCCGCCATGTCCCACAATCACCACCACCACCACCATCACCATCCGCACTCGGGTGTTTCTATGGGACAGGCGGCACTGCCGCCACCACCACCGGGCGTTGGAATGAGCCCATCCGCCACAGGACCACCGCAAGGATTACGTATTTCGCCGAAAGCTTTGGCCACAATGCCACCACAAATGAGTTCATCAAGCATGCGACTACCATCGCCGCCCCATCAGGCACCTGTGCCCAATGGCGCGGGGTCCAATTCAAGTGGTCCACCGCAGAAGCTCTCGAGCAACTCCCCACATTTAATGTCGTCCACCGCAAACGGTTCGCCGCATTCGCAGATAATAATTCAGCCAGCTCTCCCGCCGTCGTCGTCGTCGTCGCCGTCGTCGCATAGCAACATCACAATGACGCCATCACCGCAGAATCTGTCCACATCCTCGCTGTCCATGAGCAGCCCGGGCAGTGCGTCGGGCAAGATGGCAAAAATCGATCCGTGTGCGGACGATGTGGACACCAGCAGCATTGGCAACTCGGCGGACATTCGCTCCAACTCGATAGCCACGCTGCGCATCAAGGCGAAGGAGCACTTGGAGAGCCTGAACAAAGGACTCGCCATGGTGTAATAGGGGGTTTCGTCACCGCATAATAATAATTTATCTCTCATAATGAAGCTTTGGAGCAAGTATTCGTTTGTTTTTACTTTATAAGTGTGTGCGTGTGTGTGCAAGGGTCACCAAAATATTTTTGCAAGATGATGATATTGTTAGACTTAAGAGATACGTCCTTGTACAGTTTTCAATGTGATTCTCATTACTTCGTAGTAAAATCACCCAATTCACGTGTTTTTTTTGTCACATTTTTTGTCCTTTATTTTTTGTATAATTTTAGTTAAATTTAATTTTACTATATAAATACTTTTAATAGACGATATTATTTGTTTATTTAGGGTTAAGGTTAACACTACTAAACTAAGCTGTAAGGACGATTGTAAATTTGGCAACTGTAATGAGATATAAATATACATACAAAAATAGAAATTGGTGGCAGTTTTTTTTTTATTTATTTGACTGGTGAACGTAAGTATGAAGGACTTGCACTAGGGAAACCATTTAATGTTTTATTTGTATAGGTATCACACTATGGACGTTTTTGATGGGAGCAAAAATCGGAGGTAAACAAGCTTGGTAGGACTGTCAAAACAGCAATCGATCTTAGTGAGAACAGTGACAAAAGTAGTGGAATACTTAGCATTCCGGGGCCTGACTTAAGCTCTCCTACTAAATCTATAACACATTCGACTTACCTCTGCACAAGTTGTTAGCTTCGCTTGGGAAACTGCAAACTATGTAGACTTCCCGAGGAAACTAAAAAGCATCTAAATAGGTCAAATGTTACTAATTTTAAGAGGGACTTTAACATAAGACACAAGGACTAAGTTGTGTTAAAAAAGTGCAAAAGGTCCCTAACTGAGATTTCTGGAAACATGTCGTGTAACACTTGCTGAATGCTGCAAAAGTAAGCTCGCCAATATCAGTAAGGCCCAAAAAACTTTTCAAAAAAAAATCTCTATGGTCCTTGTGATGACCTGACCCAAAACAACAAATATGTACACAAGGCCCATGCTTCTGCTGGATGAGTAATAAACTATGTAGAAGGCTCTGCTGCTCAAACGTACGAAGCACGGCTACCAACAACTCCACTTCCTTGGCCTTGGCCCTTAAAATGTCCATTCATTGCCAGACGTGTCTACCTGCCCGCTAGGCTGGTTGGGTAGCTACAACAGTTTAAAAAAAATATTTTTCAATCGAATACGTAAAAGATTCTTCGCCAAAACCTTGTTCAAGGATTAAGTAGGCTAGAAGTGTTAGCAGAAAAAAATTCCAAGGATAGTTCCCATCCAGGCTTTCATCGTAGATAAGGCCAGATTATATGGACCACGTCAACAGTGGGGTACACAGTTCCAATGAAGTCGAACTATTTGGAGAAACCCTGAGGTGGCGTACGCAAGGGGGCTCAGAGGCAATTTGTCATACAGGACTCGGCCGCGTTTGGATTTTCGGAAGAGACGATTCGACCTTAAGGCTGTCGCAGTCAAAAACTACGCTTTCGACTATGTAGATGACCTGACAGCGAATGCATATTACCACTCCAGCCCACCAAAATTTCAATTCGCACTCAGACCTCACCTTAGGTGGCGCTCAGAATAAGAACGGAAGCTATCACTTAAAGTTGAATTGCGCAATTAAAGGCAATATTCGGAGGAGCTGTAGAGACTTTTTGGCTGACCTCAAATTTAATTTCATAGAATTCTAGGTCCATTAGAGACAGTAGCTTGTCGCTTTCCATTTGGATTTGTTTTAATTTTTGGATGAGTCTTATTAAAGATTCAAGTTTCCACCTCATTTGGAAAAGAAAACACTCCAGTATTGCCAACAGCGTATACAATGCCCTCCAATCATATTCGTCGAAATAAGAGCTTCTTATGGACATCTTATGTATAGGTAAACTTCAGTGCAATGCGAAAATTTGTTTTTACTTGCCCATAAAACAAGAAATGAGGCGTTTGGCTGACAAAAAGTTTGCCATAGAAAAAAGATCCGCTTCCATCTTATATTATTGACAATTGAATTAAACAAAATAAAACCGTCAAATGGACAAAAAGGTTCCAATTATCTGTACACTGCGGCAAAGTCGATAATAGCCTCGATAACGATGAATAAATTAACACAAAGCTTTAGTTGTTTGTAATAATTGCAATAAAAAAAATTAAACATTTCTGGCAACTCCTTTGGTTAATGTTATCTGTCAATCATCTTTTGTCAAGATGGCATGACTAAAATTCTTCCTCTTTTTTTCCTTTCAACTTTGTAATCCGTGGTTTCTTGAATTTCGTGTGCTCCGAAAAGTTTGCTATTTTCACAGGTTGTGGGCCCAGGTTTCGCGATAACTTTAGCTAAGCAGAAAGAAAGATAGGGAGAGTCTGCTCATCGTAAAGTATATTTTTAGTAAAATTTGTAGGGTAAGATGCGTAAGATTTTCGAAGATAACTTTCACCAAGTCTCATTCACGCATTATGGCATCGTCAATGCTAGCACTTGAAAAACTTCGTGGTATGGAAAACTAGGATACATGGCGATTTGTTGTATAAAATCTTTTGTTCTTTTACTTTTGTAGTAAGAATAGAAAAGCCTGTCAAAATGGTAGTGGTGGGGATAAATTCTCTGACAGAGAGAGACACTTACGAAAAAGTTAGTCAACGCTTTTGTTGTAATCTATAAAAATGACAGATAAATAATTGAAAAATTCTAAAAGTGATACGAAATGTATGAATTCCAAAAATATGCTAATTTACGAACAGAATTAGTTGATTCATCTACCTAGCGATGAAAGTGATTCGGAATTTATCTAACTTCTTCTCCTTGAATCCGAGTATATTGATTGAACTAAAACCATCCGAGAAGAGGAAAAAGCGACACTGCATTAAAAACTACACGGAGGAGATTTTCCTTTCTTACTCCTTACAGCGAGGAAGAATTTCGTCGCCACTTTCGAAAAGAATCTAAGGAGAAACATTCAATTTCATTTTTCCGTCTGTTGATACCATTGTATAAACAAGAAATCATAAAGGACAACAAATTTCAAATAAGCCGTTAATTATAAGGTGACTGACAGCTTTTCAATTCTAACAGCAAGAAATTTGTTGAGTAAAAATTCGTAAGATTCCCAGTGGAGAGGTAATATCTTGCTCTCTCGATGCCGCTCTCTTTTACGAATTTTTTGAGTTGAGGAACGGCATTGAGTAAAAGTTCGTAAAAATTCGTAAAAATTAAAAGTAAAGGAACAGACCTAGTTGTTATGTGAAGGAGTCTTCACATGATGTTTGGACAGATGATAGAGTATGCTAAGCGTAAACGTTGACCGGTCCTAAAATGCAGTATAAATTATGCATTTGCCTTCTCGATTTTTAAAAGAATCCTTTCTGGCAAATATGGATACCGATCGCCATAAGTAAACCGCTTACCTTGACCATACATTTCTCTATAGCACAATTTCAAGTCAGCGTTTGATCTTGTTTCCTCCTAAATGGCATCGGAATTGAATTGTTACCTACTTTTAAGGGCACAGTAAATGTGCCGCCCGCCATTATCTAAGTTCAACCCGAATACCTAAAATGCGGTCCAATCGTGGAAGCTTTTCCGAGTAATATTAAGTAGGTATATATAAAGGGCTTTCCAATAAGAGGTGTTATTGTGAATGAACCGCTATTTCGGTAGCTTTCACTTTTGAAGCTTTTATTCTTTGACATTTGACAAGTAGAAACTACGCCATTACTAAAAATGGAACGATACACGCTTCAACAACGCATTGAAATTATTAAAATTCACTAAAAAAATGGTGAAAATCTTGCAGTCATAGTTCGCAACAACAGTTACGGTGAATGGATTGCGCTATCGAGAGATGATTAATGATTTTTTATGGTCGGAGTTGGATGGTATTGATCTGGACAACGTTTACTTTCAACAAGACGGCGCTACGTGCCACACAAGCAACGAAACCATTGATCTTTTACGGGAAAAGTTTCCGGACCGTGTTATCTCTCGAAGAGGTTATCACAATTGGCCACCGAGATCTTGTGATTTAACACCTTGCGACTTCTTCCTTTGGGGCCACGTGAAAGATAAGGTCTACGCCAACAGCCCAGCGTCGATTCAAGACCTCAAAGATAACATTCGTGAGGCTATCGAGGACATAGGGCAGCCACTTTGCGATTTGGTTATGGAAAATTTTCATGAAAATGATATGGACCTGTATGCGTGCTCGTGGTGGCCATTTGGCTGATGTTGTTTTTCATTATTAACGGCATATCTTCCTCTTTATTATGAAATAAACATCCGATCACTTATCTCAAAAAATTTCATTTTTCTTTGAATACCAAAATAACACCTCTTATTGAAAAACCCTTTATTAGGCTTTTAAAGGGTCTTTCATTAAGTGCTTCCTACATTTTAATTTAAATCAAACAAAGTGTGTGTAGGGTATCATCGAAATTGTTTATTCGATGCCATTATGTATGGAATACATCGTTCAAATGTCCGCCGTGGCTTCCCTGCGTGGGGTGTATATATATATGAAATGTCCAATTTTCAATGACTCTGGCTGAATTTCACTGATGCCATGGATTCTGTTGGCTTTAAGGGACGCTGTGGTTTGTGGCTCATTCGCAGAAACCTGCGACTTCAGAAAACAGCACAAGAAAAAGTTTAACGGGGTCAAATCGCACGATCTCGGTGGCCAGTACTACACATCACCTACACGTGAGATGATCATGCCCTCGAATCGCTCATGCTGAATTTTCAATGTCAGCTCACGCCACATGGCACGTTTCCCGAACAGAACACCCATTTTGATTAAACAATTCCATCATTTGCACGTATTGTTGAACGCTATGTCCGTCCGTTGTAATTTGGCAAACCAGACTGAATAAATGACAGCCAATTTGACAGATGTAGCTTTATCAAAATGGCCGCGATCAACTGCCTAAGTTCGCAAGACCCCTTACAAGAGTAGTTTCCGTTCGCAAGAAGCAGGTATTACTGAAAAGCGTTGTACCAATAAAACAATAAGTCTATGAAGTATTTTCCTACCTAAAATTTACATAAAATCTTTACGCAAATTAATTCCAATCAAAGAAAAGAAAAAAAAAATCAATAAAGGATATAGTACTTCCCAGTCTGTTTAGTTAACCCAGTCAGGCAGATTCTAAAATTTAATTAAATCTTGAGTAGGGAACTTCCGCTGTCAGCTTGTTCGCTCTTCGTGTTAACTGTATCTCTGGGTTGGCTAAAACAAACGCAACCACATATCGCCCGTGACCAATCATTCTCCGAAAACATCCTTCAATACATAAGGCGCACTCGAACTCATACCCCATATAGGTATATGCCCGTCGTTCCTCTAACAAAGTGCGAATGTAAAAGCTAACCCCATTTGGGTGAAGTAGCAAAGGGTTTCCAAAAGTTAAATACAAACCGACCAAACATCGGATGCCTTCCACAACAAAACACCGACCGCCCGCCCGCCCTCCGAAATGTTACCGAAGCAATAAAATGGTAATTAATGTTTGCACAAACCAATCAATCAGAAATTCACAGACGAAGTATTTCGATTAATCGGCTCAAGGATGAGCATCACAAGGCATACCATCGTTTCATATATACCTACCATTCGAGGGTGGCTACCAATAACGCCACCCTCTCTTGGCTTTACACACCAAACCGAGCCGCTTTGCATTCTCTCCCATATACGCCGTACACATGGTGGACGTTTGTAACACGATGGTGGTGGTGGTTATACCACCCCCCTACAAACACTGGCAGGCAGACCGGAAATGCCAATAAAAAAAGGGAAAATTCATTAGCCAGAAGCGGAATAGCTCAGATGATTCGACTGGTTGTGCGTATTGATTCATGCAACTTTCAGGTATGGTCAAGTTATCGATAATTTTTCACCGAATGAAGAGCAAGGCAAATATAGCTGTCCATCAACTGAACAGGGAACAGAGGGGCTTGCGAACTTGTTTTAGGTTTTCAAAGTGGTTGGTACTGCTTATATATAGAAAAGCCTTAAGAGTATGAAGGTTGATGGGATTATTTAACTATTCAGTGGCAGTCTCCCCGCAAAATTGGGCGATTTTTATTTTTGCGACGAACCGATGCGGGATCGTCAGTTTGTGTCAAATTCGAATGGATGACGGAATGGAAGGGCAGTTTTCTCAGGATCTCTCTGAAGTTTTCCAGACGTTCACCACAAGTGGCGCAGTGAAAAACGGTCTAAGGTGTAATTTGCGTTCCTCCGGGAATTGAACCTGAGGCTAATCGCTCAGCAACCCACTTACATATACATCACTCGAAACCAAAAATGATTGCCCATCAAATCGAGTGGCAAATTAGCACCAACACAGCACTCTACACCATAAATACAGTTCACACTACATTGTTTATCTAATTATTCTAATTAATTTTTCAGGTGTTGAAAATTCTAATAAAAAGCAATTAAAATTATTAGGCATCCACAATTAATGGTAGTATCAACAAATTGCTATTTATTTAAGCAGTTACCGCACCTAGACCCGCTATACCTAACCACCGAAATTATTACAACCACAACTGGCAGTATCTAATGCTATGCATTTTCATGAGTCCTCATCCACCACCCCTTCGGTTACAAAAAAGCATGTAATTAAAATCCATTATACCATAAGTGCAGCGGCGACGGAGAGCACACACATCCATCCTATTCGATTCGCATTCTTTTCCTGTGACAATTAGTGCTAATTATCGCACTATCCATGCACAGAATCTAAATATAAATATCTGTGTCGTTACTGTATGTAGGTAGGTCCTTGCAAATCGTCCCTATAATGCACTCGTGTTGATGCAGTTGTTGCACCCCATGTGAAGAAGGGCATGCTTTCGATTTTGTCCTTTTCAAAAGTACACCACCACTTGCCTGTGCTTCGGTGCTCGATGCATAAGGGAAGTGGCTATTGTGTTGTTGGACTAGTTTTCTTGTTTCAGAGATGATAATCTACCCCTATGCACGAGGGAAAATGGTAACAAATTTAGATTGATTTGCTGCATGGTGTACATAATGATACAATGGTAATTAAATTGTATTTTAACAGCGGGACAATTGAGATTTACATGACAAACTGCCTGCCTGCTTACCTACCTATATGTAAAATTATTGTGCATGAGCTTGGGCATAATAATTTAAGGGATGTAGTTGATTTGTTTGAGGAATCGATTGCAACGGATAACGAATATGGCCGAAGAGGAGGAATTTGGTGATTTCGGCGCCATCTGTGTAGTCAAGTTCGCAAGTGCTTTTGAGGCATTTTCGTTTCAGCTAGTTGCTGATAGATGGCGCGAGTGCTGGTAGAAAGTTTTATTTACGTTTTTAAATACAAAATCGGTTATCTTGAATAGAAAGAGGGTTGTGTTCACTTAACGATGAAAATGCAACGTCTCCTTCCTTTTTATTGTGCATTTCAGACCAACACCAGAACACATTCACCTATATTGTTCTACTGCTGATAATAAGGTACTCTAACTTAAGAAATTGACTCTAACCAAGTGCGAAGTTTGCTCGAGTTAAAATGCAGTTAATGAACTAAGTCTCTGTTGGAAAAAAAAACAAGCATTAGCCAGTTGTTTAAAACAACCGAGACAAAAAGGTTAAATGCATTCAGCTAAAAAAAAACACTTTATCAGTTGTTATTAAACAAGTTTCTCGATTAATATCATCTAATTGGTTAAATTCTACAGAGTTAGTTTTTTTATTTACGACCGAGAAAACTTGGAGAAAATTGATAGGTCGTTTATTTTTAACCGAGATTCTTTAAGAAGTTGACTCGGTTATAGCTATTTAATTCAATAACTTTGTAAGAGCTATTTTAACAGTTTGCTTGGTAGTTTTAACCGAAAGTTGGTTGATTTTTAAAAAATTGATTTTCCTGCTTGAATTCATTGTAAAAACTTAGGTAGCTAACAGGTATCCCAATTATGATAGGTTGCAAGCTCAAGATCTATATTGGTTTTCCGCAGCCCCTACATGACAATACATTCCAAAGAATAACACAATGAGGGCCAGTTTTTTCAATCTTAGTTTATCTTAACACGTTCGCGCTTATTACGGCTATAGCCGTCATTTTTTTAAGAAACAAAAAAACAAATGACGGCTATAACCGTCGCTTGAGTTTTGTGTCCTACGTAACCATTTTTATAATTTACACTATTTTTGCGTTTAAGTTCTGTTCGAATGTGTTGCGTTCTGCTTTTGAAATGGGGAATCCCCTATGTCCAACGGAAATTTAAATTTGAAGTTCGTTGAAGGAAATGACGGCATTAGCCGTCATATTCTTCATTTGAAGTAGTGCATGCTAGAAAAAAGTGTGTTTCTCAAGAAACTTTTCTAGTACTATCTATGTATAAATTTAATAATTTACGTAAGACTTACATTTTCTATTAATTTTGAATGCAGAATTATGGAGCAACACAGTGAAAAAGAAAGAGCAGCTCGTAAGCTGTTGGAAGAAGTCGTTTCCGGAATTGGAAACAGATTTCGACGGTGAAACAACTAGCTGTCAGACGGCCATAGCCGTCATTTGCACAACAAATCAGTAGTCGTATATGAGTGGCACAAATGACGGCTATAGCAGTCATTTAAAAAAGCGCTTTTTATTATTCCAGTCGATTTAGATTTCAATTTCAGACATTTCTGCATACTTGCCAGACCTCAAATGGCATTTCTACCATGATTACCAAAAGTGTATATCTGTGCAACTCCACACATTTAAAAGTGAGCGCGAACGTGTTAAATCATCGGTTATTCCATCTGATAACCACTGAATGTGTTTGTTCAGCAAAATATTAACCAGAGAATCTACGGTTTGGTTAATTAACCCAAGAAATCGAGAAACCAGATTTAACCAATGATTTTCTAGAATTTCGTTTATTCAACACCAACAACAACAACTTTTCGGAGAATATTGCGAGCAATCTTGTGCGAGCAAAAAATACATTAGCCGGATGAATTACGATTACTTTCAACATTTTTGACCTTTGACAGTTCTCATAAATTGAGGAAATATTTGCGAGAATGAGAAAATTATTTTCGTGGACGAAATTGAGATGAGGCCCAATAATGGGCTAACAATTTTCATTGGTTGTTGTACTGATTCAGTTTTGTTCTCAATTATTAGGTTATTGTCTCACACCAAAAAGATATTATTCCTGTGTTTATTAAAAATGCCTGCATCATTTGATTTTGACATTTATGTACTCAACAGTGAAAATTAATAAATTACCTAGACAAAACACAAGGAGCCAGAAAAAAATGTAACCATAGATTCGGCTAATCACTGAATTGACAAATGAACTGGAAAAATGGAACGATTTCTCGCAAATCTATGGTTTGGTGACCGAACACCGAAGTGAAAAAAACGGTGAACAAACACTCATTGGTTATCACTGATTTCTAATCATCGCTTAAACCAAATCGATGGTAACCTAACCACGGACTTGACCAGCTGTGAACACACCGGCTCTAAGATTGTTCTTATAAACCACTACACTACCTGTAACCCTACTCAATAGCAATATTTGAATTCTACTGGACACCTCCAACAAAACTGCTTACCCAGTTTTCCACTAACAAAATATTTGAATATCAGAATTTTTGGAAAAATCAACTTCTTCTCAAAAAAAAGATTAGGGCCCGGGCTGTTCAACCTTGGTTATATTTAATGATCGTTTATTCCAGCTGGTAACCATCGAATGTGTTTGTTCGGCAGAATAATAAACCAGACAATCAGTGAGACTTAACCAATGATTTTCCGGAACTTCGTTTGTTCAAGTTTTTTTAAGGGCAACAACTTATTGTACAACATTGTGGGAAAAAAATACAAATAAAACAACGAACTTATTTATAATGCAAGATGGAGTGCACTGCACCAATAAAATCTGTCCCGTTGGTTTCGTAAACTTTTCATCTGACAGATGTATGGAATACGGTACACTTCAGTCTATTGAAGGTGAGAGTGACGGTCCCAAACAAAATAATGAATGCATGTGATGAAGCAAAATAATTTTCAACATTTTTTGCTGATGACGGAGGAAATAATATTAGGTCCATTCGCGTACTTTTACGAGCCAAGCACTAAAAATCTGTCAAACTCGAAAAATTGAGCGAAACTCTCTCAGAAAGCTGAAAATATACTCTAAAGTACGTGGATACACTCCGAGCTACTTTGAGCCACTTACATCTTTGAAATCTAAGCCATATAACGAATGAATTTATAACTTAACTTTTTGCAACATATGAAACGTTCTAGGACCACCACCGAATTTTCTTTATTTTCAGATATCTTATTTGTGTGTACAATTGATTTTTAAAACGGATTTTGAATTTGTTTCCTGTCAATTTTGCGCATTTGACATTTTTATCAGTACTTGCCGGTTGAAATTCTCCGAGCTGTTTCGTGCCAAGAGAGAAACTGCTCGTTACTCGTTATTTTGCTAATTTTCTCTTTTTCTGTCATTTTTGATGAGTACGTGTATAGACTTTGTGCGATTGCGATCGATTTATATCGATTGCGTTCGATTCAAACCGCGTACGCGAACGAACCTATTGAGAGAATGAAAAAATTGACAAGGTCGTTAAATAAATTGAGATGAGTTCCATTTGTAACGAATTTTTGTGGCTTTAATAAGGGTTTGTTCTCAAAAAATTGCTTATTGTCACAACCACCACACGGAAAGAATTGAAAATCACCAATTGCAAAATTTTGAGTTGCAATTTACGATTTATATATTTGTCGCAAATCACAGCGAAGTTTTCATGGATTGATACAGAAATTGGTAATTTGACATTGAAAACGGCGGAGAATACCAAATTCTGTTTGTTGTAATTTACGATTAGAAGTATCAATTCGAGCTTCTTTTATTTGTAGTGATTTGCGAGATTGTTTGGCGCAATTTACCACTCTAATAGGTCAATTTCTCAAACACCACTTTACAATCTCAAATTGCGAAAAATATTTGGTGATTTACCAAAACTGAATGATGAATCAATAAAATCTTGTAATAATTTAACACATGAAACTGAACACGTATATTGACGTAGAGAAGTCGTAAATTGCAAAATATTTTTTGTAATTTCCATGGAATCAACTACCTGATGTGTGGATTTTTTTTATGCACAGTTCATAGTCCATGTACCTATCAAAATCCTTTTAAGTCGTTTCTTTTTATGGATGCATGTTTGTATGTGGTATTGCTAGACAGCTGCAATCATGAAGCCAAATCTAAATTGTGCAGATGGCGTGTCGGTGTAGAGACAGGCAGTCGGTATTCAATCTTTGCTCAAAGCAGTCGGGTTTAAGTTTTTTAAGTATAACTAGTTCATATGGATAGTGAGTGTACCAACTACTAATTATTAAGCATTCTGGAATATATTTTGTAAGTACATACCTTTTGAATAATTGAAAATAACCCCAAAGTATTCATATAAATCTGTATTTTTTTCAGAATGTACATCTCGCAATTAGGAAGGAAGTATAAATTAGAATGGATTCTAAAATATCTAATCGAAAAGAATTGTAAAGGTTCGTATCAATGTCAAGTTCATCTAAATATTTTTTTGTATTTTAAATGTCATCATAGACCGAAAAACCACCCCAGACAAATCCCGTTGTCTCCGGACGATGTGGCGCCGTATGATGTTCTTGGATATCAGGAGTAATACGAAAATAACCTAATTAATAAAACGATGAATTTTGATTTGTAAATCACAAGATATAAGTTGCA
This sequence comes from Cheilosia variabilis, assembly GCA_951230905.1. Lineage (NCBI taxonomy): Eukaryota > Metazoa > Arthropoda > Insecta > Diptera > Syrphidae > Cheilosia > Cheilosia variabilis. The sequence continues at coordinate 19,927,153 of OX579679.1, read as the reverse complement.
AATTGAGAATAAAGTTTTCTAATTTCACGACAAAACATTATCAATTTAATACGGTGATACCTCAAATCACTACTCAAGAAACGTAAATTGCAAAATATGAATTGCAAGTTGATAAAAATAAGTTGCAATTTACGACTAAGAATTTGTAAATTGCAACTACTGAAGTAGTAAATCTACTCCTGTTAGTTCGCAAATCAACACTATTGAGTTGCAATTCAAGACTAAATGGTTGTAATTTGCTAAGGGAGGAAATCGTAATTTGCAACAGAAAAGTGGTAATTTACGAATTGTTTTTGCAATTTACAATCCATGAATATCAAATTGATAACTATTTGTGTCAAATTGCGATCGGTTATGGCAATATGTTTTTCTCGTTTGATCGCATTATTGATAAAGAAAAGTGTTGATTCACGACTTTTGAGGGTCAATATCTTCACTTCGTACAATTTCTAGAATTGCGAATAAAAAGTCATGAATTACTAAATCCTTAGCTAAGCTCTAAAACTAGACAAACTTTTCGTGATTCTGCGCTTATTTTTCTTGATTTGATCTAAAAATTCTTTCCGTGCAGATTTTATTCTTCAGTTTTAAAAAAAAGCCTGTATTTTTTAATTATGACATTCTTGTGCTAAATAAATTTGCGTTTCGTTAAATTGTTATTCAAGCATATAGATTCTGTAAGTAATTGACCACTTTGCGTAAAGCACGATTTCTTAACTAAAAGGCTCATATTACCTTATATCCTTATATATTCATTTGAGTTCAAGTCTTTCATATGAAAGCTACCCAGAGTACATTTAAAAAAATGTTTGGAAGCAACTTACAAAAGCCTGTAGCCAGAAGGTGGGCAAACCTCAAGCTTAATGAGACAATCTTAAGAACAGTAGGTAGCTGTCACTTCCAGATATTGATCTGTCTACATACTGTAATGGCATATGGGTATATGCGTCGAGGAAGACTTCACACATAAAGGTTAGGTCAGGTAAGGTGTCTATCTAGAAAGACATATTAGTTTAGGTCCAATGTTGTACCACATAAGTAAAGGGAAAAGGGAAAGGCCAGAGTGCTATCTAGACCGGACATGCTACTGTACTGTTCAGACTTCACACATTTACTATGCGAATGAAATAGCATAGCGCGTAAGCTGGGAAGCTACTTCTTTAGATCCAATGAAGATGGACTAATTGAAGATCTTAAAATCCTGTAGGGAAACAAAATTAATTGGGGAAAGTGATTTGGTTTGACAATGTCCATCTATTAAATGAAGATTCCTAACCAAGGTGCCCAGTCAAATGTGGCGTCTAACGCAAGCTAACCTTCATATCGAACGACAGCTTTTAACATTGCCATCATTCGTGCAAAAAAAAGAAGAAAAGAAGTAGTAACAGACATCCTGTCAGCAGACCGACGACGTTTTTTTTTCTCGTAATTGTGCACATATTTTTCTGAAATTCTATTGGTGATTTCAATACGGTGGCCCTTTTTTCTATGCTGGCCATAAAACATGTTGGCAAGTAAAAATACACCATCCTTAGACGTTCATTTGAGCAAACTCAACCCCAATCAAATTATTGATACAAATATATTCCGAACATAGCTTAACACATTCAAAAAGGGTTCAGTATTTTTGTATGTTGTTTTGCAACTGCATATTGATTCTGAATAAATCGACTGGACCAAAGCTCACGGATCTGTTCATCAAAATATTGTAACAACTCTCTGAGGAAATCGTTACACCCCATCACAGTTCATATATTCCTGCTCGACACCCCCGGGTAGCTAAACAAAACCGTGCCCAATGTTTACTCTGTCGTTTAATAAAAATACCCAACCATAATTGGGAAAATTGCTAAATCAAGAACAAATCCAAACTTAATAAAGCCATCCAAACCGTCTGTCCCAACAGATTGACTTGCAGATCACAAATGTCCCTGATGCGTATGAATATCCCGGCCTTCACCTTTGCGCGGTGTTTTCTCAGCGCACGTGCCCTTCCCAGCATCCTTGGCTGGTTTGCATTTCACATTTCAAATGTGTAATGTCCCCCTATGTTTGTGTCGCTAAAAAGGGCACACGCTCTTAAGCAAACAGAAAATGTCCTTTTCGCAGGCGGATAAACCAACTCCTATACCTACCAACTCCTGAGCGATCGCATATTCACCGATTACTCCCTAATAGACAAACTCGACGACGCGCAAGTAACTAAAAGAATTCCAAGTGCGGAGTTAGCGCAGGATTGCCATTCTCATTGAAAAGTCCTTTCGTCGCTCATGTATATGGGATGGGGGTTTTCAATGTCTCGACTGTGACAATATTCCACTGCTAAACGAGGGTGAAATGATTTTGTTTGCCAAACATCCTTTCATGTCGAATGATTTTTATTATTAACAGTTTAGATTTGGGATTTTATTGGATTTTCCGCCGATGTGTTTGTATCGTGACTGTCTTGTTATTCTTTTTCCCATTTTCCCATTGCACGGTGCTGCTGGGTGACGAACGAGGCCGCAACCCTTGGCTGTCTAATTGGCATTGATCGACCGCACATCGTCGTGTGATTTATCCGCTGCGCTGGCTGGTCAACTCAATTATCCGGCAAAATTGGTTTTTGCGAATATTTATTTCTTGCAGGAGGATATTTTTGGCCGTGGGCATTGATAAACATTTTACATGCATTTGCCCGCAAACTCTGCAGACAGACGACGAAATAATTTCATTAATGGACTGAGCGATGCATTTTTGGTTTCAAGTGTTTTTGGGGGGTGAAAGGGTGAGTCGCTCGATGGCACTTTTATTGGATTTTGTTGCAAATTACTTATAAGTCTGTCTGGCCAAATGGAAGTAAATTAGTTGTTTGTAATAGTTAGGGTCGCCAAATGGAATAGACTTCAGCATTTGAGAGTGGATTTGTTTTGGAACAACCAAAGAATTGACAATAACACTTTATTGGGTTCTGATCGGCTTATAGGTATTTGAAGAGTCCTTTGTTTGGGTTCTCTTTCTTTCAGAAGAAAAGGATGCCAATCACCCGTGCGAAGCCTATTACCGTAGGTATAGTTTATTTTTTTGACACCAAACAACTTATGCTTTTCTGTGACAAATGCTGATTTTGATGAGGTTTGGGGATCTCCACCGATCGGCGGCAAACCCTTCAACCGAATGATTTAAAAAAAAACGAACTCTCATCTTCAACTGTCTGTAAAACCGCATTGAAATTCTCACCGAGCTGGAGATCTCTAAATCATACCACATGACGTTGTGCTCTTATTTTGGTATTCACATGGCACCCGCACCCATCTTTCTGACAGACCTCAATCCTTATTTCCAAATATAGCTTTCATCAAGTACAGTGCACTCTTGTGATTCACTTCTGCGCACAATTGGTCCAAATTTAGCGGCCCACTAAAGGGTGCATTCTAAATAAAGTCATCAGCTAAATATAGGACCACAACTCGCTACCATATAAGGCTTTAAAAACACCCTCAACGAAACATACCATCAATACATCGTCACGATCGTCAATCTAATTTTGCAGTTTCCCCAACACACCGAAGTTCAGACAGTGAATTCCGAAAATTCCTTTCATCTTACACATCTGCCTCCGAATAAGCCATTCGAAGACAGTTCCGTTCGGTATGTCGTCGCTGAACAATACAAGCACAACAACAAAATCGGTTTCGCTAAAAATATCCCCAACAACCACTGACACGACAGTATTTTGTAGTAAGACCCACAATGACGTATTACTTCTGTCGACATCCCCAGTTCCGTTAATGGTGATTCTTCTGAATCAAAGAGAAATCGGAACTACAAAACAAACTTTCGATTTCTTCATTCTTGCTATATATTTACTTATAGGTAGACAAAACAAGTGACTAGAATTTTATTCATTGGACAACTTGCGGGCGGGCAGATATGTCGGGGGTTTATTTTCATTATCGGCTGTTGCCAAAAAAGCGGGCGCAACAAATTGATGTAGAGACAGAACAGATTCAGTTGGTCTCCTCGGGCCGCACCATAAAAGTCCACGTCATCGGAAGTCACGGCGTTCTTCGTTCTCGTTGTGGGGCACGATTGTGTTGTGCAGAAGATGTGGGGGCGATCGACGAGAGTAGATCGGCTCGAATTCACCTTGAAAAGAATTTAGAAATTCTTGCAAAATGAATGAAAAATCGGCCGAGTTGTACGATTACATTTCGAAATTTTCAAAAGGAAAACGTTTCACTTCACGTGAGATGCATCATGACAAACAAGAGGAAAAACGCATTTGTCAAACAATTTGAATTTTTTTTTCAACTAATGATTTCTGTCTGTAATGTTTTAATTTATAATAAATGAGCTAAGGATTCGCTTTGTGTTATTGTCAATGGGCTTCACTAATAATCATTTTAAGCCTTCATAATAAATATTTTCTAGGTCACAATATGCAATTTTGCATGAAAAATTTCGTCCTTGTGAGTTCAAAAAATGTTGCCTGGACACTAAAAATTATTATTAGTATCGCGGAATGTTAATTAGTTTTTTTTATGTTTTGGGGTGTAGTATTATTATTATTATAGCTCAGTATTTGTGTCTAAGATCATTGATTGGTTACGCCACATTTCGATACCCTATCACATATTGACAAGATCTAGCGAAATAGATAGTCCCTTCTGTAAATTTTATTATTTAATTTTGTACCAACATTACTTACACATGCGACTTTCAGCTTAAGACAGCGATTCTCATAAAAAGTGGTATTTATTTAGGTTTTTTTTGCCCAGAAACTATATAACTATACCGATACCTTCCGTGATAACAAAATAAATGTTTGGCTTTGAAAAGTCACGATTATTGTCAGAGTCTATTTTTTGGCAACAGAGGGCGTCAGTGCAGTTATTTGTAATAGCAGTTAGGTATTTGTAATAATAATTGTAATATTTGTATCCAATGTACATTCAACAAGTCGGAGCAATTTTTAGTAATGACCGCAACGGCCAAGGACGACTGAGGCCTAGAAACCTATTTAAAATTAATTGCCTCTGTTTTAAATAGCTCGAAAGGTGAAAAACGGAAAAACAAAGGAAATATGTACCCAAGAAAATACTATTGGTAACCAAATATTATTTATCATCACCATCAAAATGAAGATTTCGAGCTTTTGTATTTCGGTCTTTGGGTTTTCTGCCTACCTAGAAATTTCGTGATTGAGTTTTTGGTCTTTAGTGAAACATTTCCGTCAAACATTAGGTATGGTTCTCGCTCAGCGAAAATATGACATACGACTTTCAAATTAAACTTGGGAATATCATACGATTTTTGGAATAAAAATAACTTATTTGGTTCCTATACTTTTAAGAGGGACTCAGAAGTCCGAAAGGTTTTGTTCGGGACTATGATTAAATGCTTCTGTGCAACTCAAACTGTGGGGAAAATGCTGATGGGAGAAATATTTTCGTCTTTTTTATCGATCTTCGGTTTTAAAAATAATTTTTAGTATCAAACTAAATTTTAGAAACTTTACAATTGTAACTTTTCCAAGCGAAATTCTCAATTGTGGTCTTCAAACAATTTAAAGTGAAGGTTCTATCATATAGTCGATGGAGGCGAATTTATGGTCGACCATTGGTCATACTTGGTCGCTGTCCAATTATAAACTCCATCCTTCGACTCAGTTTATTTTAATTAATTAGTAACATTAAAAAAGCTTTTAGTTAAAAGAAAAATGTGTAATTTAAACTCGAAAAACACCTAACTGGAAACTAAAAATTCACAATAGGCCAAAATACTTACAAAATCTCGCTATTTGGAAGATTTAATAAAATATTATACAGGGTGAAGCGAAAATAAACATCCAATTTTGTTTTTGAATAAAATAAATTTTTTATTTAATAAAAAAAATTATTTTGAGTGTTGAAAATCTTTATTTGGACCTTTAAATTTTGTTCTTTTAAGCGGAAAAGATGATATCCGTGATGTGGCTGCCGCCATTGTTGACATAACTTTCCGCAAGATTTCCGGTGATAACTGCCGAATGTTCTCCTTTAGGGCTGCAATTGTCTGAGTCTTGTTGGCATAAGCCCACGACTTCAAGTAGCCCCAAAGAAAGAAGTCGGTGATCTTGCTGGCCATGCCAAATCGCCAAAACGGGGGATTACGCTACCTGTAAACGCTTTCCTCACAATATCTGAGCACTTTAGGTCGGCTGAAGTCACCTTTCAGTAATTTTGAGCCGCACGTAAAGCTAGATCTATCTACATTCGGGTTGAAATCGAAAACTTTTTAGGCCAAAGCGAATTCATTTACTTTAGCGTCGCGTTTAACAATTACGATTGAAGTTAACTTATCGAAAGCAAAGCCATTTTAGGGGTTCTGCTATATTGTCAGACTCGAGAAAGTCTCGTGCGGCCCAGTAATAAAATATAATACAACGAATGTGAGTTTATTTAAAATGTTGTCAGTTATATTTTGAGTAGCCTATTTGTTGCGAACAGTGACGAATCGATTTATTCCCTTATTCGGCAACAAAGCAAAATTTTTATTCCATAAGATCTTGTAGGTAGGTACTGTGGCTCAAAGGTAGAACTGATGTATTTCTACTTTTACAGCTTCAACCCCCGGAATAACACAAATAACACTTCAAGGTCGTCCCATCTGTTTTGAACGTTTGACAAACATCCGATAGAAGTTTAGAATATAGACAATTTTTATTTTTTTTTATAAAATATCTACACTTTGCAGATACCTCTGCTTCATAGCTGCATATAATTCTATAGCTGGTCATGCCTTTCTATGAAAGAAAAATAATTAAGAGCGTTGTTTTAGCCTGAAAAGTGCTATACGATGTTTGTTATTAAAGTTTGTTCAATTCAAATTTCGAATTGAAAGACAATTTGTTTGTTAAAATAGTGAACTAATATTTTTCAAATAAATTGATGTAACTACCTGTGGTAAGAACCTACCACTGTTATTATATTATAAAACTGCCACCATACCTAACCGACTAGCCTCGCTAGTCCTCCCTACCTGTATACATATTCGTTCTTCTCGTAAAATCATATTTAAAGTATCACACTTTTCCATTGCTCGCACCATTGATGGACCGAGAAACGATTTTTATTTTTAGAAGCTTCACATTTGATGAGTGCAAAGCAACAATATGCGAATATGAACTGCTAAGTGGGGGAGATTAGCGTGCCATGCAGACTGAAAGAGAAAAATCTCTGCAACATGAACTTTTTGTCTTCCAACACATTTTCTGAAGATGCACTACCTACCAACGAGTATGAATACATTTGCACATGAATGTATGCATTTTCGTTCATCGCGATAATGAATAATTATGGCTACTGATTGGGGCACAAGGCGTGTACGTTGTCTTAAACGTCTAACAATTATTAATTGGAAGAGCAAGTGCAATTCTATTTTTAATTGGCAACACAATTATAACTCAAATTGGCCACAGCGAATTATTCGGATTCAATTTGGAGTAGGTACGAGTATATACAGAGGTGTTGAAGAAAAAAAATATATCACCTGGGTATTAAGTGTTCCGGTACATAAATGGTAAGGTGTATATTTTTAGCCCGACTAATTGTAAATATTTTGTATACCTAATTTGTTTTTTTTTTCCTTTTGTAAGTGGTGCAGGAACATCCTTCGGTTTATTAATACAAAGGAGAACTATGCGACCTACAATCGCGAAATAAATATTTTAAACAGTTTTCTTTTTCGTGTGGATTTAGGCATGCTTGGCGAACTTTTATGTTTAGAAAACTTTTGTTTGCTGCTTGTAGATGAAGAAAAAACTCGTATTTACATTTATGGATATCATTTTTTCCCAATCTTTGGCACATAATATCCACATCGATGTAGGTTTTTGTTTAATATTAAGGCGGGCACAGCCACGATACTTTTATGCGTCAAAATCCAGTTTTTAAAAGTAAAATTTGTATTACAGAGAAAGAGAATCACATTAAATTATGTTTGTAACACTTCTATGATTATTTTTTGGTACTAGAAAATTTTGATAAAATACGATTTACCATGAGCTGTTTTTTATGGGCATTCAGTGTGTTGATAATCATGGTGAAATACAGGTGTTTTGATAGAATTTCACCAAAAATTCATAGTTTTTGTCAGATTTCTGAAATTCCCACGATTTGGTGCTTTATCCCTTTATCCCACGGAAGGCTTTTCGGACATCGAAATTCCCACAAAAGGGATAAATCCCACGATATAACAACACTGGCCCGGAGTAGGTTCTTGTTAGCCTGGTCTTTATCCAATCTGTGTGCGCTCTGCACAATAAGTTCGTAAGAATTAAAAACTCAGGTTCGCACACTGAAATATTACAACTTCCTTTTTTAGGTTTTCTCAACTGCGCCACCCATTGCAATCGTCTGACAAATAAACATTCGGCATAAATTTGTAATTATGAAATTATTGTAGATCCCTCTTCCTTTTGCTGCAAAAAAAAAAATGAACACTAACACAAACAGCTTTAGAGACCTTAAGCAGACCTTTGAGTCAACTATTTTCTTACAAACTCCATTCAATATATTTTGAGATCTTCGCTTTTTATATGCGATTTCAATTTCAATTCTTCGTCGAAAATCATTACGACATGTTCGTCCTCATTTGAAAAGGAACTTGGACTGAGTTTGATTTTAGGTAGGTAAGGTAAGCTAAGCTTATGCAGGGTAATAAGTTTGTCAGAAACTCATGTGCATCAAAACGGGTCCATCACCATCATTGGTCAGCCTTCACGATGAGAACTTAGACGAATTTCCATTTCCATGTGGTCCCAATTTGGTGTGAGAAACCAACGTCCTCTTATTTCTCGAGAAAGTACTTTGTGAGGTTTTTACTTCTACTCGGATCAAAACCATCGCATTCACAGACTCACAGAGAAAGTGGTAAAAATCACAATACTTCCATTCGTGAACGCATAACCTCATAGCGTGCTTCTGCTTCTTTAAAGGGCAATAACCAGAGGTCTAACTCTGGTCACAGGGTCCTGGAAACAACGCTTGCAGTTCTAAATGTGATCATCTTAGGTCCGAGGTCCGACCAATATTTATCTTAGTCATGTGCCCACTGCTGGTCTAAACTTCTCTGTTTCATTTAGTTGGCGCTCTGCTTCATTTTCATCAGAACGTCGGCGACCATCCACGTGAGCCGATTTTGTTTCGCTTGGAGCAATCCCTCAGGGCTTTGTAAAGCGTGTTTTTTTTTAAAAGGTTTAAGTTGGCAACACTATTTTAACTGGCGGCCATTTTGTCAGCTGTCAAGTGATTTGTTTTTAGTTTGGCTTGGCATTTGAACATGAATAGACTGACGCCTGAACAACGCTTCCAAATTGTGCAAATTTATTTTGAAAATCATGGTTCTGTTCGAAGTACGTATCGTCCATTTTACGGTCAACATAATCGTCCATAAGACCAATTAATTCGATTAACTGTGGAACGTTTTCACACCACGTTAACTTCAAATGATAATACGCATCCACAGAGACGTCGTAAATAGTGCGTACAGAAGAAGTCATTGCTGCTGTAGAGCGTAGCGTAGAGGAAGACCCGAATTGGACCACTATGGAGCCATGATTACTGAGTTTTTCGTTCATCAATTGAACAACCATGATGTGCAGGAGCTGTGGTTTCAACAAGACGGCGCAACATGTCACACAGCTCGTGCCACATTTGATTTATTGAAGGATACGTTTGATAACCGCATAGTTTCACGTCGCGGACCCGTGAATTGGCCTCCATGATCGTGCGATTTAACGCCGCTTGACTATTTTCTGTGGGGATATATGAAGTCGCCAGTCTACGCCGATAAGCTCGAAGGTTAGGTTAGGTTAGTGGGCTGGCGTGGAGTAATTCCGTGCCACACGCAGGTCAGAACTGATCCATTGTGATACCCGTCGGGGGAAAGGGTTTATCCCTTACCCGTAGTAACCTATTCATTACGCTTTTATAATAATAAGATAAGCTCGAAACACTTGACCACTTGGAGCGTTATGTTGGAAAAGTCATCGAAAATTGGACTACGTCGCCAGCCGTGGCGGTCATATGCCAAAAATCATATTTAAATTATAATGCAATTTAAAAAAATCATCTTGGTTTTATTCCATTTTAAAGTTCTATACCTCTAAAAAAAAAACACCCTTTATATTCTTTGACTCGGTTAAGCGGGTCCCAACATTTTCATTTCCACTTATATAGCTTTAGCTTTAGGGACGAAGTCCATTCTTTAACGGGTCACATATTTTAAGTGTTCTGAAAGCTGTATCATATTACGGCTAATGAGCTATTAAAGTAACCATATTTTTGCGTTTTGAAACTGTACAAACGAAGAGATCTCAATCAACGTAAGGCTATTGGGGTGATATTCCAAAATCTCATCTCATCTCATGAAGCTGTTAGAACACCTACAGCAGTTGGAATAGAAATAGGAACCCCTTCCATTAGATACCTTATCGCTTTGGGAAATATAAATACCTGACTTGATCTCAAAAAGTATAACCAAACTGTAAGTTTATTATATAAACAGCATTTTTGAGCTTGAACATTTGGCTTGCTAATTTAAGTTTTCTAGCGCCACCAGTATATAAATATTTTTCATTTCTGCAAAAAAATGTAGCCAACTCAATTGTAAAGTAATCAACTCATGTGTAGAGTATACATTCGAAATTGCTCTCATTGACTCACTCGGTAACCGCAATTACTTTGTGAAAAAAATATAAGAAAAACAGAAAACTCAGCTCCCACACCGCTCGACTCCCAGCTACAGCTATATTTAAACAAAACAAATTAAACAAAATATCTAAAAGCAGACATTCACCTAAGAGTAACCGAAAATAAAGTAAAAAGCAAGAAAACACCGAACATCAATTACATATGTACCTCTTTTTGAAATTTCGAAAACTGCCAAAAACAGCATTTCTTCAAAACCGCCTTTTGCAAGAGCGAGACTGAGCTGATTTCAATAGAAACATCTGTACGACAGAGACACAAAAGATCGCCCTTTTTCTCAGAGGCAAACGAACAAAAATCAACGCAAACTCAACACGCTCAAACCTCGCGCGCATAGATTTTCCAAATCCCTTACCATATACGGTACGTTTACTTAGCGCAGGCCTCACCGCAAACGGTCCAAAATCCCCAACATCTCATCATGGATCTATTTTTATCGTCCGACATCTGTGCGCGTTGTTTTCTTGTGGGGTGGCGGAATATAAAAACTGATGTTCGCCTGCCGAGATACGCTCAGTCAGTTCGATCCATTGGAAACGGTTTGTAACATACCGTCGCGATCTATTCAGTATTCTTATTGTGTTTTCTTGAAGTGAAGAATAATTCAAATTCCTATACAAAATGTGTGACGATGATGTTGCTGCTTTGGTCGTTGATAACGGTGCGTTTCGATTGGTTTTTTTTTTTTTTTTAATTTCAATTCAACATTTCTGGGATTTTTAAAAGTTTTTGTGGAAAGAAGTGCAATTTTGAGGATGCCACGTAGTTTTGTGAATATTTTGAAAGACATTTGTATTTCTGGTTCTGTTAGTTTGTAAAAAAAACTTTTAGCAGGATTGAACTATCCCGTGAGGATGGGGAAATAGTTTTATTTTTTTTTAAGAAGTCATTTATGTAACTGTTTGAATAACTTGAAAATATTTTCGAAGCACTAGCTTTCAATAGATGGTTTCATTGAATACGACTATCTTGTAGTATTAAAAAAACTTCCAACAATAAGAAGGAGGCGATTGCCTGGTCTCTAAATTTGCGGACCACCTCTCTTCAAATTTTTCGAAACACTTTTGCTTAAAACGAAAGAGCCTTTTCTAGGGTTCTTAGAGTTAGAGTCATTGGGCCTTACTTTTATTTTCAAACTTCACGTTGTAGGTTGCAATGGATAATTTTATTGCAAAACGTAACTACCGTGTCAATTAATTTAAAAAAATTGTTCCAGCTGTACTTTTACTACCCTTTGTCGGTACGCTTTTTTCTAAGAAAATTGCAGAAAAATTTATAGGATCTAGCGGAAAATTAGTTACTTTTGCTACATCGCTAGCGAAAATCATTCACCATTGAAAAAATAACAAATAGTTTTAATTTTCATCCACTTGTTTCAATAGATCTCCATTTAAGGAAAGCCTACTTAAAACCTTACTTCAAAACTATGAACTCTTTTTTTATCAGAAAAACCAATGAAAGCTTCGAAGTTAAAAAGAAAATCTGAAATTATACCTCGATTAGTTCAGACAGAAACCTATGATTGCGGAAAATGTTGAAAAAAATCAGCCAATTTTACTTAGTCGTTTCTTTTTTTAATAATCGGGATGTCAAACTAGATTTACACAATGCTAAATTTATTTGGAAAATTTTACCATTGTGATGTCGAAAAATTTAGCCCGAACACTAAATATGATTAGAATCATATTTAAAGCAGAGATCCGAATTGCAAAAGGTGCAATTTTGAGTGCGATTGAGGCACAAAGCTGCTCATGAATATTAATTTTTCTTAATTTTATGCGTTTAAGAGGGATCACGGTCTTGTCAAAATTATCGTTTTCCCAAAACAGATTTCTGTAGATATATAACAAAATCTATAGAAATACTAAAAATATAATAGCCGAATAAGCTCAAGCTTGGGTCCAAGCCCTCTAAGAAAATGTAATACTCTACTAATCAAATAACAGCAAACAGTAAGCGACTTCCGCGCCTATTCATTTTGTTTCCACCTGCAATTAGTTCAGCGTACTTTTTAATAGCGAAGAGGAAGTTTTTTGATAAAACTGTTAGCAGATATATGAACCAAAGAGTTTGCATCACCCAAACGTAATGCTCAAAACTAATGTAACTTTCGTTCTGTCTCCCTTGCAGGCTCCGGTATGTGCAAAGCTGGCTTCGCCGGTGATGATGCACCACGTGCCGTGTTCCCATCCATCGTAGGCAGGCCCCGCCATCAGGGCGTCATGGTCGGTATGGGTCAGAAGGACTCGTATGTCGGTGATGAAGCCCAAAGCAAGAGAGGTATCCTCACCCTGAAGTACCCCATCGAGCACGGCATCATTACCAACTGGGACGACATGGAAAAGATCTGGCATCACACCTTCTACAATGAGTTGCGTGTGGCTCCCGAGGAACACCCAGTCCTGTTGACTGAAGCCCCACTGAACCCCAAGGCCAATCGTGAGAAGATGACCCAAATCATGTTTGAAACCTTCAACTCGCCCGCCATGTATGTCGCCATCCAAGCAGTGCTCTCGTTGTACGCCTCCGGTCGTACCACCGGTATCGTTCTAGACTCCGGGGACGGTGTCTCGCACACCGTGCCCATCTATGAAGGTTATGCTCTGCCCCACGCTATCCTCCGTTTGGATTTGGCCGGTCGCGACTTGACCGACTACCTGATGAAGATCCTCACCGAACGTGGCTATTCATTCACCACCACCGCTGAGCGCGAAATCGTGCGCGACATCAAGGAGAAGTTGTGCTATGTCGCCCTGGACTTTGAGCAGGAGATGGCCACCGCTGCTGCATCGACATCTCTCGAGAAGTCCTATGAATTGCCCGATGGGCAAGTGATCACCATCGGCAATGAACGTTTCCGTTGCCCTGAGGCTCTCTTCCAACCCTCGTTCTTGGGTATGGAATCGTGCGGCATCCACGAGACTGTCTACAACTCGATCATGAAGTGCGACGTGGACATCAGGAAGGATCTGTACGCCAACACTGTGATGTCTGGTGGCACCACCATGTACCCAGGTATTGCTGATCGTATGCAAAAGGAAATCACCGCTCTGGCTCCATCCACCATCAAGATCAAGATCATTGCTCCACCCGAGAGGAAGTACTCCGTATGGATCGGCGGATCCATCCTCGCATCCCTGTCCACCTTCCAACAGATGTGGATCTCCAAGGAGGAGTACGACGAATCCGGCCCAGGAATTGTCCACCGCAAGTGCTTTTAAGCTAGCACGCGCACAAATAGTATTCGAATGCCAATGCCTGTCGTCAATGAATCAAGTCCTGATGCGAACCAAAAGTGCACATATTATTTCGCCCTACCGACTGATATCCTCTTACTTTGTTTTATGTTAACTGTTTAGTTTTTGTATATGGAATTAGTTTTAATGCACTATACACTTAGGAAGTTATTGCCAGATGTAAAATATTTTCTTTTCGTTTTTTTAAACTGTGTCCCCTTACTTGAGGACGCACAAGTTTCTTTTGTAAGATATAGACAACGAATTTATTATTAAAAATAATTAAAAGTAATTTAGTCGGTATTTTTTTTTTCTGTTCAATTTTGCGTCCCAATTTCCACACATCGCACAACTGTCGACTCGGGGCAGTTTATCCTTCTCTTTGGCGGCTGTCATCTGTCATAATGCATAAGCGATGATGAATTAAACGATCATCGCTTGGGTGCATTCTATATTTGTCATTTTAGATGAGAAATTAATGTCCACTAGGTACTCTCTGCGGATGTTGGGGTATTTGGCTCATTAATCAGAACGCGCGAAAGGTGCAAATCGAATTGGCGAGCTGCCATCAATGACTGGGGACGGGGAATTTCACCGAGCACAGATGGATGGCGTGCTGAACTGTGATTTCTTCATTTCTGTCTGGGTGCGAGTGTTACATTTTTTAGATTGTTAGAAACTTCTCAGATGAGTTGGAAATAGAAACATAGTCGTGAGCTGATGGCAGCGCTGCATGGAGAACAAGCTGTGCCTTTCTTACTTCGGTGCAGCATAAGTGGAATCGTTTGGCTGTGCAAGGTATGTCTGATACGATGCTCGTCTATGCTTAAGGAATTCGGTTGTCACTTGTAGTTGACCGAAGAGGCACTCTGAAGAGCGCTGGGTCAACGCTGATCTCAAGTCAGCCAAGACTTCAGCTACCATTGGAGCTATATACCTTAAGCTGCCATTGAGGGACAAGTATGTGTTGGAATTGATTTGGAAAAAAAAAACTGTATAAAAGCGAGTTGCAGATAAGGCAAACAAGAGGAAGTTTAGCTAAACTTTAGTCTGAGGGTGATTTTTCACGGCAACACAGTCAGTCTTTCATAATTTTAAATTCTTGGCATACTTCCACTCAGCGATGCCAGATTACAAGATATATCTTCTTTTTTTTTAAGATTTTTGAGCTCCAAAATATGTACAGGACTTTTTACCTCAAATTTATCAAATTTTAAGATTTTGTGTATCAAGAATTTTCTAAATCTAACAAATTAAAACAATCTTTTCTATTGAAGAAAACTATTTTATATTAACTCCATTATTATGTCTAATGTGAGTCGAACAGAGCCCTGTTTTCTAACGTTGCCATCGTACTGAAACAGTTGCCATCGTACTTTGAAAGTTGACTCTTTACAAAGGACTTGTTGCTCTTTATTAAAGCGAATTCTAAGTCATTTTAATTAAAATATGTTCCAAAATTTAAAAAAACAATAACATTAGATTCTGATTTATGTATTATGTATACGTATATATCTAAGTATTACAATTTTGTCGAAAAAAATAAGTATAAGTCTTATTTAAAGTACTTCGAAATTGTATTTTATGTTTCGTTATTTTTCTATTTTGAAAAAATCTGGAAAAAAAGATTTTTTATTTCGGAAAAACAAAATTTTCAGATTTTCCATCTGGGAATACTGCTTCCACTATTAACAGCTGAGATAAAAAGGGTGAAAAAAACGCAGCGAAAGCGATGAAATTCGCAACAGAATTCCATCTTGAAAAATCTGGGTTGGGGTCAAAATTCTGGATGGGTCAAAATTATTTTTACAAAATTCTGCTTTTCTAAATTCTGATTTACAAAATTCTGCAAACAATAAAAAAAGGAAATGATAAACATTTCCCAAACAAACAAAAGAAGCGACACTGTTATTGATATTTTCTAGGAAGACTGAGGAAAAGTCTTTGTCTGTCCACTTAACCATCAATGGAAGCGTAGCAGTAATTAAATTTCGCACCATTTTTTTGTTTTTCAATAGAATCAATAGAAAAACAAATTTTTTGTCAATATTTAATCTATTTTTTCTTGCTTCTTTTTATTCTAAATTTTATTTTTATTTAAAAATTAAAAGTTAATAATTTATGATGTTTTATAAATTTAAAATGTTTTTTTTTACCGGTTTTTTTATCGTCGCTTACAATTGTTAGTTGGGAAAAAAGCTGAATAAGCAGAATTTTATTGCTTTAAATTTGAAAATCAGAACTTTGTAAAGCAGAATTTAAAATGCTGAATTTTTGTGTGAGAAGACTGAAGTTTGGAAAGCAGAATTTCGACCGGATTCCGAAAAATCTCTTACACAACACAGGTAGGCATTTCCTTCAGCATACATCCTTCAGCATTACCCTCCCTCCCACAACCAAAAAGAAATAAATGTCGGTACTTTCTTTGAATCTCCGTAATGACTATATCCTCTTTCATTTGCCAAAATCACTAAACACGTAAATATGCAAAAGAGACTTCTCGCAGCCCCCACCTGCCACAAAAAGAGATCAACGCAAGTGCTCCCAACCACTTAAGAGGCGGTTAAATTTATTCGCCTCACTTTCGTATACCTGCACATTAAATCGAAGGGAAGCACGAATTTCGCTTGAGATAACACGAAAGGAAATTCATTTATAAGGACGAATTGCAACATCAGAGATCCATCGTCGGTCGTTCGCATCCTCCACCACCACCCGGTAGCACCATCAGCAATAAAATTCATTTCCACATCTTCGGAGCTCACAGCTCACAGGATGGATGTTCAAACTTCAGACTCCGCCAACAACCATTTGACGTCGCATTTTGGCATGGAAAAGTAACAGACACCAGGCACAGAAGTACTTTCTGTAAAGCGCTGGCCTCCTTATTTTTCCTTTAGCAAGGAAATAATTTCGTTTTTCAATTTCGTTCCTCTTTCGCATGTACATTCGTTCACTTTTTCACTTAAGCTATTCAAAATGTGAATACAAAGTGTATTGGTGTGTATTAGCAGCCACTTATTTCGGTGAAAGGACCATTCAGTTGATTAAATCAAGCGAAATAATTGATCCTGGGGACTATTGTTGCTGTGTGTCGTGTTCCTCTGTAGCATGTAGAAAAGACGAAGACACTCGCAGAGGGTGACACACACGCAAAGGACATCAGACATCACAGAACATGGAATACTGTGCAGATTAACGCGGGTTGTTTAATTCCGTGTGTTTGATGGGAATGTTATTATCGCAGTTATTGCTTGAGTTCAGTCCAAGTCCTTCAGTGCTTTGAAATAGAAAGGAAGTCGCATTGAATGATTACCATTCCGCATGACATGCTCCGTGAAGATGAGGAGAACAATGACAGCCGTTTGATACTTAAGTGTCCACTTTGTGTCTATTAAACACTCCTGAGAGCAGCGAGCCTGATACACTGGTTGGTGGTGCGAAAAGTGCACTGCGAGAGGAACAAATGGGTCCTTCTTTGGTGCTGGTATAATGAAGTCAATTGACTGGCAGTATATTAGAGAACCTTTGTTGGAAGAATTTCTCGATAATTGAAGGAAATTTAAAATTAATCGGACGAAAGGTATGGATAGGGCGAGTGATGACCGCAAAATATTTTCACAAATAAGGATAATCAGGATTATATTGAGATCAATTGGGGTACCTCTTCCTACTCCAGTCTTAGCTTCAGTTCTTTTGCTGTTCCTTTTAAACTTCAGGGCGAATTACCGTCCATGAGAGACTGGTCAAGCAAGCTGGCTTTGGTTTTGAACATTTTAGTCTTTTGGACAGTACGACAGCTTTGAAAAATCATCAATTCGAATAATGAATTCTGCAAAGTATGGTCCCATTTAATAGACTCTACTACTTTTATAGCGTAGGGTCACTGACGGTGAGCTTATAAGGTTGAATTTAAAAAGAATTCCGTTTTTTGCAGCTTCAGAAAATGTTCAGAAAAATATCCGAAGGTAGGCATCTGAAAGAGTGTCTCAAGCTTGAGACCCCAGAAATATTAAAATTACTCGTAAAGTGGTTCTTCCTCAGTGAACATCTTGCGAAAATCCAACAAACCTGGCATAACTGCTGTGAGCAGGTTGCGCAATTCAGCCGCTCAGTTTTGGCATCAAATTGTAGACGTTTCTGCTCTTTTCGTCTCAAATATTTTTAAGAACTCACACAAAATTGAATATCTTCGATAAAGGCACATTTGCACTACATCTTTTATAATCTGTGTCCTATAACTTGCAACCCTTTGCATGTCATATGTTTCTCGATTAAAATTCTTCAAATCAGCTTAGAGCTGTTTTTGTTTTAACATCAGAGTCAAGAATAAGGGCATATAACGGGTGTTTTTTTTAGAGGTATAGAACTTTAAGTTGGCAACACTATTTTAACTGCCGGCCATTTTGTCAGCTGTCAAGTGATTTATTTTTAATGAACAACGTTTGCAAATCGTGCAAATTTATTTCGAAAATAATGGTTCAGTTCGCGAAGTTTACCAAGAACAAGCTCCGTTCATTTTATGGTCGACATAATCGTCCATCAGAGCAATTAATTCGGTTAACCATGGATCGTTTTCGCACTACGTTTACTCTATGTGATAATACGCATCCGCAGAGACGTCGAACAGTGCGCACCGAAGAAACAATTGCCGCTGTAGAGCAAAGTGTTGAAGAGGACCCGGATGAATCGATTCGCCACCGTGCACAGCAATTGGAGCTTTGTCCATCAACTTTATGGAAGATTTTGCGCAAAGATCTTAGCTTACGACCTTACAAGATCCAGCTTGTGCAAGAATTAAAGCCGCGAGACCATGCAATGCGTCGTGATTTTGGTGTATGGGCCGAAAATGAGATTGATATCGTTGCTGATTTTCAGTGATGAGGCTCATTTTTGGTTGAATGGCTACGTCAACAAGCAAAATTGCCGCATTTGGAGTGAAGAGAATCCACATGAGACCCTTGAGACGCCATTACATCCACAAAATCCGACTGTTTGGTGTGCTCTAGAGGCTGGTAGAGTCATTGGGCCATACTTCTTCCGAAATGATGCTGGAGAGTCAGTTAGTATAGAGCCATGATAACCGACTATTTTGTTCCCGAATTGGATGGCATGATTGTGAATGAGATGTGGTTCCAACAAGACGGCGCTACATGCCACACAGCGCACGTCACAATCGATTTATTGAAGGAAGCATTCGATGAGCGCATAATTTCGCGGAATGGACCTGTCAATTGGCCATCAAGAGCGTGTGGTTTGACACCATTGGATTATTTTCTTTGGGGATATGTGAAGTCGCTCGCCTACGCCAACAAACCAGAAACGTTAGGGAACTTGGAAGCCAACATTCGTGGCGTTTTTGCCGACATACAGCCCCAAATGCTCGAAAAAGTGGTTGAAAAATCGACCTCTAGACTTGGCTTTATTCGAAGCAGCCGCGACGGCCACATGCCCGAAATCATATTTAAACATTAATGGCATAAAATTATCCTTCCAATAAAGCCAAATTGATGGACATTAAAACGATTTTTTTGTGTTTTATTTCAATTCGAAGTTGTATACATCTAAAAAAAAACACCCTTTACCACAACGCGGTAGGTACTTGTATTATAACAATTAAATTTTGTCATCTTTTACCCCAACCTACCATATTAAATTGCACAAGTCTGTGTTGATCTTATTAGCAACAAGACATGGGGCAGGAAACGTTTTCCTGCGCACGAATGATTTGCTCTAAGTTGCAGAAGTAAATCGCTCGTCGTTTGAATGTTCCGCCTTACAAAATGAGGCCCCTGATCTTTTCGTGTGTCTGAAAACATCAAAATGGTATAGGTACAAGAAATTATTTTCGCGCTTTCGTTCTCACTTTCAGTTAAAACGTTTATGAGCATCGGGAAGTCAGTGTCCTAGTGATTTGGATGAGACCTTCTCAAGTTGTGTTCCATTTTTCTGCACACAAACTGTAGCTATTCAGAACCATTTTGCATGGTCAACTGATAGTTTGCATGCTTCCCTTTTAACTTTATAAAGTCCAAGCCTAATTTTATATTTTTCGTACGTTCCAAGGGGTCGACCCCGACATGCGCTGCCTATTGGACAATTTAAAAACAATACCGTGCTACAGGGCCCCACAGAACCTCGCTTTTTGACACCCAATAGTCGGAATCTAGGTGCGGTGTCTCAGTGTGAGTCTTTACGAAGCCAAACTTTTCTTTGGGCCCTCATTTAGTTCGAGTTGGGATCTTTAATCGAATAGTATAGTTGCATTCACATTCATATAGTTGTTTGAGAAGCAATATCTAAGAATGGCTTAGTCAGCAAAGCTTTAAAATATTTTTTTTATTCGTAAATTTAGGAAGATCATTCGTATAAAAAAAGATATGGAATTGGACAGAGTATAGACAAGACATGTTGGGCATTATCAGATTATAGCAAGAAAAACCGATGGTTCACCATCTACTATAACTTAAATAGATCTGTCGAAGGCAAATGTTTTGCACCCATTACAGCTTAGTAGTCTATTATGTCAGACGCAGTTTGAAAGCCTTTGAAATCCTTAAGACTATACTTCTCTGGATTTCCCAATTTGTTTGGTTGCCTGCATCTGTCTGTAAGTGGGTTAATGAGTTAGTCCAAAGTGCATGGGAATGTACAACTGGAGGCATCCATAGAGTGGACATTGCTGAAGACCTTAAAAGAAGATGTCAAGTGTGAAAATGGTAGCAAAGTGTGCAAAGTGCCGTCTTAGTTGGGGCCCATTAGTCTTACAACAGCCACATCGGATTTGCTTTCATAGTTTCACACTGCTAACTGACAACTGCAATTGACTTATGTTAGACCAGACAAAGGCTCGTAGTGAGTATGACTCGCAGCTGATGTGGATCAGTTAAGAATTGTCCGAAAATTGTATTTGTAAAGATTGCATTTTGGAATTATTCCAGTGATGATTGTATGAAACGATACATAATTTCTGAAAAATAAACTGCCGGACTAATATGGTGCGGCTACTGCTTGGTTTTTGAAGCAAAACCTCATCTTTAAAGGCCAACACTCGCTATAATTTATATTAAATATAGAATGAGAATTTTAACTGAAAGTTTCTAGAATACAAAATAAATTACTGTGCTAGTGGTGTTTTCTGAGTAGCTACTGAAATAATCACTTACAAGTTTGCTTTTTGTTTTGCCAATCAGACAAGACAGACGGCAATGCCATGTTAATCGATTTTTTTTTTTTTTGTAAATATTTTACTTTATTTCCTGCTTAGAAATAAAAATCTATCTATCTATTAAATTATTAGATCAAAGATTTGATCAAAGATTTGTTTGGTCTCATATTCTTCGACAATAAAGCTGTTTTTATTATTTTTCTATTGTTTCATTCTTTTGTTCCGCCTTGGAAATGATTTTTTTCGCTAGTAGAGCCATTCAAAATGGAAAGAAAACCCAATCCTAAACTAAACGTTTCATTCATAAAAACAAACTTAAAGAAATTGTAATATTGAAATCCTTTTAATACTGAGACTTACCCCTTTTTACCAACTCCTTGTAAAGTGTTTCACAGTTGCATTCAAAATGTTCTTTTTTCGTTATCAGCGTTTTAGAGCGGAGATTTAAGCCGGTATCTGAGCAGAAGGTGCAGAATTTCCTTTATTTTCATATTTTATAATTTTTTAAAATATTAAGATATAGGTAAATCATCATTGTAAAGCGTTATCCTGAAGTTGAGTTTAAAAACTGTAAGCAATTCAAAAAAAAGAAAGCAAAACTTCCTTTGGAGCTATAAGTATCGCCATCGTCAAGGGCCACTGGAGATAATTTCGTGTGTTTGTCATAATCAGTTTGTGCTTCTGCTCCTTATGTGCTGTGTATTTTTGTATACCCTCCACAGGAAGGTATATCCACTTTGTCATTACATTTGTAACGCGTAGAAGGAGTCACCGGCGACCTCATAAAGTATATATATTATGAATCAGGATCACATTCTGAATTGATTTAACCATGTCCGTCTGTCTGTCTGTTGAAAGCACGATAGCGCCGAAAGGAATTGACATAGGCGAATGAAATTTGTTGAAAGTACTACTTTTTATCGTCGTCAGGTTGGCATTCAAAATGGGATATGTCGGTCGAGTAGCTCTGCTACCTCCCATACAAAACCAATATTAGAAAACACATGTTGAAAACACGATAGCGTCGAAAAGAATCTACCCAGGCAAGTGAAATTTTGTGAGAGGACTTATTTAATTATTTTGCGTATAAGTTAGAGTAAGATCAAATTATACATACCTATTCTATATAACAATATATTTTAATATAATAAATTATCTCTTTAATTGCATTTTTATTAGCGTAGTCTCTCTCATATTTTCAATGAAAATATCTCCAGAGACAAAGCATATGTTATTAGTCAACCAATGTGTTTTCTATCACTTTTTTTCTATGAATTCTGCCCTATCTCAAAAAATTAAAAACCATTTCAGGTCAATTTTAAACTTAGTACCTACTTTCCAGAATTTTGCGCAATATAAATGATTACCTGGAGGTACGGGTCTTGAAATTTTAAGAAAACCTAAAAAAAATTACGGAAGGGTTATAACAGTCAATAAATAATAAAAAATTTTAAGAAAACCTAAAAAAATTCCTAAAAAGCTATTATGTTACCTTGAACAGATAACAACAGGTTGTAAATTGATTACTCAAAAGCTGATTTTTATTATTTGTTGACCTGTACCTGTACCTAACATGCCTAACATTTTGCATGATTTGTATTTGTATGCAGTGGGGGGTATCAAAGCATCGGCCAGGCCGATGATAACACTTTTACTTGTTTTCTATTTGAACTGACGCCTGAGTGTGTAAACACTCACGAAGCTACACGCAGTAAAGTCTGATCTCTAAAGTCGGTTTGCATAATGTTACTTATTGGGCTTTAGAATTTGAGTAACCGCAGTGTAGCTATTAGCCAGTATTATTTTTATATGTATTTCAAAGTAAATTTGAAGCTAACATTTTCTGAAAAGGACTTGGTTTCTAATTTTCGAAGTAGTTACTGCTAATTAACAATAAATTTGGGTAAGTCGCAGGTGTCCCACTAGAACCCCTTAGAAAATATATATAATAATAAGAGTACCTATATTTATATTATTTTTTCTATACACGTTTTGCGTACCAAATCTTACATAGATTTCTACCTACTAGACTGCATAAGTGGATTACGTGACAGCTTCCTATTATCGGTGAGTACAAAAGTTTCTCAAATGCGATCGCTAATGTGTTTTTTTTTTCGTTATCTCATACAAATTATCACATTCCCTCATTACTGTAACTATTTCCTTGGCGAAACAAAAAAAAAAACAGACAAAATAAGAACCCGACTTTCTACTCACCACATTCACATTCATTAAGTCACTTCAGGGTTCCCTCACCAAACGAGAATGCGACCGCCTATTCCATCCCCTCCCCATACCTCATTACCAACATGCCAAATGTGCATAATTCATATGCTAATTATCTCATTCATTCATCCATACCACTTTAGTTTTTCCACCGTCTTATCGCTTCGCAAGGATTTAATATTTCTTAATGTAACATAATCTTCTGTAAAGGACTCACTCTCAAGGAACATCAAATGGAAATTAAGGCGCACAAGAAAATAAAAAACAAAAAAAAATGCAAACTGTAAGAAAGTCCTCACGCAACGTGAAATAGTTTCTTTTTCTTTTTAATTTTGAATGGGAATGGGACTCGTCCTCAGTTTGTATCTCCTAATGACAATTACAGCGACGAATGGCAGATGAAAAGTGCCGGCTGCAAAACAATGGGCAGCGAAATTAGTGCAATTCTCTACAATCTGCACTCATTCAAAAGTATCTAGATTCATTAGGGTTTGATTTTCATTCGGTGAGGCATGGAGAAAAGACCTCTGCCACTTCTGTTTTGCAGCAAATCCTTCTCAAAGTGAGATAATTACTCGCATTTAGGACGCGTCGTATGAATAAAACTGGGTTAGGATACAATTTGTATGAATTAAATGTTCTTGTGAATACTTTTTCTAATTTGCATTAGAGTGTCTCAGCGACATTTATGCCGCTCAATCCGACAAAAGTCCTTTCACCTACGCTGGGAACATTGTTACGGCGGCCGGTATAATCCTTTCCAAGGGAACACCTTTTGTGAATTTATTTTGAGTTTGTTTCGCCTCATTATGTGCCTCGGTGAGTCACAATGACATGGTAATTTGCAATAAGTAATAAACAAGGAATGTACTTGAGCAGAAAATGCGACACAAAATGTTAAAGAACTAGGATTTACATCAATGGCCTTCAGGACCAATTGTAGTACCTACTTGAGGACAAACAATGAATGACTGCCGACAAACAGTCTGTGAGTTGAAATGAACTAACAGTTTAGAAAAAACCGAACGAATTTTCAAAAAATAAGTGTCCTTGCTCATTTTAGCTTTTGTAGCAACAATATTACAGAAGGAAGAAAGCGGACGAACAGAAGAAAAAAATTATTCCTCTGATTATAGGTATAGTGATTGTTTGTTAAACTTTTAAAATTTGGTGATAAATTTTAACAATTTTGGCATAGTTCAGCAAATTCACGGCATTCCAGAATGAAGTCGGTGTGTTATGTTGAGCTATCAATTACATAAATAGGCAAGGGAAGGTATTGTGCCTTAATCCGGATTTCAGTTTTTTGCCAATAATTTGAGTTTGATTTTATTTCTAAGATTGTTTTTTTTTAATGGAATTTTATCTGTTATACGGTGAAATGGAAATGAAATGAGTTTTGCTTACAATTCCTGAGAAAACTTAACTTTAATGGGGCGGCATCAAACGGTCCAAGGTACAAGATGTGACCGCACCTTTGCGTATCTCGAAAAATTTAGTGTTTTCCTACATTTATAAGATGAAGACATTAAATTTGACGTAAAAAATATTTTCATTTAATAATAATAATAAAAAATAAACAAATTTTTCAAGTTTTTTTTGTGTGTGATTGAAAGAGTTTTTAAAGTTTAAAATTCTGTCTCTGTTTAGTTAATTTGTCTAGAGTATCGGTGAGGATTCGAGTTTTTCCTGTCGCCGCCTTCCTCTTATAAGTATAACTTTCGCGGTGGAGCCTTTGGGAATTGTCAAATTTCTTTAGGAGAGATAACTATTTTTGAAACTGAGATAGTTACACCAGGACAATGTACTCTAACAACACTGAAGCCAAACATATTAAATTTTTAAGTTGTATTTATAAAACATACGTGCGACAATGTGTTTCCACCAAAAGCACATAAAAATGAACCATAGAAAAAAAAATCAAATACACTGAATAACATCACAAAAATATAAAAAATAAACTACACGACTGGGTCGAACGTAACTTTCTCGTTCATCAAAAGTTTGGTTGGTTGTTTTCTTATGTTATTAAGTAGGTAGGTAAAGATCTGAGAACCGATGCTAGATAAAAGAAATGGGTGCAAATGAAGTGGGAGTTTCTAATTGTGAAAGGAAGTGGCTGCAATTATTTTAAGGTGCATATTCAACAAGGTTGAAAACACCATGCAATACATTTTTATCGGAAGTGGGGGAGATTATAACTAAAATTTAGCATAGATAGGTATGTGAAAATAGATTGGGAAGTACCTATAAGTAATTAAAAAAATATGTTTTTTTTCGAATTTTTTGAGAAAAACTAAGTACGTATCTTATTTCAAATACAGATTTTATCTTTAATATGTATTTGGATCAAAATCGTTAGAGCGGTTTTTGTAAAATTTCGCAGACAAAATAGTACCAAATATTGCTTAACTATTTAGCTGAAAACCGAGTACAAGTTATTGTTCGGGATGTAAGCATTACTTGGTTCTTAGGGTTTTATCGAAATCGAAAATGGGGTTTTCGAGATATGAGCAGTTTTTAAAGTAAGCGTTTCCAGTGATTCGAATTGAAAATTAAGGATGCAATCATTTTGAATACATCAATTTTACTCTAAGTTTTCATTTTGGTCAAAATCATGGCCTTTTGAGGTAAACTATGGAAAACTATATTTTTATAAAAATGACTTTTTTCAAAAATCCTTTTTACGATAATACAGAGAAAAACTGAGTTTTCCATTAAGTTAGAAATGACCATATTACCTTAGAAATTAGTTTTCGAGATATGTCCAAATTTCAAAAGAACTGTTACTAGATTTTTTAGCGGAAAGCTGAGTATGCAGTTATGTTTACCTGACCTACTTAAGCTTAAATATCAATTTTTGTTGAAATCGTTACAGCCGTTTTCGAACAAATCAAACTGGTGTGAAAATTTTGTATGGGAAGTACCATTATATTGCGATTTGCCTGAAAGTAAGAAACCACCATAGCAACTTTTGCAGATGACACAGCCGTCCTTGCTGTGGGAGCAAATGTCGAAATAGCAACAAAAAGCTTCAGACGGCAATAAACAATATTTCAGAATGGACTAAGAAATGGCAGATTAGATTAAATGACCTTAAGTCAGTCCATATTAATTTTACGTATAAAAACGTACCACACATTCCAGTCTACATTAACAACAATGTAGTAGAATTTTCTAACACAGCTAAATATCTAGGCATGACTCTAGACGCTAAACTGCGTTGGAAAGCGCACGTTAAGAAAAAAAAAGATGAGTTGAACATGCGATACAGTAAAATGTATTGGCTTATTGGAAGATACTCATCCCTGTCCAACTACAATAAGTTATTGCTATACAAGCAAGTTCTAAAACCAGTATGGACCTACGGGCTCCAATTGTGGGCATGCACATGCCAAACAAACTTACAAAAAATTCAGGTTTTCCAAAATAAAGTACTAAGGAACATAGTTTATGCACCTTGGTACATACGCAACGCCGATCTGCATAGAGATCTAAATGTTGAAATGGTTGAAGATGAGGTTAAGAAGGTTGCTCGGAGGCATAGAAATCGGCTTCTCAACCACGTAAACACAGAAATAACAGAACTTTTAAATAATGACAATGTAATCAGGAGATTGAGAGGGATAAAACCTCTTGATCTGTAAGATTTGGCTAGGGCTAAGAAATTAGGTATTGATTTCAAACAAAACAAATTTAAAAATCCGACAAACGGCGAATTTATCTCTTTAAATTCATTGAATAATTCAAAAATAAATTGCTGATTAGTCGTACGACTAGGTGCAATCCTATTCGGGATGGCGAATGTCAGTCCCCCGGGAGTTTTTTTAGATGAGTTAAAGTCCATCACTATTGCAGAAGCATCCCTCGCGTATAGCTCTGCAATGTCTTTCGATGATTTTTTACTTCCAGCGAATTCCCAACACAAAAAAAAAAATAAATTAATATTGAAGTTACCATGCAAAAAAAAAACGACCCCGAACTGTAAGCCCCCAAACTTTAAATCCGAAATTTGAACGAAATCCGTGCTTCCGTTTGTATTGGTTTGGCTGAATTCTCTTTTGAAAGACCGACAGAAAACATTTAAACTTATTTGCCTACACCATTGGGTAACACGTAGCACATTTTCTTGCAAATTGTGTCGCAGATGTTTGATTGAAGTAACACAACAACAAATATGAAAATGTTAGCCATTTCTAAATTGAACACAAGTAGTTCCAAACATAAGTGCAATGTTTGCAATACGTTAAGAAATAATTGATGCAAGCTTTAAATTCCCGAAGACCTTCTTCACCCCCGGTATGACTTGTCTACATAATTGGATTCCAAGTTATTCCCCAAATAACGGCTTGCTCCGCGCATTGTAGCTGTAGGCAGGCATCCCAATTTAATTACTCTACACGAACTGGAAGCTGGAACTCAATTCGCGTTATTAAAACCCTAACCCACTCACAGCCGTCTTCAAATCAAATCAAACTCGTGCATATGGTCAATTAGATAAGTCATTCGGTGCGCACAACAATGCCAAGGCTACATGTTGCCCACCAATTGTTTCGCCTCTATTTCCCATTTAAGCAAGAACAAACAAATAAAAAAAAAACATTTTTTCTTAAAAATTCGCCCGATCGATTAACAGGATTTTTCACATTCACGCGTACACGCTTCAGCTAACATCCTTACCTCCCTCTTCTCATCATTACCAGAGTGAACATTGGATAGACAAAGAAATTATTTCCTCCACAAGGGGTAATTGTGTGCCCTACACCAATTAATTTATTTATTTATCCTTACTCAATCAAAAATAAAAATCCCGTATTGAGGCCGAAAACCATTTCCAATTTCGTGGGAAAAGCGTTTTCAATTATTTTGCACAAATCAATGCACAAGAGCAACCAACAAAAAAAAAAGCGAATGAAAAAACTGAATAACTGGTGAACCTGCTGACAAATGCGTCAATGAGCCTTCAAATGAAGCAACAACAAAAAACGACAAAAACTAAGGGTTGATAATTTGGCAAAAATCCCACTTAATTCACCCAATCAATTGATGGGCGACATCGTACTAGTCGTCGTCGGCGGTGGCGTTGGCGATGTTGGTGGTGACACAAACGAAATTTCATGCAGATTTTCACAAAAAAAGGATTTTGCACTTAACGAACGTGAGTGTGTGTGCACAACCGGATTACTGGAGGTGGAAAATCGTGATGTTCACCCTCAATTAGTTTTCATTTAGTGGAAAGTGTACCAAATAAAAAATGAATACCGATTTCAGGCTAGCAAAGCGTCCAAGTTAAGGTTTTTTTTTTTTTCTCAAAAAGGACACCATGACTTTCAGTACAGTAACGATCCATATTTTTCCATTTTTGTTTGCATAAACCAAATCCCGCCAAAACATCATGTATTAACTCCATCCATGTGGAAGTTATTTGAATTTATTGCCGTGTCGGCGAATCCTTTGAATAAGCAATCGACAACCTTTTGAGTTGTTTTCCCAATAAAATACAGCACACACGGACACGTTTCGTATATACGATTCACGTTTCTATTGAAAAATTGGCTTGGCTTTCGAGGATTTTCCCACATTTTGTACACTCGCACTCGCACTCGCACTCGCACAGTGTGTGCACTGTGCATGAGGAAAGTTTTAGGTCGTCGCCTCGGCCTCAGTCGCAGCAGAAGAATTTATATAAATTGTCCTTTAAGGACAATTAGGTGTAAATTTCATGCTTGACTTATGAAAATCAAATAAGCCCCGAGAAAGAATCAAAATAGAGGAAACACCTTAGCATACACTCGAGTGCACCATATCAGCACCAGTCTCATTCAGTTTCCAGTTTATCCATCTTTAGAGGCCATTGTGCGGAGTGAGTGTGTGTCCTTTGGTGCGAGTGCGGTAAATGTATGTGCAAAGTGGTGAAGCGAGTAAAAGGCGACTTAAGGACACGGCCATTCAATTGCACTTTGGATGTGCGATTTCGTATTTTACTGAGTTAGTTAGTTGTCAAACAAGAAACAACAACGGGTGCAATGGCTGATGTGGTTGAACAGTTTGTCCAGCAAGAAATATCACATCAGAGAAGAAGAAGTTCAAAGTTCTGAGCGTTAGATGTCGCGGAAATTTTGCGTGTGATCTAAAACATCTTAGCTTCCAAAACTGAAAAATCTATATACCCAGTCAAGGAAGATTGATTGTTCGGGTAGAAGCTTTTCTGATGCGAGGTAAAGAATACTACCGAGCTTATTAAAAGTGAATTGCTTCGGCACTACAGGTAAATTTAGCACTCTGTGCGTCGGTCCTAGCAACTAGTTTTCTCATGGTTTCAATCATCAATCAACGCCAAAATGCAGAAACAGAAATTCTCACTAGGTTTTGGTGGTTTATTTAATCACCAACCCCACCCAAAACTGAGATCCGCACGAAAAACTAGTTTAGTCCGGAGTTCTTTATCTCAGGAAGTTGCATTATGACTTTTGGGTCAAGCGCAAAATATACTGGAATTTTCACGCCTGTAAAAGCTAAAAAACGAAAACGTTTTTTCATGTTACTCTTAAAACTTACGTTTTGTTTTGATGATCGATCTGAAAACGAAAGGAATTTTTATTTCCGTAAAAGCAAAAAAAGAAAAACGTTTTTTTCATGTCACTTTTAAGACTTACGTTTCGTGGTGCCGATCCAAATGAAAACGAAAGGAATTTTCAGTTCAGTAACAGGGAAAAAAACGAAAACGTTTTTTCCATGTTACTCTTAAAACTTACGCTTCGTTTTCACGATCGAACTGTCAAATAAGTATAAAATAAATAACACTGCTAATCGCATGTTTGTGAAGAGGAAAAAACCGCCGGGCTAATTATGTACAGGGTGTCCGCCGGGAAGGTATACTACTTTGTTTTGCCGCCATTTTGGTAAACATTAGTCTTGACAGTTCATATTTGGCAGTCGTGAAGTAGACACGTGGCAAATTTATTATGGAAAAATATTCGATAAACCGTGTTTTAATCGTTAAAACATTTTATCAAAATCAATCATTGATTACTGTGACGATGACAAATTTACGTGCAATTTTTGGGAGAAACAACGTGCCAACAAAACAAACCAGAAACGCTTGAGCAACTCAAACAGAATATTCGTGATGAAATTAATGAAACACCGCGTGAAATGTGTGAGAATGTAATGAAAAATGTGCTCAAAAGGGCTCGCATTTGTGAGACTAACAGAGGCGGACATTTACCTGATATTGTAATCCATACATAATTGCCGACATTTAATAAAACATTTATCAATATAAGATCCATTCTCTTTCAATTAATCAAAAATTATAAACAAACAACGTAGTATACCTTCCCGGCGGACACCCTGTACCAACCACTTTTTCGTTTTTATTTTTTTCGAAAGCGAACGTGATTTTCGTTTCGTTTTCTACAAAGTTCCACATTAGGTAAGCTTTATTTCAGTACTTTACCATTTAGCACTAACACTTCATTTTAATCCGCAGTTTTTTGAAAATTTTTTGAAAATTTAAGGTCATTCTGAAGGTCACTACTGAAGAAAAAAAGAACCACCACTCCCGTCAACATGATGCGAGGTGCAATTTAGCTACATGAAACATGATAGGTGATTTCTCGAGTGCCATATGACTTCAACGAACGCCGAGGCGAATCGGCTTTAACCAGGCTCATGCTCACGTACTTCTCCTCGAAACTAATTATTTTGATTGTCCCTCTCGCCAGCCCCATCTCCACTCAAGTGCGACTCTTTCGCTCGTGTAATAAATCCACTTCCTATCAAAACTAAATTCAATTACTTTTTCGTCGTCGTCGCCATAGTAGTCGTCGCGTTCCGTTTGAGAACCCAGCCATCTGCTCGATATTACATCGTTTTGATTCGTTTTTTTCGTTTTCTCTGCCCACTTTCTATACACGAGTTAAATTAAAGCGCGCACCTACAAGCACCCACCGCTCACTCAAAACGAACACAAACAGCATGTTATAATCGTATGTATGCAAGGTATTTTGTTTATTTGATTTTAATTAAATTTCCGTAACTTTGTCTCTCAATATTTACCCATTTGTGTATGACAACTACGAGTATGTTGTGCACACGAACACGAACATAGGACCTCTAGTTCACCGTCACCCCTTTCCGGGTTATAGCTGCTGCCGAGCGTCGCCTCGGTCGGTGTCGATGTTAACTGTTGCAAGGGTTTTCTATTGATTTAATTACACGGCAGGTGTTGTACGGTAGTTAAATGTTAAATGCTGCACGAGCGCTATACGTGTATAGGTATATATCGCACCAACTGCGACCGCTGTTCGTTCATGTGTTCGGGATAGACAAACATGTCTGGTGTTTGAATGTTGTTAGTTTAGTTTCGAAAGTGAAATAAATCAAAGAAATTGACTTGCGTTTCGGAAACAGTACAGGTGGCCCGTTGTATGCTGTTGAGCGTGGAAGAATTACCGCCGAATATCGGCGCAAATAAACGCGATGTCCTGTGGTGGACTGTGTTACGCGCAGTCTTTTGTAGGTAGGAACTGAATGAATTCCTAATTGCAAGTGCACAACTCGAAAAGTACGCGATTAGGGTCGTCAAGGACTTTTGTCTCAATTTCAATCTCTTCTCGTCGTCCTCGATTCATTTGAATACTATTCATTAACTTTTAACAAGTTCTTCATTTGTATAGCCGTGGGGTCCTTGTGGTGGTCTTGGCTTAGTTATGATCGCCGACTTAAAAAATTACACCACCATTCATGGCGAAGTGCACGCTCACACAAAAATCCTTTTCCAATAAAAATGCCAAATGACATGAAATTAAAAGATTCTCTCTTGTTATTTACAGATTAGGTACCCCATCGCAGATGGTACCGTACAACGTCAGGAAACTCTATGTGCGCGATTAAGCCACACCCGCACCAGGACCCGGGTGCTTCTTCTGCAATCCTATTCAGCGAAACGAAATTACAACTCACAAGGAAAGAATATTTAAATCTTGCTCTCATTTGATTTTAATGCAGTCGAGTGTCCTTTATAAACAGCAACCACAACGACAACGGCGACGATGATGATGGAAGAGATGATTTTTCGTCATCACGGAACCACCACCTGATTCGTTCCAGCACGAGCACACAACTTAGTTACTCTAGAGTCCTTCAGCATCGGGTACTTGATAAATTTCATATATTTGTTGCCTGCAGAGAGGATAGGTACGTTTGCCAATTGGGGATGCATTGGAAATCGCAATTGAATTTACCCCTGCGGCTGAACGAATGATCCTTGTACGACGGAACCACATCTACCTAAACCTATACATGAATAGAAGTTCTTCAAATAAAACTTCGTCTTTATTGAAGAAGCCCTCATGCTCGTGTAATGAAAGCGGTGCCATTTCGGACAATCCTTTGAGTCCCACCATTGATTTGGTATTAGAATTTCAATTTGATATTCTCGCCATAACGAATATTGTGACTGATTTATTAACGCGTGTTCACACTTGAGTGCGGCAAGAGAGAAATCCCAATTCGAGTCCTTAATAGAAATGTTGGGTAAATAATGCAGCAGTCAATGTTGGCTGAGAGTAGATCCTTGATTACATCCCAATGAATGTGAATACGTGTTTATATTCAAAGGATATTGGAGTTTTACACGGCGTGGCGCGGCAGGATTATAAGTGCCGGTTCATTGAGATCGAAAGAGGACGCTAGAGGGAGAGACGTTACTCCAGGTTTTTTTGTTTCCTTTCTTCGAAGGATACTGAGCCTGTTGCAAAATCATATAATGCCAGGATTAAGTTATTTGAATTCTTTTACTTCTTCGTCGTCGTCTATCGCACAGTAGGATTTATGGTTCAAGAGGTTCCGCTTATAATCAAAATGGCGTTTCATTTATTTATTTTTTTTATTTCTTGCAGTCCCGCGTTATTGGGAAAATTTGTGCTCATTTTAAGTGGACCGCGGTGTATGTGTGCGAGAAGGATATTTATGAAAATTTAATAAATAATTTTGGGCGCAAAGTCCTTCTACTGAATGCACATATGGGGTTACGGTGGAAGGGAATGTCTCGCACTGTGACTGTGAGTCTGAGTATATTGAGAAACTCATTGAATTTGTATTTAATAAGAGATGTAACAGCGTTGTTTGAAGTGGGTCTTCTGACACCGGGGGTTGATAGGATACAATGAGATACAATGAGGCGATTTTTAATTTTGAGACACTCGATGCATGTCTGAGAGGTTAATCGAACAGAATTTTAGAATGTGCTGGGCCGATACATAGGGCGATATGTGAATAGAATTGGTTTCGATTGAAAGCCAGCGGGAAAATTAAATTTGTTGGGCAAATAAGAAGCTATAGAGAATAAATTCTCAAAATGGCTAACCATACAATATTTGCGCACGGTCAAAGGAACACAAAGTTGAGCCTTGAAAATATACACTGATTTTCGAGTGAACAGTTTACCACTCTTTAAGTGGAAAAATGGATCTTCCTGCAGTCTGCTGATGGCCGCCAATGAACAAGCGAAAGACCCTCGATCTTCAGTAGGTATTGGATCTTGTGGATCTTTGAATGTTTTTTGTTGAAGCCAAAAGCGCATGTCACGTAAATAATGCTAAAATGGCGCCAAATTCCGAGAGAAATTTGAAAAAAGTATCCATAAAAAGTGATACATAATTTATTTCCAGTTGAGACAGCAGACAGGTGGATGTGATTCCTCGAACTAGTGAAGTGGCTGCTTTTAGCGACTTTTTCAAATAGTTCGAAAGAGCTACCTGGATATTAAACTTCGCACTTCGCCACTAAGCATTGCATTATGTAGCTGAATCTGTTTTTTCATATTCCCAAAATCGGCAATTCCCTATTTAAATATAGAGCTTCTGTCCACCAAAGCCGTACGACTTTGGCGTTTATTAAAAATGTGATGGAACTCGACATTGGTTTCGCTGTTCTCTTCACTAGTTCGAGGAATCACATCGACCTGTCTGCTGTCTCAACTGGAAATAAATTATGTATCACCATAGGCTTTAAAATATAAATGCATCCTCTGTTATAGAGATTTACAGCGCAGAGCACTGGACTGATATTGGGCTCCTTTTAAAAAGGTAGTAAGCAAGCTCTACAATAATCAGTGCGCCATACCAATAATCGTTGAAATTTC
Organism: Cheilosia variabilis; assembly: GCA_951230905.1. Classification (NCBI taxonomy): domain Eukaryota; kingdom Metazoa; phylum Arthropoda; class Insecta; order Diptera; family Syrphidae; genus Cheilosia; species Cheilosia variabilis. The sequence continues at coordinate 19,892,641 of OX579679.1, read as the reverse complement.
ACCATAGTGAGTTTGTAAAATCTTACCTGGACACTAAAAGCTAGATTTTACTAAAGTTGAAATTTTCATATAAAATTGCGCATTGTGACCTACAAAATATTTAGAAGGTTAAAAGGCCCAGTGTAATATAATTCAAAATTTGAAAAATTTAAATTCAAACATAACAAAAAGCTAAGCTAAAAGGTCCATTATACCATCATACATACGAAATTGGTTCGTTTTTCAAACGGAGGTTTGGTTTTCCTTGTCGTCTTAAGCCCATCCACAACTTGGTGCAGCCATAAAGTTAAAAAAATGTTTAAACTTAACTTACTGCAGTTGAGCTTCAATTTGGTGTGACGTCTATTGGCCCGGCGGAGTTTCACGTCTGTATTCCAAATTATATATTTCAGCCTAATTTAAGCAAAAGAATTAAGGAATCGTTTATAAATGCCTCATGTTGATAAAATTGGTGTAAACTATACCTTTACCTACTGAAAGGTTACAACAAAACTCCAGTGAGATGCCTCCAAAGAGATAATTTATTCAAAAAGATCAACATTTCTATTTCCCAACATTAGGTTAGTTTGTAACAAAAACTTGTATGTCGATACCCAAAATCCCTGCGATTAAAAAAAATCGCAAAATATCGCCTTTCAAAATTCGCCCGCAGTCATTTCATAGTTCGATTGGTCTTTTTGCTGTCCTAGCAACCGACCTGGATACAAGATCATCATCATACTAATACAGGATAATCGTCCACGCAGACGACTTTTTATCTAAAAAAAATCAGCGTCCGCAGCACTTAAAACTAATCTCCATCAATTAGCTTATGGATAAGCGATCAGACAAACTACACAAAAGCCGTTTTGTAGAAAAATGCTAGTCCTATCCTGTTTCGTGATATATTTCTAAATCACAACAAGTCCTTCCCCCAATAAACATTTCGATCAGATATAGGCGGAACAGAAATACTCACGGTACCCTCACAGCGGCACATCCCACATGCTCACCAAACCGGAGATTAAGGTACGGAACAAACAGAAAAAAAAAAATACCTCAAGGAAACTGTACAGAAAAGAACAAGGACGTTGCACGTCGCCTTAAGGACAAAGTATCATATTTCAAAAAAATGTTTTCCTTCGTTCGGCAATTGCTCCCGATCAAAGAATTAAATGTTTTCCTGTCGTCAACTGTAGCAATTTGGTTGCGGTAAACTAGCAATTTGTACACAAGAATATCAGTTATCAACTAATTTCTGCTGATATTTGATATGTATTGTATGCGAGTGGTGAATGGGGCATTTTCTTTAGATGTCCTTAAACGTTTCGGGCGGTTTTTCTTCTCTTTTTGTTAAGTATAGGGACTTATGATTGAAAGGTTATGTTTCTTCTTCCTTCCGCTAAATTTAATAAATGTGAACTAATAGTTGATCCTTTTAGAGATCTCGGATGTGTGAGTTTCATCAGCTAGTGAAATATTTATTTGTACCTATTGAAACGCATAGTCGTTAAATTACAGCTTTCCGCTGCTGATGAGAATAGGCTCACCAACAATCAGTCCCAATCCCAACTTATAGAACCATCTTTTGAGCACTGAGCTGCATAAACGACTGTCAATTTAAAGGTTAACAAAATTTGTTTTTCTACCAGTGGTAATTCAAATTTTAATGTAAAATATAATGCTTAACATCAAAAAGCATAACAGTCCTCAGAGAACTTCTCAATTCAGCCCTTCGGTTCGGCAATACAATTTAAGTTCCTTTAATGGGTTGGAGAAATAAAGCATAAAGCCAGGCTTCGGTTACTGTATAAAAAAAAGTTGAACCCACTTTTTGTCACAATTGAGGTAAAAAAAAAGTGACGTGCAAGAAATATGGTAGGCTGTTTTATTTTTTACTTCGTAGCTGTGGTGCGAATCGAGTTTTAGGATATATTTTTCAAATTTTGCTCGCTACTAAGCCCAGGTATCTCTCTTTTCTATTATTTTTATTTAAGTGGTTCGAATCCCGAAAAAACCCAAATTCCAACTTGTGGTTTTTTTCCGCTGCGCCACCTCTCGCGAACGTCTGACAAACATCCGAGAGTAAGGAGTAAGAAGGAGCTTCTGAATTAGCCGTTTGGACCCGGCATAAAATTGTAGATCGTCCCAAAAATGAAAAACTCACACAAACGAATGGTTGTGAGAAGCTAGCCTACGGTCACTACAGACCTGCTGCGCCAACTATTTATTTTATTTATTTATAAGTGAATTATCTATGAGCGAAGGAATATTCTACCAATATTCATATCATATAACAACACTCGCCGCATTAAAGTTTAGTTCCAAAGGAACATTTTTCGTGCCAGATTTCTTATTTTTCCAAAAGCACATCTCGTTTAAACATTTTTGTTCCAAACACACTTCCTATCAAGGATGACTATACAATTTGAAGTCCATTTAAAAACATTGATTTTTATTAAGTCCTAGCCCCAAGCCTTGGCCACAATTTTTAAGTATTCTTATTTTTTGTTCTCTGGAAGTTTTAACACAGGGTTGCCAGTTTGGGGGTTTTCTCACAAGATTTATATGTCTTTTTTTTCAACAGGGAAATTTTTTTTTTTTTTCCAAGTACGATTTTAGTTGTATTTTCTTTTTTTGTACGTATATCCTTTTAAGATGTTTATCCAAAACGATATTTGCAAGTAAAAATAATTCTTTATAATAGCTTTGGACTATTTTCGTTTACAAAGTAGGTCTTTAAAAATAATCGAATGCACTAGGAAAATGTTATAGATTTCGGTACTTTATGCATAATATATTGTTACTTTTTTCCATATTTAAGCACCCCTCTTCTATAAAATTTATAAGGGATCGGTAAAGATAGTTTTAAAAAGAAAGCTTTAACATTTTAAAAACTATTTCACGCTTTTCAGGCAGGCCAAACACAAACTTTTGCACTTGCAGCATTTACATGTTTAGGTGAAAATTAAAATTTTTTATTTTAAAGTCGCACATAAAACATGTTAAAAAGAATAATAACTAAAAGTCGGGTTTTGTTTTTGGGGAAAATATCCAAATCTGGGATTTTTTAGATTATTCTGGGGGAAGTATTTTGACGTCTGATGGCAACGCTGTTTCAAAATAATTATCGCTTTAAAGGCATGATTGGTGTATTACTCTAGTTGTCTGAAAATACTCGGATATATCTAGATAGCGACTTATTTAGCTTGATTATTTTGTAGTTTTGAAAAGTGATGCCAAGCGTTACCTATTGGTAGGCGATGTAGACACGGATTCCATTCTGTCCCTTGTAGGACATTTACAAGTGAGATATCGATAATTAACCTTAGAACTAAGATTTAGGGCTTGCTTGCCTTAAAAATGTATGAAACTCTATAATTGTTTTCTATTTGTCAGAAAGCAGCCGGAGGGCCCTACGATTAGGCGTTGTTTCTGAACAAAGTTAAGCGATTTGTAAAAACTTTCTTGGATAAAATCTTCTCCGAATCTAAATATCACATTCGGCTACTAGTGTCATTTACTACAAAGAACAAGCGTGAATCTTATATTTAAACTGCAACATATTGGCTTGATTTTTTTCTTTTTTTTCTTTTTTTTTTGCTGGGAAGATTGTGCAGAGACGCAATGCTCTGTGTAATTTGTTTTCCAATATGTTGTGTATAAGCCAGGTCACTATAATGATAGAATTTCTACCACAGGACGAACTCTAGTTATTATAAAACGGAAAAATATATGTATTCCTGTCATACCCAAGCCTTAACATTAGGTCAGCAACGCCTCTTTCGCTTCCTACTCTACCTCAATAACTACCTCTACTTAGAAACAATATCCGATGAAAAATGTCAATAACATTTTTGTTGTTCTCTTTATCTCTCTCAATGATTTCATATTTTTAGCATACTCGACCAACCTATTTCCATTTTCGAAACGGCTAATATTCTATTTCGTTGTTAAGTCGTTGTGAGTTTGTTTGGAAATAATCGATTTGAAATGGGATTGAACCGAAATAGAAAAACACATGAATCGTTTCGTAACAAAATTTTGAATCAAAATCTGACTGATGGTTTTTTTGAAGACAAGAAACATGAGAAGCGATTATTGACTTCTTAAAAAAAAATAAAAAAAAATAGTTGGCGCAACAGGTCTGTAGAGACCCTATGCCTAGCTTCTCAGAACCATTCGTTTATGTGCGTTTTTCATTTTTGAGACGAATGGAAGGGATCTACAATTTTATGCCGGGTCCAAACGGCTAATTTAGAAGCTCCTTCATGACAGTTATACTCTCGGATGTTTGTCAGACGTTCGCGAGAGGTGGCGCAGCGGAAGCATTTTTTATAGTTGTCAGACTTAAAAAATAATACAAAAAATTAAATAGTTGGCTTTAAAGACTCTAGACCTAACTTCTCACAAACATTAGTTTTGTGTTAGTTTAAATTTTTTTTTCTTGGGATGAATGGATCTATACCATTTGATACCAAGTCCAAACCAGTGGTCCCAGACTGTGAAGACTGTTTTCCCCTTTTTTTATCAGAAAGGGCAATAATTTTCCCCTAAAATCGGAAAAGTGAAATTTGAATTTTTGGAATTTAGACAAAACGTCAAATCGAGTGAATGCGGATGAATTCAGATACACAAATATTCTTAAGTAGACTTTCGATGGGCTGCTTTCTTTCATATTTAGTGTGAACATTTCATTCTAAGTTGAAATTTATTTGTAATGAAAATGCGTTAAAATTTTACTTTTAAGAAATTTATATTTCAAAGAGATTTTTGATTTCCACCTTTCTTAAACTTGCCCCTCGTTTTCCCCTTTTTCATTGAAAAACCGCCAAAATTGCCGCTTTTCCCTCAATCTGGGACCACTGGTCCAAACGGCTAATTTGACATGACACTTCTACTCTCAGATGTTTGTCAGGCGTTCGCGAGAGGTGGCATAGTTGATAAAAACCTAAGGATGTAATTTGTGTTTTTTCGGGGATCGAAATCTGGGTCCCCTCGATTAGTAGTCAAACATGCTAACCTCTCAGCAACTGCGCAGTGATTTACATTTAAAATTTTACATTTCCGATTTACGCATTTTTAAGGATGATCTTTATTCCCAACTCATTTAAGAGGGTAATTAATTAGTCACATTACCATTTCGACGAATTCGTTCTATTACTCTAAATTAAAATAAAATTGAAAAACTCTTTCTGTATAAATTGTTTCATTTATTATATTATTTTGGCCAAATTGTTTTCCGTTTTCCCCCAAAACATTTTACTATATACAATTTAAATAATTTCGTGGTGCTAAATAAAGCATAGGCCTGCCATGCTTACTTTACAATAATAATTACAATTTATCCGCTAGTTTTCTTTATTGTTCTTAGTTTTTATTTTCATTTATAAATTCAATTTTAATTTTCCATCTTTTTTACAGCCCGAAATTTATTTTATTTTAATTTCAATAATTATTGATTATATTTTATATACAAAATTTTGATATCACCGCAATTGTTTTTAATGGTTTTTCCTCCGAGTAGATTACAACTCGATACATAATTCTCAATAACAATCTAAGTCCACTACTTTGCTGTCAAATTTTTATTATTAAATTTTTGTACATAAAAATATTTATACTGCATTTCACTCTTCAACCTTTGTTGTAGCTGGTGGACTCTCACGTGGCGGACTGTTGCTACACGGCGGGCTGACTTGGGAGTGCATTGACAGATTCTGGGGGTAGCCAAAGATTCCGTTTAAATTACTCAAGCCCATGTATTGCGAGAGTAGGGTCTGGAAGTTCGGCAACTTATAGTGGGGAATAAGGCTCTGCGGGATCAGCGCTGGATTGAAGTGATGATGCAGAGCGAAGTTGGGTGGCCAAAATTCAGTAGGTATTGATGGTGGATGGCCTCCAATGCCGTGCGGCAGTGGGATGCCCAATGGGAAGTCTGGCATTCCTAGAAAGAAAAATGGAAATATTTGTAATACAATGGTGTACAAGTAGCGGCTCATCTATCAGACACGCTTCTATCATCAAAGAGTTTGAAAAGTATTTTTAGTTGCCCGACTAGATGGATGAGTAGCAATTTGTCCCGCGCACATCAGATAAAACAACAGCGAAGTGCAATAACAGCGGATTTATAGTGTCTAAGACAAAAACCGCAGTCCAAGCGACAATAGAACGAAGCGTTTGTGAGATTAATTTTAGATTGTTTTTTGGGATGTATTGTGCCAAATTTAATTGTAGTCTTGGGCGCGTGCCTCTGCGTTGGAAGACATCGAATGGGCAGGTGTCCTGAAGAACTGGGGATAGGTTACAAATTCTCGAGGATTTGTTAACATGTCGCCGCCATTAATTATGCGAGTTTTTTTTCCTACAATGTCCATTCTCACAGAAGAAAATTTGCAGCAGCAACGTTGGTTGGCTTATCTGATTGGAAAATTTGTCAAACTGAACTGAGTATCGTGTGAAAAAATGGAAATAAATTTAAGGGTGAGTGAGCTACGACTGTGCATCGCTTAAAGCGGATGAAGGGGAAGTTGTTCCATAGAGTCGCCGTAGTTGGTCAGTGGGATGTTATAAAGCTGGTGTCATTATTGGCAGGAGAGAAATCGGTTGACAATGAAATTATTTTCCACTGGGGCATGCTTGCACTATAAAAGTGGCCGACAGTACTTTGACACTCTAAATACAAAACATGGAACTTGAGGCACAAAAATGCACATTTGTAGAGACGTCTATGATGAATCGACGACGTGGGACCTAAAACCTGCGGATCAACAGTTAGCAAACAAATGGCTGGATAAGTTTCACCAGCCTCAGGCGGGTATAGGATATGCACGACGGAACTTTCATTTATTACTTTTTTTTACTTTTATTTTTTTCAAACTTACCTTGTTCGGGTAGGAGGTATCCATTCTTATCCTGGTTCATAAACTTCTCGCGCTTCCTCCACTTGGCACGGCGATTTTGAAACCACACCTGAAAAAGAAAGAAAGACATTTTTAGCGAGCTCTTATGACAACTTAGAGCAGAGACTACAGATAGAAACACAAAATGTGCATCCGCCAAATCCCTTCCAATAACGAATAAATAGCGTTCCAATTTCCTCCTAACCAAAGGAATCCGCGCGCACTTTTTTGCGGACGCTGCTATGGCAAAACAAAAAACGTCCACAATCGTAACCACGTTATGAAATAATTGGCTCTATATACCTAGCCACCCTCGCCAATTCTCGGTCTCCATTTGGTACAGGACGACCAAAACTAAGGGGGGATTGTCAAAAGGACAATCATAATTTGAATTTCAGACAATGGAATCCAATCGGAAGTGTGTTTCTCTGATTTTCATTCCAGTTGAGTCCTTCGGAGCAGGAGCACCCAAACACGAGCGAAAAAAAAAGATGCAATTTTTACTGCACACTCTCTCCTTATTTTGCATTCAATTATTGTCCTTCTGGCACTTGCAAAATTGTCCTTAAACTCTGTGTGCATGTGTGCGCTTTGCTTGGTGTGCCTGATGTGCGCCCTTCAACTCGAGGGAAATTCAATTGTTTGTGCGCAACGAAATGGAGAAGTGTACACACATCTCTAACCCATTCAATACACTCACTCATTGCTCTCCACTTCAATTCAATTGAACTTAATCGATATGGGAGCGTCGGAGGGAGGCCACGATCACGATGGTGGAAATCATAAATTGCCACAAAATTCTTCGAGGAAAACATTCCCTCCTCTATCACTCACTCTGGATTTGTGTATAAATGTGTGGGTGTGTGTGTGTGTACTGAACAAGTGGCAAGAGGACGAAAAAGAGCTTCCTGTATTCCACAACCAATTCCATTGTGAATTTTGTGAATGCCCTGCTGATGAAGATTTCTACTCGGTCTATCTCTGTCTGTGATGAAATGAAGGAAGGATGTGCCTCACAATCGCTGACATTTTGCTACGCATCCCGTTTGGGTTTTTCTACTTCTTCATCGTCCTTACGAGGAGTTCACTTGGGCGAGAACATTAGAAATGATTTCCGATTGTTAATTCGTGCTCATCCCCTACCAACTCTTTTCCTGTCATTGTCTCATTCGCAACGAAGAAAGCCACTTATTTTGATCCATTTTCCCTAGAGCAAACAAAGCATATGTGGGCATAGATAATTTGATGCAATTATCCTTGGGGGTGTAATTAAGTTGGTCTTAGTTGTCCTCGCACCCGCACCGACACAATGGTCTCTTTTTTTTCAATCTTCCACCCAGGACACTGCCCTTAAAATGATACCCAAGTTGGTTGTATCTCTGAATCTATCCATTTTTTTTTTCATCCATACCATTCCACGCTGCGTTTTGCATGGAGTGTTACAATTAAATTTTACCCCTTCACAAAAGAACTAGAAACCGGAGGAAAAAAAATTCCAAAATGATTATGTGGGAGAGATAAAACGGTTTATACCCAAACCCAGTGTAGAAGGATGTGACGTGTGGAACAGCCAACAGCGCGATGGGACAGAGATAGGAGACAATTTTGTGCAATCTTCAATATAATTGCCCGACGATAATTGGCATATTGTCAATTAGAGTCCGGAATAATTTTTCCTTTTGTGAGCGGGTATAGGTAGGTATAAAATGTGTACATATTTGCCGTTGTCCTTTTTGATATGTAAATCGAGGTATATTTGGCACTCATTTCTATTGAGTTGAATGGATGGGAAAATTGGTTCAAATTACTGGAGTTAGTTCTGGTTTTTGTTTATTTTGCGAAAGGATGTGATTTTCTAAAAGTCGGAATGAATACGCAATGTGAGGAGCGTTGATTGAATTAGAGGGGTTGATTTTGTTTAATAGAATAATAATAGACCCGAAAGGAGGTCTAAAACAAAAGACCTTTGTTCGTTTTTTATGGAGTTTCTTATAAGGAGTCACTTCTAGGTGTGCCCTATTTCTTTTTTCTAATACAATTTGTCAAAGACCCGGGATTTAAAAAATTCCCACAAGCTCTAGCAAATGACAGATGGCATGTTCATGGCACAAAAAGTAGGGTATATACTAATCAATCTCTCGGACAAACTGGAAGGAAGTACCAACTTCGTCTTGAACACAATTTGAGAAGGATATACAAATTGGAAGTTCAAGTCACAAAAAACTAGATTTGAGAAAGTCACACATCTTTAGGAAGTTGATGCCTGTTAACCCACGGCAACAACAAATTAAAAAGTAGGATTTATACGAAAAAGAAACAAAGAAGACTAACAAATTTTTAAGAACGTTTGAACAATGACATTGAAAAAGAGCTGACGAATAGATAAGCTGGATTCCAATTAAGTAGTTACAATTGACTATGCTCAACGTTGTCATTTATTACGAATATTTAAGCGAGTTTGGAGGGGAGTTAAAAAAATTGTGAAGCATTCTAAAAATTAGATTTTTCACGCAAATAATAGAAATCGACAAATTTACTAATTTGTCTGTTTTTGATATTAAAATTTGTTTGGATAACGATAAAAAATGACAGAAAAAAAAGAAGCGCATGTTTAATATTAAGACAGATAGACATTTTAAGCCGAACTTAAAGTTTAAGCATTTCTAAAAAGTGCGGCATAAACATTTTATCATTAAAAACATGTAAACAAAATGTTTTTGATCTCGATTTGAATTAATTTACATTAAGGTCTGGAAAAATTCGACTCAACTTGAGCTCTGTAGAAACTTTTAAGGCAATCCGCGGTAGTAATATTAATTTCTAGTGTCTGCGAGCTAAATTTTTCGAACTCACAATGGCAAAATTTTCCGTACAAGATTGCATATTGTGACGTACAAAATATATTAGCTGAAGGATAAAAATGATTATGGGTAAGGCCCATTATGTAATCTGCCATATCTTATATTGAATCTTCCTTAACAATAAACCTTCCTCAAAAGGAATATTGAGGCCGTGTCGGTGTGCCAATATTGAGATGGATTCATAGCCTAGCGTTACACTGCAATGGTCATATGAAAAACAACGAAAGAAACATTTTGGGATGTTGTTGCTCAGAGCCATAATTATTATAAAAATAAATGGTTTGAGTATTCGCTAAGTTTATGGACAGCTTGACGGTTGAAATAAAAAAGGTCAGTTTTAAACTTAGCCGGATTGGCCGGCGCATTTTCAAAATGTTAAGGCAGGATTAAAGTGTCTTGGTTGTAGACTGTCTACGATTTTTGTAAAGTATTGAAAAGCTTTCTAAAAGTCGCTACAAGATTATATCAAGACATGAAGGTACTGAGCTCTGATCCATCAAGTAGTGTTATATAAGAAACTTCTATGAGCTTTGAGTTAAAAAAGCTGCACTATAATGAAATACGATGCAAAAATTAGAAAAGACAGACTTAGGGAACGTATGGCATTGTATATGGGATCTTCAGTCTCTCAATAAGCTAAACGGAGAAAAATATAGCCATTTTCCTTTCGTATATCTTAGGCAAACACAGTACCTACTAATTTTATATCCAACATATTATGTTTAAGCTTTAAGCTTAAGAAGATTAATTCATTATCAAATTAAAGTTCCGTAAAACTTTTACTAAACTAGTGATCCAAACTTAAACCGCATTGATGATTTTTTTAAATGGTTCTGCTCGTCCAAATCGTTTTAAAAGTTGTACTGTGAGGCAGGGCCTGGCGCAGGGCCTCACAGAAACTTTAAAAGATAAATATCAAATTTGAAAGATTTTTTGATCCCTATTATTATTTTTTTGTGATTTGCAGTATCAGAATTCCATAATTCATATCACATCTCCAGAAAAACTCTTTTTCACCGAAGAAGCTTTGAGCGAGTTTAGCAGCTTCTGTCAATGTAATAGAAATGGCAAAATAAACCTACTGTTATTTAAAAATATTTGTTCCTCCGTTGTCACATCTTCAATAGCAACTTGGTAAAAGTACCTATGGCGCTAATTGAACTTCTCAAGAACTAATTCCCAAAGGATTATTGATACATCCGTTCAGGGAGCAATCTTTACATATTTATTTTCCCACACCACTCTCTGCAATTTCCACTAAAAAATCATAAAGAATGTCCATTCACTCAATGCCAACGCAATTTTCAATTGATCAGATTATCTCCCGATGCAAACAACTCAATGCCAGATAATGCCAAAGACCTTTGCTCAAGTACTCATTGAGCTCATAAAACTCTCCATGGATATGCCAGAACTCATCCTAATCATATGATTACTGTATCGAAAATTGAGTTGGTCCCTTCTTTTTTATCCTTCAAACAAAATCGTTACAATATCTTACACATGTCTGTCATATAGCTACACATTCAAGCAGGACATTGGCTCTTAAAAAAAATAATAAAAAAAAAAAACAGTAAAGCCATTTCCGAGTATGGGTACTGGTACGCATACATAAAATTCTAAACCAGTTACCAACAGAGGAGAATTATCCTTCCAAGTGCATTAAATCCGAAAATAATTGCCATACAATATATTGATACACACAGACAGGATTTGGAGAGTAGAAAAAAAAAACACTCGTGGATGAGGATGCGAATGTATCTATTGAAAAAGGCACGCGGCAAATGCTGATTTTGTGTCATTGTGTAAAATAAAACAAGATAACAACATGTACCGTGTAAATATTTGCCAATACAAAGGTCAACCATGTCACCACCCTTTCGGGTACCAAATCGCACAAATAAATAAATAAGTAAAAGAAAAAACTCGTTGGCGAACGTTTTTTTTTCGAGCTAAAGGACGCGCGAGAATAACAACCTATTGCACCCCTAATTACATTGATGTTAAGTGCGTATTAAAGGCGATTACCAGGGTATTTAGAAAATACAAACGCACCCTTCATCATCCCTCATTGCAATTTGTTACCGAACGTGGGTTACAATTCAATTAAATCACCTGGAAGTAAAAAGGAAACCAAGTATAAGCTCTAATGCGAGTCACAATTGTTTAATCGCCCCGCGTCCAGAAATCAGAGTGTTTCGAAAATGATACTTTCCCATGCATCATGGGAGACGAAGAAGAATGCTCTGCCAACCCGCACCCACCGACATGGTTAATGCCACCGGCATCGGCATGGTATTGCCACCACCATTGGCTAATTTATGTAGATCCTGTATTGTCATGTAAATCTTGTTGATATCGAATGATAATTGCGACAATTAAAAGCTGAATATTGCTTGCTTACCGGATATTATCGACTTTTCTTTTTTTAACTGCGTGCGTGTGTGCGGGATTTGCCTGGTTTTTAATTGTCTCCTCATTGAATGGTTAATCGTGTTGAATGTGAAATGTGTGCGCGTACATACGTTGCTGGCAGATGTAACGATGCACCAATTGAACGTAATTTACGGAAGTCATCGCAAATACAAAAGTAATTAAATGTAATTAGTTCAATAAAGGATACATGATGGCAGCGCTCACAAGGAAGGCAATCTGTAAGCGCACAGTGGGAAATGCAAGTTGTTGCATGGGTGCAACCGAAATTTTCATGTCTGTATACGGGGTTAAGGTCCGTCTTAAATAAATGCCACATGCCACTGATCCATGATCCAATAAGTTGAAAATATAAGCCCAGAATAGCCAAAGTCATATGAACAAAGACGGCCAAAAATGAGGAAACATGTAAACGATGTCATAACGAATCTAACGAAATACTGAATGCTACCCACCAAAGTTTGCTCACAACATCAAAGCGTAGAGCAGACAGTTCCGGTTATCATCAATAACAATATACGAACGACTTTCTTAGTTCTATCAGAAGGCCAAATTCACTAGTATGTTCACAGTACTCGTTGAAAAATCCAAACATTAGCTATTTTTCTAGTTCCAAACAGACCTACAGCAACCCATGCGATGAGACCTACATTTTTAATATATCCGAGGCAGCAGACCCAAACGCACACGAACATGTGCGCAAACATAGAAAAGTTCATTTTCACGTGAACTTGTTAAAAAAGTACCGCAAAAGTAAGTCGCTGCTAGTTTAAATAAATTGGAAGCACATTTCAATTCATTAAGACTGCTTATTGTTAATGCATACAGAGTAAAGGCAGTTACCATGTGCGCAAACAGCCAAATATAGAAAAAAAAACGATATTTTAATTGCATTATGTGAATTTTTGTACTTTGTGTGTTTGGATTTTGTGAACATTTTATGAAGAAACGCACACACAACCCAAAATTTGTTACAAGCTGCACCTATTTCAAATAAAAGTAGTTATTAATTTGTAATTTGAATACGCACAAACGGCCGCGAGACAGCATTTTTAATGTGCGATTGGTGACTGATTTTTATTGTGCGTTTCGCTACATTGAAATATTTTATTCACTCGTTCAATTGAAAGCACAACATAGTTATCAATTTTTTCGTTACTAATCACATAAACATAGTACGGACCTAAGCGCACATTTTTTGCTCCATTTAAAAATTTAATTAAATTAGCAAATAGTGGATTATAAAATACGACACTGCTTTTGTTCTCATTCAGCGTTTAGTCTGTGTTCTGCTTCCTTTGCAGAGGACATTTTAAATAAAACTTGTAAGCGCACATGATTACGAACACGAATACATTATTTGATGAGCGATCTTAAAGTAAGTACATTTTATATTCGAACGGTTGTCTTAGTAAAAATGATGTGCGATACGCAATGCGCCCTAATTTCGGTGTGCGTTTCTGATCATAAATGCCAAGACAATGAAATTACAATGCTATCATTGTAATCAATGTATATGTACCGTCGAATATCTCAATACGTCGACTCTTTCTTAGAACGTCTGGCCCTGAATGTGCAAACTACCTTATTGAGCTGACATTGTAACTATGTAAATAATTCCTTACATCGCACACGCTCATATTGTACCCTCGAAAGCATACCTTCTCTCCAAGTTAAGCCGTAAGAAGTTGGCATCAATTCGAGCGTAAAAAACACACGTCAACACAAACGCACACCGTTTTGATGTGCGCTTCCAAACGCTGAAGTCAGAAACGTATTTCGAGATACAGTCTATTTACAATGCGGTGAAAAATTACAACGGCCATCGGACATTTTACCGTTGTTTTTGACAGTTCATTGTCAGTTTTATTGTATGCACCATTGCGCACAATCACATTTATCGCAGTCGTAAAGCAAATAATAACAAGATGATTATTTCTGTTACCTTCTGCATTCACTTGTCATCCCCACTGTTTAAAATTACTGTAATAAATTCACATTGTTTGGATAGTATTTAAATTCGTTATAATGGAAATAATTTCCCATGTCGCACACACTCGTGTTGTACACGCACAAAAGGAGTCTGCAATTTGAACTGTAAAAGTTGATGCCAATTCAGGCGTATAACACACGCGTCAACACAAATGCACACAACGAACTTTATATCCATCTCTGTAATCGACAACGTTCAGCAAATAATGTAATTACCGAGGGAGAAAATTACACTTTATTCAAAAATTAAATGGACTAATTCAGTCAACGGATTTCCGTTTGTTTATATCGCAATTGTCAAGCCAATAAAAAAATCGAACTCAAGCTAATTTAAGTAACAGCTGAAAATTAAGTTCCTGCCGCAATTCGCCTTGTGATTTATTTTTATTAAGACCCACCTGCACACGTGCTTCACTTAAATCCAAGCGCATCGCCAGATCCTCCCGGGTAAACACATCAGGATATTGAGTCTTCTCGAATGCCCGTTCGAGCTGATGCAATTGAAATGTGGTGAAAGTCGTTCTTGATCTGAAATGAAGAATATCAGAAAAAAGGATATCAACAAACAAAAAAAAAAATAAAACAAAGCAAAACAAAACCTAAATCGGATTTTCATAGAGAGATAGACTTTGTCGGTTCCTTTTCTGTGACTTACCTTCGAACCTTTCGAGGACGTTCCATGTCGTTTTGATCATGACCATTATTAAGACTGTTCGAGAGGTCGTCATCATTGTCTCCGTCACAGCCATTATCTGTGTTCGTTGGCGAGGATTCATCACGATTGTGATGATTGTGTAGCTGATGACTGTGATGATGATGATGGGATAAGGACTCGGAATCTGAAATTTGAAGTGCATTGCATTAATAGGATGGGTGATTTTTTGTTTGTTATTATTTTTTTAAGAAGGCTAATTGACGTATTCGAGGCGTAAACATATAGGGGTGTTCAAGTGAAGAAGAGTGTTGAGATATACTTTTCGATTGGGATTAAGGAGATGGGTGAAAAGGTAACAAATATACATCGGAGAAGGCATGTTTTCTATTCGAGTGGCTATTGTGTGTTGCAGTAGTGTTGTGTAATTTGTATCGTTTTGTGATGGAGGGTATTTTTGGAAACGTTATTAGTGCCTTAGAGGACTTGCGACCCAATTTAGTAGTAGATATAACTTTATTAGATTTCCTTAGCAGAGGAAACGGCTACAAAGCAACTCACGAAAGGACCATCAATGCACACTTTTGCAGCGATCCATTCTGAAACACCATGGTTAAGCTCTGAGAATGCGTTAGAGACTGACATTTAAAGTGACGCTTTAATGGTAGTTAGTTTTGATCTGGTCCTAAGTTGGGCGCCATTTAATTACATCTTTCAATGAAGACAGTCATAAATGAGCATAGTTGGGCTTCTTTAATCAGCAACTGTTGCTAAGGCAGTAGATACTTTTTAATCCGACGGAGTATTTATTTGGCTGAAGCAAAAGCGAAAAATGCGTTATTTCATAATTTTCGTCACATACCTAAGGGGTGCAGAACTCAAACCTTGCCGATAGCATATTGCTCAATTAGTGAGACACTACTACCTTCATACCACAAAAAGTGGGGAAAACATTTTTAACGCAGAATAATTCACCATAGTGAAACGATTTGTGATTGGCGCCCAATGTGGGGACAACATTTTAGTTTTACGCCAGAAGTGGGGTCCAAAACAAGACATTATTGAACACAAATTTCTAGTTCTTACTGAACTATCGTCCTCATTTATCGTCAACAATCGTTGAACTCACCTCAAAAATGATAAATTTATCTTATATACAAATAGGCGAAGGCAAATAGTTCAGAACCACTTCCAGTCCCTTAAACACAAAATATTTGGTTGATTTTTTATTTTGTTTTGGTTGGGATCATGTGTAGAGATGCAATGCTCTTCGTAATTTGTTTACAATATGTTGTTTATGAATCAGATTTCTATTGGTAGAATTTTGAACACTGGGCAAACTCTTCTACATAGAAATGACACTCAAACTCAAAGCAAGGTTTCCCACAAAACGTACTGCCTTATTCCACATTCGTCTTTTACAATTATGACCATAATTTGTAGTTAGCTACACTTTTTACAAAAAAAATCTGTGAGAGGAAGGATTTCCAAAGTAGTGGGGTTCCCCATCCGTTTTACAAGAAAGAGATACGACCACCTCCAGTAGAGTGATTGTAAAATTTCACCGATACGAAGATTATTCCAGTAGGTATAGTGCCTTCCACCTCCATGGAAGGCTTTTGTCAAGTATCATGAATAAATGCACTATACGTAAGTATCTTCCAATGTCGTTTGAAAGGCTTTGGCAGTGTTTCCATTTTCATTGCTACTCCAGATAATCTCTCATCTGCAACAGTCGTCAGTCTCTGTCTCTGAACAATGGAAACAAAAATCGGATTATTTCATTCGTTCCACTTTTTTCTTCTCTACAATTATGCGTAGCATACTCGAAAGCATTCGATCAGGACACAAATTTCAATCGCTTTCAACCAAAAAAAAAAGGGAGCAAACGCCCCCAAAAAAACTGTCCACACAACCAAAGTAACGAATCAAAGTTGAGCATTATATTTACCCGATCCGAAACAAGAGGCAATTCCATTTCATATTCGTCCTTTCACCGAAAGGATTAACATTGAACGCGATAAACTTGAATGCGCGATGAAACGAATATTTTTCGAGGGGGATTATATTATTTTACCAACTCTCTGGCAGAGATTTATTTATTTTTTCTTATTTAAAATTAATATTAATCCTTTATTTTTTAATTATTCAAGAGTTTGAAAATAAAAAATCAATAATCCTCCAAACAAAATCTGCGGAATTTTCCATCTCACACAAGTCCTAATAAAACAGAGAGCGAATAACTTTTCCATATTGATGCATCTATTGTTGTATCGACGCTCACAGTTCGAAATGAAAAAGGATTTTCACTTAAGTCCTTATGCAATTACAAAATTGAATTTGCACACTCTGTTCTTTCTTTGCGCTGCGGCCTCCATTTGTATTCATCGAGGAAAACACTTGAAAACTCGCATTTTTTTCTGTTTAATCCTCATTCTCCTACTCTCACTTCCTTCGTCGTGTTTCCCCACCTCTGGTACCTCTAAAACGAATCGATTCTTAAGTTGAACCTCAAATTAATTTTTAATGTATCCTTATTCGAGCAGGGGTCGGCAACTGCAGGGGTGCGACGGTGTTGAGAATATTTTTGCACCGAAGTTATTGATATTTTATTAATATTTTGAACGTCCCTTCCTTGCTGAAGGAAGTAGAGGAAAAAAATTCTGCTCAGCATGAGATCGCATTTTTTTTTTTTAAACGATAATGAGGACAACTGAATTGAAAAATATCCAAATTGACAGGGTGAAATGTATATTCCATGCGCAACAATGGAATAGGTGGTTGGGCGAGACAGTATGCCGCAAGGATAATGATATTGTACGAATTTTAATAACACGATATAGTTTCCAACTGTGTGCGATGGCAAATAATATTTTCTTCTAAGAGCCTGATCCCTTTTCGTCGCTGGCTATACTCCGGCAACAACAGCGACAAGAAAAAAACACAAATATACTATAAACAGAGGTAGATGCACACCAATTGACACCGGAGAGTGTGAGAAGGATTTTCAATTTCCGTTCCACAAAATTACCAATGGCAATTGCATTAGGCTCTGTTGTTTTTGTGCGCCTGAATATGCTCTGTCCATTCGATAATGGGGTTATCCTGTCGTGCTGTGATGCCTGTGTGATTTCTACACAGAGTGTAGTGTTAATGCAATTTGCATATAATAGCATTTGGTGTGTGTTCCAATATAAATGAAGTACCACGAGGAAGATATCGTATCCCCATCATGTATGAACGAAGTTCCGCTGCTATTCGCTCTCGCCAAAATTGAATAAAATTAGCACATTTGCAATCAAGTTATACGGTACGTGGGGGGGGGGGTCTATACTATAGTAAGCCGTGCATGCTCACAGGAACACGCCCTTAGATTGACTATTATAAGAGATTGAAATGTTAAACGATGTGATGATACAATCAATTTCGGACAAGCAAAGTCCCCATGTGCATCAATCTGATGCATGCTGGGAGTGCGTATACATGCATCGAGACCCATTTGATGTGGTGTTCTTGACTACGGTTTTCGATAGAGCCATGGACTGGCGTATATGGTAATTGAATTACTGTTTGTAAAAGGATCCTTTGATGTGTTTTTCTTTGCAATTCTCGGTGTTGTCATTGGAAAAATGAAAGCTCTTGCAAGTCAATTAAATAAACTCAAATAGGTATAGGTATATCTATGTAGCTTTGTGGCGTCAATTTGTAAATTTTCGATCCAGGAATAATTGCATTGTCATCGAGAAAGGACGAAAGTGTGAGGGTGGCATCTTTGGCAAAGAGTGTTGTCTAGTGATACCTCACTTAGTTTGGTGGTATAATTCTTTATACAAATTGATTTCAGGGGAACTGACGCGTTGTGCTGAAGGTGAAAGATCAAAAGGAGGGGATTTAAAAATGGAATGCCGATATACGAACTTAATCGCCAATTATGCGCATATATCACACGAATTGAGGTTTGAGCATATACAATTATACAATCGGGTAAAATAAGCTTCGTACAGACAAAATTGGACGAAGGAAGGACGAAGGGCGAAGGTGTCTGATGAAATGATGAGTTAAATTTTTAGTCAAGAATTTTGTTTCCTTTTAAGTACAAAGGTTCATATTCGTCAAGATTTTAGGTGCAAAAATCAAATTGAAATGCAGTTACCTACAAAATGGCGCCCAACGTTAGCTATGCAGGTGCCATTATGAAAAAGAGCTCTGGTATTTGACTCCCCTACAAGTCCTTATAGAGGTATTTTTAATGATCACGAGGGCTCTTGGCGGGATGCTTTCCATAAGCAACCAACTATTAAAAACAGTGGCGCCCAACGTGGCGGTTTCTCAACGTAGAATTAAATTTACCACCGGCGAATATATGTTAGGCACAGCATTGGGTTTCATAACAATTATTCCTAATCCGTAACTGAAGTTGTAGGTCACAGTAGCTATTTTTGTATGGAACATACAAAATCACAATCAGTCAGATAGGCAATAAAATTCCGATTGTGGGATATACTTTTGTTTTACCTCATCATTGCAGTTTACAGGAAATTAACATGAATGTGCATCAGTATCTCTCGGCATTTACATCTCAATTCCCTCATAGTAGGCGCCATGTATATAAATATTATCAAAACGGTCGCGTATTAAATTATTAATCCCCAATTCCACATCTGCCATCTAAGCATTCTCTCTACCAAACAGAACTTCGGTGTACCTACCTAATGTCTTTCCGTTCCGCTCCACCAGTCAAAACCACACGCAGTGCTTGATTGAAGGTGCTTTCGATGTGCACCAACCACAAGTAAAGCTGAGCCTCAATTGGGAACAACAGATTTTGAATATGTTTCCACTTGACCAATAAATGTCTGCTTTGGATTTGAATCAGCACAGCTTCCATGTAAGCAAAACGATGAAAGACTATCTAACAGGCTGACAACTTGTCGTAGTAAGTACCAAGGTTTATTTTTTGATTACAAATCGTGCTAAGCAAGTTTATCTTTCTGCTTATACGACCCATTGACCGTAAGGATGAATCCTTTTCATAAAATTACGCCAAAGCAACAAGCTAAGAATGAAAGTAAAACTTCCGACCCAAGTGTTTGTCTTTGTTAACGAGAAATATCCTTATTCTCTCAAGCATCAATCGTAGATGTTATGACACATTGTAAATTTCCAGATCCACTATCTTTCCATAAATCAAAGGCTTGGGTCGGTGTAGCTTAAACAGCACCTCGCTTTTGTCTTTCAGGACGATTGCAAGCCAATTTCTAACTAAGGTATTTACAAACAAAATTGACAGTAACGTTTATCTAGAACCAATTTTTAAAGTAAGTACTCAAGTACCGTCTTGAGTCTCATTTTTATAGTTCTTCCTCCGGATACGGCAGTTTTGTTTTCTGACTTAACCAATTCACCAAAACAGAGCTCACACGTTTAAAAATCATTCAACATTGTTTAAACATGGATAGAACTGATTATTTGTTTGAACTTTGTTAGAGGTACTGAAACAGAGGTTCGCAGATATTTTTTTGGGGCATTTAAAAGGACTCTATTCAATTGAAGTAAAATACAACTTTAGGAGGTGAAAAACCAATCGACATTAAAAACAATAATGACCGGTCTCCCAGTATGGTCTTAAAAATTGATCGACACGTTCGAAGGTTGTACTCATTGGCCTATACTGTTGCAGTGGTAGGTGTGGGATTATTACTTTCGTTACAACCAAGAACTTGTATATATTTATACTCTGGAGTCTGAGTGGGGACCTTGTTATTTTATATACAAAATGGAGTTCAACTTTTACCAGCTGATGGACTCACTTCGCTTTTAATATGTACATATGTATCATGTCACACGTTTAAAAATCATTCAACAGAGAAATCAGAACAGAGATCACAAAAAAAATGCAAAAAGTATACATTTACGGTTGATTCATTAATCCGATCGGTAAAATCAAAATAAATCAGTTCGATAAAGATTGAATGCACACAAATTTATTTTGTATTTTGTATTTTATATATTTCAAGGTTAAGTTTTATTATTTTCTCATCTTTTGCTAAAAACTGCATTTAAAGCCATTCAGTACTGTTTAAAGTATTTTCGTTACAAAACGCAAGGAGAATGCAAACTTTTTATACTTTTTTTTAAATGTTTCAGTGGCAAGAAAGTCCTAAAATTCTTAAGTGTTAATTAATAACCATCATGGAAAATATTTTACGAAATAAATATTGCTACGTATGTGTCCATTATTTATATAAAACTAAACAAGCAAATGAAACTTTGAACAAGTTTTCGTAGGCAAATTTTTATATATGGTCCTTTTTAAATTGTTGATAAAATGTTGACATCAATGAGTACAAGTATCAAGAAGTACATGGTTCATGGCACATGTCAAAAATTTCATACTTTCAGTCGAACGTTTTTTACTAATAATTTTTTCGCTTTGAAATGATGACCTTAGCTTTAAAAGTAGGCAATACGTACGAGTAAATAGGGCAATCCCATTAAGGCACAATTGTCTTTATTTAAATAGTGATTTTAACTAAAATCTGTTACACTTTTTAAGGAATTCTTCACAAAGTTAACATAGAGAGACCAAGGGCAAAAAAGTCCATTCACCAGGACTGATGTTCTTCAATTTAATTAGCTCAAACAATTCTTACCATTTCTCCGGCTTTGGGTTCCTAAAATTTGATCGATGGAGTAAACAGCCCGAGGTCGGGATACTGGTGCATCTTGCGACGGTCTTAAAGGCGCAACCGATGAATGCGTTGTCGTTGTTGACATCATTTTGATCCGCTCAAATCCTTCGCACTTTTCCGAACACCCGAAACTTTATTTATCACTTTGGCACTAGGAATTTTTGTTTTATAATCCAAATTTCAGTTGAATATTCTTCTTTTGTGTTCCACTTTCGATGTTAGATTGCACGTAAATAAATCCTTGATCCTGAACTATTTCCAAATTCACTTATTTGTAACAATTATGCGCAAGTAACCGAGATAATTGATAATTAAATTAAATATTAGCGCGTTTGGCGTGTCCTCGTGTTTTTGTTTTTTTATTTTCTTTTTTGTGCACATCCACCAACATTAACGGACAACCATCAATCACCGACTGAACATTCAACAGTAATAGACAATGCATTAAATACGAGGAGCAGTATTCATTCACTACTACAAAACAAGGACTAAGGGTAGGTATTCACCATGGTAGGGGGATGGGATTTTCTTCTCGCTTAGGTGCACGAACAGTATTGTTGTGCTTCTTCGTTTCACCCGAAGGATATTTACAAGGGGTGTGTGCTTTCTCTAGTTCGCTCATGTACATACGACTGATGTAGGTTGCCATTGCACTCGGTACAGTCTTAAGGGTGGTTTATCCTAGCGAAAATCACCTGGATTTTGTGCGAGCACTGTACCATTGATGGTGTGTGTAATTAAATATAAATTTCAATGCGGTTGACATGACAACGCATCGATACCATGAGCAATCAGAGCCAGGGAATGCACAAGTTTTGGTAGTATTGGTGTCGGCTGAGGTATGGCGAGGTGGGTTAGACAAATGGGGTGGCTATATTTCTCAATTTCTCCTATTTTGCCAAACACATTCAAAGGAGAACGTTTACTGTGGTTGGTTTTATGCGAGATTGTGCAGAGCCTGCGCCATATGCACAGCGATTAGGGGCTGCGCATCGTAAATGGGGAGGATGACCACGGCGATGATGATAATAGCACGTGGTTTCTGTTACAACAGGTAAATATGGAGGGTATAATAAAATCATCGTTTTAGTGCTGTCGTCGAAATTGGGTAATAATTTCAAATGTAAATACAGAGATATTTGACAAAGGATTAGGTGCGTATCCTGCAATAGAGGGAAAATTGAAAATTCATTGAGAAGTCGCTGTTAGCGGTGACGCTGAGTGGTGAATTAGGGGGATGATGGCGTGATTGATTGATGGTTTTGCAAGTGCAATAGCTACTTGAACTAGATTAGTGGCTAATGGTGAACCAGATAGAGCCATCATAATTTAGTGGCTGATTATCTTTCGATGAAGATGTGAATTGATTAAGGCACCTAGGAACTTGACGAAATTGCGATGGTCTTTGCAGCTATGACCTGGGGCTCTTAGCCTTTATGAACAATCAGTCTTAAGACGGTATTTTATTAAAGTGAGTTTAATAGGTCTACATGCAAATTTGAAATAAAAATGTTCCCAAAAATTCAAAACTCACACAAAACGAATTTTAAAAGGCTTGGGGTAGGTAGGTGGGTACCTACGATCTAACAATTATTCTGGGGCGGATAGTTGGGTTGTAGATTTTGTAATAATAAACCACAACTTTTGAAGATAGTTAACAGAATTAAGCATTCTGTTAGTACACATATAAAATTAAAATTCTACATATAGCTGAGAAGAATTTTGTTATCGGCGGGCAAATTTAACTCAACAAATCCGCCAAATTCAATGAAAAGTTTATGACCGTAGGAATTTTAGATGAATTTGGTTTCAATTATGGGATAACTAAATATTGCAGTTGCAGAAACGTGATGAAAATTCAAATATCTATACCGTTTAAGGATCGGTAAGTGCCTACCTATAGACGTTTGCACTTACGATGTGATTTTAGGGGGAAAGCGAACAAAAGTAAACGAAAAATTATTTTATTACGACTTAGGTAGGTATATTTTTATTTATAACGAATTAAGGTAGCTAGTGACAATGTATCGTGTGCAAAATATTTTCCCTTGCAAAGGTCTGAAGATTAAGATTTTTTGATGAAATATTTGTACTTTTCTTACTAGGTATACCTACTATATAATTTTTTGAAAGTTGAACTTAAAATGTATGTGAATCATTGGTACCATGTTGATGTCTGGCCTATCGGTCAGTGTGTCAAGGAGTACCGTACCACCAGATATAAGGTTAGAAAGCGACCCACGTTTCGATGGCTCTCAATGCTGGCCAACGGCAATCTCATGCGGTTAAAGTGAATCGACCTGTAGTTTTGGTTGCGTCAACGGATCCATCAATGGTACCGTTTCCAACGGAAGAAACTGTCAGAATCAAATACAGCAATTTTTGTGAGTTAGCTGTCATCGGATCTCAATTTATTTAGCGACCTGACGGTTGCTCTCATTCTTCTAATATTTCCACAAACGAAAGGGCTTATACTCTCAGTTTTTAAGAACTCGCTCAACGCATTAATCGGGCCGAAAAGTGGAAAGTAAACCTACTTTTTTAAGATCCAATATTGTATTAGGGTAGCCATACGAAAAAATACAGTAGACGCAATAGGTACATATAGGATTCTGGGCCTAGCTTCTCAAAACTATTCTTTTCTGTGATTTTAATTTAATTTTTGCGACAAATGGAAAGATGTATAAGACGATTTTATACCGAGTCTGAATGGCTCAATTGAGAAGTCTATGATGGATATTCCTCACACCTGAGCAATATCTCTTCCTGATGAGGAAAAGGCTTTAAAGAGTATTTTTTAGCTTTTCATGCGTAAAAACTGAGACTCTTCGTTCACTGGTTAAATGCATTTGAGAGTAGTACAAAAACGCAGCGGCCAAAATTTGACAGCATTTTGGGAAAGAGGCAAGAATGCTACCAAATTATTTAAATTTAATCTGGAAGTCAATAGAAGACTGTCTTAATTTATACATAAACGACTTCATCAGGCCCGTCACTTTGCCGCAATAGCGATAGATCTTCTCCCACAAAATCAAATCGGCACTCTTTTCAGAGCTTGCGAACTAAAGTTATAAGATCATTATTGCAGCCAAAGTTATTTTTTAAGTGCAACCACCTTTAGCGGAGCACACCCATTCACCCAAAACAAATAAAGTCCTCTTATAGCTTAAAATGTTGTCTTCTAATAGGTGTGGAAAAGGTACTATTTTGTTGTAAAATAATAATCTGCAACGAAAAGGCCCAAACTTGTACACGTATTTTTAAGAATCTACTGCGTATTTTTTTTTTTTTGTTATGATGGCAGAACTGCATGTCATTAGTTGACTTGATATATAAGCAGAATTGGAGCTTAAAAATTCACAAATTGTTGTTTTGTATAGTTTTAAAATGTGGCCGGAGCTCATGTCATATTGAATGGAAATAGTTGCCGCGGCATTTGCGTAGGTCTAGGTAATGAAATCCTGCCTTACAAATAATCGCTTTAAGCCTTCATACTTAATATTTTGTAGGTCACAATTGCTAGCTTTATAACGACAATTTCGCCATTTCTTGTTCGTGAAATTTAGCCCAGACACCTAAAATGATTTTTATTATTGAAAAAAATGGAAAAAAGTGAGTTTCGATTTTTGATACAGCATTGCTTTTTGATTAAAAAAAATTCAGTGGAAAGAAAACAATGGCTTGATAAACATTATCTGGACTCTGCTCCATCAAGACAAATGGTAGAGAAGTGGATTGCTGAATTTAAACGTGGTCGTACCAGCACAAATGATGCAGAGCGCAGTGGACGCCCAAATGAGGCTGTTATTCTAGAAAACATAAAAAAAAAATCCACAAATTGGTTATGAACGTTTGCAAATTGAAGGTGCACGAGCTAGCTGGCACTGTAAAGATATCAGATGGTCGTGCTTTTACCATTTTACACGAACATTTGGGTATGCGAAAGTTCTGTGCAAAGTGGGTGCCGCGTGAGGTCACAGTCGACCAAAAACAACAACGAATTGATGCTTCAGAGGAGTGTTCGGCGCTGTTAAACCGCAATAAAATCCAATTCTATCGTGTGACAATTCTATATATGTGACAATGGATGAAAAATGGCTTCACTATTACACACCAGAATCCAAAAGAGAAAAAAATGTGAGTCCAATGATGAAGAAATTGCTGAAACTGCGGCATATTTTGACGAGAAAGAGAAATCGTACTATAAAAGTGGTATCGAAAAGTTAGAAACTCGCTATACTCGTTGTATCGCCCTCGAAGGCAACTATATTGAATAACAAAATCTAGTTTTGTCAAAATTTTTTTACTTATCCTACGGGCTTATTGAATGACATGTTATGTGTCGCTGTCATACTATTTCGTATTGAATCCATTTACCATTTATTAGACTCAAAATGGAGTCCTGGGAGCACTCACACTGGCATTCAGTTCCAGTGGTGGAGAAACTCTGACACTATTAATTTTTTTTCAAGACCCACGTGGCAGTTCACGGCTCTATGCAATAGCTCCTAAGGTATTAACTCCTAACAAAAAAAATGAAATAAAACCTAAAATTTTACATACAAAGTTAGTAGTTATTACACATGAAAGAACTCCTAAACGTTAGATTTATTTTCATCGAAGTTAGGACTTATTGCATGTTAAAGTGTTAGGAATTATTTCATCATGAAATAAATCCTAAAATCTAATTAGGAGTTGTTACACTCAATGTTGTTAGGAGTTATTTCATCAATGTTAGGAGTTACTTCATTTTCCTTAAAATCATATTTCTTAAGTTAATTTTTGTTTCTCAAACTGCATTTGCACTTTAGGACTTTTTTCATTTTGTACTGCTAGGAATTGTTTCATTGTGAAAGAACTCCTAAATGTTAGGATTTATTTCATGTTTAGGTTAGAAGATATTTCATCCGGAGTTAGGAATTATTTCATTTTAAAAATTAGGAATTGTTGCGTTTGTTGTTAGAATTTGTTCCATTAGGAACTATTTCATTAGGAGTTAATACGTTAGGAGCTATTGCATAGAGCCGCAGTTCACTACATTCTCCCTGCCGGCCGGGAAACGTATTTACTTCGCTCAAGCACTCTTACACCACAAAAGCTGCCATGGTCCGAAATTCTGTAATAAATCCATTTCCATAGATATACGAGTACGCATGTATGTACTACATAATTTATGTCAGATCTAGAACAAAAGAGGCCTTTAAAATAGAAACAAAAACAGTTCAAGCCAATAATCTATTTCCTGCAATAATGCAGCGAAAAATATGACACTCGTACCTTGGACCGCATATAAAAATAATAATTATCGCCAACAATAGAACAATAGCGATTAGGAAACCACAAAATAGCGGTGTAATGTAGAAATAAAATTTTAAGCGGTGGTTTATGACATATCCTTCAAATTTACGACATCCTGCACGAGTAATGGCGAAATGGGACGTTCCCTTAATCCTTTGTTTTGATAGCAACACTAGGGAGCACGGCGACTCCGATAATAAGGATGAACTACTATTAGATATTTGTTATCCTGCTAATGAAGAGATATTCTATTCACGATTAGAGAGATTTTCCCGGCTATAGCCTCGGTGTAGGTAGAAAGTTGGCAGAGTCTCGCAAAATCTTACAGATTTTCGTATTTCGGACGACCGGTCGGTGGCGCGACTATTCGTTTAATTCTGGGAATGTCAGCTCAGGCGGAGATCCTGTTTAAGTCTTCTCGTCGCTGAGTTAAGCGTGTGTCCATCCCTGGATGTGTTTACCTGTCATTAGCACAAAATTATCGAACGAATATTTGCTCATTGTCTATTCGTAGTGAGCAGATAGGAGAATTTTATTTTACAGGATTTTTTGTGGGTATATTTTTAGGATTTCCCATGGTACATACGGAGATGTTTTTTGTTCGCGTCTTCATGTTTTCTGGGTGCAATATTTTTATGGACTTAACTAAGTGTAGTTACATGTGTGTTTATGTAAATGTTTATTATTGCTGCGAATTGTTTGGAATATATTTATGTTTGCCAACAGCGTTTTATGAAATAACCAGATTGTTACATACAACATACATTCGAACGCGGTTGTATATTGTATAACTCAGTGAGATGGCTAAATATTGAAAATTTTATTTGATCCTTGAATAAGAAGATTGATAGAATATTTGTATCAGGTATCTACCTATATAGAGTTTTTTTTATTTTTGTGGACACTTTCTATAATCCGATAACAATTTGTACGATCCCACGCCGGTTTAGGAAATTATAGTTTTTAGTTTATAGCCGTGTGCAATAATTTTGGGTCTTGTTTTTAAGATTCAGCTCCTAGGTAGTAAAGATTTCCCTACTTTGACACCAGTTTGAGTCACGGGAGCTTCGATGTAATTTTCTAAACCGATTTAGACTGCTTAATTTCTCAGAAGTTTGAAGTTTTAAAGTTTTAATTAATTTTTTAGTAGTTCAATTATTCCGCTTAATTTTTTTTAAATAGCTTCCGGATCAATATTTAAGAAAACTTCCTTGGCAACATACCTATAGTATAGTTACGGTGTATTTTCATTTCATTTCACGATTTATCTAGACACACAATTTGTACAAGAAGTTATATGACCTAAGGTCCTGGGTCACTCTATCTGCGTCTTTGGAGGTTAATAAATGGGAATAAGTGCCCACGAAAGCTTGCATTCGGTTATAATGCTTCTTAAAAATGTTTGAGCTTCTTTCTCGTCAAAGTTCCCTCAAAAACAAATTGAACACTCAACGTCGGACTCAGAATTCCTCCATATGAGGCAAGGTAACTAAATCAAAATTTTACTTATAACGCACCTTGCAAAAAATGCGACAAACAAAATTCAAATACAGCATGTACCTCAATTTTCAGAAAATATTTTTTCCCCTACAATGATTGTGCAAACTCGACTTCACTTTCGTGCAGAACCATGCTCTCCCTCATTAAACAGGATAAACGGGGGATTACAAAAACGACCATTGGAACTCTTACTCAGACTTGAAGGCTACGCTCGCAGGTATAAACTCTAAAAGTAGGCATCTAGGTAACCTATACTAAATTTTATGATCATATAGAACCATTCTTAAGGAGACCTATATTAAACTGCTCAGAATCGGATTTGTGAATGAACCCGATCCTATGAAAACATCATTCGCTTTCACTAAAAATTATTTTCCAGAATGATTTGCGCACTGTTGTTGGAATTCTTGGGCTTGAAGTGTGGCGTTACCATCTGGCTACTAATGAGACTCAACTATTGTTTATCTAATGGATTATGAATTTGTCACAGAGAAGGACAATACAAGAAAAGAAAGTGAATTGCGTATCCAAATGGCCAGAGAGGGTATATTCCTCTGAAAATTAAATTTAAAAAATTTCAACGAAAGAATATTGGAAATGTTGCCAGTGCATAAAAGTTGTTAAGCCTAGAAACTGTTTGAAACTTTTAAAAATAATAAACAAGTGACAAGTAGGTAGTTAGCTCCAACTGTTTGTCAGTTTTAAGTAGGCTATAATTTATAATGTAGAGAATGGTTTTTTGCATGTGCAATTGCTGTGTGTTTTTACAGTGCAGTGCGGAGTTAAAGCAGATTTAGTATATGTCATCCATTACTTTTGCTTTCACTAATTTTGACTATAGGGGGGGAAAATATAGATAGAAGTTTTACCGAAACTAGAAATTTATTTTGTTTAGTAATTTCTTATAATTTGATGTTGCAAGAGTTTTTGTTCTGGTTTTAAATTGGGTTTTGTCACTACAGTCGTAAGAAAACTTTTTTTTAATATACGCCCCGAAAAATTCAACAGGTTAACTTTTCTGTAAGGATTCTCCAAAGAAATTTCTAAATTTCTTATATGATCACACTAGCTCTGACATTTCGAGTTAAAAATACGGTTTCAAAAGGAGAGTTTTTCTCGAAAATGCTTCTAAATGGTCTTATTATATAATTCAAGTACCTTAATGACCCAGAGGTCAATGTTTCGATTACAAGCTACCACCATTCCATTCACAACCATTTCCCGGTAGGCGGCGCCAGTCCGCGCTGACATGTAAGGTTTCTATGTCAGCATGAATGGTTTGGATTGAGTTATTTTGACTTTAAAAAAGCCACGTACAAACTAATAAAATTTACAATTTTATTATATAAATATATACCTAACCTAGACGATTTAAAGATTAAAAACAATTTAATCTCATTTGTGGGCCACCAGAGCTTCAATATTTGAAGTTGAGGGTCAGTGTGAAGAAAGCCCTTATAGAAATTCTAGCAATTTATATATTGTTTTAAACTTAACTGCATAGTCCAAAGTTACAGAAAAAATTAAACTGATATCTTAAGTCGTTGCTATTTTTCTGCAAAACTAGCAGTCAGTCTTGCTTTCGCTAATGTTTCCTTTTTTTATGTCACCCCCCTGATACTGACGACATCTCTGGAGTTTTCTTTTTATATGGTAAATTATTTCTCGTGCTTTAAATCAATACGTAACTAATGGAAGACCGCCAAAAAATGGCGGACAGTGATCTTACAAAGTGAAAGGCACGTACTATCAACTAAATAAGACCGCCTGAACCTCACTCTTGCATAAATTTCTCTTTCCAAACCGATTTCATGGGCCTTGACGGAAAACAGAAACAAAGTATGTATATCCACTGCTGACGACTGAAGTAAAATATAAACTGAAAATTAAAAAAAAAATGTTTAAGTTTATTTAAGTAAAAACGTAACACTCATAAAAATAATTTTGGGAATTTATGCCGAGTAACTAATGCTATGCATGTTCCAAAATCTGTTACAGGTCTGCAAAGGTTGAAAAACTGAAACTTGGAGAATCAACGGGTAACATTAAATGCAGTCTTGCACTGTTGTTGTTTTATTAGTTTTTCGGTTTTTATTACACAGATACAAGCTTCTTCGACCGTCGGACGTGTCCGAAAATTAAATTAATTCTTTAAAATCTGCTTTTAGGCTATACTCGAAATATTTTTTTTTATTTGATCCATCTTTAACGTAAAGCATTTTTTTTTGATTGCTTATCATTTGTTTCAATTATTTGCAGACTAATTTTTTTTTGAAAAACAATTTCTATTCACATCTCTTGGTTAGTTTCCTAAACAAATTCCTTTTATTTCGTACAGTAATCTGCCAGCTAACTTATGCTAAATTTATGGTGACCATCCGTTCATTATACTAATTAACAGTTCTGTATGTGAATGTAGTTCTGTATTTGGTGATGTTCATGTACAAAGTGACAATGGAAACGTGCCATAACTTGTTGAACGACCAAACAAGTAATCTATTGCAAAAAAAAACTGTGTTCTATTTATTAAATTAAATTTATTCATTAATTGAAATTCTAAAATATGGTCACGGTACTCGAATATATGTGTATTCCAAGTGTAGTTCTTCAATTGCCTGTCATAATTTGCTACATACAGTCGTCAATGGCAACATAAATTAAAAACCGATAGAAAGCAATGAAAATTGGTTAAAATCTTCGGTAATAATATTTTATTTTTAAATAAGGCGTAGACCATTGAAATATACCTATTTCTGATGCTTCGTCTCATTCGTTCAACTGTACGGAATGCAATTTTACAAAATTGTATTATAAATATGATGAGTTCAATTTTATCCGTTCCTTCATTTAAACCTCTTACAGAAAGGCTAATGCATAATGTACCCGTTTCAATTTGCATATCGTTCGCCCGAAAGTTTGAATAATCTTCCTTAAATAATAACGCATTTCCGAGCTTCCTCTCGATGATCGCATTTTGTTCCTCAGCATGGATTTTTGGCGAGGAACGGCCGAATCGTACCGACGTGCTAGCTACTTCCCACAAAACATAGTGGACAGTGATGACTCCTTACTTTACTATTCTGAGTAGTTCAACTTTCAAGCCGCTGGTATGCGTTAGTAAGGCACTCATTCATTGGGTCTTAGCCATAAACATTTTTTTCAGTCTCGACTTTAAATTTATAAAAGCTCACAATTGCAAAATTTTTATGAAAAACATAGTCACAGTGAACTACGAAAATTTAGAGTCGAGACTCAAAATGTTTATTGCTTAGGCCAGTTATTAACAAAAAAAAAAAACTGCCGGAAATTCATCGAAATTCGTAAGTTTTTAAATTTTTAAATTTAAATTTTCTTTTAATAAAAACGGACTATAGTAGTTGGAAAAATTTACAGTCATTAAATGTACATAAGATGTCACCAGATTTATGTATCCTTAGAAATTGCTTTGCAAATCCAGGGAAACAAGACACTTCGACTTCTACATTCCTGCAAGTTCCAACACCTTGTTCCACAAAAGGTCAAAGTTAATTACATTTTCCCCCCTTCTTCGTACCATATGGATATTCACCTGTAAACGAGAGATTTATCTCATCTAAATGAAATACATGTCCCCTAATTGAGTCGTAAATTATTATCTATTGAATTAAGTTAGAAGTCCCCCCGGCACGCAACCATATCCACTTACCCAATCACCATTCATCCGAGCAATCGCCTCCTTAATTCACCAACAAGTTGTCCTTGGGGAATGCTGGTGGTGAAAGTTGCTCTCATCCCCATGTGTATATCAACATCATCGGTTAGTTAAGGAAGTGTGAAGACACAAATTGAATCAGCAGCCATTTATCCTGTACAATGTGGGTGAACTTTATTACAGTTACAGAAAAACACCCTCCAATCGCACCAACACGCACACAGGCCGATAGTCGAAGAAGGCTTATTTTGTGAACTCCATATTCGAATCCATCGAAATCTCGATAATCTCAGCTGAGAGATGACAAGGATATCAGCATCTCGTGGTGAGTCTGGGAAAATTCTCAGGCATGCGCCCTCCCCGCCTAAGCGCCATTGGATGAGAAATCACGCAGACATTGCCCGGATGGGTCATTTGGATGTGAGCACACTTTCTCCACAAGCGGGCATAGAATCACAAAGTGTGTTTGTGGTAGTGGTATGCCTTGTTTTTTTTTCTCTGGTGCGCGCGTTTGAACTCAGAGGTTACAGGGGGTGGTAGTGCAAAGGCCAAAAGTTATCCTTCCCTTGGCTGTTTGGTTTTGCTCCATTTAATAAGGTTAACTATACACATTCACAGATTGACAACGATGGCGACAGGGGTGTTTTCGGAGTCGATTCAGGTACACATCAAGGATATCCATTTAACTATGACGACGACGGCACTAACGTGCACACGGAGCGCATCCAATGGGTCCTTTGTCTTTCCTTACTAGATCCCCGGTTTTCGTTTCTCTTCTCCTTTTTTTCACTGTAGTCGTTTTTATGCAAGCAGCACGCTCAAACGAAAATTTAATATATTAAGGACTCTAAGGATCCAATGAGTGAGCAATAAGGGATGGAAAATTTGATTTTGATTTTCTTTATA
This sequence comes from Cheilosia variabilis, assembly GCA_951230905.1. Classification (NCBI taxonomy): domain Eukaryota; kingdom Metazoa; phylum Arthropoda; class Insecta; order Diptera; family Syrphidae; genus Cheilosia; species Cheilosia variabilis. Next base: position 19,859,735 of record OX579679.1, on the reverse strand, counting down.
TTGTCAACGGCTTCTTGAAACTTGATTTACCTTGTTTTCTGAAGAGCCGAGGTGGGTGAGGTTGATGATTGTGATGACGATGATTATGGTGATGGTGGCGGGAGTGTGGGGATAGTGATGGGTTTTGTGATTCTTTCGAGGACAATGTCGGAAGATGTGCAAATGGCAGCTTAGAGACAGCTTTGACTTTCTCGTTGGCAGCAAGTGAACAATATACCTACCTACTGTCGATGGTGTGGTGGTGTGAGTATTGGCTGGGTATTTGTGATGAATATTTTCGTGACTTTGTTTTTGGAAAGCGCAGAGATGGGGCTTTGTGCTTTGTACAGGATGGGCGGGGATTTGAATTCCGAGAAGTTTTTGTAGGAAATTAAATTCGGAGGTTTCCTTTATCGAATTGGAAATGCAAATTGGTGGCCGAATCGTGATATCCGTGAACAAGAAATGAGAGAGGGAATGTGTTTTTGTTTTTTATAAAATACTTATTAAATTAATTTGTAACTTAATGTGATGTGCGTATTTGGTTCTAAGTATATACGTCTTCGCAGGTGTAGTGGAAAAATCTATTTTTTGGGATGAGCTTCGTAATGTCGCCGATTTCTGTTGTTTTATTTTTGGGGTAGGTAGGTAGGTACCTACCAACACTTTATTTCGTACGGTTTTAAAGGAGCAAATAGAGTGGCTAAATGCGCCTTCCCCTTGCCAGATTGGTCACTTCAATTGGACAGCGTGACTGCATGCTTGTTGTGGATGATTTCAGACCCACAATTAGTTTTTAATTTGTGTTGGTTTAAAAATGGTGATATTCCTGATTGACTTGGTCACATTTTTATTTATATTTTGCGTTTGCTGTAATCCGTCGGAATAGGTCCAATCAAACTCTAATTTAACGGCATCCCAGCAACGAAAACTGTTTTAGTGCGAGTAACTTCGTAGCGAGGTCGTTTTTCTGTCTGAATTTTTCTTCCTTTGGTAGAAAGCTAGGTGAGCTCCTCCATTCCCTTTGGTACCTATAGGGAGGATTTATCGATTAAATGATTCCAAATTTTGGATTTCAGTGCACTGCAATAAAGGTTTTTGATAAGCCTGCCTGTAGCTGTAGGATCTATAGCAGGAATAAATTATTTGATGTAGCAACCCTCAAAATGAATAAAATATAAAAATGATCATATAAAATTACGGAACTGATCGGTCGCCGGATACAACGCCGCCAAAGCTCCTTTTCTATAGTAAAACTCTAAAGGATTTTATGTGTTGGTAGGTTGATGTTTAAAAAATACTGGACAGGTTTTGATGAAACATTTTTTTAAATGTTTCTTAAGAACCCGAGAAAGCTTTAGGCTATGTCGTTTATTGCCACGCCTACTTCTTGGGAGAGGATTTGACTGAAATATATTTTTTTCTGATTTTACTGCGTTTTACTTGTCACTGCTCGAATAAACATTACCCATTCACAAAAAAAAAATGTTGAAGGGAGACAATACATCGGTTAGTGTTTTAAGCTATCGATAAAGCTTTCGGCTTCATCCGAGCTACAGATCAAAATTTAACCATGTTAGGTTTTGATATGTAGATTTAATTCACCAAATTTAAACGTTGATCTTGATCGTGGTTTTGCTTTGAGTGGCTTTCGCAGATCGAAAGTACTGTTTGTTGTCTTCTCTGTTGGAGCGAAACGAGGGAGAAGAACAGTCGCAGATAGCTCTTAATGAAAGCTGTGTGTTTCTTAGAGCACTGTTTTTCCCCGGCTCTTTTTTTGACAGTTTGCTAAATTGATCACAATCAATTTCTTTATAACTAACAGTTTATAACGTCATCATTACAGAGGCAATCGAACGACAGCTAAATGGTGATGTTTTGGTATGACTATATGATAGACGATGCACTGAGAGTGAAAGGGCTTCCAGCTTAAGAAAATCAAAAATCTTCGCAATTGGAATAAAAAATTGCAACCGGAGATTTTTTTGAAATGCAAATTTAATTCGACATCATCGGCTGCTCCAATAGTACCGAAATAAGCTTAAGCAACTATTACAAAACGGGCGAAGTTATAGGACGTTGGAGTATAGTCGAGTACAAGACTAAATATATGCCAGCTGTCCACTGCTTAGGATAAGTTAAAGGGTTCATGGTAGTCTATCCAATATACGGCAAATAATTACCACCTGTTAACTAAACTAATAGATTCAGCAGTCGTTGTGTAAAAAATGCATGCTAAATAAAATTCATCCCCTGGCTATTTTCAGCTTTACAAGCTTTAAGGAAGTCACAAGTTCTTTAAAAGAACTATTCTTCTCGACAGATTCTGGTTCTGGGCGAATGAAGGAACTCAACCACGAATCACATCGACTCCATTGGCTTGGTACCATCAAGCTTATGGACACGGACAGTAATGTCCTTGCCAATAGATGATCTATTATGAAGAAAGAGCAAGCCATCGTTGGGGGTAGAGCACTCGTTTTGGACAACTGAAAACGGCTTCTCCGGGGACGTAGAGTTTCGAATTTTGTACTTCTGCAGACACAGATTCCTGACTGCTCAGAAGACAGATAAAAAGTTACTAGGTCGGAGTTGCTCTTCCACCAAGAGTGTAAAATTTTCTTTTCTTTTTTATTTTAGAGGCTTGCTATAACCGTGGTGGATTTAGGACTGGAATTAGTTCAAAACTTGTGCGCAGATGGATGCACTCCTTTTATGGTGAACTGCGACACGGCGGTAATTTTCATCTACGACTTCCTACTGGTTGAGTGTGGGTGTGCAGGATGATATGCCCGAGTACTAGTCCTGTGTAAATCCTTTTCTCAAATGAACACAATGATTTTCATTGGAACACCTTCGATTTGTTCCTTTGAATGCAATCAAACAGCATCCGAATGATGATGACTGAATTTGCAAACAAAACTTATTGTGCTCATTGTTTTTTTTTTTAAGGACGAAAACGTCCTACTATATCCTCAAGTGCGCATTGGAAACATCTCGAACATTATAAACATACTTGTTGTTCACCTTTTGTCGGGCTGGCATTGTTGTCCTTTTATTTCGTTTTGCGGATGCTCCTTTCTTGGACCACTTCGCATATCTATCCGCATATTTGAATATTCAGATGTCCTCCTGGACCATTGTGTGCTTCTTTGTTACTTTTGGTCAGAATTTATGTAATTCACATGCGTTTCACTGCACATTTTCCTATTGTCGAGTGGATGTTTTTTGTTTGTTTGTTGTGTGTCCGAAAGGTGGCAATGGGAACACTATGGTTGGTGGTAACGCCTTGGTTTTTTTTTTAAATTGCACACATATGGGCGTTGTCAGGACTGTCCACTGCGGCACTGCTTTGAGCGATTATCAGCAATGCGAGTTCGGTAGCAGTGCTATAAGGAGGAGGGCAAACCCTATAATAACCGACGCACGCACGATCTGTTATCTATGGGGTCGACTCGAGAGATTCTGGTGCTTCATGGGAAATTCACATCCTACCGCACTCATATCCTTGTTTAGCGATAATGGGGTGTCAATTTTCTCACAGATTAGCTGGGGATAATTTCTTTATTGGACCACATGTGTACCGAGAAATTTGATTTGCATCTTGAAAGTATGCATTGAGAAAGCAGTGACTGAGGTTTGTACACGGACAACGGATGGATGGATTTTGATGCTGTTGGCTGCGAGTGGTCAATCCGGATGGAGTGAGGCTTTGTTGTGGCCAATTTTTGTGCGGAAGTTTCGAGGAATTTTGGTAAAATGAAAAGACTTATAGGTATATGGGAAAATTGTCAGCTTAGGAGATAACGAATTTAGTTCAAAGAATGCTCCAATGGAATGTGCGAACGTTTGTAATGGTTAAAAAGGATGGACAATTAGTATAAAAGTATGTATTTCGTCTGCTGGTACATGGCGGAAGTATAGAAAGATAGAGGAGCTCATTTATGTATGGATGTCCCACTTTTAATCATCAGGGAAATACCCAACTATCGCATCCTGGGTCAAATGGCACTGATTTCATAGTACGTGCGAGTGAAAGCACGACTTGTCTGTGTTTTTCGATCCCAGGGTGTGGTCCCTACTGCAGTACTAACAAGTAAAAACATCCCGACGTTTGTATGGTCGCGCTGATACTAATCCATCTGCGCCTATGACTTGAATGGTTGAAAGAAATTTGTATTCCATTCTAGATGCGGATGCTGTCGATGAGCAGTAGAGCTCTTTCGAACTCATCTTAATTAGAGCTGTCATTTAGCTTCTACACATAAGGTACTAATAATCATTTTTAGTGACCGGCCACGTGTTACCAACTCACAATGGCGAAATGTTCCATATAAAATTAGGTGTCTTGAAAAGAAAAAGTCAGAATCCACTTTAATCTAGCGCGAATTTCTCACTATTAATTTATCTGGTTATCGAAAATTAAAATTTAATTCTCCCTGCACCATAAAATTAATCAATTTGACCCACAAAATAGTGTGTAGTGTGTAGGTTAAAAATGATGACCCAAGGTGTTCCTGAAGCGTTGCCGCTGTGCAAGAGCTTTAGTTAGTTTCGCAGATTATTTTGACTTTATCCATTCTTGTCGCGATAGTAGGAGGTGGGACCTCTGGCTGTTGTCGTCTATCGTGAGCGAGTTGAGAGTTTTTTTACTCAGGCACTTCCTTTTCAGACTCTCTGTTCTTTAGGTGCACTAAGGCATCCAGCGTCAAACTTTTGCTTATAATTTTCAAAGTAGAATGAACTGGGGTTAGTTCAGACATATGAATGAAGGAAATTAGAAGATTGCGAGATTTGGTTTCAGTTTTTTGCACCTTCGTACGTAAAAAGAGACAGCCAAATAGGAACCTTACGCATGACGTTGCTTTGTGTTAAAGATTCCGCCACAAGTGCTGTGCAATTTGTCTTACCCTGCGCAGATACGTCACAATAAAAAATCACATACACTTCGGAGCAGACATGCTGTCATATTTTACAACAAAAACAAGGTGACATACGAATTGCATTTCTTTCATTCATGGTTAAGACTCGTAAATGAATTTGAGCAAACTGTTCTGGGGCTCTAGATTTGGAATGATATTCGAATCAGAATATCTGTGGTCGGGTCTCTTTTCATCTTTTTCTTCTGGCCCTCTAAGTGAGAAACGTATTAAACAAAGCTATAACGAGGCAAATTTTGGGAAGACTATCGTCGAAAGGATATACCTCTCGGTATAAGTACAACACAATCCGACAAAAACAAAAACCTGAAATCAAACCGCAAATGTATCAAAAAAGATCCCTAAAGCAGAAAGTTCTTCGCGATTCAAAGAATGGTCATTAGGTACTGCTCAACTTTAGAATACTAGTTACTTTCTGCTCAACGACAACGCAAACAAATACCAAAAAATCATTCATTACTCGGTCTTTTCGGCAAAACAACTTGCGTCCGATTAACAAATAAAAGCCAACCCCTCACCTATAACGGCTGGCGAAAAAAAATCTAATTTGCGATCTCTCATTTCTCATTTGCTGCTCGTGTGCACTTTATTTGCATTCTCAATTCTCAACAAATTTTCATGTGAATTTGTTTATATCCGGCTCTGGTTTCAGCCTGCTTTTGCTGTGCAAATAAAAATTTTCCAATTTTTCCTCTGACATAGCGCAACTAAAACGCTACGCTATTTCAACCCCCGGATGCATTGAGAAAGTTTTAATTTTTGTGCACTTCAGTTACCCCCGCTCAAAAAAGAGGCAAAAAGTGCATAAATACAATTTCTGCCATATTAAGCCCTCACATCCTTATTTCATTTGCAAATACTACACACACACACGTGTGGGAGGGTGTCCTTTTTTTATATTCCATCAGCCAAAAGAAGAGTGTATTTCTTTGTTTTGCACAAAATGCAATTTTCATTTAGTCACATTTTCGCGATAAGAGGACCCAGGACCGGAGTGTACCGCTCTTCAGAATACAGATAGAGAACGCTGAAAAAAGAGTGGAAAGCGAAAAAAAAACAGTGACATGGCGACGTAATATGCAGTCAGTATGCTGGATCCAGCTGAACATCGGTTTGCACAAAAATAACACCACAGACTGTTGGAGGGTCCTTTTTATTTTATTATTTACCCGGTACCACGTATGTGTTTTTTTTTTTTATTTTTTTGCACACATCCTGTTCCTCTATTCGCTGGGAATTTGTATGTTTTATTTTTATTTTGGTTTTAATTTTGACTGGTTTCGTTGAACAACAATGAAACCATATTTAATGAAATTTTTGAACAACTTTCGAAATGCATATTCGCTGAATGAAGGGTGGTGTTAGGGTGGCAGAAGTGTATATGAAAAAATTTGCCCACACATTGTACTTATGGGGGAGTGGGCTGAACACCGAAACGCCAACCATACCACGGGGTTCAGGTCCCGCACCAGCGAAAATTATTATAACCAACCAAGCCACTTTATATAGTTGGTACGGTACCTACCACCATCCTCTGATGGGGGCCTTTGCGGGTTAAGTTGCTTTTTTGCTGGCAGCCCTTCCAGAAGAGCACCTAAATGTGCATATTGGTCCTTTTAGGGGAACCAGATGGGCTACACAAATTTCCACAGCCCTAGCGATAGGCTGACGACAAGGGATGCTGCAGAGGGAGACTTCACAAAATGAACGTAATAAAACGAAAATATGCGAACACAAGTCTATTTAATAATAGCTGTATAGTGAGTATGCGGGGACAGGGGTGGGGTATTTAAGGGAAATTTCGTTTAATTAAAGTTCGAGAAGAGCTCGGCGCTGTTCTCCTACATGCGGGAGGTCCAACAACCGACCTTCTTTGTGTGTGTCCTGGTGGACCTCCGAATTCCACGCAGCATTAACAAGTAGGTACACACCCACATGAGGCTTACCTCCGAAAATTTGTTGATAAAGTTTGGTAAAATGAATTTCAGAAGAGGTCGCCTAATTCGCTTTTTGCTGGGGTGTGGATTGTAAAGCGTTCATTTTGCGGATATTTGCCGTTGAGATTGTTTCACGTTCGTCCTTTATTTTGGTGTTTTCCGTTTTCGTTTTTGCTGTGGAATTTTTTCTTGGATTTCGTTTAATGTGCTTTTGATGATGTCGTTGCATAGCATTGGGAACGGGTGGATTAAAATTGAGCCATCTACCAGATGTGAACTCAATTGTTTCCGAATGAGGGATGAAACAGCGGATGGCCTTTTCAATTGAATGGAGTAGATGGGGTGCGGCGGGCCGGGTAACTCGGTTTATGGTTTATCTCATTGACCTTTTTGTTGGGTGTGTGCGAGAGATTCGTTTCAGCTATTCATGATATGTTGGGCGATTAAGTTGGTTACAGAATTTCGCAAGTGTAAATAGTTTCAGGAATTTGGGGTATTTATGGAGAGGATTTGGCTCTTGTTGACAGAATTATTTTGAAAATTTGTGCTTATATTTAGAAATGGCTGGTGGAGTAAGGACTTTGGGGGCGGAACTATATGGTGGTGGGTAATACATATCGGATGAAATTTTAGATCTTTAAAATAGAATAGAACTCATACGTAGCGTGGTTTTGACTTAGTTTTGCTTATTTTTATGCTGTCAACGAGAAGGACACACAAGATCTACGGATCGGACAGAAAGCCACTATAGACGTCTATTACTTTGAGCTAGTTAGGGACTTTGCCTACCTCGGCTCAGCTATTAACTCACCACAGCAAATATCAAGCGAAAAGTTACACTTGCCAATCGATGTTTCTTGGGCTCAAGAAGGCGAAAGAACAGTAAGATCTTGTCAAAAAGGAGGATACTTTTTGGGATCCTCATTATTCAAGTCCTGCTTTATGGCGCAGAAGCATGGACTTTATCGAGTTCGGATGAAGATCTCTCTGGTCGCTTCGGACGCAAACCTCTTCGATTTATTTTCGATTCCGTTTGCTGTGACGAGCTTTATGGAGGAGGAGATTTAAGGTGAATAGTTTAATAAAGGGTATCCCATAATTCACAAAAAATGTAATTTTGATAGAAAATACAGATTTTTAATTAGAAAGACTACATTTTTTATTGATTCATAAAGCATACAGGTTGGGGCTAGGTATGGAATAGCACATCGGATAAAAAATGGCCGCCATGGCTGAACTGGCAAGTTCGTACTCTTTTATTGAATTTTTCTATGACCGTTTCGCATAAATGTGGCTGAATTTCATTAATACGCCCACCAATTCCCTCTTTCAAGGCGTTGGTGGTCGTGGGCTTGTTTGCATAGACCTTTGACTTTTTTTAAAGTCCCAAAGAAAAAAGTCCAATGGCGTTAAATCGCAATATCTGGATGGTCAGTTCTGATCGCAACAACGGCCGATTACACGACTAGGAAATGACTGATACAGTAATTGAATTATTTCCCTGGCTGTATGGCATTTGGCACCGTCTTGTTGAAACCACATGTTGTCTACATCCATATCTTGTAATTTAGGTACTTAAAATTGAGTCTTTAGTGAGAATTCGCTGTAGAGAGCATGCCCAACTCCTGCCTACTGTGCCGAATTGATGCTCCTGGTCGATGTTTTCTGTTGTACGACTTGTGACAGCAGGGCACCCAGAGTGTTAAGGATCACTCCCTGAATTTTTCAATTATTCTCTTCACAGTCGATGGTTTAAGCCACTATGACGGCCAAATTTTTGAAAATGCTTTGTTCTTTCGTATAGCGCTCCATTTTTTACTAGCCCCGAACTGTCAGCTGTCACATTGTTACTTTTTTTTTTTTTTTTCGTTGGCATCACTGTACTAATAAAAGGTGCAAAGTTCAATGAATTATGGGAAACCCTTTAGCATGAAAATTGCTGAAGTAGGCTTATAATTTTATTTTGAAATATATCATTTTTGTTCCAATACTTGCCCTTTGAGTAGAAGTCCAATTAAAGTTTAAGCACCTGTTTGCATGAACCTAAAACCACCATAAGTTCAACTTAAGGTCTCACTTGAAATATTATGCACAAAAGAAACATCTTAGAGAAATTGAAATTGAAACTATTTCAAAAATAGGCAGATGTGTGGGGTATCCGGTTATACCATTTTATGTCAAAAAACAGAGTACACAATCTTATTAAAGCTCGTAAGCTTATTTCACCTGCTAAAAAGCTTCTCATAACTTTAATTTTGTGAGAATTTTTTCCATTTTTTGGACGAATGGAAGGGATCTACAATTTTATGCCGAATCCAAACGCCTAAAACTGATTGAGAAGCTCTTCGATGAGAGCTACCTACACTCTCGGATATTTGTCAGACGTTCGGCGAGAGGTGGCGCTGTGGAAAAAAAACTTAAGATGGAATTTGAGTCTTTTCGGGAATCCAACCTGGGACCCCTCATATAAAGGGTTTTTCAACAGGGACGCTACAAAAGTAGAGCGAGAGGGACAGCAAACGACGCCGAATTTCTTGCCGCTCTTTTGACATTTCACTTCAGTAAGGTTTGCCATTTCATGATGGAAAGATATACGAACCAACAACGCGTCGAAATTAGTAAAATTTACTACCGAAATTCGGAGTCAGTGGCCTCAACGTTAAGAGCGCTACGTCCAATTTATGGTGTTCATAATCGTCCTAGCAGATCAAAAATTGAGCGTCTAGTGGAAAAATTTGAATCCCCAGGCACAGTACAAAATGTTCCCGTGCCAGTGAGACAAAGAAGTGCCCGTAGTGTCGAGATTATTGCTGCCGCTGAGGCTTCAGTTGAAGAAAGCCCAAATGTGTCTCTCACACGTCGTTCTCAAGCGTTGGGCATCTCTGTGACGTCGTTGTGGCGAATTTTGCGAAAAGATCTTGGCCTACATCCTTACAAGATTAAATTGACGCAAGAACTGAAGCTGCTTGACCACCAGAAGCGTCGTATGTTCGTGAATTGGGCTGAGCAACAACTTGAAAATGATTCGGATTTTCATCGAAAAATCATCTTTCAGCGATGAGGCTCATTTCTGGCTGAATGGCTTCGTTAATAAACAAAATATGCGATATTGGTCAGGCAGCAATCCACACGTACTCCATGAGTCATCCCGAAAAAATTACCGTTTGGTGTAGTTTATGGGCCGGCGGCGTCATTGGGCCGTACTTCTTCCGTGATGATCAAGACCGGCACGTTACTGTGAATGGGAATCGCTACCGTTCAATGATAACCGAATATTTTTGGCCCCAATTGGATGATATGGACTTGAACATGTGGTTCCAACAGGACGGCGCCACAACACGGAAAGAATTGAAAATCACCAATTGCAAAATTTTGAGTTGCAATTTACGATTTATATATTTGTCGCAAATCACAACGAAGTTTTCATGGATTGATACAGAAATTGGTAATTTGACATTGAAAACGGCAGAGAATACCAAATTCTGTTTGTTGTAATTTACGATTAGAAGTATCAATTCGAGCTTCTTTTATTTGTAGTGATTTGCGAGATTGTTTGGCGCAATTTACCACTCTAATAGGTCAATTTCTCAAACACCACTTCACAATCTCAAATTGCGAAAAATATTTGGTGATTTACCAAAACTGAATGATGAATCAATAAAATCTTGTAATAATTTAACACATGAAACTGAAAACGTATATTGACGTAGAGAAGTCGTAAATTGCAAAATATTTTTTGTAATTTCCATGGAATCAACTACCTGATGTGTGGAATTTTTTTATGCACGTTAGTCCATGTACCTATCGAAATCCTTTTAAGTCCTTCCTCTTTATGGATGAATGTATGTATGTGGTATTGCTAGACAGCTGCAATCATGAAGACAAATCTTCATTGTGCACATTGCGTTGGTAGTTGGCAGTCGGTATTCAATCTTTGTTTAAAGCAATCGGGCTAAAGTTGTTTAAATTTAAATATAACTAATTCGTATGGATAGTGAGTGTCCTACTAATTATAAAGCATTCTGGATTACATTTTGTAAGTACCTATTGAATTCCAAAAACCCTGAAGTACCTATGCATATAAATCTGTATTTTTTTTCAGAAGTTACATCTTGTTATTATGTATTCTAAAATATGTAATTGAAAAGAATTGTAAAGGTTCGTATTAATGTCAAGTTCATCTAAATATTTTTTTTGTATTTTAAATTTCATCACACACCGAAAAACCACCCCAGACAAATCCCGTTGTCTCCGGACGATATGGCGCCGTATGATTTTCTTGGATATCAGGAGGAATACGAAAATAACCTAATTAATAAAACTATGAATTTTGATTTGTAAATCACAACATATAAGTTGCAAATTGAGAATAAAGTTTTCTAATTTCACGACAAAACATTTTCAATTTAATACGGCGATGCCTCAAATCACTACTCAAGAAACGTAAATTGCAAAATATAAATTGCAAATTGATAAAAATAAGTTGCAATTTACGACTAAGAATTTGTAAATTGCAACTACTGAAGTTGTAAATCCACCCCTGTTAGTTCGCAAATCAACACTATTGAGTTGCAATTCAAGACTAAATGGTTGCATTTTGCTAAGGGAGGAAATCGTAATTCACAACAGAAAAGTGGTAATTTACGAATTATTTTTGCAATTTACAATCCATGTAATATCAAATTGATAACTATTTGTGTCAAATTGCGATCGGTTATGGCAATATGTTTTTCTCGTTTGACCGCATTATTGATAATGAAAAGTGTTGATTCACGACTTTTGAGGGTCAATATCTTCACTTCGTACAATTTCTAGAATTGCGAAAAAAAAGTCGTGAATCAGTAAATCCTTAGCTAAGCTCTAAAACTAGACAAACTTTTCGTGATTCTGCGCTTATTTTTCTTGATTTGATCTTAAAATTCTTTCCGTGAAGCCACACAGCGAATGTCACATTCAATTTATTGGAAACCAAGTTTGGAGAACGTGTTATCTCACGAAATGGTCCAGTCGCTTGGCCGCCTCGGTCGTGCGATTTGACGCCGTTAGACTATTTCCTGTAGGGCTACGTCAAGTCTATGGTCTATGCCAACAAGCCAGCGACGATTGATGAACTTCGTACGAATATCGAACTGGAAATTGCAGCAGTATCGGCCCATTTATGCTTGAAAACCGTCGAAAATTGGGTTCAGCGTCTGGACTTCTGCAAGCGTGCAAAAGAAATCGAGTTTCATACATCGAACGTACTTTCACAGGAATAAAGAATTTCATTGATATCCAAAACCTTTTTTGTTTTATTTAAAAAAAACTTTTGTATCGCTCTTATTGAAAAACCCTTTACTAGTCCAACACACCAACCACTAAGCCACTGCGCCTACGTCATCTGTAAATTTTCATTAAATTTGTTCGAAGCGGTTTTGTAATTTTTCGAGTTCGTAAATCAAGAATCATAATCCTTTTAAAAAACTCATCTTTATGTTGATTCTGCTTTCATATACATAATTAAAACTAACATAATTCAAACTAAACAGCAGCTTCGGCTGAAGTTGGCACATGAAGCACAGCACCCCGATAGACCGAAACCTCGAAACAACTTTGTAGAGCTTCTGTGTACTGGTACCATCAAGTTTTATAAGAATTTCTATTCTTAAAAAAAGTAAAATCAACCACTTTCAGCACATGAAAATTCTGCAACTACACATTTGTCATTGCCCAACCCATTAATCTGAATTCAATCACCTCTAAGTCCAACCTAACACAAGTACAAAATTTAATACACTTTTATCACATTTCACAGCTGTCACAGTGAGTACATAATGAATAAACTCATTTTAATGCCGTTCTATAAAATCAAATGATTGCGACTGATTAACCGACATCCATCCAACATTTATTCACTTACGAGTATACCTATACAGATACATCCTTGCATACTGAACATGAACACCATGTCCACCCAACCATTCGTAGGACAAGTTGCAGCTTTGTCATTTGCGAAAAGTTCCCATAATTAAAAATATTACCATCCGGTTATTGTTCGAGTGGTTAACAAATTTATTAAGCAATTTTATGGTATCACCCGAAATTTGTTTTCCATTCTGTCACAAGTCTTTGTCTCACAATAATAAAGATAATGTGTCAATAATTTTATCAATATATCCCATCGATTATAATAGTGATTGTGCGTAATGAAATTTCGCTTTGGAGCCATCGTTCTATCAGAGATAAGTTGGAAATATGTAAACAAACCCTTGTTCGATGAAGTTGCCGCACTTATTGGAGGGATAATAGGTGTAAAACGGGTTGTAATTACAAATGCGAGCAACTTTTGCGTTCTACGTGTCGTGTAATGAATTTGTTTATCCTCTAATAAATAGGTTTTATCAGGTGAACTGTTTAAGGGATGCTTTACCATTTTTGTTGTTGTCAACTTGGTGCTAGGTAAGCCACAAGGTAAATGTTGTCAAAGGGGTACTGGAAAAATTTAAAACGATATACCTATAAAAAATTGAGCCTTAAAATTGTGTTCGTTTGTCGCCGATTCACGCCTTAACGCATTTACCGATTTTAACCAAACTTTCACACAGCTTTGGTATTGGTCTATATATGGTTTTTGTGAAGTTTGGCTAAAATCGAAAAACGTATGTGTGTATTGTGCGTGCGTGAAAAAACACATGAATTTCCATACATTTTGCTCGACGGATTTGAATGATTTTTTTTTATTTTGTTTGGTTGAATCAGGGATCATTTAGGAAAAATGAAAATTCGGAAAAGTCTCAACAGGCGGCGCTGTAGGCACATTTCGTTTTTCATCTATCTCCTTCTATATAATATCAAAATAAGTCGCATTGTGTTTCAATAATTCATGTCCTCCTGCGTGAACCGATTTTGTATCTGGAAAATATAGTTTTGGACCCGATAGGTGGCGCTGTTGTCGATCTCCAAAGCCACTCTACTGATTTCAATGAAATTCTGTGGATGGGTATGGTTGACCCGATAAGTCTTGTTCGACTTTGGGGTGGTGGGCGCCAATCGCAAGCATTAAAGAATTATGTGCCCAAGTAATCCAGTATCAAGAAGCTGACCCGGAAATCTATGAAGTCGTTCAAAAGGTTCAACTATCAAAAGGGATGTTAATAATTTAATCAATTTTAGGCGGTACGAAGCTCGCCGGGTTAGCTAGTTATTTAATAAATACTTCCCTAAGCGTAAAACTAAGAAAATGTAGGTAAACTTTTAAAATCAGAACTACCTTCTATTGTCGAGATGTTATACAATTAGAGCCACTGTTTCTGTGCTGAACCTTCCAAGAAACAACAGCCGCATGACATGTGAGTTGGTGCAACTTTGGCCGTTTCGAATAAGACATACGTATCCTCTTAATAAATAAAATGTTCATATAAGAGATTTAAATTTGGTGAATAAATCAAAGGGTATGCTATGCTTTTACTTCGGTCGCTCGTATGTTGATAGCTTTTTTTATAGCAAAAAACAGTCCAAGTTGGTTGCTCTTGAAGTCAAAAATAGAGAACTAGACCAACATCCAACCAGCATCTTTTAACCATTTACAACAAAATGTCACGTCCCATAGCAGCTACTTCGAGGTGTCAACGGGTTCATTTACCTTTAAGTCAAAACAAAAGAGAAGGGTTCAAACTTCAAACCTTCTCATTTAAAGGACGAAATGCGAGCTTGACAGAACCCCACTGCTCTTTTTTTACCTTGTAACCTTCTCTACAATAAAATATGTTTAATACCTTCCCATAATGGGTAGCAAGCCCGGGAAGAGAAAATAAAATCCATTACATCGACATTACTCTCATTTGAGAAAACGCACTTAGTTGAAATTTGTTCAACAACACTCCAATATGAACTCTGTTCCATTAAGCAACACAAAATACAATTAAAAGTGATGCCATATCGCAGTGCAGCAATACCTATAAACACACACACGTGCAGGATTAACGCAAACCATTTAGAAGGTTGCATTCGTTATTATTAAGGCAGCGGAAATGCATTAAATCGAAACGAATCCTTGACATTCTCAGGAAATAGCGCTGAGTTCCGCAAAAGGGTATAAATGTATGCATCATTCGCGCACAGTGCCTTGTTAAAAAGGAATTCCTCGACAAGAAACGTACACAACTAACTGTGGTATAATACAATGTAACATACTCGTATTAGCGTGCGGGAGGTGGCTGGCTGGTGGTTAGGTTAGTGTTCACAATTCCGCCTCAATCGAAGTCACATCAAGTGAACTGCTAAATGTGATCCTTTTTCGTTGAAGGCTTACTTGATATAGGAAAACAAGTTTAAATAATAATGGGGTTCACAATTACGCTTCACTTTACTCGGGCTGCTCTAATGGAACTTTAACAATGAGAAAAAGAGAAGAGAAAAAATAAAAAATGATTTACATTTTGTTAAAATATTTCATTTCGTCTTTCAGAAATAGTGCATCTAAATCTTTTCCATTTTTATGGAGGAGATATATGATTGTGAGTATGGAGGGCGCTGGTTTTAAAGAAGCTGTGCGAAACAATTGGAGGTCAGTTTTAAGATTATTACAACTTATGTTATATCATCCAAAGTATGATATATGTTATAACCGTTTTTAACCTAAGAATGTAAATTTTTGATCCTAATAAAAAACTTATTTGGGCCGAGCGGATATTTTTTTCTTTAGATCCGAGACGGCAGAATTGTGATGGTCGCACTTGTGTTTCCAAACTCTTTTGCTGTCCGCTTAAAAGACATAGAAAAAAATGGAAAAATATTCATAACTTTAACCAAAACAACACGCAGTGCTTTAATTTTTACTTAGAATTGGAAAATAATAAAATTTGACCCGGGCATGCAATTTTCAATTGTAGACCAAATTTGATCGGACAAGAAACATTTAATCAAACCCGACATGCTCCAGAAAATGTTTATTTTTGATTCAGATATGAAAAAAAAAAAAAATGTATTTGGGCCGAACGGACAAGTTTTTTGATGCTACGCCACATTCCGGGAATGAAATTTTAATTGTTATCCCGAATATGGAAAGAATCGCAAATTTGCGACGGTCACGAAATTTTTCTTAATTTTGGCCAGAATATGAAAAAAATTAAAAATTTGGCCCTGATACTTAATTCTCATTTTTGTAAAGTTTATGAAGAAAATCGAAAAATTTTTCACGACAGAATATTCGTACATAGGTAGGTAATTTTTCAGTTTTGATTTTCATGTGGAAAAACTCAAAAATGCTGCCTAAGCGTGGGATTTTGTATTTGTATAATATTTAATTATTATATTATATTATTAATATAATATATAACTAAAACTCGATCGCTATTGACGCCACAGTTTCCGAAGCCTGGACGACCACAATAAAATATATTTAAAAACGATCTAACGTCCGTCACAGATCTTAACATACTTTTTGTATTGAAAAAACTACCTAACTATGCATTACCATGAATGCCAATAATAATCTACCGTCGACACATAAGGAGAACTGAACTCAATATCACCACAGAGCTGCGTTTGCAGTCCTGCGCGCACACAAACTAATAGACAGGGGGAATTTGACTGTCTATCTTAATTGTATTTTGAATGAAGTCTGGCCGCTTTACACTATGTGGACCAGATTTTGAATAAAAATGATAATACCTGGTTCTGGAATTTAAGTATATTTAGGGACAAATCGTATTGACTAAGATCGTCTAACGCGTTTTGGACCAACGCCATCGACATAGGATTACTCATTTTTGTTTAGTGATAAATCAAATATAACTTACTCCAGTTGACCTATTTTAGTATTTTCAATCCGAAAAAATTTCAGAGAAGGAATAGTTCATAAATTAAACATGAAATAAAACAGCCCCTCGAACGTTCATGTAAAAGTTTTTGTGCATCTGAATGCATTCACTCATTTTGATATTATGTCCAATAGAAAATAAATGACTGTATAATATGTACATTTGTGTGTTTTATGCTTATTTTAAGCTTATTAATTAAAACGGTTACATTTTTTTTTATATGAAAACAATTTTTTTTTTTTTTCGAATTTAGGGGAGAACTAAAGCTTTTGCTGATAAAAAATAAAGTGCACGACTGGGTCGAACGTAACTTCCACTTTCATTAAAAGTTTTGGCGCAAATGAAGTGGGAGTTGCTGATTATGTAAGCTCCAAGTTGTTGGAATTTTGGGGTGCATATTTAATATGTATTTGTTATTGAATTTTATTGGAAGTTTTACAAAAATATACGAACATAGATCGGGATTTGAGTAGTCATTTTCGAGAAATAAACTTATTTGTTCGAATTGTATTTTGATCAAAATCGTTAGAGCGATTTTCGTAAAATTAGGCAGACAAAACAGTACCAAATATTGCAATGTTTAGTTTTGAAAATACTATTTCTTAAATATTTATCTCAAAGCCGAGCACAAGTTATTTATAGTTCGGGATGCAAGCATTACTTGGTTTTTTAAATTTTACCGAAATCGAAAATGGGATTTTCGAGACATGAGAAGTTTTAAGGGTGTCCGGTTATTCGAGTTGAAAATTAAGGACGCAATAATTTTGAAAACATTATTTTTACTCTAAGCTTGCATTTTGGTCAAAATCGTTACTGCTGTTTTCAGAAAAAAACTGAGCTTGTCATTAAGTTGGAAATGATACTACCTTAAAAAAAATTGTTGATACAATCGTATTGACCGTTTTTGAGATATGTATGTCCAAATTCAAAAGTACCGTTATTCGATTTTTCAGCGTAAAACTGAGTGTGCGGTCATGTTTACCTCTCATACCTAAGCTTAAATGTCAATTTTGGTTGAAATCGTTAGAGCTGTTTTCGAACAAATCAAACTCGTACGAACATTTTATATGGGAAGTACCATTAATATTGAGGTAAAAAAAGAACCGGCCCCGAACTGTAAGCCCCCAAACTCCAAATCCGAAGTTTGAACGAAGTCCGGGCAGCCGGTTAGGCTGTAGGCCTACGGACAGACAGACAGACGGACTGAATTTTGCGACCCACTTTTTTGACTTCCTCTACCATCGTAAGGTCAGAATTGATTAACATCTCGAGTTCGAAATTTCGTACGAATACCTACAATAATCTTTCTCTTACTACGTAATCGAGAAAGTTAAGTCTTCATGTCTTCAGTCTTCATAGCCTGGGAACACTGGCTAAAACGTGACCAGATTGCGATAGAACACATGATTTGTTTGTTTGTTTATTTGTTTATTTATTTAAGTCTACCATTTTACAATTTACAGACTATATAATTACATAATTTTAAAAAAAAAAAAAATGATATATTAATCGCGTTGTCTTTACCTAAATAAAGTTAGTAGGAACAAGAAATGATTGAATTCATATAAGATCACTTAAGTAAAGCTGGAATGGAGTATCGTAGTTCCAGCTTTTGAACAAATATAAACTAAGCATTCTACAACTTGTAAAAGTGTTAATATATACACACCAGTCTTTCAAAATGTATTATTCAGCAGGCAAACTCGTTCGAATAAAAGAAAGCACCATCAGCAGGCCCTACCTCACACCTTCCTGACTTCGTTTCGCTTAAAGTAATTTCCTTGAATTTACTTCGACGAAAGAACAAAGCTCAAAACAAAGCGACTCATCCATTCCCTTAATTCTCGGTAATGTGTCCAAACCGCAGCATTATTTTTAACGTACAAAAGCCAAACAGATCTCTCGTGTCACCTACAGTCGAAAACTTAACAATACCACCAAGTTCCAGTCTCGGTTTCACATTTTTATCTCCTCAGTCGTCTACGTTGTCTCAGATCAAATTACAAATTTCTGCTTTCCGTCGTCTCCATCATCTTGATTCCCATTATTAAACGCAAATTTTATTCATTAATCTGAATAAAAATACACTCACACGTGTGTGTGTGTGTGTTTGTAGTTTTCGATTGTGTTTGTGTGTTGTGCATACTGCGACGAGTTATATCGAGAATTGCAATTAAATTTCACTGCAGGACGCCCATCTGCAAATGATGGCCCACTTTAACTTGGCCCAATGTTGCGGCAAACATTTTCATTCTTAAAAAAATACACATACATATATTCGTAGAGCAACAAAAAGAAAACGCATATCCTTTGTATATACACATCCACTTATAATTGCTCCTTGACAAAAGAAAACATAATTCCATCCTTATATTCATATATACTGCGGTTGGTTTCTCCCTTGAATCAGCCGACCGAAAATCGGTGGCCTCCTGCTCAGCCCGTAATGAGAATAAATCAAAAAAGGGATGAAAGGATAATTCACTGTAATACAATATCATGTCAACTATGTTTCGGAACTATACTATACTATGCTCTTGTGAGCCGCAACTGTTGGAGACAGGCCGTGGGGGTTCTCTGGATTTAGGGTAATTATTTTGTCATGCATATTTCTAATGAGATCACTTAGGGGTAATTCCAAGCGATTCAGTGCAACTTGTGCGTATGTCGAAATGATATTCTCTAAAAGAGTACAACGCGTCTGAAAAGCATTTTAGTACACGCATATAAAATTTCGTTTCATATCTGTTTTGCACTTGGAAAATTTGAATATTTGAAGGGAATATTTCAAAATTCAAAATAGTGTAACATTTCGTGTTAGCTCAGTTTTGCATTGAAAAATGCGAGCTACGTCGAAACTTGTAATAGTGCGATTTTTGGATTTATGGCCATATCTCAGATACATTTATGAGCATGAGAATGTCAAGCCCCTTAAATTAAAGGTTTCTGTAAAACCAACACTTCCTCATGATTAACTCAAAAATCACACTTTTTGACTTATCGCTCTTTTGCACTGAGGGTGCGGTATGAGCAGGGCAGGTGTTGCGAATGAGTTTCAGATAAAATGCCCGCATTTCAATAAAATATAAGGATCACTCAAAAGGATATGAATATTTCTCATGTGTTTGGCTTTTGAATCAGTTGGTTGACATATTTTTTCATTCCGTTTTAACTAAATTGCTTTCGGCAAAGGGACGACGAAAGGTAATCCTTTGGGGAAGTCACACATAATACAAAAAATGAATCAAACGACTACTGCAATTTCAAGTTAAAAATGGAGAGCGTCGATATAAATAGAGCTGATGATGGGGTAGGTACCTACAAATTTGTGTGGAATGTTTAAAAATGCTACCAAATTGCCAATCATACCCAGAAGTGCTTCAAATAAGCTACCTGCAAAAAAGATTCCAAAAATCATCTGTTGGACACAAGCGAACAGGAAATTCCGATTATTGAAATGTCCTTGGTGTACCTATTCTTAACTTTTAATTCCAAATTTAAATTGACAATTGCCGACTCAAGCTGACTGCAAGACTTTCATTTGAACAAGTATTAATTCCGCAAGCCCCGAGATGTAAAAAAAAAGTGATCCACTCATTCCCTACCCAAAGTGTAGGGAATGAGTGTAAATGATCGCTTGGTCACAATCCGCATGAGGAACAAATTTAAAAATATTTTAAAACATCGAGTTCTGATTACTCCAAAATAGAAAAAAAAATTGCGATGCAACCAGGTAAGCGTTCTAAGAAATTCTATTCTTCTACAATAATAAGTACGACGTAGTAAACTTCTGTAAGAAAAATTTACGTTGAAAAGTTACTGTAAGTTCTGGCGGTCAGAACTTTTTCTGTCTCCCTTCACGTCTCAGTAAGCTCTGGCCTAAATGCAGTCGAGAACTAGGACTATCAATAAATTCCAATTGCGATTGCTAGGTAGAACTTTTTAGAATTTTTTTATTTTACAACAATTTTAGTATACATTTACAAATGTTTAACCCGCAAAGCAAAGTGCTTATCTGCAGGTGGTTGTTGAGAAAATTTTATTTAAATTTTACCTGAAGTGAATATAATATTTAAAATTTTTCTTCATTATACAATTTAGTGAATCTACTTCTATCAATGTATCTCGATTTATATTACAGATTCTAGGTATAATATTGTTTTAATTTTCTTTTTCTTTCGCTGGCTACTCTAATATTTCTTAAGTCTTGCGGTAGATTGTTATGAGCAAGTTCGGCACAGTGTACATCATTCTTCTCCTTCCATATTCGTTGGCGATAGGAGGAAGTTGAAACATACCCTCCACTCTCCTTCTAGTGCGATGCTAGTGATCGATATATATTCGAAAATTCGTGTCATCAAAGTACTCCAACGCCACATTCATCTCAAAGATTTGCTTCACCTTCAGTATTTGAACGCCACTTGAAGTGAAATTTCTGCTCGCTATTAGTCTCCCAGCCCTGTCTTGTTTATTCTGTTGCTTTTCAATGTGTGTTTGCGCTGCGCCTCCCCATGCCAATATTCCATACCGAAGTCTTGACTCTATGAGAGCGTGGTCGACTGCAGATCGATGATTTGTATTGAAGACAGGTGAGCGCAAACAGAGATCACTTTAACTCAATATTTTCTTCATTGCATGGACTAGTACAACGAAACGTTTTCAACACAATCGGAGTCTTTGCATACCTTGAACTGCGGATATGCATAGCTTTTGTTTTTAAACTGTTTATTACTAGACCATTATCGTGACACCATTTGCTTGCTTCATCAAATTCAACTTGCATTATTATCGATGCCTCTTCGAGTGATTGATGAGTTACAACAATAGCAGTACCGTCTGCATATGCAAATGGGGTGCTATTTTTTAGACACTTTAGCATCTCATTAGTATATAAAATAAAAAGAAGAGCACCCAATTTCGATCCCTGAGGAACACCGTATTGTATACTGTGTTGACTGCTATGGCTTTCATTATTTCTTACTCTCAAAGTCCCTAGTGACTGGTAGTCTCTCAGCCAGTTAGCAAACCTTCCTCTAATGCCAACCCTTTCTAAGGCGTCAATAAGTCTATTATGGTCAAGTGTATCAAAAGCTTTGCTAAAGTCCAAGAAGACCACCAGGACATGTTGGCGTTTACTCAAGCTGTTGTTTATCAAGCGTTCAAAGACACGTGTTACACCTGCGTCGAATATATGCGATCCGATATCTAACCAACAAAAATCGTCGAGAGAAAACCTAAACCTAACAATCCGATAAGGTCAAAACTGTTTTTCAACTTGTCGCATTATAGTATGACAAAAATTCACTACCACCAGTCACTTTCCTACTGAAAACATTTTCCACACACCGCATATATATAGGTATTCTTTTTATGCGTACATGCATCCAAACGAATTTCTATCAATCTCAACGAGGAAGTTTTCACGCCGAGAAACATCAAATGTACTGGGGCTGGCTAATATTGGGACCCCGGATGGTGGAACGACTGTGTTATGTGAGGATTTGCGGTCGATGTGTACACTTCCGATCGCAGCTAATAAGATATCCTTATATAGTTTCGAAAATTAATATTCTTTGGGCATGGCACATACGGATTTCTATGGAAGTCCTTTGCCGTGGCATACACCACACCCGACAGCTTCAGCTACTTTATTTATAACTTCTCGTAAGTAATTCGTCCTTCTTGCGTTATTATCTTATTTGCGCAATTACACAGACACGAGGTTTTTGTACTCGTACATATAGCCACAGCCAAGGAAAATTTAGCTCTGTGTGCGTTAGCGGTAAGGATTGACTTGGATTTTTGGTTTTCATATTGAAATGGTTATTATACCCTGAGGACACACTCTGGACGGGATATTGGATAAATAAGTTGTCATCATCTCCGTCGTCGTTTTCGTAAGTTATTGGCGGTTGGGGGAAGGGGGTTCCGTTGCGGTTACATTGCAGGGCACATAAATACCGCAGCCAACTGTTCTTGATTATATTTGCCGGTCGCTTACTGGCACAAGTTGTAAACGGGTGTCTGATGTTTTATAATAAATATTATAGGTATAGGAGATGAGAGGACGAGCTGCTGGAAATTTATGGGTGCTTGATTATTATTTGGAAAATGGTGCTTGGCATTAAGAGAGGATCATGCAAGAAGTTTGTTTACCAAGTGGCGGTGCATAAGAGGACGAGGGTGGCGTGGTTGCTCCTTAAGGAGAGAAGAATAAAGTAGTATGAGGGCATGAGTATGCAGACATGCAAACTAAGGCTTTTTCAAGTCTTTTAGGCATCATTTCATTAGCTAATGCTTTTTAAAAAAGGCATCTTTTAATTTTCAAATATGTATTTTTTTAATTTTATTTGATTCAACCTTCCACATTTAAACTTTGCCCATTTTCCGAAAATAATTCCAGCTTCCACTTCCAGAAAGTGGAAATTGAAATTGGAAACAAAGTGGAAAGCTTTTTGTTGCATAAAATTGTTTTTGTTTATTTTTTTTCCTAAAAAAATATTTTAGGCATTATTTTATTGAAAAAGGCATTTTTCTTCAAGATAGGAACTTTTTCGTCAAATGTGGTTGGCAACGAAGCCTAAGAGATATGATCAGAAACCAAAAGAAGTAAATAAAACGAGTCAAGGCAAAAAAAAAACCTTCACAACCAGCGGATACCAATTCCGCTTGAAGCTGAGAGTTCCATTCACCTGACTAGAATGAACGAAAAATAAAAGTGCGAGCCTAAGTCAAATAAAGATACTGATCACTGGACTGGACAGTATCAAATTTATTTGGGGCCATAGAAGGCAACGGACAATGAGCATACACCAACTTATTTCCAGAACTTGGTCTAAGCAAAAACGTGATGAATGAAACCTTAAGATCAAGGAGGCAGCGGGGCCTCTAAACTGATATATAAAGGCACAACATACAAGATACCCCAAAGGTTACCTTTTTTTGTGTTTTTCGATGACAAGATACAAGATACCCAAAAGCTTATACCTTTTTTGTATTTTTCGATGACAAGAATGGATCCTGTCAACACGGTTTCAGACCCACGAGCACATAGACCACAACTGACCAATAATTCGCATCAGATCCTGAGGTAAGCCTAAGAGATCTGTTTATTGATTTCAAGAACACCTATGACATCCAAGCCTAACCCTGCTAAGCTTTAGCCATGGCGGATGCAAATATCCTTAGTCGTTTTAACCACATTTGAGTTGATTGGCCTTGAAGGTGAAGATATAAAAGCTGTCAATACAAGCTGTTCAAAAGGTCAAATCAAAAAGAGCGTATCTATGGTGTTAAAATTTGCATGTCAGTGGTATTTGACCTTTGGTACATACACAGTCCGAATGGAGATAAACGCTTCAACCTGAAAGTATGGATTCAGCTCAAATGTACGGGAAGAACTTTTGCAGACTCCATTCTAGAGGTAGTTAAAATTGGCCAATAACTGTACTAACTGCAGAGTAGCAGTAGCATCATCTATGTGAATATTTTACTAAGCGATAGCATTAAAAAGAAGTATAGAAAGTTAGGTTTTGGCCAGTGTTGCTAGATTGGGCGCTTTGTCGTATTTTGGGCTATCTTTTTTCTTAAAAAACGATGGAAATTTTAAACTTCGGCTACATATCGTTTAATAAGTTTTGTATAAATTTTGTTTATTTTATTTCTTCACAAAACTACGAAAAAGAAATATTTTCGAACAAACCCGTAATATTAAAACTTAAATATTAAAAAAACTGCACTTTTGCAGTCAAGTGACATCGAACATTCGTTTAATTTGCAGGCACACAAATTTCTTTTGCAGGCCTTTTGATTTGACGCAAGCACACAAGCCACAAAGGCCAGTTGCATAAGGTAGTGGGAAAAATACAACAACAAAAAAAGTACTAAAGTAATTGGAAAAATTTTCAACGATTTTTGGGCTTCTATCTGGGCAACGACTTTGGGCTACATTTTTTTAAGGTTTGGTCGCTTAACACATTGACTGCCATGGCTATCATATGTGATAGCCTGTGGAAGTTCCGTGGGCACCATGGCTATCAAATATGAAAGCCAGATATGTTTTCACTTTAGGCTGTGGCATTCAAAAACGGTAGATACTACGAACAAATCCGTATGAGAATAAATTGCTTGGCACCATACGATGAGATAAACATTTGTGGTTTGAGCAAATTTGGAATATTTAATGTTTTATACCCACAGTTTAGAGAAAACTAAAAGTAATTATAATTTTAGAAAAAGAACTCAATTTTATAAAGTAATTCATTTTTAAATTTTTTTATGTAATTTATAATTCAAGCTGATTTTATACATTTGAAAAGAAAAAAAGTAAGCAATAGTGAAAGAATTTGCACTAAAATTTCTACATGTGCCATAGCTATCATATTTGATAACCAGGACTAAATTCGTCCTACACGTCAAGGATGCATTGCCAATAATTAATATTGCATCCATTTATTGTTTTCTTTGTCCAAAATTGTAAATAACGAATATTTTGCGTTGGCACCCCAAGAAATTTACCCAAAATTGCCTTGGCAGTCAATGTGTTAAAGCAAACTAAATTATGGCAGCCCTTGGCTTCAACAACCATTTATTTTGCTAGAGACTTCTTTTTGGAAGGAACGAATATGACCTAGAAAATTATGCCGAGTCCTTGAGTCATGATAGGAGAAACCATTTCATATCATGATTATAAAGGGTGACTTTTTAAGAGGTTTAGAACTTTTTTAAAAAAAAAAATACAAAAAATTCGAAAAAATGAATGAAATATTTATTTGAATCGATAGTTTGAACCTTGCAATTTAATGTTTAAAGATAATTTCATGCAAATGTTGACCGCGGCTGCGTCTCAGGTAGCCCATCCGCTGAGTCCAATTTTGGCATACTCTTTCACACATATCGGCCGGTATCTCACGAATGAATGCATGGATGTTGGCTTCCAGTGCGTCAATCGAAGCGGGCTTGTCCCTATACACATTAGCCTTGGCATACCCCCACAAAAAATAATCTAATGGTGTCAAATCGCACGATCTAGGCGGCCAATTGACCGGCCCGAAACGTGAAATTAACTGTTCACCAAACTCGCCTCGCAATTGCGGCATTGTTTCGCGTGCTGTGTGGCATGTGGCACCGTCTTGTTGAAACCACATATCATGCAAGTCAAGAACTTCCATTTCGGGCAAAAAAAAGTTTGTTATCATCGCTCGGTAGCGTTCACCATTGACAGTAACGCTGCATCATCTTTGAAGAAATATGGCCCAATAATGCCGCCGGCCCATAAACCGCACCAAACAGTGGCTTTTTCGGGATGCATTGGTAGCTGTTGCAATGCTTCTGGCTGATCTTCACTCCAAATGCGGCAATTTTGCTTATTTACGTACCCATTCAACCAAAAATGAGCCTCATCGCTGAACACAATTTTTCGATAAAAAAGCGGATCCTCGGCCAGCTTTCCAAGAGCCCATTCACCAAAAATTCGGCGTTGTGGTAGGTCAGTTGGCTTTAGTTCTTGCACCAGCTGTATCTTAAAAGGCTTTACGCCCAAATCCTTCCGCAAAATTTTCCACGTAGTGCTGTAACAAAGGCCTAACTGCTGGGAACGGCGCCGAATCGACATTTCGCGGTCTTCTGTCACACTAGCTGATACGGCCGCAATATTTTCTTCACTACGCACAGTACGTAAACGTGTTGGTGGTTTAATGTCCAACAAAGTAAATTTGGTGCGAAATTTGGTCACAATCTTCCGAATAGACTGCTCAGAAGGTCGAGAATGCCGATCATAAAATGGAAGCAGCGCGCGATGAACATTTCGAACCGAGCACGAATTTTGATAGTAAAATTCAATAATTTGCAAGCGTTGTTCATTTGTAAGACGATCCATGGTTAAATTGCAAACCAAACTGAAGCTGTTTGACAGTGACACAAGGTACTAAACACACGTCAGCTGTCAAAACCAGTGTTGCCAAAACCAAACCAGCTAAAAAATCACCCTTTACTACTCTCCAATTTTTTACTAGTCCAGACAAAGCTGACGATTCGAGGTGGTAACCATTTACCTAGCTTCACATTCATATTCCAAAGTGCTGTGATAAACACTCGCACAATCCTCACATACCACAGAATTCTTAGCCATGCACTTGAAAGATCTCACCATCTCTAGATGGACAACTTTTTTCTATTTGCCATAATGTTTAAGCGTTCGACTTCCCCATCATATTTGCATGCACTGCAATCTTTACATATTCGAAATCAATTTCAATTGCAATCTTTTTCCAATAAACGCTACACAATCTCTTAAAATTGCCATCACTACGATGCGATGTGGAATTGGAATCAATACAAAGAAAAAAAAAACAAAACAAACAAACGCACACACAAAACTATACTTCACCACCAAGCCTCAAGGATATCATTTAAACGTGCACATCGCTTTGACTTCCTACGTAAACACACCGAATGGGGCAGCAAAAAAATAGAAGAGAAACCCAAATTCCCTCCAATAAAAACCGAATTTATTGAATTTGATTCTGTTTGCATTGTCAATCCACCCGCTCAGCCCTCGATAGCCGCCACCATCGACGATGTCGTAGCACATCACTTTCATCCCTTTTCATTCAGGAAGTGAAAAGGTGTGCTATCGACCCAATATAACAAGCACTGAATGGAATCCTTCAGCCGACTATCAATAGCCGGCAACAGCAATGAGCAAAAGAAATAAAGGACCACGCCACAATGCAGACAAAAGTCAAAAATGGCTCCGCAACGATGATATGGCGGCGGGTGGGTGTAAAAAAACACAAATCACGATCCTTAGCAAATAGACAAGGATAACGACGACGACTACGACGACGACGTTGCCGATGCCGATGCCGATGACTCTGAGGACGAATGAACGAACAAACCAAACAGTGGAATACGCTTTTAATGAAATTCTCCACTTCAATGTCGTATTTTATTAAAAATTTGCTAAAGTCAATTCTTTATCCGCTCTTCGCTTTTTAAGATTCCTCAAGAGTAAAACTTGATGTTCCGTTTGTTATTTGCGGAACCGGGGCTGTTCCTTTTTTTTCCCTTTATTACTTTTCATTAGATATTTAACCCTAAAAGAAAATACCATCCAACTTCGAATTCGCCAACTGTATCAGAGTGAGAAGGCGATGTTGGTGACATCAACAGAGGGGGGCCGCCTAAACGATTGGGGTTTGAAAAAAAAAAACCTCAACTCGCTGGTTGGGATTTGATCGCGACAAAAAAAAGTGTTTTCCTCTGGGGCACCTTAATACCGCAGCGGCTTATCCGTGGATTGGGGCGAATGGAAAAATAACGTTTTTCACTCCCCCCGAAAAAGGATGTGGTGTAGATTGTAGACGTACGAAAGGAGGAACTCCTGCTTAGTGGCTCTAAATCGTCAGACTTACTGTGCAGATAAAGAAATAATTAATTTTATTCGTGATAAATGTTGACAGAGTCGTTTTTTATTACAATCCGCCAGCTGAGGAGCTTCAATTAGAGGAAGAAGGTCAGCGAGTAGGATGGCTTAAATAACATGATAAATGTAAAGAAGGTATTCGCTCTGAGTGTAATTAGTTTTGTGTTTGAGATTTGTTTGAAGAGAATTCTTGGCTAGTTTCAGTCGCAGATACCAGGTTGCACCCTCGAGGGTTGTGACCGTATCTAATATAAATGAACGTAGAAAATGTTTGTCATTAAACTTTTAGAGTTTTGAAAATCGTCAAAACTGCACTTCTTCATCTCGAGCTGTGCGTTTCAAGTTGTTGTATATGGTTGACCATAAATTTTACGTGGATTTTGAAGATGTATTTTAAAAAGAAAGCACTGAAAGGTCGTAGAATATATTTTTTATCAAACCTTACGATTTCGACACAGCTTCTTAGTTTTTAGAAAACAGCAACCTCGCAGTCTGTTATGCAGAGCTCCACCGTTTTCGAAAAGAAAGAAGTGTGACCAATCGTTGACACACTGAAAGAGCTACTTCCGAGAGTAGACACATCTGTTGACGAACACTCTTCGACATCGAGCCAGCTTAACACCTGAAAATTTTAAGAAGAGATTTCCATTTCAATCCAAAATTCAATGACTGCTTGACAGAGATTCCGCAAGTCGGTTGTTTCTGGTCAGCACACTGCTTGAAAATAATGATTTAAGGACGGAAACATTTCTTTAATCGCCTGCACACAGTTTCCACAAGATGTCGCTATTGCCCATATAGACCAAGATGTGATGACTGTTTTTCGCCAAATGTTTCCAAGCACGGTTGCCATTTAGGTAATTTTTTTTTTTTTTTTGCTTTTTGATCTTTGGTAATTTTGTAATTTTTATCTGGTTTTGGTAATTTTTTTAGCAGGGGCACCAAAAATACCAACACGATATCAATTCATTTAAATACTGCCCTACTGTTTCTGATTGAAAGCATTGCATTTGCATATGCGTCAACACCACCCATGTAAACATATTTTGTTAAAAAAATTACTGAATGCACTCATTTTCTTCTTTTGACAGATGGTGAACTTCGAAATATTTTCTGTTTATAACTACATTTAGATATGGATAGGTTAGTTAATCATATTATTTATTTGCAGACATAAAACTCTAATTTGTTAAAGGTTTGTTATAAGAAAAAAGGCTCGGAAATGGTAGCAGCTCCTAGCAGCTGGTAATTTTTTCCACAACGTTGTTCAATTGCTTAGACTGACAAAGTCTACTACGTTCCTTACTGAGTCTTATGTTTTTAAACAAGCAATTTAAAGATCAAATAAAATAATTTGAGCTTAGAAAATTGGTTTCGGTCAGCAAAAGTATTTAAAGTAGATATTACTATTACATAAGTAAGTTAAGTCATATTTATTTTATTTTATAACTACTTAAAGACTGACTAAGTTCCTACAAACCTAATGTACCAAATTGAACACTTGATTATTTTGTTGACCAAGTATAATTTTGTGTGTGTCTTTTTTTTTGGCTTTTTGGTCGATTCTTCTAAAAATGCGAATATTAAAACTATTCCATTATTTTCCACCCTACGTTTCGTTGGTATTTTCCAACTTCTTCAGGGGCAAAGTTCTTTATTGGAGTGTTTGTTTACAACTGCATTTAAAATTGTACGGTCCAGAATAGGCGAACAAATAAATAAATAAATAAATAAATAAATAAATAAATAAATAAATAACTAAACAATTGCATACACTATACACTTAACAGAACTCAAAACGTATAATACAGAAAATATCACAGACTTTTGTTTGTGTTTTAAAAATATGTGCTATAATAAATAAAAATAAAGTGCTAGGAACTCTACACTTTCCTCTTAGTTTCTCTGAAGACTAAGCAAATGGATGTTTTTACATTGTCATGCCTTTTTTTTTTATATTATGTTCGTAAATCAGAGAAAAAAGTCTTAGGATAGTGATAAGGCATTTTCACATTGGCTCAAGACTATTATAAATGTATGCTATTTGTGCTCTTTGTGTTTTATCAACGTCTCCAGAATTTTAGTAAATTTTATCTCGGTTTGGTAACGTTTTTTTTTCCAATTTTGGTAGCTAATTTTTTTTTGATAGTGGCAACCGTGTTTCCGCAGCGAGAAATCTGACAAAAGAGACCCGTATTCGGGTACCATATGTTGACCTTGACGTGATAAAAAAACACTTTAGTGTTCAGTGCCCTTTTGACCCCAGTCCCCAGTGCAAGTGCGCAGAACTCGCATTACCTGCATTATAATATTTAATTAAAGGAATTTCGCAACATGATTTTCCCTTTAAACAACTTTTCCCAACAAAGAGCAAGAACTACTCTTTGAACCACAAACCATTAAGTACTTGTTTAAAGTTATACAGTATCAAAGATGCAGCCGACCTTAAATGCTCACAAACTCGATCTGTTAACCAAATCGCGGTCTCTTACCGAAACGCATTCGAAGAAGAATACACAAAACGAAATTATCAAATCAATAACAACATGATTTCTTGCATCGTCGGCTTAAGTGCGGCGCCGTCTTAAGCTAAGGCTAGTTTCTCTAGACTCCAACTATGGTACCCCCCGATTACGTATACTTTCGGAATAGAAACAAAAATTGCGTACCTACCTGCGAGAGATGCAGATACCGTCAATGTTGTTTCTATTGTAACTGGTATTGAGATTTGATATCCGTTCAATTTGGTGACGTCGGCTATACTCGTACTATATGAAAGCCGAAATAATTTACGTAATTTTTTCGCCGTCGTTCGTTTAGTAATTTGCGATCACTCCAACAGTGTAGATAGCGTCAAGTTTGTTCCTCAGTTTTATCTGCAAATAATTTATTTTAGTACTTACGGTTTATACGATTTGGTTTTCTTTAAAACAAAAATGTCCGCAAATAAAACTATTTTAATTACAGTGAGTATTATTTTAGTGCTACCGATGGGTATCTTGTTTTCGTTTTCGACTTAAGTGTAAGAAGTAGAAAGTGGAACTTAGACAGTAAGAGGGGGGTTTAAAAATGAACATCAGGTTAAACGGTTTTTTTTAGTGCTGCCATAAGTCTGCTTTAGTTTTGGTTCTCTATGTGAACTAGTGCGGCAAAACCATCCCAATTTAAGATGCAACAGTGTAAAGTGTAATTGAACATAAAACAGAAGAGCCCGTCAACTATAACCTTACATAGTTCATTCTTTATTGGGCTACATGGTCAGTAATGAGGGTCATGTGTGAAGACAGGCAGTAATTGTCGTCTAAAATGTGAAGATTGTGTTGGGTAGATGACCTTTAAAAAAATACTGTGTATAGGTACTTTTGTTTATCTCTTGGCTAAATAGCGTAATAAACAAACCATTGTTATACAAATGGAAACTTCGTATCTAAGGAAGTGGTAATTGAAGTCAGCTTGAAGGGCCGCGTTATTTTCAATGGGTTTAAATGAAAATGCTTCATCACAAAATCGAACAGTTTATTAAACTAATCGTGGTGCATTGTCGCTTTTTTTTAAATATTGGTTATCTTTATAGGATGCCCCAGCTGAAGCAATAGGATTGTTCTTCCAAGTGAGGGAAAAATTCCTCATTTTGTACCAGTAATCATATTAAGGTTGGAATTTAAGAAAAATGTGGCAATTAAACTGGGTGCAAGTAACCAATTTATGCTCGAACCAGATGCAATGTCTGTTATAACTTTTCATCCTCAAAAATTCGCCTGAGCTTACAATTTAAATTCATTTAAATAATAAATCTAATTTTTTTTTAGTTTGCTAATAAATATTAGTGAAAAAAATCGCTGTAGCTCTACAATCTGTGCTGCTTTTTTCGTAAATAGATGTGTTGTCAGTAAATTTATTTGGTTAGAAAATATTAAAAACTTTAGACCGAAAGGAATTAAATAAAATCCTTTGCAAAACAACTATCTCAACTTTGTAAATTAAAGCAATCATTTTTGCGAAATTCCTCGGTTTCTTAACAAACTGCTGCTTATATTGTGTTTATTAGATTAGTAGACATTTTTTATATGTAGTTCCTTTAAGAAATATTCGTGCTTCCTATTATATTTCCTTGTTCATTTTTTTTATTTTAAATAGTGAAAGGAACCTAGAGGTCCTCCAAAAAAAGGGTGCAAATTCCAAGTACAAAATTTTGCTAATCAGAAATTAATAGATTATCAGAATTTTGATTGTTTTGACTTCAGTTGTACTAATTTCTGTACTTAAATCGTGTCTAGTAAAATATGCTCTCATTTTACTTTAGACTAACTTAATATGAGATAAAACAATCTGTAGGTAAGACCGCACTCTGTCTTCGCCTCAGGGACGATATAATCCCTATATAGCATTTGGTATTTAAATTAAATTTACAACGCCAATAAGAAAAAGGGTGGACCATCACTTTTAAGCTTTTAGGAAGGTCACATAAAATAAAATTCTATGGTAACAAGGGGATATCGACCCGGTCTCGAATTTTATTTATAAATATTAAACGAATTTCAGGAGCAATAATATTTTTATGTTTTTTTTGGGTTTGAGTATTTGCTGAAAAAGAAAATTATCGAAAGAAATTGCAGAGTTAGAACGCGGTGATTGATACTGCAATAAAGGGACTGACCATATCGTCATCCCGAATTATTTCAAAAATAGAAATAAAAATCCGCCGGTTTTCGGATTTCTGATCTTTTTTTTTAGAAAATATTACTTTATTTCTTTGCCTAATTTTTATAGACTAGAGTTCGCCCAGTGGCAGACATTCTACCATTATATAGACCTGGCTTAAACACAAAATATTGGAAAACAAATTTGCATCTCTGCACAATCTTCGCAACAAATATGTTGTGTGAAAGTAGTTCTTATATATTTTTATATATGATCAACAGGTTTTATCCGCCTTAATTTAATGATTGGAATTATAATATTGAAGCGATTGGAATTGAGTTTGATTTAGACGGGCATCTACTACTTTGATCAAATTTACATTTTACACAGGAGTTCAATTTCCTTGTATGTTCTTGTTTTGAATTGCAGACGTCTTAAAATTGTTTTATTAGTATTTCTTTTTACGAGTAGCTTCTGACGAGCCACAGTGATGTGAAGGCACATCGATCTATAAGATATGTTGTGCTAAAGGCTTATGGCTCGCTGCCTATGACAATTACAAACTGAACGATATTAATTCAATTCACTTTCAATTCATTGGAATTATTTGTTCAGAACTGTCGATATAGCTCTCAAAAACTCTTAACTTTAACATTAAGTTGCTTACTGTAGAAATATCTTCGTTCAACAACAACAGCAGATTATTACCTAGAATACGATTTTTTGGTTCATTTGCATTCATGCACTCATAGACAGCAGCAGCAAAATTGACCAAAAATGTGTCAGTCAAGCCCTAACATTGTTAACCAATTATCGCCAGTCATCGCGATTTGCTGGTTGGTCGTTGCTTTCCATTTATGCTGTCGATTGTATGTTTTTCTGTGACTGGCACTGGCCTATAATAGCGCATATGGGATGGGACGATTTTATTAACCATAGACCAATTTTCATTCTTTCATCGACATAATATAAGCTATTGATGATGCGGTTTTTTTTTTTGTTTTTGAAAAATACAGTTCTTTGTAAAATAACCAACAACCAGTTACTTGGAGACCTCTAACAAACAAATTATGCGCAACTGTGGATAAAAATTAAGAATACTTAGTTCAATTGTCATACAAATTTTCCAGTGGTTATTGTAAAAACTATAAAGCAGCTTGGTAGATAAATATTACGAGTGTCATATTAATTTTGAATAAAATTATAAATACGGGCTCGAGATTAGTATCACAAAAGATCAAAGACGACATTCGCCAATTGGACCAGTTTATGCCACGGCCTAAAATGCTCTCAGATTTCAGGCTACCCCTCTGGTTCAGATGAAGTGACTGGGTTATGTCAAATTCAGCATTTGTCTCCTTAACTCTGCTTTACTGGAACAGATTTTTAACAAATTGTTTTAAATGTAAAATAGAAAACTGATGACTGGGTCGTATACGTAACATTTATTTCTTATTATTTGCGTGAAGTATTGTGGACGGACATAGAATATATTTTATAGCTATTGAAAGAGTATTCTTATCGAAAATGCAAGATTGATTTATTCTTTCTTCGGTATGCGTATGAATTTCACTCGATCGAAGCTTTTATCTTGGCTATAAACAATAAAATGGTCCATGTCCGTACTCGCGTATGAAATGAAGAGCGCTAAAAAAAAACTGGCTCATTGCGAGATTCGGCTTAATCGCTAAGCACTATTTGTAAAAAAATATTAGTTACTGCATTTGCGCCTTTACATACGCAGTTTTGCTCAAAAAAGATGACTCATGAAACTTAAGATATTCATATATTTAGAGAGCAAAATTTTGTAACTTTCTTGTTTTATTTACTTATTCTTGTCTATTTTTTTACAACACAGGTTTCGCTGTGTATTTTACTCGCCACCATTCACAAATCAGATGCTGTCATCTACAGACTGATAACCGAAACGCTTCAAAACAACATTGCCGGAGAGCCGGTAACGCACGAAAGGACGAATTGGGATTTCGATCCAGAAATCAGCAAACAACGTCGAGCGCTTTTCTACGAGGTAAATTTAATTCGCAAAAAAGCATTTTCCCACCAATTATGACTGTGCCTTCATTTAATTACAGAAAAACGGCTACAGAGCATCGAAATTCATCGAAAGCCTTGGTGTTGGCACCGACGGCAGGGAGCAAGAGCGCAGGCAAGAACAACAAATAAGGGACATCGGGCGACTGAACGGCGAACACTTCCGGAACTTTCCATAAAAACTCGCTGTCGCAAATTGTTTCAGCCTATTATAATAATTTGAAATAAACCACCCGCATTGAGGGCTCATTTCATCCCCTTAAGAGAGAGTGTGTAGTAGTTCTTTCTTTTTTTTTAATGAAAAAATGGAAAGCCTTTTTTAATTTCATCATTATGGCATGTAATTGTGGGAAACGTATTTCTTTTTTCCTCATTTTTCTGTTCATTGCATTACTCGCCCTAATTGCGGTAATTCCAACGGCATTACTTTTTCCCCACTTGGCAATAATTAGCATTTTCACCACTTTGTCATCCATTTTGATCGCAGGACTTGAAGTTTTTAATTTTTGCTTTTCTGATTAAGGGTAATCAGCGCTGATGAAGTCAAAATAAAACGATTATAATTGTTCTTTAATTTGTTGGAATTGTTTTTCTCTCTTTTTTGTGCGTTGCCGGTGTAATCGTCCTTCGTCCTTGTCGGAATATTGTGCTCGTATGTATGGATCGTCTGTATGAGAGACGCTGATGAATGAAAGAAAGCGTAGCAGAATTTCTATCCTATAATCAGATCTGCATACATGGATAGGAGCGGGGCAGGTGGAATAATGGATGGGTGGGGGGCCAAAAAGGTGGGTTTGCATGGCAATTTGCAGCTACTCTTACAGCTTTCTGTGTATATGTGTTCGCTAAGTACAACATGCACAATTAGATGAGCTCATGATTGTTATCTGCTTAACAACTACAATATAATTCCATCTGCGCTCTATGTGCAGTCATTCATTTATGAGAAAATCATTATCCTGTACTCAGTTCTTCTTAGGCAATCATAATCATTATGCGACTCGTTGTACGCTGCACGATGGATGCAGTAGATGCAGAGACAGCGCAGTTTCAGTTGTTAGGATTTAATCATCGTCATTGTGGAACAATCAACTTGTGTACGCGTACAGCTACCACCACTAGTGCAAATAAAGGGGGAGAAGATGTATATTAAGTTTTGATGGCAATCGGCGTATCCTATTTTGCAGAAGAGAAAAACAGCAAAAACTTTTCTTGGATTATGATTTCATTTTCATTTTTGTTTGGGTGTATGGTGTTAGTATATATGTGGAGAGCTACAAGCCTGCGATCAATGAATTCATCATTTAGTGGGACCTAATGTTTAAATAGTTATGTTTTGTGCATACCGCTATAATATAGCGACATTTTGCATTAATCGGAAATGCAATAATTCTGTTAATTGGATTTGAGTGCAGCTTTTTAGGAACAATATAAAAACGCAACGGAAGGCGAAATTACAGCCCGACTCTGGCAAACCTCACTGATACCTCACTAGTCACAAAACCCTCACAAGTTGAGTGAAATTGTTTTTGTGAGGTTTTCGTAATCTCACACCACATTTACAACTTGTGAGGCTCACAAAAACAATCGAAATTGTGATCTCCTATATGGAGCAAGTCACAAAATAGAAAACCAGTCATAAGCGCTCCCAAATGACAATACAGTCGAATCCCTCTAAGTCGAAATTCCTTTTAAACGAATTTCCCTCTAACTCGAATTTTTCGACCCAATTTATGCATTCCCTTCAATTTTGCATAGAGAAGTCATCCTCTAAGTCGAAATCCCTATAAATCGAAAATTACAATATTCCTCTAAGTTAAATTTTTCGTCTATAGAAAACAAAATCAAAAAAAAAAAAAGATTTCCCTCCAGCAAGTGTTGAGTCGCGACGATACGTTGTGTTGTACGATATGATGTACATACATATTCTACTTAAACATTAAATGCGCAACACTTGTGTAGTTTTTCTAATTAGAGTGATAGGAAAAGAAGTCAACAAAATTGCAGGTGCCCAACATTTGTGTTGTTGGTTATTGATTTTTTAAAATAGAATCATTTATTAAACGGGTGCTACTTTCACATCCCAATCAAAAATAACTAATTTTTTTAATTAGTTTTGTTCATAAAGTATCTTCTTTTTTTTTACCTTAAATAAATTCGCTTAAAAAAATATAGTAAATCCCTCTAACTCGAACTAATTTTTATCTCCCGCGAAAGTTCGACTTAGATGGATTCGTCTATATTTGTATTTGATGGTATTGTTTTCCTCTTTTCAAGCATTTAAGGACCTAAACCTGACTTGAAAACTGATATTTGTATAAAAAAAACTGAGGAATGTGGAAATTTTCATTTGTGACAAATGTCGTTGATATATTTCTTCGTTTCTAAAACATTTCAGTGTCAATATTTCGCATATTTTCTTAATAAATTTGTTTTTCTATATTCAATTAATGGTGTAGATATAATATTTCGTTCTCAGATCCCTCAAAATTGAAGTGATAATAATCTTAGCATTGTTAGGTGAATTTGTTGTGAGGTTTGTTACGAGCATTATCGGAGAATACGAAAAATGTTATCGAATCACAACAAACCTCACAAGGGCTTGTGACTTGTGATTCATCACAACGGCAGGATCGGGCTGTAAATGCCAATAACAAAACTGTGCATGTGCAAATTCACCTTTCATTTGTTCCATTTTTCATAAAAATCGGTTTTGAAACACCATTGTAAGGTACGACAACAAAGTGCGTCTGATATAATATTGATGTTAAGTTAGGCAGAACATCTTAATGTACTATAGCTATCGTCTTTGTCTTTTGAAAAATCCTTTTGAGCAATACAAGTTAGTGATACTTTTGGGCGCCACTTAAGGTGAGGTTTCATCTACATCCCGCCTGAAATCGAAGGCTCCCACATTTCTCAGTCATCTTAGATGGATGATTCTGACCATCAATGACATCATCTTCACTTGATGCTGGCCACAAAAGACGACAGGTTTGATTAATATGCGATCGGCAAACGTTTTGGCGGTTCTAAAATATGGAGGAGCACCCCGCTGGATCGACATGGTTCTCTTAAAAATAGTGAGGAAAATAAAAAACAGTCTTTGACGGCACCGAACTTGGCATTCTTAGGACCGATAGGGCGTATGCCTACGATCAATCTTTGACCACACATGCGAATTTATAGTTTTTTTTAAGGTTTCCCATTTTATCATAAATGTTTGTACCTACTAAAAAAGAATATTTAAATATTTATCCGCTTCTATTTTTGTACCCCTATACATTTCTATGTACCCTTATTTGATCGGAATAATTGGAAATTTTTTTAAGGACGAGTCATGCTCTCGGATATTTTTCAGGTGAGGCTTCCCGAAAACTTAAGGAGCTTCAAAAATTGATTTTATTCTTAACCATTCCTATATAGCAACTAGTCTTCGACCACATAACTTAGCCATTTCTTGACAGTCCATCGAAAACAAATCACCAGAATTTCATATCCCTTTTAAATAAGCGTATTCATTGTCAAATACTGTAGATTATGTTTTTATATGCTTATTCGATTCAAAATTTCAGAAGAACTAATTTGGATATTGAGCTTTTTACGGGATGTTTTTCTCGGATCTAACATTCGACTAAGTGCAGCACTTCTTCACAGTCGACACCGCTTAACTGAAACACCAAAGTGACACAATTATTTTTTTTTTTATTTAATTGGTATTTCAAGAGCTTCAATAAATTGAAAAAAATTACATTTCCGTGACAAATTTTGTGCCGATTTCTGTCAGTAAAGCGTAGTTCAGGTAAGTGGTGTCGACTGTTTAGGTTTAATTTCATCGCAATTGTCCAGCTCATTCAGACCGTCGTCGCTTTCACGGAAAAGCCAAGAAGTAATACATCTGCAATGTAAATGTGTTTGCAAAACTACAAAAATTAAGTTATAGCTCATAAGGAGTAAAAATGGAAAAAAAAAATAAACCTCCAGGGTCTTTCAAAAATAAAACTTTTTTTTCTCCCTTTTTCTGATAGTATATACATTTTTATAAAAAAGTACAATATTTAAAAAAAAACCTTCGGACTTACGACGTTTTTTGAAAAATCTGATAGTTTCTTAAATATTTATTTTCTTATTTTGTTGCAAGAGTACCGTTTTGGCCTGAAATCAAATAAAAAATGTCGAAATGGCACAATAATCTTACCTGTTTGTTTTTGTGTAGCTTGACATTTTTCGCAATACGCCGTTTTGGCGAAACTAATACAACCACTCCCGATGCATAACTAAAATATGGCATTGAGGTACAACAAATTCCAGGATTGTTAGTGGAATATTATAACGACACTTTTCACAAAGTGGAAAGTTGAAGAAGTAGAATAAAGCTGATTAGGCAGTCAAAAAAACTATTAAAATGACAAATTTCGACGGATTTTAACTTGTTTAAAAGTTGGTCGCCACTCCAAATACATCATCATTATTCCAACAAATTAGTGGCAACATTTCTGTATTTTGAGATTACAGCCATTCTTTCAGTTGTCCTGCTGCTCAAACAGCCATTGTATCCAACTCATTACTTATCACTTTGTTTTGGAAAAGACTATCAATCAACGACTTCATGAATGGCGCACTCTGAAAGGTTGAAATGAGTCCAGGAATTTTTAACAAGACCTAATTTAAATTCCACATTTCTTACATATCTAACATATTTAGGCACCAAAATAAGCCAGTCAGAATGATGGTGCTGCTAACTGCGCAAATATTGTCCCTAACGTTCATACAAATTCAGAAAATGAAAAAGCGTAGATACAACTGTATACGAACAGTTTCAATTTTGTAGTTAGTTATAGTACCATACCATAAGCAATATGTCCTTCCGCACTCACCACAGACAAAAATATTCATTCGACCTTAACCTAACCTGCCAGAACATCTCAACGCATAATCCTCTCAAACTTTTAGAATAAATAAAGTTGCTCTACAATTGATACACAAAAAGTTGGCTTCCTACATTTTCCAAGTGAAACTGTTTAAAATACACAATCCATGTCAATAATTTTCTAAATCAGATAAAGCTCCGCACTTAATTATGTTTGCAAATGTAGGTCTAACCAAAACAAACAAATGGACCGAATTCAAATTGCGTAGGCAGATTACGCGCATGTCATTAAAAATAGACGTAACCAGACTTCAAGGTGCGCACAATAATGTTTCGTAATCATTCATAAAATCCCGTTGAAGATGAAGAAGTGTTCCCCCACCTGTTCGCCTGCCTTGGGGGTATCTCTCTCTCTCTATTGCTCGGAGGCATTCACCAGCAAGTCAAAAAATATAACTTAACCTACGTGTCGGCAGTCTCATAACTTTGCAACAAACCGCATTTCTCATAACAACCCATTGGAACGTCATTCGGGTAAGAGGTAGACTGCAATCTATCTGCGGATATGAACATGATAATTCAAAACAGCTGGAATTGGAATTCTCTCTCACTGGAACGAAACCAATTTGACTGCTAAATAACAAGCCACCACGGACATAGTACAAGCTCTACCTCATTCCAATGGCTGTGTCGTCTGCGGTTGATAAAAACAAAACTTTCACTTTTCCTCAAAGTGGAGGAAGCAGAATAAATCGAAGGCAAACGACAAAGACCAAAAAAACGATAAAGACATAAAGAAACGATGAGAAATAACTAAGCCAACTGAGTGGAGTGGCAGAGTGGCTGAGTTAAAAGTTTAAACACGCTGTACACATTTTCGTTTGGTTCGAAATTGAGTGCATCCACTTTTCAGTTTTACAGCTGGAACTGGAATTATTGAAACAAATTAAAGCAGTAAGGTCCACCATATATTTCTGACAAAATTAACTTCTGTCTCCCATAACTAAATCTGAGAGTTTTTCTTGTCCTTCTTTATGAACGATAGCAGTCCTTCCGGATGATTTTGACAAAGAAGAATTGCTTTAAGAGGTAATCCTCACATCTGTCAAATAATTTGGCGTTTCATTGGAAATCTGTCCATAAATGTGACAGAAACGGAACAGTGTCATGTTGCACAATTTTTACAAAAATCTGTTCTCGCAAAATGTGACTAGTTCCCATTGCAACTATATAGACTTTAAATAGAGACAGTAATAATTTGTTCGAGTTAAACTCAGACGTCAAGTACAACCCCTCCCAACAGTGGTAATGGTAATGCCGATCCATCTTGCTCTCTGCAAAACTTCAAACCACTGAGGAAGCACGATGAAAACAATATTCTCCTTCTGCTCATTAAGCTCGTGCAACTCGGGAACGCGGTACACGGGGCGCAGCGCACACACGAATCTCGGCTGACAGTAGGCACTTTGGGCCACTTACTATCGTCGGACGGATTTTGAATTTAGTAACCAAGTGATCGCGACAGTATTCAAACAAGCCGACACGTTTCAAACGCAAGCGTCTCCGTCGGGTTTGGCCCCAAAACGAAACGAAATTTTTAGATTGCCTTTTAACAACAAATAGCCCAATAAAACGTTTAAAACAGAAATAAAATGGCCAAATTTATTTCAAAACTGTTATTTCCTGTAAGTGTTGCAAATCCATCATGTCATGTGTGTATTTCAGTTTCTGTGTTAACAATAATTGCAATAGATTGTTAGATAGTCGTACTTTCACACTTCCGCGGTGATCGCGAGATCGCGTTGGTCCGGCGCGATGCTCGTTTCAATTTTCTTTTCTTTTGATTTGATTTTCTTCACGCAATTAACAATTGAATGTGAAAATGACACAATTTCCATAGAAAGAGCGTGTAAAATGTTGTTGGGTTAAGCGGTCAATAGTCGAATTGTTCGATCCGATGAGTAGATAAAAATTCAAACAATTGCCCATCGGTGTCAGTTGATTTAACAAGTGAAATTCAATCGGAGTCGTGAAATTTTAAGATTTCCAGTTTAATGGGCCAATTGCGTTTTTGAGAACGACCTTGGAATGGCAACGGTAACTTTGGCAGCTATTGGGGTCGACTGTCGGGTAGAGGGACAAACTATCCTATGGAAGGCGTAAGCACTGTCAATTGGATTTGTACAACTTTTGTTGAAATAACGTGTCAGAGTGGTTGTTGGTGCAATTTTGTTTCTTTTTATGAAAATCACGTAACTGTTGGGTTTTTGGGCTGAACCAAAATAAGTGCGGTCGAAGTAGTTTGTATTTCTTCGTGTGACACAGTTTCGTTGGGTTGGGTCAATAGCACTTGATTCGTAGATCTTTAATGGTTATGGTTACGTGAGTGTACGAAAATTGGAATGCCCACAAGTAGAGATTAAAAGTGACTGCCGACGATGTAGTGTTCCCATTATAAATTGTTGCAGAAAAGATCCACATACGTAATGTTAGGCGTATTTTTGGAATGGAGGCATTTGTTGGACACCTATATTCAGTTTCTTTTGTAAAAGCGTTTAATGGAAGCTAGCTAGAATTGGGATTGTTTTGCATTAAACTGCGCTTGTGACAGTTGGTTGATCGTATTGTTCGTCATACTTAACGATTTAACCCATATGTTCAAACTTATTTGGAATTTTTTACTTACGAGTACTTGAAAAAGTATTGTGTGTTGGCATGGAATACAGCACAGGTATACATAAAGATTTTAAGATGTTCCATTAGGTTAGTTGAGTGTAACTGACAATCGTTTGTCAAGCCCATCACATCAAATACCATTTTCTAACTTATGTCGATATAGCAAACATTTCGAGTTTTTTAGTTCAATGCATTCCAGCACTTTTGGTTAGTTTTGCATTAAAAAAATAAATAGTTGGCGCAACAGGTCCGTAGGGACCCTAGACCTAGCTTCTCAGAGCCATTCGTTTTGTGTGAGTTTCATTTTTGGGACGAATGAAAGGGATCTACAATTTTATGCCGAATCCAAACGTCTAAAGCTCTTTGATGAAAATTATACTCTCGGATATTTGTCAGACGTTCGCCAGAGGTGACGCAGCGGAAAAAAATGTTAAGATGGAATTTGGATTTTTTCGAGAATCGAACCTCTGTCACCCCTCGCTTAGTAGTCCAACACACTAAGCCACTAGGCCTAGAATTAGTTTTGCATTGCGATTGGAAAATTTCATAGAGCGGACTTAACCACACATTTTTTTACCACAAATTGGTTGCAATAGTTCGTCAAACACTTAATTTAAAGAAAAGGTTTGTTATCACAAAATATTACGAATTGAAACTTCGTAAAATTTGTTCAGATCTTCTAAAAGTGACAAATCATATGGAATAGATGTTAACTGAGTAATGTAGCAAAGACTATTTGTACTAGGACTGCAACCGTCCCAGCGGTTGCATTTACTAATGAATCGCTTTATGTTTTAAGCCACATTCGAGCGGTGGGAAAAATAAGCACATTCTCAGGGCGGATGCACTTTCAGAAGTTTGACAGATGTTGATAACGTTTAGGCCGTCTTACACGATTATATGCAACTCATTCCGCTACGCCAATAATCATATTTATGCCCAGGCTACATTTTGCAAACTCACAATGACAAAATTTTCTATACAAAATAACCCATTGTGACCTACAAA
The DNA here is from genome assembly GCA_951230905.1 of Cheilosia variabilis. Classification (NCBI taxonomy): domain Eukaryota; kingdom Metazoa; phylum Arthropoda; class Insecta; order Diptera; family Syrphidae; genus Cheilosia; species Cheilosia variabilis. Next base: position 19,816,407 of record OX579679.1, on the reverse strand, counting down.
ATATGTAATGCAAAAATCAAAAAAAAAAAATTCCAATCCGTCTGATACAAAATATTGTAATAGCTTCCGAAATGACCAAATATAATCTTTTGACATTAGAATTGAAGAACGTTATCCTTTTTGGTCACAAATAGCTAAAATCACTTCTTAACGTACGCAAAATTGTTTTATTTAAATTAAATTCAGATTAGGTTACGAACTTGATGAACTAATCCCTGCCAACAATTAATATTTAAACAACTCAACTTTACTCATTTTATATCACCTCTTGTTAGTCGTTTAATCTTTATATTTTCATATGTTTTCTTCCATAGCTAATCTTCATGTTCGTGTGCATTATACAACTTACATCGTCGACTGTTCAAGTTCAACCCAGGGCGCCAAATTTCCAATACTTTGAAAGGTATATAAATCTAAAATATTCTGCACAGTATTTTGATATAATTAAAACTGTATGATATTATACATTGAATATATACATTTTAGGCCGAAATACCGATACCCCTATTACGATTCAAATGGACGAGGCAAGCTGCTCTATGGATATGGTGGTCCAGAACTTTACCAATATAAGACATACACGCCGCTGGAAGGAATACACTGATATGAAATTCAAAGCATTTATTTATTTATTTTGTATGTGTGTAGTATTTAGATAAACTATGACAAGTGGTTGTTTTAGCTTTAAGAATGACTAAAATTAAATAATAAAACTTTGTCTTTAAGCTTTTAAGAAGATTAGAAGCATTTATAGTGTGGTTTTGGGACCTGTAGTTACTGGTTGCAAAAAGCCAAAGGGTCAAAATAATCATTTTCTGTCACCACATTTTTTCTGTCTAGGATTTTAGCAAATTATTCTTTGGTTGATTTGATAACGCTTTCTTTAGCTGGGAATTTGTGGTAATTCCAAGAAGGAATACCTAATCGATTTCAGTTTCTATCAACAATCAGGGACCATTTAGATCTAGATTTATCACGCTCAATACGTCAGTGACGTTTATGAAGGCTTAGCCACAGTTCGCACAAAATGTGACTAAAGCTGGAAAATTGGCGTTCCCGATTAATCTAGTTTTTGCGTTCAGATTAGACCTCTTATCAAGACCAATCTAGTCGACTTTAAATAACTAGATTTTTGAATGTGGCCATAGCCACCAAATCTAGTCGTGAAATAGGAGACATATGAAGTGCTTTATGGAGTTACACAGACGTGTCTACTTAATTTATTTAAAACAGCGTTCGATCTGAGAATACCTAGTGCTATTGCTAATGAGAAAAGTAAGATACCTATATTTTAAAATTAACGAGGTGACGCTATCGCCATCTATACTCTCAAAGTGACAGCGAACGGAATTCCGATTTTTGACAGCAGATGTTACAAATGACAGTTCATTAAACACAAAATCGAGGTTTCTGCGTTTTCTCGTCCAAACAAATTTCATTCTCAAATAATTTACTGAAAAACGAGGTAAAATCACAAAACAAGATGTCTCGCAAAGAAGCTCTTTCGCAATTCATCAATCAGATTCATGGACGTCCCGTTGTCGTAAAACTAAACTCCGGAGTGGATTACAGAGGTACGTAGAGTTGGCCGGCAAAACCAAGGCGCGATATTTTACTTGCATTTTCAATAATTACCAGGTGTCCTTGCCTGCCTGGACGGATACATGAACATTGCTCTTGACCAAACAGAAGAATACCTCAACGGCCAACTGAAGAACAAGTACGGCGATGCATTTATTCGCGGCAACAATGTCCTTTACATTTCTACACAAAAACGGCGCGTCAACTAATTTATACACTCAGCACATCTCCTTTAATTAAAGCTTAATACATTTTCTTAAAACAGAATTGCATTATAAATATCCTAGTGATAGGAACCAAATTCCTTTGGAATTGCTCCGTAATACTTAAGCGCTTCCGGCGATGCACCACTGCCTAAGAGTTCGATTAGCCGCTCTGCTCTTCGTCCATAATGATGTTCAAAGTACGGCTGCCATGCCTTTCCGTAGTGGGGATGGAATTCAATCTCAACCGGCGGTCCAAACAGTGAATTTCCGAAGAACAGTCGATCGAAGTAATCAAAGACTGCTTTCTTCTTTTGGAAAATCTCTAAAATTGGATTGGCATACGGGGCAGTGGCGGGATCTTGCGATGGTAGATTCCTAAAAAATCGGAAATTCTTTAAATCCAGATTCGAGAGATCTATCGCTTCTAGTGCGGCATTGCCAGTAGATGCCAAGAAAAATATTGCCTAGAATTTCACAAAATTACGTTATAGATGCGAAAACAGAAGACTACAAAAGGGTTTCTCACCAAAACAAGGCTGTAACCAACTCTATTCATTTTGAATCCTTTCCAAATTTACAACCGATGATCGATAACTCACAATTTGTACTAAAAGTACGGTTGGAAAAATATTATTGTGGAACAGAAACCTCCGAGTAACAAAACAAAACCCCATTAAGCTAATTAAGAATTCATTCGGCGTTCCTCCGCAACCCATCGTCATCGCTACCATACACCAACACCATTTGCATTTCGATGAAAGTGAATCCTACTAATTTCGGATGAGATTATGAAACGCATCGGTGCGGCGGCAGCTGGCAGGTTTGATGTAATGATTCAATTGGTGGGTGCCTGCAAATTTTCGACCGGCTAAGTTGATATGAAGCGCTTATACAATTATTTTACAGTTATTTTTGGCTAAATGTCGCAAAAGTCTTGGCAAATATGTATCACTGTGCTGGAAACTCGGTGGCTGACGTGATTGATGGAGCTTGTCTGATGAGTCCATCAAAACACGTATTTGTGTGGCTTGTTTGTAGTGCAATGTTTTGCATTTTGTAGACATAAAATGTCGGGTTCGTACGCACACAGTACAATTGGGTCAAGGTGGCTATTATTTCCGAATTAACATTTACTAATGGACACGATCAAGAGAAAATCAATTAAACTTGACAATCTTAGCACTATCTGGTGCAGTTTCGAATAGAAATTACACTCAATGACTAAAGGATTCATGACCTGGGCGAGTGAAGCAAATACAGATATATTTAGCAGCTTAATTTCGAGTACACTGTGAACAGTGTACACTTGTATCTATATTCAAGCGGGAATTCGGCTTCTGGGCCCTACTCTATTTTGTGCCATTCGAAATAGCTTTCCCCTTCCGCTTTTAAGTAGATACTCTCAGTCAGTGGTTAAGCCCCTGACAGACAGATGGTAAGAATTGATTAACATATCACATTTTTATACTCTATGGAGGGGGTCAAGCTGATTGCACCAGGCTTACACCGACATCGTTGATTCATATGTCAATCCTCAACTGTATTTATTTTATCTTTTTGAAGAGGGACGTGTGGACAAGAAAACCTTGTAGCAGACTCACAGTCAGTGCTGAGGATATGCAATATTTACTTCCGGAGACTGTTGGGCGGCGAAGACGACCCAAAGTTATTAAGAACGAATAGTTTAAACGAAATTCATCAATCACTTCCAGTGACTTAAATCCTACAAATGGCCGAAACAACGAACTCGGGCGCAAAAGATGTACCATAACAGTGCTCGTAATCAGAGATAATTAAAACTAATGTTAATTTACAATTCTACCAGCCATAATCGCGATCGTATTTATAGTCGCTATCTCATTTCCGATAAGAAAACTCACCCACGACACACACATTTTATTTTGAACACAAAATTGTCATCTTCTGCAACAAAAAATTTAAAAAATTCAAAAAATGTAAATAATTACAAGCTATAGTTATACGTTTATTCATCAAAAGAAAATCAGAGGGGCAAATAAAATAAAATCTAACAAAAATCACTGTTACAGTCATAGTTAGTGGAATTCAAGAATAAACAAACATTTCCCATAAAGTAGGTTAACTAAGGAAAAAGAAATTTCGCGTTAAGCCAGTAAGGAAAACAATTAAAATGTGTAACGGCCCTTTGTTACAATCAAATGATATTGTTTATTTACTTTCGGAATAAAATTATATTTGTTAACCATTATCTTCTTCTTTTAATCCAAATTCGTGAAAAATTCTAGAATTGCGATAATCTTTACCTTAGCGACTTTATTGTTCCTATTCAGTGTAAAAATACCAAGCATACAAAGAGTGAGTGGAGAGTTAATTATTCGGCCCAGGCCAGGAGCTCCTTCATGCTGGGATCATTCATATCGTCGCCTGAAATGAAGAGATTTGCAATCAGATGCAGGATACAAAAAAATCGCGACTGCACTTACTTGCGGCTGGTGTTTTCTTTTCCTTTTGTTTGGATCCCGCCGCCTTTTCTTTGACGTCGTCTGTGGGCACTTCGGGCAGTGATGTTGGCTCGCCAATTCCAATGATCTCTTTGTCGAAGTTCTCCTGTTCCAATTCGTCCAACTCACGCTCAAGTTCTTCATCATCGATATCAGCTCCTGCGAGGGTTAGAATATTTAATCAATTTTTATTTTCCCAAAGGTGGTTGACGTTAACTTACCAAAGGCAACTGGATTTGAAATAGCATCTGAGATTTCCTTGGCAACGTCTTGTTGTTCGGCGATGTCGTCCATCATGTCGTGCACTTGATCGACGTCCCTATGAAACAGAAACACGTTCACATAATTTACTTGATAAAAAGTTTCAATTCTTACATATTTTGGTGAGCAGCCTTCAGGGCATCGGCCGCATTCTTCATCGTGGTCAACACGGCAGTATTTGTATTGGCACTTTCCAGTGCTTCGCGTTGCATTTCAATAGTCGATAAGGTACCGTCGATTTGTTGCAATTGCTTCTCGTAGCGCTTCTTGCGTTTTAGGGCCTGGAGAGCAGCTATAGAAGTGACAAGACACGGTCATTGGGAAAATTATGACTCAACATGTTTAAGACGTAAATTTGCTTTGTTCGCGCAGAATTAACTTACCTCGTTTGTTCTTTGATGCATTCTTTCTCGCCATGTCCAGTTCCTGGTCGATTTTCGATTCCAGAAATTCTTGCTTTTTTATTAGCATATTTTCCGTTTCACGTAGTTTCTGTATTGCTTCACCAGTGGTCGGGGCCACTTCCTTCTTGCCACCAAACATTTTTCCGAAAAAACTCATTTTGGATGTTGTTTAAAGTTCTTTCACGCTTTATTTATAATATGACCGAAATTTTTAAAAGATTTCGAGCGAATAGTTGGAAATTGATTCAGGAAATTAGAGAAACCCGAGAATCTCTTTACAATTATTTTTTGTGATCACAAATATGAAGATGAAAATTTTGACAGCATGCGTCATACACCAAGAACAACAACAAGAGCAAAATTAAAATAGGGAAATTTGATGGGAATTTTTATTGGCACGTTTAGTACATTGCGGGTTGGAGTTTCATTGGATAGTAGTAGATGAAACGTAATGTTAAAATAAATAAACAAAGACAAATTGATTGGTTTGGCAGGATATATCTGCTTATAGATAACAAATTGAGAAGCTCAATCGAAACAGCGGAGTGCCTCACTGTTAATATACTCATAGAAAGGCTTTTCAACTCAATTCAATTGTAGGTCCCTTCCATTCTCCCAACAAATAAAAACTCACACAAAGCGAATGGTTGCAAGAAGCAATTCACAGGTACTTAATATGTGACGCTAATTTTATTTTTAATCGAAAGCAGCATTCGTTTCTCGTGCTAACATTTATAAATTTTTACATAGCCCTCTTGCTAAATAGCCAATTGGCAATGTTTTTTAAAACTTACATTGACAAGTAGATGGTTATTTCATAGCACAAGATTTCCGTAAGATATCTATCACATTCGTAAAATTCTGCTCACTTGTGCTCGCGATTAAATAAATCTATAGAACCGGGATATCATTTTTAGTTCATTGTATTTGTCAATTTGCTTGCTCTTATCTTTTTCGTTGAGTTTTGTCTGCCTCTGAGTCCGATTATAGTGTTTTATCCTTTTCTAGGTCAGAACAAGCAAAAATGTTTGTTTGAATAAACCCATTTCAACAAGTTTTTAATGAAGGACATTAGGTACTTTGCCCACAACGCAAAAGTCTACTACATTCTGGTACTAAATAAACTTTAACCTGGCACTTCCCATTTTGGCAGATATCGTCAACTGTCATTAATTTCCTTACGCCAAATGTTATTTGGGCTTCGCAAACTTATATACGGAATTGTTTATAAAAGTTTAAAGCGATAAATTTTCGATTAAAAATTAATATTAATGGCAAATCGCACAGTAAAAGAAGCGAAAAATGTGCACGGAACCAACCCGCAGTATTTAATTGAAAAAATCATCCGTTCCCGCATATACGATTCGAAATATTGGAAAGAGCAATGCTTTGCCCTAACTGCAGAACTGCTCGTGGACAAAGCCATGGAGCTCCGGTTTGTTGGAGGAGTTTACGGTGGTAACATAAAACCCACGCAGTTCCTTTGTTTAACTTTGAAAATGCTACAGATTCAACCCGAAAAGGATATCGTTGTGGAGTTTATTAAAAACGAAGAATTCAAATACGTACGTGCACTGGGCGCTTTCTATCTGCGTCTTACAGGCTCTTCCATGGATTGCTATAAATATTTGGAACCTCTGTACAATGACAATCGTAAGTTAAGGCGACAAAACCGTGGCGGTCAATACGAGATAGTTTACATGGACGAATTCATCGATGAACTGTTAAAGAGCGACCGTGTGTGCGACATTATCCTACCGCGCGTTCAGAAGCGGTCTGTCCTCGAAGAGAACAATGAGTTAGAACCAAAAGTGTCGGCGTTGGATGAAGATTTGGATGATGATGTAGCAAGCGATGAAGATGTGGTGCAGGATAAGCACAAGGATATTCTGAAGAAAAAGAAGAAGAAGGAACGGTCGCGATCCCGGTCAAGATCTAGAGAGAAGAAAACGAAGAAGATTCACGTGGAGGTGAATGACTATGAGCGGGACTGCATGCGTTATGAACGTGAAAGGGACAGAGAGAGAGATCGAGATGATCGTGGTGATCGCGATAGACGTCGGTATGAGCGCGACGATCGTAGAGATGATCGCTATGGTGGTGGTGGAGGAGCATTTGGCCGAGACGATAGACATTCTGGAAAAGATCGTGAGCCCAGATTTGGAGGCTATGACGAACGAGACCGGCGCCGAGATAAGGACCGTGGGGACAGAGATCGTGATCGGAGGAGGTACTAGAAATTTCTCAAAATTACTGTTGTAGTACGTACGTTTTTGTAATGCGGAATCCATAAAATAAACAATTTAAGTGAAGAGTTTTCGTTTTTGTTTTTGTTTTGCTTCACATTTTAGATTCCTTGTCTTGGAAAGGTCCTTGCTGTCGAACTTATGGGAAGGAAAAATAGATCATTGACTGTAGTTCGTTTTTAGGTTAGTTGCTTCGAAGTTGGTGGATCTAGGTTGGCATTAGATTTCTCGTTCAGTCGGGTGTACTCTCAATCTAACCCAATTAAAATAGAAATTCATTTAGCGAAATGTAAAATCAAATGAGTGTTGACGTTGGCTTGTATTAATTATAAAAGCTACTTGAATTTACTTTTGAAAATAGCCATTTTTGGCAAGAGATGTTTTTGTTTGTAAAAATTAATATATAGTCCATGATTATCTATAGAGATCATCATAGGTACTTTCGTTTCTACATTATAGAGAAGGGAAACCATAAAAGATACCCAACCAAATGGATCACCAAAGGTCGCAAACTACCAAATAAAAATAAAATAATCATAGACCTCATGATCTAGCTTGGTTTGCAATTCAAACGTGCATCCATCCTCAATATCTTAAAAACGACACCAATCTCTTGGAATTATGAATGGCAGTACCGTAACTGACATTATTTACCCCAATCCTTAACTGTCATTTGTCAGCTGATCAAGCTGTCAACTAGCTCCAAAAACCAAGAAATCAAAACAAAAGGAGAAGAAAAAAGCTCATATACCTAACCTAACCCAGCGCCAGCGCTAGCAGATTCTCTTTAGCTTCCGTACCGTAACTGACATTATTTACCCCAATCCTTAACTGTCATTTGTCAGCTGATCAAGCTGTCAACTAGCTCCAAAAACCAAGAAATCAAAACAAAAGGAGAAGAAAAAAGCTCATACCTAACCTAACCCAGCGCCAGCGCTAGCAGATTCTCTTTAGCTTCAAGTGGAAATGTTTCTGACTGGTTGAGGTTGTTGTTTCTTTTCTATCCAACTCCAGTATTATTTGTTAGATGATTGGTAGCTATCGTCAGTGTAGTAAAATGTTAGAAACCATTTAAGATAAGACTATTTAACTGTCGATTTGGTGCTATTTGTTGACTCATATTTTAAGTGTGGTGCGCGATCGGTTGACTGACCAAAATATGCGAATTCATTTTGTATCGCGAGATTTTCATTGTTTTATTTAATTGCGCGCCTGTTACATACTTTATTTGGGAAAGTTGTTGTACAAAAATGAACTCGGACGAGGAACGTCTTGTTGACGTTGTCGCACAATCCCAGGTGGCACTTGATCCGGCAGAATCTGTTACACCTGCTGGAGACACAAATGCTGTTGAATCATTGGAAACAAATGCTAAACCTCGTTGGTTCATATTGGAACCTGCTGTCCTCTTGTTTTTCTTTGCAATAAATCTGTCATGTGAGTTACAAAACAAGGTTCGGCAACGTAGCAGTTTTTTTTAACGAATTTTATTTCCTTTTGATTCGTTATTTTAGCTACGGTTTACCAGAATCAAATACTTTATCAAACCTGCAGAGTAATATTCAACTATAATGAAACGGATTGCGATCCGTTGTTGGGAGTACAGCCTGAAACCGCCGAGTCAGAGGTAAGTTTGGTAAACAATTTAGTGAGGTTTTATATGGGATTGTGTTGTGCTGCTTTTGTTTATTTATAGGTGGATATTTATTTATTTTTATGGAAGAGCTATCTTGCAAAAATATCGTCGTTGGTATGTTTGTACAAAAACAAACATTGATAAGCTAATTTTAGTTACTTGCAAGTTGAAAAGTTTCGAAGTTGTATTTGCAAAAAAAAAAAGAAAAGAAAACTGATACCACATTGTGGTTTTAGGCTAAATCGATTCAAAAATTTTAAAGTTTAGTTGCTGTTTATTTCCTTATGTTGGTAAAAAGGGGCAGTTAAAAACCGTTCCAAATAACGATTTCATTGAAAACTAAAAGCGTTTGCGCACAAATTATAGTGTAATGAGCCAGAACAGAAAGAAATTTAATAGATAAGAACATTTCATTGTTGAATTAGATAAATCACAATCTTCTCACCAATATGCTCAACCACCCGTTTGTAGATAACAGCTTTGCCTTCTCGGGCAATCAATAAAACTAATACTAATACCTTAGAGACTGAAAGTAGTCTTTATTAAAATAAAATTGTTCAGGGACTTACATATTTCATATTGATGTATGTATATTAAATCCCCAAAAGCACAAATATAGAAATGTAACTCAGTCGGAATTCAATTAATTATTCAACTCCGTTCCAATTCGCCCAAATTCATCCAATAGTACACTAATGGCGTTTTCGATTGAAGATCCGAGAGAATTTCCCCGAAATTCAGAATTGCTCTTTTCAATGAAATTCGTTGGAGAACTTTTGTAATAGTGGTGGTGAGAGATTTGGTTTTCTGTTGCTACTTTTTTGTTGTTTTCTGCAGTAATAAATACAGCCAAATCAATATATTTCAATTTAAGTTTACATTTTGCACGCATAATTGTATATTTTCGGATCACATATTTTTACGGAGTTGCCCTGAACTCACCAACACATACTAACAAAATCTCAGATTGAAGTGTTTGTTGTGTTATTAGAAACAAATTTTTTGCTATGTGATCCGAAAATATACAATTATGCGTGCAAAATGTAAACTGGAATTCAAATAATATTGATTTGGCTGTATTTATTACCGCAGAAAACAAAAACAAAAATAGCAACAAAAAACCAAATCTCTCATATGGTGTCTACCACTATTACAAAAGTGCTCCAACGAATTTCATTGAAAAGAGCAGTTCTGAATTTCGGGGCAATTCTCTCGGATCTTCAATCGAAAACGCCAATAGAATACATCGAAAGAGCACTTCTAGATTTGCTCTTTTCATAGAAAGGGCAATTCTTTTCTTCAATCGAAGACGCCATAATAGTTGATCTGGAACACGTCATAATTTCATTTATTATAAATTTGGATTGGGATTCATGGGTGAGATTTTCCGAAATGTTGTTAAATTAGAAGCATCTACAAATACCGCCCTTTCTGACCATTTTACCAACTCTGAACTGTTCGGCAGTTGTATGCACAAAATGATAAGGTTATGGGCAAGTGAAAACTAATTGCGCTTTTAAAAATTGTCGTCTCTTATCTAACCTTAAAAAAGGCTCCATCAACAATAAAGGGTGATTTTTTAAGAGGTTTAGAACTTTTTTTAAAAAAAAAACACAAAAAATTCGAAAAAATGAATGAAATATTTATTTGAATCGATAGTTTGAACCTTGCAATTTAATGTTTAAAGATAATTTCATGCAAATGTTGACCGCGGCTGCGTCTCAGGTAGCCCATCCGCTGAGTCCAATTTTGGCATACTCTTTCACACATATCGGCCGGTATCTCACGAATGAATGCACGGATGTTGGCTTCCAGTGCGTCAATCGAAGCGGGCTTGTCCCTATACACATTAGCCTTGGCATACCCCCACAAAAAATAATCTAATGGTGTCAAATCGCACGATCTAGGCGGCCAATTGACCGGCCCGAAACGTGAAATTAACTGTTCACCAAACTCGCCTCGCAATTGCGCCATTGTTTCGCGTGCTGTGTGGCATGTGGCACCGTCTTGTTGAAACCACATATCATGCAAGTCAAGAACTTCCATTTCGGGCAAAAAAAAGTTTGTTATCATCGCTCGGTAGCGTTCACCTTTGACAGTAACGCTGCGATTCGCATCATCTTTGAAGAAATATGGCCCAATAATGCCGCCGGCCCATAAACCGCACCAAACAGTGGCTTTTTCGGGATGCATTGGTAGCTGTTGCAATGCTTCTGGCTGATCTTCACTCCAAATGCGGCAATTTTGCTTATTTACGTACCCATTCAACCAAAAATGAGCCTCATCGCTGAACACAATTTTTCGATAAAAAAGCGGATCCTCGGCCAGCTTTCCAAGAGCCCATTCACCAAAAATTCGGCGTTGTGGTAGGTCGGCTGGCTTTAGTTCTTGCACCAGCTGTATCTTAAAAGGCTTTACGCCCAAATCCTTCCGCAAAATTTTCCACGTAGTGCTGTAACAAAGGCCTAACTGCTGGGAACGGCGCCGAATCGACATTTCGCGGTCTTCTGTCACACTAGCTGATACGGCCGCAATATTTTCTTCACTACGCACAGTACGTAAACGTGTTGGTGGTTTAATGTCCAACAAAGTAAATTTGGTGCGAAATTTGGTCACAATCTTCCGAATAGACTGCTCAGAAGGTCGAGAATGCCGATCATAAAATGGAAGCAGCGCGCGATGAACATTTCGAACCGAGCACGAATTTTGATAGTAAAATTCAATAATTTGCAAGCGTTGTTCATTTGTAAGACGATCCATGGTTAAATTGCAAACCAAACTGAAGCTGTTTGACAGTGACACAAGGTACTAAACACACGTCAGCTGTCAAAACCAGTTTTGCCAAAACCAAACCAGCTAAAAAATCACCCTTTATAAAGGTTGTATGATAAGGATATGTATGCACATCAAGAATTTATACTGCTTTCGCGAACTTTATATCTGAACAAGTGCATCGAGTCAACTTATACGATGTCATCGCACTTATTTGTTATCCTCTGTGTTTGATCTAAGAACCCAGAGATTCAAAATTATATATGTATTCCAAAGGTTCGATATATCCCAAAGGCGAAGGGTTTAAGAGCAACATGCAGTGCAGTAGGCGCAAAATTGTATAAAGCTACACCAACAAAGAAGTCTGTAACTAAAAGATAAAAAGACGGCATAAAAAAAAAAACATACCAGGAAATGCACTTTTCCGTTTTGCGTAGTGTGATTCATACTTTTGTTTGCATTTTATTGTGTTGGCCGGTAATCTATTATTCAAATAATGCCATTTTACTACGAAGATGGTCCCATATATTCGATTTCGAGTAAATTTTACATATTTGCATTGAAATCAAACTTATTCGTCTTATCATGCGATGTTATACACTGGTCCTTAATGTTTTATATGCGAACGCATGATACGGTTACTCAAAGAGACTAACCACAAGCGATAAAATGTCACGTGTTGCACGTTTTAAAATTGTATTCAATGACTCTGGGTGTGCTGTTCATTAAAACCAGGAAATTTAGCCTCGTTCACGGCTTATCTTCATGTTGAACAACAATACAATTTTGCAAATTTACTGCATTATTTTGTAGGTCGGCAGTAACCAATCGTCATAAACTGCTTTCAGTTTCGTAAAGCCTGAATATTTTAAATTGCATTTACATTTGTTCCATTCGAAAGATTACCATTGCTTGCCAACAGAAATAGATAACTTGGAACAAAAGTAAATGAACCTGAATGAAAAGTGATATTTTTTCAAACGGCATCAAACAGTCAGTTGACTGAAATTCGTCTCAAAATATTTGTGCTAAACATTTTGCCCCGTGTCGTACCTACGTATGACATCACATGCTCTTATGTGATAACTCTAACCCTAAATGAAACATTTTACAGTCAAACTCAAAGCGCGCTAAAAAGTTGCGGTTATGTGCTACGATTTTAATATCTACTGTCAGCACCTTAAGTGGCGCTTAAAACGGATAACAGTAACTAATATCAAATGCAGATCTTGATGTGAATCAACCGTGGATACTCTTAATAATTTGTGCTCTTTTACTTTATTTAAGTAATACCTACGATTGTACCACCAAATTGGTCATGGCGTGAAAATTTAGCTGTCTTATGCTTTATCATTAAAGCTAGTTATCTCACCTAAAAACATCAATCTTATCCTGTCAATGGTGTGTAACCCATTATGTGGTTAAGACCTTAAATATTCAACAGTTATGAGTCAAACAATGAAATCAAAAACGCCTAAAATTTCGATGTACACTCACATCCAGTTTCTCTAATCAATTAAATTCAGTACAGAATATTATACATACGGGTATTATATGAATCATTACAGAGGATTACAACGAGTATGTCTGACATGGTCAAACTCACCTCAAACACGAGTTTTGAGCGGCAGTGCAACTGCGACTACTGCGAGCTGAGAGCTATATCGTTGTAGGGTTAACCTAAAATACAAAACTGAGCCTTAGGGTCTACGTCAAACAGACCTAATCTGTTCCCAAATTTTAGTGTCATCGCACTGATTCGTACTTGCATATTTGTATTTGACCATTAAATAATACACGTAGATATACGAGAGTTTAAACTTATTTTCTCTGTCCTTAGGTTTCTGACATAAGTACACAAGCGTGAGAAAGTCATACTTATAAAGCATTTGCTCCGTGGGAATACGTTCCCCGAATAGTTGTTATTTGCATTGTCAAAATTAAATCAACAGAGATAACTTTTAATAATACTAATGTAATATAAAGATTTTAATAGATCAATTAAGCAGAAATTTAGTTGTGTATGTAAAAATCTATGACCCAGCAATGTCACCATCGTTAGTGAGAGTCATTTATTGCTACCAAAACAATATTTTAGCGCTTATGTTAAACACATTTTAGCTACATCAATCCATCTAATTTTGACGCTGTTTGTGTTAGCATATTTTTTCGCACTCTCTTATAAATTGTTACACAACACCAATTAAGCTGTGAGTAATCATAAAGAACTGTGGTATCATAATCTCGCCTAGCTAATCCCCATATTGCGGTCATTACATTTAATTAACTCTATCGTTAATCAGTTAAATTTTCTATGCGAAAAATGATTTATAGTTAGTTATACATTACAGAATTGATTTTGGAACATTGTACCGACCGCATTATAATAGGAAATTATTCGTGGATTACAACAATGCAAAGATTATAGCCATTAAAAAAAAGAAAAAAAATGCTTTCATTATTAACACTGTTCCGTATACGCACGTGCTTACAAAATGAAAACAAAGCAAAGCGCAGTCCGAATGCTTTTCTTTTACTTGCTGATTGTGACTTTAAGTCAATAGATCTACGTATTCAATTCAGTACCCTGTTGAACTGTAGATAACGGAAATTGTGTTTATAAAGTCCTTAATGATAATGATTAGGATTGATGTCGAGATCAGAATAGCTATAAAATAATAACGACTGTCACTAAAGCTTAGAATACTGTCAATAAAATGGGGCCGCAAATACCACATCAGTTAATGAGCAAAATGTGCAGGATTGGGCTTTGTACTTCCAACTTGAGTTTGGGCGGCATTCGAATCGACAAGATTTAGAATACCCCCTATGCCTTCGAAACGATTTTCTGGCGTAACCGCTAACGAACATGTTTACTAGAGAACGGAACAGAATGCAATATGCACAGCTGCTTAAAGTTATCAAATCGAAAACGCGTAGCTACTGATTGCTTACACATTTTGCGAACGTTAGTTCCCTAATTACTTAAGCTAACAAAAGCCACAAAAAAAAAAAACACTTATTGTGAGGGCAAAATTTGCTAAGCTGAATCCCGGCTTTTGATTTCAATTGCATTATGTTTTTTTTATATTTGCAGGACATCGAAACCAAAGTCCAACCATATGTGACGAAAATTCTTATGGCCCGCTCATTGATGGAAAGTATCATTCCAGCGTTCGTCAGCCTTTTTATTGGCCCGTGGTCGGACAAGTTTGGGCGAAGACCAATTCTTTTACTCACTTTCACTGGTATAATCAAAGTCAGGCCGTGATATATAAGTATCGTCACTAAGTTGTAAAATTTCCTTACAGGTTACTTTTTTGCATTTGTCATACTGACTGTTCTAACACTTGTGTCACAACATGTTGATCTCAGTCCGTGGTACTATACATTGGCATCACTGCCTTCGGTTTTCTTTGGTGGAACTTGTGCCTTAATTACAGGAATATATTGTTACATATCGGATGTGGCCGTTTCTAAGTCCAGGGCTCTTCGGTAAGTGGTACTTTTTATTTGTAACTAAACAGAGTGTAACTATCTTTTCAGAATGGTCCTGAATGAGGCATCAATTTTGACTGGACTCACTACCGGCTCCGTTGCAAGCAGTTATGTATACGAAGCTACAAACGTATTGACTGTCTTTTTGTTATCTACTGGTTTTATGTTCCTAGCGATATCATATGTGTTCTTCTTCATTCCAGAGAGCTTGCCAGAAGATCAGATATGTACTGGGGTAAGAACAGCGTCTGCATGGTTGGAAACATGAATTTAATTTAAATACTTTTAGTCGAAGATTCGCGAGTTCTTCCGATGGGATTTGGCGAAAACTTTGTTTAAGACTTGCTTTGAACGCAGACCAAATTTCGATCGTGCGATCATTTGGTTGGTCATGCTTACGCTGACAATTACGATTTTAGTTATGGGTAAGATGATTGTCAACCGTAAACAACGTGGGCATCTTTAAAATTTATTTACAATTCATAGAGGGCGACAATACGGTCACATATCTGTTTGTAAGAAAACGTTTCGAATGGAATCTGGAGAACTATAGCTTGTTCAATGCAGCTAGAATTGTTATACAAATTGTAGGAAGTGTAATGGGAATGGTGGTTCTGCGAAAGGTATTCAATAACAGATATCCAGGTCAATGTGAAACATTTTTTCTACTCAACAGTATCTGGGAGTCTCTATCATTTCGATGGCTCTAATCGCCTACGGCTGCAGCGTTTTGGAATCAACAGTACGTGCCACTTCCATTTATTCTTGGCATATGTATTTGGGCACGGTATTGGGTTCCATAAGAGGTGTCTCTGGGCCTATGTGTCGTGCAATTCTATCCCACGTCACTCCGGCTAGTGACCTTGGTAAGAAGTGGTAACCTTATTCTAAGATCTGACACTGACACCGTTTTATATTTTAGGAAAAGTGTTTGCTCTGACAACATCCTTGGAATCCCTTTCACCTCTGGCCTCAGCACCGTTGTACACTACAGTCTACAGTGCAACTATAACTAGTAATCCTGGAGCGTTCAATTATATCAGCACTATCATGTTTTTTATATGCTATACATTTTTGGCGTAAGTATGGGTCAGTTGTTTCAGGTAAACAAATCTTAATGCCGCCTTTACAGAATCGTCTATGGTATTCAGAAGTCATTTGGCAACACTTCCTACCAGGAGATCGGAAGCTAATGACAATAACAAGTGCAATTATATAGGTATATGGTATACCAATACCATAGCATTTTTTTATCAATAGACAATACTTATACGCACAATCAGCCAAATTGGCAAGTGATCTTATGTATATTTTATAAAGCAATGTTTAAAGTATTAAAAAAATGTGTTATAATTAAACATACATTTTTGTAATCAAATTTATAGCCAAAGTTCAAAGAATTTTGTCAGCAGAAACTGTAATATATTTTTAATTTATATTGTGTCGGAAAATTTGCGTTTTAAATTTGTTCAAATTGTTGTTTATGGAAGCTCTGTTGAAGGAATGCAATGGAATTGGATATGCTTGCGTACTTTCCGTGTCAACAGACAAATTGTGAAAAATTGAAAAGAAAGAGAGGAATATATGAATTTCAAGTGTGCGCTACTAATGTCGTTTTCCATTAGTTTCACTCGGGGATCCACTATGCTGAAATCCAATGGAACAACAAAACTGCTTCTGAAAGAATCCAAAAAGGTATTGGTGAAATACATAAATTACACTTGTGTGAGTGCTTCTTGATTAGTAAGGCCTTGTCGAGAAATACTAAGGAGACTCTATATAAGACCCAGTCCTGCTTTATGGTGCAGAAGCATGGACCCTATCAAAGTCGGATGAAGAGCTCCTTGGTCGTTTCGAACGCAAAATTCTTCGTGTGATTTTTGGTCCCGTTTGCGTTGACGGGTTCTGGAGGAGGAGATTTAACAGCGAACTCTACGAGCTGTACAGCGACATCGACCTAGTCAGAAAAGTACGTATCAGTCGTCTAAGATGGCTGGGAGAGTAGAGTAGACTGACTGTAGAGCGAATGGACACCAACGCTCCGGCCCGAAGAGTCTTCGATTCCAACCCGGAGGGACAACGCAGTAGAGGAAGACCTCGCCTTAGGTGGCGCGCGCAAGTGGAAGGGGACCTCAACGAACTTGGAGTGCGCAACTGGAGGCAGTTAGCTAAAGATCGCGCTAACTGGAGAGGCGTATTGGTTGAGGCCCAGTTCCACCCCGGACTGTAGCGCCACCTAAGTAAGTAAGTAATGTCGTTTTCCATTGGCTTCACTCGGGGATCCACTCATTCTGAAATCCAATGGAACAACAAAACTGCTTCTAAAAGAACCCACAAAAGTATTGGTGAAATGCCAAAAAATAATCTACGGCTGCTGTCAGCTGACTTGTATAAAATACACAAATTACACTTGTGTGAGTGCTTCTTGAGTGGATTCTGACTTCAAATCGAGAAGCGAAATTCTCTCCTCAGAATCACCAGAAGAGTATTTTTGTGCCAATGGAACGGTTTCAGAAGTGATTTTTTCGATTCCGGACTCTCCCGGACGCTTCTTTTTGCCCAATGGAAAACGACATAAATGAGGGGCCCCAGGTTTAATTCCCGCAAAAACATAAATATCATATTGAGGTTGTTTTTCCCACAGCGTCCCCTCTCGCAAACGTCTGAAAAACAGATTAATACAATCCATTCGCATGATTAGTTGTTTTTGGTGTAAAGTTTGACTGCTTGCTGGTACCAAGTTTTATAGGATCTTATGTTTATGGCGAAGTTATTTCTTATATTGTGTCGAATGTACGGCGAGCCTGGACGTGTTGTAATCCTTTGTGATTAATAGGAAAATAAATTTGCTAGTCTTTCACAAAATTGCTATAAACTGCCACTTTTGCATGTAAGGTAGATCTGTCCCACTCATCTCCCGTAATGTGACCCGGCTTGTGTGACATGTAGAGGTACCATTAGGCGCAATAAGCAATAGGAGTCAAATCCATAAGAAATGGAAAATATTCATTTGAATGTAACACAAGTTGTGTTTTTTAATTGTCACACAGAATACAAAATTCGCTAAATAATTTGTTATGCACACGCCACGTTGTAGGTACGCACTAAAGTCTTTGTAGATATTTTGTTTACTTTAAAACTAAATCATAAATAAATAATATTGCTACATATTTGTTAATATAATAAATAATGTTACTACACAATATTTGTTCATCACTTATAAACTACTAGGTATTCCTTAAAACTAAAATTTCACAACGTGTCCTGCGAAATAGACAGCCTCGTCATTCTTAATAGCAAACACAAACGGACGGTCTACTGTGAAGATCTTTGGATTGGAAATGCTCGATAAATATACGGTTTTCACATCTAAAGAAATAAGTAAGGTTAGAAAAGTGGAAGAGAGGGCAAATCAAAATGATCTTACAAGTAGACGCGGCAGCTTCTGAACCGTGTTCATTCACCTCGATAAATGCCTTATGGACTACATCGGACACTTTTACCGGCTGACTGGACTTAAAGAGTCCAGAATAATCAGCGCCAGAACTGAACGCCTTTTGCATGCCCAACTACAAGAAATATCAAATGTTATTCTTTGTAACTAGTTACAACAAAAATTCACGACAAACCTTTTGCAAAATCGGCACAAGTTGAGTGTCGAACTCAATTTTGAATTTCGGCAACTTAACTTCAACATCCTCATCGGTCATTCTGAGAGAAAGCTGTGTGAGATCTGCTGTCGAAAGCTTCTTCTCCAGCTCCTTTAGTCCATGTCGTTGATTCGGCAAAACCACCAGCATTGCCATATCGTTATCCTCGTATTTCAACTCAATAGCCGTGGCGTCCAATTCAGGAAACTCACCATATTTGCAATTTATCTCGCCAAACATTGTATCCACATCAACGGACTTGGTTTCACTTAACCAAAATGGCCGCTTTGTGGTGGCGTACTTGCTGAATTGATCAAACCATTGGGCTTTGAAGTAAATAGCATTTACAAGGATAGCAGTAGTGTCCTTATTAACTGAATCCGGACTAAGTAAGTCTCTGATCTTATTGTTAGTCTTCTCCTCTATCCATGAGTTGATTTTGTTTACCGTTGTTTTGCTGTCCGCAAAGTCAACCTTTTCTGCTTCGGATTTAAAGAATTTCGTGGCAATGGCATTGAAGTCCGGATCAAGTTCGTAACCACTGTAGATTTTGGTAGCGATTTTAAGCTGAACTTGTCCATCCGATTTGGAGTTGAGAATATGGGAGATATTCTGACCGATTTTGACATTGTCGGATGATCGATATCGAAGTGCGGTTCTAAGCTCTTCTGCTGTTTTACCTTCTGCACCCATATATAGGAGGGTTAAGGCGGTTTGAATAGAGAATGGGGATATGATTACATTTTCATTCTCATTTCGTGTTGAAATCTGCTGGAAAAGTGCAGACGAAAAGGGGCCCTCGGCGGTCTCAGCGGTCTCAGCGATATTGTTGATCCCCCCATAGTAGGTAATTTCGGGGACGTTACTGGTTTCCGTAGCGCTGCTAGTTACTGGAATATTGGTGGTTATTGGTCTGTTAGTAGTTGCTGGGAAGTTGTTAGTTGATGAGGGCATAGGGGTTTCCAGGGATTTTCGAGTTCCCCCCAAGCTATTACTAGATACTCCAAAGTTAGTAGTTCGCATTACCGTATTCATTTGAGGTGTATGAATGATTACACGGACAGCGATTAAATTTCTGGCCTGTAAACATCTCAATCGACACCAGCCGAAAGGCGATGCCAAGTGGAAGGTAGCCAGTAGCAGGAAGATAACTGAAAAAAAAAAAAATTGATATACCTAATTTAAGCTACGTGTCAAGAGCATGACTGTCAGAATTCAACTGTTCAATCAGTAGTTTAAATTGGAAAAGCTATAATTCCAACCAAAGTGTGTGTTTACAAATAATTGTTGCTGTTCTCTAAAAAGACGTGACGGCTTTTATAGGTGTATTTAATGTAGACGGTTGCCGTCTTTGTTGCTGTCATTTGTCTTACCCATTACGGAGAAAAGAAAAAGTACAACAAGTTATTTTTTTGAAATATTAATTCAATATTGAAAAATGAGATGACGATTATGACTATTTGGGAAAAGCCGTTCCGCAGTTTTGGGGGGTTTAAAAGTTCCGAGGAATCTATACGCCAACAAATCCGATAGAGGTCAATGGACATTACATAAGTCAGTCAGACATGGACATTGATTATCTCTGGTGTGGATATCCTCTTTCTTTGACATTAATCAGGGATGCGTCTGGGTCTGAAACTAATGTCGTTTTGTATTGGGCAAAAAGAAGCGTCCGGGAGATTCCGGAATCTAAAAAATCACTTCTGAAACCGTTCCATTGGCACAAAAATTACTCTTCTGGTGATTCTGAGAAGAGAATTTCGCTTCTTCAATTTAAGGTCTACTACAAAAGGTAGTTGGGTGTCATGTAAGCCAGCATGCAATAAACGTCCAACTAGATTTATTGTTCCGCGATCAGTTGAAGTTTTAAAAGTCTATAATTTTCGACCGTACCATATAAGTGTTAAATAAAAGCATCATAGACAAAGCATAGTACGATTCATATATACGAGTATGAAAGGAAGGACGGAGTAGTATTCCCATTAAAGTGTAGCAAACATAGATCAATTTCGAACACCACGAAAGTGTAAAATAAAAACTATTCCTTTTGATTTTTATTAATATTGCGACCGCGCGTTCCACTGAATTACTAAACGAAGTGCAGTTTTGAATTCCCATGGCGAATTCAAGCAAATGACATTTTTGTTTCCCCTGCGCCAGACATCTAGCGTATTCATCTGACAAATAGATAATAAACGCAGGCATATGGAAGGTGACCCATAGCACAAGCAACGTAAAGAGTAAACGGATCCGACGGATAAAGCAGGTTACTCTCTACTTTTGTATAATGTAAATCTGCTAACACTTTTCGCAAATTTGAAACGCCGCCGTCGATGACAGTTCAATCAACATGCTGTTTACGTGAAAGGGAACATCTTTTTTGAAGTAAATGATGTAAGTAAAGGAACTTTTAAAATATGGTGCTAAATTTTATTTAAAAATCTCGGAAAATTAACTACTTCGAGTAAAATTGACTCGATTTCGAACAAACTGTAGAAAGTCTATTTCCGAACTGGTAGACGTCTCTCAGCCAGTGGATTCTGTCTGTGCGTCGTTTCTCTTTGTTCTGAATACTTCAATAATGGCGGACATTGTTTACACTTTGGGTAAGTCCAAGATAGAATCAAGTGTACAGTAAAAAATGTACTGCGCATCTGTTATGGTAAACAATTGCGTCACCGAATAGGTGACTGTCTGGCTATGATCGATGCAATTAGTAGTTCAATGGCAAGTGCGACATTTATAACAAACACAACACACTTCACAAGGTCGATGAATGTTTCCGATTGTTCAACTGGAGTGCGCTGTTCAGATGACAGATCTATCCTATTCGTATGGAGTAGAGAAATTTGATTGTGCTGCCAAATATTTTTAGAACATCTTGTCAACAAAAGTTTATTGATTTGGCTAATGTCAGACATAAACAAAGGAAGTAGGAACTAAGTTTAAGGGAATTCCTAACTTGGAAGCATCGGTCGGTCCGATGACATAGATTATAATTATCAAAGAGTAAATTTCTATCGATATTTGTATAGCTATACGTGTTTCACATTGGAATAAATTAGTTCTGCTGACATGTCAGTCATAGTTTATTAGATCACTAAAAGAACAGGGCGAGCTCATTTCTGTTCCGGTTATTTCAGACAAAGTACCAGCTTCATTGGAAAACCATGCGAAGCATGTAAATGAAGACATTTACGATAAGAAATAGAAGAGAACAGACCACTCAAGTGTTTAATAATTTATAACAAATAACCAAAGGACTGTACTTTGCACTTGACCCAGTTTCTTAATAAGTCACCGAAGTTAGTTTCGTAGAACTCATCTGTCCAGCACTGAATGAAATTTCTCTTTGGAGACTAACTAACTTTTCACTGCAAAAATTGTCTCAACAGTTTTTTTTTTCTCAGTTTGTTTGATTTCTCTCTGTGGGAGCACAATTAAAAACCGGTATTCAATAAAACATCGTCATGTCTGCGCTACGAGCCGCGATCCGTATAAATTAATACGATAAAGCACTAAGAACAAGCAAAAGTAGTAGAATAACCGACAGAAATTCTCAGATAACACACTTAACGAAAACAAACAATTGCTAATTTAATAAATAAAAACCACTAATTTGATCGTGCAAAACGCTTACGTATTTTATTGGACATTGTTTGCTTCCTCCAATCTAAATCAACTGGAAATGAAGTTGAAAACTAAATCGAACTTGAACACAGTGAACTGAACTGGACGAACTGGTGGAATGATGAGGCCAACTGAAATACAAGTTTCTCTGTTTTGTAGTATTTATACACAGTTTCAGAAAAGGGAGACCACCATTCTAGCTACACAAGCACGTTACTCTGTTTGTAGTCTTATCATACACAACAAGATGGGAAATACCCATGCGGTAGGAAGCACGAATAATGCCTGGGCCCGCGGCTCGATGCGATCGTTGTATATTGCATCCATGATTGATGTCACATAATCACAAATTCAACTACCGATCAGTATTATCACTAAAATCTTCGATGCGATGTACTGAATTGGAGCATGCAACAGATAACCCAACGAAATATTTATTTACTCAGTATCTGTGCATGTTTTAGGTTTAATTCAATATCATGTTTCGCAAAACAAAAATCTGGTTCACCTCTGAACTGTGGCTATCAGTGAAAGCAACAAAACCAAAAATCACTTGTCATTCAAAATAATATTTGTCTGAAAAATTCCAGTGAAATGTTGTTTGGGAAAATGTTTTTCACTGTGTAGAGGAAATTCCTCAAAATATTTGTAGGCGAGGATGAATTCAAGGAGTACGGTGTTTCAACAGTCACGTTTTTTTTCTATAAATTTTATTAACATACTTCATCGGAAAGAAACATGATGGGACTTAAGAATAGGCTACGTTTTTTTTGTGGTGGTATGATAAAATAACCCAATGACAGTCTCTTAAAATGATCCGCTGAGAAAATAGCAGTCGTGCTTTTATACACATCATAGAACAGAGTCATAGTTGATGGACTGTTGTAGAATTCATTTTATTTACTTTGGACACCAATTTTGAAAATCACTCATCACAATCGTAGCTCATATTTTAAATTAGATGTGTTTTTATTAGGCATAACTTTCTTCATAGTAAATGTACTAGATGACATGACTGTAGGAATGATTGCAGTACCGAAAGAGTAGTGACAATTAATTCAAGAATCGGTTTAGGACGCCACTAAAAAGATAGTCAGGCCCATTAATAACAAACATCTTATACTAGTGTGGTGCTCTTTTTTTTTAATTAGACATACCTAGCTTCTAAAAGGGTTAACTGCCAAATGAGTTGTCAAGGGTTAGGGTGGCTCTCGATCTACAACACTTAGACCAAAAAAGGTGCATTGTGCTTCTTTTTTTATTTATGATCAGCTATAGTGTGATAAGTCATCACAAATAGACTGACGCTTCACAAACGTTACCAATCGATTTGTTGCGACCGGCTCCTATTTCTAAAAGGTTAAGTGTTGGAGATCCCATAACCGTCAATCGATATGGTCACCGCATAATGATTAATGGTTTCTTTTTTTTTGAGTGGATAGTAAAAAAAGTTGTGGTTTGAAACTGGCGCTACGTGCCCAACCGTGACCACAGAATTTTACTTATTCTGACAAAAATTTGGTGGAAATCTGCCTTGACGCGAACATTGTTTGCGTCATTCATGACATAGCATCAGAACTGCTTTAAAATTAAATACTATCTAATACACTTCATTATTAACAGGAATGGTGGCTAATATTGTTCTCAAATTTTAATTGAATATATATTCTTTGTATTTTTTTTACAATTTGAGGTCCTATTGGGCTTAGAAACACTGTTTACAAAATCATATTTCGATAAAACATTATCGGCCTTATTTATTAGAATTTGCTAAACACGCCTGAACTCCTGTATAGTTATGCAGTGTATAAGTATTTAAACAGCCTTTATACACCCTTCCAAAAATTCTTATTTATAAAACAATTTTCCATGCATACTAGTCAAAAAAGGTACTGAAAAAGAGAAATCTATTACATTTATCTGTCAGAAAAGATAAAAAAAAAACAAGCAGCTTGCAGCTTCAAATAGAAATAGGAAAAGGAATTGAAACCATGAAAAGTAAAAAGAAAAAGAATGATTTGCAACTCCTAAAAAACGGTAATCTTATACAAATTAAAGCGAGTTTTTAAAAAAATTTTAAGTATCTCATTTGTGCACATATTTCCTTTCGAGGTCACTTGTAGAATCTTGAAAATTTAAAATAAAAATGTCGATACAATGTATCCAACTTATTTTTGTTTTCATTTAAAATAAAATCTGACAGATTTTTTAAGTCAAAATGACATTTCGATACTATTCCACCTCTATACAAGCTCTAAACAACGTCCAAGCGTGTTTAGCTTATACAAGCTCTATACAACGTCGACAAATTTTTATAAATAAGGTTTTGCGTATAGAGGCATTATAAAGGGTGCATAACTTTATACAGTCTTTATAATACGTTTATAAATAAGCCTGTATTTACTTAATTTGTATTTGAAAAAAATTGAAACCACTTGCACAAAAGTTAATTTCTAGTATGCTTAAATTAAGCCCCATACAAAAATGTCTGCAAAGATAAAATTAAGCAAAGCAGTACGCAGTTCGAGCTAAATTTGTTAGCCGCTGTACGAAAAATCTCTACAGGATTTAAGTAGGCGTATTCATTGACTTATTAATTATATGGACTGCTAGTAGACAACTTCGCGTTGGTTCCAACATAAGCGCTAGCTCGCGTGGCTTGGAGCGGAATAAATTGGAAACTCACATCTGACGGTTCCATTTCGTTGCAGATATAAGTACTTTAAGAAATATAGATGTAAGCAATTTATACGATGAATTAAATTCATGTACTTGAATGTGATATTCTTGACAATCATAAGTATTTATTGATCAGAAATGTGATTGAAATATACGGTAAAGTGTTATTACATCATATTTCTAAAATTAATAATGAAAAACAACATAAAAAACTAATCCGCAATAAATATACGAAAATTGTGCAATTTATGGGACAATGAAAAACGATTTTTTATTAAAATTTTGTTGGTTCCATCTATTATTAATTATTTAAACTAGCACAATTTCGAGATGACATCTATTGTAAACAATGCCGCAATGAATTTCAACCGTTTCACATCCACTCAAATCAAATCCACTCACGCCCAATAGGTGGCTCTAGCATTCTATGGAGAAATCCAAGATGGCTGTCATTTTGTTTCACTTATTTTTCGCAAAGAACCACGAGCGCTAGTTATGTTGGCGTCATTTTTTGGGCAGAGATTGTATGGAAGTGACATTTCACTAGCAGTCCATATATAATAAGTCAATGGGCGTATTAATGCAAAATACATTTTTCCACAGCTAAATTTCGACAGATCAGGGAAAATATCGGTATTTCAAACGAAAGCAAAAAAAAACAGTATGGAGAAAAGTTCAACACAAAAAAATTCGTTTTTGTTAATTTAATTTCTTTTAGAAATGGAATATTTGAACGAGGAGTAGGTACCTGGAAGAGGTTTTTGAGGAAGTACAAATAAAAAAACGAAAAAAAAGTTTCAACACGGTTTTTTTTTTACCTTAAGCGAAGCGGTGGAGAGAAACATTGGAGAGGCGCTTAATTTTAGCTTTCCTGGAACAGCATACTAGCCATAAGCCTTAAAATTATGGCCCGGATAGATATTGTCAATATTGTTTATGACTTTCATTTTACGAAATTATCTCAGCTAATGTAGGTAGTTTTATTGAGTTTTGAATAAGCTGCCCTGATTTGCTATCACTTTAGTTAGGCTGTAGTTTATATTGTCAGTATCAAATTGTATATTCTAACAATCAGCACAAGGGGTCTTCCATTATTATCAGTAGAGTATACTACAATATCGCCACTTTCGATAATCTATTTCTGTATATTGGCAACACTTTCGAATTTCATTCATGCAGCAGCACCATTTTAGTTTTTCGATCGGGCATTTTTTCCCCTTTCATTCTGAGTAACCGATGGTTTTCCTTCCCTTTGGCTTGTGGATTTTTATAGATTTCTAATTCACTTGGTCCAATAAGAGCAATAACCTCTTCATAATTTGCTTCAATGGTTTTTAAAAGCAATATAAATAAAAATTGTTGTTTCCATTTCAAACGGAATTTTTTGAGGCGCAACAAATGGAGGTATTGAAGCCGGCTTTTTAATCAAACATACGTGGTACTACTCATTATCATCAGGGTCAAATGTTTGCAGCGTGATTAAGCAAAAATTGCGTCAATAAGAAACTGCTGGTCAGAGTTAATCCGGTTACAGCCTCATTCGGCGAGGCATTGGACGCCGATGATTAAGACTAAGGGAAAATGGATATTTTTTTACGGTAATATCAAAAGGTACGTAGTTAAAATAAAAATTTAAAACAACAGTTCTCTTGATTTCAAATATATTGGGTAACTGTGGCGTATACGCATTTTTTCTCTGTTGATTTTTTTAAACTATTTCTCTCGGTCGAAGAACGCTCAAACAGTGGGTTATTTTCTGCTGCTAAGGACCTTTGGACTATTGATATCCTTAATGTTGCCTGTAATGTAAAAGTGATGTATATAAGTTGTCTGTCTTATAGGGCCCTCAAATATCGCCTTTGGACGATCTATCTCATTAAGTTACTTGGAACACCTACAAATCAGTACCCAGTAAATATGTGTATATACGAGTCTTTTTAACAAAGTCATAGCAAATACCCTAAAAACTAATTAAATTAATTTAACAAATAATGCATATCTACCTCCTCTTAATGGGTACCTAAAAATAGCAACCAAAGCATTTGCACTTGTTATCATTACCGCTGTTCTAATTCGCAAAGTATCTTGTAAAAATTAAATGCGAAACAAATTCCCAACTCCATTCCGGAATTATTCACATTGCCCGTATGGAATTCAAAGTTATTGCATAATAAACAATCTGACTTGTTCCGATCATAGTGGCGAGAGATATAGCATTCAGAATTTTTAATTCTAGCTCTGACTTTAATAGATAATTGGTGCTTATCACAATTATTCTCTGTGTACTTCATTACTTTCTATATGGGTAGGCACACACACACTAGCACACCACGCACAGCATCTGAATGATAAGTCGTAATATAAATTATGCCTAAGCAAATACAAGCGAGAATTTTCGAATATGGAAAATCGAAATCCCCTTCCCCA
Organism: Cheilosia variabilis; assembly: GCA_951230905.1. Lineage (NCBI taxonomy): Eukaryota > Metazoa > Arthropoda > Insecta > Diptera > Syrphidae > Cheilosia > Cheilosia variabilis. The sequence continues at coordinate 19,788,937 of OX579679.1, read as the reverse complement.
AAAGTGAAAGCGTAACTATAGTCTCTACATAATTCTATTCGGTTTTTAACTCATCTGTTAAAGTAATTTCGAAAGACGATGAGTAATATCTTCAAACTTGAAGAATGACTTCATATTTTTGTAAATTATTATTTTGTTCTTTTGTTTACTGAAGTATCTCCCTCCGCGAGTTGTTTTTTTTTTACAACAAACAAAGGAACTGCTATTTGTTAAATCAATCGCCGCTTATAGATTTTTACCCCAACAATAGGGTATTCCTATTTGAGTGCTAAAAATAGGTAAACATTTGAAACGCGTCACTATATTACGAATCAGCGTTGTCAAATGTTCATTAGTGCAAACAATTGACTTCACTCTTAATGTAAACAGATCATTACTGCAAATGTTTGCCAAATTGATGACCACCATAAAAAAAAAACTTTTCTAATCAGTAGTTTGTTATTGATGGCTTTTTGTTGATTAATTTTTTAAAATATCCAAACTTATAGCCCCAACACTACGTCGGTGCAGAGATCAAAGGAAGAACCATTCTTGATAATCGCTGTTTCAACGGAATGTCCACCAACTAAATATATATATAAGTATAACCGCAGAATGTGAACAATCTTAGTACCGGATATGTTGTAATCGAAGCATTGTCTTACATGTAGTCGTACAATGACGCTGTAGGTAAGGTGATGGACTGTGTTGACATATATTTTGTTAAATTCAATTCTTCAAAATACGAAGATTCGAGTTGTTTTAATAAATTTATAAATGATGGTGATAAATATGGGTTTCTTTTACCAAACACAAGTAGTTAAGGTATGAATCTGAAAGGGGGCGTTACAAAATAATACTAATCACTAGGGAAATTAATGAAGTCGATTTACTTAGAAATAATACATCATCTGCACTCCGCTGAATGAAAAAAAAAAACTATCGCTGGTTGTCAAAACAAAAACTGGCATCCTGAAGCTTGTTTATCATGTGTATTAATTTTTTGTTCGGTGGCAATTAATTTTGCAATATTTTCGCTCAGTGTCTTTAGGCATATTCAGATAAAAGCGTCCAGCTACAGGTGTCCAGCTGACAGTCCGTTGTGAATAGCCATTGGGGACGTTCAAGTATTGGGGACGTTCAAGTATCTAGTTTAGTAAGTCTGACAGCTCTCTCACTAGATGAAACTCGGCTCTGATTGGGGGAAATCGGTCGTGAGAGCAGATGTTTCAGTTGACGTTTATGGAGGGGTAGCCGACGAAGTGACGCTCCCGACCAATCTAGTTTTTGCGTTCAGATTACATCCCATCCAGACCAATCTAGTCGACTTAAGATGACTAGATTCTTGAATGTGCCCATTGGCATTGCAATGACATTTCCATTTTGAGGTTAATGTGGTTTTCCATTGGGCAAAAACACATTTTTTTTTTATTTGGATCACTTTTTGCAGATCTCGATATTTTTTCAGATTTACACATACTGCCACAAATACCAATATACTTTGCACAGTTGTTTTACGTCATTTTAATAGGTTTGTTTTCATACAAATGCGCAGAGTTTCGTGAAAACTAAAATAAAGAAATAAATACATAAATAGCCATGGATATCATTTTGGAGGAATTATTGTCTTCCTCGTCTTCCTTGTCATCTGAAGACTACTGTCGTTTTCCATTTGGGCAAATAGAAGCATCCGGGAGAGTCCGGAATCGAAAAAATCATCGGCACAAAAAATACTCTTCTGGTGATTCTGAGAAGAGAATTTCGCTTCGCGATTATCCATAGTCGATTTTTCCAAAAACCGAATGCAATTTGAACAGCTGATATTGTTGTCAAAAAACGCACTAATCCATTTACAGATCATTATCGTTGCATGTAGCATAAGCCGCGTTAAATCTGGAGATCGAAAGAAAATATCTGGTGGTCCCAATGGAAAAGACATAAGTTGAAGTTATTTTCTGGTTTCTTGAATGAATAAACTTTGACAGTTTGCTGCAAAAAGTTATTTCGTTATTTTAACTTATTTAAAATTCTTTCGGTAATACGTTTTAATGGTTTATTTAATTATTTTAATTATTGTAATTGTTGTTTGTTCGCATTTATATGCATAAGCACAAATGTCGTTTATACGATGCGCTATTTAATTTTACAGCATCTCTGTCTCAAAAGTACAAAAAGAACCCTCGTTGAAATTTCCAACAAGGACATATTTCTTTCTGTTCTAGTACTTTTTGGGCTGAAATTGGTTGAATGTTATATTTCTCTCAGTTCAGTAAAATACTTTCTGAACAACCATCCAACCATCAACCATAATTACCTACATTTGCAAGTCACCCCATTTTATTTGGCTGGTATATTAAAAAATAACAAGACCACAATCTATTGATACAGCTTTAATAAATACACTTGTTTTCTCAGCTAAGAAGTGAAGCTCGAATTGTATCTTTATTTCTAGTCGTGCCTATCCATTTTGATTGCAAGACGAAGACTTAAAATAAAATAAACGAAGTTATTGGTTGACACTTAAGAGATTACCAGTTGGTTGGAGAGTGCTTTCACTCGACAGGTCATTTTGATTTTGACAGTTGAGAAGGACGAAAGATATGAAGCAAATAGAATGGATTATTGAAATATTCTACGAGATAAAAGTGGTGCCGAATTAATCCTTAAATATAATTAAAAGAAGTTTTTCTTGTTTGGTTCGGAGCCGAGCCTAAGTTGCAAGTGGAAAAAAGACCAAGCCCCAATGCACAACCAGTGGAATATGTATGTGCGGAATGCTGCCCCAGCGGCAACCCCGCGGCTTTGGAAATAATGCCAAATTTGACTTGTTTCGTTTTAAAAAATTTAGCGAGTTCGGCCATTTCTTTTGGCTTTATTTCTCGTAGAATAGATTTTTCTTTTTACTCAAAAATTGGTTTCCGCTAATACAAACTGAGTTGCTAAACATGATTAAATCGATGCGTTCCACCATTCAGCAATTCAACGGAAGCATACATGGCGAATACTGTTTTCGACACCTTCATATACTTCGATTCATATTTAAGATTATTTATTAATTTAAGATTAGAAAACAATAATTATTCTCGACTGGTGAGCTCAGTTCATAGTTTAAAATGTTGAAACATGTCCAATGAAGAATACAGTCTCGCTGTCCTTGATAGCAAACACGAACGGATGGTCCGCATTGAATACCTTCTTGTTCAGGTCCAATGACATGGGCGAAATTTTTAAAACTAACAGAGGAAACATGTTATCAGTTATTTTTCTAATATCAATCAAAAGATGTTTCTCAACTTACTTGTTGCTGCCGTTGCTTCCGACCCGGCCTCATTGACTTCAATAAATGCTTTGTGTTGAACATCCGATACTTTTACAGGCGGTCCAGCTTCGAAAATGCCAGATAGGTTTGCTTTATCCTCAAATATCGACCGAATGCCCATCTGTTTTGAAAAGTAAACAATTTACCAAACCACTTTAGGCGAATCACGTTTCAAAACTTACCGCCTTAAGATAGTCAGTCAATCCTGTTGTAAATTCAATTTTGAACTTTGGCAAAAACACATCAATACTCTTTACGAACATTTTGGATGACAACTCATTGATCGCAACCGTACTCAACTTTTCCTCCAATTTGCCCAAGCCATCACGATCCTTTGGCAGGATGATCATCATGGAAATATCGGAATCTTTGTACGGCATCTCAATGGCAGTAGCATCCAACTCAGGAAACTCGGCATATTTGAAACGTTCATCCCCGTACATGGTTTCAGTCTCAACTGACTTGGTAGGGCTTACCCAGAACGCGTTCTTTCGTGTTCCATCCTTGCTGAATGGTATTTGCCATTTGCCCTTGAAATAGATTGCATTCACAATGACCGCACTGGTGTCAGCATCAACTGACCCAGGTTGCATAACGTTGGTGATTTTTTTGTTGGTTTTCTGCTCGACCCATGTGTTGATGGTTTTAACCGCATCGGCACTTTGGGCGAAGTTCACTGTTTCGGCATCAGATTTGAAGTACTTTTGAGCAAGCTCGTTGAAAGTCGAACGAAGCCGGTAGCCAGAATTCACAAACAGTCGATTAGCTATGCTGAGCTGTGCTTCACCCTTCCTTTCCTTGAGGAGCTCAGCAAAAGTTTGACCAACTGTCTCTTTGTTGCTAGATGGGAGGCGGAGGCCTTTTTGTAATTCAGTAGCAGTATCTCCCTCGGCGCCGAGGAAGGCCATTGCCAGTGCAGTTTGAACGGATACAGGTGAAAGGATTACATTTTCGCTGGTTTTTGATTTGGAAATTTGCCTAAACAAATCTGCAGCAAAGAGACCTCTGCTTGAAGACGCTTGTGGTACATATGAGGACGACGCCATTTGAGCAATGCCAATTACAACGATTACGGTAACTAAAAGGGTGGAGGAAGAACAAATTAGTGTCATGTCGAAGTGAATGATACAATTATAATAATTTAAGTTGTGACTTTTTTACGATGGGGTACTTTGATTTTAGATTTTTTAGATTTTCTTTTCCTCCACACGTTCGAAGAATAATTTCCTTTAGTTAGGTGGCAAATAACGATGCCCAACTAAAGGCTGAACCCATTGACAGTAGAATAACAAATTTTTATTTATTTATTTGCCCCGTATTAATAAACACTGCGTAAAAGTTACAAACTCGTTACTCAGCAGTTACGTCAAATTTTTGTATGATATCTGACGTCTTGTGAACTTACATGTGAACATTTGTTTATCAATACGGGGGTTGTGGTGCAGCCAGGCCTTCCAAGATTGTATTATCTGGTATTAGCTATGTAACACGTTAACATTTGTCAAAGCACTTTTTTATGCCACTTTATCATACCTACTTCATAATTGGACTTTCAAAATTAGACAAAACTATTCATATTCGCACAAGAGAGCTGCCAGGACATGACTTCTCTTCAAGCGAAATTGAATTGTGATAGTTTTGCAACAACTGTCAAAAACAAACCTGTCAAATCTCTTGAATCGATAGTAAATAATAGAATAAAGATATAACGACCAAACGACCGTTGTAATTGAATGACGCACAAAACGAACTGTCAACATCTTTGATGTTTTCTTTATGTTTTTATTTATGTTTTCTCTTTTCAAATGTCATGATTGTGACATGAATATTTCGTTCAGATTTTTGGTTCACTAAATCTGACAGCAGCCTGACAAACACAATTTGTCCCTCTTTTAACCCAGATTGATCTCCCGACCAGATTTTTTAATTGACGTTGACGGAGTGGTAGACGACAAGAAAGTTTTGATTGAGTACAGAGATGACACTTCATTTTGTCAAGGTTTCACTGTAATCCGAAATGCCAACAATTTTGTCAGAAAGTTTGTTTTCAATTATTTTATTGGATTTTTATGCAAATAGTTAGAAATTCCTTTTATTTCTAATAAATTGTGACAAATGCCAAATCTATTCAGGTCACAATTGGATGAGTCAACTTATCATTTGTTTGGGTATTTTCAGCGTGTAGAAATCACAAATGAAACTTCTTAAAAATTAAAACAGGAATACCTCAACTTTAAGAAAGGGTACATAAATTTATTGTTGCTTTCTTACAACCAAAATAAATAAAGAGACATTGACATAAAACTTAATATTTCCGAGACTCACAGACAAAAGGGATCTATCCCCGGTAAAAGTGACTTGACAGCAGCATCAGTTCACATTGTTACTCTGGTTAGAGTGTTCTTGTTCTTAATATTGCTGGCAAACTGCTTTCAGCGTCAATCACAAGAGGAAACTGTGAGAAACTTGAAGCAAACTTTAAGTCCTCCAGACACGCAACAAAATATATCAGTTTATAACAAATATGGCTGTAAATTGTTTTATTGCTTTAATTTGTTGAGGTGTTCAATAAAACATGCCTATTGCATACAGGATTTATCTCATATAAATTAAATTTAAAAATGTTGTGTTCAAGAAACAAATATTTACATAAAAAAAAAAAATGTTGCTTACTACATATATACAAATCGCTCAAGAAGAAATTTGAAAGAGGAAAAGGCAAGTGGAGAAACTTTAAAATTGAAGCTTATTCACGGTAGATGATAGGCCGAGGGTATCCATAGTGAAATGAAGAAGAAGAAGAGTTAAGAACCTATAACGCAACGCGTATTAAAAATAAGGAAAGATCTCGATTGCGAAATTTGCATATACAATATTGCTATTGTGAGCTCCATGCGCCGTGCTAATAAAACAAAGTTAAGTCTCGACTTTAAATGTACGGAAGCTCACAGTTACGAAATTTGTATGGCAAATGCAGCCACTGTGAACTACTTAGATTTAGAATCGAAACTAAAAATATTTATTGGTAAGGCCGCACAAGTTAAAAGTCGAAGCTAAATATTCTTAACAGTAATTCCCAACGCCTTTTGAATTTGCATTAGCTTTTTAAAACTACACACATTTTGTGTCAAATTTTGTTACTTATCACACCTAAATACAAATTACTTTAACAAAATACGCAAATACAGTTTTTTTTTCGTATGGAAAATTTCGCCTTTGTGTGCTCGAAAAATGTATCCTGGACTTAAAATATAATTATTTGTATCGCGAATTGTTAACCATCATTATACCCACTGAGGGACAAAACTTCTTATTCCATATCTATCTCTAAGGTCTGTTACCCAAAAATATTTGAAGGCAAGTGTTGCACATTTTGCAAACATTGAACAGAATTCAATTTTGATTTGCTAAATATTTCCAAGGGATTATTCACACTATTCACGTTCCCAAAACAAACACCACTACTAAAACGAGTATGCTACTCACATATTTTAGGCGACATACTGGCTCAGTACAACTTGGAATGGTAAACAAAAACACTAACAACTAGACCCGGCTTATTTGAAAAATCGCAGCTTGCCGCTGACGTGCTGTATAGAATATGAACTGACGATGAATACTAAATAATTGGACGAAGGTTCTGTGGTATTTATAATCAAAAAGTGCTAAGATTCACAAACTCGGAAGTACTATCCGCACAATATGTGCGCTCACTTAACCTGAGGGGAAATTTTCGTTTATTGGAGTTAGCAAACACATCAAGTACACACAATAATATATTTTTTGTGTATTCCTTATACGTATACCTACTTCCCTATTGGTAACGTTGGTTACAACAATTATCGATAAGTTAAGCACAAATTTGATTTTAAGCTCACATCACATAAATCGACTCACTTTCCTTATGATTGCAAATCTCATCAATGAATCGATGGTCATTGTGTATCATTCTTTACATGGTAATTGGGACAATGGTGCTCGGTTCTTTGTTATCACCTGTAATCAGGTGCTATAGCAATTTATTGCAAAATTGTATTATTTATTATGACTGATGTCAGTTGTATGTAGTGAATATTGCATAAAATATTATTTGCTTTTGAGGTGACATCAACTGAGTGGTCTGTTTCACTGATGATAAGAGGAATTGTATTTATAACAGGAGCCTTAATTAACGGTCGGGATTGATAACTTAAAAGTTATTGCAATTTGCCAGGTCTCGTCAAAAGATAGTAGCAACTAGGCCCGGTTTGTTCAATCTTGGTTATCTTTAATCATCGATTATTCCACCTGGTAACCATCAAATTTGTTTGTTCAGCAAAATATTAATCAGAGAATCAGTGGTTGGTTTACCCGAGAAAACGATAACCTGCCGATTTTGCGCAATTTATAAGATTTAACCAATGATTTTCTGGAAGTTCGTTCGTTAAACTTTTTTAAGGTCTATGTAAGTATTGATTTTTTGACGCATCTGCTACAACTTTTTGCACAATATTGCGAAGAAAAAAAAAATACAAATAATACAATAAACGTATATATAACGCAAGATGGGGCGTACTGAATCAATAAAATCTGTCCCGTTGGTTTTGTAGACGTTTTCAACTAACAGGGCTCTAATCGCGTTATATATAGTTTTTATTTTAAACAAATTGAACATGACTGCAAACAAACTATGATACCTAAAAAAAATTTAAAATGTATGGAAACTGTTTTTAATTTTGCATTATTTGTTTATATTTCTTCTTTGTCATTGGTTGACATTGAATTGGGCAGTAGAATTTTTATTGCTAAGAGGCGAGTTGTAAAAACAAATTAATGAATGCAATTTTATGATTGCATTTTTTTTTTTCTGAAAACAAATAAATGAAATTTAATTAATATACCTAAAACAATTATGCAATAACAATTTTTTTTTTGTAAAGATTGCATTCTCTTACAACTCGGATAAGAGCGAGTCGCCTCCAAAGAGAATGTAAGTGTGTGTTTTCCTTTAAACATTTTTTATACTTCTCTCAGAACTAATTAAAACTGGAAAAATTAACTATGAACGATGAAACGATTGCAAAATAGCCACCGTTCAATCGAATCGTTTTGACGATAGTACTAGGCAGTTGAATTGGTAACGTGAAGCAACATTAAACGACGATCGTCCAATCGTTTCGACGATTAGTGTTTTTTTTTTTTTTTGTAACACGAAGTAGAAGCATCGTCGAGACGAGAAAACGATAACCAGTCGATTTTGCGCGGTTAATCAGATTTAACCAATGATTTTCTGGAATTTCCTTTGCTCAAATTTGTTTAATGACTACGTCACGTAGGTTCAACAAACGCTCCTCGATTATCACAGATTTAAAATTATTGTTTAACTAATGTCGTTTTCGATTTGGCAAAAAAATAAATTTTGTTGAGAAAAAAATCGATTTTTTTTTTAATTGAGATTGCTTTTCATGTTCTATTTGCCAAAAAAATCAATCTTTTTTTTGATCTGACACTCTTTAGAGAAATCTCGATTTTTTCTCAGATTTCACACATACTTTCACTAATACCAATGTGTATGACACACAGCTGGCGGCTACGAATTGTTTGTCGTTGGAAGGATTGCGTTTTTAACTGAATTATTCATTTTTCGAGAATGGAAACGATTTTTTATATTAAATTATTTAGAAATGAGTTATTATAAATGTGTACAAATCAATTCAAATGGATTTCCAGTGCAAGTGAACACAAACATTTTTTGCGGCCAACTGAATACACACAAGAACCAATAAAATTCGGATTTTATGTTCGATTTGGCAGCAGAAATCTGAAATCTCAGATCAAAATCTGAAAAGCCAAATCGAAAACGACATAAATCTATGGTAACTCACCAACGAACAAAATAAAAAATAATTAAAGAGATTCAAGGCAAGCTAAATACAAAAGATACTCAAAATATTGTTTCCTTTGAACAAATTAAAGACTGTTTTCTTTCTAATCATAAAGACACTCTTCACTACTGTACTAAATTTGTTCATCAGAAACATAACTAATGTGGTTTTTGTGATACGTGGTATATGAAGCAACATTGTTTTACTTTTGTAAACGCATTCTTGTGCTACCTGACACTGTGTGCCAACCATACCTCTTTCCAACGCATACTTCTGTCAGTTTAAAAAAATTCACATTCAATGACGTAAAACAGATGTCCAAAGCATTGACTTATTATATATGGACTGCTAGTAGACAACTTCGCGTTGGTTCCAACATAAGCGCTAGCGCTCGTGGTTCGGAGCGGAATAAATTGGAACTCACCATTTGAAGAGATTATTGTCTATATAAGTGGATTCGTAGAGCACAAAATAATTAAATCAATTAAATGTACGAGAAGTGCAAACAATTTTTAGTTTCTTGTAGAACAGAAAAATCAAATTTTATTTATATAAAATCTAAAGGTTTCCTGAGAAGCCCACATATGGACACAATCAAAATTTGTAAGACTGTCCAGAAAACTGTGTCTTTGTATGAATTACAAAATAAATTAGGGTGCAAAAGGATTTATAGCCTGATAATTATAAGTACTTTAAGAAATATAGACATAAGCAATTTATATGATGAATTAAATTCTCATGTACCTACTTGAATGTGATATTCTTGACAAAAGTATTTATTGATCAGAAATGTCATTGAAATATACGCTAAAGTGTTATTACACCATATTTCTAAAATTAATAATGAAAAACAACATAAAAAAATAATTCGCAATAAATATACGAAAATTGTGCAATTTATGCGACAATGAAAACCGAATTTTTATTCAAATTTTGTTGGTTCCATCTATTATTAATTATTTAAACTAGCACAATTTCGAGATGACATCTATTGTAAACAATGCCGCAACAATTTAAATTTCAACCGTTTCACTTGGCAAATCCACTCACGCTCAATAGGTGGCTCTAGCTTTCTATGGAGAAATCCAAGATGGTTGTCATTTTGTTTCACTTATTTTTCGCATAGAACCACAAGCGCTAGTTATGTTGGCGTCATTTTCTTGGCAGAGATTGTATGGAAGTGACATTTCACTAGCAGTCCATATATAATAAGTCAATGGTCCAAAGTATATTTTTGTTATTTATAATGTATACCTATGATCTCAAAAAATATCGAGATTTGGAAAAAACTTTATTTTTTGCGAAATAAAACAAATCAATACAAATTGATGTGAAAATCATACTTCACCGCAGCTAAAAATGTTCTATTTATAATCGCATACCTACACAAGTTGATATATAATTTTTTGGCTATTTGATGATGATGATGATGTAAAATCAAAGCTCTAGTAAGAACGTAGCGTAGTAAAATTAAAATTTCAAGTTGTTTTGATACCAAATATCTGACGGAAATAAATAATAGAATAATATATCTTATAGTCACTGTTAACAAAATAAATCGATCAGTATCGAAACATGCTCACACAGACAGATTTAAAAACAAACATACCTAATAAAAATTTGCAAATGTAAAGCTACAGTCCATTCTTTGTATATTTTAGTACTCTAAATTTTAAAATTGGCTATTACCTTTTTCTTGTTTTATAGCTTTTCGTCTTATAGGCGAATGTGGCCTTAATACTTAATACGATATGAAAAAGAAAATATTGCATATCGCTTTTAACAGTTGTTTGATTTATTTTTAAGGGCGGTAACACAGTGCCTACTAATAATCTTTACGTTCATACATGAGCGTAAACAAATCTGATTAGAAAACCGTAACGAACACAATGGGCCCTAGTAATAATCATTTTTAACCTTCACGTTATATATTTTGTAGGTCAGAATATGCAATGATTTATACTTGTAAAGATTGGTCATCGTCATATATTCAACACTTAACACGGACGTGTCACTGACGTTAGAATAAGTAAATGTAAACAAAACATGCGTAAACTATAGGTATAGCTATATAAGGTCTGTTTTTTTGAGCTTCGATCTCAGCAAAGCAAAGTAAAGTACAATTTTCAGCGCACAATTACAATAACTACATTCTACTTGACACTTCGTGAACTTAGAGTAGTTGTTGTGATTGCGTACTGAAAATTCTACTTTACTTTGCTTTGCTGAGATCGAAGCTCAAAAAAACAGAACCGAAGAAGCGGCTTGCTTGTTTTGTAAGCAAATATTTAGCTAGCGATTTTAGCGGAGAAATGTATAAAGCATTTATAACTAATTATGAGCTTTTGTTTTGGTACATTAAGAACCAAGATCATGCAGTGTTATTATGACAATGTGCGCATTTTTAAAAGTACCTAATTCTGGACAGAAAAAAAAACTTTTTTCCCTTTAAAAGCTTGAAAAATGAGACCAATTTAGAGTACAAATTTTGGTTAATTTGGTGATGCTCAATTTTATCCCCCTACAAAGTCTGCGACACGTCAAATTAATGCCAAGCTCAATACACCAAATATGCATTTGACCAATTGCGTTCTATGTCAATATTTGTTTGTATATGGACTATGGAGTGGTATAACCATCGGTGTAATGGCAATTAGAATCCGTGTGACATACAATATCATACACAAAAATAAAAAAAATAAAAATGCCAGCCGCGGCTAACCGTGAGGAAATGTGATTAGAGTTCCTTAATAATACATTTTAACATTACTGTATGCCATTGTTTAGTTATTATAATACAGTTAAGAGGCAAATAATTTGATTTGTTTTGTTAATAAAACTAAATATTTACAGGAGATATAAGGCATGACAAACATGGTTATATATTTACCTCTTTTCGATAGGTATCTTAAAGATCGATTTCATGTGTACATTTTTCTTAAATATCTACCTAACTGATATAGGCTTGGTCAAAATGTTTTTATTTTCATATTTACAATTTTCCATAAATATTTTAAGCAATAAATAATTTAAAATTGAACGTCTAAAATTCTATGAACACTGCCAGCAACTTTGCCCATAGCGGAAGTGGCATATGAAAGGTGCGTGTGTTTGTGAGCCGGAATTCACGTGAAATTTGTCAATACGAACTTCTATGCAACAATATGGAGCGCACCTCGCATTTGCCACACAGCTAAAATATAGCTTGTAGGCAAGTAACCGAAAATCGGCCGAAGTTGGTGGTGTCAGTATGGTTTGTCTATGGTATGGTGTAACTATTCACTTTAAAAGAACGCGTGCATGGTTATTAAAATGTGACACATTATGTAGGTAGTAGAAAAAGGAACAGAGAAAACCAACAACAACTGATTAAATGCTTGTTTATACGGAATACTATGGAATTGGGAAGATACCTCTAGGACACGAATATAATGTACTTGTCTTGTCAATTGAGCCGCGAACTATATAAAAATATTTATTTCGTTGATAAAATGATCAATTTAAATATAAGTTCTTACTTACAAATCCAAAAATTGTTTTTTATCAGAAATTAACTCATTTATACTTTTGTTACAGAAAGAAATTCAGCTATGTCCCTGCACGAATTACTATTACAAATTTATTTTTGACAGCTAGGCACAAAACAGATAAACACCTTTAACTAGCACAATGTATTTTTATCAACTAGGTACCCTACTGGCTCAGGTGTGTGGACGAGTCATTTTTTTTTAATTAGGTAGGTATTTTGATAAGATTATATGCGGTATCGCTATTAGATTGTAGTTATGAAGAAAATCTATTTCTTGTCCCTTGAGTTAAAATGTTACGATGATGACGCTACGGTGGAATCTATCAACAAAGTACCTACTTTTGTAAAATTAGACTGAATGACAGTTTTTCCATTTGTTTACATTATTTCATTCTTTTTGTTGGCAGAAAAGTCGGTGTTTCTTGGACAGTAATGGGAGAAACAAATTAAATATCGGTCGTCATGGATGTTAATTGTTATAAAGGTATACAACAAGTACTTGGCTTTTTGTAATTTGTTGTGAGATATTTCCTTTTGTTAAAATTTACAGAGTCCCTCCTTTAAGATTTTACATTTTATTTTCTTATACTGAAGTTGAAGCGACTTTTTTAAGTTCGATTACACGAAAATTCAACATTTCTTAATTGTAAATGAAAATGCTCCTTAAAAAATGTTCTTTCTTCTGACACATCATTTGTTAAGAATGATGGAAGTGTTAGAATTGCAAAAACAGTCTGTAGGTATGAAAGCAGTGAAGTGATGTTGATAAGAATCTAAACAGCTGTTGCCTTAATTTTAATAAATATTCGACAAGAGATTTGTTCAAAAAACTAGATAGGTAGTATTATTTAGTTCGACATAAAATGTTGTCAAATGTCTGAAGACAGCCCCTTGACACGCAAATTTCACAAAAATCTAAACAGCAGTTGCCTTAATGTTAACTTTTATTCGAAAAGCGATTTGTTCAAAAAAGTAGATAGTAGCAAAGGAGACCCAGTAAAATTTCCAAAAATTTTAAATAATTTAATTAGACATAAAATGTTGTCAAATGTTAGAAAAGGGGTTCTTGACGTGCAAATTCGACGTATAAAAACTTAGAAAATAAAAATTTTCAAACATGTTCGTAGATGTCATAAAATATAATTAATGTGTTAAGTTCAAAACAAAAAATTGAACTTTCACTACAAAAATAATCCTGAAAGTCATATTGTGATGTGCTTTTTGTCTAAGGCTAGGGTATGCTCGTCGGGTCCAGGGTTGCCCCCAAAGAAACACTAACTTTGGTGCGTTATTTACTTCCGCCTTTTATTGTGGTTCTACTTGGCTTAGACTAACTTAACAAACAATCCATACTTAAACTCTAGATACGTTAGGAAAGAGGTGATGTGGTCGATCGGATAACTCACAATACGGACACACAGTGATAAAGGAAAGGAATAGGCTGTGGTCGATCGGATAACTCACAATACGGACACACAGTGATAGCGGAAAGGGGTAGGCTGTGGTCGATCGGATAACTCACAATACGGACACACAGTGATAGAGGTAAGGGATAGGCTGTGGTCGATCGGATAACTCACAATACGGACACACAGTGATAGAGGAAAGGGGTAGGCTGTGGTCGATCGGATAACTCACAATACGGACACACAGTGATAGAGGAAAGGGATAGGCTGTGGTCGATCGGATAACTCACAATACGGACACACAGTGATAGAGGAAATAGGCTGTGGTCGATCGGATAACTCACAATACGGACACACAGTGATAAAGGAAAGGAATAGGCTGTGGTCGATCGGATAACTCACAATACGGACACACAGTGATAGAGGAAAGGGTCAGCTTCAGGTGTATTGCACCCGAAACTGAGTGTACTCTCCTCTCGAATCAGTTTCGCCTACGGGTACTCATGGTTTTTGTATTGAGTAGTGAGTGTGAATTATAATTTCCTGTGCAAATTTGTCCCTTGTGTTGTTGTTTCTCTGGTCCGGCGGTGGGTACTGGGCTTCGTGTTGGTGGTCGGTGGTTCTGGCTATCAGGTGATCAGGGTTGGGTGGCGTGTTGTAGTGATGAATTTCGTAACGGATCGTTACACTCCCCTCTTTCTTCGGAAGACGAGAACCTTCTCGTTGAGATGAACCATGGTATGAGTGGGGGGGTGGATCCTATGGAAAAGAAAAAACCATACGTGAGACAGGGGAAATTAAAGTTTTATTCGTTCCTAAATTAAACTTGCCTCCAGCGGCTCTTGATTTTTTTTTTTTTTTTTTTCGCCTTCAGTGGCTTACTTAAATTAATAAACTAAATCTACAAACTAAATCTACAACTGAGACATCTTTGTGTCCCGGGCATTGTGGTGTCGCCTGCGGTTGAGCTGGGCGTAGTTCCGGGGTCGTAGTCGGCTGCGTTGTCGACCGGGCTCGACGGCCGGTGTGGGCGTTGGGTTCGGCTGGACGGTTGGTGGCCGTGGCGTCATGGTCGGGACGGGGTACCGGACGCTTAATACCTCCTGATGGAGGATCTGCGGCAAGGTTCTTCCTGGGGTTGCTGGGGGGTGGGTGGTATATTCTGGCTTTGTCGGATTTCGGGCGGGGTTATGCGTGGGAGTAGTCTCTGTGGTGGTGGCACTTATAAAGTGGTTCCGGTAGCTTCCGTAGTGGTTTCTGGCGGGATTGTCGGGGGTTTGGGTTCTCGGCTGGTTTCTGGGTTCTCGGGATTGCGGGTTAACTCCTCCCATACTCGTTGGGCCGACCGGTATGTTCGGGCGTTTTTAATGTAGGTGCTCATAGTCTTCCGGAGCTGGTCTAGAGTTCCGGTGGTGGGGAGGCCTTTGTCGGCCAATACCTTGGTAAGCTCGGTTTTGTCGAGCTGGTAGATCCAGGTCAAACTGGAGAATAGGTCAAGTTCCTTCGGCGAGGTACTTGGTTCGTCGTCTGTGGGGTCCATGGTGCGGGGGTTATTTAGGGTTGACTTTCGGCGGTGTATTACGGTCTGGTGACGGTCGGTGGACTTCGTTTTACTGGGATGGTGGTAACAGGTCGGTGGTGATACGATGCTTGAAGTCCCTGCTCGGGCGCCAATTTGTGATGTGCTTTTTGTCTAAGGCTAGGGTATGCTCGTCGGGTCCAGGGTTGCCCCCAAAGAAACACTAACTTTGGTGCGTTATTTACTTCCGCCTTTTATTGTGGTTCTACTTGGCTTAGACTAACTTAACAAACAATCCATACTTAAACTCTAGATACGTTAGGAAAGAGGTGATGTGGTCGATCGGATAACTCACAATACGGACACACAGTGATAAAGGAAAGGAATAGGCTGTGGTCGATCGGATAACTCACAATACGGACACACAGTGATAGCGGAAAGGGGTAGGCTGTGGTCGATCGGATAACTCACAATACGGACACACAGTGATAGAGGTAAGGGATAGGCTGTGGTCGATCGGATAACTCACAATACGGACACACAGTGATAGAGGAAAGGGGTAGGCTGTGGTCGATCGGATAACTCACAATACGGACACACAGTGATAGAGGAAAGGGATAGGCTGTGGTCGATCGGATAACTCACAATACGGACACACAGTGATAGAGGAAATAGGCTGTGGTCGATCGGATAACTCACAATACGGACACACAGTGATAAAGGAAAGGAATAGGCTGTGGTCGATCGGATAACTCACAATACGGACACACAGTGATAGAGGAAAGGGTCAGCTTCAGGTGTATTGCACCCGAAACTGAGTGTACTCTCCTCTCGAATCAGTTTCGCCTACGGGTACTCATGGTTTTTGTATTGAGTAGTGAGTGTGAATTATAATTTCCTGTGCAAATTTGTCCCTTGTGTTGTTGTTTCTCTGGTCCGGCGGTGGGTACTGGGCTTCGTGTTGGTGGTCGGTGGTTCTGGCTATCAGGTGATCAGGGTTGGGTGGCGTGTTGTAGTGATGAATTTCGTAACGGATCGTTACAATATCATGATATTTCTTACTCACGCAAAGACGGAATTCCATCGAATCGAGAGTGATACAGTTCTTTGAAATAAAGGCTTTCACTCGAATGGGAGTTTCCAGTGAAAATGATAAATTATCAAAGAAATATAAATATAGCTAGTGAAGTACTAGGTGAATTTAATTTTTATTTATATCATAATATTGATAATTATAGTAATAATTCTGTGGTAAACCTTTCGGACATCCACTTAAATGAAATTCGACGTTTTACTCGATTTGAAATGGAGAATATTAGATGCGTTAACTGTTCCGAGCTTAGAATGACGATATTTGTTTATGTATACAATTACCTATTGTGCCCTGCAATAAACTTAAACTGGAGGTTAAGAAAATGCTTAAGTACTATTCTTTTTTTCGGTATTCACAATAAAGGCGATTTCTCTCCTACATTGTCCTACTTATTTGAACATTTAAAATCATATGTACTTCGCTACTCTTAATACACAATTACAAAAAATGAATGCTCTCCAAATGCAATAAAAACCAAAACAACAAGTAAATTACTACTGATGTTCATACATAAATATAAATGTCGTATCAATTGTGTTTACTCAAAATTTTGGTTTGAGTGTTTTCTGTTCAGATCTAAAGATTAAATTTAATTAAAAGCGTCTGGTGTCCTACAACCTTATATGAACAAGTTTTTTGCAGTTTCGCTTTATTTTTCAAGGACAATCAGTCAGCTTTTAAGTGGGCTTAATAACCGCTAAATGGGAAATATAAGATACTTGCGGTACCAACATATGGGGGTAGTTAATATATATGAATGCAGATGTTAATCTGAATTGCACAACTTACGTAACATCATTTACCTGTTTTATTAAACACGTCAAAAGCTTGATTTCGTTAAATTGATCTTAACTTGTTCAGATCAAGTCTTGTTTAGTGCCGATAATTTCAAGAACCCGATTGTACATCTTGGCGAGTAGATTTCTCTAATTTTCTATAAAAGGACTTCTTCCACCAACAAATAGAGTTTAGTTAAAAAAATTCCATTTCAACTTTCGCTGTAGAATAAAAGTCCCCACATTTTTAAGTTAAAGCAAAATTCCAAATAAAGCCGCAATCTCGTAGAGATAAGCTTTCCCAACTAAACCTGTATTTATGCTATACATACGTGTTGACATATATTTGCTCTAAACTTATTCTAAGTACAATTTCATTTGTGAAAGAAATATTTTCAGTGTCGTCGGAATATCTAATCAATGTGTCGTGGGTTTGTACGTTATTTGTGAAAAAATCGGTTTTCCGTTGTTTAAAAAAAAAATATCGATTTTAGTAGGATTCATATATCCTTATTATATGTACGCGTATTTTAAGTGAACCTCATTGAAATTTAGATGTGAAACAAAATATTTATTTTATAACAAAAAGCAGAGCAAAAGTGAAAATATATAGTGCTTGTGTTGTTTTTTTATTCTATAGTGCCCAGTTACCACTGCGTTATCGTCTTCAAAATGTCAAAATCGGTGACCTTAAGTAAGTTGATTTTACTTTTGCCTGAAAGTAGAAACGTTTCGTTTACGAAATAAGTTGTGAAGTTGCTTCGTTGAAAAGTTTGCGGGAACAAAAATACCTTAGGCCTTTATAATTTTGAATTAATTAAATCTAGAAGTAATTTAAAACTATGTTTTCATTGACAGATTATGATAATATTAATTGATTAATTTCTTACGTCGTATATAATGAGGGCAGAACTAACAAGCTTGCATATTGTTGATTATCTTCAAAATTTCCAATAGACAACCCACAGCCAGACAAACATTATCAGTAATGTGTTGTTTATCGTATAAAATAGAAAAATTAAAAATTGGCAGATAAACAAATTTTGTTTTCGGCAGTACTAAAAACAATTGCGAAAACACCATTTAAATGGGTGGGTACCTTCAAAAATCTAGTTATCTTAATGGGCAAGATGTAACCCGCTGGCTGCTGAACGCAAAAACTGAATTGGTCGGTAACGTCATTTTTCCTACGTCAGCCGCATGAAACGAACTGTCAACTTAAGTACCTACCCAGCAATTTCTTTAATAGATTCGTCAGCTACCACTTTATAAATTTCAAGCATTTTTTCTTTATTATTATAAATGACGCAATTATCTGTTTCGTGATTAAATATTCTACAGAAAAATAAAAAGCTGTGATGAATATTTCGTATTTCCCACAACCAAGTCCGTAAATTTATATAGGTACCTACCGTTCGCCAATTCACACAAAATGTCTCTCATTGCTCCTTTGGGCCCACTGTAATTTGCCACAACGTCAACTATAGATAAGTTTTATAGAAAATCTATCTCAACAAATGATATGTAGTTCGAGATTTGTCTGCAACTCAGTAGAAATGCTTAAATGGGATTTATTTTTTCTCTCAACGATATCTCTCTAATTGCAAAAACTAAAATAATACATATATTGGTTTCTCTCCAACCAAGACCGTTCAGAGATATTTTAGAGTCCTCTTCTGATTTTCAGGACACAATTGCAAAAACTATACTCTACTTGACAATTCCGATACTCACACAAGGTATATTTCACAATCCCAAGAAGACGTGTTTGCCAGCAGCAATTTTTGTTGCTTCATTTTTGAAAATGGCAAGACATTTAAAAATGCTTTATAAACCATTTTTCACTTTAAAGCGTAAAGCCCTGATAAACTGCCTAAATGAACTGTCAGATTTTGAATGGAGAATAGTTTACGCAGTCTTCATAATTTTCCGTGATCAATAAGGCTCGGAAATCGACTGCGAAAAGTTACGCAAATTTACAATTTGTGACAAGCGCTCGTGTGAACTGCTTTTCATGTTTTGAGAGTTGCAGCAATGACGGTAAGAATTAAGTTATATAGATAGTTATTCTATTGCTTTATCATTATTTGTAGCTAGAGATTTAGCGAATACCCTTTGTACCTTTTTTTTTTTTTTTCGTTTTTACCTAATAAGGACTAAATTTTTATTTTAATGTCGTTTTCGATTTGGCAAACAGATCAATTTTTTTTAACAAGATTTGTTCGATTTGCCAACAAAAAGAATTTTGAGAAATCAATTTTTTTTCTCAGTTTAACACATACTTTCACTAATACCAATGTGTATCGCACACAGTTGACGGAAACGAATCGTTTATCGTTTGAAGGATTACTTTTTAAATGAATTATTCATTTTAAGCGTATAGAAACAAGTTTTTATATTAATTTATCTCGAAATGCGTTATTATAAATGTGTGAAAATCAGTGCAAGTGCAATTTTTATGTTGCCATTTCAATACACACAAGAACCGATCAAATTCGGATTTTATGTTCGATTTGGCAGCAGAAATCTGAAATCTCAGATCAAAATCTGTAAAGCCAAATCAAAAACGACATAAATTTGTGAAAATACCTTTATATTAGAGCTACTAAATAAATCACATTCTGAACGCACCTTTAAAAAAATCGGATGATGTTTTCCCGGAGAAGTTTTTCATTCAGACTGTACCCATTGTATGAGCTTTCATGAACTTTCATAAGACTACGTATACGTATACGTAACTGTCATTTTGCATTGAAACGATGTCATAGTTTGTTGTTTTTGTTTACTTAAGATTGTTCATTCGATTTCAGGATTTCAGTTTGTGTATTTTCGGTATTTTCCTTTGAGGATAGGCTTGTATTCTTGTAAATAAATTGTTTCAAGAATTCAAATAGTGCTACTTGTGTCTGGAAGATAGTGTCAGCAGTTAATGCGTTTCATAAACAATAGATGTGTAAGTTGTGAGTCATTTATTTTGTTTTTGTTTTTGTGAGTTCGTCATCGCCCGTGGTGCCGGCGACAAAATACAAATAAAATAGGGAAAACACCGTACCGGCAATCAAAAAAGCTTTGTTTTTTGCTTACGTGTTTCTTCTGTGTTCTGTCTATTCGAATCCATTCGAAAACATTGGACTTGAATATAATTTCTCCATGATTAAATCATCATTATTCCCGCTGACTTAGGCGAGGCAAGTCTTCGCAGTCGCTGTTTATTTACGCAGCATTTTTTGGAACAGTGTTGATTAATTTCTTTGCTTTTTCTTTTTATATTTACAGTTCAATTGCTCTCGTTCATTATCCTACTACTGCCTTTGATTTTATCTACAACAATGTCGGCAGATTTGAGTTTAAAGTTTTCCCAGAACAGTGCTAAGTTCGCGATTGATTTCTACAGCACACTAGCCGAGGCTAATGTTGGTAAAAATATAATCTTCTCGCCATTCTCCATCCAGACCTGCGTCGCTTTAGCGTATGCCGGTGCTGTGGATGAAACCGCTGAGGAAATGGCCACCGGATTGAGGTTGGTTGCAAATGATCGCGCACTGGTTGGAGAATCATTCAAGGGAGTACTTGACACCTACGCAAATTCATCGCTGCTGAAGATCGCCAACAAGATCTACGTGAAGGAGGGCTACGAAATCAATGCCGAATTCAATAAGATTGCAACCGAAAGCTTCCATTCATCGTCTGAAGCCATTGACTTTGTAGCAAGTGCACCAGCAGCGAAAATCATCAATACATGGGTGGAGCAGAAGACCAATGACAAGATTAAGGATCTCATTTCCCCTGATAGTTTGGATGAATCGACACGGTTGGTGTTGGTCAATGCGATCTATTTCAAGGGAGATTGGGAGAAGAAATTCGAAAAGGATTCTACCGAAGAAGAAGATTTCTTCATCAATGAAGACGACAGTGTCAAGGTGCAAATGATGAATGGAAAGGCCAAATACAACTTTGGGTACTTTGATGATCTGGATTGTAGTGCACTGGAGATGCCCTACAAAGATTCCGATCTCTCAATGTTGATTTTATTGCCACAGTCACGCACCGGACTTAATGATCTCGAAGGCAAGTTGAAGAATATCAATTTGTTGGATTTAACCCAGAGAATGAGCGTCCAGGAGGTTATTGTGAAATTCCCCAAGTTCAAGGTTGAATTCCAGGCTGAGCTGACGGACCCACTGCAAAAGGTTAGTTAACAGTTTTCAAATGTGTAATAATTGTTTCCAAAGTTGGGGTTTTTGCTGAGCTATGTCGACAGTCGTTTTATCTAATCGTAGCGATTGCGGAACTCGATTGCATGAATAAGGCAGGTGCGATGGGTATTTTTAAAACGTTCTGATTAGGATATGATTACGCCTGGTTAAAAATACAGGTGACTACTGTATTAAAATGCATTTTTTTTTTATCTTATGTTTTTTTTACTTCACATTAAGAAACTTTGGAACAATTCATTCAGAGACTTATCGTTCTCAGAGTTACGTCATCTGTACAAGTCTTGCTTTACAAAGAAAGTATGCAATTTGTTGCTCCACTGTCGGCTCATTGCTGCGTCGTATTGGCATATTAAAATTATATTGCGTGCACTGGTTATTAGCCCACATCACCTCACAGTCGTTAATTAAACAGCTACAGCAGGAAATGATTTCACATCGCGATACTGTGTCCTCATTCACCAAAATGAGACTACATAAGCTGTACCCACCTTTTCCAGGTCATTGTCCCTGATTTCCAAATTATACTTTATTTTTATACTTTGTAAATGGTATATCGTTGCGTTTTGTTGGGATCATACAAATTTCTATGGTGACGAATTATTACAATACCCGACGAGTCGCAAAGTTATCTGAATGTAGAGTGGGTGAGCGTTAAACCAATTTCAGAAGTGAGTAATCATCAGCTGCTTTGTTAGAGCATTTCGCAATGATATGCAAATCGCCTATTAAAGTATTTTCAGCACTTGAACACTAGGACGATGGTTTTGCTGGCTAATTTGTTTCCACCGAAATGCGATTCATCTTCGACCTGCTAAATAAATTTTCATTTGATTACTTTAAGAATAAACAAATAATAGGAATCGAACAGGCGTTGACTTGCTGGTGGCCTTTTGAATGTTTTCGCATTTTTCAGATATCAATTAGTATACCAAAAGAAAATGGGGCACATATACATGAGTGTTTAGAAAAACATTGGACGTTGTCGCCTAAGCATTGGCTTATGAATACAAAAATACCAGCATATCGATTTTTTGGACTAAACTTTATACATTGAATGGTTATAATCGCTATTTTTGTTCTTTCTGCCGACATCGCTGTTTAAATAATTTATTATCGGAAAGTAAACACATACCTATTTTCGATTATCAATCAAGCACAAGCTTATCTTGTTTATACGTACTTCCGACCGCTGGACACCGAATTTCTTCGTTTTTCTGTCTGATGGCCAGATATTGACCTTCGAAATAACGTGCTTTGATATTTGACCAAATTTTTGTCATGTTCACTATGGGAATAGTGTCTGCATTCGCATCTAATCTTGTGGTTTGATTCAATAGCAAATACAAAAAAGTATTTTTAACCTAAATTCAGGGGTAGCATTTTTGAGGCAATTAAGTTGTCGTCTTCGTCTTCTAAACAAAACAAATCAATTGTTCTTCTTATGGTTTATGCATTGAAAAAAGGTTTTGCACTTCATAGCGATGGAATAATTTAGATTAACATGTTCAAGACAAAGCGACGCACTCAGGAGGTTCGCGCAATAGAAGATTTACACTCCCTCGGAAGCTCCCGACGAAAACTGTCAAAATGGAACAATAGTGAAAAAATACAAAGTTATTGAAAGAATGATGCATAACACCCAGTAATTAATAATATAACTTCACGTCTAAGATTCAGAAAAAGATAGGTCTTCAAAAGACTGCGAAAAATTGCGGAAAATGTGTTTGACTGCAACCCAGTGTGCTTTTTGTCATCCGGCATGTGGTTGATAGCGCACATCTCTCTGATTCGCACGGTGGAGATATGTTAGTTGCCAACTTTTGAAGAAAGGTTGTAGATGTAAGAATAAGGATTTTTTTTTGTCACGCATGGAACAGAGATTTGTTACTAACTTAGCTATCGCTAAAAACTCTAAGGCATTCATTACTTGTCGCTCTCCTATCTTTAGTTCTCTTTTATAATAAATATTTTTTTTTTTTCAGCTGGGAATCAAGAAAATGTTCTCCAACAAGGCCGAGTTCGATAACCTCCTTACCTCAAGTGAGCCTCTGAAAGTTTCTAAGGTTATCCACAAGGCATTCATTGAAGTGAACGAAGATGGAGCCGAAGCTGCCGCAGCTACTGGTAAGTGCAAACAAAATGCAACTAAACGCTTTCACACTTTTGCTGTCCTCATTCCTACACAATATACCCTCTCAGTACTTGAACTCTTAAAACGAGACGATCGTCCTCTCTTAATTTCTTTTTCTTATCACTGCCTTGTAACTCACACACACATGTTGTTCTTTTTATAGCTTGTCTTGTCCGCCTAAAACGCAGTTTACATTCTTTCACACAACCAAATGAATTAGTTGCCGATCATCCATTCATTTATGCCTTGATAGCTGGCAGGTCCAATAGAACTTCAGTTCTTTTCTATGGCACATATGTGCGCCCAGAAAGCTTGCTTCACAAAACTCATGATGAATTTTAGAATATGATACAGTAAGCTCTCAATTGCCTTAAAGTTTTTTTTTTCTTTCTTTTTCTGTTTTATTGTATCGCTGAATTTTTGTCTTGAATCTCTAATATATGTTCTAGTTTTAGTCGTTGTTTTATCAAATCAAATCTCACATTAAATAAAAAAATAAAAAAAGCTGCAATTTTATTTACCCAAATTGGGATTTTAAAATTACCTTGGAGTCTTTGTTCTTCTGCATACTCACATTTTGAATTTGTCCCCCCTGTGTTTACCATTATGTATTCGCTGCCATTCGGGGCTATTGTGAACAAATTTCGATGGAAATTGTCTTGCAGCAATGTATATCCGATTGCTGAATGGAAAACGTTCCAGAGAAAAATTTATTCGCGATATGTCTGTTTCCTAGAAACTGATTGGCTGCAGATAATTTGATTCTGTTTTCGTTGTTGTCAACCGCATAATGAATTTGCCTGATATATTTGATTTAACCAAAATTATTATACAACAATTAAACACTTTTAGGAATGATTATGATGATGAGAATGATGCTTCCATTGCAATTCGAGGCTGACCGACCATTCATCTACCTAATCAAGGATGCGAACTCCATTCTCTTTGCTGGAACTTTTGTCAACCATGAATAACGATTTTAGTTTGGATGTTTCCTACACATTTCGCTGTCCTTACGATTTTTGAATTTGTATTTTAATTTTTTTATACAATTTTTTTTTATTTAGATATATTTATTTTTTTTTCGATGCGATTCAAATGTTACAATAAATGTCTCTTAAATAAATTTCCATCATAAAATTAATTAAGTGACAATTTTCAAAAAAAAAATTGCCTTGGCAGCATTTGGCAAACAAAGTGGCGTTCCGGGTCGTTAGTCATAGTCGCAACAAGTATTTCTATGTGGCAGTAGGAGTTTGCAGAAATTGATTTACAAAAAAATAGAGAAGAAGAATTTAGAAGAATACCCGGTCTCAGATAATTTGTGATTTTTATATACCCTTATCACGTTCATAGACCTGGTATATGACTTCTTCTAATATGTGACTTTTCTGACTTCTAATAAATACGGAAATTGGGTAGGTACCTACCTATTTGTTTTGCTCTACCGAGAAATTGCTCTCTTACTTTGCACGCTCTTCTTATTTAGTAAGAGTAGGGCTTTAACTGTCAAAAAAAGCTCGTACATTTTTTTTAACTCAGACAAATTGAAGCTCTGACTCTGAATAATGGTTGTTTTTTGTTCAGAGCGTGATCAGTGCGCAGTCTATGAGCTCGGAATAAATTGACTGAGCAGTCTATGTGGTATTTTGGTAGCATATAACTGCTGATCAGGAATTGCATTCCTAGTACAGAAAGGCAGAAAGGTCACATTCAAAAATCAAGTTTTCTTGCAGTCTAACAGATTTATCTAGGCTAGGTCTAAACGTAAAAACTAGATTGGTCGGTAACGTCATTTTTACTACTTTAGCCACAGCCACACATACGAAAGGTCAGTCAAGAAACTCGGCTGTCGGCATCTATTCCACAAACGTCAACTGCAAAAAAAAAACTGTAAACTGCTAGAGCAATAAAAACTGAAATTTATCAAGTGAGCCAGTTTTGAGGTTCGACTTACCAAACTAGATTTAAAAGCGTCCCCAAAGTAGAATATCACTGTAGAATATGTGAAATTTTCTTAGTCATATGAGACAGCTGGTGCTCAAATGTGTCTCATGAATGAATCAGATAGCTATGGAAACGCATATGGTGTCACAAAAACAAACAACGTTTGTTTGCCATCATACGTGTGATAAGCCGCCTCTGTGTGTCAATAATTTTAAATAGCATGGTCAGTTTAGAGGTCGCTTTAGGATAGCTGAAATTAGATCTTAATCCTAACCAATAAAGTGCATAAAAATATGTGTTATTTTGAAGGTACAGAGAGAGGGGAGAGAGAAAGACCAAGAGAGAAAAAGAGAGAGAGATAGGATTACCACACTTGTCGTTATTTATTCTGAGGGTTCAATTGCAATTATACAATTTTATTATAAAGCTATTACAAACATAAAATATTGTTCAACGTTTCCGAACGCAAAAGGCTCTCGCTCTGCCTATGCAGATGCAACTCGTACGAGCTGTCAAATGTTGTAAACTCAACCAAATGAATCAGCCAATTTGAGAATAGACAGAACGTCAATTGAAGTGTTTCACTCAAAGTGCGTTAATTTTGTTTATTTATTCTTTTTGTTTTAATCGTTGTTCGAAATGTCCTGTTACTGTTTTTTTGTTAAAGCAGTTTAATTTTTTTCAAAATATTAAACCCTGAAGAAGGCAGCAATCCCTGCCGAAACGTCGGGAAAGGTATTGAACTCATTTAGTTTCTTTCAAAAAAGACGACGGAAAAACCATTTCCACAAATAATCTCACCTTCAATAAACATAGGGTACTCAGACACACCACATCCGTCAGCTGTAACGCATACTTGGTAAACTAGAGTTTTGAACATACCCACTCTCTATCATCATTCATCACATTTATGGTATATTCTATTCGTAATTTGCAGATTGCTTGCATATTTATGGACTAGTTTCGCTTGTGGTCGAAAATCGACCCTACCTTTTATTTATAAGTATGTAATACTAAAAAATACGACAAAGCGACATCTAGATATGGGAAAAAAGCGTCACTTTGAAAATAAGTTTCATTCATGATTTTTTACCATTTTAATACATCAAAAATTTAAAGCAAAATATAACTGATAACTGATAAACATTTTGTGTTTGGAATTGTTAACTTAATTTAACCTGCCTTAACGGCGACATATACCCACCACTTTTTGTTTGTGCACATCTATGGCACAATACCTTTCGAATGATATAAGTTTCATTCTACTCATTTCATAATAAATACTAAAAAAGTGTACGGACACTTTGGATGTTCACGTATTAATATAATGATTTATATGGAAAGTCCAAGGAAGTGCGTCAAATGTGTTTAAAATTCTCATGGCCTATGCAGGGCCGGACCAACCATATGTGCAAGAGGTGCAAATGCACAGGGCGACAAGTTCTGGGTGCGCATTGCTGAGAAAGAAAAAATATTTTCAATCTGCATTATATTATGCATTGCATAACTAAACTTTCGTCCACAGTGGACAGTTTAAGTCCATATTATCCTATTCCGGTGGTACGTATTTAAATTCACTATAGGTGGGATTAGGTTAATGGGTAGGTACAGCCCTGCTATATCGCACTTAGGTAAAAATGTTTACCCATTGTGATGCCCTTTTCGGAGGTTAGCCATTGTGGCTGGCTAAGAATTACGTTCCCTCCTTTGACCTTGCGCAGCTATCCTGACGTACTTACGAACCTGTTTAGATGAGGCAGTAGGACATCAGAAAGTTCCCGTATGTCATGGAAGTAGTAACTTTCAAGTGTTCAGTTCTGAGGCTTGGGCATTGACAAAGCAAGTGAGGTGTGTCCTCGTGTCAGGTCCCCTACCATTTTAGATAAAAACATTAAATTCACTAAAAACACCCGGAGAAGGCATTTGTCATCCTTCCAAATATTGCACATAATTCCAATTTTTCAAATAAAACCAATTGCCGACAATAATCTTCTGAATCTAAAGAGGTTATAATTGAAAAATTTCAACGATAAGAACATTTTTTAAAAGAATTAATTATAAATTTAAAGGAAGCCTTTGCGATTATAGATTGATTTTGGTTGCTTATAAATATCAATGCTTCAACAGTGATGTCATACAAATGCCAAATATCAAGTATCTCCATCGTATACTTATCGAATATGATTATGGCAGTCTGAAAGATATAATTGCGCCAACCTCTTGACGGGCAAAATGATCGATGATGCATCTAAACGACGCACAGCAACAACTTGGTTGTAGGGGACGGTTCTTTGATATAAATGCGATGTGGATCTTACTGTCAGAAAGCATCGAACCCGGTTGGTTAGGTTGGCTCTTATGCTGAGTTAATTGTTGTTGCATGTTACACCATTTCGTGCTGAAACCATCGATTTTTCCGATCAGTCTCAACATTCCACATCTATAAACATCAGTCAACCCACCCGAATAAACACTCACCGTTTCCACTATTGGCAACCGTTGTTGCGGCGTTCTTCTATGTTAAACCCAATCCGCGTTACTAAAGGGTGATTTTTTAAGAGGTTTAGAACTTTTTAAAAAAAAAAAACACAAAAGAATTCGAAAAAATGAATGAAATATTTATTTGAATCGATAGTTTGAACCTTGCAATTTAATGTTGAAAGATAATTTCATGCAAATGTTGACCGCGGCTGCGTCTCAGGTAGCCCATCCGCTGAGTCAAATTTTGGCATACTCTTTCACACATATCGGCCGGTATCTCACGAATGAATGCATGGATGTCGGCTTCCAGTGCGTCAATCGAAGCGGGCTTGTCCCTATACACATTAGCCTTGGCATACCCCCACAAAAAATAATCTAATGGTGTCAAATCGCACGATCTAGGCGGCCAATTATTGACCGGCCCGAAACGTGAAATTAACTGTTCACCAAACTCGCCTCGCAATTGCGCCATTGTTTCGCGTGCTGTGTGGCATGTGGCACCGTCTTGTTGAAACCACATATCATGCAAGTCAAGAACTTCCATTTCGGGCAAAAAAAAGTTTGTTATCATCGCTCGGTAGCGTTCACCATTGACAGTAACGCTGCGATTCGCATCATCTTTGAAGAAATATGGCCCAATAATGCCGCCGGCCCATAAACCGCACCAAACAGTGGCTTTTTCGGGATGCATTGGTAGCTGTTGCAATGCTTCTGGCTGATCTTCACTCCAAATGCGGCAATTTTGCTTATTTACGTACCCATTCAACCAAAAATGAGCCTCATCGCTGAACACAATTTTTCGATAAAAAAGCGGATCCTCGGCCAGCTTTCCAAGAGCCCATTCACCAAAAATTCGGCGTTGTGGTAGGTCGGCTGGCTTTAGTTCTTGCACCAGCTGTATCTTAAAAGGCTTTACGCCCAAATCCTTCCGCAAAATTTTCCACGTAGTGCTGTAACAAAGGCCTAACTGCTGGGAACGGCGCCGAATCGACATTTCGCGGTCTTCTGTCACACTAGCTGATACGGCCGCAATATTTTCTTCACTACGCACAGTACGTAAACGTGTTGGTGGTTTAATGTCCAACAAAGTAAATTTGGTGCGAAATTTGGTCACAATCTTCCGAATAGACTGCTCAGAAGGTCGAGAATGCCGATCATAAAATGGAAGCAGCGCGCGATGAACATTTCGAACCGAGCACGAATTTTGATAGTAAAATTCAATAATTTGCAAGCGTTGTTCATTTGTAAGACGATCCATGGTTAAATTGCAAACCAAACTGAAGCTGTTTGACAGTGACACAAGGTACTAAACACACGTCAGCTGTCAAAACCAGTGTTGCCAAAACCAAACCAGCTAAAAAATCACCCTTTAATAAATAATAATAATTTCGAACTCACAATGGCGAAATTACAAAATTTCCGATTGTGACCTACAAAATATTTAGTGTATGTGTTAGAAATGATAACTAGTAAGGCCCAATGATAAAAAATATCTGTAATAGTAATAGATTTGCCAATCGAAACTTCTATTAGTTTAAAAAAAATATCACCCTTTCCAATTTAAATCATAGGTTTATATGCAGACTGTATACGAGCTCCCGATGACGACACGACCTTTATTTCAGACAGGCCATTTGTCTATATAATAACTGATTTGAACGTTGGAGTCTTCTTTTTCGGAAGGTATGCTGGAAATTCAGATTATCAAAGAGTGCCACAAAACCACTCTGGCGCAACAAGAAAAACCTACAACATGGCGAGAGGAAACAATCAAAATACATTTAGGCTAAGCAATAACTTAAAGTAATTTTTGGATGTGAGTGGTAACCGGAAAGATGCAAATATGGGCTTCTTCGTCAGCCAGTTCGATCCACACAAAACCCTGCGATAAACTAGATTAAAAATCACACAACGGGCCTTAACAATAAACATTTTTAGTTTCGACTCTAAATTTTCCTAGATCACAGTCGGCCTTACTAACAACCAAATTTAGACTCGACTTTGGTGCAATAGTCGAAATTAAAATAAACTGTGTACCAATAATCAAGATATCTTTGACTGTAACTTTCGATCCGAAGAAAGTCGAGTCTAATGCCCAATTCACAAGTAGAAACAAAGCGTTCAGATGCTGCCACACAAAATACAACTTTAGGCGTTGAATCGACTTTAGATCGTAAATATCGTAAAGTTCAGAGCGACGCCTGAGTAGACCTACTCTCTACTTTCACGGGCGTTTGACAACTTTAGAATTTTGAATTGTTCGATTTGATGTCATGGGGTGTGCCGTTCTTACTTGGAGTGGCACAGATCCGCTGATGTTTGGCAAATATACATTTTAAAGAGCTATATGATGTTTCTTCAGTAAAAATTAATTAATTCAGTGTGTGGAAATGACGAATACCATTTTTTTTGTGGAGCAACTACTTATTTCTTTAGATTTTTTGAGACAACAAATTATTCAATGGTCTTGTATCCGTATAAAGGTTGTTTTTTGCCTTGATATATTGTTATGTATGAATTTCTTGTGTTTTGGAGAATCCTTTTCAAATTCGCGCATATAAATTACAGCTACAGAAAAAAGAGAGTATAGACTTGAAATTTTAATTCAGCTCTGAATTTGTATTTTTTAGCCAAAAACCAAACCGAGCTTTTAATATGTCATACTCTATTCTCGCAACGCGCATTCTCTTCAAAGCAGCATTTCGTTTTACAAAATTGTTGCTCGCGCGCATTGGCATTTAAAATCGTAAAGTTTCGATAAAGCGTGTCAAAGCGCGCCGAGTCTTTGTAATAAATAAATATAAAAAATATATATGAAATATGAAATGGACAGCAAATGAAGAAAAGCCGCAGCTTAAATTGGACGCAGGCAATGCGAGAACTATTACCTAGTTGACTGTGTCAAACCATTGGCTGATATCATTGATAGCAAAATTGCCAATTTCAGCAAATTATTTGAAAGCTCAGAAAAAATTATAATGTTATAATTTTGCTATAAAGTCGGATGTAGTTAAAGTTCCGATTACTATGGTACCTAGAAATTAAAAGTCGAAACTTAGTTAGTTAAACTCGAGTTTACGGTTTGGTTGTTGGTAAGGACCAGTGGCTATATTTTCCATTGTGAGCTTCCGTAAATTTAAAGTCGAGACTAAAATTTGTGATTAGTATGGTCAATCAACTGAGTAAAACAACACTGCTCTCGCCAGGGTTCACCTATTCTTTTTCTTTCGGGCCGCCTACCAGAATGGGCTCATTATGGTCTTCTACGAATAAGCCCGTAAAAATAGAGATTGACAACAGTAATTTTTCGGACCTAGGCTAAGGTCAGGCAATGTCTTTCGCCACATTAAAATTAAAATTTTATTCTTAATAAGAAACAGGGCCCCATCTTTGCATTCATGCATTCATACCTTTTTGGGGACAGTTAAACAGTCCTGTAAGTACACCAGGACAAGCAATCTTTCAAACACGCTTCTTGGGGATATATTTCCACAGGACTACGACCACAATTTTAGTATACACAAGTTAAACGAAAACCTATCTCCAAACACCACGCGGCGCTGTTAAAGCTATAAAGGTTCACATTTATCAAGAGAAATATTTTAAAAAAAGAAGCATTCTAAACCTGCGATCGTGGATAGGCGAGCACATTGAAAACTAAGAAGGTGAAGTAAATCTCTTCTGTTTATTTCCAACATCCAAACATCACTGCGGGCAGTTAGTGTATTAAGTAGGTAATTTAATAAGTATAATATAAACAATTTATTATCCTTAAATACATTAAGGAAGTAGGAAATCGAAATCTTCAGAATATCTTGGCCGGTAAAACTCTATCTCCAATTATATACTATTAGAATAAGTAATTAACAGATCCAATATAAAGTTAAGAATAATACTAAAACAAAATGTTTTCTATGTATGATTTATTCCAATTGCCGATGCCGCACATGAAGTGAAGGTAGGATTTTGCAAATTTAACGAAAGTCACTATGAAAATGTAAGTGGTTTCGACATAAAAAATAATAATTTTTAAAAATATAATGCCAAAGAATGTGTGTAGGACGATTGTGATAAATGAAGGAATATTAAAAGATCACGAAATTTAATTTATCAACATTTCCTCGTGTCCTATTTCCATGTACGTAACAAGTGACATAGGGCATTACCAATAAACATTTTCCGCGATACCAATAATCATTTTTAGTGCCCAGGCTAAATTTTTCCAGCTCACAATGGCGAAATTTTCCATAAGAAATTGCATATTGTGACATATTCACTTTAGTGTGAAGGTTCAAAATGATTATTAGCCCTTTTAGTTGCGACTTTAAATTTATATATACATATTTTCCATGCAAACTTCGCAATTGTGAGCTTTTGTAAATTTAAAGTCAAGGCTGAAAACGAATGCATGACGCTGATTTGTGTGATTCCGACACAAGTGCTTTGCATTTACTCTGAACACGCACAGATACGTCACGTTATAAGAAATAAATACATTGCAATATAATACCCTATACATTTCGCGGTCAACAAGCTTTCAAATTTTACAATAAAGAAAAGGTGCGATACTAATAATCATTTTTAGTATCCAGGTTAAATTTTACGAACTCACAATGGCTACATTTTTCATAAAAAATTACCCATTGTGATCTACAAATTATTTAGTGTGAAAAGTAAAAATGATTAGTAAGGCCCAAGGAATCATGCAAATGTCGTAATCTGTTATCTTGGATTTATTCATTTAAGTGATCTTCAGATGCATACGAATCTTTTAGGTTAAAGTGTGAAAATGTACTAGTTTAAAATGTGCCAATTGTCAACATAGATCTTGTACAAGAAGAACTATTATTATAATTATAGCTTTATTGACCGAATAAAGAAATTAAACTTAAATAAATAAAATTAAAGCAGTAGCTATCAGGGCTTTTGGCTTACCACAAAAAGAAACAACATCGAATAATACTAATAAAATTTAAGTTAAAAAAAAAAACAAAAAACATATTTTTTTTTCCATTATTAGACAGCCGAACAGTACCTGCTTATTGTTTTAACATTTGTTGGCACTTATAGGACTTACATCTCTCTCTCTCTCTTTTTCTCGTTTCGTTCACGCTTTTAAAATCTAATCAATAAAACGGCTAGCACTTTGGATTCTTTTTCCAAAAAAATATTTTAGTACTTTTTGTTGCAGTTTGAAAACTACAGTCATATTTTTTATGAGATCTGTATGTTTGTTGAGTTTTGTTTATACAGCAGACGTATTTACATTTGTTTAAGTCTTTAAAAATTCAACTGCAGCTGATACAGCCGATTATCGTTTAAAATACTTTTGAATGTTCAAGTGTCATTGATGAAGCTGGGTTATGTGTCTTAATTTTTTTATTTTCTGTGGTCTGCTATAAAATGAGCCAAGTTGGTTTGTTAGTGTTGTACACTAACTAAAAAAGGAAGACGATTGCTAATTTGCATACTCGCAAGTTGGGACAGTTATCATAGTCTTGATAGTGAAGCTTATTTAGGTTGAGCAATACTTTTTATATGATTTGGTATTAAGGGGATATTGTTAATGAAACGTCGCCGGTTTGGTAATAAATACCTTTATATTAATCGCCTCACAATTCGCAATTTGTTTTTTATCAGCTTTTGTTGCGATGTTTTGTTTTCGTCCAATTTGACCCTCGATAAGTTATCAGTTTATGCAATGAAGGTAGCTTCTATTTTGAAACTGTGGGAGGGTATAAATTAGAGGAGATGGGGAATGTTGCTGTAGTGGGAGCAGTTATAAAATTGTAATAAGTTCAAAATGTTGTACGTCCCAACACTCGGTTATTTGAACAACCATTCGAACTTATGTGCGTGTTGGAAGAATATCTTATTTGATAAAAAATACAGAAAGTGTCAGCAGACTGCGTTTTCTTCCTCCATCACATATATTTATGATATTTTTGTTTTTCAAAATTTAACATAAAAGCTTGTCAAAAATGATAGCACTATAAATTACAAAAAAATACATTTTTTAAGCATTTAAACTGATTAATGCCTCTCTGTTTTATTTTAAACAAGACTCTCCGTTTAAATTCATTAAATGTTTCTAAAAACAATAAATTCTAAAACTTTTATATTTTTCTTACTAATCTATCAGTGTTTAATTTTTGAACGACACCAGCTTTGATGTGCAGGATTACATCAAAAAGCATTCCATACACACCACCTCCGAAAAGGTTTCTAGCAAACAAGCCTTTCGTTTATGTCATTTGGAACAAGGGAAGTGTCTATTTTGTGGGAAGGAATCTAACATTTAAATCGTAGTTCAGTTAGAGCCTTCTATTTTGACGAATAAATTGTATTCTTTCATAAGAGACAAATAGCGAAGTTTCTTTTGTTTTTATTTATTTCAGCCGTTTAAATTCTTTTTTTGGTGCAGTTCAAGTAAAATATTTTTGTATTTTCGAATATAAGAATTGGAGCAATATGCCGCAATAGGTTTTTAGCGTGAGATGTAACCATATGAATTTTACACTAATTTTGTTGTACTGATGGCCAGCATTTCAAACATGGCCGCCTGTCAGCACAACAAAAATTTCATATCAAACATTCACTGACGACCAGCATTTCAAATATGGCCGCCGGTCAGAACAACAAAAATTGCATATCAAACATTCTGTTACCGATATCGCCGGCGTAAAGGATTTGATTTTAAGTTGTTGCAATTAAATCGTTTGTGCTGAAGTGTTTATTAAAGTATATGTATATTATTCAAAATTAAACGAAATGTCATAATACAAACCAATCTTTAATTTGTATGTATTTTCAATTGACAGCTATGCTAATGTGTAGGAGTGCTCCAATTATGAAACCACCCCCAAAACGGTTCGTAGCAGACAAGCCATTTGTTTATGTCATTTGGAACAAAAGCGAGATCTATTTTACTGGAAGGAACCTCCAATTTTAAGACTGGATTTTTATGAATAAAATTAAATAACGTTGTACTATGAGACACTATGAAATGTTTAGTTTTATTTAAATGTTTTGTAGTTGCGTTGTTTCAAATGACTGAAACTCTAAGCAATTAATGCAACTTTAATCATTCTATTAGCCGTATCTGCAATTTTTTTTTTCATAAAACGAGATGGTTTATGTTTCGTGCACGCACACAATTCTGTAATTTGTGACAGCGACAGCGTTGGTTTTTTTTAGCTTTATTAATATTTTACATGGAATTTCGTGAGAAATCTCAATTGCATTGGTAATTAGACATTGCATAAGTATGTGCAAATCTTGAAAAAAATCTGCAAAAATTGATCCCGGCAAATGAACTATGTTTGGCCACTGAGTAACTAATTAATCCTATTAAATTGTTAAATTGTTATTCCTCTCATTCAATTGAAGTCATATATCCATGTTGCTAAATGTTTAGTTTCACTAAG
Source organism: Cheilosia variabilis (assembly GCA_951230905.1). Lineage (NCBI taxonomy): Eukaryota > Metazoa > Arthropoda > Insecta > Diptera > Syrphidae > Cheilosia > Cheilosia variabilis. The sequence goes on along the minus strand of OX579679.1, from coordinate 19,753,249 downwards.
ATTTAACCTTTATTGTGCTAAAGTTTTATGTTTACAGCTTTTAACCACAGTGGCATTTTTGGTTATGAGACGACGATTCACAATAACCAATGATACCAAGTTGATCTTAACATTTTCATAGATATATTTATACTATGTCTTATTTGTACCTACTAACATTATTTTATTTTCAAACAGCGATGGCAATTTCTCGTTGTTCATTGTCATTTGGCCCTCCATTGTCGCCAAAAATATTCATCGTTAATAAACCATTTGCTTATGTCATTTGGAATAAGAAAAGCATTGTGTTTGCTGGAAGGAAGATACACTTTTGAATAAACGAAACATCCACTAGAAGAAGTAACCATTGATAATTGTAAAAAGAATATTTATGAACAAATAAAATTAAATTGAATGTGTAATTTTTAAGGTAAAGACTCATATTAATTCGATTTTAAACGCTCACTCATATGTCGTTGTCATTGAATGATGAATTTTCCACAAAACACTGGGTCGTATACGTAACTTTTTCAATGGTCTTAGTATGTGTGCACAAGAATGTGCTACCATTTATACAAGATTACATCATTTTATTTTTCATGTTTATCGCACTTGCACCTACTCTTGGGCAATTTCACTGGTAGCACAGACTTATAGTCAGTTTTAGTGTGAAGGTTAGATTCTAATTGATTGTAAAACAGTTAGTAGACGCAGGAAATCGAGCAGATTTGGGCATTTGTAATGATAGTGAGCAATATTTAATTATACAGCGTAGTAATAATAATAATAACTAATAACCATTATCAGATAGATCAGTTTCCGAATTTTGAGCAGGTTTATTCGTTGCTAAAATTTCCTAAATAAGTACAATTTCAATATCTGGCTATGTTTTAATTATAATTAACTCTTACGTTAAGTTTGGATCTTTGCATTAAACAATATCAATTCAAATTACATAATTTTAAGTTTAAGTCAAAGAGGTTCGTTTTGGCTTACGGCCGTACGCTTTCGCTGATTTAATAGAAAAGAAGGATTTTTTTTTTGACATTTGAATGCATGAAAAAGATAAGTTCACAAAGCGAAATAATTCAAGTAAGTATGGGCCATCTACTTCAAATCATTGTACTCTCCTAACGGCTTCGATCCGTTCGGAGTTAAGGCTTCGTCATCTTCAGAAGACTCTGGAACATAAGTCAATGGTCGAGAAAGCAAATAAAATTGCATCCACCCATATGTGGAGCTGCTGGAGGAATGAATGACCATTTGACCCTTCCCTAACCTATACATTCAACCAGTTTCTTACCAATAATTTGAGCAACAGCTGCTCGCAATTCTCGACTCGCTCCCCGAAAGCTGGTGCCGTTGTCGATTTGTATTGGAGTTCCTCTTCTGGAGACAAATCTTTTCAAGGCTTGGATGCAGGAACTGGTGGAGAGAGAATGGGCAACTTCCACGTGAATCGCTCTTACCGCGAGGCAGGTAAAGAGTACACCCCATCTTTTTTTGTTCGTCGCCCCACTGCTACAAGCATTGGTCCAAAATAATCGATGCCAACGTAGGAGAAAGGCTTAGTATATGTTTTAAGCCTTGCAGGTGGCAGCTCGCTCATTACAGGTATAGCTGGCTCAGCTCTTTTATTGCGACATTCCTGACATTTACGTTGTACATTTTTAACCATTACTCGCAAATAGGAAATGTAAAATAAAGGGTTTTCCAAAAAGAGGTGTTATTTTCGTATTCAAAGAAAAATGAAATTTTTTGAGATAAATGATCGGATGTTTATTTCATAATAAAAAGGAAGATATGCCGTTAATAATGAAAAACAACATCAGCCAAATGGCCACCACGAGCAAGCATACAGGACCACATCCTTTGCATGCAATTTTCCATAACCAAATCGCAAAGTGGCTGCCCTATGTCCTCGATAGCCTCACGAATGTTATCTTTGAGGTCTTGAATCGACGCTGGGCTGTTGGCGTAGACCTTATCTTTCACGTGGCCCCAAAGGAAGAAGTCGCAAGGTGTTAAATCACAAGATCTCGTTGGCCAATTGTGATCGATCACCTCTTCGAGAGATAACACGGTCCGGAAACTTTTCCCGTAAAAGATCAATGGTTTCGTTGCTTGTGTGGCACGTAGCGCCGTCTTGTTGAAAGTAAACGTTGTCCAGATCAATACCATCCAACTCCGACCATAAAAAATCATTAATCATCTCTCGATAGCGCAATCCATTCACCGTAACGGTTGATCCAACCTCATTTTCGAAAAAGTCCAATGACCCCGCCGGACCATAAACCGCACCAAACAGTCACACGTTGAGGATGGAGAGGCTTCTCAACAATAACTCTTGGGTTTTCCGAGCCCCAGATGCGACAATTTTGCTTGTTGACGACGACCAAAAAATGCTTTAGTTTTGCGAACTGTGACTGCAAGATTTTCACCATTTTTGTAGTGAATTTTAATAGTTTCAATGCGCTGTTGAAGCGTGTATCGTTCCATTTTTAGTAATGGCGTAGTTTCTACTTGTCAAATGTCAAAGAATAAAAGCTTCAAAAGTGACAGCTACCGAAATAGCGGGTCATTTACAATAACACCTCTTATTGGAATACCCTTTAGCTGACGAACTTCGTTCACAACTGTTTCATTATTTTGGTGTTTAAAATTCCCGTGGTAGTGGTCGAGAATTAAGAATGTTATATGGCGATCCTTTGGAAGTACAACCGGCCTTTTGGTTCTCAAGTCAACTCCGACTGCTGCATCTATTCTTCCAGAAATTCTCACCAAATTGTTTTCATCTAAATACGGTGATAGTTTAGACAGCACACTTGTCTTTGAAAGAAAAACAGCGTCACCGACACGCTTGGCATTAAGAAGGCCGAAGCCATAGCCTCTTCACGCGCATCACAGTACACATGTAGCTCTACACTGTCCGCATCGGCAAAGTTTAGCACCGTTAGATACCTACGAGGAATTTTTATATTTCTTATCAAAGGTAAAACCCGCAGCCATTTATTCCAAATGACGAAATGCTCAGTTTTTATTTTCTCGTCCCAGTTAACACCAGACCTCCAAATCGACTGCAGTCAAATTTTTATGTTTACCAGAATATTGGCCATAAGTCCGGTCATTACTTCTGGATTCATTCGATCGCTTTTGAATATAAAAAACCATTCATCATCTTTTAGGGACCACCATAGGCCCAGAACCTTTTCAGCGTTGGAAAATTAAACACTGGAGAATTGGCGATTATCGCTGTTTCTATTTCGCTATCATAACTAGCAATGAAATCATCGACGTAGTGATCTCTGATTATGTCCTTAGCAGCATTGGGGAATTGGAGACTAAATTCTTCCGCGCTTCGATTTTTAATCGAATGAACTGTGCACAGAAAGGCGCAGACGTCGCACCAAAGGACATGACTTGAAGAATGTATGTTTCGACTTTTTTAAACTCGGAAGTATTTTCATATAATATATAATGTAATATAATTTTAATTGTTTTTTTAAGTAGGTACTTAGATAATTATTTTTAAAGGCAAAATTAATTTCATAACGCATTGGTCCTTTTTTAATTTCAAACAAATCGTTTGCTGTAAAAAGCGGTACTTTTTTGCGTGTAAAGCGTTACTAAAATATGTAAACTTCTTTAGGCGCATAACATACTTGCAGACTATAAACATATTGTTACGCATTTATTTTATATTTGTAATAAATATCCTTTTATTCCTTTTTGGCAGTAGCGAAGATGCGCAGACGTTGCTTTTATATTGACAAGAGTCACAAGTCATACAAATTCATTGCCAACAAACCGTTTTTGTTCTTGATTTGGAACGAACGACAAAGCACATTATTCACCGGCAAAATGTCAAACGTTAAAAAGATCTTAGTATAATATATTACAATTTATATTTTTATGTGCCCTTTAAAATGTTTATTTAATTATTAAATGTGTACATTTTATTGAAAAATATATATATGTAGCAAATTTTGTTTTAACTAATATGGAGTTTTTTTTTTATTTAAATTTTCACTGTGTCGATCTTTAAAAAAATTAAATATGTAGGACTCTTCTTCGCACTGCGATCATATATTTCGTCATCACACAGTGTTAAATATATCCAAATTTTATTGTAATTACTTATATTATGTAACAACATATTAATATATTTTATTTATCCTTGACAGCAGTGCTAATGGTCAAAATGTGTGGATTTTCAAAAATACATCGCAAACGCCCTGAATTCATTGCTAATAAAGCATTTACATTCATCATTTGGAATAAACAAAACAATACATTGTTCGCAGGCAAATTGCTAAGAATTTAGTTTTCTATTACTTCTTGTGTGAAATATATGTTTATATATGTATCTACTTATAGCAAAATAAATATTTAAAGTACATACATACAAATTAGCGTTAAGTTTTGAAGAATTTTTCTCAATTATTTGTTTGTGTGTATTTAAACAATTCAAACCCTGGCATACAAAAGAAAAGAAGAGTTAGCATTAAAAACACATCTCTTAAATTAAGAAACATTCTCTTATTTAATTACACTCAGATGTTTGGTATGGCTTTTTTGTATGTGAAGTTAACGATTTTATTTAACAAAGGAAACTGCTATTCTCTCAGTGTAGAGTTCCTAAAATATGCAATCATTTTAAGGCGCATAACACTCTTGTAGACTGTCAAAATGTTGTTACGCCTTTATCACACTGCAAAATATATTCGTAATATCCTTTGTTCCCTTTTTGCAGTAGTGAAGAAGCACAAACGTTGTTTTCCCAGAAGGATTCACAAGACCGAACAATTCATTGCCAACAAGAAATTTATGTTTTTTATTTGGAACGGCCGGAGAATTACGTTATTCACCGGAAAAATGTAAATCATTGAAAAGATCTGAGACTTGCAATATATTAACCATTTGAAATGATTTATTTAATAATAAAATGCGTACCTAAATAATGGAGAAATACATGCGCTACAATTTTTTTTTAGTAAAATCTTTGGATTGCTGTATTAAATCACTTGCTATGCTAGTTAAAAAGACACAGGACCCTTCTTGGCATTTGCTAAAACAGCAAAGCAATCGTTTATTTTGTAATCACGTCCACCCTGTTTTTGTAACACCATTTTTCTTAAAATTTATTTATCCTTGACAGCAGTGAAATGGGCCAAAGTAATTGGACTAAGTGAAAAATTTCGCAAACGACACGAGTTCATTGCTAATAAAGCATTTACATTTATCATTTGGGATAAACAAAAGCATACCTTGTTCGCAGGAAAATTGCTTAGAATTTAAATATTATTATTTATAAACTCACCGTAGAGTCTGCTTATCTTTACGCACCCTCTAACATGTCCTTACGCAGGAAAATGTGATTTATAAACAAAAAGCACTTTGCTTTAAGCCTGCGTAACTTTAAACGCAAAAATTTCCGATTAGAGGTTGCGTAAAGCTTGCATATTTTTTTTCGTTTTTGAAATGTCATTTTGTTTACATTTTCTTCGGGGTAGATTTGAAAATTGAAAAAGGAAATAACAATTGAATTTAAAATGCCATTCAGCTTTGTGAATTTTGTTAACGGCATTGATATGATCGACTTAATTAAATATTCAATTCATCACCTTGTCAGAGGAAATCCAATTTTCCGACCGTTTTCTTTTTATTTACAAACAAAATAAATCTCATAAGAGAGATGTAAGTTTTATTTCACAGAAACAGCTGATATCATTCCGCGGGGGAAAAGTAAGAGATTTCGGCTTTTTGTAATAGTTTCGTACTTATTTAGACACCAACCTTGCGTAGTATACAGTCAGTGGACATTTTTTTATAAATAAAAATTTCAGCAAAGCCACATAAAGGCAGCGTAAATTTTTACGCGAAGTTTAACTAAACAACATCGTAGAGGCGTCGTAAGGGAGTCTAATAAATACGGCTGTAAATATTTTGTTTGCGCGAAATAGCTAAATATATACCCCCGTATTTATAAACGCTGCGCAAAAGTGATCAGCTCCTTACTCAGCAGTTACGTCAAATTTTTGTATGCTATCTGACGTCTACTAGCTAACTTACATGTGCATATTTGTTTATTTATATATACCTAAATATGTGTCTTCAATTTCTCAAAAACTTAGTACCATTACTTAGTACAATTTACGTAATAGCCAATACCGATTACTTTAAAAATTCGAATAAAAAAACAAAAGAGCAAAGCAAAGAAATTGTTAGGTAAATCCGCTCTTTTTCGCTCATTAGGGCCATAGTTCTTCTAAAATCTAAGATTAAAATTTAACAATCCCAAAGTGTTTGTGACGTGACATTTTCTACAATTTTAAAATCCAATTGATATTTTTGGCCAACCCTGTAAAAGGTCATATCTAAATTTCACAATATTTCCTACCTTATATAAGCTGACTTTCATTTTAAATGACATTGTAATAAACTGGATGTGGGCTCTTTTTACATAAATCATATTTCTTCTTGCGCTTCCACTTTCTAGTTATGAAAAACTGTACAAACTTGTTTGTTTTATCCTTAACAGGATTAATTTTAACTGAAAGGATCGCTATTGCTCCCAAACAATTGGAAGTTAGATTCACTGCTGATAAGCCGTTTGTATTCTTCATTAGAAATAAACTCTCGAATATACTATTTGCCGGAAAATTGCTAAAAATATAGAAGTCCACAAACATATTTCCCAATATCATAATAATCGAACAGTTTTTATTATCTAGTAAGCACAATCGACTTTTCAACAATTCGCGATAGACACGTATTTCAAAATTTATTTTCGAAGCAATCCCAGGTATGTACTTGAACAAATTTTTACCATTAAAACTGCTGTTCTTCTTCTACTTCTATATAAAATATTTCACATAAAGCCGTATTTGCTATACTGAAATTGTTCAAAACACTCCTTACACTTACATTCAGTCTAATCTTCGCTTCAAGTTGCTAACATTTTTTTTTTGTTTTTTCTTAAATAACATTACTGATTTCTGTTTTATTTGTCCTTAGGAATTATTGCTGTGACTTTCAGCATATCGATTCCCAAACAAGAGCAAGTTAAGTTTATTGCTGATAAACCATTTGTCTTCTTCATTTGGAATAAACAGAAAAGCATAATCTTTTCTGGAAAACTGTTAAAAGTCTAAAGCATCGTCAACGGATAATCTACTACCTATACAAAACTAAATAAAGTATGTTATATTCCAAATTGGTTTCATTGCTGAATGTCTTTCCACTACCTTTTCATCCACATTACGCTACATACTTAATTAAGTATTGTTTTTATTCATATAATGTTGCGCGAAATATGTAAGTCTCCTGCTTTCTGCTACTTTTTACTTCTTCGGGGGATAGTTTAGCATTGAACATAGACTCAAAATTATCATTCTTTGCTTTCTAGTTGCATTTCTTTATTTTTAGTTAAGACCAAGAAAAGCAATATTTATTTTGTTTATCCTTTACAGGATTACTAATTTTCCTACAGAGCGCAATCGTTTCAAAATATGTCGAAACTAAGTTCATTGCTGATAAACCATTTATGTTCCACATAAGGAACAAGTCGGGTGACATGCTATTCGTTGGAAAGTTATCAACAATTTAAAGGAAATCTGTTGAAATAAATGTGTATTATACTCGAATATATAAATATAAATATATAATAATATTTTGTCATGAATTATGTAATTAATCTATTAGGCGATCTTTGGCTTTGCCTGTGAAAGGTCTGCATTAGCCATGGTTTAAAAAATAAGAGGAAAAATAATACATATTAAGACCGCGACCTCTTAGCTCTACGAAACTGGCGACAAAGCTCTTTTTTTTTCTTTTTATTTTACAATACTCTTAATTGCATACAATCTAAAAAATAAAAGTGTGGAAACCTTTTGAAGTTTGTGTATTTTTGATAGGAGCGTATTTTGTTTATTTGTAAAAAGAATCAATCAAAAGGGATTTTAAGTGAGGGCACACACCATTTTAATTTGGTCTTAGATTATTGAGAACATTGCCCAAAATTTCTGGTAAAATGTACCATAAAAAAAACTGATGGCAAAATTCCTTACTAGTTATTTCACTAAAGTTTAATACTGTAAATTACATTTCTTTAGTTATTTCGGTTTCTTTTTATTTATTTTATTTTCTAATGTGACAGTACAGTTTCAGGCCAATGGCCCATAGGTCCTTAAATTTTAAAGAATGTTTCAAAATTAATTTTTATTTTGAAAATTATTGATTTATTACATTAAATTATTGCAAACTACACTGTACGCCGAAAGATGTTTCTGACAGTTCTCGCTGTTAAAAAATGATCATAACCACAAATAAACATTCGGATTTGGACGAATAAAAATTACCAGATGCAAGTTGAGGAATCGAGTAATGAACACGAAAGCCAGCGTGGCTATTCACATGCCCAATGTAATTTGTAAAAATGTTGGAGTTCTGCAAAAGGCAGCCTGTGTCTGTGCAGTGAAGTTGTGTTTTATTTGTATTTTGTTCATTTCAAGGACTATTGGCTCTTTTATTTGAATAGACTGATTCATTTGCTAACTTTGTTGTTTTCTTTGTGACATTTTGTTTGTTCAATATATTGGTATTTGTCTATTCTCTTTTTTCTGTTTTTTTTACGTTAAATTTAACCGTTTTTTGTTTGATGTTACTTGTTGTTTGTGGCTTTGACATAGTACAGTGTTACCATAATCGACAATTAATAATACAAAATTAATGACCAACATCGCAAACCAGCTCTTTTTTGTTTAAAAAAAAATAGCTATACAGAAATGTTTTTCCTTAATAGTATTCTTGTGTCAAACATGAGGCATGTGAGGAATTTGAGGACTCCGAAGAATTCGAATTTATTGCTAATCAACCGTTTTTGTTCGTTATTTGTCAGAGAAGCCCGATTGTTGGTTTTTTGTTAAATATTTATTAAAAGTGAAGAACTTACTCTATGATGCCATTTTGTAAGTACTTCCAGTTTCTTTCATAGAACTTGATGTAAAAAAACGGTTAGCTTTTCAGCGACTGTTTGGCTAGCTGAACTCATTCAACTGAAAACATGAAATTGAAAAAGCTAACTTTATTACTAAAAATATTTAGGCAATATTGTACTATTCGGCAAAAGATGGACGAGTTCATTCTAGTTTGTTAGGCTACATTACCAAAAAATAGGGGACTGGAAATGGGAAGAGAGTCCTTTGGTTTCAGGACTCATTTTTATAGCATTTTAAAAGAATTGTTGACCATATTCTGCACCTCCAACTCGCCAAGCTCAATGCGTAGGTAGAGGTACTCTACGTACCTATTACGGAAACCACTTTTTTAAAAGTTACAGGTCGGTCTGATTTTGTTTTTGCCGGTCGATGTGTGGCAAAGGCGGCTTCAATGCAAATTAGGTGTTGTTTTATTCTTCTACTATCATTACATTATAAGTATCAGTTTATTCTAAGCAAAATTGCTACACAATCTTTTTTATCTTTGGTAGGAATTACATGCAATGGATGGGGCGTAGTCGACTACATACAGGACTTTGAAGAACTTAAGTTTATTGCTAATCAACCGTTTTTATTTGTTATTTGCCACCGTCGTCCGGTGAATGTACTATTTGTTGGGAATTTGTTGAATATTTAAATTTCACTAATATTTCTTTCCAAATGAAGAACGTACCTTTATTTGTAATTTTGTTGTAGTTTCGAAGTATTCGAAAGAAACTTGTATAGCATTGGACAGGGTCATTAAGATTTCCAGCTACTTAGTTAATTCAAGGCATGATTTCAAGAGAACTGACTCCATTTCTATTCAAATATTCAGGAATTACTGAAGGAAACGAAAGCTGAATCAATCAGGTCAAAGTCAAAGGTCTTTTAAGATGGTTTAGTGGATAATTTAGGTAAATCCAATCTGTCAGTCTAGGACTTGAAAATCCAAAATAAATGGAATATAGTTTTTGGATATTTGTACTGTATTTTTAAAGTTTGCAATGTCTATCTAATTATCGCACTTTAATTTCTACAAATTTTAATAAGATCTAAATAAAAACAGTGTTAAAATACAATATTTTTATTTTTTATGTTTGGCAGCAATAATAATGGAAGAAAGGTGCATCGTCTTTTTGGAACAACCAGAAGAAATTAAATTTATTGCCAATAAACCGTTTTTGTACTTTATTGGCAGTAAACAAATGGGTGCACTTTTCGCTGGAAAATTATTAAACCTTTAAATGTGTAGGTATTTTTGCAAAATGACAGGTTTGAACCATAGATGTCCCTTTGTATTACACTGGACAGGGCGATACACTGTAGATTTATTACGAGTATTACTTGATTAACTTGTAAGTACACATCAACAGCGACTAGTAGTGCCAGAAAATAAATATAAGTTTATCAGTACTATGAAAGTCATTAGCAGTAGATATGATGTCGTACCAACAAAGACAAATACAAATTTGATAAGTGACTTTTGCACCACCCTATACTTCTTGGACTCACCAATTTATATCTAATGTCAACTTAACCGTTTGTTGTATGGTTCTAGTAGATACTCTTTATTATTATTTTTTTTTTTCGTTTGCTAAAGCTTTGGTTAAAAAAAAAACCATTTACCCGTTTTCGTAATAGCCATTTTTTGTAAGCGTGTTAAATAGAATACTAATAGAATTTGTGCAACAAAAATAACATTTGAAATTTTTTCTTACCATTTGTAGCAATGACAATGCTTGGACGCTGTGCATTCCTTGGAAGGCCTATGAAAATTCCGAAATTCATTGCAGATAAACCATTTTTATTTTTTATTTTAAATAAAGAAAGAAATATAAAATTTTTTGGAAAACTAATCAAAATTTAAATAAAAAAAAAATATGTACCTATATATATGATTGATGCTTGAATATTTTTTATAATTATGATATTAAGGAGCAACATTCAATCATATTCATGATAGATTGCAGGAACTGCAAAAACATTTCGACGTACAATATAGCACCGTGTTTTAAAGCCTAAAAGCCTGCTTTTTTCAGACTTTTTCATCACTTCACATTTAAACGAAAAACGCAAAATAAAGGAGAAAACGCGTTATTCCATCCTTTAACAATAAGCTGTTCTTCCTACTAGGTCTAGGAAGTTGATGCAAGAATAAACTGTTGGCTTATTTGCAAACATAGGGTACCTCAAAAAGGCTATTGAAACTGTACATGTACTTGTACATATATAAGTAATCTGATGCCTGTATTATGTGTTAAATCGTGCGCACACACCAACATTAAAAAGTAGAGACAATCAGCCTAAAAGTCTGCAAGCATTTGCGATAAAACGACATAATGTGAAATTAAATGTCCCCTAGTTCTTATTACTTATTTGGACTCACAGAGTCGCAGTTTAGTCATGCTCTGAATCAAATACTCCTTCGTCGTGCCAAGTGTGAAAATCAACCACCAAATTAAAGCGCTAATTTTTTTAAGCTGAAACAAATTATTAGGCCAACGCTTTCTTTTCGATTGATAGTGATAGCATGATAATAAGATGCATTTTATAAAATACCTTATGTCTGCTGATTATCATTTTGTACATTACGTTATTAAGTACTCTTTATAGGTAGTCGAAGCCAGATTGACAGATCGCATGAACCGCCATAAAACGTTTGGAAAATATAACTTCGAACCCGATAAATGGCCTTGGCAAAACGTCAAATTCCGTTTTCTGTAGGAAGCTGTCAAACACCTCATTGTCAAATATTTGCCATGGACAATTCGACAAATGTTTTAACGTTTTCTTTAGTTCAGTATTTATCATCACAGTTTGGGAAGGAGTACATTTTCTCACTATCGTAAAACAAATGAAACTATGGTTGAAAACAGTCAATTGAACACTGTCATTTTTAAATTTATATTCTTTTGACAGATAAAGAAGACACATTTAGATGCTTTCCCCGAAATCGAGTCAGATCTCTTAAAATGTTGGTTAATAAACCGTTTTTATTCCTCTTTTTACATGAAGAAAAAAATATTGTTTTCACCGGAAGGCTATTACATTTTTAAGGCATCTTTAGGGGAAATTTTGTAAGTACATACATGTTTTTATAACAACTAGCAGTCAATTGTGGCTTTGCTTACGTTTCTGTTTTCTCACCCGATGCCGGCGGCATGATTTGTTTTATTTTATTGTTTCCTTTCTCTTGTGCTATGAATGCATAAAGTTTTTTTTTACTAAAGTCTTAACTCTGCGACTAACATTTAGATATAAAAAAGCCTCCTAAAATTGATAAAATCGATCTTGCTACCTCTTAGAATGTAGCAAAAAAAAAAACGTCTTATAGAACACTTTTACAAAGTAGGCACGTAAATTTATCGAAAAACGGGTTTTAATAAAAAATGTTCAATATATAAGGGATCACAGATCACATAAAGCTGAAGCAATTAGATAAAAGTCGGCTCACACGGCAATTGTCAAAGAACAGTAAGTTAGCTATTCACGTGACTACCCCACACTTGTTGAGTCCATACTATATAATTAAACTGTAACATTTTTTCCGGCTGTTACGTGTTTGGCCGGGGTAGGTTTTAGAATTAATGTACGAAATTGACTCCCATTTTTACAGTTGCATTGCAAAATGTTGCGAGTAAAAAGTAGAATGTTAAATCGTTATTGTCTATTCAAAAGCGGATATCTAAGAAGAGAGTACTTAATTGTAAACTCCGATTATATAAAAAGAGCAAATTATTATAAGTTATATATAAATAAATAAATAAATAGTTAGTGCAACAAACCCGTGAGGACCCTTGGTCTATATTCTTACAACCACCCTTTTTGTGTGTGTGTGTTTTTAGGGTTCCGTAGCCAAATGGCAAAAAAACGGAACCCTTATGGATTCGTCATGTCTGTCTATCTGTCGGTCCGTCCGTATGTCACAGCCACTTTTTTGCGAAGCTATAAGAACTATACTGTTGAAACTTGGTAAGTAGATGTATTCTGTGAACCGCATTAAGATTTTCACACAAAAATAGAAAACAAAAACAATAAATTTTGGGGGTTCCCCATACTTAGAACTGAAACTCATCAAACCCATACGCGTGGGGTATCTATGGATAGGCCTTCAAAAATGATATTGAGGTTTCTAATATAATTTTTTTCTAAACTGAATAGTTTGTGCTTGAGACACTTCCAAAGTGGTAAAATGCGTAAATATGTAACAAATACTACATATCTTCATCTTCTTCAATTTCGATTTTGCAGTACTCTTTTGGTAATCGAAACAGCGTCTCAACAGCTAGAACACTACAAATAAGTTGACAAATACACTTAGTTATGTTGTTAATTACCAAGTGTTGTGGGTCCTCTGCTTTTTTTTATCGCAATCCATAATATTTCTATTTGCACTTGTCATGGTTTTCTACCAACATTATGTAAATTGTGCACGTTTAATTTGGGTATCCTATAAACATGTCAATATAATTATTGACTACTTGAAGCTAAATATAGTTTACTCGGTTCCGCTCTTTCATTTTGTTTTTAATATTTTTCAGCAGCATTGATTCATCGTCCTCCAGTGCCAGGGCCTCCTCAACCATTGCCGGAAAACTTTTATGCTAACAAATCCTTTTTGTACATAATCTATTCAAATAGAGTTGCTTTATTTTTTGGTCGAATACAAAGCCTATACGACGTTTCGGTAAATTGATCGTGCCTCGGCCATTTTAATACGATTTCGTCATAATTTGCATTTTTCAACAAAAACTAACATTTATGCAGAGATTACATTAAAGTCAATATTAAAAATAAATTTTATTTTATCACTTTATAGCCGTTTTGGTAAAGGCTTATTCCCTAGTGAAAAGCATTGAATTTTCGGCCAGTCATCCATTTGTATACATTATTTGGAATCGTAATGCTGTGCTGTTTTCCGGAGTTTTTCAACAAGCTGTGTAAAATAGAGTTTCAGTAATATTTTCATTCCAATTTGTATTGTATAAAGGTTTTAATAATAAAAAGTACATATGTATAATTAGTAATATAAGAAGCATTAAAAAAATATCGTTTTTTATTTTAATTTATTGTAGAAATTTGGATCTTAGGAAATTCAGCGTATTATTTGCAAACTAATCGTGTGTTCGATGTGACCACTTTCAACAATGCCTACACCGAACTTTTAACATCGGAACGAAATTTATTTGTTGTATAAAATCGGATTATGTATTAATATATATTACTCAAACAAACTCAGTAGCTAGATATAGTCACTGTGCTGTTTCATCTTTTAATATAATAAAATTGTTTCTTTCTTTTTAAAAGGGTGAAATGGCTTAGGTCGATTTTTCACATTTTTCAGTATAGCAATTTTAAACTTTTAATAAATTCGTGTAAAAAACCTACTTTGAGTAGAAGGCTGCAATTTACTTCAGAACTAAGACGTAATTCCAAATGAAATGTTTTTATTTTATTGAGTTAAGTCGTTGTAACAGAAGAAAAAACTGTTTTCCAGAGTAGGTAGAAGCAAAGTGATTACACCAAACTGTAGCTAAAATTTTTCTCATTTCAAATATTTAAAAATACTGTTGTTGGCTTAAAACGACTTAAGCCACGTTACCTTTTGAGTTAAGAACTTAATAGTTATAACTACAACTTTACTTTAAAATTACATCGTCGCATGATCTCTAACTTTAAACTGTAAAATTGCTTTTATAGCGTAAAAAGTCAATAACTTTTTACAGAAAACTAATACGAATTGTTAGGCATGATCTTCTGTATTCCGAGTGCACCTACATTTTTGGAGTGTCTAGGTTATTTCTTGTCCCCACTCTTCTGAAGATCACTGTTAAGGTAAGCCAATGGCACAGTTTCAGTGTATGCTCGCAAGCTAAAACAGTCACAAAACACGTACCACGGATCCCTTTTGATACCATATTGGTGACTAAATCTTTTTGCAACTAGAACTAGAAGATACTTAAATTTTAGCAGTCTGCGTTCAAAGCTGTATACACACAGTTGCAACCGATGAAAATAGTAATGGAATAATAATCTTGAGCATAGGAACCCACACCAAATGTCGATATCGAAGCATGCACCAGTTTCTACCAGTTCATAACATTATGCTGGCATACTTTTAGGCTGATTTCGGTTCAGTGTTTTATTGATCCGATATTCCAAAATTGTCATTTTATGATTATTTCAAGCTCGGTAGTTATTTTCATATTAAGCTTAAGAGTGGAGGAAGGTACACATGAGTCGGGTCTGTAGGTTGTAACTGCAACTAAAATCTGGTTGTGATTCGATTGATAGAAGTTGTCAGCATTTTCGAACAAATGGAGTGTGGATAAAGGTCTCAACTATCCAGTATTCGACGAAATATTCCTGTATGTTCTTGAAGAAAAATATCGATCCTTCAATTTTGCTCAAAAACGGGTTTTTATCCTGCAATAGACCTTCTTAAGAGACAAATTCGAATTGAATGTTTAAAAAAAATTGTATGTTAATAGGCTGCGAATGAAATGTTGGGTGAAAAAATTCAATTATGTATTTGGAGACCGAAAATTTCAACTTCCTTCGTCGAACGAACGCTTTCGCTGCTAGAAACACAGCGAGAGCCGAAGTGAAAGCCTAGCTAAAGTAGAAACTGTAAAAGTCATTCATACGTTTAAAACCAAAACAAAAAGACAGCCACTTAAAATTTTACAAATTTATTAGATCAAATCCGGAGAGGCGTCGGAAATTGGATCGAAGGAAAAATCAAATATACCTACTGGTTTTTTTTTTTTGAAACAAAAAACTTCTGACTAAGCGTTGAAAATAGACGTCGACCTAATAAGATCTATTGTGCCATAGAGCCAGAAAAATGTTTAGGCTATTAGGTTTTCTTCTTTCCTAATAAAGTTAACCATGCTACTAGCAGATGACTTCTTCATTTCTTCGGGGCTCAGAAGCTGATCACTGAAGAAAATCGTCCTTCTGATTCCACGTAGGGCTGGAGACTCACATATTATGTGCTCAGCGGTTTTGTCTTCTACAAGAGACAACCGGCAAAGCGTTAGTTCGATTTATTTTGTTTATCGTAAGCCGTGATGCCCTGTAAGAAACCCAGTTAGGTTTTTGATATCGTGCCTATTCAGATTTAAGACTCTTTTGGCATCTCTGTTGAAAGCACGCATGGCCTGCTTAGACCTGGGATATTCTCCCAATATGAAATACAATTTGTGTGTTTCCATATTTTGATGGCTTAATTTATAAATATACGATTTGAGAGTATAGCAGAAGGGTTTAGGTCCTGTGAAGGGAGTTATAGAGCTGTCCAGTCCGTCAGCTTTCTCGATTCCTCAAAACCCGCATGGCCAGGAATCCACCATAGTTTAGTTTCATTCCTGAGTGTTTGAAGGGCGCTGCAACAGTTTAGTATCAATTTGGAGTCAATGATGGGCGAGCTAAGGTCGTTTATAGCTGCTTGACTGTCTAGCTATGGCTATGGCTAGCGCATTCTTGGATGTTATGAAGTTCTGCCTGGAATACGCTTGGGCTAACCACCTTCGGTATTGAAACATTTTGGTAAGGTCCGTGGAGGACAGCTCCCTCTCCCGTGTCCATTTTGGAACCATACCACTTAAGGCCAATAGAACGGGCTACTACCAAGCCAGCCAAGGCAGTTATTTAAATTAATTTATATACATTATTTATTTATTTATTTATTTATTTATTTATATACATGTACATATATTTATCACGAGGCTTACCCTGTCAAATAAAGAATCAAAAGAAGGCAAAACCCTTACTTTTCTACTTCTGGGAGTTGAACCTGATAACCCTTTCCCAATATTCTGGAAACCAACCTCTGAAACACTGTTTCCAACAATTTTAAAGCAAAACCCGCATAATACTCCGCCCTTAAGGTATATTTTAAGCAGAAGTGATGAAGAACCCCTTATACTTCTTTGGATAGATGATCCTTCAAGAAGTGATAACCGAATAAAATCGAAAGTCGAAGATAGCGAGCACACTAAGAACCGCCTAATAAGTTTGTACAATTTTAACTTTAAGAAAACCCTAGGTTACAGTTGCAATCTTTTCCGATAGATCGAATATCGCTGTCGTAATATGTTTAAATGACCTGAATATACTCTGTCCCTTGCAAGCCTGACTTAAAATGTGAAAACACAGAAGAATTTACTTCTGACATTATAACTACGGCTACCGCAAATGAGATCGGTCGCTCTTACGGAAAGGTTTTTTTTTTTTAAATATTCTTAAAGAAAACAGAGAGTCTTGCCATGTCAAAGAAAACATAAAACGTTAAAATGCCAATTGATTTGACGTATTCGTAAGAAAGACATTTGACTAACATGTTTTTTCTGTTGTAACATCTTTGATGTCACTGTTTCTGAATTATCGGATTTGCATGGTTTACTTGAATATATAAATCTTACAGAGTAGCACAAAGATCCACAGTACCTATACCTACCTATATATAGTAAGTTACCAAGTCTATGCTAAAGTTCCGAAATTATTGAACATTTTTGGAACACTCGATTGCGACTTATTGTCATAGAACTGCGATTTCAGGAAAACCCTGATGTACCTTTCTGTTCCTCGGAAACGAAAGATGGGACAATTTTGTAGCGATGTCCCGGTTATGCTATCGGGGAACTTTCTGCAGAGCCATTGCATCCACTTTGTAGCTGTAAGTAGGAACGTTCCTCTTGCAGATGCATAAAAAATAGCTGGTGTTATTACCATTGGAATCATTGTGCCAACCTTTAGTATAAAAGTCAGGCGTCACTATAAAAATAACCCAGGCATAGTCATTTAACTAGAGCTGCAACATTAAAGGTCGAAGAACAGCAATTTCATATTTTATACTTTTAAGGAAAATGCCTGGTTGATTTAAGTTAATTTTATTTGTTGATATAAAGTTAATTTATGTAACCTAATGGCTGGGAGTAAGAAATCATCTCTTAGCAAAGGTATTTCTCAATCAAATCAATTTTTAAGAGGTTACAATTCATTTTTATGTTCGCGTAAGATAAATCCCTATCTGAACTCACATATTTTTCTCTCTTGCTCAACAGGTATCCAAATAATGTCAGCAATGGCGCGACGTTTCCGTCGAAAGCAATTCAAGGTCACACATCCCTTCATTTTCATCATCAAGTCGAAAAAGAACATTCCGTTCTTTGAGGGTACCCTTCGCAAGCCACCAGGACCAATTTCTAAGAAGCCAAATCCATTTCGAAGACATCGCAATCATTAGTACCAGCTTATCAGCTGAGAAACAATGTAAAGGAAACCAAATATGTACCAAATAATAAATACTTTTGTACGCTTTTATAGTCTGCCTCTTTTATTTACAAGAATTTTTAATTAAATTTACATACGCATACAAAAATGAATATTAACTCTACCCATCTCTGTGAAATTATTAGACGACTTTTGTCAAATATTTAACAATGTAGGTACCAGCAAAGGACTTCTTCTCTATTTCACAGACATCTCTCTCTAATTGAGTGCTTTTCTCAGCCAAAAGGATCGGAATGAGGAATGTGTGAGAAAACTCTTTACAAATATTTAAAGCACATATTAAAAAAAGGAAAAGAAGAAAAATCACATTCAAAATAAGGATAAAACAAAGAAAGACGACATGAAGAAGACGAGTTTTCTCCGATGTGCGATGCCATGACATAAAATATGAAAATGCGAAAACTGAAAATCTCATAACGTCTATACAAATATGTTTTTGCTGTTTTCGAAGGGAAACACCCTGGGGGGACGTTTCACGTTCGGTATACATTCTTTTCAACTAGTGTTTCAACTTTAGGAGAAATAAGGAAATGCCTGGCGCTGCTATTCATGGCATATGAAGTTTTGTTCGCTGAGGAATTAACTTTAAAGTGATTATTTCATTGTATACCTTCAGTTGGATGGGGAGAAACACTTTTAGGGGTTATTAGAAGCGCGATTTGGTACAAAAGGTTTGTGCTCATATAATTCCTGGTTTTAGCAGTCGGTTCATATTCTATTTTGGAAATTCACAATGGCGACATTTTTCATACGAAATTCGTGGTTCTTTGCTTCAGAAAATTGAAGACCCGGATTATAAGTACTGTTCAAATGCATTCAAATGTCACACACACGCAGTGAGAAATATTATAAGGTAGTACTGTAGGCAAAAATGGGGAGTATTTTGAAAAAAATAGTAGTACAGACATTTTTAAATCTTCAAAAATAAATGTGAGTACAGCATTTTTTTTAACTTTATATAAAAAAAAAAATTCGGTTGAAAAAAAACAAAGCATAAGTACATAAATTATTAATTCTAATTGTTAACAAAATTATGTTAGTAAATATATTTTCAATTATAAAAAATCTGTATGGCAGATAATAATTTGATTTGTTTGGTCAATAAAACTATCTACAGGAGATTTTTTAAATATAAGAAAAATATGAGAACAAACATGGTTATTTATTTACCTCTTTTCGATATCATTAAGATCGATTTTATGTGTACATTTTTCTTAAAGAACTTATAAAGGTTTGGTCAAAGTGTTTTTGTTTTTAACCACCCATTCTGCATTGACAATTCGGTAAGTAACAGAAAATCGGCCGAAGTTGGGGTTCTCAGTATGATTTGTCTATGCACAAAAACAAAAACAAACTAGAAAGAGGTTAATTCTCTTTTAGAAGACAGTTTTGCTGCCAAATTTAAAGTGAATTAAAATTAAATTTATTAAGGTTGAAATTACACTTTGCTGCAAGTGTAAGACATTTTATGTATTTAAAGAAAATAGGAGTACGAATGTGAAAGTAAGGAGTACGTAGGTGTGGAAAGTAGTACAATACTCATATGGGAGTACTTTCGGCAACACTGCACACGCACCTCCTGGACAGCGTTACCAAGTCAGTGCTTTCAGTGTCAATTTATTGTCGAAAAAGTAGATTTAGCGCTTCGGCGTTTTTTTAGAGTTAAAAAAAATATTTTAGTGTTTTTTTAACGCTGTCGCTGCACACCGCCTTTTTATATTTCTTTGAATGCAGCCATCCTTTTATACCAGTTCATTTCTCTTGAAATGTAATGCGTTCTTCTGTTTGCTGTTTTGCTAATTTATGTATTGTATTTACTCACCTTAAAATTGCCATGTTTGCAACATTCAAATGGAGATGTGGAAAGGGTTGAGTTTAATCAAAAATAAACGAAGTAATAAAATGAGTTTTGATATGCTCTATGGTCTATGCAATTACATATATCAATTCGTTTTGGATTGCAGAGAAACAAACAATATTGTAGCACTTACACCATTCCTGAAAATGTAATTTCCAAAATCGGTACTTTGCAGGCATGTACCACAGGGGTCATTTTTTTAATTTTTATTGAAGTATTTATTTTTATTTTACTGTGCAATAAAACTGAATAAAAATGAATAAACTTTTGTTGTTGTTTCTTTTTAATTTTATTTGTTTTTAATCTGCTTTCGAGCTGTTTAAAAAAAAAAATCAATTTTAAAAACGGTGCTCAAACGCCAGCATGACTTGGCAACGCTGCTCCTGGAGTCAGCACAGGGTTCGGACTCTTGAAATCGTATTTCGAAGTAGATGTAAAGAAAAAGCGAAGTAGAACTACATTTTTTGAAGTAGATTTTTAGATATGAATATTTTTCTATTTTGCAAAAAAAATGTTAGGTACCTACTTCAAAAGAAAAAAAGGGGGGAACAACAATTGCACATTTATTACTATGACAAAAAATTAATATACATGTACATTTACATAACATTGGGTTTTTTTAATATTTTAGAATCCATTGCATTTCTTAAATATTTTTTTTATATAGCGAAAAAATGAATTTAAAACAAATTCACCATCAAAAAATTTATATTGCTTTAAGAAATTGAATAAATTAAGCTGTGGAACTTATAGATACATCTTTCCGATTTTCCAAAAAATCAGAACATTCGATTTTCAACTGTTTTTACATTTTATCTATTTCGGAATTTATTTTTTACTAAATTCATTTCGGAGAATTTTCTTTCGGCCGCTGCACTACTGTGCGGTAAAATAGCTAAGGTTAACATGTACTCTGATAAATTCTTAAACATGAATTCTTTGACAGTATTTTTATGCTCCGTTAAGGAAACCCAACGTTTTACTACTTTGAAAATAAAAACAACTTTTACGTTTTATTTGCATATTGCATGTGCTGTGGACGGATTTGATTAGCTTTTGCCAATTTAAATTCAATTGCAAAACACCCTGCCATCCTTTTTTTTCTAATATTTTTACTCGTCGGCAAACAAAATAAGAAAAAACAACACAAGAGAAAGACGAACTTTTGTTGGGTAGCGTGAAAGAGATAACCTGCGAGCTTTAAGTTTATTTCAAAAATCAAATCTTCGATTATCAGTGCTGGCACATGATTATTCTCTGATTGATCTATAGGGAAAAAATCGAAGTAGTTTATTTAACCAAGCGGAGTGACGAAGTAGTTCTACTCCGATAGGAGTAAAGTCCGAACCCTGGTCAGCAACTGCAGTTGAAAAACAACGTTCACTCTTCCCCTACACTCAATTAAACAGTCGGAGTTTTTTTTTCGAACCATTCAGTCTTGAGCTGTTGAATTGTTCATGGAGAACTACCAAAAATCTCTGTATACCAAAAGGCGACAACATCTTCTAACACTTCCAACATGCGCTCACTTCAAATGTCAAATCTCAATTACCCGCAAATGAGTGTGCACAATAAAGTCGCAAAAAAACACCATCACAGACAGCATCACTTAATTATCCCCTTGTTGGAGTGGCCCATCAGTCATGAGAGTCACAGATGACTCTATCGCCTAGATACCACTCACTGGATGTGTGAGTGGAGCGCATCGCACACAATCCCCCAGACAAACTTGTATACGTCAGAGGATAAACAAAACATCGTGCGAGACATGCATCCCAAAAATTGCATCTCTCCCGTATAACAGCCAGCGCAAGCAGCAGCATCCCGCCGCTTTTCTACACCACTGGCTGTGCGGTGCAATAAAAAACAAAACTGGGTGCTAGTGTCAAAGGCCCTCGAGTGATTGCAGGATAATTGCAGCACAGCGAGCCATGAGAACAACACCAGATTCCGCTCGGCACACACAACACACACAACACAACACCATCCGAATTCCAGATGCGCCCATGAAAGAGCGGCGCACTAATTTGCAACACAACTATCAGATAATCCGCTATTTTGTCCACAGTCGTTGGTTGAATCGCCATCGTCGCTGCGGCTGCCACCTCGCGCGCGTCGTACACCAGAAATCCTGGTCTATCATTTGCCTCCTCGGTGCTCGGTGTATCGGGTCGGAGAATAGTTCAGGCGAGCAAAGTCAACAAACGGTGAGAGTGTATACGGGCACAAGCTCTTGCCGCCACCAGCTTATGCGACCGGGACTGGATTATATTTTTGTCTGGATCTGGTTGTTTTGTTGGCCCCCACTCTGAGTGCGAGAAGATAAAACTCAGGAAATGACCTGCGCCCAACACCCCAGCTGCCAGATGCAATGCGATACCGAGATTATTGATGGGCTTTTAATTACACCAAAGCAATGCGATGGCGGTGTGCGCGGGCTGTCGGTGCATGTTTAGTGCGGTTTCCCAGCGGAAATTCTCGGATTCGGTTGGCGGTTTCAAGAACATCATCAGTTGACCCAACTGTATGCATAACAAACGCTTTTGGGGTTGCTGGGTGTAATGTGCGACGCTCATAACTGCGAACGATAAGCCGTAAACGATGTGTAAGTTGCTCGCCTAATGGCGGACTATAATTATGAGCGGGCAAAAAAAGTTTCTGTTTGTTAAGAGGGAAATTCTTCGACTCTAATCGGAAGTGGACTGGCACATTCGCTGAATGGCAAAGGGGGTTAATTATCTTAGCACTTGGATAATGAGTTTGATATGGGCAATGTGTGCGCGGAATGTGGCTCAAGTTGATACTACTGGCAGGCACTTTGATTTGGCAAGTAGTTTTTTTGCTAGCTGATTTTTTACATGCGTTCACACTGTAAGTTTGAAGTTGTCAAGTCGCTAATGAAAGACCCTTTAGCTAGTTAGTTTTAGGTGCTTGTCGGGAAGGAAAACACTGATCCACCCAGTTTTATATTGTATACCACTGAAAAAGAGGGTAATAAAGGGTGATTTTTTAGCTGGTTTGGTTTTGGCAACACTGGTTTTGACAGCTGACGTGTGTTTAGTACCTTGTGTCACTGTCAAACAGCTTCAGTTTGGTTTGCAATTTAACCATGGATCGTCTTACAAATGAACAACGATTGAAAATTATTGAATTTTACTATCAAAATTCGTGCTCGGTTCGAAATGTTCATCGCGCGCTGCTTCCATTTTATGATCGGCATTCTCGACCTTCTGAGCAGTCTATTCGGAAGATTGTGACCAAATTTCGCACCAAATTTACTTTGTTGGACATTAAACCACCAACACGTTTACGTACTGTGCGTAGTGAAGAAAATATTGCGGCCGTATCAGCTAGTGTGACAGAAGACCGCGAAATGTCGATTCGGCGCCGTTCCCAGCAGTTAGGCCTTTGTTACAGCACTACGTGGAAAATTTTGCGGAAGGATTTGGGCGTAAAGCCTTTTAAGATACAGCTGGTGCAAGAACTAAAGCCAGCCGACCTACCACAACGCCGAATTTTTGGTGAATGGGCTCTTGGAAAGCTGGCCGAGGATCCGCTTTTTTATCGAAAAATTGTGTTCAGCGATGAGGCTCATTTTTGGTTGAATGGGTACGTAAATAAGCAAAATTGCCGCATTTGGAGTGAAGATCAGCCAGAAGCATTGCAACAGCTACCAATGCATCCCGAAAAAGCCACTGTTTGGTGCGGTTTATGGGCCGGCGGCATTATTGGGCCATATTTCTTCAAAGATGATGCGAATCGCAGCGTTACTGTCAATGGTGAACGCTACCGAGCGATGATAACAAACTTTTTTTTGCCCGAAATGGAAGTTCTTGACTTGCATGATATGTGGTTTCAACAAGACGGTGCCACATGCCACACAGCACGCGAAACAATGG
Organism: Cheilosia variabilis; assembly: GCA_951230905.1. NCBI lineage: Eukaryota > Metazoa > Arthropoda > Insecta > Diptera > Syrphidae > Cheilosia > Cheilosia variabilis. The sequence continues at coordinate 19,729,235 of OX579679.1, read as the reverse complement.
CGCAATTGCGAGGCGAGTTTGGTGAACAGTTAATTTCACGTTTCGGGCCGGTCAATTGGCCGCCTAGATCGTGCGATTTGACACCATAAGATTATTTTTTGTGGGGGTATGCCAAGGCTAATGTGTATAGGGACAAGCCCGCTTCGATTGACGCACTGGAAGCCAACATCCATGCATTCATTCGTGAGATACCGGCCGATATGTGTGAAAGAGTATGCCAAAATTGGACTCAGCGGATGGGCTACCTGAGACGCAGCCGCGGTCAACATTTGCATGAAATTATCTTTAAACATTAAATTGCAAGGTTCAAACTATCGATTCAAATAAATATTTCATTCATTTTTTCGAATTTTTTGTGTTTTTTTTTTAAAAAAGTTCTAAACCTCTTAAAAAATCACCCTTTATAAAGGGTTTTCCAATAAGAGATGTTATTGTGAATGACCCGCTATTTCGGTAGCTGTCACTTTTGAAGCTTTTATTCTTTGACATTTGACAAGTAGAAACTACGCCATTACTAAAAATGGAACGATACACGCTTCAACAACGCATTGAAATTATTAAAATTCACTACAAAAATGGTGAAAATCTTGCAGTCATAGTTCGCAACAGCAGTTACAGTGAATGGATTGTGCTATCGAGAGATGATTAATGATTTTTTATTTTTATGGTCGGAGTTGGATGGTATTGATCTGGACAACGTTTACTTTCAACAAGACGGCGCTACGTGCCACACAAGCAACGAAACCATTGCTCTTTTACGGGAAAAGTTTCCGGATCGTGTTATCTCTCGAAGAGGTGATCACAATTGGCCACCGAGATCTTGTGATTTAACACCTTGCGACTTCTTCCTTTGGGGCCACGTGAAAGATAAGGTCTACGCCAACAGCCCAGCGTCGATTCAAGACCTCAAAGATAACATTCGTGAGGCTATCGAGGACATAGGGCAGCCACTTTGCGATTTGGTTATGGAAAATTTCATGAAAAGGATATGGTCCTGTATGCGTGCTCGTGGTGGCCATTTGGCTGATGTTATTTTTCATTATTAACGGCATATCTTCCTCTTTATTATGAAATAAACATCCGATCATTTATCTCAAAAAATTTCATTTTTCTTTGAATACCAAAATAACACCTCTTATTGGATATATAATTCCCCATTCAAAGTCGAAACTAACCTTACAAATCGTCCATTATTAGACCCATCATCGTCATATTTGAAATCACACCTAGAGAGTAATGGCAGTAATGGATAGAAGACTCCTTCTCCTCTTCTTCTGCTTCTGTTGAAGTCATTGTTTGGCAAGGCCACGTGCCTTAGAGATATAGGAACTTTTTAAGACGTGGGAGTTCCTTGTTATTTTTTTTTTTTTTTTTTCAAATTTCAAGCAAAATACGCGAAGAAATGTCTCAAGATCTTTGAATTTTTCTTCCAGCTATGGTTTGTTTTGCTGCATATAGGTTCAAGCTGGCTTACTCGCTGTAAGGGCGTACCTAACAGCTAACGAGCAATCCATCGCCGAATATACAAGAAGCTTAGAAGTGGATATAGGTGTGGGTCTGACATCTTCTCCGAACCGTCTCCGAGCCGGCACATCGAAATCGGTATACGCCTTCCGGATCATCAAAGCGGCGTCGTTGGCTAGTGACCGAACAGCTAAATTGAGATGCTTTCCCAGAAGCAGACTTTGTATATCCCACCTTTTGTATCTAAAACCAGGGAGCTAAAATTTATGACGGCACAAAACTGAAACAGAAATAATATCATAGTTCGTGAAATTATGTCAAGGGGAGCTCAAGGTTCTTGGAAGACAGCACTCTGCTGGACATGACGGCATTCCAGGCTGGATAATTGCTTGAGTGAATATCCTTCAGAAAATAGAAAAAAAGCAAGCAGTAAATGCCTTTCTATGGACACTAGTCTCATCACAGAAAATGATGGCAGGAGTAAAGGATTCATGCGAAAGAATACCTCCTTTCGTCTTCGTAGAAATCATTACTGGCCACAATGCTTGAAGTTCACCATGAGAAAAAGGCGCTGGGCGGAAGTAGAACTTTGCAGAAGCTGTATGTTGAAGAGGGCGTTCACAACCACTCCAATATACATCGTGGAAAAATTCATTGGAAGGTAGATACTTCTTTCAGGGTTTTCACGAACACACGCAACGGACAAGTTGATGAACTTTATCAAATCGTTATAGTGTCGTCTTAGCCCATTTGTATGAAGTACGGTTACTGTGGCAAGAGGAAGTCTTACTCCCCCAAATAGGTAGTACAATCAATGTTGCTTTTTTTTAAAGTGTAACAAATTTTTTCAAAAAGTGTAACAAATGGAAAAAAAATGTAACAAACTGAAAAAAAAATGTTTACTTTATAATTTTTCAAAAAAAAAAAACGCTCTTAATTGACCTAGGTACCTGTCCATTTTGTGTTTAACAAATAAAAAAAAGCAAAAAAAGAAACAAAATTATGGACCATCGAGGTAGATTTCAATTTCTATTTCACAAACTTTATTTACCACGAGATGTAGAACATTGTCAACGGCGACGCGGCGAGACAGAAAAATATTGTTGTATTTTCTCGTTCCCTCCCATTCCCATTCTCACTCGCAGTTTGACGTTTTGCATAACTTCTGCTCTGTGTAAACAAATAAATGCATGGACAGAAATTGGTAGAAGTTTGTTCGAAAGAAAAAAGTGCTGCCAGTTCAACTTTCAATATTTTTTAACGAGACAAACAAAAAAAGATTTTAATGGGAAAAAGTGTAACAAAGCGAAAAAAAAGTAGCATTGTAACAAAATTATAAAATAATTAAAAAATGTAACACTTTTGTTACACTTGTATCATTGTGGCAACGCTGAATACAATGGACAAGTATTAAACACAAACTGCTACTAAATAGACCGCAGGTGAAAACGTTGAAAAGTGTTCGTGTCGCACGAATGATTTTGCTTTAAGTTGCAGAAGTAAATCGTTCGTGCACACGAAAACGTTTAAACGTTTGCCCTACAGAATGCCGACCCTGATTTTATCTTTGAAAGAAAGTCCTCTCTCTCTCGATTTTAATTTTTCGCTACAGGCAAATACTTTTTTGATCTAAGCTGTCTTTAGCTGATTCTAATTTCGGAACGCGGTATTTCCCCTCCACATTTTAATAATTTTATGTTACCTTCGTACCCTTACAGACTAGAAGCTCTTAAAAAAGAACTCCAAGAGCATGCGCATGCATTCTCAGAAATGCTACCACCAAAGTGCTAGGTCTTACCCCTTACTTAGGATTGATCAATTCATCTGTAAAATATGGCTCAACAAATAAAACCAATGATAGGAACCATACATCGAATTAAACATTGCAAGGGTTCTGAATATAGAACACAATTTTATCTGGTATATTGTTGAAGCGCCTGAAACCGTAAGCCCGTCGTCGTCGAGATTCGACAAACTCTTCACTCTATCCCAGATAATAAGGAGGTCCCATCACCATCAATACTCATCGAATCTAAGACCGCGTCAGATAAACTGAGTAAAGATGAGCTTACAGAGCCATTTCTTCTACTGCAAAACTTATTCGCTGATAGACCCCACTGAAACCTTTCGGGCAATTGGGATGTCAATCAAGCTGACGCACCAATTAGTTCGTCGAAGTTAAATTCGTAGAATAAACTGTTCAGCAAGGCCTCACGGAAAGAATTGAAAATCACCAATTGCAAAATTTTGAGTTGCAATTTACGATTTATACATATTTGTCGCAAATCACAACGAAGTTTTCATGGATTGATACAGAAATTGGTAATTTGACATTGAAAACGGCGGAGAATACCAAATTCTGTTTGTTGTAATTTACGATTAGAAGTATCAATTCGAGCTTCTTTTATTTGTCGTGATTTGCGAGATTGTTCGGCGCAATTTACCACTCTAATAGGTCAATTTCTCAAACACCACTTCACAATCTCAAATTGCGAAAAATATTTGGTGATTTACCATCACTGAATGATGAATCAATAAAATCTTGTAATAATTTAACACATGAAACTGAAAACGTATATTGACGTAGAGAAGTCGTAAATTGCAAAATATTTTTTGTAATTTCCATGGAATCAACTATGTGTGGATTTTTTTTATGCACAGTTCATAGTCCATGTACCTATCGAAATCCTTTTAAGTCCTTCCTTTTTATGGATAAATGTATGTATGTGGTATTGCTAGACAGCTGCAATCATGAAGCCAAATCTTCATTGTGCACATTGCGTTGCGGTGCAGAGACAGGCAGTCGGTATTCAATCTTTGTTTAAAGCAGTCGGGTTAAAGTTGTTTAAATTTAAATATAACTAATTCGTATGGATAGTGAGTGTCCTACTAATTATAAAGCATTTTGGAATACATTTTGTAAGTACCTATTGAATTCCAAAAACCCTGAAGTACCTATGCATATAAATCTGTATTTTTTTCAGAAGTTAAATCTTACTACCTATTAGAAAAGAAGTATCAATTGGAAGGTATTCTAAAATATGTAATTGAAAAGAATTGTAAAGGTTCGTATTAATGTCAAGTTCATCTAAATATTTTTTTTGTATTTTAAATTTCATCATAGACCGAAAAACCACCCCAGACAAATCCCGTTGTCTCCGGACGATATGGCGCCGTATGATTTTCTTGGATATCAGGAGGAATACGAAAATAACCTAATTAATAAAACTATGAACTTTGATTCGTAAATCACAAGATATAAGTTGCAAATTGAGAATAAAGTTTTATAATTTCACGACAAAACATTTTCAATTTAATACGGCGATTCCTCAAATCACTACTCAAGAAACGTAAATTGCAAAATACGAATTGCAAATTGATAAAAAGAAATTTCAATTTACCACAAAGAATTTGTAAATTGCAACTACTGAAGTAGTAAATCTACTCCTGTTAGTTCGCAAATCAACACTATTGAGTTGCAATTCAAGACTAAATGGTTGTAATTTGGTAAGGGAGGAAATCGTATTTTACAACAGAAAAGTGGTAATTTACGAATTGTTTTTGCAATTTACAATCCATGTAATATCAAATTGATAAATATTTGTGTCAAATTGCGATCGGTTATGGCAATATCTATTTCTCGTTTGATCGCATTATTGATACTGAAAAGTGTTGATTCACGACTTTTGAGGGTCAATATCTTCACTTCGTACAATTTCTAGAATTGCGAATAAAAAGTTGTGAATTAGTAAATCCTTAGCTAAGCTCTAAAACTAGACAAACTTTTCGTGATTCTGCGCTTATTTTTCTTGATTTGATCTTAAAATTCTTTCCGTGCTATAGAGAGTGGAAGAATGGTACCAGAAGGCTGTATAAAGGACGTATCCGTTCCGTTCTAAGCAACAGTAGCTCGGCCTTCTTAAAGTCAGACGAACGCGCACTTGGAATTTAAAAAAAGAAGCTTTAGTTATGGTTCAGCTTTTGACCGTCTGATTTTACATCGAACTGTATCACCGACTTAGTTTAACAGATCCGGACGTACAACCTTTAAATGGCTGGTCCTTAATGTAGATCGGCCTAGATACCAATGGTCTAACGAATCTCCTACTGTGCAAGAAGCTGTTGAATTTGAGTTCTTGCTCATAAATCTAAATTTCACCCACCTAACAATGTCCTTTTAAAAAAACTGAATTCCAAGTTTTACAGTAGAAGAAAACTTGGAATCAATAGGCCAGTCCAGAGCTGACTTAGCGTAATCGCAAAGCAAATGCGAATGCGAGACGCCTTTTGCGGCTGATTGTAGGAGAAGAACGTATACAAATTATGGGAACTTTAGGATTTCCATAATAAAATATTTTATCGCCATTGGCACTTCATTAAACTCATGAACATTATGAATTCTGAGCGAAAACCCCTTGGGCAATTTTTTTTTTGTCCTCACCACATCCAGAATGAATCGTCTTCTGTTGTGCCACGGTGTATATGGTGATAGTCGGGCTTGGGGTGGTTTTGTCAACGGCTCGTCTTGCACCCATCACAGTCAGTTTCAGTGGTTGTATACTTGATACATTGTTATCCACCAACGCAGATATTCTTTTTTTTACTGGACCGCAGTTGGCCCGCAGCTGTTTTGTCTTCTTCGTTTTTCGGGTGTTGTAGTGGCTGAGTACCATCCTTCAACTAGCATCCGATATTATTTTTGCTTAATTTCCTTGAGAAAGGATTTTCTTTTAATTTTTCCTTTTTCGTCGTGTTATTTATTTTGATTATCATAATTTTTCTTTTCTTTTTTTGTTGTTACTTTTCGTATGGGAGCGTGTATTTTTTTCTTCGTGTCCTCGCTTGTGCTGTGTGTTCCTTGTGCATTTTGCATTCCATGCATACTAATAATGTTGTTACGGCGGAAGCGTATTTGCATATCTTGCAAAAGGAAGTGCGGTAGAATGTGCAGCAAATAGAGTCAAGGTGGTAACGCTGAGAGGATTATCTCAGGTGGCGGCGATATAGCGGATGGCTTTCTTATTTCATTGCATATATTTTATAGGAAGACATTTATTTGAATATTGAATACGTGTAGGTAGGTGCGCTGAGAACGTATTCATTGTGTTTGAAAAATGCGTTTCCATTAGCTTTTTAGTCCTGGGAGCCATTAATTCTGCGAAAACAGCATAATACATTTTCAGGAGATGCGGTTGAAGGATGAATAAATCATGAAGACGGTGGGATTATTGCTAAGTGTTCGGGAAAGTGTGTCGCACTTTACACACGGGTTGTCGACTTTTGGAAAAGGACCGATTTAAAAAGGTTCACACGCTGTAAGTATATTTTAAAAAAGAGTTTGGTATAAATTGTGGACAAACGTTTTTGGACCGTCAAAACGAGAGCAGAGATATATTCTTGAGACTTCATAGATCCCAAAAACGCAGACAGAAAATAAACTTTTTGGGAGTGAATGAGTTTTCTTTGAACGATGAACCCCGGAGAATTGGCACGGCTTGTGGCTACTAGCTGTCCCCAGAGACTGTCCAAATATTTACCGATCAAGTCTTCCTAAGCAAGCACATCGCCATCATAAAGTGCAGAGAACCAACAGTCTACTACCACCTCGACCCCGATATGCTGTGTTTCACCTACCAGATGACAGTAACGAGATCGCTTGTTCTATAAGGAGTGTCAAAAGGGACATGCAGGCAAGAAAAAGGTACATAAATCCTTGATTTAAACCAAAAATAGAGCTGCTGGGAAGAGGCCCGCAAGCCCGAAACGGACAAAAGAGGAGGAACACGATTCCAAGTAGATCCTGCTTTGAAATGCTATTATGAAGAGGCCTAAAGTTCTAAAGTTTTATTAAAAAATAAAAATAAAATCCAGCGCCCAAACAAAATCCTGCGACTCAATGTCAGATGAGGCAGGAGTATGTCCAGTACCGTGGCGGATAGAATCATCTGCTTAACCTGATCGAAGGTATAGTTCTTCCATTCACCCTACAAGCACGAAGTGAGAATAATCGTAGCAAGCCTATCAAAGCTGCTGAAGCCTGTTCGTCTGAGCCGTATTTTCCTTTAATCAGGAAGAGATGTTTAGTAGGGAGCTTAGAAAAATTAAAAAAATTGTATGTCCGATGAATGGAACGTAAGCTTCTTCTAAGGAGATACTCTGAACTATGCCAACTACAGAGGTACAAGTCTCTTGAAGATTTGACTGAAAATCATGCTGTTTTAGCCTAAAACATTTCGCCAATTAGCTGATGAGTCCACATAACTGTGGTGTTAGCCATATTTTTGCCATTGTGCGTATACTCCGGCAAATCTTGGAAAAAACTGCAGCTATTCCAGAGCGGCATTAGTAAATATGGCACCTCTTTATTGCGTTAACGTGCTTTGGAGATGGATATTTAATGAAGAACTGCGCAACGACATCGATCAGTAAGTCGTCTACGATGTCGACGAAGATGGACACAAAAGTCTTTGACTGAAACCCAGATGTAAATCGCTGTAGAGACAGATTTTGCTTTATAGGGGCGCCCACAAGTGGAAAGTGATCTCAATCAACTTGGAGTGAGTAACTGGCGGCAGTAAGTGGAGAGGCATTAAATCACACGCATACTTTGTAGTAGTTAGCAACTCGTCACTGGAGATCAAGCAAAGAATCACTCCCGCCAGTCGCTATTTCATCGGGTTGAGATTGCGTTTAGGAAAAGCCATTAGAAAGGTTTTTTGTTGCGCATCACTTTTTTTATTAAGACCGACTTCAAAACAAGGCTTCGAATATGAACCATCGATCACTTACGATATTCATTCAGCTGAGAAAAAAGACAAAGAGGCTCTATTTTTCCTAAGACCTCAACCATGCCTAGCCTTTCCTCCAGTTACATTTAAAAAACAGCTATTTCGACTTTAATAGGTTAGGCCAAGCAGAGTAGAATGTTCGACATCACAGAAAGAATTGAAAATCACCAATTGCAAAATTTTGAGTTGCAGTTTACGAATTATATATTTCTCGCAAATCACAACGAAGTTTTCATGGATTGATACAAAAATTCGTAATTTGACATTGAAAACGGCGGAGAATACAAAATTCGGTTGAAATTTACGATTATAAGTATCAATTCGAGCTTCTTTTATTTGTAGTGATTTGCGAGATTGTTTGGCGGAATTTACCACTCCAAGTTCAATTTCTTAAACACCACTTTACAATCTGAAATTGCAAAAAATATTTGGTGATTTACCAACACAGAATGATGAATCAATAAAACCTTATAATAATTTAACCCATGTTAATTGAAATCATAAATTGACGTAGAGAAATCTTAAATTACAAAATATTTTTTGTAATTTCCCGGGAATCAACTAACTGATGTGTGGAATCTTTTTATGCACAGTTCATAGTCCATGTACCTATCGAAATCCGTTTAAATCCTTTTTCTTTGTGGATGAATGTACGTATGTGGTATTGCTAGACGGCTGCAATCATGAAGCCAAATCTCCATTGTGCACATTGCGTGTCGGTGTAGAGACAGGCAGTCGGTATTCAATCTTTGCTCAAAGCAGTCGGGTTTAAGTGGTTTTAGAATAACTAATTCGTAGTGATAGTCAGTATACTAACCAACGGAGTAAAATGCATTCTGGAATCTATTTTGTAAGTACCTATTGAATAATTAAAAAAAAAGCTGAAGTATGTACCATATAAATCTGTATTTTTTTTTTCAGAATCTCGCTATAATTAGAAAAGAAGAATAAATTGAAATGGACTCTAAAATATCAAAGGGGTTCAAAAATATGTAATCCCAAAGGTTTGTTAAGGTTTTAATTATTGGCAAGTTCTTCTAAATAATTTGTATGTATTTTAAATTGCAGCGTAGACAGAAAAACTACCCCGGACAATTCCCGTTGGCTTCGGACGATATGGCGTCGTATGATTCTCACGGATATCAGGAGGAAAACAAATTATAAAATAATACAGCTATGAATTCTGATTTGTAAATCACAAGATATAAGTTGCAAATTGAGAATAAAGTTTTCTAATTTCACGATAAAACATTTTCAATTTAATACGGTGAGGTGATGCCTCAAATTACCACTCGAGAATCGTAAATTGCAAAATAATAATTGCAAAATGATAAAAATAAGTTGCAATTTACGACTCAGAATTTGTAAATTGCAAGTAGTAAATCTACTCCTGTTAGTTCACAAATCAGCACTATTGAGTTGCCATTCAAGACTAAATGGTTGTAATTTGCTAAGGGAGGAAATCGTGATTTACAATAGAAAAGTGGTAATTTACGAATTGTTTTGCAATTTACAATCCATGTAATATCAAATTGATAACTATTTGTGTCAAATTGCGGTCGGTTATGGCAATATGTATTTCTCTTTTGATCGCATTATTGATAATAAAAAGTGTTGATTCACGACTTTTGAGGGTCAATATCTTCACTTCGCTCAATTTCTAGAATTGCGAATAAAAAGCCGTGAATTAGAAAGTCCTTAGCTAAGCTCTAAAACTAGACGAACTTTTCGTGATTCTGCGCTTATTTTTCTTGATCTGATCTTAAAATTCTGAGCGCAGCAACTAGACTTTACTTCGTGCCTATTTGTGAAGTGTAATTTATCCCAATTAAAAGTCATCTAAAAGCAGCTTAATTCTAGGGGAAAATGCAACTTTATTTTGACATGCACTCATAATAATTGTGCTAATAAACTGATTTAAGCGCTACTAGATTTAAACGAGCGAGTGCTAAGAGAACGTTACTTTAACCAAAGTCTAGATCGACGCACTTTATCACAGAGGCCTGACAAATATCGATCTTAATTGTTTTTAACTTTTCTTAGTTCTTTTTGCATGATTCCGTATACGCTAGAAATAGTTTTTTGAAACGAGTGGAATGGGAACGTATCAAGTTTCTTCAGTTAGTTCAATTTATATGAGACTTTTTGTCTGTTATAATTTTGTTTCGAAGATTACCTTGAGTACTTCAAACAAAACCCCTTTCGGCAAAGCTCCCAACAACATATTTACGTTTTAATCGCCGCCATCGTGCAGTGAAATACCCATGATAGCGCACAAAGGGACACTGAAAAAAAAATTCAGAAAATATTTATACACACAGTTTATATATAAAAACAAAGAATAACCCAAAAGGCTAGATGCCTTTACATCAAAATGTTAACTCATGTGAAGTCCCTTTTACTTGGATCCTAATATGTGTACATTTATACCTCGGCCCGGACTCTCGACCTCAGCCAGCATCCGCTTAGCCACACATTCGAAAGTATCTAGGAAAATGAGTTTCCCATCGCCGGAGGCAGATCGAAATTACAATTGAAAGTTAAATGTTATTGGTAACTTTTAGTCGATGAAGTTTCGATGAATTAAATGTGGAAGGGGTGGTGAGTGGCGACTGCGACAGCAGTTGTGCTGGTGCCGACTTCACTAAAAGGAAATCATCCAAAACCCATACACTAGTAATAAGGACCACTTCTCATTATTTGCCAAAGTTCATCGAGTCGATGATCACGACAAGGAGAACGAGAACGTGAAGAACGACGACGACGACGACGACGATGTAGACGACACAATGATATGTGATGATAGCAAATCAAACAGGGAACCATTGAACCATTCCCCTTCCAGTCCCCATCATCCATCAGTATATTTAACTTTAATTTCGATTGAGACAGAACTTTTTGTTGGGTTTAGTTAAAAATGAGGGAAATGACGAAAATGTACATATGAGTCTTGTAGTATTTTTGTAATGGAATCGAAGTTATTTTTTCGATTGGTAGGTACTTTGTTCAAAGGAAAACTAATTTAACTATGCAAATATTTCTATGCATTTTTTCCCAGTCATTAAAATCGGATATCTAATACACTCACTTCCTGTGTGACATTAGTTGTCAATGGGTTGTCTGAAAACTAGTGCGTGACAAGCGAGCACAACCCCTTTCGGAGTTTACCTTTCCAAACAAATACGAGCAGACCGCATCCACCCAACGAAATGCAAACAGCACTTGCATAACAAAAACACTCAATTTTAGTCTAGTTTACTCTTGTTTCGGACAATCGATGGCCAATTGACAGCAATTACATTGCTATAAAATGCCAGTTTAATATTTATTATGGCCGCGGGTCTCTAATATGTTTTTGTACTTAAATTTTCCAATTTATTTACCACAGCCAGGATGTTTACGTGTTGACTTTGCTTGGACATTGAAATCACAAGTTTGCTGTCGCTAGAGTCATGTTTTAAAGAACGATTAAATAAGTAAGTACCATATGCAAATTAGTTAGGCATGTGCCGTGTCCAAGACAATATTTTTGACTTTATTGCACCTTAGAGAGTAAAATTTATTGAAATTGTTCCGAAACTTTATTTTGTGGTACCACCAAAAATGGACTAGCTTCTCGGGTTAAAGGCAAAGCTAAATTATACTGTCTGTGTTTCTGGGTCTGTGCGTGTGATCTCGTTTAAGGACAATAATGCCCAACAGATTTGAATAACAGATTCGCGGAAACCATCAATGGACGTCATAATAATGGCTGATCAAATTTGATTCTTAAGTCTTTTGCAAAAGAGATCGACTGAAAGAAAGAAACCAGATAACATAATTTTTTTATTAATTTGCATTTCAGTGCATACAAGGTTGTTACACCGAAATTTATTTCTAAAATTCGCACTACGTCGGTCTTGGCATCCATAGCGATATTCCAATACTTCGAAATTTTGCTCAAGACTTTACTCACTCAAAAGGTAAAATGCCTTAGGTCAATTTTTCACTTTTTTCAGGAGAGCTATTAGAATAAAGTTTTTGTATCGCTTTTAGATTCAGAATAATACCAGCAGGTGGCCCTTTCTTTGATAAAGCTTAATGCATTAATAACGGCAATTTATATCTACTTGAAATTTAAAAGATTCACACGGTATTTATCCCAAGTATACGAGTGACTTGCGCGCAGCTAAATTCCGAGCGCTTAGGAAACCTTTCTGGATGTGTTTAAGATGCTGCTAGAAGAGTACTTTCACCTTAAGCAAGCGGATAGTAGTAAAAAAAACTTAAAATATACATCAGAATAACCAGTTTTTGGCATTTCGCTAGAAATAATTGCATACTAAGAGGCTCGTTTGGAGCTACTTTACTCGGCGTTGATTTGCTGTTTGTTCAACGAAACAGACCTTTTATTTCTGAATTACTATTGCAAAATATTGTTTAGAAAAAAGTGTAAAACTGATAAGCAAACAACTTAAAAACGATTCAAATTGCAGGCATAAAGATTGAAGCAAATCAAATCAACCGTAGAGCAGGAAATTTGTCAGGCCCCACTGTTTAAGACTCCTCTATCATCATCATTATATTATGAAAAAATAAAACCGAATTCTTTCCTGAAAAAAATAGAACTTTCCTTTTAGGAGAAAGTAAAAATTTAATCAGCGTTTGTAAATCTTGTTTCTATATTAGGCGTGTGTTTTGAGCTTCGATCTCAGCAAAGCAAAGTAAAGTAGGATTTTCAACACGCAATTAAAACAACTACTGTGAGTCTTCGAAGTGTCAAGTTGTTGTAATAACGTGCTGACAATTCTACTTTACTTTGCTTTGCCGAGATCGAAGCTGAAAAATATGAAATATAAATTATTTGAAAACTATAGTATTAAAAGAGCTATATTTATATTTAGGTTAAAATAAAGCCTTACCTTACAATCAACAGCTTGAGAAATCTGAGCGCACATTTCCCACATCTAACGTCAAATTGACAAATAGAATAAATTTAAAAAAAGAAAAACTATTTAAGTGACGGCAGAGTTCTTGGGGTTTTGATATTTTACCATAGATTGCAGAACTAAGTTATAACATAGTAAAGTGAGCAAGATTAATTTGTTTAGTTAGAAATCAAATAAACTTGCTCGAACTCTGTTCAATTTTCAACGCTAAAGGCACCAAGTGCCAAAGAACAGAAACAGAATCCCATACATTTGCAACAGAAACAGAATTAGGAACAGAACATATTTTTTCAGCAACATTGATTGTTTCTGTTGCTGCCAGCAATGATCGTCACTCAATATTTTGCGACAGCGACATGATTTTATGGGAATGCTTCTGTTTCAATTTTGTGTAGCTGAGCGAGCTACACAAACTACAGAACGAAAAAACTTTCTGTTCTGATCCCGTTTCTCTTCTTTGTCACTTGGTGCCTTAAACGAGAAAAAAAAACAACTTTAAATTAATTTATTTTATTTTTGTATGACATTATAGACAATGAAAAACAGAAATGTTCCTAATTAATGTTTGACATTTTACTATATATGCAAAAATAATATTTATAGTGCTTTTAAAAATTCTTTTTATTTTCATTTAAGAAGGGCTTTGATAAAAAATTATTAAAAATAACTGGGAAGTTCGATATTATTTGTTTTCATTTCTATTCAATTCACATTCACTTTTTGTGTCATTTTTTGCTCCAATTTTTTTAAATAAATTTTTGTGTCTAAGCTGCAGCGGTTTTATTTTAAATTTTCAGTACTTGTTTATTCAATAATAATAATGTGATATTTTTATAGAACATTTTACTCATTGAAAGATCACCAGTTCTCTTTTACCTACCTACCACATGGATAAATCACTGAACAAATTTTTCCAACTCATGGGACAAAACAGAACAAAGTCAACACCACACTTGAATCTCCAGAATAGTTCTAATTTATTCTGCGAAGCACATAGCACATCATACCCAGCGAAAAGGCGTCCTCCACTCCATTCGATCGAAAATAAAACTGCAGGGGATATCACAAAATTCAAAACGCTAAAACTGCCCCTCAATCAAACGCTGTTATTGACCAGCTTAATATAGTGCCACTATTATAAATGCTTATGTGCGTCCAAGACCAACGAAAACACCTCCAGTCCATCACAAATATTATCCGCTATGTCCACGTTACACCCTGCCCTGATATCCCATCCTAGAGCATAGGCAGCTAGAGTATCAAGCGGCGCAATACACAACAACTAGACCAAGAGCGAGCACAACAAGGAAAAAAAAATCAAACAAAATTCATCCAAAAGTAATAATGCGATGAGGCGCCTCGGGCTTAGTCGATTTCCATGGCACGGCACCAACAACCAATAAGCCCGATATTTGCGGTACGATCTCTCTCGCTCTCTCTTCAGTCCATCTGTATGCTGGCCTGGCACTGTTGCCTTCGGTTGCATGCAAAAGCGACACTCAGTATGAGCTTGTGATAGGGCGATTTGGTTTCTGGTGTCAGCGATTTTAATAAGTTATCAGCTGTGTTATTGCGCCATTAGTGGCGCGACGGCGAAAGGATGCTGGCGAACAATTGATGGTATACTCGCGCTGGCTATGTTGGTCTTGATTTGAGCAAATTTGACAGCCCTTTATTACGAGATCAAGCCGCATTGCTTTGCTGGTTAGTTGTCGTTAGTTGGGGCTTACATATTTAATTTTGTATTGCGAGGGTTAGGTGGTAGTGGGGCTTTGGTTTTGTTGGAGCATACCTAAAAGGGTGCTTTACTTAATAACGCAAATTAGTCTGGAATTAGGCTAAGCAATCAAATTAAAAGAAAACTTGGAGAAAATGGAATTAATGAGAATTTGAGCCATTTAAAATCAGCATCCTATATCATAAGAGCGTGCTTGAAGCCCTTTTAACACATTCACAGTCATTCAAATATGAATGGCACTCATGTTTCGATGGGGGCCACGTCATTTATATGTGTAGGACACATGTCCCTATATGTCCATGACATTCAAAAATAAATGACATGAAACGTTACATTGGAGATTTTTAAAAAAGTATCAAAAGTGAAAAGGAGTTTTTGTTTTGCTAAATATCAATGTCAGACATATTTTGCCTGCTCAAGACGAGTTAAATTGATATGTTCACCAGAGGCCAGAGTTTTTAATTCCTATTCAGTTTGTTAAATATGTCGTGGTGCGATATTGAACGTCACGGCCCATGTCCCGTCACACACATTCGCATGACACGACCGTTGTGGAAATATTTTTCTGTCGATTTGTGAATACTTGTTTTCGCCCAGTGGCAGAAATTCTACCATTATAGTCGCCTCGCTTATACGCAAAATATTGGAAACGCAAATTTCACACAGCATTGCAACTGTGCACAATCTTCCCAGCAAATAAATCAGGCCAATATGTTTTGTTTAAGGCGGAGAAAAAGATGTTTTAATATACAGAATGGCTGCCTTGTGGAATATTAAAAAAAAACCGGCCAAGTGCGAGTGTCACTCGCGCACCGAAGGTTCCGTAGAGTTGGAAATTGCGAAGATTCTTTTCTTTTTGTAAGAAGGTGGGAAGCATCGAAAGCCTGTGTGTGGGACTTTAATCCACTACCACATCTGCCTCCATTCCCATTTTCCGGCGGAGCCATTGTTTAGCATTCCTTAATTGGGGGATTTATGCCGACACATATTATATGATGTGTGTGTTTGCCTTAGTTGATTCCTTTATTTTACCTGGAACCACGTGGGATCATGATAACTAAAAAAAATTGTAAAATTTTCATTAACAGCCAACGAATACTTAAACGAAACATATAACTCAGAAGTCAGAATCATTTTCGCATTTCTCATCGCAACGTAGCTCCCCTCCCAGTTAAAAACACATCCATACCATGTCGCATGTGTGCATGAGGAAGAGTATTCATTGGAAAAGTTCTATGGGAAAACTATTAAGAGAATACGATTCAAGGAATTGAGAATGGAGATGACCGAGAGCACAAACACTAGTGTGGAGTGTGGTTTGTGACTATGGTGTTGGTGGGTGAATGAGTATGAGTAGTGTTCAGTATGCATTGAAAATTCCAATTGGAATCGAATATGAGAATACACCAATAAGGAATGAAAAATGGTTTAAAGGAGCCTACTTTATATAGTGATTGACAGTTTTTTGTAAATATCTTTTAAAATACAGTCAAACTTCTATAGCTCGAACTTCTATAACTCGAATTTTCTATAACTCGAACTAAATCGAGTGTCAACAGAATTTAGGTGGCAAATTGCATACAATTCTGCTTCCGTAACTCGAACTTCTATAACTCGAATTTCTCCATAACTCGAATAAAAATTATGGCACGACCATTCCATAAGTCGAATTTTTAGGGGAAACCCCCGATTATGCTTGGTTATTTTTGGTTATTATTGTTTTGAGTATTTTACTGTTCGGGGAAATACCGAAAATGATTGTTTTATGTTCTCCTTTTGTTTTTAATTCTTTTGTGTCAGTCGCGCATAATCAATGTAAAGCCAAGTAAGTTTATATGGTGTACAGTGAGGTTTCCACATCACAGTTTCCGACAGATAACGACATTATTGAGTATTATAGCTCTGAAATAGTTGAACCGATTTTAAGCGCAACAGAAAGTGATGAAGAGGGTTCGGTAGAAGGAATTATTCATCATCCTTCCAAGAACGATGTAGAAAAAGCCTTCAAAACGGTGAATGTATATTTACAAACGAGTGACACTACCACTGATGACCACTATAAGGCTTTGAACAAACTTGAATCTCTTTTTGTTGAAAATAACAAGATAAAGGGAAACTTTCAGTCACTTATTTCTGATTTCTTTAATACCTACTCTGTAACTTGTGAAAAGTTTTCGTATTTTAAAATAAATATACAAGTATACACAATTGCAGTTTAATTTAACAACCATAAAAAAATATAATTTCTGTAAGTCGAAGTCTCTATAAGTCGAACTTTTACCTTGGATAGTGGTGATTCGAGTTAGGGAAGTTTGACTGTATTAGCTTTTCCGCAAAACAGTCTTCGGCACATATATAGCTTCGAGCATGGTCTACAGAAATGGTATATAACCATTTTTTTTGTAGCTCAAGAAATAAACAGCTTTATGTGCGAATGAAAATATTTTTTCACCAAATTACTAATTACTCTAAAACCAGTCGATGTATCGCCACCATTTGTCGTTTAACTAGGGGTTATACATATACTGTGTGATTGCAGCCCTCTACGTCAATTAGTTTCTGAGATAGACCTAGGAACAAAATTGGTCTAGTGAGTTCGGACGGACAAAAGCGAAACTAATAAGGTTACGCTTTTCCCCTTTGGGTAGGGAACCTTAAAAACGAACTCGAACATTGTAGTGTGACGCACGCAGAGTCGATCCTCTGAGGATCGACTCTGCGTGCGTCACACTAACCACTGAGCTACAGCGCTCACTTAACTTCTTGTTAATTTAGGATTTTCATTTGTTGTGCTACTAATTGCGAAACTAACACCATCTATTCGTCACTTTCGGTATTCCATGAAACTCCGGAAAACAGACCGTTAATAATAATTATGACAGATATCCGACGCCTGTCGTTCGGTCAAAGAGTCGTAGTACCTATAAACCCGGACAAAGACCTGAAACGTTTTAAGTTGACGAAGCTGTTAAAATATGCGGGTTCGCTGTTATTAACCACACAATGCCTACATCTAAGGCGAGGTTTTACTACAACAAAAGAGGGTGGCAATGGTGTAGTGAATATGGTCAATTCTTGTAGCCAGTGCGACGCAGATTTGAGATCAACACCCACCTCTAAACTTGGCACTGTGTACGATTTGTTCACCTCCATTAGCAGAACCTATACAAAAGGTATATGAAAACAATTTCAATAAATATTTAAATTTAGCAACACCGCACCAAAAGCGCCATCCAATCGCAAAGTCACAGGATTCACCCTTGCCTAATCGAATCTCACAGCTTACAGATTTTCCCATCTCATCCAGTGCTCTGATCCTTTTATTCTAATCGAAAAAGTTGTCATCCAAAATACGCAGCCTCGACACGCATGCAGTCACATCACATTCAACTCCATCACATAATCACCATCAAAGGCCCAATATCACATCCTTTAAAAGTCAATTTACATGTTAACGAGGAATTTAGTTCTCGCGCTTTGGCACAATTTCGCACCCATGGGCGCACAACGAACGCGTGCGCCCACCGCGATTGCCTCGCAGTCTCCCACTTAAATCGCAAAAAGCCATTCAAAGTCGCTTTTATGAATTATCCTTAATTGTATCTGAGCAATTAAATTCCTTCCTAAAGAGGTTAGAACAACGACAACGACAACGAAGACGATGACGACGCGATGATAAACGCCGCCACCAACTGCACGACTGGAAAATCAAATTGT
Organism: Cheilosia variabilis; assembly: GCA_951230905.1. Taxonomy (NCBI): domain Eukaryota; kingdom Metazoa; phylum Arthropoda; class Insecta; order Diptera; family Syrphidae; genus Cheilosia; species Cheilosia variabilis. Next base: position 19,710,600 of record OX579679.1, on the reverse strand, counting down.
TTATAATTGCATCGCATATGAGGGGAAGTGGATCTGATGTTGGTATTGGTGTTTTAGAGTTTAGCTTCGCATGTTGCGGCTACACGTTTCTTTTCGTTTATCATCGTGAGCGAGGAATTTTAATTACCCAGCCATGGTAAATTCGTTTCGGAGGATAGAAGTACCTTTTGGCGCTTTTCTGTGATTGTATCTCGACACGAGATGATGTTGCCAGAGATATAACCGAACGAAGCTGGCGGCCGTCCAGTCCTGTTCCATCGTCATCGTAGCCGTCGTTGTGTAGCTTCTGTGTGTTGTTGTGCGAACGCAAACGGTTTTATCATTTAAATGTAAAACAGGATGCCAGCAGTTAGATGGCCTCCGGCCACAATGGCAAGAAACATTAGAGTAGCGCCTCAGGGATGGTATTGGCTCTGTGCAGCTTCCTATGTGCGCCATCTCTATCTGATGTGTGGTACCAGTTCTTATTCTCGTTTTGCAATTTCGAATTTGGCGCCCCAAGGCTGTCTTTAAGGAGTTCTCTGTGTGTCTTTGTGTGGGTGAGATTGGATGCTTGTGTGTGCCGGCGCGCCTTTGACGGTGGCAGATTTAATAGGTATCCAGAGAGAGAGAGAGACGAGAGAACGAGCAATACTGTCAGGTCGCCGCAAGGTACATCATCGAAATCCGCCCTAGGAGCTTTAGGTGGGTGCCCAGATATTGGCAACAAGACCGAGACGATACAACTAGCTGTGGCTGGATGCTGATAAACTAACCCACAATGTGCGCTGCTCGTACGGTGATGGAATCATGAAAGCAGTTATGAGTTCGGATGGCTGGTTATTTCAATTCCATTATTTTGTCGATTCTGCCATCGGTGCCATCGGGTGATTTGGTGGTACCTTTCCATTATGACGACTAGCAAGACATATTGTTAGGCAAATTAGCAATCGAAAATGGATATCTGCATGCAAATGATAGCAGCATTCGAATGCGGGTGCACGCACTTGAATGTTGAGTTGTTGAGTAGACATAGTAGTTCGTATGCAGCATATAAAAATGTGTTAACGCTTGCACTCTACAATTGTTATTGAATTTATATTGAAATGTCTCCGGACTATGTTCTACTTAAGTGCTTCGTCAACTACCGGATGTTTAGCGGCGCACAAATAATGTTGCTCCACTTATTGGAAAGGCCAAAGGTAAGTGGCCAAGGGTTCAAGGAAACATTTCCACAACTTAATTTGGCTATTTAGATACTTTGGATATATTAAATAGCGAATTATGAGGGCCTTCCCGTCATTTAAAAAAAATGAACTCAAAGCGAATTCATATGAGCCGCAAATTGCAAAAAAAAATTCAACTTTCATATTTTTGAGGTGCAAATTGTTTATCTAAAAGCTTTAAGACCTCATGTTATATTTCACAAATATTTCTAATGTTATTTACAAGATGCATGATTCTTTTAATTAATATTAGTTGTTTTTTATTGCCAGCGTGATCTGATCCGGATCAGATAACGAAAATAAAACAAGACGATTCAGTGAAAAGTTAAATTTTTGAATTGTGGCAACAGTTGCTTTCAAAAACAAAACAGATAATACAGGGTATTACAAACTTCATATTGCCACCAGCCATATTGCAAATATTCTGCTCAACGTGACGTCACACAAGGCACATGACATTTTTTCACTTGCAATGTCGGGGGTGTTACGATTTGAATCAAATTTGCATAATTTTTCTTTTCTATAATTTTTTTAGAAAAAAAATTTAGTTTATGTTTAAATATGCAACACAAGAGCAATATTTTGCTGCTAGCACTTCCGTTTATCTTGGCATATGTGTCCAAACCAGCGAAACATTTCATAAATGTTTATGAAATGTTTCTGAAGCAAATTGGACACATTTCATAAACATTTATAAAAGATTTCTAAAATTTATTTATTAAATGTTTATGAAATATTACATTTTTATCCGTTTTTGAACTAAAAGAAAAATATAGTGTGTCAGGATTATTAGCAGCGAGTAATGTTTTTATTTTTGTAATTTTGGTCTCGGGAATCACGCGACAAGTGATTTAATTCAAATAATCATATTAAATGAATCACTTAAAACAAGCATTATTTCCCATCACGATTGGGAAACTCTGAAGCATTTCATAAATGTTTTTTTGGTGTCCAGATCCAAACCAGCAAAACATTTCATAAGAATTGTTTTTTTTTTAATAAATGGTTTAAAAATATTTATGAAACATGTAGGTATTAAATTGTTTATCGAATGTTTGGCTGGCCTGGACATACCTTTATAGAACGAAAAAGAAAAAAACTAACTCGGAATACGGAATTTTCGTCTGGCAACGTGACCCAACACTTAAAAATAAAACAAGCCACCCAGTGGGAAATCGTAAATATAATTTTCAGATCATGATTCGTGATCTCGATGAGAAGCAGGATCACTACGCTGTTATTGTAAGTGCATGTTAATCGATGATCTATGTGGATCATACCTGAAATTAAAAAAACAGCTAATAATAAAAAAAAAAAAATAGATGGCGTAAAAAGGTCTGTACCCTAGGCCTAGCGTCTCGCAAATCACCACCATTTGTTTTGGGTATTTTTTAGGCGACTGAAGGCCTAAATAAAATTAAATATATCGAATGGACCTGATACAAATTAAAATACTTCATCAAATATTCAAAATGAGTTAAAATAAATTCAAGCACTCAAAATTAATATTTATTAACTGGTAACAGATCATTTTAAATAGTGAGAAATATTTGTTTGGGGCTTAAAAATGGTCTCTAATAATTGATTTACTAACTATTAACAATCTTTTTAAATACTAACAAATCCTTCTATTAGTGCATAAACAATAATGTGCACCGGCAGAGGGTTCTAATAATTTTGTTAAACTCACTATACAAATTAAACTAACTCACCAAAAACCTTTATCCTTTCCCTATAAGCACGAACTCTCCCATTCTGCCTCTTACGGCGTAAAATGAATTCATCGTCGGATATTTCCGCACTATTCTTGTTTTTTCCCTTGTTGACCGGTTTATTTGACTCACTAGCCTGATCGTTTGTGAAATTTGGTGGCAAAGAAAAATCGAATGAAATAAAAGGTAAAATACAATTTTTGTTTTATAATAATAGGGGCTGCTTAAAACCGGGTTGTTATAAAGCGGGTACAATTGAATAGGAATCGTGTTTGTGAATCCCAACACTGACTAATTTGTTGCTATTAAAATGGTTTTGCTATTCAGGGGGTTGCTTTTTTCCGGGGGGTACTGTAACAGAATAATGACTCATAGAATTTTTAATATCGAAATGGACTTGGTTTATTTACAATAATATCTCCTCTACCCATTAAAGGACAAAATAACTTCAAGCAAATTTTTGGCGTATGATTTCATTACTGATGGTGATCTTTGTCCAGAGACTTAGCAAGATTTTTCGAATGTCAGATATAACTTTCTATTCCAAATACGAAGGTTGCTACATTAACATGGCGCATATGCTTTCAGATCTCTTTTTAACTCTTGCTTTTTTCAATAAAATTGTTACAACTTGATACATGCATTTAAGAGAAGTCAATTATACAAAACATTTACTTACAGGATATTGCAGAGGTGGCCAAAATGTAGAACAAAGCACAAATCGTTGGAGCATTGATTGAAAATGATGTCAAATGTTTTTTGTTGGGTTTTAAAACCATATAAGTGTAATATGCGAAAACATTTGCAAAATATTAGAGTAATGGCCGCTATGACAAATGAGTCATTTTAGTGCTTACTTTTAGGTAATTATTTATTCTGTTTATTTATTTTGTTCAATCAATAAGCGGACAATAAACAAGTCTGTTAAATATTAAAAAAAAAATTTTTGTGTTTCAACTAACTCATATTATTTTTATATTAAAAATATGAAAACAATCACCTGGCAAATGGCAGCATTTTGTGTAATGAATATTTTTAATAAAGTCCTTATATAATAATAATATAATAAAAGTAAATGGAGTTTGTTTAAAATATTCGCGAATTTGTAATTTTGTAAGCTCATTTGGAAATGTAACTTATCCTTTAAGCCTCGACGACTTTCTTTCCCCAGACAGTATTACTTATTACCGCATTAACACTTAATAAGGCACATTACAAACACCAACGAATTTTAATCAACTTTAAGGCGAAAACGAAGAAAAGTTTCTCAATTTTTTTTTTTTTCAACAAACCCCTGCAGATACATTAACTCATCATCAGCATCAACACAAGAAAATTAAAATTTCAAACGTTCATCTAACACACCGACATTCTACCCCTATCAGCGTAACAAAAAAAAAAATTCAGCTTAATAGTGGTTTGGTGTACCGCACCCTCCTTTTGCTACCCATGATGGGAAGCGACTCAAGTCATTAACAATCTGAAGAACTTTTATCTAATTAGCAAAATTTCAACAAAACGTCAAGTGTTATACTTTGGGTTCGATTCCTGTTGCTGATGCCTGGCGTTCGCTTTGTCGGTGTGTAAACAGCCATGTCGGAGATGATGTTAACAAAGTTTTTCACCCGAAAATTTAAAAGTTTTTTAATAATAAAAATTTTGAAAGCGTATCATCTATCTCTTCCGTGGACTTGGAGTTGCTTTCCTGGAACAAAAAGGGTTACAAACAATAAAAGCGGAGTTACTTGTACTCCTTGTATCTGGAAAATCAGTGTTTTGGCTGGGGATCGTATCGCTTTTCTGTCTATGCTGGTGCGAGAAAATAATCTTTGTTTTTTTTTTTTTTTCAGCTGTAACTCCAACACAATGATGTTGAATGTCAGACGCGATGGTACGATGGTGAAAAGACAGCGAAAAGTTTTTTGGTTTATTAATTTTCTACGCAGAAATGAAAAATGAGACATCACCCTTGGGCGGTGTTCAGTTACGAAAATAATGAAGGAAAACGATGACTCTGTGGTGTCACAAGGAGAAGTCTTTTTTTTTTTTTTTGTTGTACCAATTTTAGAGTTGAGAAGTTTAATGTTGTATTATTTATAGATGTGAAAACTATGGGTAGTCGTAGAGTGCAGGTGATCTTGAATTGAAAATATCTTAGTTCAAGTCGGTTTTGATGTATTTTCAAAAATGGTGTACGGGTAAGATATAGAGTCATTGAAAAGTAAGCACATAGAAACGTGCAATCGCGTCAAATTGAACCGCATATATTAACAACAAAAATGGGTCGGGTGCACCTCATCCCCGGACAACTCATCCCCAGCCAAATTTCGCAACTAGCGCCATCTACATCTTAACTTCGCAACTGACTGCCAATAATCGCATTACTCAGCCTTAGTGGATAGTGTCACCCGCAGACTAGTATTATGTTGAGTGTTAGGTTAAGTTTCTCTAAAGTCTAAATAGTGGAATTTGGAATAATCTATGGGGAAAGGTAGGAGGTACCAAATTTATGTAATGCCAGGAGGAAGATATAAGGGTGGGAAATGCTTTATGTTTGTTTTACCTGAATGGATTTAAAATATTTGAAGACTGTAAATAATTTTTTTTTTTTAAATCTGAAGCTGAAACAATAAGTTTTTTCGCGCGAATTTTTTACTTTTATTTTCTTGAATTCTCTGAAGTCAATTTATTTTCTCAAGAAACTTTTTGTTTTCACTCTAGAGAATAAAAAGACAAATTTCGCCAAAGATATTCATCTATTCATCTGTGTACGTATTTATAAGTGAATATAACCTGCCTTGGTAGCTCCTACTCTATTTCACAAAATGGTTTCCAAAAACAAAAGCACCACCAACTTCGAACACAAGTTGTCTTGTAATATGGTAACACTTATTTTTGACATTAAACAGCATAGACTACAACCCAAGCCGTAAGGGTGAGTACTGAGAAGGTGAGTGTCCAGATATAGATGTCGCTAGGTGCAGGGGATGAGTTGTTCGTGCATGAGATGCGGTGACCCCACAAAAATAAAAGCTATCCTGATTGGGACATATTTGTACCAATTTTTTGCAAATGTTTCAAGCAGAATAGGCAAAAAAAAATACACTTTAAATAGTAGTATCAAGATGTAAAGACATTAGGTTTTTTATGATACAAGCTGGACCCGGCATAGCTCTGCCCGCAACAGTTGGCCAGCAACACCACCTATCGTAAAATGCGAAAAATGTGAATAAATCGATTTTCCGGAACTTTATTTCTGTCTAAACCAGAATAGTTTCTTCGGGGCCTAGCTCGATGGCATTATAACTCGATAACCACTGGGCCGATTTTCATTATGCTGTATTTTTAGAATTTATTTAGCATAATGAAAATCGGCCCAGTGGTTATTGAGTTATAATGTCATGGAACTAGTCCCCGAAGAAATTATTCAAACCCATCTACTTTACATTTTTAAAGTCCCTCGCACGGTCAATATACATTATACAACCATGGCCCAATTTTCGCAATTAGAGTTTCAATTGGTGCGAGTGTTGGGATATATAATTTTCTTGGTGTAAAAATGAATGTATGTTGTATAGGTATAATAGGGACCAAACCTCCTAATCCTAAACCCGTCATACAGTACAAGGAATAGAAGCACTCTCCTCAGAAGGCATACGGATGTTTAGCAGTGGCATGAATTGCTCCATTCTTTCGAATTGACTGGCAAGTTGAACGGTGGACTTAATACATTTTTTTTTTAAATATACTAGGTCAACATTTCTGTAAACAAATAAGTTTAATAGTTCATAGGAAAGCTACATTTGAAAACTAAAAATTAAATTTATCCAACAATTAACGTTAAGTGTCTTAAAAAAAGCAGAACATTTTTTTTTGTTTTCGTTCTAAGTTGGTTTTAATTGAACTATTAAAACAAAAGCTTTTTGTCGTACCGATTACGGCGTTATTCCAAAAACGATTTTTGTGAGATATCAACCAAATGAAAGGTGAAATTTGTTAAAATGGATCTTTACTAAAAAAAGGTATTTCAGAAAGGTATCTGTCCAAAAGCAAAACTGTTGTCCGATTTCGAATGGAGTAGAAGGGTCCAATCAGTCCATGGACATTTGCCATGGACGTTTGCCCTCTCAAATAGCACCGTAGACATAAAGAAATCTACAGAGAGACAGAGTGGATAAATTCTTTTCTCGATTGTATATTACCTCACCAAAAGCGAAAGTAGACGGAAAAATATGGGTTCACACTCCTAGCATTTAAAGCAACTCCAACCAACACCTAACTATACCCCGGTTAAACAAAAAGGAAGTATGGCATCGAATTAATTTAAACTCTGACCTTTTGTGCAGACTAAAAGTTGCAAGCTACCCATTTACCGCCCCGCAGGCAATTCCGCTGCCATATATTCAAAAACCATCAAATATGCACACATTATATTTTTATTTGAAAGCCCCTCATAATAAAATGTTTAAATATAAATAAATAAACAAATGCTGACTTTATTGTGAACTTGCATTTGTGCCAAACGCACCAAGAGTCGCGATAACAAACAAAAAAAAAAAAAAAACAGTTCATCGACCGCTTTGGTAGAGAAAACCGTCAGCATCAGCACACCAACCGCTCGCACCCATCGCACTCACTTCCCATATTAGAGTGAATTTATGAACATTTTTAATAGTGTTTTGCCTCGCCTGCGGCTTTAATTTATGTCACAAAATCATTTTCATAAAAAAACAAAAAAATAAAAAATGTTGGAAAAAAAAAGAAAATAGTGAGGGCTGTATAAAATCATGGAAGCCCCAACAACACTCGAAGGGAAAGACATTCATTTGAATGTGAGTGCATGCAAACGAGTTCCAGATATGAGCCATTCCCGGATACCAAGCGAGCAGTATACCGCCGTAGTTCACCCCTGCCATCAACACAGAGCGTGTGCATCACATAGTAAGGATATGCATTGGCGGTGGCGGACTCGGGCGAATATCCATCTATCTCTCGCTCGCCCACCGAAGGGATGTGGGAGATGAGTGCCCACAGGCTCAGCCAATTTTTTCATCTCTTTTAATATTTCGCAATTAAAATGTGATGATATTATGTCATAGTGAAAAACGGACAAACGGGACGGGATTTTTCACTCTATCATTCATTGCGAATCGTATACGGTGTGGTGCACGTGTGAATGTGTGTGTGCGCTATTTGCTGCAAGGGATACTGAACTCTTTTCTTTTTTTTGGCACTAAAGTGTTAAGGGATACAGAGCGGTGGGTGCATCCCCGCATTCCAACCAAAAAAAAAATGAAGATATGCTTTATGCTATGGGCGGCTGAAATAGACAAATTGCATGGGAGATTAGTCGGTATAGCGGATGTGGTACACACACACATCCTGGCAGAAAGAACAGAGAAAAGGAGATTTGTCAAAGGTTTTAATGGATTTTAGTTTTATCGCGGCTTCATATATGCGAGAAGGACGAGGCATAATTTTATAAAACGCTTCGCCTTCAGCGAGTGGTTCTTAATTCGTTTTATCTGCCTGAAGATTTGCGACTACGTATTGTCCAATTGAGATGTCCTTCGGAGTTGCAATTCGGTTTGCTCCATTGGTTCTTAGGCTTTGATTGACTCTAAACATTTAGACTTGAAAGATCAATTCCTCTATACAAGTCTCGGTTAAATATTGTCACCCCCAGGTGTAGAAGCCTGTGTATAGAGTCTTCTCATCAGAAAGAAGACAGAAGAACAGCGGAACCGGTTGCATGTAGTCGTCAACAAGGGCGAAATACTTATAGCTGACTGTTTGGCTTCTAAACGCCTTATAAGTCGAAGCCATTGATACCGATAAAGGCCTAAGATAAGGCCAACAGCTATATCCTCTCACACTTTTATGAAACTTCCAAGGCACAGTCGAGGTAAAATTTTTAAATAGTACTTCCTTGCAAATTCCGTTGACATTGATAATATCGGCAAAATGCAGCGAGGTACGTATAAGGTGGGATAACAATTGAAACCGAGACGACGAAGACATAGCTCCGCCTGTTAATGAGTATATGAATATTTCGTTGTCGAGAAAGGACTCCAAAACTAGGACTTTGACGAAAACCTCACTATGTACAGCTGTGAGTAGGTAAAGGCGTCTATTACCTCGTGAAATGACCACGGCCATACGACTTTTTAGATCAGAAGGAATATTTTCTTCCGGGAAAGACTTGGAAGAGAATCATACTGTTGCATGGGAAAAGCGCTGTTGCATAAGGCATATAGGAAGCAAGCCCTCGTTCATATAGAACTTGTTAAACATAAGACGCTAATCATCCTGCGCCTACTGTATGGGGCATGGATTTTATCGAAAGCGGATGAAAACCTCTTAGCAAGTTTTGAGAGAAAGATTGTTCCTGTACCGAGGGAATATAGAGAGGAAGGTTCAACGACGAAGCTTACGGGCTATGCATACCTAGTGAAGAAACTTAAAATACGATGGTTAAGAAACTGAGGCAGTGTGAAGCGTATTTATTTCCACCCACCAGCCTGACGATTCTTTGGCTTCACTCTCGATGGAAACAAAGTATCGTGAGCAGCCCTATAACAAGGCTTGTTCTGGAAGTTATGAAATGAAAGTCTCCTTTAACCTTAAAGTTAAAGGCGGCTTATTGTTGCGCTCTGTCCGATTTCTACATGCTTGGTTTTTCCCTCGTTAACTGGTAAACTTACATATTTCCGTTTCGGTTATATACTCGCAAATGAATGCTCGTACCTTACGGGTAGGCTTTCAAAATTTGTTCAAGTATGCTATTAAAGGAGTCACATAACAGCGCATCGTATTGTCTGATGAGGGATGAGTTTTGCCGGCTGGTCGTGAGTCTGTCGTCGCTTGTTGTCATGGGCGGATCTTAAATCGATAAGAAGATGGCGAAATCGTGTAAAGTTTTTTTTTTCCACGGCTTTCCTGGTCTCAAACTGGAAAATATTGCAGATAGGATACGCAATTTTACGGTTCTGTTCTAAGTGGCGTGGCTTCAGAGGTGCTTTTCCTTGGCGACCAAGTAAACGTTGCTAAGATTCCATGAGAAATGGGTTGGACTATCATCTACCGTCTTCGTCGCTGTTGTAAAGTCCGCAGAAATATTTTCTCCGTATGTTCAGCACCAACTGCGATTCTACTGAAAAGTTTCCTTCGTCATCTCTACAGGTTCCTGTAAGGAATTTGTTGCTCAGGTATGTTTTTTATCTTTTGGTTGTACGTCCATACATTATTTCTGGATCCATTAATTTATTGATCGTGTGCTTCTTGTGCTCTTCTTTCAACTTCCTGAGAAGCTGGAGTGGGATTCTGTAAAAAACGAAACGAAAACCACTTTCGTATTTAAAAAAACTAAGCGAAAGATTTCGCAAAAGCTTTCGTTTTCTTCTTTGCGTTCGCAAGGTTTAAGAAACGGAGTATAAATAAAATATGTTTTGACGGCTAACAACATTCGAATAATAATGTAAACACAATTAACAATTACCGACATACAAACTGTTTATTTAAATTTATTACATTCTTATAGAACGTCAACAACAAACGCAACAAAATATTATGATAGAGTGGATGGAGAAGTATCCCTTCCTAGCAAAAATACACAACAGAAGAGATAAAGTCGCAAAAAAATTGGACCAGTTGTGTAAAATAAATATTAAACGGCAACAAGATATCTCACTTTTTTAAACAAGGGCAGATTACAAACACCGGGCGAAAACGAAACTGTCAATTTCAATGAACATCAATTTATTAAGCAAACCTTTCATCGGACAGAGTAATAGGATCCGCACAATCTCTTTTTTTTTTCGGATTTTCCTTAAATTTATACAATCCTCTACAGTGCCAACATTTCCATCGCTTGCTAATAATAAATAATTCACCAGCATATTTTTGTGGAATAAATATTTGATTAGATTAAACCACTAATTAAACAACCAAAGTTAATGAGAAACGTCAAACAAATAACATTCGCTATATTCCTTTCGCATGAAACGAAAATGTCTTTCATGAAATAGCTGTCGCTTTTCGGCTTTCGCGCAATTGAAATTTCCTTTCGTTTTCGGAGTTTTATAAAGAAAAACGTTCGTTGGAACGAAAACGATCTAACAGAATCCCACCCCTGATTTTCTTCTTGATCTCGCAAGCTGCTCTAGTTCATTTATGCAGTCGTGGCCAGTGTTATTAGCACTCTCTTTTCATTTATCCCACGAAGCGTAGTCAATTTTCCCTTTTTTTCTCTTTTCACCGTACTCAAATTAAAATCCCACGATACTTTTTTGCGTCAAAATCCATTTTTTAAAAGTAAAATCTGTATCACGTTAAATTAACCTTTAGTATAAAAACTGCAGTTTGTAACACTGCTATGGTAATTTTTTGGTACTAGTAAATCTTGATAAAAGACGATTTAAAAGAGCGGTTAGTGAAATAGGTGTTTTGATAGAATTTCACTAAAAATGTATAGTTTGAATGTTTTTTTGCTAGATTTCTGAAAATCCCACGATTTGGTGCTCTTTTCCTTTATCCCACGGAAGGCTTTTCGGACATCGAAATTCCCACAAAAAGGTATAAATCCCACGATATAACAACAGTGGTCGCGGCTCGTGGCATAATTGATGTTTTTAAGGCGGTTTTTGCGACTATACTTTTGCGCTAGCTGTAGCTGCGGCAAAACTGATCATAAGACACCGGACAAAGATTCTGGCAGCTGATGGCAGCGATGTCTGTATTTCTTTGTAGATGTGTCGAAGATGTCCGTGTTTTGACGCAATCTAAAACGAGGTAAAAATCAAAGTGAATGATGATCGGTCGGAAGATCGGGACATGGAGAATACCTGAGGCATTCTTTGAGACGGTCGTGGTCAGCGCTGGCTTGTCTCTAAAATTGTAGCCCATGAAAGATTGCGCAAATAATTTCCAGGGTCCTAACTTACTTAACTTACATATCATATGGCGTGAGTCTTGTTTTTTTTTTAATACATCTCCTTTTCAAAATGTCAGTTGTCCTTGTCAGTTGGTCTTATTTTCTCCTTCCGGTTCTTTGGTGAAGACATGTGGTTTCTAAAATATTTTTGCATTCAACAGCATATGTGCATACAGATATATAACTGGCAGAAAAATCCACTGTCCCACATACAGAATTGGACATTGTACCAATTGCATTGAAATATCGTTCCATTTGCACCAATTGTTTCCTAAATGCACTTCTTTTGTTTGCCGGTTATTTTTATCACTTCCTCGAATAGAATCCTAAATGGTGTAGTGCCAATGACCAAAAAAAAAAACCCCCACCAGTCGACATGCACCTCCTCTCTGAATCTATTGACATCGCGCACTATCGCATAAAACCGCGAAAGTTTGCTAACCAAAGCTGATGTCAACATCAACTCTACTATAACGATGGTGTACCTACAGCTTCCACGTCGCGTCAGTCCATTTCCACTGGACAAAGGCAACTGCACAATTTTTTTTGCGGTTCCATTCGAGGTGTATGGCTGCATGGTGCTGTTGTGTCGATGAATTCTAATCGCATAAGGATTGCGCGCCCAGGGTCATTGTCGCACCTCATTGTTGTGTTTTAGAATTCACCCATCGGTCTGGTTGCGCATTTCCGGATTGCCTACATCATTCGGTGAGCGCGGGGCATGGGCCGAGTCGTCTGCGGGAAAAGGTTATTGTTTTTTCGGTGTATCACAACATAAACAAATGAACCGCGAACGCGTTGCGGTCTGCTTAAATCCATGTGACTAATGCACATCCTGGAAGGAGCAATCACTAAATTGATGGGCAATTAAATGATTATACGGCGTAATCATCACTCTTCAACTGGTCGCCTCCAAGTTGTTTGCTAGCTGCTGCCGCCTGAGCCTGACCCACACGCAAGTGTAGCGCCCCCCTTAAATGGCGGTCGGTAGCGTGGAGCTGTTGTGGTTGTTTTAGTGCTCACGCCGTGGACATTAAACTGGTTTCTCCATCCGCAACGGATTGGCTTCGGCTGGGTGCAGAGCAACAGATGCACTCTGTCATTAGAGGATCTGTTTTATGCGGACTAATTGACTTAGCACACTACCTTATTGGCTCCGCGAGGCTTCGCAAGCGTATCATTAAGAAGCGCCACACTTGCTGCTGCCGTTCAAGGTATATAGTTTGAGAAAGTGGGCAATATCGAAGCGCCGCCAATTGGAGAGTTTTGCCCCGTTGGGAGATTTAAAAGCGCGGCAACCAGTTTGAGTTATGCCAACGGGGGGGATAGCCTTTGAATGTGATTACTAAATGATGGAAATGGATCTGTGCGGCTTTGGCAGAAATGGGGTCTTTGCAATTGGCATCTAATAAATTTCATTACGGTGCCTTTTGAGAGAGAAGGATATGCACAAATTACAGGGTGTCCGCCGGGAAGGTATACTACTTTGTTTGTTTATAATTTTTGATTAAATGAAAGAGAACGGATCTTATATTGATAAATGTTTTATTGAATGTCGGCAATTATGTATGGAATACAATATCAGGTAAATGTCCGCCTCTGTTAGTCTCACAAATGCGAGCCCTTTTGAGCACATTTTTCATTACATTCTCACACATTTCACGCGGTATTTCATTAATTTCATCACGAATATTTTGTTTGAGTTGCTCAAGCGTTTCTGGTTTGTTTGCAAAAACCTTGCTTTTCAGATATCCCCACAAAAAGAAGTCCGGAGCAGTCAAATCAGGCGACCGTGGAGGCCAATCAACATCACCATTTCTTGAAATACCTTGGTGTGGAGCTGGTCTCGCAGTAATTCCATTGTAATCCTGGCTGTATGCGATGTGGCACCGTCTTGTTGATACCACATGTTAATCAAGCCCAAAGCATGAAGTTGTGGCGTTAAAAAGTTTTCAATCATATCACGATATCGCTCCCCATTCACAGTTACCGTTACGCCGTTTTCATTTTCAAAGAAGTAAGGTCCAATTATTCCTCCGGACCAAATTGCACACCAGACTGTAACTTTTAATGGATGCAAAGGTGACTGATGAATATTTTGAGGGTTTTCCATTGCCCAGAACCGACTATTCTGTTTATTCACTTATCCATTCAAATGAAAATGTGTTCTACCAAAAATTTCACGTAACTTTATCATCGTCACAGTAATCGATGATTGATTTTGATAAAATGTTTTAACGATTAAAACACGTTGGTTTATCGAATATTTTTCCATAATAAATTTGCCACGTGTCTACTTCACGACTGCCAAATATGAACTGTCAAGACTAATGTTTACCAAAATGGCGGCAAAACAAAGTAGTATACCTTCCCGGCGGACAACCTGTATATGGCTTGTTTATGGCATCGGTTCGCCCAAATGTCTTCATAACACTGCGCCTTTGTATTAAATTAAAGTTCACCAGTGCAATCGCAAACAGAAATAACTGGTAGGTGGTAGGTATTGTAACGCAATAATTAAAATGAAAAAAATATAAAACAACGTAAAGTACAAATCAATAATTTTATTGGTGGTCTTGTCGCTTGTCGCGCTGGTGGTTGCTAGCTAAAAGAGAACGATTTTAAAAAGCATCACACACAGCGCAATGTCTATTTGCCAACCAACTTAATCGTTTTGCCTTTTCGCCGTCTCCTTTCCGGTCATATTCCTCTCTTTTCCAGTCGTCGGCGCATATTTGCGTACGGTTTATGTTGAGAAATATAACATTTGTTCGGTACCGAAAGAGCAACATAATTATTTGGTAAAGCAATATCAAAAAGCAAAAGTAAAAATAGGGTACTGGTACAAATGTTTGTCCATATAACATAATTAGATTAGGTAATTCAATTGATATTTAAGAAAATTAATTTTAAGTAATTTAATAAAGGGTAACAAAACAAAAAAAAGTTTGTATTCTTCAACAGGTATATTTCAGATAATTATTAAAGCATTCGTGTGTGTGTGCCACAGTGGATTCATGAACTCAATTCGCGGAATAGGTTTAATATATCTTGATATTCTGCCTGGTACGGACGTAGCTCACAACTCTTACCGTGCATCCGATTACAATGCAATACAATTTCGAACAGCACCGTGTGGCCCTCATAAGATGGAATACAAAATGGTTCACACACCAATGTTTTCTAATGATAGCCCCACTCAAAGTGAGTTTAAAAGAGTATGAATTTGAATTTATCACATCGAATAATAATTCACTTATAGCAGTTTTACAACAGATTACACAATAGATGGCCTCGGAGTGTGCATCAGAAAAGGACCCGGTTTTGCGTATAGTATTCAGTAGTAACTAGTAATACGTACAAATACGGTCGATCGTGGGCTCTGCGTTTTCCTGAAGTATGACCCGGTTTTTTTCGGTCAATTTGGTAAAACGAACCTGGTCTTCGGTATGTCAATGTGCGTTTCAAAAATATACTTATGTGAAGAATGCTCCTTAAAACTATAATTCAATTGTGTGCATATAAGCTCCAAGATTGTATAATTTTCGAATTTGAATTAAATAAAATAAAAACAGCCTGACTTCGTAATCAATTTTTGACCGCAATGAAAAAATTGTGTAACTAAAAAAAAAACCTTTTTCATCGGACAAATAATAGTGTTCTATATACTAGACAGTGTTGTTCATTTATCCCACGATTTGGTGCTTTTCCCTTTATCCCACGGAAGGCTTTTCGGATCGAAATTCCCACAAAAAGGGATATTTTGTTATAGATTTTGTTTTATTACATTTTTTGCTAATCAAAGAAACCATATACCTAGATATATGTATGTAATACCAGTCAAATTTTATATTCTATTTTTAGTCGAAATATATAACTATATTATATTTTTGACTGGATTTATCGTCGAAAATTCTTATTTTAATTTTTGACCGGATTTCTTGACCGAATCAAAAAAAATAAAATCGATCCGGACCGGACTCACTTTTTTTCAGTGGCAACACTGATTGAAAGTACCATTTTATGAGTTTTCTTTGTGAAACAGCCTAGGTACTCGCTTTTTATACGTCCTGTTTCAATGGAGAATTTTTGTAAAATCGTTAAGAGCCTTTCAGTTTTCAGATAAATAAAAAACCCTGTGATTTGTTTTTATCAATTCATTTAATATTCTGAACTCAGGCGAGCAGGACAGCTTAAAATGTTTTTTTCAATTTTAAATTTATAGCTTTTCCTTAAGAAACATTTTACCAAATTTTTAATTTAATTTTTATTGTTACTTTTTATTTTTTTTTTCAATTTTAAAAATTAAAATTTTTCATTATTCTTAAACAGTTTCTACATTTTTTTTTGTTTTTTGTTAGTTGGTGAAAAGCTGAATAATCAGAATTTTATTTCAATTTGAAAGCTGAATTTTGTAGAATAGAATTTCGAAAAGCAGAGTGAGAACACAGAGCTACAAAGCAGAATTTTAAAAGCAACGTTTTGACGCGATCCCACTAACCCGCTCACTCTGTCAAATTGGTAGCTGCACATTTGTGGGAGCATTTAACATTAAATTCCTAATCGATCCCGAAGGACTATTCCTGCCCAATAGTACTTTTGTAGTACCTTCACTGGTTCAATGACAAATCAATAACCTTTCAGGCTGCGTGGTAGAAAATGCTATAGAGTATGTTCGCGACATACCTGGCCCACTAGGGCCCTCGATTCGCTCGGTTCGAGTTGCCACAATATTTATTTTACAAAGTCAGCATTACCTGCCGCTGGACGTTTTATTTATTTCACTCTTAGGAATCAGTTTATGGAATTAACTACGAATCGGACACCAAAACTTTCACTATATAAGCCAACGGGCTGCCACGGTCACTCGCCCTTAGGTATAGCAAATAACAGCATAGTGACTGCTGTCCTTGTTTCAATGCTTTCCAAATAGAGAAGATTCCCTTCGAAGCGTTACCACTTCGATAGCTAGGAGTCAATATCAAGGAATCTCCACCTAGAAGGTGGAGTGCGCATCTAGAAACTCAGATTGCCTCCATACATTGTACACCCAACTTGCACACTCTCCAAATTGCAATAACCCATAAAGCTGCCATTTTCTAATGAGGACTTATTTTATTGCCACATTTGCTTCATGGAATTCATTTTGAGATATTTATTTAGATACACACGGACGCGCATGTGCAGGCACTAAATGTATCTGCAACAAACCGCCCAAGGACCACAGGGCACTCATCTTGGTCGTCTTTTATTTTTCGGCTATATATGCAATGTTGCTGCTACACTTCCGCCGGGCCACTTTGGCTATGGGAAGTTATTATGACTTTTTGAGAGCCAGCTCCATATAGCGTAGTATGTAGGTGCACACGAGAGGGTCCATGAACTCAAAAAATGGTAGATGTGTATTCAGATGAAGTTAAGCCGCAAGGCTTTTAAAGCCTGTTCCTACCTGGGCTCTCTTGCGCTACATTGTTATTAACAAAAATAAAATACCCGAGGTGGCAAAAGAGAGCAAAACACACCACCATGGTCACTTTGCACTTTACATATGTAGCCACATATATAGTTTGCTGTTTGAATTGGGTTTTTTTTTTGTTTCCTTTTGTGTAAAGGCCAAAGAAACGTGCGCGCAACAGAGATGTGTACCGGAGGCAATTCTGTTGCGGAACGCCTAGGGGCTGTTGAAATAAATTTTCTCGTTATATATGGAAGATGCCGACAATGTGGGCTGGAAAATAATATTTCGCCGTGAAAAATGAGGCTAGCAAATGTATGCTAAAAGCAGTTTAATCAGTTTGTGGTATCGGGACAAAAGGTGTGCTTTGTGCGAGTGTGAGTAGAATGCCTGGGAATGTGTGGTTTTTTTTTTTGTATACCCTTAGGGCGCTTTGGGTGAACATAATTTTTTATTGTGCCTGAAAATTTTACTTGCAATATATTAGCATAAAATGTGCTACATGCAAATGAGGGGATAACTTTTTGATTAATTTGCGTTTGTCGTTCAAAGGTTACGTTACAGTTGTTGCATATTGCATTCGAGTGGAGTGCGTCAGAGTGGGAGTGGTGAAATGAAACCGAGTAGTGTAAAATGTAACGAGCTTTGGGGTCGGGTTTTAGTGCGTTCCAAGCATTAAGCGCTTTCATTTAATAGGTAATTAATTAATATTAAAGCTAAACAAAAGTGAGTTAAGTAATTGTTAAAGTTTGAATATGTATGTTGCACTAAAATGCAATTCAAAAGATGAATCATAGGATCGTCCTTTTAAATATTGACCAAACAAGAAGAAATAGCCCTCAGAAATTATTCCTACTCCGTACCAAATCGTCACGAGGTACTTTACCTAAATTTCAAAAATACTTGAAATGTAACTGGAGTCAAAAAACTGTTTTATGCAATCTACAACTTGGCAATGACGAATTTCCTACAGTGATTCGGACAATAGTTATCTCCCGAGTATAGGAACTGAAAGGAAATACAGGGTGTCCGCCGGGAAGGTATACTACTTTGTTTTGCCGCCATTTTGGTAAACATTAGTCTTGACAGGCAGTCGTGAAGTAGACACGTGGCAAATTTATTATGGAAAAATTATCGATAAACCAACGTGTTTTAATCGTTAAAATAGGATGTTACAGCTAGCCCATGACAACCCCGATTTTCATGAAAAAATCATAAGGCACATTTTCATTTGAATGGATATGTCAATAAACAGAATAGTCGGTTCTGGGCAATGGAAAACCCTCAAAATATTCATCAGTCACCTTTGCATCCATTAAAAGTTACAGTCTGGTGTGCAATTTGGTCCGGAGGAATAATTGGACCTTACTTCTTTGAAAATGAAAACGGCGTAACGGTAACTGTGAATGGGGAGCGATATCGTGATATGATTGGAAACTTTTTAACGCCACAACTTCATGCTTTGGGCTTGATTAACATGTGGTATCAACAAGACGGTGCCACATCGCATACAGCCAGGATTACAATGGAATTACTGCGAGACCAGCTCCACACCAAGGTATTTCAAGAAATGGTGATGTTGATTGGCCTCCAGGTCGCCTGATTTGACTGCTCCGGACTTCTTTTTGTGGGGATATCTGAAAAGCAAGGTTTTTGCAAACAAACCAGAAACGCTTGAGCAACTCAAACAAAATATTCGTGATGAAATTAATGAAATACCGCGTGAAATGTGTGAGCATGTAATGAAAAATGTGCTCTAAAGGGCTCGCATTTATGTGACTAACAGAGGCGGACATTTACCTGATATTGTATTCCATACATAATTGCCGACATTAAATAAAACATTTATCAATTTAACATCCATTCTCTTTCATTTAATCAAAAATTATAAACAAACAAAGTAGTATACCTTCCCGGCGGACACCCCGTAGATGTACTTACTCGTACATTTGCGTCTTTGAAAAACTGAACCAGGTGGCTTTTCAACTATTTTTAAATGAGTTAATCAACTAAGTGAACTGGGCAACACCAACAATCCAATATATTTCATATACGAGCATGTCGAATTGCGTTGTTCAACGAGAGCAACTTAGAGGACTAGTGTGTGACGGAGACTTTGAAATTGTTTATCCAATTTCAGTAATTCAAGGAGAAATGTCATTGAGCAATTTAATGCATGATTAGCACCTTATGCTCTAGTTTTTGGTACGCCAGCAGTTAAAAATGATCTCTAAGTGAAGAATTCCCCATTTTTCGAACTGCTTATATCTGCAAAAATGCTGTCAAATAAGTTAAATAAATGTTCAGGGGTTAATAATGTCTATATTATTAGAATTTTATTATAATTTGCATTAAGGTAATTGCGGTAGAAGTATATATCGTTGTTTTAAATAGGTAGAGGACGCTGGTCAGGCTGAATTGACTGTGACTACAAGACGGTGCATTTGATTTCTGGACGAACTGAATTTTTTGAATATATTTGAGTATCCGTCGTGCATTGTCCATTCACACACGCCACAAATTTGACTGCTCGTGGCATATTTCGTCTCTTATAATGCCCCACCACGCACTTAGACTTCCTCTTTCGTTCCCCTCCTCCGACGGAACTTGTTACCTTTTCGTTCCCCAAAAATGTGCACTTTGCCCGAGCTCACGAGCTCCTTAAACATACCTCCACCCATTTCCAGTCGCCTATTCGTTTCAAATGAGTTCGGAATGAGTGACCCACGATCTGCCGCTTTTTCGTTTCAACTTTAGAAACAGTCTGTACATTACATCTACTTACGAGTTGCTTACCTTTATTTAATTAAAGTAGCAAAACTTGTTTTTCACAATTACTGACCACCTGAGTTCTAGAATATTGGAATATTGACCCACGAGCTATAGGAAAGCTCTCTTCAACAACTCCATTAAAAATCAAACCCACACATTCTTGAGAAATGCTACTCAAAGTCACTGCTAATTGTTGCTTATTTACTATCCGTCAATTCATCAATATTCACCAAAAACCCAAAGTACTTCTTTACCGAACATTATTTGACCAATGGATAATTCATTTCTCAAAAGGTGTCCAGTTAAACAGCAAAACCAGAAAAATACAATCTGCCTCCAGCAACTGTGTAGATTCCTACCTCTGCTACTGTAGCGCAACTTTATCTTACACCGGCCGGCCTAAGAAGAAGGTCTAAACTCAAACTGAAATACATTTTTTTTTTGTTAAGTACTACTCGTCTGTGTACCTATGTAAACCAAAAACAGAGACCAAGTAGTATCAAAAAATATGAAGAAAAACAAAATTGTTGACCTAAATTTTAATTGGATCCGCCGCAAGCTGGGTCAGTATTTTTTTGTTGATTGCATTCGAACGAAACCGCTTGCTAGAAGGGGTTGTAGCTTTGAAATGCTTCGGAGGCAACAGACACACTAAGAAAAAAATGGTAAATTGAAAATTTTCTACATTAAATTAAAAATACACCGTCAGGATGAGAATCAGGAATTTCGTATTTAAATATTGTACCTAATTGCAAACCAGGATTGTTTGGCTAATTACTTTGATGCTGATGACATAAGTAATGGTGTGGTATTTTTTTTTTTTCGTATTTAAGAAGGATTCCACCTTTTTCTCAATTTTTAGCAGGGTTTACTCAGTTCGGTTTTGTTTGCAAATGGCAGCTATGTATACCTACTCTTTGGAATATAATATATATGATGATGACGGATTAGTTAAGTGAAGGCAAGCATGATCCCGAAGGAGCAAGTGCCACGTCTCAAAAAAATTTGGGTGGACTGATTTTTAATGGGGTCGTTGAAGAAACATCTTATAGCTCTTCGGGCAATAATTCCGAACTGGCACGAAACGAAAAGCGGACAGGTTTTTATTTTTGGGCAGAAATTCCGAACTCAGATGGTCAGCAATTCCCCAGCAACGATGAAACAGAAAAAAGGAAATGATACGGAAGTGCATAGCTACAGATGCTCACTCTTATGTCTGTACTATGAAGCCGAATTTAGGCACTTAGAGCAGTGGTCCGAGATTGAGGGAAAAACCGCTTTTTCAATGCAAAAGGGGAAACGAGGGGAAAGCTTAAAAAAAGTGGAAAAAATCAACAATCTCTTTGAAACTTATATTGCATAAAATTAAAATTTAAACGCTTTTCCAGTACAAATAAATTTCAAAGTTTAGGCCTAGTATCCTGCTCGCGCTAAATTTTAGCGTCCCTAGTCTCCACTTCGTTTCTCCACACCAAAGATAAATGCTCGCTAAATTATTGAACATCTTATAGGTGGGAAGAAAACCATTTGTTCATGTGATAGTAATCAGTAAACGTAATTTTTACAATTTTCGAATTTCAAACATCAAAGACATCGCAGCGTTTGAATCGTTCCAGAACAATGCGTATAAAAAAAAATTGTAGAAGGTATATTATCATTGCTGCAGCAGTTCAAATAATTCCTGTAGCAGCAAGCAGAAAAAGATACTTTTCTTCGTGTCCCATAAATTCCTATTTGCAAAAAAGTTAAACAAACTTCCGATTTTCAAAAGACGTAAGATTATTTTAAGCTTAAAAAAACGAATTGTCCATTAACATTATAAATGGTCTTGTTGGCCTTGCGTTTTCTTTTCCTTCTCGATTTAATGTTCTCTGCTGTATCCTCCAAAAATATATCCATATTAAAGGCAACATAAACTCCTTTCTTCGTTTTTACGTCAAAATTTATCTTCGATTTAATGTACCGAACATTTATTTCGCCAGGTAAATGAATGGGGATTTCATCGGCCCATCTACATGAAGTTAAGAATTTAGAGTGCCAACAGGATACTGCTTTGGTAAATTACCTCGCTGAATTATATCTTTGTAGACATTTTTGTATGGGAGATAAAAATTAGCGCAAGCTGGCTTTACTCAAAATGAAATTTTTACACTTAATATGAAAGAAAACAGCCCATCGACCGTCTACGTAATAATTTTTATGCATCTGAATGCATTCACTCGATTTGCCGTTTTGTCTAATAAAAAAGAAAATCATTTCAAATTCACTTAGGGGAAAAAAAGTGGGAACTTTTTTCGAATTTAGGGGAAAATGATTGACTTGCTGATAAAAAACGAGGAAAACAGTCTTCACAGTCTGGGACCACTGACTGAAATGGGTAATTGAGAGCTCTTTTATGAAATTTAAGCTTTTCGATATTTCGATACTTAACAGACGTTCGCTATAGGTGGCGCAGTAAAATAACCTTAAGATGGCATTTGTGGGTTGGGGTCAAAATTCTGGATGGGTTAAAATTCTTTTTACAAAATTCTGCAAACAATAAAAAAAGGTTTGGAAAATGTTCAAAAGCGCGCGCTGCACACTGCCGAAATGAAGTATAAAAAGAAAACAAATGAGATTATAATAAATAAAAGTTGTAATTTCTGACTGCTTCATATCTTTTTTTTCTTAATAGATATTGTTTTTTTTTTTATTCAAATTTGTTGTCAATATTTAATTAATTTTTTTCTTGTTTCTTTGAATTTAATTTAATTTAAATTTGAAAATTAGAATTTCGCTAAGCAGAATTTTTGTGTGAGAAGACAAAATTTTGCATAGCAGAATTTTGAAAGCAGAATTTCGACCGGAATCGGACCTGCGACCCCTCGCTTAGTAGTCCAAAATAAATTCCATAGGCGAATTTACGCATGTATTGTTCTGTCACAAACGATAAATTAACAAACCACGGAGTTGTTGACTTACATATATCTAAACAATATAATGAGGCAAAAAAAAGAGAGTACATTGCATATAAGTAGGCTTGACGCTTTTAACTTTTGCAGACTTCTGTTAAATGTTGGTAGTTGGGTTTTCGTTGTAGGACTTCATTTTTCTCCATCAATCATTTTTTATTTAAAGTATGAGCTATTTTCGCTTTCCTTTCAAAGTGAGCGTTTGAACTTATAGTTCAACAAAGAACAGGGGAACTTTTTTTTTCCCGAGACACAATACTGAAGGGCAGCGTGTAGCTGTAGACACTATATTTCAATACCATATATAAACACAAATAGCCTGAGAGTAACTCGTTCCGTTGTCCCTATCCATCTACACATATTCATTCATACATCATCAGTCAGCTCCGAGTTCAAAAATGCGAAGACTCAGACAAAGTTAACTTGTTGCAAGCTACAAATTTAATTTCCATAACCTGCAGAGGATATCGTTTTTTCCTATTTTTTTATTTTTTTTTTAAATATAACGAATCCATTCATATTTTGCAGCACCCCATCCTCGAGCTGTGGATTTTTAAACAAATCCCCAGCGCGATATTAAAACTTCATAACGTCTATTCAAATATGTTCTTATATCCTGGGATAATACCTGCAAGGGATATGTGAGCTTTTCTGTTTTCATCATTTCATTGTTGGAAAGCAGTCTGCTTGTACCCAACCCCCCATTCAGCACACAGCATCATGGCCCAATCCTCTCAAAGCAGGCATCGTATTGTAACCGTATTTAATGTTGAGAGTGAGTGAGTTGTAGGTAGTTGGTATAGCTCCCTTGGTACAAGTCTTAACTTCTACAGCGACACACCGACAACAAATCCATTCATTGAGTTGATGGCGAGAAAGGGAGCAACGAAGGGGGAATAACGAGCTGAATGCCAATATCGAAGTAAAGTTTATGGTATCCATGCTCGCACATATCCTTTTCTAAAAATAATGCACTGATGTGTATGAGAACGAGGAGCACCCCGTTCCATGTACATAATTTTACAATAGTTCTTCTAATTCTTCTCATATGCATCTTCAGTGAATCAGAGTGCGTCAGACGAATGTGCGATCCAAGGCAGCATGAGGCATGACCATAAGCAGGAATAAGGCAGGTTTATCCCTCTTCGGTAAATAAGTGCAGCTACGAACTGAACAGTGATGCCATTTTTTATGATTGTTTTAGGAGATTTCCCATGGGTCTCTCATGCATTTGCGTACAATCCGATACCTTGTCCAATGGGGAAAATTGAGAAGCTTCCTTAGGCGCAAAAGGTGCGAAATCAGGTAAAAACAATGTAGGGATGTTTTTTTTGTATGAAGCCGGGGCTCAACTCAGAACCTTTCCTTTAGTAGCTCAACATCTAAGTGAGCCACTGCCTCAGACCGCATAGTTAGGTAATCAGTCTTCCAAGCTGATTTGATTGGTTTAGCTTGTGTGCCTTAACGAACAATCACATCAGGGTTGCGTCGGCGTAATAGGCGTAATCCAGCTTAAGGCAATTGCGGTAACACATTGAAATTGTACGTCGAGACCTAAATAGCGATGGATTGAGCTTAAATGGCGTTGATCCACTTGAGCTAATTTAATAAAATTTTGACACTAGCTTAAGCTAACGTAAGCTTATGTTAACCTCAATCTAAATGTGAGTAGGATCGAGTTAATGGACCAACACGCTCTTTAAAAAAATACATGCAAGCTGAATATGCAATTTTATGCTAATTTTTGCACCACTGATACGAATACGATAAAATGTCATCACCAACTACACTGCACACAGTGCAACGAAGCCGATTGAAAAATATCCCTGTTCCTAGAGTTCCTGTGAGGCAAAGAGTCCATGTTTCATAATTATTCCTTCATTGGGTTCGGATTCGGAGCGCCTGCCCCGCACCCAAACTTCATTTTCAACATTTGTTCGGTTGACTGATGCAGCAGTCCTGAGAGTCAGAAAGGAGCAAGAGTACAACACAGGCGAGTAGCTTAAGGACATGTTCAGTGGTGCACCATAGAGTAAAACCATACATATAATAGCATTGCATAGTGTGCCAAGAAGAAACGCTAGCTGCCGAGGAGTCCATCATTGTTTCGAAGGAATTCCATTTCTGCGTATACACTGCATAGCATCAGGATGATGATAGCCTTAAGGCGAGTCCCGTTGGGGTGGAATAATGAAAAAAAAAAAACTCTCTCTCTCAGCGTCTCACTCTCACTGTAGTTTCTCCTTGGTGTATAAAAATTGAAGAAATCCTTTGGGGCAATCTTTTTTGTATCGCTTATCCTTGCAGACAAATAATTCATCGCCAGCGCCTTGAGCCTTAAACACAAATTGGAAAATATAAGAACTAGCTGGGTGGTGGTTGAGATGAAGCGGGTGCGAGATCCAAGAAAGATGAAATCGGGATATACCTACACCTCATGCAGGAGCAGGTAGCTCACCTCCCTGTACCTTTGTACTCCTTCGACTGCAAAACCATGTCATCTTGTTCGGGTTGGCCCGGTTGGGCCTCAAGGTGTAACCGAAGCTAAAGGTAAAGCTAGACTTTTTTTCTTCTTGCTATCGTCCTCTTCTTCGTGTTCTTGTTGTTTTTAGCCTGAAACTCTTGTCCATGAGTTATATTTTATACACAATCTACTTCGTCGTTCGAATTGGGGTTTCGGTTTCGGGCTAGTTCCGTCGTGGATTTTCCTTTGGCACAGATGTGTGTGTGTGTACCATGGTGTCGGGTGGAATTTTTGGTTGCTTTGTCTAAGAAATTTAAATATCTGTTTTGCAGGCGGTAGACGGTGCTTGTGTGGCGCACAGTAATGGATCATGTATTCAATTTTCGGTCAATTTTGGCGGCGAGAACTTTTTCCTGTGAATGAATAATTCATTGATTTCCGTTTGAAAGTGCGCACAATAGGTACAGCTATGCGGGGGCAATAATTAGTTTGGCTAAGACTTTGAGCATACATTAGATGGAAATACTTAGCAAGTGTGCTAAATTACCCTGGGAATATCTTTCGGTCTGGCACGTTGAGAGGCGGATAGATATTTTCTTTAGACGGATAGACGAATGCAATTTAGGACTTTTCGGAGCTGGATCTTCCACATCGGGTGTTGCGTACCTGTGGTGTTTAAATGTGTTCAGCTTTTCACGCAGTGCTACCTGTGGGTTAAAATTATTCGCACAACAATTTCATTTCCTTTTTCAAATAATACTCCTTTGGTAGGAGTCAAACATTTTTAATACTTCCTTAATCGACTCCGTCAACTGGGTTAATAACCTGACTGAAAAATTGGAGCTGGTTATTTGGTCTTTGAAACTGTAACATATTTGATTTTCCGATCATCCTTGTTGTCTTGGACTTGATAACTGCGATTGAAAAATAATACCTTCACTAACACCTGTCCACTCGCACGATGTGTCCGGTCTAATTTAATCGAGGTTTTTTTTTTTGCTTTTTAGGCAGCATTCACATCTAGAGAGTGGAGGTTTTAGAGTGCATGTTTTAATCCATTCGACAACTACCCCGAAGTTGATACTAAAATTAGGTTGCTAGATATGATATTGAGCTAAGATATACACCCAACCATAGCATCTGCATATTTACAGATATTTTGGAAACCTATGCTAGGTCGGTGTATGCTATCAAAATATAACCCTCGTATTTCCCACAAAAGTCACAAAAAAAGCGTCGAAAATCTTGTCAAAAATATCTCAAGATCGCGTTTAAGAAATTTCGGTAAGAGCGCCCAAAACCAAATTAAGACGCGTTGTAAAACGAGTCTAAGCTTCATTTAAAGCGGAATTCAAAAATAAATCAGAAATCGAGTAGGAAATTCGTTCAGAATAGCGTCAAAAATCCGTACAAAGTGCTTTAAAAAATACGTCAAATGAGTTCAAATACGATCCAAAAATATGTCAAAACTCGCCTCCCGAAAAGCGTCATAAAAGTAGAAAAATCTACCAAAAGCCAGTAGAAAAAACTGTCCAAAAAAGCATAAAAAACTCGTAAAAGACTTGTCTTATAACGCGTCTAAAAAGGCATCAGAAATGCGACCAAGGAGACGTCAGATACGCGTTCCAAAAAGATTTAAAAATCAATCCGACGAATTTGTCTCAAAGCACCTCAAAAAAGAGCGGCAGCAAATCTGCCAAAAAACTCGCATAAACTGGTCCAATATTGCTTAAAAAAATTTTTTGACGAAAAACATGGTAAAATAAACCCAATGAAATAGTTCTAAACGGGTCGAAAAACGTGTCAAACATTTTAGATTTTAATACAGTCCAACAAAATAAATGTTCATCCCCTATGGAAATATTCGTTTGGGCGCTTATCCCCACGGACAATAGACGAACTCTTTCTGCGCCAAAGTAAACAAGTGGGTAATTTATATTCCATAAAAATTATTCGATATACCCACCTCCATTCTGCTAATCTGTTTGCCCTATTCAATCCCTTGTTAATCCTTTACCTGTAATTTACATTACAACCACAAAATCACCCTCAATTTAAAAAAAGGGGCTACAAGATACGAAATTAGCTCTCTTTATTTTGAATTTACTCAGCTCAACTCATAACAAGTGCCTACAGTAGAGGCTTAAAAAAGTGTCGGTTTGTTTTTATTTTTTTTAATGTTATCCGGCTTAGGTTGTTCTTCTATAAACTTTTTTGCAGTAACTGGAACATTTTACTAAACAATCAATAAATACATACTTTAAGGTCTAATTTAGCACTCGTTCCAACCATTCGAGTGACATCCGCACTTAACTGGACTGCTAGCATTTTTATTGTGTCTATCGATTCCTATTCTATCAAAACATTTCATTCCCGCATTCAAGTCCGACTGAAACATATTTTTTCCTAAGTCAAATTACCTGCTATTCCTCAATCAATAAAATCAGTGAATCTTTCTCCCTATTCGATAACCATAACGCTGTTGAATTATTACACTTCAACCATAAATGAAACAAATTTTCCATTTTCACTCTCCCAAGTGGACTCACTTTTTTCCTCCTGTACTGTGGCGACCCAAAACACTGAACCCCAATACGGCGGCCACATACAACACTCACCCACATCACATTTTATTTTACCTTCTCACATAAAAGGATCCCGCGGGCCGTAAAAATGATGAATTTAAACTTCTACGAGTTCGGGTAGATAAAGTACTATACGAGTGGATATAGAAAATGATCCGCCGCCGGCCAACCAGACCGTGACCCTTAGGCAATTAAATTCTGATTACTTACATCCAATGTGCCAGGCGCTCTTATATCTACATAACCCGCTTGTGGCCGTCGGCTGATTACTGGGTTATGTACATTTGTCTCTGTATGTGTGCCCATATTGCACGTACTTTGAATAAAACAAAAAAAAAGGTCGTGTGTATATTTTAACCATCCTCCCACACCTCTTGCCAAACGCCATTTCATAGACTGGGGCAACAAGTCCCAACAGCAGTACAGCACATGTACACGAGCGTTGCGCGTCTTTGCCTCAGTCAGTCGTCGTCGCGCCACCCCCACCGCCACCACCACCTTATTTCACTTCCAAAAGCATTTGTCAGTGGTTCGCTGCCTACGGGACGATTCGGAATGAATTTATTTCTGTAATTTTCCTTCATCATTCCGCTTTCTTGGCTCCAGGACATTATGCTCCTATTGTAATACCCACTGACGAGGAGAGCTGAACTCTCTGATGACGCTCGGGTAGGTAGTGCGGCTCCAGCTTCAGCTCTTGGTCTTGGATCGCCCTGTGTATGCACAGTGCCACAAGGAGATTTCTCTCGTTAGTTTCTCCCTTTTTTTTCCAGTTCTCAGGGAGACGCTCTATTGCTGTGTGGGTATGTGTATATGAAAGAGGTTGGATTTAGCCTGAAACTTTTATCGGGCCAGGAGGCTCTCCTTGTGAACTGTGGGCCTGGGACCGGGGTTTTTAAAGCGCCTACAGCGATGCGGTGCATAAATGAAAATATAAAGTTTTAAGGGGAGGAACATGGTGTAGCAGTGTGAATCATCATAAGCCATTTGAATAAGAGGAGCTGTACGTTGTTAAGGTTAAACCTTCGAGAGTGGTCACAATGGAACATGGTGGATGGAGTGGCAGTTCAAAAGGTCATGGCTTATTAAATCGGGCTGGGGATGGGGAATGAGAATGGATATCAAGTATTGCAGTTTATATTTAAATTGCGTGGGAACCGATTGTGCGGAAGATCATCTGGGCGTCCTATTTCTGTGCTTATTAATTTATTAATGGTCACCTATCGAGTAATTCGGTCCTGAAATTTAATCATGCTGGACAACAGCTCTGAAAGTAAAAATATTATCTGACGTTGGGATGTACTTGTCTTTAGATTTATTGTACTTTGTCAGAGGAAAGGAAAAGGATAGTTTGGTTTCGCAAAAGATAAGTTGTTTTGCTGTTTCAAAGGAGAAGTTCAGTCGAGACCACAATAATACAGTCGCGGGAAGAAAATTTGGCCAGTTCATTTATTTATAAGCAGCTCAAAATTTCAATTGCTGCATCATTGTAAAGGGTTACAGTATTGAAATCACAAAAGTATTAAAAAACTGAGCTGTCATTCTTTTATTTTTAAATATTCTTGACGTGTTAGAAAACGTTCTTAGATACTGTTTATTAGATACTATTATTCACTCCGGGTCTAAATCAGGTTCAAGCTAGCTCTACACCCAACCATTTAATTCGCATTTGTTAAACCCGACAATTTAAATCCATATCCATAATATTTACTTAAAAACATACATAAGCCAGCTGGATTAACGATGGACTTAAACGCGGACAGGTTAAACCGTTTGTAACCCATTTTAAAGCAACGTAATGTAAAAGTTTACAAAAAATTGCATTTGTTTTTTGTTGTTTGTCACTTGGAATTTTCATTTTTTCATTTATTTTGGGCCCAGTTATATTTTGCGGTGCATTAATTATGCCGAAATTTCTGTCGAATCATCAAATGGAGCCTCCAAGATGTCTCTTTTTTTTTAGCCGGGAATATTTCCGAAAATATTACACATCGTAATCGTCGACGCAAGCCTGCTTATGCTTTGGATATATAACGACTGAATATTATGGACTTGGGTTTAGTTTTTGGGTTTAGCTCGCTTAAATCCGGATTAAAGTGAGTGAATAATATGGCCATTAGTCTTTTGGATGAATGGATGACTATATGTTCCGATAAGAATGCTGTGTGGTTTGTATGTAAGCAGGACATTTTTTTATATTTTTGTCATGCATCCCTTAATGTTAAAAATCGGGAGACTTGTGAGTTTATGTCACAAATGTCTAGTCAAAATTAGTGACATCTAACTATATATCTAAATAGCTATTGTAAATTAATAAAGAACAACAAGATTGCCATACGAAACGAGCTCAAATAGATCCAAAAAAGAGCTGGGCTGAGCACTGAATCTTGAGGGGCAACACTTGTGGTATTGTGTTGTAAGAACATTTCTTAATTTCACCATTTTCTTGCAATTTAACGAAGAATATCTATGTTAATCGAGCCCTAAATCCCATATTTGGTTATTTACTTTTAAATCCTACTATGGACTCACCATATCAAAGGCAATAATGACACTGTACCTAAATTTGGCATTGGGTCGTTATTTCCTCAGAAAAGTGTTAAAAATGCAAAAATGTCCCCACAAGGTCATTTTTGATTAAAAATATATTCCTAAACAGCTGGCACTCGAGAGAGCCTTGTTACACAATTGTTTAAAAGGATGTTTTCTTTTAACAACGTTTTTATTGCCTGTCTGTTTATCTGTTCGAAACAAAATTTGCAATCGATGCTGAACTAACACTCCATTGAGCTAGAGCCTTGCAATTTTAGACACAGCTTAAAACTGAATGACAGGGCAATACAATCAACTTGTTAACAAACAAAAAACAAGGCGTCGCATCTCTCGTACAGATTGTCCAGAACGTTTTTGATCGTAAACTTGAAATAGCTATGAAAATTATTTTTACTATATTATAAACTACTGTGTAGTTTTATAAAAACAAGGGCTACTCCTTAAACTCTTTCCCCCGTATTAATAAACAATGCGTAAAAGTTATCAACTCGTTACTCAGCAGTTACGGCAAATTTTTGTATGCTATCTGACGTCTACTAGCTAACTTACATTTGCATATCTGTTTATTAATACGGGGGCTAACTATTATTTGATGCAAAAGTCGCACGATTTGACTTTAAATCTTACAAAAATGATCGTAGCTATTACAAATTTACAATTAAAACTGATCATTACAATCTAAATGGTGTTCCCCTTTTTCGTCCGTTTTAAAAATGTTAAAAGCCGAGGCGAAACTCAAAAACTATTTAATAAACTCAAGAGCATTCACGCAAAAAAATGTATAAATTATTATTTAAAAAAAATCTCTACCATTTTCCAAGACTAACCTCCTTGATCTCATTCTAATGTTGAAAACGCTCAAAACCGAATTCAGTGAAATGTAGCCGAACCATTCGAAAACACATCGAAAATGGTGCGCGGCTTTTTCTTTTGCTTTTTTTCCCCCAATATACCAGCGTGCATCGAAAATGTTTGTTTTCGCAGTTCTTTTTATTCATATTTCTGTTATTTATTGCATTTGGACTGCAGTATTGGAAATCATGAAAAATGCAAAATAATGGCACTGCAGATGATGGTAATTTGGAGTGGCATCACATATATGAGAAATCTGAAATCGGTTACACATTTATTATATGATATGAAATTTGTTTTCGCAAAAATACAAAATAAACTGCAATCAAAAAAACGGAAAACGAAAATTATTTCCCCCATGGGCATAGCAGAGTGTCAATCTTTGGCTAAATTGCGGTTTTAATATTTGTTGGCGAAGTGCATTTTTGCGTGACAGACGGATATGATTTTTTCTGTCTACGTGTACGAGTATGTGTTTATTTTTTTTTTTCAGTAAGTTTATTTCACATGTAACACGGCCAATCAATGTGATGTCATAGTGAAGTTGGTATTCCCAGGATTAAGAGATATAGATTTTTGTTTCGCATCCGAAATATGTGCACTCCTGATGTGTCCGGGTTGGATATTTTATGTGCCCAGCGACTGTTTTCACGAAGGTGTATGAGTGTGTGTCAGTAAGTAATGAATGTTGTAAAAAAAAAATCAAGGAGACAATCCAAAATTCGTCAACAATTTAACATTTTGAATTCCTCTGCATAAAAAACATGTATAGATCTATTTGTTATATGAGTATGCATGCATAAACGAATACCCACCGACCAACTTAAAACTCGAAATGCATCTCAAGCCTGTTGAAACATTAAAAATCGCTTCGGGGCGAAAAAGCTTACAAAAGCTGTAAGGGTACCACAGATAACAAGCACAGACTGGCATTTCTGCTTCATAATTTAAATGTTAATTCGTCCCGATGTACCAAGTGATTAATATTTGCCAAGAGTGGATTTTCCACGTCCTTATGTTTATTGTTCTGCATATAATATATGAGCGAATGCGGGTGGTGGTGGCAGTCGTTTTCCCATTTGCCGCACATTTTATACCAAGAGTTTATAAGGGGCGCGCCGTGTTGAAATTCAAAGGACGTCTTGCAGTAAAATCGAACCAGATGACGACGTGATACCAACTCCTAGGTAAGATTGATTTTTCTCAATCACGTTAAAGATACGAGTGTATGTATGTGCGATTATCTGGGACTACACGGCCGGCGGGAGGGTGTACCGTACACACGTGTATAGATAACTAAATAAGAAAATTAATTTTCCGCCAATTTGAATTTTAGCGCGGTTGATTAAACATCGATTAGCGTTGTCGCTGCACTTTCCATGGAAATTGCAAAAAAAAAAAAATGTATTACCAAGCCATTTGCAAGCCACGCAAGGTGTCAGCAACCATACGAAGGGAGTTTTGGCCTCGCTTTGGCATAGTGGTGGGAAGCAAATGATTAACTTGTTGCCAAGGAGGAGAAACACTTAAGGAATGAGCTTAGAAATGTGGGAATTGCCTGACGCCTTTTTATACACAAAACTCGGTCTCGTACTTTCAATCACAAACGACTTGAGCATGATAGTAGATTGGATTTGGACAATTCGCTATGTAAACAATCTTCGTTATCGACTATCGAAAGCTTACACCCCACGACGAAAACGGGATTTTCAATTTAATTATTGAATTTATCATCATTCCGATGTAAGAAAGGTCTGTGCACTTTTCTTTTTTTTTGACCGGTATATTAAAGAAATTTTATATATTTCATGAAGTTTATTTCTTCAAGCGAAGTCTGACATACACCTTTGAGTATAAATTGCAGTCCTAAGAAAGATTTTCAATTTTATTTGGATTCGCCATAAAGTTGGGTGCCTCTTTCATTCGACCCAAAAACTAAAACTCACATTAGGGAATAGTTCTTGCCAACAAAACCAACTAAGAAACATCAAACCTAGTATAGGATTGCCTGCAACTACTCGCATTGTTAGCCAGCGCAAACAGTGTCCATCTTATGAAATAAACGTCTAAACCCATATAACTAGGAGTCAAATTGGAATAGTCACACGATTCCTCACTGGACGTTGTCTAGTTAAGAGACACCTCACGATTATGGGAATAATCAGAGGCAACAATTGCAATTTTTGCAACTAGGACGCACGACGAAGTATAAGCAAGACATCAGACATCACATTACTGTAACTGCCTAATCAGAATGCATCACCACCATGTTGGTCAATTCTACCATAAGGCAGAGGACGTATCTGCCATCACCAGGCTTTAATTGAAGAATATCATTGTACTCCTACTTGCGACCGCAGTGATATGGTAACATGCTTCCACCTCCCGCACATGATCTACATCTAAATCTAAGCGAAAAGCTTGATAAAGGATCCCATGAACTTTGTTTCTTTTTCCTATTTCCAAGGGAAAGTGTTTTCAGACATCGAAGTTTCCACTAAAAGGACGAATTCTCACGTGTCTCTGCATAGTGATAGATTGTTTTTAGGATTCATAAAAAGATTTAAGTTCTTACATGAAATAAAGTTGAATAATAATAATTCACAACCTTGGTTTAACCATTTCGATCCTGATGGGACATATACGTCCCAACCAAGGTATAAACACACCTTATACGAAAAAAATGTACTTTGAATGGGGTATTAATGTCCCGTCTCGTAGTTAATAATTTAAATAACAGCAATACATTATTTACGTCTCATTTCGGCGCCGCAACTCATATCTATGTGGAGAACGTGTCAGCAGTCGGACGTAAATTCCTGTTCACGAAAGTAATTGTGTGAAATTAGGTTGAAATAAAGTTCATAAAAGGAATAAATTTGTGAATTATAATATTTGAAATATTAGGGAATTATTTAAAAATAGGTAAGAACAATTTTTGTTCAGTATTTTTATTGTCTTATGCATTTATATATGCTCGGGACATATGTGTCCCATCAGTATTTTTTGTTGGGACCTATGTGTCCCAGTTAGGTTTCCTTGTACATTTTTACGTTTACTGCGTTGTTCGATTTCGGTTCAATATGTCAACCCCATTGAAGCCAAATCAAATCAATATGATATTGGAAGAAGGAATCGATGGCGAGGATTTTTCTGGCTATAGTGAGGATGAATATTTCATTTGTTAGAACAATATTTTCAGCACAAATTACTGAATGGGATATATGTGTCCCACCCAAAAATACGGATGGGACACATTTGTCCCATCACCTCTCACAACCCCCTGATATATAATTTTAAATTTTAGACTGGAAATTGTTTTATCTCATTTTTCTGAATAGGGGCAACCTAAGAAAGAAGTTATATTGGTCTCTGTACACATCCGGATCGAAAGGGTATCATTTACTTTGGCAAAATATATTGCTTTGCAACAAAGATATAGTAATATCCAAGATGTGGGTAACAGTTAAAATTGTGATATCAGCCTTTAAAATAAAAACGCTTAGAAACGGGGAAAATTTAAAAATTGGCAGCATTTTTTTTTAATTTTGAAGCTTTACCTCCTTAAAATGATGCGTATTCCACACTTGTTTAAGAATATTG
The DNA here is from genome assembly GCA_951230905.1 of Cheilosia variabilis. Taxonomy (NCBI): domain Eukaryota; kingdom Metazoa; phylum Arthropoda; class Insecta; order Diptera; family Syrphidae; genus Cheilosia; species Cheilosia variabilis. The sequence continues at coordinate 19,675,516 of OX579679.1, read as the reverse complement.
GTTAATGTGAAATACGAGTACCATGTCAGCTGTTTTTACCTTACAATTGAGCTGACGCAAACTCTTTGAAAATGTTTTTAAATACAAATTATGAACTTGGTTTAAATGGGCCATAGATAGGACAGAAAGGTTAATGAGATGAAACATCAAATCAAATAATAATGAACTGTTAATATTCGTCAGAACGACCAAGTTAAAAGTTAAAAAAGTGCACTAACTTGCGACTTGCTGTTCTTTGAAATTAAAGTTTTATTGTCCTTTTGGGTATCTATTCGATAAATCTATACCAGTCAGTGTCTGTCGCATCATAAATAGTATGAGACGTATTCACTGTTCGATTCCACCAACGCATTTTGAGCAAATCATTTGCCTTAAAATCGAATGCCTAACTCGTACAGCATTCGATTCAATTTAAGTTCAATAATGTACATAATTGAAAGTGTCGATTCCTAAAAGCTTGTGGACAACTAAACAATCAGAAAAGTTTTCTTTTTATTTACTGATAAAAATATACCACCGTTCAGACCTACGTGTAAAAATAGTGGCCTCAAAGCGATTTCAATACTTAAACTGCCTCTTTAAACAGAAGCAGAAGCCTCTCCGCGGCAGAAATCAAACAAACAACTATGCAGCCCATCACAGCATTTGATTTCGAAACGTTTCGACAAATGAGTGGCTGTCAGTTGCATTCATTTCGCGACAAATTATTATTTGTTGTCGCGTTGGTTTTTTTGTTTGCCAGTGTTATTCCATCCGTCCGTTCAAATATTTTCTCATTCTGTCAAAACACATTCGCGTTGTAGCTGCTGCCATCATAATACATATACAACACGCCAAAAGCACACTCCTACTCATAGTGACAGGCTGGGTTTTTAATATTTTTTCTGTGCACTAAAAACAAAAACAATCAACAACGGTCTCATGTTTTTTCTATTTTTTTTTGTTTTTATTTTATTTGGCCAAATAAATTGGGACCATTTGAAAAGTGTCTGTCCGTCAGCTTGTTATTTCGGAAAACATTGAATGGACGCTAAAATAACGTTGACACTAACTAACATCGGATAGATGCAGGCACAGCAAAAAAAAAAAAAAAACATCGGCACAAAAACAAAACAACAACATTTCCAACAGATCCGAGAGGCCCAGCACAGCGCCATTCATCCATTTGGATGGTCAAAAATTTATATTTTTGCATCTAATGCATAAATAAAACTAATTGCACAGAATGGTGATGGTGGAGCTGTTCGTTTATGGGCGGAATTCACAGCGAATGCACCAGGGATGTTCAAAAGCTATATATACAAAACTCGAACCATCCTGCATCAGGCAGCCGGGTGGAAACATTTATATTTTTAAATGCAGACTATTTTCATATTTCATTCCAAAACATTCGACAAAACAGAAAAAACATAAAGCATAATAAAATTGGAAAAGGACTATGCCAACTAAAAACCGAGTCCCTGGACATTGGAGGAGGCGGCGGGGGGGAAAAAAATAACGACCAAGAAGGACTATGATGAGTGGTGATGCAATTGCACAAAAACTGCATCATTGCTTTATCGCGGCTGAGTGGTGGTTGCCCCAACAGCCATTAGCCAACCAGCAACGAATGTGCAAAAAGGCTTAAACACAGCAGGCCTTCTCATAAAATAAAACTCCTGCTGATCCTGTGACAAAGGAGTATCCATATACGCATACCCACCTACCGTAAAAATAAAAAAATAAATATTTTAAAATATACACACATGCATATTGTAATGCTGGGGCAATAGTTATGCTATGCGGCTAATACTTTTTTTTATTATTATTTTGAAAACACAATCACTCCCGGAGGGTTCGGTTTTTTTTTTTTTTAAACTTATTTCATGAAATAAATTGACTGCCCCAAGGACAGTTATACTATTGAAATATAATAAATGAAACAAAATCATGTACACAAATAGTACTGAATTTCATTATTTGCATGCGAGTGCATACGGTTTGCCTCAGAGCGGAATGGACTTTTAACTAAATTATAAAAATGATTTATAAGGGTTCTTAAAGTCCATATTTTTAACGCCCGGTAGGGTACGGTGTTTTAATTGGGCTTCGGGAAAGTGTGGTCAGGTCATACTCATAACTGCACTGACTGCACTGCAATTTCAATGGAAGAGCTAAAAGTTTTCAACTATTGGTGCAAATTCGAAATTTAAATATATTTTGAATACGTTGATTGATGACATCTGTGAAAAAATACGTTGATATGACATCTGCCGTTTCGATGGTTTGAAACTAGTTTACAAAAATTATAAAAATATATTTTTCGATTTTTTTATGTGACCTATGCATATTTTGAGATTGACTTTACCTATATTCTTTATCATCATCAGATGCATTGTTCGTCAAAGCTACACTTTTCAATATACAAATCCTATACAGGGTGGGTAATTTAGTTTAACAAATGACAGAGAGAGGGAAATGATCATAAATGCGCCTGAGTTTGTCAGCTTTGGCGATACCATGAAAAGAGTTTTAAATTTCGATCTTAGCCAGAATTGATTTTGAATGGAATTTCAGAAGAATGTGTCGGTCGGAAACAATGATGAAATAAAACTCCCTATACTTGAGTGTTGCAAACCCTAAAAACAGGTATCAGAAAAGTATAGATTTGTATTCTGCTTTTAAAAAATGCGAAATTTACTGGCCCACCCTTTATTATAATATTGGTCGAGTAATAGCGAATAATTGAAGTACAAGTGCATTCGCAACACTGTGCACATTTTACTATTCAATTTGTGATCTGCCATTTTTTCCAGCTGAAAGCACGGTTGCCACTTCCAAAAAAAAATTGGGTACCAAAATTGGAAAAAAAAGTTACCAAACCAAGATAAAATTTACCAAAAATCTGGAGACGTTGATACAACATTTTTAAAACATAAAATGCAGGTTAGGTTTTTAGGAACTTAGTCAGTCTTTAAGTAGTTAAACAACGACTATGTACTTTATAAAATAGAAAAAATAAGACTTTACTTACTAATGTAATAGCAATATCTACTTTAACTGACCAAAAGCATGATCTTCTAAACACAAATTATTTTATTTGCTTTAAAATGGCTTCTTTAAAAACAAACATTTATAAAACACAATACAATTCAGTGAGGAACGTAGTAGGAACTTTGTCAGTCTAGCAACCAGCTGTTAGAAGGCATGGGACTATCAACCATTTCCGAGCCTTTTTTCTTATAACTTTAACAAATTAGAGTTTTATGTCTGCAAATAAATAATATAATTATTTGACCTATCCATACCTAAATGTAGTTATAAACAGAAAATATTTCGAAGTCCACCATTTGTCAAAACAAGAAAATGAGTTCATTCAGTAATTTTTTGAACAAAATAGATTTACATTACATTACCAAATTTGGTAAAAAATTACCAAATTGGCAACTGTGGCTGAAGGTCTGTCTTAAATCTAAAAGCCACTGCTCGAAAAATAAAATATTTAATTGAATTGAATATTTTTGTTTCGTTATAGGATATTTTTGAGAAGAAGGTATTTCACGAATTCGTTGCAGCTCCTAGCTTTGAAGTGCCTTGGCCAGTTGGAAACATTTACGATGAAGGTTTAATTTAAACAATTATTTTAGGACATAAATAATCGTAAAATTTAAAAATATTAAGCATTAAATTTAAAAGTCCGTAAATTTAAAAAAAAAGTTGTAACTTCGATTGGAAACTTATACGATTAAGTTTTAATTTGAACAATTTCTTAATATATAAGTAATTTTCAAATTGAACAATATTAAGACTTAAATTTAAGAGTCCGTGGCTAAATTTTTGTGTTTTTTACCCTTTGTGCTTTTTTTTTAAATTTTTAGTGGCATCAAGTACTAAGCGATTTTTCGCAATTACCCAGTAAAATTTGAAGCAATCTCGTAACCTTTGTAAACTACTTTGTAAGACTGTTTTGTGTCATATTAAACCAAACTTGAGTCCTTCGAACTGAAGAATAGTTACTTTGAACCAAATGCTACCTCTTTTTGAAGCTATTTGTAGATAGTAGACTCCTACTTGACCTCCTACAAAACTTCTTTCAACCATACATTAGTTCCTGTAGATCTGTGTAAATGCAAAGTTGTTGCTCCCTATAATCTTCCATTGCAAGAAGGATACCTCGAGCTCACTTCATACTATACCTCGAATGCGCCCACAAGTTGCTTTATCTGGCGAAAATTGCATTAAGTACTCCAGCGCCTGGAACCGATTTTACAAATCAAAATTGAATTATAATACGAATATGCACCCTTGCCATACTCCACGCACAGTGTTAAGTAAAATAACACAAACAATATAGCGAAAACTTGAACCGCTATAAAAACGCCTCTGGAAGAGATTGCTGCACGTTAGATTAGATCCAAAAGTCACGCAGCACTACACCATACCATATACCCAGTAGTAGCTGCATGTCAACCCATGACTCTATTTATCTATTAGACTCCCGTATGGCAAATCAGATGCAGGTACCGTGTGTGTGTGTATAACACACATGTCCCTACAAAAGCGCGTCACTCCATCACGCAATTCGAGGTGATGGAAGGAACTGCACAGCCATACACACATTATGCATAGAGCGCCTCCATCAGAGCTTGAGGGATTCCGTTGTTATTCTAACCAACCACCCCATCCTGCTCTACCCGTGCACACTACTCGTAAACGATGACGCTGCGACCAAGAGATACATCGAGATGCAGATCCTACATTCAAATTCTCATCACCACCACTGGCGTTCTGGCTATACTCGTGCACAAAAAAAAATCTATATACATATATACTTCCTAGCCCTGCGTGATGCAAAGGGATAAGAGTTACATAGAAAGAGGTGGGAGTGCACGCCAACGGGCTAAGAACGAGGGACGAGACAAACATCTCTATGCTAACCCTAAGCATGGCCACAGAATAAAATACCGGAGTATAGGTGACGGGACTGTTGGTGGAATTGGTATAAGGGATATAGTTACCGAGCAGGAAAACTACCCGCCGGCCATTTCATAGAAAATCCAGCGCAACTACAGGGAAATGGTTGTGTTATGTTGGTGTTATGAAGGAAACTTCATAGAAAATTTCTTACTAACAAAAAGATTATTGAGTCAAACGACGAGTAAGAGAACAAGATGAGGAATAGCATAGCCATAGAGCAACAGCAACATCATCATGGGCACCTTCATGGGAGAGCGAATGGCGTGCAGACAAAATGGAAGAGAGTCAAATAATCGTCCTGCGGCAATTCGTTGCCGAGAATATTGTATGGAAGTAGTCGTCGGGAAAGGTTGTATTTTGCTTATAGTGGTTTGACGAATAGGAAGATGAAAGTCTCCGAAGGGTTCAAGATGTCAGCACATTTCAGTTTTGAAATTCCGTAGGCGGTCTATATATTTTCTATACATAAAATCAGCGATGATGTATGAAATGGGGTTCCCCATACAGCTTAGGAAGTCAGAAGTCAGTCTCCTAATGGCTGAAGAATAGACAAATCGGTCTATTCGGACGTTCGTTGGGACGCGATAAAGGGCAACTTTATCGTCGATGAACAGGCGTGGGTTTTGAGTTATTTCGTTTTTTTTCAGTTAGTCTCCATCTTTACATTTGCTATCAAGCAGGTCTAGGATTAAGTCTACGATACCGAGACAGGATTTTCTCTGGGTTGATTGTCGTTGTCTGTCCAAGAACTTTTGTCCCGAGTGTATCTTGTTCTCTACAACTGCGCGGTGGCCATGGTGTAGCGGTTAGAGTGTTTGTTTCTAACAGTGGGAAAAATAATAAAATGCACAGACCACAAAAGATCGGGTAATATCCAAATTTATTCACGCACTGCCCCAAAAAGGGGTCTCTGCTTGCTGCCGCAATGGACCGGTTTTTAAATCTTAGTCTTCTAAGTTTTGGAATCCCATTCAAAAAGGTTCGAGTTCAGCTGACAATGCTGCTAATAGAGCTCTCGATATAAGAATTGACGACTGGGTTCCAATTAAATTGTTTAACCTTGTTGGAGTAGATTTTGGGTGACTCTTTGATGCCGAAAGATTCAAGGTCAATCAGTAACATGCACTTGAACGGTTTTGCATATTCTGAAGCTGGTAGAAGTTCGTTTTGCTTGGAGCTGGTGATGGTCGTCTTGTGCTTAGCAAAGCATCGGCATAACCAATGGCGCTGTAGCCTAATCTAGGCAGATTGAATATTTTCGAAGTATTCGCCGTCTTTCGACAACGCTGTCGATGCATGAAAAGGCACATAAGGCAGAGGTGTATTGATTTTTCTGTAGTTTTAACGAGATAGTATACCCACAATTGTATTCTAGACGTTTCTTAACTGGCTCTTATATGCACATCAATCAGTCTTCTAGGGTAGCCTTGCCATCCGTCCGGGTTTTCCCGGACATGTACTCTTTTTTGCCTCTGCGGGGAGCGTCCGGTATTGTTTTAATAAAATGTCCGGGATTGTCCGGGATTATATTTTAACTTATCTACTTGGCAGCTTGTCTAAATTTATAATTACATCGAAAAATCAGTCGGAGATCACTAAAATCAAGTAAACGAACAGAAATAATAATTCAGAAATGCAAATTCGAAACGAACAGAACTTCTGAGACGTAAAAACAATTGTGTTGGATTTGCGCTCTCTTAAAGCAAATGTTTTTAATGTGAAAGTAAACAAATTTGGATTAGAACTATTTTGTTTTCTTTTGTCCTAGTTTTGTACTCTTTTTCTGATCGTCATTTGTCCAAGAAAGTCCAGGATTTGGAACCCTATGTACTACTTTCATCAAAAACCAGGTGGTGGTAAGAAAATTCCTAGGAACATACGAGTATCTTTACCTTTAACAAAACTTGGCAGCGCAGCACATATTTTTCTAACACTGCTAGCTGTATTTGATATAATTGAGAGTTATATAAACTCTCTGATCAATTACACCGCTGGTAATTTATTCACCAAATGACCGTAATTTACTGTCACACATAATAATTTCGATAAAAGTGAAACAACAGGCACGAGGCACATTTTATTCCGTTTCGCAACAGAAAAGTGCTACGGAACACGTGAAATTTTATTCATAATCAGCATTCGGTGTGCCCGAAGCTATATGGATAGCCCCAGGCGTATGGGGGTATGCTATATTATTTTCAGACTCGAAAATCCATCATTTCTGTTGGGCTGCAGGCAATCCATGGGATGAAATATTATAATTACGAGGTACACAAAACCCGCTCTCGCTCTCTTTTTTCCCCTGTAGAACCACCAGCACCATATCACCGCTGGCGATAGCGGCAGCAGCAGCAGCAGCAGCAACATCATCTGCAGAGCCATCTGGTGAAGGAAGGTGGGTGAGGACTGAGGACTGAGGTGGTACGGTGACGTACCTTCATGCAGGCACAATTTCATACGTTCGTTTGGTGTTAAATGTGACGGGGAGTAAACCGAAAGCATAACTTGTTTGACGGTATTTGACTATCGGGAGTGGGTGCGGGGAGTCGACGTCGTCGGCGCAATAGCAATAGATAGAGAGGGTGGACCTGGTCTGCTCTGGTGGTGGTTGTTAACTTTGTTGTGGCTGATGTGATATGAAGTGCTGACGAGGATGGTGGGTGAGTGCGCGATGACCAAGATGAAGATGGCGTGTGCTATTACAAAAGTACTATGAACAAATTGTTTACCATTAGGGAAGGGTATTTCCTGTTTTTCTTCGTTTGGACGGAGTCTATTCTGCCGTTCGAAGCTGCACAGTGTGGATCTGTGGATAAGCGTATGCAATCGGAATTGTATTTGTTTTGAAGGCAACTGGCAAATCAAGTGTGTGCTCAGCTCAGTGCTGTGGCTGTGTGGCAATGGGAATAAGAGAATTTCGTGTTCTCTTTGGCTGTACTCTCTTAAGGGGCATACTATTGCTATCTGGCTTGGTGTGTAGTCAAATGAGGGAATGAAAAATAAGCAAGATGATTTATTAATGCGACCATTATTCGGGTTTAATTGGCCATAATTAACGCTTATGGCCCAGATTTGAAAATGTACCAAGGTCGTTGATATGTTTGATATATTTGAAAATGGAATGCGCGTACCAAAATCATCGCTTTGTCGGAAGTTGATTTTCGAAAAAGATGCAATATTGAGACTTGAGTCTGACTTCCAATAAATTCAAATAGAGCTGCTGCTGTTGGTATTTAGTTTGTACGCGGAAACAATTCTTTCAATGGTATGGTGGGCACGGTTGCCACTATGGTATTTTTTTTTACCAAATTTGGTATATTTTTTTTTGCATTTTGAGTTTTGGTAATTTGGTAATTTTTATTTGGTTTTGGTAACTTTTTGAACAGGAGCCCTATGTAAAAATATTTTGTTCAAAAAATTACTGAAAGCTCTCATTTTCTACTTTTGACAGCATGATGGCGAACTTCGAAATATTTTTGTTATATCTAAGAAAAAAGGCTCGGATATGGTAGATGATCCCATGCCTTCTAGTAGCTGGTAATTTTATGCACAACGTTGCTGACGTTGTTTAATTGCTTAGACTGACAAAGTTCCTATTACGTTCCTTACTGAGTCTTATGTTTTATAAATGTTTGTTTTTAAACAAGCAGTTTTAAAAATCAGATAAAATAATTTAAGCTTAGAAAAGTATGCTTTTGGTCAGCAAAAGTATTTAAAGTAGATAGAACTATTACATTAGTAAGTTAAGTCATATTTATTTTATTTTATAGCTACTTAAAGACTGACTAAGCTCCTACAAACCTAATGTACCAAATTGAATACTTTAAAAGACTTGATTATTTTGTTGACCAAGTATAATTTTGTGTATGTCTTTTTTTTTGTTATTTTTTGTCGATTCTTCTAAAAATGCGAATATTAGAACTATTCCATTATTTTCCACCTTACTTTTCGTTGGTATTTTCCAACTTCTTCAGGGGCAAAGTTCTTTATTGGAGTGTTTGTTTACAACTGCATTTAAAATTGTACGGTCCAGAATAGGCGAACAAATAAATAAATAAATAAATAAATAGATAAATAAATTAATAACTAAACAATTGCATACACTATACACTTAACAGAACTCAAAACTTATAATACAGAAAATATCACAGACTTATGTTTTTTTTGTGTTTTACACTTTTCTCTTAGTTTCTCTGAAGACTAAGCAAATGGACGTTTTTACATTGTCATGCCGTTTTTTTATGTTATGTTCGTAAATCAGAGAAAAAAGTCTTAGGATAGTGATAAGGCATTTTCACATTGGCTCCAGACTATATATGTAAATATAATGCTATTTAATCTCTTTGTTTTATGAACGTCTCCAGATTTTTGGTTAATTTTATCTTGGTTTGGTAACTTTTCTTTTCCAATTTCGGTAGCTTATTTTTTTTTGCAAGTGGCAACCGTCTAGCCCGTAGCCCGTACAAACGAATCCACGAAAGAGAGTCGACGGCCGAAGAGAGTTACTGTTACAGACATAGGAAATCTAAGAGAGTATTTTCAAAATTTACGAGGGAATCGGGACGGTAGGGGCGCTGTTATGTTCAAACATAGGATTTGTTGTGAGTTGTCATTTTTGCAAAGAAATTTTTGATATAATCCTAATACAATAAATGCGAAAGTAAGATTATTTAAACGAGCTCAAAACCAATTTTTATGAATTTTGGTGTAGGGTATTGAGAATGACAGGATACTTTTTGTCGCGAAAACAAAACGTGAAGGGGATGAAGTAGGGGAACCAAGTTTAAATGACGATCCAATTATTTCTGAAGTTATGGATGGTGATGATGAATTATAAACATTGGTATCTATATTTGGTAAGAAATAAATATATTTGCTGCGTATTTTACCAATGAATTTAAATGAATTTAGGATAGTACTAGGATAGTTAAAACTATAATATAGTTCTTAAGTGAACGCGACTACTAAATATATTAGAAACATTCATCAAAAGTGCCTAAAAGTGGGTGAAAAACGTAAAAAAATATTTTTTTTCAAAATGTTCCAAATCGCTGTAAAAACTATTTGGGATAGTTCTTACGTGAACGCGATTACTAAATATATTAGAAACATTCATCAAAAGTGTCTAAAAGTGGGTGAAAAACGTAAAAAAATATTTTTTTTCAAAACGTTCCAAATCGCTGTAAAAACTATTTAGGATAGTTCTTACGTGAACGCGATTACTAAATATAATAGAAACATTCATCAAAAGTGTCTGAAAGTGGGTGAAAAACGTAAAAAAATATTTTTTTTCAAAATGTTCCAAATCGCTGTAAAAACTATTTAGGATAGTTCTTACGTGAACGCGATTACTAAATATAATAGAAACATTCATCAAAAGTGTCTGAAAGTGGGTAAAAAACGTAAAAAAAAATTTTTTTTAAAAATGTTCCAAATCGCTATAGAAACTATTTAGGATAGTTCTTACGTGAACGCGATTACTAAATATAATAGAAACATTCATCAAAAGTGTCTGAAAGTGGGTGAAAAACGTAAAAAAATATTTTTTTTCAAAATATTCCAAATCGCTATAGAAACTATTTAGGATAGTTCTTACGTGAACGCGATTACTAAATATTATAGAAACATTCATCAAAAGTGTCTGAAAGTGGGTAAAAAACGTAAAAAAATATTTTTTTTAAAAATGTTCCAAATCGCTATAGAAACTATTTAGGGTAGTTCTTACGTGAACGCGATTACTAAATATAATAGAAACATTTATCAAAAGTGTCTAAAAGTGGGTGAAAAACGTAAAAAAAATTTTTTTTTCAAAACTTTTTTTCACCCACTTTTAGACACTTTTGATGATTGTTTCTAATATATTTAGTAATATCGTTCACGTAAGAACTATCCTAAATAATTTTTACAGCGATTTGGAACATTTTGAAAAAAAATGTTTTTTTACGTTTTTCACCCACTTTCAGACACTTTTGATGAATGTTTCTATTATATTTAGTAATCTCGTTCACGTAAGAACTATCCTAAATAGTTTTTACAGCGATTTGGAACATTTTGAAAAAAAATATTTTTTCACGTTTTTTACCCACTTTTAGACACTTTTGATGAATGTTTCTATTATATTTAGTAATCGCGTTCACGTAAGAACTATCCTAAATAGTTTTTAAAGCGATTTGGAACATTTTGAAAAAAAAAATTTTTTCACGTTTTTTACCCACTTTTAGACACTTTTGATGAATGTTTCTATTATATTTAGTAATCGCGTTCACGTAAGAACTATCCTAAATAGTTTTTACAGCGATTTGGAACATTTTGAAAAAAAATATTTTTTCACGTTTTTCACCAACTTTTAGACACTTTTGATGAATGTTTCTATTATATTTAGTAATCGCGTTCACGTAAGAACTATCCTAAATAGTTTTTACAGCGATTTGGAACATTTTTAAAAAAAATATTTTTTTACGTTTTTTACCCACTTTTAGACACTTTTGATGAATGTTTCTATTATATTTAGTAATCTCGTTCACGTAAGAACTATCCTAAATAGTTTTTACAGCGATTTGGAACATTTTGAAAAAAAATATTTTTTCACGTTTTTCACCAACTTTTAGACACTTTTGATGAATGTTTCTATTATATTTAGTAATCGCGTTCACGTAAGAACTATCCTAAATAGTTTTTACAGCGATTTGGAACATTTTGAAAAAAAAATATTTTTTAACGTTTTTCACCCACTTTCAGACACTTTTGATGAATGTTTCTATTATATTTAGTAATCGCGTTCACGTAAGAACTATCCTAAATAGTTTCTATAGCGATTTGGAACATTTTTAAAAAAAATATTTTTTTACGTTTTTTACCCACTTTTAGACACTTTTGATGAATGTTTCTATTATATTTAGTAATCTCGTTCACGTAAGAACTATCCTAAATAGTTTTTAAAACGATTTGGAATATTTTGAAAAAAAATATTTTTTCACGTTTTTCACCCACTTTCAGACACTTTTGATGAATGTTTCTATTATATTTAGTAATCGCGTTCACGTAAGAACTATTCTAAAAGTTTCTATAGCGATTTGGAACGTTTTGAAAAAAAAATATTTTTTTACGTTTGTCACCCACTTTCAGACACTTTTGATGAATGTTTCTATTATATTTAGTAATCGCGTTCACGTAAGAACTATCCTAAATAGTTTTTACAGCGATTTGGAACATTTTTAAAAAAAATATTTTTTTAGGTTTTTTACCCACTTTTAGACACTTTTGATGAATGTTTCTATTATATTTAATAATCGCGTTCACGTAAGAACTATCCTAAATAGTTTTTACAGCGATTTGGAACATTTTGAAAAAAAATATTTTTTTACGTTTTTCACCCACTTTCAGACACTTTTGATGAATGTTTCTATTATATTTAGTAATCGCGTTCACGTAAGAACTATCCTAAATAGTTTTACAGCGATTTGGAACATTTTTAAAAAAAATATTTTTTTACGTTTTTTACCCACTTTTAGACACTTTTGATGAATGTTTCTATTATATTTAGTAATCGCGTTCACGTAAGAACTATCCTAAATAGTTTTTACAGCGATTTGGAACATTTTGAAAAAAAATATTTTTTTACGTTTTTCACCCACTTTCAGACACTTTTGATGAGTGTTTCTATTATATTTAGTAATCGCGTTCACGTAAGAACTATCCTAAATAGTTTCTATAGCGATTTGGAACATTTTTAAACAAAATATTTTTTTACGTTTTTTACCCACTTTTAGACACTTTTGATGAATGTTTCTATTATATTTAGTAATCTCGTTCACGTAAGAACCTATCCTAAATAGTTTTTACAGCGATTTGGAACATTTTGAAAAAAAATATTTTTTCACGTTTTTTACCCACTTTTAGACACTTTTGATGAATGTTTCTATTATATTTAGTAATCGCGTTCACGTAAGAACTATCCTAAATAGTTTTTACAGCGATTTGGAACATTTTGAAAAAAAATATTTTTTTACGTTTTTCACCCACTTTCAGACACTTTTGATGAGTGTTTCTATTATATTTAGTAATCGCGTTCACGTAAGAACTATCATAAATAGTTTCTATAGCGATTTGGAACATTTTGAAAAAAAATAATTTTTTACGTTTTTCACCCACTTTCAGACACTTTTGATGAATGTTTCTATTATATTTAGTAATCGCGTTCACGTAAGAACTATCCTAAATAGTTTTTACAGCGATTTGGAACATTTTGAAAAAAAATATTTTTTTTACGTTTTTCACCCACTTTCAGACACTTTTGATGAATGTTTTTACCGCGATTTGGGATATTTTGAAAAAAAATCTTAAGTCCAAAATAACCCCAAAAAATTGTTTTTTTTTTTTTTCAAAATTGGAACATTTTCGCTGTAAAAAGTTCTTACGTGAACGCGATTACTAAATATTTATTTATTTATTTATTTCAGAATCGCTTACAAATTAAGACAAGAGTCTTATAAATTTTTGAAAGCCTTTAAATTAATTTAAGAATTTGAATTTCATTTATTTATCAAGCTATGTATTTACATCGTTATAAGCTTATTAAAAAGAAATCGAAACTAAAAAAGGAGAAAACAAATAAAAAAAAATTAATAAATAGGTAGATATTATCAATGATTTGCCAAATAGTTGAAAAGTAAACATTTAAATCTTCTTGTGCTCTTTACACTTCTCATACTTATGGGCAGGGAGTTCCAGAGGCAAATAACATGGACGAAAAATTGACGCTCAGTATTAAGAAAATTGTATCGAGGTAGTAAATATCAGAGCAAAAGACCTTGTTGAATGAGGGAAGTTCAGTTTACTGTGTAAATAATCAGGCTGTTTTGTTTGAATGATTTCATGTAGATAGCTAAGTGAGCGAAAATTTAATAAATTGTCTAGACTACAACCAGAGATGCGAACAGCAAAAGTGGAAACGTGGTCATAGCGACGTAGATTATAGACATAACGGGCAATGTTGTTATATGCGACGTTTAATTTGCGGTTAGTGGCAGAGTCCAAGTTGCAAAAAATTTCACATCCATATAACATAATGGGTAGTAGAAGCGTTTTGGCAAGAAGAAGTTTGGTTTTTGTGGGGATGTAGCTTCGAGTGACTTGGAGAACACGGAGGCTACCATATACTTTATCAATTGCTTTAATTAGGTGGCCGTTCCATGTGAGGGTACGATTGAAGACCATTCCAAGGTTTCTAGCGCTGCTAACATATTCGATTCCTTCGTTTTCAAGATTCAGTGGTCTTAAGACTGATAAATCAAAGATTTTGCGATAGATGGGGAGGGCTGTTGATTTGACAGGGTTTAGGCACAGATGATTTCTCTTAGACCAACGAGAAATGAAAAAAAGGTCCTCATTCATTAATGCAACGGCATCATTCTTTTCCCCAAACGGTCGACTTATCAGAAGCTGCACATCATCAGCGTAAAGATGGATAAGACAATGTTTAACAACTTTTGGAAGCTCATTCGTAATGCCATCAATGATCATGTCAGTATGTTTATTTAAGCGCTCTTCAAGTGTAGCGAGCGTGAGATATGATTCACCACCACCGCTGAGTTTATTCGTTTTTGGGGCCGTTATTCCTGGAGTATTGATACGCGATGTTGGTGGTGTAGAAAGGGGTATTTGTGGCTGTGTTGTTTTAAATTTATTCTGTTTTGGAGCAATTGTTGCTGGAGAATTGATGTTTGTTGGTGGTGGTGCTGATAGAGGTTCTTGTTGCTGTGTTTTGGAACGTGTTGACATTGTATTTGTAGAGGAGAGATATACAATAACTGATTCGGTTGGATTTTATTTAGAAATTTTAATCACTAAATTCTTAATTACTCCCTGGTAAATGTGGCGATATTTTTAAATTTGTGGTTAGCTATTAACTTCGTTGATTCAGATTCGCGCACTTAAGTGTTTTATGTTAGCGAAATACTGTTTAAAAGAATGCCGAATACGGACGATCTAAATTTTGCGTCTATTCTTTGTGATACATTGGTTACAATAGGCCAATATATTAGAAACATTCATTAAAAGTGTCTGAAAGTGGGTGACAAACGTGAAAAAATATTTTATTTTAAAATGTTCCAAATCGCTATAGAAACTATTTAGGATAGCTCTTATGTGAACGTATAATATAAACATTCATCAAAAGTGTCTAAAAGTGGGTGAAAACGTGAAAAAATATTTTTTTTTTTAAAATGTTCAAAATCGCTATAGAAACTATTTAGGATAGCTCTTACGTGAACGCGATTACTAAATATAATAGAAACATTCATCAAAAGTGTCTGAAAGTGGGTGAAAAACGTGAAAAAATATTTTTTTTCAAAATATTCCAAATCGTTGTAAAAACTATTTAGGATAGTTCTTACGTGAACGAGATTACTAAATATAATAGAAACATTCATCAAAAGTGTCTAAAAGTGGGTAAAAAACGTAAAAAAATATTTTTTTTAAAAATGTTCCAAATCGCTATAGAAACTATTTAGGATAGTTCTTACGTGAACGCGATTACTAAATATAATAGAAACATTCATCAAAAGTGTCTAAAAGTGGGTAAAAAACGTAAAAAAATATTTTTTTTAAAAATGTTCCAAATCGCTATAGAAACTATTTAGGATAGTTCTTACGTGAACGCGATTACTAAATATAATAGAAACATTCATCAAAAGTGTCTGAAAGTGGGTGAAAAACGTGAAAAAATATTTTTTTTCAAAATATTCCAAATCGCTGTAAAAACTATTTAGGATAGTTCTTACGTGAACGCGATTACTAAATATAATAGAAACATTCATCAAAAGTGTCTGAAAGTAGGTGAAAAACGTGAAAAAATATTTTTTTTCAAAATATTCCAAATCGCTTTAAAACTATTTAGGATAGTTCTTACGTGAACGCGATTACTAAATATAATAGAAACATTCATCAAAAGTGTCTGAAAGTGGGTGAAAAACGTGAAAAAATATTTGTTTTCAAAATATTCCAAATCGTTGTAAAAACTATTTAGGATAGTTCTTACGTGAACGAGATTACTAAATATAATAGAAACATTCATCAAAAGTGTCTAAAAGTGGGTAAAAAACGTAAAAAAATATTTTTTTTTAAAAATGTTCCAAATCGCTGTAAAAACTATTTAGGATAGTTCTTACGTGAACGCGATTACTAAATATAATAGAAACATTCATCAAAAGTGTCTAAAAGTTGGTGAAAAACGTGAAAAAATATTTTTTTTCAAAATATTCCAAATCGCTATAGAAACTATTTAGGATAGTTCTTACGTGAACGCGATAACTAAATATAATAGAAACATTCATCAAAAGTGTCTGAAAGTGGGTGAAAAACGTTAAAAAATATTTTTTTTCAAAATGTTCCAAATCGCTGTAAAAACTATTTAATATAGTTCTTACGTGAACGCGATTACTAAATATAATAGAAACATTCATCAAAAGTGTCTGAAAGTGGGTAAAAAACGTTAAAAAATATTTTTTTTCAAAATGTTCCAAATCGCTGTAAAAACTATTTAATATAGTTCTTACGTGAACGCGATTACTAAATATAATAGAAACATTCATCAAAAGTGTCTAAAAGTTGGTGAAAAACGTGAAAAAATATTTTTTTTCAAAATGTTCCAAATCGCTGTAAAAACTATTTAGGATAGTTCTTACGTGAACGAGATTACTAAATATAATAGAAACATTCATCAAAAGTGTCTAAAAGTGGGTAAAAAACGTAAAAAAATATTTTTTTTAAAAATGTTCCAAATCGCTGTAAAAACTATTTAGGATAGTTCTTACGTGAACGCGATTACTAAATATAATAGAAACATTCATCAAAAGTGTCTAAAAGTTGGTGAAAAACGTGAAAAAATATTTTTTTTCAAAATGTTCCAAATCGCTGTAAAAACTATTTAGGATAGTTCTTACGTGAACGAGATTACTAAATATAATAGAAACATTCATCAAAAGTGTCTAAAAGTGGGTAAAAAACGTAAAAAAATATATTTTTTTAAAAATGTTCCAAATCGCTATAGAAACTATTTAGGATAGTTCTTACGTGAACGCGATTACTAAATATAATAGAAACATTCATCAAAAGTGTCTAAAAGTTGGTGAAAAACGTGAAAAAATATTTTTTTTCAAAATGTTCCAAATCGCTGTAAAAACTATTTAGGATAGTTCTTACGTGAACGAGATTACTAAATATAATAGAAACATTCATCAAAAGTGTCTAAAAGTGGGTAAAAAACGTAAAAAAATATTTTTTTTCAAAATGTTCCAAATCGCTGTAAAAACTATTTAGGATAGTTCTTACGTGAACGAGATTACTAAATATAATAGAAACATTCATCAAAAGTGTCTAAAAGTGGGTAAAAAACGTAAAAAAATATTTTTTTTCAAAATGTTCCAAATCGCTGTAAAAACTATTTAGGATAGTTCTTACGTGAACGCGATTACTAAATATAATAGAAACATTCATCAAAAGTGTCTAAAAGTTGGTGAAAAACGTGAAAAAATATTTTTTTTCAAAATGTTCCAAATCGCTGTAAAAACTATTTAGGATAGTTCTTACGTGAACGAGATTACTAAATATAATAGAAACATTCATCAAAAGTGTCTAAAAGTGGGTAAAAAACGTAAAAAAATATTTTTTTTAAAAATGTTCCAAATCGCTATAGAAACTATTTAGGATAGTTCTTACGTGAACGCGATTACTAAATATAATAGAAACATTCATCAAAAGTGTCTGAAAGTGGGTGAAAAACGTGAAAAAATATTTTTTTTCAAAATATTCCAAATCGTTGTAAAAACTATTTAGGATAGTTCTTACGTGAACGAGATTACTAAATATAATAGAAACATTCATCAAAAGTGTCTAAAAGTGGGTAAAAAACGTAAAAAAATATTTATTTTAAAAATGTTCCAAATCGCTATAGAAACTATTTAGGATAGTTCTTACGTGAACGCGATTACTAAATATAATAGAAACATTCATCAAAAGTGTCTAAAAGTGGGTAAAAAACGTAAAAAAATATTTTTTTTAAAAATGTTCCAAATCGCTATAGAAACTATTTAGGATAGTTCTTACGTGAACGCGATTACTAAATATAATAGAAACATTCATCAAAAGTGGGTAAAAAACGTAAAAAAATATTTTTTTTAAAAATGTTCCAAATCGCTATAGAAACTATTTAGGATAGTTCTTACGTGAACGCGATTACTAAATATAATAGAAACATTCATCAAAAGTGTCTGAAAGTGGGTGAAAAAGGTTAAAAAATATTTTTTTTCAAAATGTTCCAAATCGCTGTAAAAACTATTTAGGATAGTTCTTACGTGAACGCGATTACTAAATATAATAGAAACATTCATCAAAAGTGTCTAAAAGTTGGTGAAAAACGTGAAAAAATATTTTTTTTCAAAATGTTCCAAATCGCTGTAAAAACTATTTAGGATAGTTCTTACGTGAACGAGATTACTAAATATAATAGAAACATTCATCAAAAGTGTCTAAAAGTGGGTAAAAAACGTAAAAAAATATTTTTTTTAAAAATGCTGTAAAAACTATTTAGGATAGTTCTTACGTGAACGCGATTACTAAATATAATAGAAACATTCATCAAAAGTGTCTAAAAGTGGGTAAAAAACGTGAAAAAATATTTTTTTTCAAAATGTTCCAAATCGCTGTAAAAACTATTTAGGATAGTTCTTACGTGAACGCGATTACTAAATATAATAGAAACATTCATCAAAAGTGTCTAAAAGTTGGTGAAAAACGTGAAAAAATATTTTTTTTCAAAATGTTCCAAATCGCTGTAAAAACTATTTAGGATAGTTCTTACGTGAACGCGATTACTAAATATAATAGAAACATTCATCAAAAGTGTCTAAAAGTTGGTGAAAAACGTGAAAAAATATTTTTTTTCAAAATGTTCCAAATCGCTGTAAAAACTATTTAGGATAGTTCTTACGTGAACGCGATTACTAAATATAATAGAAACATTCATCAAAAGTGTCTAAAAGTGGGTAAAAAACGTGAAAAAATATTTTTTTGCAAAATGTTCCAAATCGCTGTAAAAACTATTTAGGATAGTTCTTACGTGAACGAGATTACTAAATATAATAGAAACATTCATCAAAAGTGTCTAAAAGTGGGTAAAAAACGTAAAAAAATATTTTTTTTTAAAAATGTTCCAAATCGCTATAGAAACTATTTAGGATAGTTCTTACGTGAACGCGATTACTAAATATAATAGAAACATTCATCAAAAGTGTCTGAAAGTGGGTGAAAAACGTTAAAAAATATTTTTTTTCAAAATGTTCCAAATCGCTGTAAAAACTATTTAGGATAGTTCTTACGTGAACGCGATTACTAAATATAATAGAAACATTCATCAAAAGTGTCTAAAAGTTGGTGAAAAACGTGAAAAAATATTTTTTTTCAAAATGTTCCAAATCGCTGTAAAAACTATTTAGGATAGTTCTTACGTGAACGAGATTACTAAATATAATAGAAACATTCATCAAAAGTGTCTAAAAGTGGGTAAAAAACGTAAAAAAATATTTTTTTTAAAAATGTTCCAAATCGCTATAGAAACTATTTAGGATAGTTCTTACGTGAACGCGATTACTAAATATAATAGAAACATTCATCAAAAGTGTCTGAAAGTGGGTGAAAAACGTTAAAAAATATTTTTTTTCAAAATGTTCCAAATCGCTGTAAAAACTATTTAGGATAGTTCTTACGTGAACGCGATTACTAAATATAATAGAAACATTCATCAAAAGTGTCTAAAAGTTGGTGAAAAACGTGAAAAAATATTTTTTTTCAAAATGTTCCAAATCGCTGTAAAAACTATTTAGGATAGTTCTTACGTGAACGAGATTACTAAATATAATAGAAACATTCATCAAAAGTGTCTAAAAGTGGGTAAAAAACGTGAAAAAATATTTTTTTTCAAAATGTTCCAAATCGCTGTAAAAACTATTTAGGATAGTTCTTACGTGAACGAGATTACTAATTATAATAGAAACATTCATCAAAAGTGTCTAAAAGTGGGTAAAAAACGTAAAAAAATATTTTTTTTAAAAATGTTCCAAATCGCTATAGAAACTATTTAGGGTAGTTCTTACGTGAACGCGATTACTAAATATAATAGAAACATTCATCAAAAGTGTCTGAAAGTGGCTGAAAAACGTAAAAAAACATTTTTTTTCAAAATGTTCCAAATCGCTGTAAAAATTATTTAGGATAGTTCTTACGTGAACGATATTACTAAATATATTAGAAACAATCATCAAAAGTGTCTAAAAGTGGGTGAAAAAAAGTTTTGAAAAAAAAAACTTTTTTTCACGTTTTTCACCAACTTTTAGACACTTTTGATGAATGTTTCTATTATATTTAGTAATCGCGTTCACGTAAGAACTATCCTAAATAGTTTTTACAGCGATTTGGAACATTTTGAAAAAAAATATTTTTTAACGTTTTTCACCCACTTTCAGACACTTTTGATGAATGTTTCTATTAT
This sequence comes from Cheilosia variabilis, assembly GCA_951230905.1. Classification (NCBI taxonomy): domain Eukaryota; kingdom Metazoa; phylum Arthropoda; class Insecta; order Diptera; family Syrphidae; genus Cheilosia; species Cheilosia variabilis. The sequence goes on along the minus strand of OX579679.1, from coordinate 19,655,016 downwards.
ATTTAGTAATCTCGTTCACGTAAGAACTATCCTAAATAGTTTTTACAGCGATTTGGAACATTTTGAAAAAAAATATTTTTTCACGTTTTTTACCCACTTTTAGACACTTTTGATGAATGTTTCTATTATATTTAGTAATCGCGTTCACGTAAGAACTATCCTAAATAGTTTTTACAGCGATTTGGAACATTTTGAAAAAAAATATTTTTTCACGTTTTTCACCAACTTTTAGACACTTTTGATGAATGTTTCTATTATATTTAGTAATCGCGTTCACGTAAGAACTATCCTAAATAGTTTTTACAGCGATTTGGAACATTTTTAAAAAAAATATTTTTTTACGTTTTTTACCCACTTTTAGACACTTTTGATGAATGTTTCTATTATATTTAGTAATCTCGTTCACGTAAGAACTATCCTAAATAGTTTTTACAGCGATTTGGAACATTTTGAAAAAAAATATTTTTTCACGTTTTTCACCAACTTTTAGACACTTTTGATGAATGTTTCTATTATATTTAGTAATCGCGTTCACGTAAGAACTATCCTAAATAGTTTCTATAGCGATTTGGAACATTTTGAAAAAAAATATTTTTTCACGTTTTTCACCAACTTTTAGACACTTTTGATGAATGTTTCTATTATATTTAGTAATCGCGTTCACGTAAGAACTATCCTAAATAGTTTCTATAGCGATTTGGAACATTTTTAAAAAAAATATTTTTTTACGTTTTTCACCCACTTTTAGACACTTTTGATGAATGTTTCTATTATATTTAGTAATCTCGTTCACGTAAGAACTATCCTAAATAGTTTTTACAGCGATTTGGAACATTTTGAAAAAAAATATTTTTTCACGTTTTTTACCCACTTTTAGACACTTTTGATGAATGTTTCTATTATATTTAGTAATCGCGTTCACGTAAGAACTATCCTAAATAGTTTTTACAGCATTTTTAAAAAAAATATTTTTTTACGTTTTTTACCCACTTTTAGACACTTTTGATGAATGTTTCTATTATATTTAGTAATCTCGTTCACGTAAGAACTATCCTAAATAGTTTTTACAGCGATTTGGAACATTTTGAAAAAAAATATTTTTTCACGTTTTTCACCAACTTTTAGACACTTTTGATGAATGTTTCTATTATATTTAGTAATCGCGTTCACGTAAGAACTATCCTAAATAGTTTTTACAGCGATTTGGAACATTTTGAAAAAAAATATTTTTTAACCTTTTTCACCCACTTTCAGACACTTTTGATGAATGTTTCTATTATATTTAGTAATCGCGTTCACGTAAGAACTATCCTAAATAGTTTCTATAGCGATTTGGAACATTTTTAAAAAAAATATTTTTTTACGTTTTTTACCCACTTTTGATGAATGTTTCTATTATATTTAGTAATCGCGTTCACGTAAGAACTATCCTAAATAGTTTCTATAGCGATTTGGAACATTTTTAAAAAAAATATTTTTTTACGTTTTTTACCCACTTTTAGACACTTTTGATGAATGTTTCTATTATATTTAGTAATCGCGTTCACGTAAGAACTATCCTAAATAGTTTCTATAGCGATTTGGAACATTTTTAAAATAAATATTTTTTTACGTTTTTTACCCACTTTTAGACACTTTTGATGAATGTTTCTATTATATTTAGTAATCTCGTTCACGTAAGAACTATCCTAAATAGTTTTTACAACGATTTGGAATATTTTGAAAAAAAATATTTTTTCACGTTTTTTACCCACTTTTAGACACTTTTGATGAATGTTTCTATTATATTTAGTAATCTCGTTCACGTAAGAACTATCCTAAATAGTTTTTACAACGATTTGGAACATTTTGAAAAAAAATATTTTTTCACGTTTTTCACCAACTTTTAGACACTTTTGATGAATGTTTCTATTATATTTAGTAATCTCGTTCACGTAAGAACTATCCTAAATAGTTTTTACAGCGATTTCGAACATTTTGAAAAAAAATATTTTTTCACGTTTTTCACCAACTTTTAGACACTTTTGATGAATGTTTCTATTATATTTAGTAATCGCGTTCACGTAAGAACTATCCTAAATAGTTTCTATAGCGATTTGGAACATTTTGAAAAAAAATATTTTTTCACGTTTTTCACCAACTTTTAGACACTTTTGATGAATGTTTCTATTATATTTAGTAATCGCGTTCACGTAAGAACTATCCTAAATAGTTTCTATAGCGATTTGGAACATTTTTAAAAAAAATATTTTTTTACGTTTTTCACCCACTTTTAGACACTTTTGATGAATGTTTCTATTATATTTAGTAATCTCGTTCACGTAAGAACTATCCTAAATAGTTTTTACAGCGATTTGGAACATTTTGAAAAAAAATATTTTTTCACGTTTTTTACCCACTTTTAGACACTTTTGATGAATGTTTCTATTATATTTAGTAATCGCGTTCACGTAAGAACTATCCTAAATAGTTTTTACAGCATTTTTAAAAAAAATATTTTTTTACGTTTTTTACCCACTTTTAGACACTTTTGATGAATGTTTCTATTATATTTAGTAATCTCGTTCACGTAAGAACTATCCTAAATAGTTTTTACAGCGATTTGGAACATTTTGAAAAAAAATATTTTTTTACGTTTTTTACCCACTTTTAGAAACTTTTGATGAATGTTTCTATTATATTTAGTAATCTCGTTCACGTAAGAACTATCCTAAATAGTTTTTACAGCGATTTGGAACATTTTGAAAAAAAATATTTTTTCACGTTTTTCACCAACTTTTAGACACTTTTGATGAATGTTTCTATTATATTTAGTAATCGCGTTCACGTAAGAACTATCCTAAATAGTTTCTATAGCGATTTGGAACATTTTGAAAAAAAATATTTTTTCACGTTTTTCACCAACTTTTAGACACTTTTGATGAATGTTTCTATTATATTTAGTAATCGCGTTCACGTAAGAACTATCCTAAATAGTTTCTATAGCGATTTGGAACATTTTTAAAAAAAATATTTTTTTACGTTTTTCACCCACTTTTAGACACTTTTGATGAATGTTTCTATTATATTTAGTAATCTCGTTCACGTAAGAACTATCCTAAATAGTTTTTACAGCGATTTGGAACATTTTGAAAAAAAATATTTTTTCACGTTTTTTACCCACTTTTAGACACTTTTGATGAATGTTTCTATTATATTTAGTAATCGCGTTCACGTAAGAACTATCCTAAATAGTTTTTACAGCATTTTTAAAAAAAATATTTTTTTACGTTTTTTACCCACTTTTAGACACTTTTGATGAATGTTTCTATTATATTTAGTAATCTCGTTCACGTAAGAACTATCCTAAATAGTTTTTACAGCGATTTGGAACATTTTGAAAAAAAATATTTTTTCACGTTTTTCACCAACTTTTAGACACTTTTGATGAATGTTTCTATTATATTTAGTAATCGCGTTCACGTAAGAACTATCCTAAATAGTTTTTACAGCGATTTGGAACATTTTGAAAAAAAATATTTTTTAACCTTTTTCACCCACTTTCAGACACTTTTGATGAATGTTTCTATTATATTTAGTAATCGCGTTCACGTAAGAACTATCCTAAATAGTTTCTATAGCGATTTGGAACATTTTTAAATAAAATATTTTTTTACGTTTTTTACCCACTTTTAGACACTTTTGATGAATGTTTCTATTATATTTAGTAATCGCGTTCACGTAAGAACTATCCTAAATAGTTTCTATAGCGATTTGGAACATTTTTAAAATAAATATTTTTTTACGTTTTTTACCCACTTTTAGACACTTTTGATGAATGTTTCTATTATATTTAGTAATCTCGTTCACGTAAGAACTATCCTAAATAGTTTTTACAACGATTTGGAATATTTTGAAAAAAAATATTTTTTCACGTTTTTCACCCACTTTCAGACACTTTTGATGAATGTTTCTATTATATTTAGTAATCGCGTTCACGTAAGAACTATCCTAAATAGTTTCTATAGCGATTTGGAACATTTTTAAAAAAAATATTTTTTTACGTTTTTTACCCACTTTTAGACACTTTTGATGAATGTTTCTATTATATTTAGTAATCTCGTTCACGTAAGAACTATCCTAAATAGTTTTTACAGCGATTTGGAACATTTTGAAAAAAAATATTTTTTCACGTTTTTCACCAACTTTAAGACACTTTTGATGAATGTTTCTATTATATTTAGTAATCGCGTTCACGTAAGAACTATCCTAAATAGTTTTTACAGCGATTTGGAACATTTTGAAAAAAAATATTTTTTTACGTTTTTTACCCACTTTTAGACACTTTTGATGAATGTTTCTATTATATTTAGTAATCTCGTTCACGTAAGAACTATCCTAAATAGTTTTTACAGCGATTTGGAACATTTTGAAAAAAAATATTTTTTTACGTTTTTTACCCACTTTTAGACACTTTTGATGAATGTTTCTATTATATTTAGTAATCTCGTTCACGTAAGAACTATCCTAAATAGTTTTTACAGCGATTTGGAACATTTTGAAAAAAAATATTTTTTCACGTTTTTCACCAACTTTTAGACACTTTTGATGAATGTTTCTATTATATTTAGTAATCGCGTTCACGTAAGAACTATCCTAAATAGTTTCTATAGCGATTTGGAACATTTTTAAAAAAATATATTTTTTTACGTTTTTTACCCACTTTTAGACACTTTTGATGAATGTTTCTATTATATTTAGTAATCTCGTTCACGTAAGAACTATCCTAAATAGTTTTTACAGCGATTTGGACCATTTTGAAAAAAAATATTTTTTCACGTTTTTCACCAACTTTTAGACACTTTTGATGAATGTTTCTATTATATTTAGTAATCGCGTTCACGTAAGAACTATATTAAATAGTTTTTACAGCGATTTGGAACATTTTGAAAAAAAATATTTTTTAACGTTTTTCACCCACTTTCAGACACTTTTGATGAATGTTTCTATTATATTTAGTAATCGCGTTCACGTAAGAACTATCCTAAATAGTTTCTATAGCGATTTGGAATATTTTGAAAAAAAATATTTTTTCACGTTTTTCACCCACTTTCAGACACTTTTGATGAATGTTTCTATTATATTTAGTAATCGCGTTCACGTAAGAACTATTCTAAAAGTTTCTATAGCGATTTGGAACATTTTTAAAAAAATATATTTTTTTACGTTTTTTACCCACTTTTAGACACTTTTGATGAATGTTTCTATTATATTTAGTAATCTCGTTCACGTAAGAACTATCCTAAATAGTTTTTACAGCGATTTGGAACATTTTGAAAAAAAATATTTTTTCACGTTTTTCACCAACTTTTAGACACTTTTGATGAATGTTTCTATTATATTTAGTAATCGCGTTCACGTAAGAACTATCCTAAATAGTTTTTACAGCGATTTGGAACATTTTTAAAAAAAATATTTTTTTACGTTTTTTACCCACTTTTAGACACTTTTGATGAATGTTTCTATTATATTTAGTAATCTCGTTCACGTAAGAACTATCCTAAATAGTTTTTACAGCGATTTGGAAAATTTTGAAAAAAAATATTTTTTCACGTTTTTCACCAACTTTTAGACACTTTTGATGAATGTTTCTATTATATTTAGTAATCGCGTTCACGTAAGAACTATATTAAATAGTTTTTACAGCGATTTGGAACATTTTGAAAAAAAATATTTTTTAACGTTTTTCACCCACTTTCAGACACTTTTGATGAATGTTTCTATTATATTTAGTAATCGCGTTCACGTAAGAACTATCCTAAATAGTTTCTATAGCGATTTGGAATATTTTGAAAAAAAATATTTTTTCACGTTTGTCACCCACTTTCAGACACTTTTAATGAATTTTTCTAATATATTGGCCTATTGTAACCAATGTATCACAAAGAATAGACGCAAAATTTAGATCGTCCGTATTCGGCATTCTTTTAAACAGTATTTCGCTAACATAAAACAGTTAAGTGCGCGAATCTGAATCAACGAAGTTAATAGCTAACCACAAATTTAAAAATATCGCCACATTTACCAGCGAGTAATTAAGAATTTAGTGATTAAAATTTCTAAATAAAATCCAACCGAATCAGTTATTGTATATCTCTCCTCTACAAATACAATGTCAACACGTTCCAAAACACAGCAACAAGAACCTCTATCAGCACCACCACCAACAAACATCAATTCTCCAGCAACAATTGCTCCAAAACAGAATAAATTTAAAACAACACAGCCACAAATACCCCTTTCTACACCACCAACATCGCGTATCAATACTCCAGGAATAACGGCCCCAAAAACGAATAAACTCAGCGGTGGTGGTGAATCATATCTCACGCTCGCTACACTTGAAGAGCGCTTAAATAAACATACTGACATGATCATTGATGGCATTACGAATGAGCTTCCAAAAGTTGTTAAACATTGTCTTATCCATCTTTACGCTGATGATGTGCAGCTTCTGATAAGTCGACCGTTTGGGGAAAAGAATGATGCCGTTGCATTAATGAATGAGGACCTTTTTTTCATTTCTCGTTGGTCTAAGAGAAATCATCTGTGCCTAAACCCTGTCAAATCAACAGCCCTCCCCATCTATCGCAAAATCTTTGATTTATCAGTCTTAAGACCACTGAATCTTGAAAACGAAGGAATCGAATATGTTAGCAGCGCTAGAAACCTTGGAATGGTCTTCAATCGTACCCTCACATGGAACGGCCACCTAATTAAAGCAATTGATAAAGTATATGGTAGCCTCCGTGTTCTCCAAGTCACTCGAAGCTACATCCCCACAAAAACCAAACTTCTTCTTGCCAAAACGCTTCTACTACCCATTATGTTATATGGATGTGAAATTTTTTGCAACTTGGACTCTGCCACTAACCGCAAATTAAACGTCGCATATAACAACATTGCCCGTTATGTCTATAATCTACGTCGCTATGACCACGTTTCCACTTTTGCTGTTCGCATCTCTGGTTGTAGTCTAGACAATTTATTAAATTTTCGCTCACTTAGCTATCTACATGAAATCATTCAAACAAAACAGCCTGATTATTTACACAGTAAACTGAACTTCCCTCATTCAACAAGGTCTTTTGCTCTGATATTTACTACCTCGATACAATTTTCTTAATACTGAGCGTCAATTTTTCGTCCATGTTATTTGCCTCTGGAACTCCCTGCCCATAAGTATGAGAAGTGTAAAGAGCACAAGAAGATTTAAATGTTTACTTTTCAACTATTTGGCAAATCATTGATAATATCTACCTATTTATTAATTTTTTTTTATTTGTTTTCTCCTTTTTTAATTTCGATTTCTTTTTAATAAGCTTATAACGATGTAAATACATAGCTTGATAAATAAATGAAATTCAAATTCTTAAATTAATTTAAAGGCTTTCAAAAATTTATAAGACTCTTGTCTTAATTTGTAAGCGATTCTGAAATAAATAAATAAATAAATATTTAGTAATCGCGTTCACGTAAGAACTATTGTAAATATTTTTACAGCGAAAATGTTCCAATTTTGAAAAAAAAAACAATTTTTTGGGGTTATTTTGGATTTAAGATATTTTGAAAAATTTTTTTTTTCAAAATATCCCAAATCGCGGTAAAAACATTCATCAAAAGTGTCTGAAAGTGGGTGAAAAACGTAAAAAATTATTTTTTTTCAAAATGTTCCAAATCGCTGTAAAAACTATTTAGGATAGTTCTTACGTGAACTCGATTACTAAATATAATAGAAACATTCATCAAAAGTGTCTGAAAGTGGGTGAAAAACGTAAAAAAATATTTTTTTTCAAAATGTTCCAAATCGCTGTAAAAACTATTTAGGATAGTTCTTACGTGAACGCGATTACTAAATATAATAGAAACATTCATCAAAAGTGTCTAAAAGTGGGTGAAAACGTGAAAAAATATTTTATTTTAAAATGTTCCAAATCGCTATAGAAACTTTTAGAATAGTTCTTACGTGAACGCGATTACTAAATATAATAGAAACATTCATCAAAAGTGTCTAAAAGTGGGTGAAAACGTGAAAAAATATTTTTTTTCAAAATGTTCCAAATCGCTGTAAAAACTATTTACGATAGTTCTTACGTGAACGCGATTACTAAATATAACAGAAACATTCATCAAAAGTGTCTAAAAATGGGTAAAAAACGTGAAAAAATATTTTTTTTCAAAATGTTCCAAATCGCTGTAAAAACTATTTAGGATAGTTCTTACGTGAACGCGATTACTAAATATAATAGAAACATTCATCAAAAGTGTCTAAAAGTTGGTGAAAAACGTGAAAAAATATTTTTTTTCAAAATATTCCAAATCGTTGTAAAAACTATTTAGGATAGTTCTTACGTGAACGAGATTACTAAATATAATAGAAACATTCATCAAAAGTGTCTAAAAGTGGGTAAAAAACGTAAAAAAATATTTTTTTTAAAAATGTTCCAAATCGCTGTAAAAACTATTTAGGATAGTTCTTACGTGAACGCGATTACTAAATATAATAGAAACATTCATCAAAAGTGTCTAAAAGTTGGTGAAAAACGTGAAAAAATATTTATTTTCAAAATGTTCCAAATCGCTGTAAAAACTATTTAGGATAGTTCTTACGTGAACGAGATTACTAAATATAATAGAAACATTCATTAAAAGTGTCTAAAAGTGGGTAAAAAACGTAAAAAAATATTTTTTTTTAAAAATGTTCCAAATCGCTATAGAAACTATTTAGGATAGTTCTTAAGTGAACGCGATTACTAAATATAATAGAAACATTCATCAAAAGTGTCTGAAAGTGGGTGAAAAACGTTAAAAAATATTTTTTTTCAAAATGTTCCAAATCGCTGTAAAAACTATTTAGGATAGTTCTTACGTGAACGCGATTACTAAATATAATATAAACATTCATCAAAAGTGTCTAAAAGTTGGTGAAAAACGTGAAAAAAAATTTTTTTTTTCAAAACTTTTTTTCACCCACTTTTAGACACTTTTGATGATAGTTTCTAATATATTTAGTAATATCGTTCACGTAAGAACTATCCTAAATAATTTTTACAGCGATTTGGAACATTTTGAAAAAAAATGTTTTTTTACGTTTTTCACCCACTTTCAGACACTTTTGATGAATGTTTCTATTATATTTAGTAATCGCGTTCACGTAAGAACTACCCTAAATAGTTTCTATAGCGATTTGGAACATTTTTAAAAAAAATATTTTTTTACGTTTTTTACCCACTTTTAGACACTTTTGATGAATGTTTCTATTATATTTAGTAATCTCGTTCACGTAAGAACTATCCTAAATAGTTTTTACAGCGATTTGGAACATTTTGAAAAAAAATATTTTTTCACGTTTTTTACCCACTTTTAGACACTTTTGATGAATGTTTCTATTATATTTAGTAATCTCGTTCACGTAAGAACTATCCTAAATAGTTTTTACAGCGATTTGGAACATTTTGAAAAAAAATATTTTTTCACGTTTTTCACCAACTTTTAGACACTTTTGATGAATGTTTCTATTATATTTAGTAATCGCGTTCACGTAAGAACTATCCTAAATAGTTTTTACAGCGATTTGGAACATTTTGAAAAAAAATATTTTTTAACGTTTTTCACCCACTTTCAGACACTTTTGATGAATGTTTCTATTATATTTAGTAATCGCGTTCACGTAAGAACTATCCTAAATAGTTTCTATAGCGATTTGGAACATTTTTAAAAAAAATATTTTTTTACGTTTTTTACCCACTTTTAGACACTTTTGATGAATGTTTCTATTATATTTAGTAATCTCGTTCACGTAAGAACTATCCTAAGTAGTTTTTACAGCGATTTGGAACATTTTGAAAAAAAATATTTTTTAACGTTTTTCACCCACTTTCAGACACTTTTGATGAATGTTTCTATTATATTTAGTAATCGCGTTCACGTAAGAACTATCCTAAATAGTTTCTATAGCGATTTGGAACATTTTTAAAAAAAATATTTTTTTACGTTTTTTACCCACTTTTAGACACTTTTGATGAATGTTTCTATTATATTTAGTAATCGCGTTCACGTAAGAACTATCCTAAATAGTTTTTACAGCGATTTGGAACATTTTGAAAAAAAATATTTTTTCACGTTTTTTACCCACTTTTAGACACTTTTGATGAATGTTTCTATTATATTTAGTAATCGCGTTCACGTAAGAACTATCCTAAATAGTTTTTACAGCGATTTGGAACATTTTGAAAAAAAATATTTTTTCAGGTTTTTCACCAACTTTTAGACACTTTTGATGAATGTTTCTATTATATTTAGTAATCGCGTTCACGTAAGAACTATCCTAAATAGTTTTTACAGCCATTTGGAACATTTTTAAAAAAAATATTTTTTTACGTTTTTTACCCACTTTTAGACACTTTTGATGAATGTTTCTATTATATTTAGTAATCTCGTTCACGTAAGAACTATCCTAAATAGTTTTTACAGCGATTTGGAACATTTTGAAAAAAAATATTTTTTCACGTTTTTCACCAACTTTTAGACACTTTTGATGAATGTTTCTATTATATTTAGTAATCGCGTTCACGTAAGAACTATCCCAAATAGTTTTTACAGCGATTTGGAACATTTTGAAAAAAAATATTTTTTAACGTTTTTCACCCACTTTCAGACACATTTGATGAATGTTTCTATTATATTTAGTAATCTCGTTCACGTAAGAACTATCCTAAATAGTTTTTACAGCGATTTGGAACATTTTGAAAAAAAAAAATTTTTTCACGTTTTTCACCAACTTTTAGACACTTTTGATGAATGTTTCTATTATATTTAGTAATCGCGTTCACGTAAGAACTATCCTAAATAGTTTTTACAGCGATTTGGAACATTTTGAAAAAAAATATTTTTTAACCTTTTTCACCCACTTTCAGACACTTTTGATGAATGTTTCTATTATATTTAGTAATCGCGTTCACGTAAGAACTATCCTAAATAGTTTCTATAGCGATTTGGAATATTTTGAAAAAAAATATTTTTTCACGTTTTTCACCAACTTTTAGACACTTTTGATGAATGTTTCTATTATATTTAGTAATCGCGTTCACGTAAGAACTATCGTAAATAGTTTTTACAGCGATTTGGAACATTTTGAAAAAAAATATTTTTTAACCTTTTTCACCCACTTTCAGACACTTTTGATGAATGTTTCTATTATATTTAGTAATCGCGTTCACGTAAGAACTATCCTAAATAGTTTCTATAGCGATTTGGAACATTTTTAAAAAAAATATTTTTTTACGTTTTTTACCCACTTTTAGACACTTTTGATGAATGTTTCTATTATATTTAGTAATCGCGTTCACGTAAGAACTATCCTAAATAGTTTCTATAGCGATTTGGAACATTTTTAAAATAAATATTTTTTTACGTTTTTTACCCACTTTTAGACACTTTTGATGAATGTTTCTATTATATTTAGTAATCTCGTTCACGTAAGAACTATCCTAAATAGTTTTTACAGCGATTTGGAACATTTTGAAAAAAAATATTTTTTCACGTTTTTTACCCATTTTTAGACACTTTTGATGAATGTTTCTATTATATTTAGTAATCGCGTTCACGTAAGAACTATCCTAAATAGTTTTTACAGCGATTTGGAACATTTTGAAAAAAAATATTTTTTCACGTTTTTTACCCATTTTTAGACACTTTTGATGAATGTTTCTATTATATTTAGTAATCGCGTTCACGTAAGAACTATCCTAAATAGTTTCTATAGCGATTTGGAACATTTTGAAAAAAAATATTTTTTAACGTTTTTCACCCACTTTCAGACACTTTTGATGAATGTTTCTATTATATTTAGTAATCGCGTTCACGTAAGAACTATCCTAAATAGTTTCTATAGCGATTTGGAACATTTTTAAAAAAAATATTTTTTTACGTTTTTTACCCACTTTTAGACACTTTTGATGAATGTTTCTATTATATTTAGTAATCTTGTTCACGTAAGAACTATCCTAAATAGTTTTTACAGCGATTTGGAACATTTTGAAAAAAAATATTTTTTCACGTTTTTTACCCACTTTTAGACACTTTTGATGAATGTTTCTATTATATTTAGTAATCGCGTTCACGTAAGAACTATCCTAAATAGTTTTTACAGCGATTTGGAACATTTTGAAAAAAAATATTTTTTAACGTTTTTCACCCACTTTCAGACACATTTGATGAATGTTTCTATTATATTTAGTAATCTCGTTCACGTAAGAACTATCCTAAATAGTTTTTACAGCGATTTGGAACATTTTGAAAAAAAAAAATTTTTTCACGTTTTTCACCAACTTTTAGACACTTTTGATGAATGTTTCTATTATATTTAGTAATCGCGTTCACGTAAGAACTATCCTAAATAGTTTTTACAGCGATTTGGAACATTTTGAAAAAAAATATTTTTTAACCTTTTTCACCCACTTTTAGACACTTTTGATGAATGTTTCTATTATATTTAGTAATCTCGTTCACGTAAGAACTATCCTAAATAGTTTTTACAGCGATTTGGAACATTTTGAAAAAAAATATTTTTTCACGTTTTTCACCAACTTTTAGACACTTTTGATGAATGTTTCTATTATATTTAGTAATCGCGTTCACGTAAGAACTATCCCAAATAGTTTTTACAGCGATTTGGAACATTTTGAAAAAAAATATTTTTTAACGTTTTTCACCCACTTTCAGACACATTTGATGAATGTTTCTATTATATTTAGTAATCTCGTTCACGTAAGAACTATCCTAAATAGTTTTTACAGCGATTTGGAACATTTTGAAAAAAAAAAATTTTTTCACGTTTTTCACCAACTTTTAGACACTTTTGATGAATGTTTCTATTATATTTAGTAATCGCGTTCACGTAAGAACTATCCTAAATAGTTTTTACAGCGATTTGGAACATTTTGAAAAAAAATATTTTTTAACCTTTTTCACCCACTTTCAGACACTTTTGATGAATGTTTCTATTATATTTAGTAATCTCGTTCACGTAAGAACTATCCTAAATAGTTTCTATAGCGATTTGGAACATTTTGAAAAAAAATATTTTTTCACGTTTTTCACCAACTTTTAGACACTTTTGATGAATGTTTCTATTATATTTAGTAATCGCGTTCACGTAAGAACTATCGTAAATAGTTTTTACAGCGATTTGGAACATTTTGAAAAAAAATATTTTTTCACGTTTTTTACCCATTTTTAGACACTTTTGATGAATGTTTCTATTATATTTAGTAATCGCGTTCACGTAAGAACTATCCTAAATAGTTTCTATAGCGATTTGGAACATTTTGAAAAAAAATATTTTTTAACGTTTTTCACCCACTTTCAGAGACTTTTGATGAATGTTTCTATTATATTTAGTAATCGCGTTCACGTAAGAACTATCCTAAATAGTTTCTATAGCGATTTGGAACATTTTTAAAAAAAATATTTTTTTACGTTTTTTACCCACTTTTAGGACACTTTTGATGAATGTTTCTATTATATTTAGTAATCTTGTTCACGTAAGAACTATCCTAAATAGTTTTTACAGCGATTTGGAACATTTTGAAAAAAAATATTTTTTCACGTTTTTTACCCACTTTTAGACACTTTTGATGAATGTTTCTATTATATTTAGTAATCGCGTTCACGTAAGAACTATCCTAAATAGTTTTTACAGCGATTTGGAACATTTTGAAAAAAAATATTTTTTCACGTTTTTCACCAACTTTTAGACACTTTTGATGAATGTTTCTATTATATTTAGTAATCGCGTTCACGTAAGAACTATCCTAAATAGTTTTTACAGCGATTTGGAACATTTTTAAAAAAAATATTTTTTTACGTTTTTTACCCACTTTTAGACACTTTTGATGAATGTTTCTATTATATTTAGTAATCTCGTTCACGTAAGAACTATCCTAAATAGTTTTTACAGCGATTTGGAACATTTTGAAAAAAAATATTTTTTCACGTTTTTCACCAACTTTTAGACACTTTTGATGAATGTTTCTATTATATTTAGTAATCGCGTTCACGTAAGAACTATCCTAAATAGTTTTTACAGCGATTTGGAACATTTTGAAAAAAAATATTTTTTAACGTTTTTCACCCACTTTCAGACACTTTTGATGAATGTTTCTATTATATTTAGTAATCGCGTTCACGTAAGAACTATCCTAAATAGTTTCTATAGCGATTTGGAACATTTTTAAAAAAAATATTTTTTTACGTTTTTTACCCACTTTTAGACACTTTTGATGAATGTTTCTATTATATTTAGTAATCGCGTTCACGTAAGAACTATCCTAAATAGTTTCTATAGCGATTTGGAACATTTTTAAAAAAAATATTTTTTTACGTTTTTTACCCACTTTTAGACACTTTTGATGAATGTTTCTATTATATTTAGTAATCTCGTTCACGTAAGAACCTATCCTAAATAGTTTTTACAGCGATTTGGAACATTTTGAAAAAAAATATTTTTTTCACGTTTTTTACCCACATTTAGACACTTTTGATGAATGTTTCTATTATATTTAGTAATCGCGTTCACGTAAGAACTATCCTAAATAGTTTTTACAGCGATTTGGAACATTTTGAAAAAAAATATTTTTTTACGTTTTTCACCCACTTTCAGACACTTTTGATGAGTGTTTCTATTATATTTAGTAATCGCGTTCACGTAAGAACTATCCTAAATAGTTTCTATAGCGATTTGGAACATTTTTAAAAAAAATATTTTTTTACGTTTTTTACCCACTTTTAGACACTTTTGATGAATGTTTCTATTATACAGTGAACATTGGAAAACGTGAACCCCCCAAAACGTGAACTACCCCAAAACGTGAACACTGTATTTTTTACATTGACTGCTCTAAAACGTGAACAAATCTAAAAGCTTTAAAACGTGAACAGAAATTTTTTCAACATTTCTACATAAAAATGCACTGAATTATTTAATTCGGGGAATCCCATAATATTGACAATGCGTAGTATGTATGTATTTGGTGCCACACGTGCGTGTGCGTATTGCATAGCTATCATCCCTCATTCGGTTGCTGTTTTTTGCTTGCATCAACGTCTTATTTTCTGTTTAAAAACTTACTTAGACGCCTAAGAGAAAATGTTGTTGTTCAAATGTTGGGAAAAATACAACAGAAAAAAATTACAGATTTTTTTTGTTAAATAAACCTTTTATGTATTTTTAAAACGTTCAAATGTAAAAAAAATCCAATAAATTTTGTTAATGAGCCGTACCAGTATGTGTAAATATGTAAAAAATATTCATGAATCTATACTTATACAAGCAAAAAGAAGATAAAATGGAAGAAAATGTGTTTTATTTTAAGAGCAGAATCATAAAATGTTACATTCCAAAACATGAACAATCTCGAAAACATGAACACCCTCAGTTTTAATTAGTTCACGTTTTCCAATGTTCACTGTATTTAGTAATCTCGTTCACGTAAGAACCTATCCTAAATAGTTTTTACAGCGATTTGGAACATTTTGAAAAAAAATATCTTTTCACGTTTTTTACCCACTTTTAGACACTTTTGATGAATGTTTCTATTATATTTAGTAATCGCGTTCACGTAAGAACTATCCTAAATAGTTTTTACAGCGATTTGGAACATTTTGAAAAAAAATATTTTTTTACGTTTTTCACCCACTTTCAGACACTTTTGATGAGTGTTTCTATTATATTTAGTAATCGCGTTCACGTAAGAACTATCATAAATAGTTTTTACAGCGATTTGGAACATTTTGAAAAAAAATATTTTTTCACGTTTTTTACCCACTTTTAGACACTTTTGATGAATGTTTCTATTATATTTAGTAATCGCGTTCACGTAAGAACTATCCTAAATAGTTTTTACAGCGATTTGGAACATTTTGAAAAAAAATATTTTTTCACGTTTTTCACCAACTTTTAGACACTTTTGATGAATGTTTCTATTATATTTAGTAATCGCGTTCACGTAAGAACTATCCTAAATAGTTTTTACAGCGATTTGGAACATTTTGAAAAAAAATATTTTTTAACGTTTTTCACCCACTTTCAGACACTTTTGATGAATGTTTCTATTATATTTAGTAATCGCGTTCACGTAAGAACTATCCTAAATAGTTTCTATAGCGATTTGGAACATTTTTAAAAAAAATATTTTTTTACGTTTTTTACCCACTTTTAGACACTTTTGATGAATGTTTCTATTATATTTAGTAATCGCGTTCACGTAAGAACTATCCTAAATAGTTTCTATAGCGATTTGGAACATTTTTAAAAAAAATATTTTTTTACGTTTTTTACCCACTTTTAGACACTTTTGATGAATGTTTCTATTATATTTAGTAATCTCGTTCACGTAAGAACCTATCCTAAATAGTTTTTACAGCGATTTGGAACATTTTGAAAAAAAATATTTTTTCACGTTTTTTACCCACATTTAGACACTTTTGATGAATGTTTCTATTATATTTAGTAATCGCGTTCACGTAAGAACTATCCTAAATAGTTTTTACAGCGATTTGGAACATTTTGAAAAAAAATATTTTTTTACGTTTTTCACCCACTTTCAGACACTTTTGATGAGTGTTTCTATTATATTTAGTAATCGCGTTCACGTAAGAACTATCCTAAATAGTTTCTATAGCGATTTGGAACATTTTTAAAAAAAATATTTTTTTACGTTTTTTACCCACTTTTAGACACTTTTGATGAATGTTTCTATTATATTTAGTAATCTCGTTCACGTAAGAACCTATCCTAAATAGTTTTTACAGCGATTTGGAACATTTTGAAAAAAATATTTTTTCACGTTTTTTACCCACTTTTAGACACTTTTGATGAATGTTTCTATTATATTTAGTAATCGCGTTCACGTAAGAACTATCCTAAATAGTTTTTACAGCGATTTGGAACATTTTGAAAAAAAATATTTTTTTACGTTTTTCACCCACTTTCAGACACTTTTGATGAGTGTTTCTATTATATTTAGTAATCGCGTTCACGTAAGAACTATCATAAATAGTTTCTATAGCGATTTGGAACATTTTGAAAAAAAATAATTTTTTACGTTTTTCACCCACTTTCAGACACTTTTGATGAATGTTTCTATTATATTTAGTAATCGCGTTCACGTAAGAACTATCCTAAATAGTTTTTACAGCGATTTGGAACATTTTGAAAAAAAATATTTTTTTACGTTTTTCACCCACTTTCAGACACTTTTGATGAGTGTTTCTATTATATTTAGTAATCGCGTTCACGTAAGAACTATCCTAAATAGTTTCTATAGCGATTTGGAACATTTTGAAAAAAAATAATTTTTTACGTTTTTCACCCACTTTCAGACACTTTTGATGAATGTTTCTATTATATTTAGTAATCGCGTTCACGTAAGAACTATCCTAAATAGTTTTTACAGCGATTTGGAACATTTTGAAAAAAAAATATTTTTTCACGTTTTTCACCAACTTTTAGACACTTTTGATGAATGTTTCTATTATATTTAGTAATCGCGTTCACGTAAGAACTATCCTAAATAGTTTTTACAGCGATTTGGAACATTTTGAAAAAAAATATTTTTTTTACGTTTTTCACCCACTTTCAGACACTTTTGATGAATGTTTTTACCGCGATTTGGGATATTTTGAAAAAAAAAAATTTTTCAAAATATCTTAAGTCCAAAATAACCCCAAAAAATTGTTTTTTTTTTTTTTCAAAATTGGAACATTTTCGCTGTAAAAATATTTACAATAGTTCTTACGTGAACGCGATTACTAAATATTTATTTATTTATTTATTTCAGAATCGCTTACAAATTAAGACAAGAGTCTTATAAATTTTTGAAAGCCTTTAAATTAATTTAAGAATTTGAATTTCATTTATTTATCAAGCTATGTATTTACATCGTTATAAGCTTATTAAAAAGAAATCGAAACTAAAAAAGGAGAAAACAAATAAAAAAAAATTAATAAATAGGTAGATATTATCAATGATTTGCCAAATAGTTGAAAAGTAAACATTTAAATCTTCTTGTGCTCTTTACACTTCTCATACTTATGGGCAGGGAGTTCCAGAGGCAAATAACATGGACGAAAAATTGACGCTCAGTATTAAGAAAATTGTATCGAGGTAGTAAATATCAGAGCAAAAGACCTTGTTGAATGAGGGAAGTTCAGTTTACTGTGTAAATAATCAGGCTGTTTTGTTTGAATGATTTCATGTAGATAGCTAAGTGAGCGAAAATTTAATAAATTGTCTAGACTACAACCAGAGATGCGAACAGCAAAAGTGGAAACGTGGTCATAGCGACGTAGATTATAGACATAACGGGCAATGTTGTTATATGCGACGTTTAATTTGCGGTTAGTGGCAGAGTCCAAGTTGCAAAAAATTTCACATCCATATAACATAATGGGTAGTAGAAGCGTTTTGGCAAGAAGAAGTTTGGTTTTTGTGGGGATGTAGCTTCGAGTGACTTGGAGAACACGGAGGCTACCATATACTTTATCAATTGCTTTAATTAGGTGGCCGTTCCATGTGAGGGTACGATTGAAGACCATTCCAAGGTTTCTAGCACTGCTAACATATTCGATTGGTCTTAAGACTGATAAATCAAAGATTTTGCGATAGATGGGAGGGCTGTTGATTTGACAGGGTTTAGGCACAGATGATTTCTCTTAGACCAACGAGAAATGAAAAAAAGGTCCTCATTCATTAATGCAACGGCATCATTCTTTTCCCCAAACGGTCGACTTATCAGAAGCTGCACATCATCAGCGTAAAGATGGATAAGACAATGTTTAACAACTTTTGGAAGCTCATTCGTAATGCCATCAATGATCATGTCAGTATGTTTATGTAAGCGCTCTTCAAGTGTAGCGAGCGTGAGATATGATTCACCACCACCGCTGAATTTATTCGTTTTTGGGGCCGTTATTCCTGGAGTATTGATACGCGATGTTGGTGGTGTAGAAAGGGGTATTTGTGGCTGTGTTGTTTTAAATTTATTCTGTTTTGGAGCAATTGTTGCTGGAGAATTGATGTTTGTTGGTGGTGGTGCTGATAGAGGTGCTTGTTGCTGTGTTTTGGAACGTGCTGACATTGTATTTGTAGAGGAGAGATATACAATAATTGATTCGGTTGGATTTTATTTAGAAATTTTAATCACTAAATTCTTAATTACTCGCTGGTAAATGTGGCGATATTTTTAAATTTGTGGTTAGCTATTAACTTCGTTGATTCAGATTCGCGCACTTAAGTGTTTTATGTTAGCGAAATACTGTTTAAAAGAATGCCGAATACGGACGATCTAAATTTTGCGTCTATTCTTTGTGATACATTGGTTACAATAGGCCAATATATTAGAAACATTCATCAAAAGTGTCTAAAAGTGGGTGAAAACGTGAAAAAATATTTTTTTTTTTAAAATGTTCAAAATCGCTATAGAAACTATTTAGGATAGCTCTTACGTGAACGCGATTACTAAATATAATAGAAACATTCATCAAAAGTGTCTGAAAGTGGGTGAAAAACGTGAAAAAATATTTTTTTTCAAAATATTCCAAATCGTTGTAAAAACTATTTAGGATAGTTCTTACGTGAACGCGATTACTAAATATAATAGAAACATTCATCAAAAGTGTCTAAAAGTGGGTAAAAAACGTAAAAAAATATTTTTTTTAAAAATGTTCCAAATCGCTATAGAAACTATTTAGGATAGTTCTTACGTGAACGCGATTACTAAATATAATAGAAACATTCATCAAAAGTGTCTAAAAGTGGGTAAAAAACGTAAAAAAATATTTTTTTTAAAAATGTTCCAAATCGCTGTAAAAACTATTTAGGATAGTTCTTACGTGAACGCGATTACTAAATATAATAGAAACATTCATCAAAAGTGTCTAAAAGTTGGTGAAAAACGTGAAAAAATATTTTTTTTCAAAATGTTCCAAATCGCTGTAAAAACTATTTAGGATAGTTCTTACGTGAACGCGATTACTAAATATCATAGAAACATTCATCAAAAGTGTCTAAAAGTGGGTAAAAAACGTGAAAAAATATTTTTTTTCAAAATGTTCCAAATCGCTGTAAAAACTATTTAGGATAGTTCTTACGTGAACGAGATTACTAAATATAATAGAAACATTCATCAAAAGTGTCTAAAAGTGGGGAAAAAAACGTAAAAAAATATTTTTTTTTAAAAATGTTCCAAATCGCTATAGAAACTATTTAGGATAGTTCTTACGTGAACGCGATTACTAAATATAATAGAAACATTCATCAAAAGTGTCTGAAAGTGGGTGAAAAACGTTAAAAAATATTTTTTTTCAAAATGTTCCAAATCGCTGTAAAAACTATTTAGGATAGTTCTTACGTGAACGCGATTACTAAATATAATATAAACATTCATCAAAAGTGTCTAAAAGTGGGTGAAAAACGTAAAAAAATATTTTTCTTCAAAATTACCCAAATCGCTGTTTAAACTATTTAGCATAGTTCTTACGTGAACGCGATTACTAAATATATTAGAAACATTCATCAAAAGAGTCTAAAAGTGGGTGAAAAACGTGAAAAAATATTTTTTTTCAAAATATTCCAAATCGCTGTAAAAACTATTTAGGATAGTTCTTACGTGAACGAGATTACTAAATATAATAGAAACATTCATCAAAAGTGTCTGAAAGTGGGTGAAAAACGTAAAAATATATTTTTTTTCCAAATGTTCCAAATCGCTGTAAAAACTATTTAGGATAGTTCTTACGTGAACGAGATTACTAAATATAATAGAAACATTCATCAAAAGTGTCTAAAAGTGGGTAAAAAACGTAAAAAAATATTTTTTTTAAAAATGTTCCAAATCGCTATAGAAACTATTTAGGATAGTTCTTAAGTGAACGCGATTACTAAATATAATAGAAACATTCATCAAAAGTGTCTGAAAGTGGGTGAAAAACGTTAAAAAATATTTTTTTTCAAAATGTTCCAAATCGCTGTAAAAACCATTTAGGATAGTTCTTACGTGAACGCGATTACTAAATATAATATAAACATTCATCAAAAGTGTCTAAAAGTGGGTGAAAACGTGAAAAAATATTTTTTTTTTTAAAATGTTCAAAATCGCTATAGAAACTATTTAGGATAGCTCATACGTGAACGCGATTACTAAATATAATATAAACATTCATCAAAAGTGTCTAAAAGTGGGTGAAAAACGTAAAAAAATATTTTTCTTCAAAATTACCCAAATCGCTGTTTAAATTATTTAGCATAGTTCTTACGTGAACGCGATTACTAAATATATTAGAAACATTCATCAAAAGAGTCTAAAAGTGGGTGAAAAACGTGAAAAAATATTTTTTTTCAAAATATTCCAAATCGCTGTAAAAACTATTTAGGATAGTTCTTACGTGAACGCGATTACTAAATATAATAGAAACATTCATCAAAAGTGTCTGAAAGTGGGTGAAAAACGTGAAAAAATATTTTTTTTCAAAATATTCCAAATCGCTATAGAAACTATTTAGGATAGTTCTTACGTGAACGCGATTACTAAATATAATAGAAACATTCATCAAAAGTGTCTGAAAGTGGGTGAAAAACGTGAAAAAATATTTTTTTTCAAAATATTCCAAATCGTTGTAAAAACTATTTAGGATAGTTCTTACGTGAACGAGATTACTAAATATAATAGAAACATTCATCAAAAGTGTCTAAAAGTGGGTAAAAAACGTAAAAAAATATTTTTTTTAAAAATGTTCCAAATCGCTATAGAAACTATTTAGGATAGTTCTTACGTGAACGCGATTACTAAATATAATAGATACATTCATCAAAAGTGTCTGAAAGTGGGTGAAAAACGCTAAAAAATATTTTTTTTCAAAATGTTCCAAATCGCTGTAAAAACTATTTAGGATAGTTCTTACGTGAACGCGATTACTAAATATATTAGAAACATTCATCAAAAGTGTCTAAAAGTGGGTGAAAAACGTAAAAAAATATTTTTTTTTCAAAATGTTCCAAATCGCTGTAAAAACTATTTAGGATAGTTCTTACGTGAACGAGATTACTAAATATAATAGAAACATTCATCAAAAGTGTCTGAAAGTGGGTGAAAAACGTAAAAAAATATTTTTTTTCCAAATGTTCCAAATCGCTGTAAAAACTATTTAGGATAGTTCTTACGTGAACACGATTACTAAATATAATAGAAACATTCATCAAAAGTGTCTAAAAGTTGGTGAAAAACGTGAAAAAATATTTTTTTTCAAAATGTTCCAAATCGCTGTAAAAACTATTTAGGATAGTTCTTACGTGAACGAGATTACTAAATATAATAGAAACATTCATCAAAAGTGTCTAAAAGTGGGTAAAA
Source organism: Cheilosia variabilis (assembly GCA_951230905.1). Classification (NCBI taxonomy): domain Eukaryota; kingdom Metazoa; phylum Arthropoda; class Insecta; order Diptera; family Syrphidae; genus Cheilosia; species Cheilosia variabilis. The sequence goes on along the minus strand of OX579679.1, from coordinate 19,632,568 downwards.
AACGTAAAAAAATATTTTTTTTAAAAATGTTCCAAATCGCTATAGAAACTATTTAGGATAGTTCTTACGTGAACGCGATTACTAAATATAATAGATACATTCATCAAAAGTGTCTGAAAGTGGGTGAAAAACGCTAAAAAATATTTTTTTTCAAAATGTTCCAAATCGCTGTAAAAACTATTTAGGATAGTTCTTACGTGAACGCGATAGGATAGTTCTTACGTGAACACGATTACTAAATATAATAGAAACATTCATCAAAAGTGTCTAAAAGTTGGTGAAAAACGTGAAAAAATATTTTTTTTCAAAATGTTCCAAATCGCTGTAAAAACTATTTAGGATAGTTCTTACGTGAACGAGATTACTAAATATAATAGAAACATTCATCAAAAGTGTCTAAAAGTGGGTAAAAAACGTAAAAAAATATTTTTTTTAAAAATGTTCCAAATCGCTATAGAAACTATTTAGGATAGTTCTTACGTGAACGCGATTACTAAATATAATAGATACATTCATCAAAAGTGTCTGAAAGTGGGTGAAAAACGCTAAAAAATATTTTTTTTCAAAATGTTCCAAATCGCTGTAAAAACTATTTAGGATAGTTCTTACGTGAACGCGATTACTAAATATATTAGAAACATTCATCAAAAGTGTCTAAAAGTGGGTGAAAAACGTAAAAAAATATTTTTTTTCAAAATGTTCCAAATCGCTGTAAAAACTATTTAGGATAGTTCTTACGTGAACGAGATTACTAAATATAATAGAAACATTCATCAAAAGTGTCTGAAAGTGGGTGAAAAACGTAAAAAAATATTTTTTTTCCAAATGTTCCAAATCGCTGTAAAAACTATTTAGGATAGTTCTTACGTGAACACGATTACTAAATATAATAGAAACATTCATCAAAAGTGTCTAAAAGTTGGTGAAAAACGTGAAAAAATATTTTTTTTCAAAATGTTCCAAATCGCTGTAAAAACTATTTAGGATAGTTCTTACGTGAACGAGATTACTAAATATAATAGATACATTCATCAAAAGTGTCTGAAAGTGGGTGAAAAACGTGAAAAAATATTTTTTTTCAAAATATTCCAAATCGTTGTAAAAACTATTTAGGATAGTTCTTACGTGAACGAGATTACTAAATATAATAGAAACATTCATCAAAAGTGTCTAAAAGTGGGTAAAAAACGTAAAAAAATATTTTTTTTCCAAATGTTCCAAATCGCTGTAAAAACTATTTAGGATAGTTCTTACGTGAACGAGATTACTAAATATAATAGAAACATTCATCAAAAGTGTCTAAAAGTGGGTGAAAAACGTAAAAAAACATTTTTTTTCAAAATGTTCCAAATCGCTGTAAAAACTATTTAGGATAGTTCTTACGTGAACACGATTACTAAATATAATAGAAACATTCATCAAAAGTGTCTAAAAGTTGGTGAAAAACGTGAAAAAAAGTTTTTTTTTTCAAAACTTTTTTTCACCCACTTTTAGACACTTTTGATGATTGTTTCTAATATATTTAGTAATATCGTTCACGTAAGAACTATCCTAAATAATTTTTACAGCGATTTGGAATATTTTGAAAAAAAATATTTTTTCACGTTTTTCACCAACTTTTAGACACTTTTGATGAATGTTTCTATTATATTTAGTAATCGCGTTCACGTAAGAACTATCGTAAATAGTTTTTACAGCGATTTGGAACATTTTGAAAAAAAATATTTTTTAACCTTTTTCACCCACTTTCAGACACTTTTGATGAATGTTTCTAATATATTTAGTAATCGCGTTCACGTAAGAACTATCCTAAATAGTTTTTACAGCGATTTGGAACATTTTGAAAAAAAATATTTTTTCACGTTTTTTACCCACTTTTAGACACTTTTGATGAATGTTTCTATTATATTTAGTAATCTCGTTCACGTAAGAACCTATCCTAAATAGTTTCTATAGCGATTTGGAATATTTTGAAAAAAAATATTTTTTCACGTTTTTCACCAACTTTTAGACACTTTTGATGAATGTTTCTATTATATTTAGTAATCGCGTTCACGTAAGAACTATCCCAAATAGTTTTTACAGCGATTTGGAACATTTTGAAAAAAAATATTTTTTAACGTTTTTCACCCACTTTCAGACACATTTGATGAATGTTTCTATTATATTTAGTAATCTCGTTCACGTAAGAACTATCCTAAATAGTTTTTACAGCGATTTGGAACATTTTGAAAAAAAAAAAATTTTTTCACGTTTTTCACCAACTTTTAGACACTTTTGATGAATGTTTCTATTATATTTAGTAATCGCGTTCACGTAAGAACTATCCTAAATAGTTTTTACAGCGATTTGGAACATTTTGAAAAAAAATATTTTTTAACCTTTTTCACCCACTTTCAGACACTTTTGATGAATGTTTCTATTATATTTAGTAATCGCGTTCACGTAAGAACTATCCTAAATAGTTTCTATAGCGATTTGGAATATTTTGAAAAAAAATATTTTTTCACGTTTTTCACCAACTTTTAGACACTTTTGATGAATGTTTCTATTATATTTAGTAATCGCGTTCACGTAAGAACTATCGTAAATAGTTTTTACAGCGATTTGGAACATTTTGAAAAAAAATATTTTTTAACCTTTTTCACCCACTTTCAGACACTTTTGATGAATGTTTCTATTATATTTAGTAATCGCGTTCACGTAAGAACTATCCTAAATAGTTTCTATAGCGATTTGGAACATTTTTAAAAAAAATATTTTTTTACGTTTTTTACCCACTTTTAGACACTTTTGATGAATGTTTCTATTATATTTAGTAATCGCGTTCACGTAAGAACTATCCTAAATAGTTTCTATAGCGATTTGGAACATTTTTAAAATAAATATTTTTTTACGTTTTTTACCCACTTTTAGACACTTTTGATGAATGTTTCTATTATATTTAGTAATCTCGTTCACGTAAGAACTATCCTAAATAGTTTTTACAGCGATTTGGAACATTTTGAAAAAAAATATTTTTTCACGTTTTTTACCCATTTTTAGACACTTTTGATGAATGTTTCTATTATATTTAGTAATCGCGTTCACGTAAGAACTATCGTAAATAGTTTTTACAGCGATTTGGAACATTTTGAAAAAAAATATTTTTTCACGTTTTTTACCCATTTTTAGACACTTTTGATGAATGTTTCTATTATATTTAGTAATCGCGTTCACGTAAGAACTATCCTAAATAGTTTCTATAGCGATTTGGAACATTTTGAAAAAAAATATTTTTTAACGTTTTTCACCCACTTTCAGACACTTTTGATGAATGTTTCTATTATATTTAGTAATCGCGTTCACGTAAGAACTATCCTAAATAGTTTCTATAGCGATTTGGAACATTTTTAAAAAAAATATTTTTTTACGTTTTTTACCCACTTTTAGACACTTTTGATGAATGTTTCTATTATATTTAGTAATCTTGTTCACGTAAGAACTATCCTAAATAGTTTTTACAGCGATTTGGAACATTTTGAAAAAAAATATTTTTTCACGTTTTTTACCCACTTTTAGACACTTTTGATGAATGTTTCTATTATATTTAGTAATCGCGTTCACGTAAGAACTATCCTAAATAGTTTTTACAGCGATTTGGAACATTTTGAAAAAAAATATTTTTTCACGTTTTTCACCAACTTTTAGACACTTTTGATGAATGTTTCTATTATATTTAGTAATCGCGTTCACGTAAGAACTATCCTAAATAGTTTTTACAGCGATTTGGAACATTTTTAAAAAAAATATTTTTTTACGTTTTTTACCCACTTTTAGACACTTTTGATGAATGTTTCTATTATATTTAGTAATCTCGTTCACGTAAGAACTATCCTAAATAGTTTTTACAGCGATTTGGAACATTTTGAAAAAAAATATTTTTTCACGTTTTTCACCAACTTTTAGACACTTTTGATGAATGTTTCTATTATATTTAGTAATCGCGTTCACGTAAGAACTATCCTAAATAGTTTTTACAGCGATTTGGAACATTTTGAAAAAAAATATTTTTTAACGTTTTTCACCCACTTTCAGACACTTTTGATGAATGTTTCTATTATATTTAGTAATCGCGTTCACGTAAGAACTATCCTAAATAGTTTCTATAGCGATTTGGAACATTTTTAAAAAAAATATTTTTTTACGTTTTTTACCCACTTTTAGACACTTTTGATGAATGTTTCTATTATATTTAGTAATCGCGTTCACGTAAGAACTATCCTAAATAGTTTCTATAGCGATTTGGAACATTTTTAAAAAAAATATTTTTTTACGTTTTTTACCCACTTTTAGACACTTTTGATGAATGTTTCTATTATATTTAGTAATCTCGTTCACGTAAGAACCTATCCTAAATAGTTTTTACAGCGATTTGGAACATTTTGAAAAAAAATATTTTTTCACGTTTTTTACCCACATTTAGACACTTTTGATGAATGTTTCTATTATATTTAGTAATCGCGTTCACGTAAGAACTATCCTAAATAGTTTTTACAGCGATTTGGAACATTTTGAAAAAAAATATTTTTTTACGTTTTTCACCCACTTTCAGACACTTTTGATGAGTGTTTCTATTATATTTAGTAATCGCGTTCACGTAAGAACTATCCTAAATAGTTTCTATAGCGATTTGGAACATTTTTAAAAAAAATATTTTTTTACGTTTTTTACCCACTTTTAGACACTTTTGATGAATGTTTCTATTATATTTAGTAATCTCGTTCACGTAAGAACCTATCCTAAATAGTTTTTACAGCGATTTGGAACATTTTGAAAAAAAATATCTTTTCACGTTTTTTACCCACTTTTAGACACTTTTGATGAATGTTTCTATTATATTTAGTAATCGCGTTCACGTAAGAACTATCCTAAATAGTTTTTACAGCGATTTGGAACATTTTGAAAAAAAATATTTTTTTACGTTTTTCACCCACTTTCAGACACTTTTGATGAGTGTTTCTATTATATTTAGTAATCGCGTTCACGTAAGAACTATCATAAATAGTTTCTATAGCGATTTGGAACATTTTGAAAAAAAATAATTTTTTACGTTTTTCACCCACTTTCAGACACTTTTGATGAATGTTTCTATTATATTTAGTAATCGCGTTCACGTAAGAACTATCCTAAATATTTTTTACAGCGATTTGGAACATTTTGAAAAAAAATATTTTTTCACGTTTTTTACCCACTTTTAGACACTTTTGATGAATGTTTCTATTATATTTAGTAATCGCGTTCACGTAAGAACTATCCTAAATAGTTTTTACAGCGATTTGGAACATTTTGAAAAAAAATATTTTTTTACGTTTTTTACCCACTTTTAGACACTTTTGATGAATGTTTCTATTATATTTAGTAATCTCGTTCACGTAAGAACTATCCTAAATAGTTTTTACAGCGATTTGGAACATTTTGAAAAAAAATATTTTTTCACGTTTTTCACCAACTTAGACACTTTTGATGAATGTTTCTATTATATTTAGTAATCGCGTTCACGTAAGAACTATCCTAAATAGTTTTTACAGCGATTTGGAACATTTTTAAAAAAAATATTTTTTTACGTTTTTTACCCACTTTTAGACACTTTTGATGAATGTTTCTATTATATTTAGTAATCTCGTTCACGTAAGAACTATCCTAAATAGTTTTTACAGCGATTTGGAACATTTTGAAAAAAAATATTTTTTCACGTTTTTCACCAACTTTTAGACACTTTTGATGAATGTTTCTATTATATTTAGTAATCGCGTTCACGTAAGAACTATCCTAAATAGTTTTTACAGCGATTTGGAACATTTTGAAAAAAAATATTTTTTAACGTTTTTCACCCACTTTCAGACACTTTTGATGAATGTTTCTATTATATTTAGTAATCGCGTTCACGTAAGAACTATCCTAAATAGTTTCTATAGCGATTTGGAACATTTTTAAAAAAAATATTTTTTTACGTTTTTTACCCACTTTTAGACACTTTTGATGAATGTTTCTATTATATTTAGTAATCTCGTTCACGTAAGAACCTATCCTAAATAGTTTTTACAGCGATTTGGAACATTTTGAAAAAAAATATTTTTTCACGTTTTTTACCCACATTTAGACACTTTTGATGAATGTTTCTATTATATTTAGTAATCGCGTTCACGTAAGAACTATCCTAAATAGTTTTTACAGCGATTTGGAACATTTTGAAAAAAAATATTTTTTTACGTTTTTCACCCACTTTCAGACACTTTTGATGAGTGTTTCTATTATATTTAGTAATCGCGTTCACGTAAGAACTATCCTAAATAGTTTCTATAGCGATTTGGAACATTTTTAAAAAAAATATTTTTTTACGTTTTTTACCCACTTTTAGACACTTTTGATGAATGTTTCTATTATATTTAGTAATCTCGTTCACGTAAGAACCTATCCTAAATAGTTTTTACAGCGATTTGGAACATTTTGAAAAAAATATTTTTTCACGTTTTTTACCCACTTTTAGACACTTTTGATGAATGTTTCTATTATATTTAGTAATCGCGTTCACGTAAGAACTATCCTAAATAGTTTTTACAGCGATTTGGAACATTTTGAAAAAAAATATTTTTTTACGTTTTTCACCCACTTTCAGACACTTTTGATGAGTGTTTCTATTATATTTAGTAATCGCGTTCACGTAAGAACTATCATAAATAGTTTCTATAGCGATTTGGAACATTTTGAAAAAAAATAATTTTTTACGTTTTTCACCCACTTTCAGACACTTTTGATGAATGTTTCTATTATATTTAGTAATCGCGTTCACGTAAGAACTATCCTAAATAGTTTTTACAGCGATTTGGAACATTTTGAAAAAAAATATTTTTTTACGTTTTTCACCCACTTTCAGACACTTTTGATGAGTGTTTCTATTATATTTAGTAATCGCGTTCACGTAAGAACTATCCTAAATAGTTTCTATAGCGATTTGGAACATTTTGAAAAAAAATAATTTTTTACGTTTTTCACCCACTTTCAGACACTTTTGATGAATGTTTCTATTATATTTAGTAATCGCGTTCACGTAAGAACTATCCTAAATAGTTTTTACAGCGATTTGGAACATTTTGAAAAAAAATATTTTTTCACGTTTTTCACCAACTTTTAGACACTTTTGATGAATGTTTCTATTATATTTAGTAATCGCGTTCACGTAAGAACTATCCTAAATAGTTTTTACAGCGATTTGGAACATTTTGAAAAAAAATATTTTTTTTACGTTTTTCACCCACTTTCAGACACTTTTGATGAATGTTTTTACCGCGATTTGGGATATTTTGAAAAAAAAAAATTTTTCAAAATATCTTAAGTCCAAAATAACCCCAAAAAATTGTTTTTTTTTTTTTTCAAAATTGGAACATTTTCGCTGTAAAAATATTTACAATAGTTCTTACGTGAACGCGATTACTAAATATTTATTTATTTATTTATTTCAGAATCGCTTACAAATTAAGACAAGAGTCTTATAAATTTTTGAAAGCCTTTAAATTAATTTAAGAATTTGAATTTCATTTATTTATCAAGCTATGTATTTACATCGTTATAAGCTTATTAAAAAGAAATCGAAACTAAAAAAGGAGAAAACAAATAAAAAAAAATTAATAAATAGGTAGATATTATCAATGATTTGCCAAATAGTTGAAAAGTAAACATTTAAATCTTCTTGTGCTCTTTACACTTCTCATACTTATGGGCAGGGAGTTCCAGAGGCAAATAACATGGACGAAAAATTGACGCTCAGTATTAAGAAAATTGTATCGAGGTAGTAAATATCAGAGCAAAAGACCTTGTTGAATGAGGGAAGTTCAGTTTACTGTGTAAATAATCAGGCTGTTTTGTTTGAATGATTTCATGTAGATAGCTAAGTGAGCGAAAATTTAATAAATTGTCTAGACTACAACCAGAGATGCGAACAGCAAAAGTGGAAACGTGGTCATAGCGACGTAGATTATAGACATAACGGGCAATGTTGTTATATGCGACGTTTAATTTGCGGTTAGTGGCAGAGTCCAAGTTGCAAAAAATTTCACATCCATATAACATAATGGGTAGTAGAAGCGTTTTGGCAAGAAGAAGTTTGGTTTTTGTGGGGATGTAGCTTCGAGTGACTTGGAGAACACGGAGGCTACCATATACTTTATCAATTGCTTTAATTAGGTGGCCGTTCCATGTGAGGGTACGATTGAAGACCATTCCAAGGTTTCTAGCACTGCTAACATATTCGATTGGTCTTAAGACTGATAAATCAAAGATTTTGCGATAGATGGGAGGGCTGTTGATTTGACAGGGTTTAGGCACAGATGATTTCTCTTAGACCAACGAGAAATGAAAAAAAGGTCCTCATTCATTAATGCAACGGCATCATTCTTTTCCCCAAACGGTCGACTTATCAGAAGCTGCACATCATCAGCGTAAAGATGGATAAGACAATGTTTAACAACTTTTGGAAGCTCATTCGTAATGCCATCAATGATCATGTCAGTATGTTTATGTAAGCGCTCTTCAAGTGTAGCGAGCGTGAGATATGATTCACCACCACCGCTGAATTTATTCGTTTTTGGGGCCGTTATTCCTGGAGTATTGATACGCGATGTTGGTGGTGTAGAAAGGGGTATTTGTGGCTGTGTTGTTTTAAATTTATTCTGTTTTGGAGCAATTGTTGCTGGAGAATTGATGTTTGTTGGTGGTGGTGCTGATAGAGGTGCTTGTTGCTGTGTTTTGGAACGTGCTGACATTGTATTTGTAGAGGAGAGATATACAATAATTGATTCGGTTGGATTTTATTTAGAAATTTTAATCACTAAATTCTTAATTACTCGCTGGTAAATGTGGCGATATTTTTAAATTTGTGGTTAGCTATTAACTTCGTTGATTCAGATTCGCGCACTTAAGTGTTTTATGTTAGCGAAATACTGTTTAAAAGAATGCCGAATACGGACGATCTAAATTTTGCGTCTATTATTTGTGATACATTGGTTACAATAGGCCAATATATTAGAAACATTCATCAAAAGTGTCTAAAAGTGGGTGAAAACGTGAAAAAATATTTTTTTTTTTAAAATGTTCAAAATCGCTATAGAAACTATTTAGGATAGCTCTTACGTGAACGCGATTACTAAATATAATAGAAACATTCATCAAAAGTGTCTGAAAGTGGGTGAAAAACGTGAAAAAATATTTTTTTTCAAAATATTCCAAATCGTTGTAAAAACTATTTAGGATAGTTCTTACGTGAACGAGATTACTAAATATAATAGAAACATTCATCAAAAGTGTCTAAAAGTGGGTAAAAAACGTAAAAAAATATTTTTTTTAAAAATGTTCCAAATCGCTATAGAAACTATTTAGGATAGTTCTTACGTGAACGCGATTACTAAATATAATAGAAACATTCATCAAAAGTGTCTAAAAGTGGGTAAAAAACGTAAAAAAATATTTTTTTTAAAAATGTTCCAAATCGCTATAGAAACTATTTAGGATAGTTCTTACGTGAACGCGATTACTAAATATAATAGAAACATTCATCAAAAGTGTCTAAAAGTGGGTAAAAAACGTAAAAAAATATTTTTTTTAAAAATGTTCCAAATCGCTGTAAAAACTATTTAGGATAGTTCTTACGTGAACGCGATTACTAAATATAATAGAAACATTCATCAAAAGTGTCTAAAAGTTGGTGAAAAACGTGAAAAAATATTTTTTTTCAAAATGTTCCAAATCGCTGTAAAAACTATTTAGGATAGTTCTTACGTGAACGCGATTACTAAATATCATAGAAACATTCATCAAAAGTGTCTAAAAGTGGGTAAAAAACGTGAAAAAATATTTTTTTTCAAAATGTTCCAAATCGCTGTAAAAACTATTTAGGATAGTTCTTACGTGAACGAGATTACTAAATATAATAGAAACATTCATCAAAAGTGTCTAAAAGTGGGGAAAAAAACGTAAAAAAATATTTTTTTTTAAAAATGTTCCAAATCGCTATAGAAACTATTTAGGATAGTTCTTACGTGAACGCGATTACTAAATATAATAGAAACATTCATCAAAAGTGTCTGAAAGTGGGTGAAAAACGTTAAAAAATATTTTTTTTCAAAATGTTCCAAATCGCTGTAAAAACTATTTAGGATAGTTCTTACGTGAACGCGATTACTAAATATAATATAAACATTCATCAAAAGTGTCTAAAAGTGGGTGAAAAACGTAAAAAAATATTTTTCTTCAAAATTACCCAAATCGCTGTTTAAACTATTTAGCATAGTTCTTACGTGAACGCGATTACTAAATATATTAGAAACATTCATCAAAAGAGTCTAAAAGTGGGTGAAAAACGTGAAAAAATATTTTTTTTCAAAATATTCCAAATCGCTGTAAAAACTATTTAGGATAGTTCTTACGTGAACGAGATTACTAAATATAATAGAAACATTCATCAAAAGTGTCTGAAAGTGGGTGAAAAACGTAAAAAAATATTTTTTTTCCAAATGTTCCAAATCGCTGTAAAAACTATTTAGGATAGTTCTTACGTGAACGAGATTACTAAATATAATAGAAACATTCATCAAAAGTGTCTAAAAGTGGGTAAAAAACGTAAAAAAATATTTTTTTTAAAAATGTTCCAAATCGCTATAGAAACTATTTAGGATAGTTCTTAAGTGAACGCGATTACTAAATATAATAGAAACATTCATCAAAAGTGTCTGAAAGTGGGTGAAAAACGTTAAAAAATATTTTTTTTCAAAATGTTCCAAATCGCTGTAAAAACCATTTAGGATAGTTCTTACGTGAACGCGATTACTAAATATAATATAAACATTCATCAAAAGTGTCTAAAAGTGGGTGAAAACGTGAAAAAATATTTTTTTTTTTAAAATGTTCAAAATCGCTATAGAAACTATTTAGGATAGCTCATACGTGAACGCGATTACTAAATATAATATAAACATTCATCAAAAGTGTCTAAAAGTGGGTGAAAAACGTAAAAAAATATTTTTCTTCAAAATTACCCAAATCGCTGTTTAAACTATTTAGCATAGTTCTTACGTGAACGCGATTACTAAATATATTAGAAACATTCATCAAAAGAGTCTAAAAGTGGGTGAAAAACGTGAAAAAATATTTTTTTTCAAAATATTCCAAATCGCTGTAAAAACTATTTAGGATAGTTCTTACGTGAACGCGATTACTAAATATAATAGAAACATTCATCAAAAGTGTCTGAAAGTGGGTGAAAAACGTGAAAAAATATTTTTTTTCAAAATATTCCAAATCGCTATAGAAACTATTTAGGATAGTTCTTACGTGAACGCGATTACTAAATATAATAGAAACATTCATCAAAAGTGTCTGAAAGTGGGTGAAAAACGTGAAAAAATATTTTTTTTCAAAATATTCCAAATCGTTGTAAAAACTATTTAGGATAGTTCTTACGTGAACGAGATTACTAAATATAATAGAAACATTCATCAAAAGTGTCTAAAAGTGGGTAAAAAACGTAAAAAAATATTTTTTTTAAAAATGTTCCAAATCGCTATAGAAACTATTTAGGATAGTTCTTACGTGAACGCGATTACTAAATATAATAGATACATTCATCAAAAGTGTCTGAAAGTGGGTGAAAAACGCTAAAAAATATTTTTTTTCAAAATGTTCCAAATCGCTGTAAAAACTATTTAGGATAGTTCTTACGTGAACGCGATTACTAAATATATTAGAAACATTCATCAAAAGTGTCTAAAAGTGGGTGAAAAACGTAAAAAAATATTTTTTTTTCAAAATGTTCCAAATCGCTGTAAAAACTATTTAGGATAGTTCTTACGTGAACGAGATTACTAAATATAATAGAAACATTCATCAAAAGTGTCTGAAAGTGGGTGAAAAACGTAAAAAAATATTTTTTTTCCAAATGTTCCAAATCGCTGTAAAAACTATTAAGGATAGTTCTTACGTGAACACGATTACTAAATATAATAGAAACATTCATCAAAAGTGTCTAAAAGTTGGTGAAAAACGTGAAAAAATATTTTTTTTCAAAATGTTCCAAATCGCTGTAAAAACTATTTAGGATAGTTCTTACGTGAACGAGATTACTAAATATAATAGAAACATTCATCAAAAGTGTCTAAAAGTGGGTAAAAAACGTAAAAAAATATTTTTTTTAAAAATGTTCCAAATCGCTATAGAAACTATTTAGGATAGTTCTTACGTGAACGCGATTACTAAATATAATAGATACATTCATCAAAAGTGTCTGAAAGTGGGTGAAAAACGCTAAAAAATATTTTTTTTCAAAATGTTCCAAATCGCTGTAAAAACTATTTAGGATAGTTCTTACGTGAACGCGATTACTAAATATATTAGAAACATTCATCAAAAGTGTCTAAAAGTGGGTGAAAAACGTAAAAAAATATTTTTTTTCAAAATGTTCCAAATCGCTGTAAAAACTATTTAGGATAGTTCTTACGTGAACGAGATTACTAAATATAATAGAAACATTCATCAAAAGTGTCTGAAAGTGGGTGAAAAACGTAAAAAAATATTTTTTTTCCAAATGTTCCAAATCGCTGTAAAAACTATTTAGGATAGTTCTTACGTGAACACGATTACTAAATATAATAGAAACATTCATCAAAAGTGTCTAAAAGTTGGTGAAAAACGTGAAAAAATATTTTTTTTCAAAATGTTCCAAATCGCTGTAAAAACTATTTAGGATAGTTCTTACGTGAACGAGATTACTAAATATAATAGAAACATTCATCAAAAGTGTCTAAAAGTGGGTAAAAAACGTAAAAAAATATTTTTTTTAAAAATGTTCCAAATCGCTATAGAAACTATTTAGGATAGTTCTTACGTGAACGCGATTACTAAATATAATAGATACATTCATCAAAAGTGTCTGAAAGTGGGTGAAAAACGCTAAAAAATATTTTTTTTCAAAATGTTCCAAATCGCTGTAAAAACTATTTAGGATAGTTCTTACGTGAACGCGATTACTAAATATATTAGAAACATTCATCAAAAGTGTCTAAAAGTGGGTGAAAAACGTAAAAAAATATTTTTTTTCAAAATGTTCCAAATCGCTGTAAAAACTATTTAGGATAGTTCTTACGTGAACGAGATTACTAAATATAATAGAAACATTCATCAAAAGTGTCTGAAAGTGGGTGAAAAACGTAAAAAAATATTTTTTTTCCAAATGTTCCAAATCGCTGTAAAAACTATTTAGGATAGTTCTTACGTGAACACGATTACTAAATATAATAGAAACATTCATCAAAAGTGTCTAAAAGTTGGTGAAAAACGTGAAAAAATATTTTTTTTCAAAATGTTCCAAATCGCTGTAAAAACTATTTAGGATAGTTCTTACGTGAACGAGATTACTAAATATAATAGATACATTCATCAAAAGTGTCTGAAAGTGGGTGAAAAACGTGAAAAAATATTTTTTTTCAAAATATTCCAAATCGTTGTAAAAACTATTTAGGATAGTTCTTACGTGAACGAGATTACTAAATATAATAGAAACATTCATCAAAAGTGTCTAAAAGTGGGTAAAAAACGTAAAAAAATATTTTTTTTAAAAATGTTCCAAATCGCTATAGAAACTATTTAGGATAGTTCTTACGTGAACGTGATTACTAAATATAATAGATACATTCATCAAAAGTGTCTGAAAGTGGGTGAAAAACGCTAAAAAATATTTTTTTTCAAAATGTTCCAAATCGCTGTAAAAACTATTTAGGATAGTTCTTACGTGAACGCGATTACTAAATATAATAGAAACATTCATCAAAAGTGTCTAAAAGTTGGTGAAAAACGTGAAAAAATATTTTTTTTCAAAATGTTCCAAATCGCTGTAAAAACTATTTAGGATAGTTCTTACGTGAACGCGATTACTAAATATATTAGAAACATTCATCAAAAGTGTCTAAAAGTGGGTGAAAAACGTAAAAAAATATTTTTTTTCAAAATGTTCCAAATCGCTGTAAAAACTATTTAGGATAGTTCTTACGTGAACGAGATTACTAAATATAATAGAAACATTCATCAAAAGTGTCTGAAAGTGGGTGAAAAACGTAAAAAAATATTTTTTTTCCAAATGTTCCAAATCGCTGTAAAAACTATTTAGGATAGTTCTTACGTGAACGAGATTACTAAATATAATAGAAACATTCATCAAAAGTGTCTAAAAGTGGGTGAAAAACGTAAAAAAACATTTTTTTTCAAAATGTTCCAAATCGCTGTAAAAACTATTTAGGATAGTTCTTACGTGAACACGATTACTAAATATAATAGAAACATTCATCAAAAGTGTCTAAAAGTTGGTGAAAAACGTGAAAAAAAGTTTTTTTTTTCAAAACTTTTTTTCACCCACTTTTAGACACTTTTGATGATTGTTTCTAATATATTTAGTAATATCGTTCACGTAAGAACTATCCTAAATAATTTTTACAGCGATTTGGAACATTTTGAAAAAAAATGTTTTTTTACGTTTTTCACCCACTTTCAGACACTTTTGTTGAATGTTTCTATTATATTTAGTAATCGCGTTCACGTAAGAACTACCCTAAATAGTTTCTATAGCGATTTGGAACATTTTTAAAAAAAATATTTTTTTACGTTTTTTACCCACTTTTAGACACTTTTGATGAATGTTTCTATTATAATTAGTAATCTCGTTCACGTAAGAACTATCCTAAATAGTTTTTACAGCGATTTGGAACATTTTGAAAAAAAATATTTTTTCACGTTTTTTACCCACTTTTAGACACTTTTGATGAATGTTTCTATTATATTTAGTAATCGCGTTCACGTAAGAACTATCCTAAATAGTTTTTACAGCGATTTGGAACATTTTGAAAAAAAATATTTTTTCACGTTTTTCACCAACTTTTAGACACTTTTGATGAATGTTTCTATTATATTTAGTAATCGCGTTCACGTAAGAACTATCCTAAATAGTTTTTACAGCGATTTGGAACATTTTGAAAAAAAATATTTTTTAACGTTTTTCACCCACTTTCAGACACTTTTGATGAATGTTTCTATTATATTTAGTAATCGCGTTCACGTAAGAACTATCCTAAATAGTTTCTATAGCGATTTGGAACATTTTTAAAAAAAATATTTTTTTACGTTTTTTACCCACTTTTAGACACTTTTGATGAATGTTTCTATTATATTTAGTAATCTCGTTCACGTAAGAACTATCCTAAATAGTTTTTACAGCGATTTGGAACATTTTGAAAAAAAATATTTTTTCACGTTTTTCACCAACTTTTAGACACTTTTGATGAATGTTTCTATTATATTTAGTAATCGCGTTCACGTAAGAACTATCCTAAATAGTTTTTACAGCGATTTGGAACATTTTGAAAAAAAATATTTTTTAACGTTTTTCACCCACTTTCAGACACTTTTGATGAATGTTTCTATTATATTTAGTAATCGCGTTCACGTAAGAACTATCCTAAATAGTTTCTATAGCGATTTGGAACATTTTTAAAAAAAAATATTTTTTTACGTTTTTTACCCACTTTTAGACACTTTTGATGAATGTTTCTATTATATTTAGTAATCTCGTTCACGTAAGAACTATCCTAAATAGTTTTTACAGCGATTTGGAACATTTTGAAAAAAAATATTTTTTCACGTTTTTTACCCACTTTTAGACACTTTTGATGAATGTTTCTATTATATTTAGTAATCGCGTTCACGTAAGAACTATCCTAAATAGTTTTTACAGCGATTTGGAACATTTTGAAAAAAAATATTTTTTCACGTTTTTCACCAACTTTTAGACACTTTTGATGAATGTTTCTATTATATTTAGTAATCGCGTTCACGTAAGAACTATCCTAAATATTTTTTACAGCATTTTTAAAAAAAATATTTTTTTACGTTTTTTACCCACTTTTAGACACTTTTGATGAATGTTTCTATTATATTTAGTAATCTCGTTCACGTAAGAACTATCCTAAATAGTTTTTACAGCGATTTGGAACATTTTGAAAAAAAATATTTTTTCACGTTTTTCATCAACTTTTAGACACTTTTGATGAATGTTTCTATTATATTTAGTAATCGCGTTCACGTAAGAACTATCCTAAATAGTTTTTACAGCGATTTGGAACATTTTGAAAAAAAATATTTTTTAACCTTTTTCACCCACTTTCAGACACTTTTGATGAATGTTTCTATTATATTTAGTAATCGCGTTCACGTAAGAACTATCCTAAATAGTTTCTATAGCGATTTGGAACATTTTTAAAAAAAATATTTTTTTACGTTTTTTACCCACTTTTAGACACTTTTGATGAATGTTTCTATTATATTTAGTAATCTCGTTCACGTAAGAACTATCCTAAATAGTTTTTACAACGATTTGGAATATTTTGAAAAAAAATATTTTTTCACGTTTTTCACCCACTTTCAGACACTTTTGATGAATGTTTCTATTATATTTAGTAATCGCGTTCACGTAAGAACTATCCTAAATAGTTTCTATAGCGATTTGGAACATTTTTAAAAAAAATATTTTTTTACGTTTTTTACCCACTTTTAGACACTTTTGATGAATGTTTCTATTATATTTAGTAATCTCGTTCACGTAAGAACTATCCTAAATAGTTTTTACAGCGATTTGGAACATTTTGAAAAAAAATATTTTTTCACGTTTTTCACCAAATTTTAGACACTTTTGATGAATGTTTCTATTATATTTAGTAATCGCGTTCACGTAAGAACTATCCTAAATAGTTTTTACAGCGATTTGGAACATTTTGAAAAAAAATATTTTTTTACGTTTTTTACCCACTTTTAGACACTTTTGATGAATGTTTCTATTATATTTAGTAATCTCGTTAACGTAAGAACTATCCTAAATAGTTTTTACAGCGATTTGGAACATTTTGAAAAAAAATATTTTTTTACGTTTTTTACCCACTTTTAGACACTTTTGATGAATGATTCTATTATATTTAGTAATCTCGTTCACGTAAGAACTATCCTAAATAGTTTTTACAGCGATTTGGAACATTTTGAAAAAAAATATTTTTTCACGTTTTTCACCAACTTTTAGACACTTTTGATGAATGTTTCTATTATATTTAGTAATCGCGTTCACGTAAGAACTATCCTAAATAGTTTCTATAGCGATTTTGAACATTTTTAAAAAAATATATTTTTTTACGTTTTTTACCCACTTTTAGACACTTTTGATTAATGTTTCTATTATATTTAGTAATCTCGTTCACGTAAGAACTATCCTAAATAGTTTTTACAGCGATTTGGAACATTTTGAAAAAAAATATTTTTTCACGTTTTTCACCAACTTTTAGACACTTTTGATGAATGTTTCTATTATATTTAGTAATCGCGTTCACGTAAGAACTATCCTAAATAGTTTTTACAGCGATTTGGAACATTTTGAAAAAAAATATTTTTTCACGTTTTTCACCAACTTTTAGACACTTTTGATGAATGTTTCTATTATATTTAGTAATCGCGTTCACGTAAGAACTATATTAAATAGTTTTTACAGCGATTTGGAACATTTTGAAAAAAAATATTTTTTAACGTTTTTCACCCACTTTCAGACACTTTTGATGAATGTTTCTATTATATTTAGTAATCGCGTTCACGTAAGAACTATCCTAAATAGTTTCTATAGCGATTTGGAATATTTTGAAAAAAAATATTTTTTCACGTTTTTCACCCACTTTCAGACACTTTTGATGAATGTTTCTATTATATTTAGTAATCGCGTTCACGTAAGAACTATTCTAAAAGTTTCTATAGCGATTTGGAACATTTTAAAATAAAATATTTTTTCACGTTTTCACCCACTTTTAGACTCTTTTGATGAATGTTTCTATTATATTTAGTAATCGCGTTCACGTAAGAACTATTCTAAAAGTTTCTATAGCGATTTGGAACGTTTTGAAAAAAAAATATTTTTTTACGTTTGTCACCCACTTTCAGACACTTTTAATGAATGTTTCTAATATATTGGCCTATTGTAACCAATGTATCACAAAGAATAGACGCAAAATTTAGATCGTCCGTATTCGGCATTCTTTTAAACAGTATTTCGCTAACATAAAACACTTAAGTGCGCGAATCTGAATCAACGAAGTTAATAGCTAACCACAAATTTAAAAATATCGCCACATTTACCAGGGAGTAATTAAGAATTTAGTGATTAAAATTTCTAAATAAAATCCAACCGAATCAGTTATTGTATATCTCTCCTCTACAAATACAATGTCAACACGTTCCAAAACACAGCAACAAGAACCTCTATCAGCACCACCACCAACAAACATCAATTCTCCAGCAACAATTGCTCCAAAACAGAATAAATTTAAAACAACACAGCCACAAATACCCCTTTCTACACCACCAACATCGCGTATCAATACTCCAGGAATAACGGCCCCAAAAACGAATAAACTCAGCGGTGGTGGTGAATCATATCTCACGCTCGCTACACTTGAAGAGCGCTTAAATAAACATACTGACATGATCATTGATGGCATTACGAATGAGCTTCCAAAAGTTGTTAAACATTGTCTTATCCATCTTTACGCTGATGATGTGCAGCTTCTGATAAGTCGACCGTTTGGGGAAAAGAATGATGCCGTTGCATTAATGAATGAGGACCTTTTTTTCATTTCTCGTTGGTCTAAGAGAAATCATCTGTGCCTAAACCCTGTCAAATCAACAGCCCTCCCCATCTATCGCAAAATCTTTGATTTATCAGTCTTAAGACCACTGAATCTTGAAAACGAAGGAATCGAATATGTTAGCAGCGCTAGAAACCTTGGAATGGTCTTCAATCGTACCCTCACATGGAACGGCCACCTAATTAAAGCAATTGATAAAGTATATGGTAGCCTCCGTGTTCTCCAAGTCACTCGAAGCTACATCCCCACAAAAACCAAACTTCTTCTTGCCAAAACGCTTCTACTACCCATTATGTTATATGGATGTGAAATTTTTTGCAACTTGGACTCTGCCACTAACCGCAAATTAAACGTCGCATATAACAACATTGCCCGTTATGTCTATAATCTACGTCGCTATGACCACGTTTCCACTTTTGCTGTTCGCATCTCTGGTTGTAGTCTAGACAATTTATTAAATTTTCGCTCACTTAGCTATCTACATGAAATCATTCAAACAAAACAGCCTGATTATTTACACAGTAAACTGAACTTCCCTCATTCAACAAGGTCTTTTGCTCTGATATTTACTACCTCGATACAATTTTCTTAATACTGAGCGTCAATTTTTCGTCCATGTTATTTGCCTCTGGAACTCCCTGCCCATAAGTATGAGAAGTGTAAAGAGCACAAGAAGATTTAAATGTTTACTTTTCAACTATTTGGCAAATCATTGATAATATCTACCTATTTATTAATTTTTTTTTATTTGTTTTCTCCTTTTTTAATTTCGATTTCTTTTTAATAAGCTTATAACGATGTAAATACATAGCTTGATAAATAAATGAAATTCAAATTCTTAAATTAATTTAAAGGCTTTCAAAAATTTATAAGACTCTTGTCTTAATTTGTAAGCGATTCTGAAATAAATAAATAAATAAATATTTAGTAATCGCGTTCACGTAAGAACTATTGTAAATATTTTTACAGCGAAAATGTTCCAATTTTGAAAAAAAAAAACAATTTTTTGGGGTTATTTTGGATTTAAGATATTTTGAAAAATTTTTTTTTTCAAAATATCCCAAATCGCGGTAAAAACATTCATCAAAAGTGTCTGAAAGTGGGTGAAAAACGTAAAAAATTATTTTTTTTCAAAATGTTCCAAATCGCTGTAAAAACTATTTAGGATAGTTCTTACGTGAACTCGATTACTAAATATAATAGAAACATTCATCAAAAGTGTCTGAAAGTGGGTGAAAAACGTAAAAAAATATTTTTTTTCAAAATGTTCCAAATCGCTGTAAAAACTATTTAGGATAGTTCTTACGTGAACGCGATTACTAAATATAATAGAAACATTCATCAAAAGTGTCTAAAAGTGAAAAAATATTTTATTTTAAAATGTTCCAAATCGCTATAGAAACTTTTAGAATAGTTCTTACGTGAACGCGATTACTAAATATAATAGAAACATTCATCAAAAGTGTCTAAAAGTGGGTAAAAAACGTAAAAAAATATTTTTTTTAAAAATGTTCCAAATCGCTGTAAAAACTATTTAGGATAGTTCTTACGTGAACGCGATTACTAAATATAATAGAAACATTCATCAAAAGTGTCTGAAAGTGGGTGAAAAACGTTAAAAAATATTTTTTTTCAAAATGTTCCAAATCGCTGTAAAAACTATTTAGGATAGTTCTTACGTGAACGCGATTACTAAATATAATAGAAACATTCATCAAAAGTGTCTAAAAGTTGGTAAAAAACGTGAAAAAATATTTTTTTTCAAAATATTCCAAATCGTTGTAAAGGGTGATTTTTTAAGAGGTATAGAACTTTTTAAAAAAAAAAAACACAAAAAATTCGAAAAAATGAATGAAATATTTATTTGAATCGATAGTTTGAACCTTGCAATTTAATGTTTAAAGATAATTTCATGCAAATGTTGACCGCGGCTGCGTCTCAGGTAGCCCATCCGCTGAGTCCAATTTTGGCATACTCTTTCACACATATCGGCCGGTATCTCACGAATGAATGCATGGATGTTGGCTTCCAGTGCGTCAATCGAAGCGGGCTTGTCCCTATACACATTAGCCTTGGCATACCCCCACAAAAAATAATCTAATGGTGTCAAATCGCACGATCTAGGCGGCCAATTGACCGGCCCGAAACGTGAAATTAACTGTTCACCAAACTCGCCTCGCAATTGCGCCATTGTTTCGCGTGCTGTGTGGCATGTGGCACCGTCTTGTTGAAACCACATATCATGCAAGTCAAGAACTTCCATTTCGGGCAAAAAAAAGTTTGTTATCATCGCTCGGTAGCGTTCACCATTGACAGTAACGCTGCGATTCGCATCATCTTTGAAGAAATATGGCCCAATAATGCCGCCGGCCCATAAACCGCAACAAACAGTGGCTTTTTCGGGATGCATTGGTAGCTGTTGCAATGCTTCTGGCTGATCTTCACTCCAAATGCGGCAATTTTGCTTATTTACGTACCCATTCAACCAAAAATGAGCCTCATCGCTGAACACAATTTTTCGATAAAAAAGCGGATCCTCGGCCAGCTTTCCAAGAGCCCATTCACCAAAAATTCGGCGTTGTGGTAGGTCGGCTGGCTTTAGTTCTTGCACCAGCTGTATCTTAAAAGGCTTTACGCCCAAATCCTTCCGCAAAATTTTCCACGTAGTGCTGTAACAAAGGCCTAACTGCTGGGAACGGCGCCGAATCGACATTTCGCGGTCTTCTGTCACACTAGCTGATACGGCCGCAATATTTTCTTCACTACGCACAGTACGTAAACGTGTTGGTGGTTTAATGTCCAACAAAGTAAATTTGGTGCGAAATTTGGTCACAATCTTCCGAATAGACTGCTCAGAAGGTCGAGAATGCCGATCATAAAATGGAAGCAGCGCGCGATGAACATTTCGAACCGAGCACGAATTTTGATAGTAAAATTCAATAATTTGCAAGCGTTGTTCATTTGTAAGACGATCCATGGTTAAATTGCAAACCAAACTGAAGCTGTTTGACAGTGACACAAGGTACTAAACACACGTCAGCTGTCAAAACCAGTGTTGCCAAAACCAAACCAGCTAAAAAATCACCCTTTAAAAACTATTTAGGATAGTTCTTACGTGAACGAGATTACTAAATATAATAGAAACATTCATCAAAAGTGTCTAAAAGTGGGTAAAAAACGTAAAAAAATATTTTTTTTAAAAATGTTCCAAATCGCTGTAAAAACTATTTAGGATAGTTCTTACGTGAACGAGATTACTAAATATAATAGAAACATTCATTAAAAGTGTCTAAAAGTGGGTAAAAAACGTAAAAAAATATTTTTTTTTTAAAATGTTCCAAATCGCTATAGAAACTATTTAGGATAGTTCTTAAGTGAACGCGATTACTAAATATAATAGAAACATTCATCAAAAGTGTCTGAAAGTGGGTGAAAAACGTTAAAAAATATTTTTTTTCAAAATGTTCCAAATCGCTGTAAAAACTATTTAGGATAGTTCTTACGTGAACGCGATTACTAAATATAATATAAACATTCATCAAAAGTGTCTAAAAGTGGGTGAAAACGTGAAAAAATATTTTTTTTTTTAAAATGTTGAAAATCGCTATAGAAACTATTTAGGATAGCTCATACGTGAACGCGATTACTAAATATAATATAAACATTCATCAAAAGTGTCTGAAAGTGGGTGAAAAACGTTAAAAAATATTTTTTTTCAAAATGTTCCAAATCGCTGTAAAAACTATTTAGGATAGTTCTTACGTGAACGCGATTACTAAATATAATATAAACATTCATCAAAAGTGTCTAAAAGTGGGTGAAAACGTGAAAAAATATTTTTTTTTTTTAAATATTCCAAATCGCTGTAAAAACTATTTAGGATAGTTCTTAAGTGAACGCGATTACTAAATATAATAGAAACATTCATCAAAAGTGTCTGAAAGTGGGTGAAAAACGTTAAAAAATATTTTTTTTCAAAATGTTCCAAATCGCTGTAAAAACTATTTAGGATAGTTCTTACGTGAACGCGATTACTAAATATAATAGAAACATTCATCAAAAGTGTCTAAAAGTTGGTGAAAAACGTGAAAAAATATTTTTTTTCAAAATGTTCCAAATCGCTGTAAAAACTATTTAGGATAGTTCTTACGTGAACGCGATTACTAAATATATTAGAAACATTCATCAAAAGTGTCTAAAAGTGGGTGAAAAACGTAAAAAAATATTTTTTTTCAAAATGTTCCAAATCGCTGTAAAAACTATTTAGGATAGTTCTTACGTGAACGCGATTACTAAATATATTAGAAACATTCATCAAAAGTGTCTAAAAGTGGGTGAAAAACGTAAAAAAATATTTTTTTTCAAAATGTTCCAAATCGCTGTAAAAACTATTTAGGATAGTTCTTACGTGAACGAGATTACTAAATATAATAGAAACATTCATCAAAAGTGTCTAAAAGTGGGTGAAAAACGTAAAAAAACATTTTTTTTCAAAATGTTCCAAATCGCTGTAAAAACTATTTAGGATAGTTCTTACGTGAACGCGATTACTAAATATAATAGAAACATTCATCAAAAGTGTCTAAAAGTTGGTGAAAAACGTGAAAAAAAAATTTTTTTTTCAAAACTTTTTTTCACCCACTTTTAGACACTTTTGATGATTGTTTCTAATATATTTAGTAATATCGTTCACGTAAGAACTATCCTAAATAATTTTTACAGCGATTTGGAACATTTTGAAAAAAAATGTTTTTTTACGTTTTTCACCCACTTTCAGACACTTTTGATGAATGTTTCTATTATATTTAGTAATCGCGTTCACGTAAGAACTACCCTAAATAGTTTCTATAGCGATTTGGAACATTTTTAAAAAAAATATTTTTTTACGTTTTTTACCCACTTTTAGACACTTTTGATGAATGTTTCTATTATATTTAGTAATCTCGTTCACGTAAGAACTATCCTAAATAGTTTTTACAGCGATTTGGAACATTTTGAAAAAAAATATTTTTTCACGTTTTTTACCCACTTTTAGACACTTTTGATGAATGTTTCTATTATATTTAGTAATCTCGTTCACGTAAGAACTATCCTAAATAGTTTTTACAGCGATTTGGAACATTTTGAAAAAAAATATTTTTTCACGTTTTTCACCAACTTTTAGACACTTTTGATGAATGTTTCTATTATATTTAGTAATCGCGTTCACGTAAGAACTATCCTAAATAGTTTTTACAGCGATTTGGAACATTTTGAAAAAAAATATTTTTTAACGTTTTCACCCACTTTCAGACACTTTTGATGAATGTTTCTATTATTGCTTTTGATTCCATAACTGAACCAATGGGTTTTCTAAGTGGCACTTACCAACTTTGTGAACTTGCTTTATATGCTAGTTAGTAATCGCGTTCACGTAAGAACTACCCTAAATAGTTTCTATAGCGATTTGGAACATTTTTAAAAAAAATATTTTTTTACGTTTTTTACCCACTTTTAGACACTTTTGATGAATGTTTCTATTATATTTAGTAATCTCGTTCACGTAAGAACTATCCTAAATAGTTTTTACAGCGATTTGGAACATTTTGAAAAAAAATATTTTTTCACGTTTTTTACCCACTTTTAGACACTTTTGATGAATGTTTCTATTATATTTAGTAATCTCGTTCACGTAAGAACTATCCTAAATAGTTTTTACAGCGATTTGGAACATTTTGAAAAAAAATATTTTTTCACGTTTTTCACCAACTTTTAGACACTTTTGATGAATGTTTCTATTATATTTAGTAATCGCGTTCACGTAAGAACTATCCTAAATAGTTTTTACAGCGATTTGGAACATTTTGAAAAAAAATATTTTTTAACGTTTTTCACCCACTTTCAGACACTTTTGATGAATGTTTCTATTATATTTAGTAATCGCGTTCACGTAAGAACTATCCTAAATAGTTTCTATAGCGATTTGGAACATTTTTAAAAAAAATATTTTTTTACGTTTTTTACCCACTTTTAGACACTTTTGATGAATGTTTCTATTATATTTAGTAATCTCGTTCACGTAAGAACTATCCTAAATAGTTTTTACAGCGATTTGGAACATTTTGAAAAAAAATATTTTTTCACGTTTTTCACCAACTTTTAGACACTTTTGATGAATGTTTCTATTATATTTAGTAATCGCGTTCACGTAAGAACTATCCTAAATAGTTTTTACAGCGATTTGGAACATTTTGAAAAAAAATATTTTTTAACGTTTTTCACCCACTTTCAGACACTTTTGATGAATGTTTCTATTATATTTAGTAATCGCGTTCACGTAAGAACTATCCTAAATAGTTTCTATAGCGATTTGGAACATTTTTAAAAAAAAATATTTTTTTACGTTTTTTACCCACTTTTAGACACTTTTGATGAATGTTTCTATTATATTTAGTAATCTCGTTCACGTAAGAACTATCCTAAATAGTTTTTACAGCGATTTGGAACATTTTGAAAAAAAATATTTTTTCACGTTTTTTACCCACTTTTAGACACTTTTGATGAATGTTTCTATTATATTTAGTAATCGCGTTCACGTTAGAACTATCCTAAATAGTTTTTACAGCGATTTGGAACATTTTTAAAAAAAATATTTTTTTACGTTTTTTACCCACTTTTAGACACTTTTGATGAATGTTTCTATTATATTTAGTAATCTCGTTCACGTAAGAACTATCCTAAATAGTTTTTACAGCGATTTGGAACATTTTGAAAAAAAATATTTTTTCACGTTTTTCACCAACTTTTAGACACTTTTGATGAATGTTTCTATTATATTTAGTAATCGCGTTCACGTAAGAACTATCCTAAATAGTTTCTATAGCGATTTGGAACATTTTTAAAAAAAAATATTTTTTTACGTTTTTTACCCACTTTTAGACACTTTTGATGAATGTTTCTATTATATTTAGTAATCTCGTTCACGTAAGAACTATCCTAAATAGTTTTTACAGCGATTTGGAACATTTTGAAAAAAAATATTTTTTCACGTTTTTTACCCACTTTTAGACACTTTTGATGAATGTTTCTATTATATTTAGTAATCGCGTTCACGTTAGAACTATCCTAAATAGTTTTTACAGCGATTTGGAACATTTTTAAAAAAAATATTTTTTTACGTTTTTTACCCACTTTTAGACACTTTTGATGAATGTTTCTATTATATTTAGTAATCTCGTTCACGTAAGAACTATCCTAAATAGTTTTTACAGCGATTTGGAACATTTTGAAAAAAAATATTTTTTCACGTTTTTCACCAACTTTTAGACACTTTTGATGAATGTTTCTATTATATTTAGTAATCTAGTTCACGTAAGAACTATCCTAAATAGTTTTTACAGCGATTTGGAACATTTTGAAAAAAAATATTTTTTCACGTTTTTCACCAACTTTTAGACACTTTTGATGAATGTGTCTATTATATTTAGTAATCGCGTTCACGTAAGAACTATCCTAAATAGTTTCTATAGCGATTTGGAACATTTTTAAAAAAAAATATTTTTTTACGTTTTTTACCCACTTTTAGACACTTTTGATGAATGTTTCTATTATATTTAGTAATCTCGTTCACGTAAGAACTATCCTAAATAGTTTTTACAGCGATTTGGAACATTTTGAAAAAAAATATTTTTTCACGTTTTTTACCCACTTTTAGACACTTTTGATGAATGTTTCTATTATATTTAGTAATCTCGTTCACGTAAGAACTATCCTAAATAGTTTTTACAGCGATTTGGAACATTTTGAAAAAAAATATTTTTTAACGTTTTTCACCCACTTTCAGACACTTTGGATGAATGTTTCTATTATATTTAGTAATCGCGTTCACGTAAGAACTATCCTAAATAGTTTCTATAGCGATTTGGAACATTTTTAAAAAAAATATTTTTTTACGTTTTTTACCCACTTTTAGACACTTTTGATGAATGTTTCTATTATATTTAGTAATCTCGTTCACGTAAGAACTATCCTAAATAGTTTTTACAGCGATTTGGAACATTTTGAAAAAAAATATTTTTTCACGTTTTTCACCAACTTTTAGACACTTTTGATGAATGTTTCTATTATATTAGCAATCGCGTTCACGTAAGAACTATCCTAAATAGTTTCTATAGCGATTTGGAACATTTTTTAAAAAAAATATTTTTTTACGTTTTTTACCCACTTTTAGACTCTTTTGATGAATGTTTCTATTATATTTAGTAATCTCGTTCACGTAAGAACTATCCTAAATAGTTTTTACAGCGATTTGGAACATTTTGAAAAAAAATATTTTTTCACGTTTTTCACCAACTTTTAGACACTTTTGATGAATGTTTCTATTATATTTAGTAATCGCGTTCACGTAAGAACTATCCTAAATAGTTTCTATAGCGATTTGGAACATTTTTAAAAAAAAATATTTTTTTACGTTTTTTACCCACTTTTAGACACTTTTGATGAATGTTTCTATTATATTTAGTAATCTCGTTCACGTAAGAACTATCCTAAATAGTTTTTACAGCGATTTGGAACATTTTGAAAAAAAATATTTTTTAACGTTTTTCACCCACTTTCAGACACTTTTGATGAATGTTTCTATTATATTTAGTAATCGCGTTCACGTAAGAACTATCCTAAATAGTTTCTATAGCGATTTGGAACTTTTTTAAAAAAAATATTTTTTTACGTTTTTTACCCACTTTTAGACACTTTTGATGAATGTTTCTATTATATTTAGTAATCTCGTTCACGTAAGAACTATCCTAAATAGTTTTTACAGCGATTTGGAACATTTTAAAAAAAAATATTTTTTCACGTTTTTTACCCACTTTTAGACACTTTTGATGAATGTTTCTATTATATTTAGTAATCGCGTTCACGTAAGAACTATCCTAAATAGTTTCTATAGCGATTTGGAACATTTTTAAAAAAAATATTTTTTTACGTTTTTTACCCACTTTTAGACACTTTTGATGAATGTTTCTATTATATTTAGTAATCTCGTTCACGTAAGAACTATCCTAAATAGTTTTTACAACGATTTGGAATATTTTGAAAAAAAATATTTTTTCACGTTTTTCACCCACTTTCAGACACTTTTGATGAATGTTTCTATTATATTTAGTAATCGCGTTCACGTAAGAACTATCCTAAATAGTTTCTATAGCGATTTGGAATATTTTGAAAAAAAATATTTTTTCACTTTTTTCACCCACTTTCAGACACTTTTGATGAATGTTTCTATTATAAAGGGTGATTTTTTAAGAGGTTTAGAACTTTTTTTAACGAAAAAACACAAAAAATTCGAAAAAATGAATGAAATATTTATTTGAATCGATAGTTTGAACCTTGCAATTTAATGTTTAAAGATAATTTCATGCAAATGTTGACCGCGGCTGCGTCTCAGGTAGCCCATCCGCTGAGTCCAATTTTGGCATACTCTTTCACACATATCGGCCGGTATCTCACGAATGAATGCATGGATGTTGGCTTCCAGTGCGTCAATCGAAGCGGGCTTGTCCCTATACACATTAGCCTTGGCATACCCCCACAAAAAATAATCTAATGGTGTCAAATCGCACGATCTAGGCGGCCAATTGACCGGCCCGAAACGTGAAATTAACTGTTCACCAAACTCGCCTCGCAATTGCGCCATTGTTTCGCGTGCTGTGTGGCATGTGGCACCGTCTTGTTGAAACCACATATCATGCAAGTCAAGAACTTCCATTTCGGGCAAAAAAAAGTTTGTTATCATCGCTCGGTAGCGTTCACCATTGACAGTAACGCTGCGATTCGCATCATCTTTGAAGAAATATGGCCCAATAATGCCGCCGGCCCATAAACCGCACCAAACAGTGGCTTTTTCGGGATGCATTGGTAGCTGTTGCAATGCTTCTGGCTGATCTTCACTCCAAATGCGGCAATTTTGCTTATTTACGTACCCATTCAACCAAAAATGAGCCTCATCGCTGAACACAATTTTTCGATAAAAAAGCGGATCCTCGGCCAGCTTTCCAAGAGCCCATTCACCAAAAATTCGGCGTTGTGGTAGGTCGGCTGGCTTTAGTTCTTGCACCAGCTGTATCTTAAAAGGCTTTACGCCCAAATCCTTCCGCAAAATTTTCCACGTAGTGCTGTAACAAAGGCCTAACTGCTGGGAACGGCGCCGAATCGACATTTCGCGGTCTTCTGTCACACTAGCTGATACGGCCGCAATATTTTCTTCACTACGCACAGTACGTAAACGTGTTGGTGGTTTAATGTCCAACAAAGTAAATTTGGTGCGAAATTTGGTCACAATCTTCCGAATAGACTGCTCAGAAGGTCGAGAATGCCGATCATAAAATGGAAGCAGCGCGCGATGAACATTTCGAACCGAGAACGAATTTTGATAGTAAAATTCAATAATTTGCAAGCGTTGTTCATTTGTAAGACGATCCATGGTTAAATTGCAAACCAAACTGAAGCTGTTTGACAGTGACACAAGGTACTAAACACACGTCAGCTGTCAAAACCAGTGTTGCCAAAACCAAACCAGCTAAAAAATCACCCTTTATTTAGTAATCGCGTTCACGTAAGAACTATTCTAAAAGTTTCTATAGCGATTTGGAACGTTTTGAAAAAAAAATATTTTTTTACGTTTGTCACCCACTTTCAGACACTTTTAATGAATGTTTCTAATATATTGGCCTATTGTAACCAATGTATCACAAAGAATAGACGCAAAATTTAGATCGTCCGTATTCGGCATTCTTTTAAACAGTATTTCGCTAACATAAAACACTTAAGTGCGCGAATCTGAATCAACGAAGTTAATAGCTAACCACAAATTTAAAAATATCGCCACATTTACCAGCGAGTAATTAAGAATTTAGTGATTAAAATTTCTAAATAAAATCCAACCGAATCAGTTATTGTATATCTCTCCTCTACAAATACAATGTCAACACGTTCCAAAACACAGCAACAAGAACCTCTATCAGCACCACCACCAACAAACATCAATTCTCCAGCAACAATTGCTCCAAAACAGAATAAATTTAAAACAACACAGCCACAAATACCCCTTTCTACACCACCAACATCGCGTATCAATACTCCAGGAATAACGGCCCCAAAAACGAATAAACTCAGCGGTGGTGGTGAATCATATCTCACGCTCGCTACACTTGAAGAGCGCTTAAATAAACATACTGACATGATCATTGATGGCATTACGAATGAGCTTCCAAAAGTTGTTAAACATTGTCTTATCCATCTTTACGCTGATGATGTGCAGCTTCTGATAAGTCGACCGTTTGGGGAAAAGAATGATGCCGTTGCATTAATGAATGAGGACCTTTTTTTCATTTCTCGTTGGTCTAAGAGAAATCATCTGTGCCTAAACCCTGTCAAATCAACAGCCCTCCCCATCTATCGCAAAATCTTTGATTTATCAGTCTTAAGACCACTGAATCTTGAAAACGAAGGAATCGAATATGTTAGCAGCGCTAGAAACCTTGGAATGGTCTTCAATCGTACCCTCACATGGAACGGCCACCTAATTAAAGCAATTGATAAAGTATATGGTAGCCTCCGTGTTCTCCAAGTCACTCGAAGCTACATCCCCACAAAAACCAAACTTCTTCTTGCCAAAACGCTTCTACTACCCATTATGTTATATGGATGTGAAATTTTTTGCAACTTGGACTCTGCCACTAACCGCAAATTAAACGTCGCATATAACAACATTGCCCGTTATGTCTATAATCTACGTCGCTATGACCACGTTTCCACTTTTGCTGTTCGCATCTCTGGTTGTAGTCTAGACAATTTATTAAATTTTCGCTCACTTAGCTATCTACATGAAATCATTCAAACAAAACAGCCTGATTATTTACACAGTAAACTGAACTTCCCTCATTCAACAAGGTCTTTTGCTCTGATATTTACTACCTCGATACAATTTTCTTAATACTGAGCGTCAATTTTTCGCCCATGTTATTTTCCTCTGGAACTCCCTGCCCATAAGTATGAGAAGTGTAAAGAGCACAAGAAGATTTAAATGTTTACTTTTCAACTATTTGGCAAATCATTGATAATATCTACCTATTTATTAATTTTTTTTTTATTTGTTTTCTCCTTTTTTAATTTCGATTTCTTTTTAATAAGCTTATAACGATGTAAATACATAGCTTGATAAATAAATGAAATTCAAATTCTTAAATTAATTTAAAGGCTTTCAAAAATTTATAAGACTCTTGTCTTAATTTGTAAGCGATTCTGAAATAAATAAATAAATAAATATTTAGTAATCGCGTTCACGTAAGAACTATTGTAAATATTTTTACAGCGAAAATGTTCCAATTTTGAAAAAAAAAAAACAATTTTTTGGGGTTATTTTGGATTTAAGATATTTTGAAAAATTTTTTTTTTCAAAATATCCCAAATCGCGGTAAAAACATTCATCAAAAGTGTCTGAAAGTGGGTGAAAAACGTAAAAAATTATTTTTTTTCAAAATGTTCCAAATCGCTGTAAAAACTATTTAGGATAGTTCTTACGTGAACTCGATTACTAAATATAATAGAAACATTCATCAAAAGTGTCTGAAAGTGGGTGAAAAACGTAAAAAATTATTTTTTTTCAAAATGTTCCAAATCGCTATAGAAACTATTTAGGATAGTTCTTACGTGAACGCGATTACTAAATATAATAGAAACATTCATCAAAAGTGTCTAAAAGTGGGTAAAAAACGTAAAAAAATATTTTTTTTAAAAATGTTCCAAATCGCTATAGAAACTATTTAGGATAGTTCTTACGTGAACGCGATTACTAAATATAATAGAAACATTCATCAAAAGTGTCTAAAAGTTGGTGAAAAACGTGAAAAAATATTTTTTTTCAAAATGTTCCAAATCGCTGTAAAAACTATTTAGGATAGTTCTTACGTGAACGAGATTACTAAATATAATAGAAACATTCATCAAAAGTGTCTAAAAGTGGGTAAAAAACGTAAAAAAATATTTTTTTTAAAAATGTTCCAAATCGCTATAGAAACTATTTAGGATAGTTCTTACGTGAACTCGATTACTAAATATAATAGAAACATTCATCAAAAGTGTCTGAAAGTGGGTGAAAAACGTAAAAAAATATTTTTTTTCAAAATGTTCCAAATCGCTGTAAAAACTATTTAGGATAGTTCTTACGTGAACGCGATTACTAAATATAATAGAAACATTCATCAAAAGTGTCTGAAAGTGGGTGAAAAACGTAAAAAATTATTTTTTTTCAAAATGTTCCAAATCGCTGTAAAAACTATTTAGGATAGTTCTTACGTATAATAGAAACATTCATCAAAAGTGTCTAAAAGTGGGTAAAAAACGTGAAAAAATATTTTTTTTCAAAATGTTCCAAATCGCTGTAAAAACTGTTTAGGATAGTTCTTACGTGAACGAGATTACTAAATATAATAGAAACATTCATCAAAAGTGTCTAAAAGTGGGTAAAAAACGTAAAAAAATATTTTTTTTAAAAATGTTCCAAATCGCTATAGAAACTATTTAGGATAGTTCTTACGTGAACGCGATTACTAAATATATTAGAAACATTCATCAAAAGTGTCTAAAAGTGGGTGAAAAACGTAAAAAAATATTTTTTTTCAAAATGTTCCAAATCGCTGTAAAAACTATTTAGGATAGTTCTTACGTGAACGCGATTACTAAATATATTAGAAACATTCATCAAAAGTGTCTAAAAGTGGGTGAAAAACGTAAAAAAATATTTTTTTTCAAAATGTTCCAAATCGGTGTAAAAACTATTTAGGATAGTTCTTACGTGAACGAGATTACTAAATATAATAGAAACATTCATCAAAAGTGTCTGAAAGTGGGTGAAAAACGTAACAAAATATTTTTTTTCCAAATGTTCCAAATCGCTGTAAAAACTATTTAGGATAGTTCTTACGTGAACGAGATTACTAAATATAATAGAAACATTCATCAAAAGTGTCTAAAAGTGGGTGAAAAACGTAAAAAAAACATTTTTTTTCAAAATGTTCCAAATCGCTTAAAAACTATTTAGGATAGTTCTTACGTGAACGCGATTACTAAATATAATAGAAACATTCATCAAAAGTGTCTAAAAGTTGGTGAAAAACGTGAAAAAATTTTTTTTTTTTCAAAACTTTTTTTCACCCTCTTTTAGACACTTTTGATGATTGTTTCTAATATATTTAGTAATATCGTTCACGTAAGAACTATCCTAAATAATTTTTACAGCGATTTGGAACATTTTGAAAAAAAATGTTTTTTTACGTTTTTCACCCACTTTCAGACACTTTTGATGAATGTTTCTATTATATTTAGTAATCGCGTTCACGTAAGAACTACCCTAAATAGTTTCTATAGCGATTTGGAACATTTTTAAAAAAAATATTTTTTTACGTTTTTTACCCACTTTTAGACACTTTTGATGAATGTTTCTATTATATTTAGTAATCTCGTTCACGTAAGAACTATCCTAAATAGTTTTTACAGCGATTTGGAACATTTTGAAAAAAAATATTTTTTCACGTTTTTTACCCACTTTTAGACACTTTTGATGAATGTTTCTATTATATTTAGTAATCTCGTTCACGTAAGAACTATCCTAAATAGTTTTTACAGCGATTTGGAACATTTTGAAAAAAAATATTTTTTCACGTTTTTCACCAACTTTTAGACACTTTTGATGAATGTTTCTATTATATTTAGTAATCGCGTTCACGTAAGAACTATCCTAAATAGTTTTTACAGCGATTTGGAACATTTTGAAAAAAAATATTTTTTAACGTTTTTCACCCACTTTCAGACACTTTTGATGAATGTTTCTATTATATTTAGTAATCGCGTTCACGTAAGAACTATCCTAAATAGTTTCTATAGCGATTTGGAACATTTTTAAAAAAAATATTTTTTTACGTTTTTTACCCACTTTTAGACACTTTTGATGAATGTTTCTATTATATTTAGTAATCTCGTTCACGTAAGAACTATCCTAAATAGTTTTTACAGCGATTTGGAACATTTTGAAAAAAAATATTTTTTCACGTTTTTCACCAACTTTTAGACACTTTTGATGAATGTTTCTATTATATTTAGTAATCGCGTTCACGTAAGAACTATCCTAAATAGTTTTTACAGCGATTTGGAACATTTTGAAAAAAAATATTTTTTAACGTTTTTCACCCACTTTCAGACACTTTTGATGAATGTTTCTATTATATTTAGTAATCGCGTTCACGTAAGAACTATCCTAAATAGTTTTTACAGCGATTTGGAACATTTTGAAAAAAAATATTTTTTCACGTTTTTCACCAACTTTTAGACACTTTTGATGAATGTTTCTATTATATTTAGTAATCGCGTTCACGTAAGAACTATCTTAAATAGTTTCTATAGCGATTTGGAACATTTTTAAAAAAAATATTTTTTTACGTTTTTTACCCACTTTTAGACACTTTTGATGAATGTTTCTATTATATTTAGTAATCGCGTTCACGTAAGAACTATCCTAAATAGTTTCTATAGCGATTTGGAACATTTTGAAAAAAAATAATTTTTTACGTTTTTCACCCACTTTCAGACACTTTTGATGAATGTTTCTATTATATTTAGTAATCGCGTTCACGTAAGAACTATCCTAAATAGTTTCTATAGCGATTTGGAACATTTTTAAAAAAAATATTTTTTTACGTTTTTTACCCACTTTTAGACACTTTTGATGAATGTTTCTATTATATTTAGTAATCGCGTTCACGTAAGAACTATCCTAAATAGTTTTTACAGCGATTTGGAACATTTTGAAAAAAAATATTTTTTAACGTTTTTCAACCACTTTCAGACACTTTTGATGAATGTTTCTATTATATTTAGTAATCGCGTTCACGTAAGAACTATCCTAAATAGTTTTTACAGCGATTTGGAACATTTTGAAAAAAAATATTTTTTCACGTTTTTCACCAACTTTTAGACACTTTTGATGAATGTTTCTATTATATTTAGTAATCGCGTTCACGTAAGAACTATCCTAAATAGTTTTTACAGCGATTTGGAACATTTTTAAAAAAAATATTTTTTTACGTTTTTTACCCACTTTTAGACACTTTTGATGAATGTTTCTATTATATTTAGTAATCTCGTTCACGTAAGAACTATCCTAAATAGTTTTTACAGCGATTTGGAACATTTTGAAAAAAAATATTTTTTCACGTTTTTCACCAACTTTTAGACACTTTTGATGAATGTTTCTATTATATTTAGTAATCGCGTTCACGTAAGAACTATCTTAAATAGTTTCTATAGCGATTTGGAACATTTTTAAAAAAAATATTTTTTTACGTTTTTTACCCACTTTTAGACACTTTTGATGAATGTTTCTATTATATTTAGTAATCGCGTTCACGTAAGAACTATCCTAAATAGTTTCTATAGCGATTTGGAACATTTTGAAAAAAAATAATTTTTTACGTTTTTCACCCACTTTCAGACACTTTTGATGAATGTTTCTATTATATTTAGTAATCGCGTTCACGTAAGAACTATCCTAAATAGTTTCTATAGCGATTTGGAACATTTTTAAAAAAAATATTTTTTTACGTTTTTTACCCACTTTTAGACACTTTTGATGAATGTTTCTATTATATTTAGTAATCGCGTTCACGTAAGAACTATCCTAAATAGTTTTTACAGCGATTTGGAACATTTTGAAAAAAAATATTTTTTAACGTTTTTCAACCACTTTCAGACACTTTTGATGAATGTTTCTATTATATTTAGTAATCGCGTTCACGTAAGAACTATCCTAAATAGTTTTTACAGCGATTTGGAACATTTTGAAAAAAAATATTTTTTCACGTTTTTCACCAACTTTTAGACACTTTTGATGAATGTTTCTATTATATTTAGTAATCGCGTTCACGTAAGAACTATCCTAAATAGTTTTTACAGCGATTTGGAACATTTTTAAAAAAAATATTTTTTTACGTTTTTTACCCACTTTTAGACACTTTTGATGAATGTTTCTATTATATTTAGTAATCTCGTTCACGTAAGAACTATCCTAAATAGTTTTTACAGCGATTTGGAACATTTTGAAAAAAAATATTTTTTCACGTTTTTCACCAACTTTTAGACACTTTTGATGAATGTTTCTATTATATTTAGTAATCGCGTTCACGTAAGAACTATCCTAAATAGTTTTTACAGCGATTTGGAACATTTTGAAAAAAAATATTTTTTAACGTTTTTCACCCACTTTCAGACACTTTTGATGAATGTTTCTATTATATTTAGTAATCGCGTTCACGTAAGAACTATCCTAAATAGTTTCTATAGCGATTTGGAACATTTTTAAAAAAAATATTTTTTTACGTTTTTTACCCACTTTTAGACACTTTTGATGAATGTTTCTATTATATTTAGTAATCTCGTTCACGTAAGAACTATCCTAAATAGTTTTTACAGCGATTTGGAACATTTTGAAAAAATATATTTTTTCACGTTTTTCACCAACTTTTAGACACTTTTGATGAATGTTTCTATTATATTTAGTAATCGCGTTCACGTAAGAACTATCCTAAATAATTTTTACAGCGATTTGGAACATTTTGCAAAAAAATATTTTTTAACGTTTTTCACCCACTTTCAGACACTTTTGATGAATGTTTCTATTATATTTAGTAATCGCGTTCACGTAAGAACTATCCTAAATAGTTTTTACAGCGATTTGGAACATTTTGAAAAAAAATATTTTTTCACGTTTTTCACCAACTTTTAGACACTTTTGATGAATGTTTCTATTATATTTAGTAATCGCGTTCACGTAAGAACTATCCTAAATAGTTTCTATAGCGATTTGGAACATTTTTAAAAAAAATATTTTTTTACGTTTTTTACCCACTTTTAGACACTTTTGATGAATGTTTCTATTATATTTAGTAATCGCGTTCACGTAAGAACTATCCTAAATAGTTTCTATAGCGATTTGGAACATTTTGAAAAAAAATAATTTTTTACGTTTTTCACCCACTTTCAGACACTTTTGATGAATGTTTCTATTATATTTAGTAATCGCGTTCACGTAAGAACTATCCTAAATAGTTTTTACAGCGATTTGGAACATTTTGAAAAAAAATATTTTTTCACGTTTTTCACCAACTTTTAGACACTTTTGATGAATGTTTCTATTATATTTAGTAATCGCGTTCACGTAAGAACTATCCTAAATAGTTTTTACAGCGATTTGGAACATTTTTAAAAAAAATATTTTTTTACGTTTTTTACCCACTTTTAGACACTTTTGATGAATGTTTCTATTATATTTAGTAATCTCGTTCACGTAAGAACTATCCTAAATAGTTTTTACAGCGATTTGGAACATTTTGAAAAAAAATATTTTTTCACGTTTTTCACCAACTTTTAGACACTTTTGATGAATGTTTCTATTATATTTAGTAATCGCGTTCACGTAAGAACTATCCTAAATAGTTTCTATAGCGATTTGGAACATTTTTAAAAAAAATATTTTTTTACGTTTTTTACCCACTTTTAGACACTTTTGATGAATGTTTCTATTATATTTAGTAATCGCGTTCACGTAAGAACTATCCTAAATAGTTTCTATAGCGATTTGGAACATTTTGAAAAAAAATAATTTTTTACGTTTTTCACCCACTTTCAGACACTTTTGATGAATGTTTCTATTATATTTAGTAATCGAGTTCACGTAAGAACTATCCTAAATAGTTTTTACAGCGATTTGGAACATTTTGAAAAAAAATAATTTTTTACGTTTTTCACCCACTTTCAGACACTTTTGATGAATGTTTTTACCGCGATTTGGGATATTTTGAAAAAAAAAATTTTTCAAAATATCTTAAATCCAAAATAACCCCAAAAAATTGTTTTTTTTTTTCAAAATTGGAACATTTTCGCTGTAAAAATATTTACAATAGTTCTTACGTGAACGCGATTACTAAATATTTATTTATTTATTTATTTCAGAATCGCTTACAAATTAAGACAAGAGTCTTATAAATTTTTGAAAGCCTTTAAATTAATTTAAGAATTTGAATTTCATTTATTTATCAAGCTATGTATTTACATCGTTATAAGCTTATTAAAAAGAAATCGAAATTAAAAAAGGAGAAAACAAATAAAAAAAAATTAATAAATAGGTAGATATTATCAATGATTTGCCAAATAGTTGAAAAGTAAACATTTAAATCTTCTTGTGCTCTTTACACTTCTCATACTTATGGGCAGGGAGTTCCAGAGGCAAATAACATGGACGAAAAATTGACGCTCAGTATTAAGAAAATTGTATCGAGGTAGTAAATATCAGAGCAAAAGACCTTGTTGAATGAGGGAAGTTCAGTTTACTGTGTAAATAATCAGGCTGTTTTGTTTGAATGATTTCATGTAGATAGCTAAGTGAGCGAAAATTTAATAAATTGTCTAGACTACAACCAGAGATGCGAACAGCAAAAGTGGAAACGTGGTCATAGCGACGTACATTATAGACATAACGGGCAATGTTGTTATATGCGACGTTTAATTTGCGGTTAGTGGCAGAGTCCAAGTTGCAAAAAATTTCACATCCATATAACATAATGGGTAGTAGAAGCGTTTTGGCAAGAAGAAGTTTGGTTTTTGTGGGGATGTAGCTTCGAGTGACTTGGAGAACACGGAGGCTACCATATACTTTATCAATTGCTTTAATTAGGTGGCCGTTCCATGTGAGGGTACGATTGAAGACCATTCCAAGGTTTCTAGCGCTGCTAACATATTCGATTCCTTCGTTTTCAAGATTCAGTGGTCTTAAGACTGATAAATCAAAGATTTTGCGATAGATGGGGAGGGCTGTTGATTTGACAGGGTTTAGGCACAGATGATTTCTCTTAGACCAACGAGAAATGAAAAAAAGGTCCTCATTCATTAATGCAACGGCATCATTCTTTTCCCCAAACGGTCGACTTATCAGAAGCTGCACATCATCAGCGTAAAGATGGATAAGACAATGTTTAACAACTTTTGGAAGCTCATTCGTAATGCCATCAATGATCATGTCAGTATGTTTATTTAAGCGCTCTTCAAGTGTAGCGAGCGTGAGATATGATTCACCACCACCGCTGAATTTATTCGTTTTTGGGGCCGTTATTCCTGGAGTATTGGATACGCGATGTTGGTGGTGTAGAAAGGGGTATTTGTGGCTGTGTTGTTTTAAATTTATTCTGTTTTGGAGCAATTGTTGCTGGAGAATTGATGTTTGTTGGTGGTGGTGCTGATAGAGGTTCTTGTTGCTGTGTTTTGGAACGTGTTGACATTGTATTTGTAGAGGAGAGATATACAATAACTGATTCGGTTGGATTTTATTTAGAAATTTTAATCACTAAATTCTTAATTACTCGCTGGTAAATGTGGCGATATTTTTAAATTTGTGGTTAGCTATTAACTTCGTTGATTCAGATTCGCGCACTTAAGTGTTTTATGTTAGCGAAATACTGTTTAAAAGAATGCCGAATACGGACGATCTAAATTTTGCGTCTATTCTTTGTGATACATTGGTTACAATAGGCCAATATATTAGAAACATTCATTAAAAGTGTCTGAAAGTGGGTGACAAACGTAAAAAAATATTTTTTTTTCAAAACGTTCCAAATCGCTATAGAAACTTTTAGAATAGTTCTTACGTGAACGCGATTACTAAATATAATAGAAACATTCATCAAAAGAGTCTAAAAGTGGGTGAAAACGTGAAAAAATATTTTATTTTAAAATGTTCCAAATCGCTATAGAAACTTTTAGAATAGTTCTTACGTGAACGCGATTACTAAATATAATAGAAACATTCATCAAAAGTGTCTGAAAGTGGGTGAAAAACGTAACAAAATATTTTTTTTCCAAATGTTCCAAATCGCTGTAAAAACTATTTAGGATAGTTCTTACGTGAACGAGATTACTAAATATAATAGAAACATTCATCAAAAGTGTCTAAAAGTGGGTGAAAAACGTAAAAAAAACATTTTTTTTCAAAATGTTCCAAATCGCTGTAAAAACTATTTAGGATAGTTCTTACGTGAACGCGATTACTAAATATATTAGAAACATTCATCAAAAGTGTCTAAAAGTGGGTGAAAAACGTAAAAAAATATTTTTTTTCAAAATGTTCCAAATCGGTGTAAAAACTATTTAGGATAGTTCTTACGTGAACGAGATTACTAAATATAATAGAAACATTCATCAAAAGTGTCTGAAAGTGGGTGAAAAACGTAACAAAATATTTTTTTTCCAAATGTTCCAAATCGCTATAAAAACTATTTAGGATAGTTCTTACGTGAACGAGATTACTAAATATAATAGAAACATTCATCAAAAGTGTCTAAAAGTGGGTGAAAAACGTAAAAAAAACATTTTTTTTCAAAATGTTCCAAATCGCTCTTTTAGACACTTTTGATGATTGTTTCTAATATATTTAGTAATATCGTTCACGTAAGAACTATCCTAAATAATTTTTACAGCGATTTGGAACATTTTGAAAAAAAATGTTTTTTTACGTTTTTCACCCACTTTCAGACACTTTTGATGAATGTTTCTATTATATTTAGTAATCGCGTTCACGTAAGAACTACCCTAAATAGTTTCTA
Organism: Cheilosia variabilis; assembly: GCA_951230905.1. Taxonomy (NCBI): domain Eukaryota; kingdom Metazoa; phylum Arthropoda; class Insecta; order Diptera; family Syrphidae; genus Cheilosia; species Cheilosia variabilis. Next base: position 19,592,136 of record OX579679.1, on the reverse strand, counting down.
TAGCGATTTGGAACATTTTTAAAAAAAATATTTTTTTACGTTTTTTACCCACTTTTAGACACTTTTGATGAATGTTTCTATTATATTTAGTAATCTCGTTCACGTAAGAACTATCCTAAATAGTTTTTACAGCGATTTGGAACATTTTGAAAAAAAATATTTTTTCACGTTTTTTACCCACTTTTAGACACTTTTGATGAATGTTTCTATTATATTTAGTAATCTCGTTCACGTAAGAACTATCCTAAATAGTTTTTACAGCGATTTGGAACATTTTGAAAAAAAATATTTTTTCACGTTTTTCACCAACTTTTAGACACTTTTGATGAATGTTTCTATTATATTTAGTAATCGCGTTCACGTAAGAACTATCCTAAATAGTTTCTATAGCGATTTGGAACATTTTTAAAAAAAATATTTTTTTACGTTTTTTACCCACTTTTAGACACTTTTGATGAATGTTTCTATTATATTTAGTAATCTCGTTCACGTAAGAACTATCCTAAATAGTTTTTACAGCGATTTGGAACATTTTGAAAAAAAATATTTTTTCACGTTTTTCACCAACTTTTAGACACTTTTGATGAATGTTTCTATTATATTTAGTAATCGCGTTCACGTAAGAACTATCCTAAATAGTTTTTACAGCGATTTGGAACATTTTGAAAAAAAATATTTTTTAACGTTTTTCACCCACTTTCAGACACTTTTGATGAATGTTTCTATTATATTTAGTAATCGCGTTCACGTAAGAACTATCCTAAATAGTTTTTACAGCGATTTGGAACATTTTGAAAAAAAATATTTTTTCACGTTTTTCACCAACTTTTAGACACTTTTGATGAATGTTTCTATTATATTTAGTAATCGCGTTCACGTAAGAACTATCTTAAATAGTTTCTATAGCGATTTGGAACATTTTTAAAAAAAATATTTTTTTACGTTTTTTACCCACTTTTAGACACTTTTGATGAATGTTTCTATTATATTTAGTAATCGCGTTCACGTAAGAACTATCCTAAATAGTTTCTATAGCGATTTGGAACATTTTGAAAAAAAATAATTTTTTACGTTTTTCACCCACTTTCAGACACTTTTGATGAATGTTTCTATTATATTTAGTAATCGCGTTCACGTAAGAACTATCCTAAATAGTTTCTATAGCGATTTGGAACATTTTTAAAAAAAATATTTTTTTACGTTTTTTACCCACTTTTAGACACTTTTGATGAATGTTTCTATTATATTTAGTAATCGCGTTCACGTAAGAACTATCCTAAATAGTTTTTACAGCGATTTGGAACATTTTGAAAAAAAATATTTTTTAACGTTTTTCAACCACTTTCAGACACTTTTGATGAATGTTTCTATTATATTTAGTAATCGCGTTCACGTAAGAACTATCCTAAATAGTTTTTACAGCGATTTGGAACATTTTGAAAAAAAATATTTTTTCACGTTTTTCACCAACTTTTAGACACTTTTGATGAATGTTTCTATTATATTTAGTAATCGCGTTCACGTAAGAACTATCCTAAATAGTTTTTACAGCGATTTGGAACATTTTTAAAAAAAATATTTTTTTACGTTTTTTACCCACTTTTAGACACTTTTGATGAATGTTTCTATTATATTTAGTAATCTCGTTCACGTAAGAACTATCCTAAATAGTTTTTACAGCGATTTGGAACATTTTGAAAAAAAATATTTTTTCACGTTTTTCACCAACTTTTAGACACTTTTGATGAATGTTTCTATTATATTTAGTAATCGCGTTCACGTAAGAACTATCCTAAATAGTTTTTACAGCGATTTGGAACATTTTTAAAAAAAATATTTTTTTACGTTTTTTACCCACTTTTAGACACTTTTGATGAATGTTTCTATTATATTTAGTAATCGCGTTCACGTAAGAACTATCCTAAATAGTTTCTATAGCGATTTGGAACATTTTGAAAAAAAATAATTTTTTACGTTTTTCACCCACTTTCAGACACTTTTGATGAATGTTTCTATTATATTTAGTAATCGAGTTCACGTAAGAACTATCCTAAATAGTTTTTACAGCGATTTGGAACATTTTGAAAAAAAATAATTTTTTACGTTTTTCACCCACTTTCAGACACTTTTGATGAATGTTTTTACCGCGATTTGGGATATTTTGAAAAAAAAAATTTTTCAAAATATCTTAAATCCAAAATAACCCCAAAAAATTGTTTTTTTTTTTCAAAATTGGAACATTTTCGCTGTAAAAATATTTACAATAGTTCTTACGTGAACGCGATTACTAAATATTTATTTATTTATTTATTTCAGAATCGCTTACAAATTAAGACAAGAGTCTCATAAATTTTTGAAAGCCTTTAAATTAATTTAAGAATTTGAATTTCATTTATTTATCAAGCTATGTATTTACATCTTTAAATAATACGCGATTAGTCTGATACTTTTCGATTCTTTATTTTTTTCTTTCTTTTTCTTCAACCCTCCAATGGCTACCTCCTTCACGTGTCAGCGGAAACAGAGCGAGCTCCCCTCTTTTCAAAAATGGCCGTCCCTTTCCACGTGAAGTTGTTGCTCATGACATTACTTTAGCAATCAACGAACTATAGAGGGCGCGCGACTTAACAAAGAGATTGTTTTATTTAAACATTTATCGTTATTCAATAATTAGATTACAACTCGGTCAATCTGACACTATGATCGACCGCGATCATAAAGCATACATACAAAACTTAAAATAAATTAATCGCTCCTCTTTATTTAGATATACCTAACAGGTGATGTGTTGCCCATCGCCGTCAGCGACCGTAGCACCCGGGTTGTCAGTTGGTGTCAACCATCGACGTATACGTACAGCTTCCACAACATTGTCATATGGCAGCTGTGTCAATTGACAATTATCGATGTCTTTTATTACATATCTGTCATTCGTCAAGGCTTTATGAATGACATACGGTCCCCGATATTTCTGAACGAATTTCTTATTTGTCCCGACAGAGGTATCAACATGTCTAATAACTACAAAATCACCGACTGAATATGTCTTGGCAGGTACACTGTGCCTCAAAAAGTATTGTTCGTTGCGAAACTGCGATTGCTCTATAGAGCATAAAGCCTTTGACCGAATGTCCTTTAGATTACGCCCACTACCGCAATTGAACTTGTCACTTAGATATTCCGTTAGCTCATCGACTACCTTGCCCCGTTGGTCTACCCCAAAGAGTAACTTGCTTGGGGTCTCTTTCGTTGAGCTATGTATTGTGTTATTTATAGCGTATTCAACTTCTGTTAACTTGTTTGCCCAATCCGCATGGTTTACTGGCTCACTTATTTTACTCAACACTGCTTTGATCACGCGATTAACCCGCTCGACCTGCCCATTAGCTTGTGGAGATGCTACAGCAACTTTAATATGTTCGATATTATGCCTAAGCAAGTAACTACTAAACTCTAACGAGGTGAAGCAAGAACCACGATCTGTAATGATTCGCCTTGGTCGGCTATAGTAGCTAAAATATTTATCCATCGAAGCACAGACCTCCTTTGTACTTGTCGAGTTAACTGGGTATAAACGGACGAATTTTGTGAAAGCGTCGATGACTACCAAAATATGTTTGCGCTTAGAGGCCAATGACGGCAATGGTCCAAAGTGATCCATGTGAATTGTGTCAAACGGGATTGACTTCTTCGGAATGCTATACATGTTGTGATCGTTCGACCGGGCAGGTGTCGAGTACATTATGCACTTTATACAGTTTCTTATAAAGTGGTCTATTTTGTCCTTCATTGAAGGAAACCAGTAATTCTTTCGAATTTGGCTGTAGCACTTATCAACTCCTAAGTGACCAATTTTCTCATGCACCATTCGCACAACATTATTTTGCATTTCATATGGAACGTATAACAATAATTGATCTGGGCTAGTCTTCCGGAAAACAAGACCATCCTGCAATTCATAATGCTTAAGGACATCTACTACTAGCTTGTCTTTAAGGCTTTTTATTTCCGGGTCTCGGTTCTGCGCTACTTGGATTGAAAAATCCACTTCATCGGCATCGATAGCTGCAACTACATGGCATCGACTGAGGGCATCAACATGGCCCATCGATGAACCACCTCGATGTTGTATCACATAATCGTAGTTTTCGAGCTCTAACGCCCATCTAGCAATCCTGGGGTTGACTTGTTTCTTACTTAAAGTAAGTGTAAGCGAATTACAATCAGTTATTATTTTAAATGGTATTCCCTCCAGGTATACACGAAAACGCCTCAGCGAGTAGACGATTGCTAAAGTCTCTAGCTCAAAGCTATGATATTTGGCTTCAGCAGCCGTTGTAGATTTAGAGAAAAAGGCGACTGGGTGAAACTTGCCATCGTCCTGGCGTTGCATAAGTGCAGAGCCATACCCCTGACTACTTGCATCACAATGCAGCTCGGTTTCCTTTTCTGGGTTGTAAACAGCTAACACGGGTGCCGACACTAGCTTACTACGCAGTTCTTCAAACGCCTTTATACATAAAGCGTCAAAATCAAACCTAGCATCCTTGCGCAATAATTCGAGAAGCGGTCTCGCCACTTTTGAAAAGGATGGTACAAAGCGACGAAAATATGAGAACAACCCGATGCACGTTTGTAGCTGTTTTGAATTCCTTGGAATCGGATACTGCTTAATGCAGCGAATATGAGCATCTGTGGGTCGAATCCCGGCTGAATTTACCAAATAACCCAGATATTCGATTTCATCGTAGCCAAACTTGCACTTTGACAACTTCAGCTCAAGTCCCTTTTCGTAAAGCCGACGCAACACCTCCACAAGAATTGTTAAATGCGAATCAAAGTCTTTAGTGGCTATAGCAATATCATCAATGTAGATGATGACTTGCCCTGCCTCTATCAGGTCCCGAAACACTTCATGCACAAAACGTTGAAAATCAGCCGGGGCATTTTTCAATCCGAACGGCATTTGCAAATATTCGTACTGCCCGTCTGGTGTTACGAAAGAAGTAAATTGTACAGAATCAGCTTCTACACCAACTTGATTGAAACCGTCTTTTAAATCGAGTAATGTAAACCAACGCTTACCTCCCATAAACGCGATGCAGTCTTCAATTAACGGCAATGGAAAATTATCTCGAATCGTCTTTTTATTCAGCGCGCGATAGTCAATACACATACGTAATTCACCATTCTTTTTCTTTGTGAGTACAACCGCGGAGGCATACGGGGACTTACTGTAACGAATTATATTTCTATCTAACAACTCTTGCACCTTCTCGCGAACCTTCTTTCGCTCAAAAACCGATAATGGTCTCGGTGGGCAATGGAATGGTGTATCATCCGTTAAGCGAATCTTAATTTTATAATCGTGTGGTCTACGCTGAGCGTCTGTCGGATTTATATAGACACGATCAATAACTTCTTTCAGAGCATCGCCTTGACACTTTTCTAAACGTGGGCAAATATCTACTGCGGGCGGCGGGTCGTCAAGTTCAATGGAAAAAATGTCGGGGGTGTGCACCTGCGAAACAGAATCAGTCGGCGGAATCAAAACCTCAGTTTGGCTTGTATTGACACTAACTAACGGACCTGACACTGTACCTGAATTTATGTCGACAATGCTGTTGGAAGCTGCACCCACACCATGCAGAGGGTACATCGGAATACTACAATCGCTAACTACTTCGCTTAAATTATTAAAACCGAACGCACGTGGCCATGAACGTTTAGAAAATAAATTTTTATTAGACTTCAATTCAGTTTTTTCACGAGCAATCGCTTTAAGCTTTCGTGTTTTATATAATTCAATGTTAAATTTCTTCAAAAAGTCGCGTCCCAATATCAATGGTGTTGTCATCATATTGTCCGGGAGAACTAAAAGAGATACGCTTTTAGTTTCATTTTGGAATTCAATATGACTTTCAATTATACCGTAACAATATAATTTCACCCGGCCGATTCCCACGTACTTCGTCGGTCTTAACACTTTGGATACACGGATTTTGATTGGGATGGTATTACGCCGAATGAAACTAATCGCGCTGCCAGTGTCAAATAAAGAAGAAAGAATTGTAGATTCCGTGCGTTCGCTTTTATTAACAAAAAAGGCAACACTTACCATTTGCATGGCGCTGAGGGCACCAGCTACTTCTTCATCACTATCGGAATACTCGGCCAACGCCTTGGTTACAGTAGCAACAATCCTTCGATGTTTCGTCTGTGCCTTTGGACAGTTCTGATGGAAGTGACCTACTTCGTTGCAGGTGAAGCAAGCGTTGACTGGTCTGATTGGTTTTGTGCAGCTACTCTTGAAGTGTCCAAATTGGGAGCAGTTGTAACAGCGGACTTCGGAAAGCTCCTTTGCTTTTGTGGTGCTTACGGCGGACGTCGGACGCTTATACATGACTACGGCTGATTTGGCTGCGGCTGTTTTGGCGCGTGCCAATTGCATGGCTCTTTTTTCCTGATATCTATCTAATTTGGTCAACAGTTCAGCGAATGTTTCAACGTCGTTGATTAGAGTAATGTTAGCACTGTCGTCATCAAATCCATCGATTATGAATGTTATCATTTCGGCTTCGGGGATAGAGATTTTGGCTGCGAGTGCTTTCATCGAGATCACATACTCCAAACACGTTTCGTTCGGTTTTATGCGTCGATGTTCCAGCTGCCGGTAGATGTCTCGATGTGTGACTTGCCTCCCAAAAGTTTCGATGAGAGCGTCTTTTAACTGCTGATAATTAACAACACCCAAGGTACCGAGGAATTCTCTGGCGGTTTCCTTGAGCAGCCGACGTACTCCTAGACACATCTCGTCTGGTGTGAATCCACGCGTTGCAGTGTATTGCTCGAACTCTTGAAACCACTTCCTGATGTCATAGTGATTCCTTCCTGTAAATGCATTTAGCGCATTTTCCAGATGGTCGAAGTTGACTCCATGGTGATTAGGACTGTCGGTCGATTGCGTCTCGCTGCCTTCCATCCTGCGAATTTGTTCTTGCAGCAGCATTACATCGCGGCGCATACGCAAGACATTTAGCTGTGCTTCCAATTGTCGTACTTCTTCCGGGACACCTGGTGCAGTTGAATTCTGCGTGGCTGGATATTCTGCGTTCATTTGGCCTTCACGAGTTTCTGCGACAGAGTCTTCCTGTTCATGTACTGCTTCGCTGGGATGATTTTCTTCATCATTCAGACAACGGATCACTGGCGAGTCATCGTATAAAGGTCGCAGTTGCGCAATTGTGGCACTCGTTGGGAACTCGACTCCGGCTAATGTGAGGGCGTCCACCATCATCTTCCTTGTTACTCGTGTGTTCATTATAATTATTATTTTAGTTTTGGGCTAGACCCCACATCTGAGTTTTAAATAATACGCGATTAGTCTGATACTTTTCGATTCTTTATTTTTTTCTTTCTTTTTCTTCAACCCTCCAATGGCTACCTCCTTCACGTGTCAGCGGAAACAGAGCGAGCTCCCCTCTTTTCAAAAATGGCCGTCCCTTTCCACGTGAAGTTGTTGCTCATGACATTACTTTAGCAATCAACGAACTATAGAGGGCGCGCGACTTAACAAAGAGATTGTTTTATTTAAACATTTATCGTTATTCAATAATTAGATTACACATCGTTATAAGCTTATTAAAAAGAAATCGAAATTAAAAAAGGAGAAAACAAATAAAAAAAAATTAATAAATAGGTAGATATTATCAATGATTTGCCAAATAGTTGAAAAGTAAACATTTAAATCTTCTTGTGCTCTTTACACTTCTCATACTTATGGGCAGGGAGTTCCAGAGGCAAATAACATGGACGAAAAATTGACGCTCAGTATTAAGAAAATTGTATCGAGGTAGTAAATATCAGAGCAAAAGACCTTGTTGAATGAGGGAAGTTCAGTTTACTGTGTAAATAATCAGGCTGTTTTGTTTGAATGATTTCATGTAGATAGCTAAGTGAGCGAAAATTTAATAAATTGTCTAGACTACAACCAGAGATGCGAACAGCAAAAGTGGAAACGTGGTCATAGCGACGTACATTATAGACATAACGGGCAATGTTGTTATATGCGACGTTTAATTTGCGGTTAGTGGCAGAGTCCAAGTTGCAAAAAATTTCACATCCATATAACATAATGGGTAGTAGAAGCGTTTTGGCAAGAAGAAGTTTGGTTTTTGTGGGGATGTAGCTTCGAGTGACTTGGAGAACACGGAGGCTACCATATAATTTACCAATTGCTTACATTAGGTGGTCGTTTCAAGTGAGGGTACGATTGAAAACCATTCCAAGGTTTCTAGCGCTGCTAACATATTCGATTCCTTCGTTTTCAAGATTCAGTGGTCTTAAGACTGATAAATCAAACATTTTGCGATAGATGGGGAGGGCTGTTGATTTGACAGGGTTTAGGCACAGATGATTTCTCTTAGACCAACGAGAAATGAAAAAAAGGTCCTCATTCATTAATGCAACGGCATCATTCTTTTCCCCAAACGGTCGACTTATCAGAAGCTGCACATCATCAGCGTAAAGATGGATAAGACAATGTTTAACAACTTTTGGAAGCTCATTCGTAATGCCATCAATGATCATGTCAGTATGTTTATTTAAGCGCTCTTCAAGTGTAGCGAGCGTGAGATATGATTCACCACCACCGCTGAGTTTATTCGTTTTTGGGGCCGTTATTCCTGGAGTATTGATACGCGATGTTGGTGGTGTAGAAAGGGGTATTTGTGGCTGTGTTGTTTTAAATTTATTCTGTTTTGGAGCAATTGTTGCTGGAGAATTGATGTTAGTTGGTGGTGGTGCTGATAGAGGTGCTTGTTGCTGTGTTTTGGAACGTGTTGACATTGTATTTGTAGAGGAGAGATATACAATAATTGATTCGGTTGGATTTTATTTAGAAATTTTAATCACTAAATTCTTAATTACTCGCTGGTAAATGTGGCGATATTTTTAAATTTGTGGTTAGCTATTAACTTCGTTGATTCAGATTCGCGCACTTAACTGTTTTATGTTAGCGAAATACTGTTTAAAAGAATGCCGAATACGGACGATCTAAATTTTGCGTCTATTCTTTGTGATACATTGGTTACAATAGGCCAATATATTAGAAACATTCATTAAAAGTGTCTGAAAGTGGGTGACAAACGTAAAAAAATATTTTTTTTTCAAAACGTTCCAAATCGCTATAGAAACTTTTAGAATAGTTCTTACGTGAACGCGATTACTAAATATAATAGAAACATTCATCAAAAGAGTCTAAAAGTGGGTGAAAACGTGAAAAAATATTTTATTTTAAAATGTTCCAAATCGCTGTAAAAACTATTTAGGATAGTTCTTACGTGAACGCGATTACTAAATATAATAGAAACATTCATCAAAAGTGTCTAAAAGTTGGTGAAAAACGTGAAAAAATATTTTTTTTCAAAATGTTCCAAATCGCTGTAAAAACTATTTAGGATAGTTCTTACGTGAACGAGATTACTAAATATAATAGAAACATTCATCAAAAGTGTCTAAAAGTGGGTAAAAAACGTAAAAAAATATTTTTTTTAAAAATGTTCCAAATCGCTATAGAAACTATTTAGGATAGTTCTTACGTGAACGCGATTACTAAATATAATAGAAACATTCATCAAAAGTGTCTAAAAGTTGGTGAAAAACGTGAAAAAATATTTTTTTTCAAAATGTTCCAAATCGCTGTAAAAACTATTTAGGATAGTTCTTACGTGAACGAGATTACTAAATATAATAGAAACATTCATCAAAAGTGTCTAAAAGTGGGTAAAAAACGTGAAAAAATATTTTTTTTCAAAATGTTCCAAATCGCTGTAAAAACTATTTAGGATAGTTCTTACGTGAACGAGATTACTAAATATAATAGAAACATTCATCAAAAGTGTCTAAAAGTGGGTAAAAAACGTAAAAAAATATTTTTTTTAAAAATGTTCCAAATCGCTATAGAAACTATTTAGGGTAGTTCTTACGTGAACGCGATTACTAAATATAATAGAAACATTCATCAAAAGTGTCTAAAAGTGGGTAAAAAACGTAAAAAAATATTTTTTTTAAAAATGTTCCAAATCGCTGTAAAAACTATTTAGGATAGTTCTTACGTGAACGCGATTACTAAATATAATAGAAACATTCATCAAAAGAGTCTAAAATTGGGTGAAAACGTGAAAAAATATTTTATTTTAAAATGTTCCAAATCGCTATAGAAACTTTTAGAATAGTTCTTACGTGAACGCGATTACTAAATATAATAGAAACATTCATCAAAAGTGTCTAAAAGTGGGTAAAAAACGTAAAAAAATATTTTTTTTAAAAATGTTCCAAATCGCTGTAAAAACTATTTAGGATAGTTCTTACGTGAACGCGATTACTAAATATAATAGAAACATTCATCAAAAGTGTCTGAAAGTGGGTGAAAAACGTTAAAAAATATTTTTTTTCAAAATGTTCCAAATCGCTGTAAAAACTATTTAGGATAGTTCTTACGTGAACGCGATTACTAAATATAATAGAAACATTCATCAAAAGTGTCTAAAAGTTGGTGAAAAACGTGAAAAAATATTTTTTTTCAAAATGTTCCAAATCGCTGTAAAAACTATTTAGGATAGTTCTTACGTGAACGAGATTACTAAATATAATAGAAACATTCATTAAAAGTGTCTAAAAGTGGGTAAAAAACGTAAAAAAATATTTTTTTTTTAAAATGTTCCAAATCGCTATAGAAACTATTTAGGATAGTTCTTAAGTGAACGCGATTACTAAATATAATAGAAACATTCATCAAAAGTGTCTGAAAGTGGGTGAAAAACGTTAAAAAATATTTTTTTTCAAAATGTTCCAAATCGCTGTAAAAACTATTTAGGATAGTTCTTACGTGAACGCGATTACTAAATATAATATAAACATTCATCAAAAGTGTCTAAAAGTGGGTGAAAACGTGAAAAAATATTTTTTTTTTTAAAATGTTGAAAATCGCTATAGAAACTATTTAGGATAGCTCATACGTGAACGCGATTACTAAATATAATATAAACATTCATCAAAAGTGTCTAAAAGTGGGTGAAAAACGTAAAAAAATATTTTTCTTCAAAATTACCCAAATCGCTGTTTAAACTATTTAGGATAGTTCTTACGTGAACGCGATTACTAAATATATTAGAAACATTCCTCAAAAGAGTCTAAAAGTGGGTGAAAAACGTGAAAAAATATTTTTTTTCAAAATATTCCAAATCGCTGTAAAAACTATTTAGGATAGTTCTTACGTGAACGCGATTACTAAATATAATAGAAACATTCATCAAAAGTGTCTGAAAGTGGGTGAAAAACGTGAAAAAATATTTTTTTTTTAAATATTCCAAATCGCTATAGAAACTATTTAGGATAGTTCTTACGTGAACGCGAATACTAAATACAATAGAAACATTCATCAAAAGTGTCTGAAAGTGGGTGAAAAACGTGAAAAAATATTTTTTTTCAAAATATTCCAAATCGTTGTAAAAACTATTTAGGATAGTTCTTACGTGAACGAGATTACTAAATATAATAGAAACATTCATCAAAAGTGTCTAAAAGTGGGTGAAAATCGTAAAAAAATATTTTTTTTAAAAATGTTCCAAATCGCTATAGAAACTATTTAGGATAGTTCTTACGTGAACGCGATTACTAAATATAATAGATACATTCATCAAAAGTGTCTGAAAGTGGGTGAAAAACGTTAAAAAATATTTTTTTTCAAAATGTTCCAAATCGCTGTAAAAACTATTTAGGATAGTTCTTACGTGAACGCGATTACTAAATATAATAGAAACATTCATCAAAAGTGTCTAAAAGTTGGTGAAAAACGTGAAAAAATATTTTTTTTCAAAATGTTCCAAATCGCTGTAAAAACTATTTAGGATAGTTCTTACGTGAACGCGATTACTAAATATATTAGAAACATTCATCAAAAGTGTCTAAAAGTGGGTGAAAAACGTAAAAAAATATTTTTTTTCAAAATGTTCCAAATCGCTGTAAAAACTATTTAGGATAGTTCTTACGTGAACGCGATTACTAAATATATTAGAAACATTCATCAAAAGTGTCTAAAAGTGGGTGAAAAACGTAAAAAAATATTTTTTTTCAAAATGTTCCAAATCGCTGTAAAAACTATTTAGGATAGTTCTTACGTGAACGAACGTGAAAAAAAAATTTTTTTTTCAAAACTTTTTTTCACCCACTTTTAGACACTTTTGATGATTGTTTCTAATATATTTAGTAATATCGTTCACGTAAGAACTATCCTAAATAATTTTTACAGCGATTTGGAACATTTTGAAAAAAAATGTTTTTTTACGTTTTTCACCCACTTTCAGACACTTTTGATGAATGTTTCTATTATATTTAGTAATCGCGTTCACGTAAGAACTACCCTAAATAGTTTCTATAGCGATTTGGAACATTTTTAAAAAAAATATTTTTTTACGTTTTTTACCCACTTTTAGACACTTTTGATGAATGTTTCTATTATATTTAGTAATCTCGTTCACGTAAGAACTATCCTAAATAGTTTTTACAGCGATTTGGAACATTTTGAAAAAAAATATTTTTTCACGTTTTTTACCCACTTTTAGACACTTTTGATGAATGTTTCTATTATATTTAGTAATCTCGTTCACGTAAGAACTATCCTAAATAGTTTTTACAGCGATTTGGAACATTTTGAAAAAAAATATTTTTTCACGTTTTTCACCAACTTTTAGACACTTTTGATGAATGTTTCTATTATATTTAGTAATCGCGTTCACGTAAGAATTATCCTAAATAGTTTTTACAGCGATTTGGAACATTTTGAAAAAAAATATTTTTTAACGTTTTCACCCACTTTCAGACACTTTTGATGAATGTTTCTATTATATTTAGTAATCGCGTTCACGTAAGAACTACCCTAAATAGTTTCTATAGCGATTTGGAACATTTTTAAAAAAAATATTTTTTTACGTTTTTTACCCACTTTTAGACACTTTTGATGAATGTTTCTATTATATTTAGTAATCTCGTTCACGTAAGAACTATCCTAAATAGTTTTTACAGCGATTTGGAACATTTTGAAAAAAAATATTTTTTCACGTTTTTTACCCACTTTTAGACACTTTTGATGAATGTTTCTATTATATTTAGTAATCTCGTTCACGTAAGAACTATCCTAAATAGTTTTTACAGCGATTTGGAACATTTTGAAAAAAAATATTTTTTCACGTTTTTCACCAACTTTTAGACACTTTTGATGAATGTTTCTATTATATTTAGTAATCGCGTTCACGTAAGAACTATCCTAAATAGTTTTTACAGCGATTTGGAACATTTTGAAAAAAAATATTTTTTAACGTTTTTCACCCACTTTCAGACACTTTTGATGAATGTTTCTATTATATTTAGTAATCGCGTTCACGTAAGAACTATCCTAAATAGTTTCTATAGCGATTTGGAACATTTTTAAAAAAAATATTTTTTTACGTTTTTTACCCACTTTTAGACACTTTTGATGAATGTTTCTATTATATTTAGTAATCTCGTTCACGTAAGAACTATCCTAAATAGTTTTTACAGCGATTTGGAACATTTTGAAAAAAAATATTTTTTCACGTTTTTCACCAACTTTTAGACACTTTTGATGAATGTTTCTATTATATTTAGTAATCGCGTTCACGTAAGAACTATCCTAAATAGTTTTTACAGCGATTTGGAACATTTTGAAAAAAAATATTTTTTAACGTTTTTCACCCACTTTCAGACACTTTTGATGAATGTTTCTATTATATTTAGTAATCGCGTTCACGTAAGAACTATCCTAAATAGTTTCTATAGCGATTTGGAACATTTTTAAAAAAAAATATTTTTTTACGTTTTTTACCCACTTTTAGACACTTTTGATGAATGTTTCTATTATATTTAGTAATCTCGTTCACGTAAGAACTATCCTAAATAGTTTTTACAGCGATTTGGAACATTTTGAAAAAAAATATTTTTTCACGTTTTTTACCCACTTTTAGACACTTTTGATGAATGTTTCTATTATATTTAGTAATCGCGTTCACGTTAGAACTATCCTAAATAGTTTTTACAGCGATTTGGAACATTTTTAAAAAAAATATTTTTTTACGTTTTTTACCCACTTTTAGACACTTTTGATGAATGTTTCTATTATATTTAGTAATCTCGTTCACGTAAGAACTATCCTAAATAGTTTTTACAGCGATTTGGAACATTTTGAAAAAAAATATTTTTTCACGTTTTTCACCAACTTTTAGACACTTTTGATGAATGTTTCTATTATATTTAGTAATCGCGTTCACGTAAGAACTATCCTAAATAGTTTCTATAGCGATTTGGAACATTTTTAAAAAAAAATATTTTTTTACGTTTTTTACCCACTTTTAGACACTTTTGATGAATGTTTCTATTATATTTAGTAATCTCGTTCACGTAAGAACTATCCTAAATAGTTTTTACAGCGATTTGGAACATTTTGAAAAAAAATATTTTTTCACGTTTTTTACCCACTTTTAGACACTTTTGATGAATGTTTCTATTATATTTAGTAATCGCGTTCACGTTAGAACTATCCTAAATAGTTTTTACAGCGATTTGGAACATTTTTAAAAAAAATATTTTTTTACGTTTTTTACCCACTTTTAGACACTTTTGATGAATGTTTCTATTATATTTAGTAATCTCGTTCACGTAAGAACTATCCTAAATAGTTTTTACAGCGATTTGGAACATTTTGAAAAAAAATATTTTTTCACGTTTTTCACCAACTTTTAGACACTTTTGATGAATGTTTCTATTATATTTAGTAATCGCGTTCACGTAAGAACTATCCTAAATAGTTTCTATAGCGATTTGGAACATTTTTAAAAAAACATATTTTTTTACGTTTTTTACCCACTTTTAGACACTTTTGATGAATGTTTCTATTATATTTAGTAATCTCGTTCACGTAAGAACTATCCTAAATAGTTTTTACAGCGATTTGGAACATTTTGAAAAAAAATATTTTTTCACGTTTTTTACCCACTTTTAGACACTTTTGATGAATGTTTCTATTATATTTAGTAATCTCGTTCACGTAAGAACTATCCTAAATAGTTTTTACAGCGATTTGGAACATTTTGAAAAAAAATATTTTTTCACGTTTTTCACCAACTTTTAGACACTTTTGATGAATGTTTCTATTATATTAGCAATCGCGTTCACGTAAGAACTATCCTAAATAGTTTCTATAGCGATTTGGAACATTTTTAAAAAAAAATATTTTTTTACGTTTTTTACCCACTTTTAGACTCTTTTGATGAATGTTTCTATTATATTTAGTAATCTCGTTCACGTAAGAACTATCCTAAATAGTTTTTACAGCGATTTGGAACATTTTGAAAAAAAATATTTTTTCACGTTTTTCACCAACTTTTAGACACTTTTGATGAATGTTTCTATTATATTTAGTAATCGCGTTCACGTAAGAACTATCCTAAATAGTTTCTATAGCGATTTGGAACATTTTTAAAAAAAAATATTTTTTTACGTTTTTTACCCACTTTTAGACACTTTTGATGAATGTTTCTATTATATTTAGTAATCTCGTTCACGTAAGAACTATCCTAAATAGTTTTTACAGCGATTTGGAACATTTTGAAAAAAAATATTTTTTAACGTTTTTCACCCACTTTCAGACACTTTTGATGAATGTTTCTATTATATTTAGTAATCGCGTTCACGTAAGAACTATCCTAAATAGTTTCTATAGCGATTTGGAACTTTTTTAAAAAAAATATTTTTTTACGTTTTTTACCCACTTTTAGACACTTTTGATGAATGTTTCTATTATATTTAGTAATCTCGTTCACGTAAGAACTATCCTAAATAGTTTTTACAGCGATTTGGAACATTTTAAAAAAAAATATTTTTTCACGTTTTTTACCCACTTTTAGACACTTTTGATGAATGTTTCTATTATATTTAGTAATCGCGTTCACGTAAGAACTATCCTAAATAGTTTTTACAGCGATTTGAACATTTTGAAAAAAAATATTTTTTCACGTTTTTCACCAACTTTTAGACACTTTTGATGAATGTTTCTATTATATTTAGTAATCGCGTTCACGTAAGAACTATCCTAAATAGTTTTTACAGCGATTTGGAACATTTTGAAAAAAAATATTTTTTCACGTTTTTCACCAACTTTTAGACACTTTTGATGAATGTTTCTATTATATTTAGTAATCGCGTTCACGTAAGAACTATCCTAAATAGTTTTTACAGCGATTTGGAACATTTTGAAAAAAAATATTTTTTAACCTTTTTCACCCACTTTCAGACACTTTTGATGAATGTTTCTATTATATTTAGTAATCGCGTTCACGTAAGAACTATCCTAAATAGTTTCTATAGCGATTTGGAATATTTTGAAAAAAAATATTTTTTCACTTTTTTCACCCACTTTCAGACACTTTTGATGAATGTTTCTATTATATTTAGTAATCGCGTTCACGTAAGAACTATTCTAAAAGTTTCTATAGCGATTTGGAACATTTTTAAAAAAAATATTTTTTTACGTTTTTTACCCACTTTTGATGAATGTTTCTATTATATTTAGTAATCGCGTTCACGTAAGAACTATCCTAAATAGTTTCTATAGCGATTTGGAACATTTTTAAAAAAAATATTTTTTTACGTTTTTTACCCACTTTTAGACACTTTTGATGAATGTTTCTATTATATTTAGTAATCTCGTTCACGTAAGAACTATCCTAAATAGTTTTTACAACGATTTGGAATATTTTGAAAAAAAATATTTTTTCACGTTTTTCACCCACTTTCAGACACTTTTGATGAATGTTTCTATTATATTTAGTAATCGCGTTCACGTAAGAACTATCCTAAATAGTTTCTATAGCGATTTGGAATATTTTGAAAAAAAATATTTTTTCACTTTTTTCACCCACTTTCAGACACTTTTGATGAATGTTTCTATTATATTTAGTAATCGCGTTCACGTAAGAACTATTCTAAAAGTTTCTATAGCGATTTGGAACATTTTTAAAAAAAATATTTTTTTACGTTTTTTACCCACTTTTGATGAATGTTTCTATTATATTTAGTAATCGCGTTCACGTAAGAACTATCCTAAATAGTTTCTATAGCGATTTGGAACATTTTTAAAAAAAATATTTTTTTACGTTTTTTACCCACTTTTAGACACTTTTGATGAATGTTTCTATTATATTTAGTAATCTCGTTCACGTAAGAACTATCCTAAATAGTTTTTACAACGATTTGGAATATTTTGAAAAAAAATATTTTTTCACGTTTTTCACCCACTTTCAGACACTTTTGATGAATGTTTCTATTATATTTAGTAATCGCGTTCACGTAAGAACTATCCTAAATAGTTTTTACAGCGATTTGAACATTTTGAAAAAAAATATTTTTTCACGTTTTTCACCAACTTTTAGACACTTTTGATGAATGTTTCTATTATATTTAGTAATCGCGTTCACGTAAGAACTATTCTAAAAGTTTCTATAGCGATTTGGAACGTTTTGAAAAAAAAATATTTTTTTACGTTTGTCACCCACTTTCAGACACTTTTAATGAATGTTTCTATTATATTTAGTAATCGCGTTCACGTAAGAACTATTGTAAATATTTTTACAGCGAAAATGTTGCAATTTTGAAAAAAAAAAACAATTTTTTGGGGTTATTTTGGATTTAAGATATTTTGAAAAATTTTTTTTTTCAAAATATCCCAAATCGCGGTAAAAACATTCATCAAAAGTGTCTGAAAGTGGGTGAAAAACGTAAAAAATTATTTTTTTTCAAAATGTTCCAAATCGCTGTAAAAACTATTTAGGATAGTTCTTACGTGAACTCGATTACTAAATATAATAGAAACATTCATCAAAAGTGTCTGAAAGTGGGTGAAAAACGTAAAAAATTATTTTTTTTCAAAATGTTCCAAATCGCTATAGAAACTATTTAGGATAGTTCTTACGTGAACGCGATTACTAAATATAATAGAAACATTCATCAAAAGTGTCTAAAAGTGGGTAAAAAACGTAAAAAAATATTTTTTTTAAAAATGTTCCAAATCGCTATAGAAACTATTTAGGATAGTTCTTACGTGAACGCGATTACTAAATATAATAGAAACATTCATCAAAAGTGTCTAAAAGTTGGTGAAAAACGTGAAAAAATATTTTTTTTCAAAATGTTCCAAATCGCTGTAAAAACTATTTAGGATAGTTCTTACGTGAACGAGATTACTAAATATAATAGAAACATTCATCAAAAGTGTCTAAAAGTGGGTAAAAAACGTAAAAAAATATTTTTTTTAAAAATGTTCCAAATCGCTATAGAAACTATTTAGGATAGTTCTTACGTGAACTCGATTACTAAATATAATAGAAACATTCATCAAAAGTGTCTGAAAGTGGGTGAAAAACGTAAAAAAATATTTTTTTTCAAAATGTTCCAAATCGCTGTAAAAACTATTTAGGATAGTTCTTACGTGAACGCGATTACTAAATATAATAGAAACATTCATCAAAAGTGTCTGAAAGTGGGTGAAAAACGTAAAAAATTATTTTTTTTCAAAATGTTCCAAATCGCTGTAAAAACTATTTAGGATAGTTCTTACGTATAATAGAAACATTCATCAAAAGTGTCTAAAAGTGGGTAAAAAACGTGAAAAAATATTTTTTTTCAAAATGTTCCAAATCGCTGTAAAAACTGTTTAGGATAGTTCTTACGTGAACGAGATTACTAAATATAATAGAAACATTCATCAAAAGTGTCTAAAAGTGGGTAAAAAACGTAAAAAAATATTTTTTTTAAAAATGTTCCAAATCGCTATAGAAACTATTTAGGATAGTTCTTACGTGAACTCGATTACTAAATATAATAGAAACATTCATCAAAAGTGTCTGAAAGTGGGTGAAAAACGTAAAAAAATATTTTTTTTCAAAATGTTCCAAATCGCTGTAAAAACTATTTAGGATAGTTCTTACGTGAACGCGATTACTAAATATAATAGCAACATTCATCAAAAGTGTCTAAAAGTGGGAAAAAAACGTGAAAAAATATTTTTTTTCAAAATGTTCCAAATCGCTGTAAAAACTGTTTAGGATAGTTCTTACGTGAACGAGATTACTAAATATAATAGAAACATTCATCAAAAGTGTCTAAAAGTGGGTAAAAAACGTAAAAAAATATTTTTTTTTAAAATGTTCCAAATCGCTATAGAAACTATTTAGGATAGTTCTTACGTGAACGCGATTACTAAATATAATAGAAACATTCATCAAAAGTGTCTGAAAGTGGGTGAAAAACGTGAAAAAATATTTTTTTTCAAAATATTCCAAATCGTTGTAAAAACTATTTAGGATAGTTCTTACGTGAACGAGATTACTAAATATAATAGAAACATTCATCAAAAGTGTCTAAAAGTGGGTAAAAAACGTAAAAAAATATTTTTTTTAAAAATGTTCCAAATCGCTATAGAAACTATTTAGGATAGTTCTTACGTGAACGCGATTACTAAATATAATAGAAACATTCATCAAAAGTGTCTAAAAGTGGGTAAAAAACGTAAAAAAATATTTTTTCTAAAAATGTTCCAAATCGCTATAGAAACTATTTAGGATAGTTCTTACGTGAACGAGATTACTAAATATAATAGAAACATTCATCAAAAGTGTCTAAAAGTGGGAAAAAAACGTGAAAAAATATTTTTTTTCAAAATGTTCCAAATCGCTGTAAAAACTGTTTAGGATAGTTCTTACGTGAACGAGATTACTAAATATAATAGAAACATTCATCAAAAGTGTCTAAAAGTGGGTAAAAAACGTAAAAAAATATTTTTTTTTAAAAATGTTCCAAATCGCTATAGAAACTATTTAGGATAGTTCTTACGTGAACGCGATTACTAAATATATTAGAAACATTCATCAAAAGTGTCTAAAAGTGGGTGAAAAACGTAAAAAAATATTTTTTTTCAAAATGTTCCAAATCGCTGTAAAAACTATTTAGGATAGTTCTTACGTGAACGCGATTACTAAATATATTAGAAACATTCATCAAAAGTGTCTAAAAGTGGGTGAAAAACGTAAAAAAATATTTTTTTTCAAAATGTTCCAAATCGGTGTAAAAACTATTTAGGATAGTTCTTACGTGAACGAGATTACTAAATATAATAGAAACATTCATCAAAAGTGTCTGAAAGTGGGTGAAAAACGTAACAAAATATTTTTTTTCCAAATGTTCCAAATCGCTGTAAAAACTATTTAGGATAGTTCTTACGTGAACGAGATTACTAAATATAATAGAAACATTCATCAAAAGTGTCTAAAAGTGGGTGAAAAACGTAAAAAAAACATTTTTTTTCAAAATGTTCCAAATCGCTGTAAAAACTATTTAGGATAGTTCTTACGTGAACGCGATTACTAAATATAATAGAAACATTCATCAAAAGTGTCTAAAAGTTGGTGAAAAACGTGAAAAAAATTTTTTTTTTTCAAAGCTTTTTTTCACCCTCTTTTAGACACTTTTGATGATTGTTTCTAATATATTTAGTAATATCGTTCACGTAAGAACTATCCTAAATAATTTTTACAGCGATTTGGAACATTTTGAAAAAAAATGTTTTTTTACGTTTTTCACCCACTTTCAGACACTTTTGATGAATGTTTCTATTATATTTAGTAATCGCGTTCACGTAAGAACTACCCTAAATAGTTTCTATAGCGATTTGGAACATTTTTAAAAAAAATATTTTTTTACGTTTTTTACCCACTTTTAGACACTTTTGATGAATGTTTCTATTATATTTAGTAATCTCGTTCACGTAAGAACTATCCTAAATAGTTTTTACAGCGATTTGGAACATTTTGAAAAAAAATATTTTTTCACGTTTTTTACCCACTTTTAGACACTTTTGATGAATGTTTCTATTATATTTAGTAATCTCGTTCACGTAAGAACTATCCTAAATAGTTTTTACAGCGATTTGGAACATTTTGAAAAAAAATATTTTTTCACGTTTTTCACCAACTTTTAGACACTTTTGATGAATGTTTCTATTATATTTAGTAATCGCGTTCACGTAAGAACTATCCTAAATAGTTTTTACAGCGATTTGGAACATTTTGAAAAAAAATATTTTTTAACGTTTTTCACCCACTTTCAGACACTTTTGATGAATGTTTCTATTATATTTAGTAATCGCGTTCACGTAAGAACTATCCTAAATAGTTTCTATAGCGATTTGGAACATTTTTAAAAAAAATATTTTTTTACGTTTTTTACCCACTTTTAGACACTTTTGATGAATGTTTCTATTATATTTAGTAATCTCGTTCACGTAAGAACTATCCTAAATAGTTTTTACAGCGATTTGGAACATTTTGAAAAAAAATATTTTTTCACGTTTTTCACCAACTTTTAGACACTTTTGATGAATGTTTCTATTATATTTAGTAATCGCGTTCACGTAAGAACTATCCTAAATAGTTTTTACAGCGATTTGGAACATTTTGAAAAAAAATATTTTTTAACGTTTTTCACCCACTTTCAGACACTTTTGATGAATGTTTCTATTATATTTAGTAATCGCGTTCACGTAAGAACTATCCTAAATAGTTTTTACAGCGATTTGGAACATTTTGAAAAAAAATATTTTTTCACGTTTTTCACCAACTTTTAGACACTTTTGATGAATGTTTCTATTATATTTAGTAATCGCGTTCACGTAAGAACTATCTTAAATAGTTTCTATAGCGATTTGGAACATTTTTAAAAAAAATATTTTTTTACGTTTTTTACCCACTTTTAGACACTTTTGATGAATGTTTCTATTATATTTAGTAATCGCGTTCACGTAAGAACTATCCTAAATAGTTTCTATAGCGATTTGGAACATTTTGAAAAAAAATAATTTTTTACGTTTTTCACCCACTTTCAGACACTTTTGATGAATGTTTCTATTATATTTAGTAATCGCGTTCACGTAAGAACTATCCTAAATAGTTTCTATAGCGATTTGGAACATTTTTAAAAAAAATATTTTTTTACGTTTTTTACCCACTTTTAGACACTTTTGATGAATGTTTCTATTATATTTAGTAATCGCGTTCACGTAAGAACTATCCTAAATAGTTTTTACAGCGATTTGGAACATTTTGAAAAAAAATATTTTTTAACGTTTTTCAACCACTTTCAGACACTTTTGATGAATGTTTCTATTATATTTAGTAATCGCGTTCACGTAAGAACTATCCTAAATAGTTTTTACAGCGATTTGGAACATTTTGAAAAAAAATATTTTTTCACGTTTTTCACCAACTTTTAGACACTTTTGATGAATGTTTCTATTATATTTAGTAATCGCGTTCACGTAAGAACTATCCTAAATAGTTTTTACAGCGATTTGGAACATTTTTAAAAAAAATATTTTTTTACGTTTTTTACCCACTTTTAGACACTTTTGATGAATGTTTCTATTATATTTAGTAATCTCGTTCACGTAAGAACTATCCTAAATAGTTTTTACAGCGATTTGGAACATTTTGAAAAAAAATATTTTTTCACGTTTTTCACCAACTTTTAGACACTTTTGATGAATGTTTCTATTATATTTAGTAATCGCGTTCACGTAAGAACTATCCTAAATAGTTTTTACAGCGATTTGGAACATTTTGAAAAAAAATATTTTTTAACGTTTTTCACCCACTTTCAGACACTTTTGATGAATGTTTCTATTATATTTAGTAATCGCGTTCACGTAAGAACTATCCTAAATAGTTTCTATAGCGATTTGGAACATTTTTAAAAAAAATATTTTTTTACGTTTTTTACCCACTTTTAGACACTTTTGATGAATGTTTCTATTATATTTAGTAATCTCGTTCACGTAAGAACTATCCTAAATAGTTTTTACAGCGATTTGGAACATTTTGAAAAAATATATTTTTTCACGTTTTTCACCAACTTTTAGACACTTTTGATGAATGTTTCTATTATATTTAGTAATCGCGTTCACGTAAGAACTATCCTAAATAGTTTTTACAGTGATTTGGAACATTTTGAAAAAAAATATTTTTTAACGTTTTTCACCCACTTTCAGACACTTTTGATGAATGTTTCTATTATATTTAGTAATCGCGTTCACGTAAGAACTATCCTAAATAGTTTTTACAGCGATTTGGAACATTTTGAAAAAAAATATTTTTTCACGTTTTTCACCAACTTTTAGACACTTTTGATGAATGTTTCTATTATATTTAGTAATCGCGTTCACGTAAGAACTATCCTAAATAGTTTCTATAGCGATTTGGAACATTTTTAAAAAAAATATTTTTTTACGTTTTTTACCCACTTTTAGACACTTTTGATGAATGTTTCTATTATATTTAGTAATCGCGTTCACGTAAGAACTATCCTAAATAGTTTCTATAGCGATTTGGAACATTTTGAAAAAAAATAATTTTTTACGTTTTTCACCCACTTTTAGACACTTTTGATGAATGTTTCTATTATATTTAGTAATCTCGTTCACGTAAGAACTATCCTAAACAGTTTTTACAGCGATTTGGAACATTTTGAAAAAAAATATTTTTTCACGTTTTTTTCCCACTTTTAGACACTTTTGATGAATGTTTCTATTATATTTAGTAATCGCGTTCACGTAAGAACTATCCTAAATAGTTTCTATAGCGATTTGGAACATTTTTAAAAAAAATATTTTTTTACGTTTTTTACCCACTTTTAGACACTTTTGATGAATGTTTCTATTATATTTAGTAATCTCGTTCACGTAAGAACTATCCTAAACAGTTTTTACAGCGATTTGGAACATTTTGAAAAAAAATATTTTTTCACGTTTTTTTCCCACTTTTAGACACTTTTGATGAATGTTTCTATTATATTTAGTAATCGCGTTCACGTAAGAACTATCCTAAATAGTTTCTATAGCGATTTGGAACATTTTTAAAAAAAATATTTTTTTACGTTTTTTACCCACTTTTAGACACTTTTGATGAATGTTTCTATTATATTTAGTAATCTCGTTCACGTAAGAACTATCCTAAATAGTTTTTACAGCGATTTGGAACATTTTGAAAAAAAAATATTTTTTCACGTTTTTCACCAACTTTTAGACACTTTTGATGAATGTTTCTATTATATTTAGTAATCGCGTTCACGTAAGAACTATCCTAAATAGTTTTTACAGCGATTTGGAACATTTTGAAAAAAAATATTTTTTCACGTTTTTTACCCATTTTTAGACACTTTTGATGAATGTTTCTATTATATTTAGTAATCGCGTTCACGTAAGAACTATCCTAAATAGTTTCTATAGCGATTTGGAACATTTTGAAAAAAAATATTTTTTTACGTTTTTCACCCACTTTCAGACACTTTTGATGAATGTTTCTATTATATTTAGTAATCGAGTTCACGTAAGAACTATCCTAAATAGTTTTTACAGCGATTTGGAACATTTTGAAAAAAAATATTTTTTCACGTTTTTTACCCACTTTTAGACACTTTTGATGAATGTTTCTATTATATTTAGTAATCTCGTTCACGTAAGAACTATCCTAAATAGTTTTTACAGCGATTTGGAACCTTTTGAAAAAAAATATTTTTTCACGTTTTTCACCAACTTTTAGACACTTTTGATGAATGTTTCTATTATATTTAGTAATCGCGTTCACGTAAGAACTATCCTAAATAGTTTTTACAGCGATTTGGAACATTTTGAAAAAAAATATTTTTTAACGTTTTTCACCCACTTTCAGACACTTTTGATGAATGTTTCTATTATATTTAGTAATCGCGTTCACGTAAGAACTATCCTAAATAGTTTCTATAGCGATTTGGAACATTTTTAAAAAAAAATATTTTTTACGTTTTTTACCCACTTTTAGACACTTTTGATGAATGTTTCTATTATATTTAGTAATCTCGTTCACGTAAGAACTATCCTAAATAGTTTTTACAGCGATTTGGAACATTTTGAAAAAAATATTTTTTCACGTTTTTCACCAACTTTTAGACACTTTTGATGAATGTTTCTATTATATTTAGTAATCGCGTTCACGTAAGAACTATCCTAAATAGTTTTTACAGCGATTTGGAACATTTTTAAAAAAAATATTTTTTTACGTTTTTCACCCACTTTCAGACACTTTTGATGAATGTTTCTATTATATTTAGTAATCTCGTTCATGTAAGAACTATCCTAAATAGTTTCTATAGCGATTTGGAACATTTTGAAAAAAAATATTTTTTTACGTTTTTCACCCACTTTTAGACACTTTTGATGAATGTTTCTATAATATTTAGTAATCGCGTTCACGTAAGAACTATCCTAAATAGTTTCTATAGCGATTTGGAATATTTTGAAAAAAAATATTTTTTCACGTTTTTCACCCACTTTCAGACACTTTTGATGAATGTTTCTATTATATTTAGTAATCGCGTTCACGTAAGAACTATCCTAAATAGTTTTTACAGCGATTTGGAATATTTTGAAAAAAAATATTTTTTCACGTTTTTCACCCACTTTCAGACACTTTTGATGAATGTTTCTATTATATTTAGTAATCTCGTTCACGTAAGAACTATCCTAAATAGTTTTTACAGCGATTTGGAACATTTTGAAAAAAAATATTTTTTTACGTTTTTCACCCACTTTCAGACACTTTTGATGAATGTTTCTATTATATTTAGTAATCGAGTTCACGTAAGAACTATCCTAAATAGTTTTTACAGCGATTTGGAACATTTTGAAAAAAAATAATTTTTTACGTTTTTCACCCACTTTCAGACACTTTTGATGAATGTTTCTATTATATTTAGTAATCGCGTTCACGTAAGAACTACCCTAAATAGTTTCTATAGCGATTTGGAACATTTTTAAAAAAAATATTTTTTTACGTTTTTTACCCACTTTTAGACACTTTTGATGAATGTTTCTATTATATTTAGTAATCTCGTTCACGTAAGAACTATCCTAAATAGTTTTTACAGCGATTTGGAACATTTTGAAAAAAAATATTTTTTCACGTTTTTTACCCACTTTTAGACACTTTTGATGAATGTTTCTATTATATTTAGTAATCTCGTTCACGTAAGAACTATCCTAAATGGTTTTTACAGCGATTTGGAACATTTTGAAAAAAAATATTTTTTCACGTTTTTCACCAACTTTTAGACACTTTTGATGAATGTTTCTATTATATTTAGTAATCGCGTTCACGTAAGAACTATCCTAAATAGTTTCTATAGCGATTTGGAACATTTTTAAAAAAAATATTTTTTTACGTTTTTTACCCACTTTTAGACACTTTTGATGAATGTTTCTATTATATTTAGTAATCTCGTTCACGTAAGAACTATCCTAAATAGTTTTTACAGCGATTTGGAACATTTTGAAAAAAAATATTTTTTCACGTTTTTCACCAACTTTTAGACACTTTTGATGAATGTTTCTATTATATTTAGTAATCGCGTTCACGTAAGAACTATCCTAAATAGTTTTTACAGCGATTTGGAACATTTTGAAAAAAAATATTTTTTAACGTTTTTCACCCACTTTCAGACACTTTTGATGAATGTTTCTATTATATTTAGTAATCGCGTTCACGTAAGAACTATCCTAAATAGTTTTTACAGCGATTTGGAACATTTTGAAAAAAAATATTTTTTCACGTTTTTCACCAACTTTTAGACACTTTTGATGAATGTTTCTATTATATTTAGTAATCGCGTTCACGTAAGAACTATCTTAAATAGTTTCTATAGCGATGTGGAACATTTTTAAAAAAAATATTTTTTTACGTTTTTTACCCACTTTTAGACACTTTTGATGAATGTTTCTATTATATTTAGTAATCGCGTTCACGTAAGAACTATCCTAAATAGTTTCTATAGCGATTTGGAACATTTTGAAAAAAAATAATTTTTTACGTTTTTCACCCACTTTCAGACACTTTTGATGAATGTTTCTATTATATTTAGTAATCGCGTTCACGTAAGAACTATCCTAAATAGTTTCTATAGCGATTTGGAACATTTTGAAAAAAAATATTTTTTTACGTTTTTTACCCACTTTTAGACACTTTTGATGAATGTTTCTATTATATTTAGTAATCGCGTTCACGTAAGAACTATCCTAAATAGTTTTTACAGCGATTTGGAACATTTTGAAAAAAAATATTTTTTAACGTTTTTCAACCACTTTCAGACACTTTTGATGAATGTTTCTATTATATTTAGTAATCGCGTTCACGTAAGAACTATCCTAAATAGTTTTTACAGCGATTTGGAACATTTTGAAAAAAAATATTTTTTCACGTTTTTCACCAACTTTTAGACACTTTTGATGAATGTTTCTATTATATTTAGTAATCGCGTTCACGTAAGAAAAAAAATATTTTTTCACGTTTTTTACCCATTTTTAGACACTTTTGATGAATGTTTCTATTATATTTAGTAATCGCGTTCACGTAAGAACTATCCTAAATAGTTTCTATAGCGATTTGGAACATTTTTAAAAAAAATATTTTTTTACGTTTTTTACCCACTTTTAGACACTTTTGATGAATGTTTCTATTATATTTAGTAATCTCGTTCACGTAAGAACTATCCTAAACAGTTTTTACAGCGATTTGGAACATTTTTAAAAAAAATATTTTTTTACGTTTTTCACCCACTTTCAGACACTTTTGATGTTTCTATTATATTTAGTAATCTCGTTCATGTAATATCCTAAATAGTTTCTATAGCGATTTGGAACATTTTGAAAAAAAATATTTTTTTACGTTTTTCACCCACTTTTAGACACTTTTGATGAATGTTTCTATAATATTTAGTAATCGCGTTCACGTAAGAACTATCCTAAATAGTTTCTATAGCGATTTGGAATATTTTGAAAAAAAATATTTTTTCACGTTTTTCACCCACTTTCAGACACTTTTGATGAATGTTTCTATTATATTTAGTAATCGCGTTCACGTAAGAACTATCCTAAATAGTTTTTACAGCGATTTGGAATATTTTGAAAAAAAATATTTTTTCACGTTTTTCACCCACTTTCAGACACTTTTGATGAATGTTTCTATTATATTTAGTAATCTCGTTCACGTAAGAACTATCCTAAATAGTTTTTACAGCGATTTGGAACATTTTGAAAAAAAATATTTTTTTACGTTTTTCACCCACTTTCAGACACTTTTGATGAATGTTTCTATTATATTTAGTAATCGAGTTCACGTAAGAACTATCCTAAATAGTTTTTACAGCGATTTGGAACATTTTGAAAAAAAATAATTTTTTACGTTTTTCACCCACTTTCAGACACTTTTGATGAATGTTTCTATTATATTTAGTAATCGCGTTCACGTAAGAACTACTCTAAATAGTTTCTATAGCGATTTGGAACATTTTTAAAAAAAATATTTTTTTACGTTTTTTACCCACTTTTAGACACTTTTGATGAATGTTTCTATTATATTTAGTAATCTCGTTCACGTAAGAACTATCCTAAATAGTTTTTACAGCGATTTGGAACATTTTGAAAAAAAATATTTTTTCACGTTTTTTACCCACTTTTAGACACTTTTGATGAATGTTTCTATTATATTTAGTAATCTCGTTCACGTAAGAACTATCCTAAATGGTTTTTACAGCGATTTGGAACATTTTGAAAAAAAATATTTTTTCACGTTTTTCACCAACTTTTAGACACTTTTGATGAATGTTTCTATTATATTTAGTAATCGCGTTCACGTAAGAACTATCCTAAATAGTTTCTATAGCGATTTGGAACATTTTTAAAAAAAATATTTTTTTACGTTTTTTACCCACTTTTAGACACTTTTGATGAATGTTTCTATTATATTTAGTAATCTCGTTCACGTAAGAACTATCCTAAATAGTTTTTACAGCGATTTGGAACATTTTGAAAAAAAATATTTTTTCACGTTTTTCACCAACTTTTAGACACTTTTGATGAATGTTTCTATTATATTTAGTAATCGCGTTCACGTAAGAACTATCCTAAATAGTTTTTACAGCGATTTGGAACATTTTGAAAAAAAATATTTTTTAACGTTTTTCACCCACTTTCAGACACTTTTGATGAATGTTTCTATTATATTTAGTAATCGCGTTCACGTAAGAACTATCCTAAATAGTTTTTACAGCGATTTGGAACATTTTGAAAAAAAATATTTTTTCACGTTTTTCACCAACTTTTAGACACTTTTGATGAATGTTTCTATTATATTTAGTAATCGCGTTCACGTAAGAACTATCTTAAATAGTTTCTATAGCGATGTGGAACATTTTTAAAAAAAATATTTTTTTACGTTTTTTACCCACTTTTAGACACTTTTGATGAATGTTTCTATTATATTTAGTAATCGCGTTCACGTAAGAACTATCCTAAATAGTTTCTATAGCGATTTGGAACATTTTGAAAAAAAATAATTTTTTACGTTTTTCACCCACTTTCAGACACTTTTGATGAATGTTTCTATTATATTTAGTAATCGCGTTCACGTAAGAACTATCCTAAATAGTTTCTATAGCGATTTGGAACATTTTGAAAAAAAATATTTTTTTACGTTTTTTACCCACTTTTAGACACTTTTGATGAATGTTTCTATTATATTTAGTAATCGCGTTCACGTAAGAACTATCCTAAATAGTTTTTACAGCGATTTGGAACATTTTGAAAAAAAATATTTTTTAACGTTTTTCAACCACTTTCAGACACTTTTGATGAATGTTTCTATTATATTTAGTAATCGCGTTCACGTAAGAACTATCCTAAATAGTTTTTACAGCGATTTGGAACATTTTGAAAAAAAATATTTTTTCACGTTTTTCACCAACTTTTAGACACTTTTGATGAATGTTTGTATTATATTTAGTAATCGCGTTCACGTAAGAAAAAAAATATTTTTTCACGTTTTTTACCCATTTTTAGACACTTTTGATGAATGTTTCTATTATATTTAGTAATCGCGTTCACGTAAGAACTATCCTAAATAGTTTCTATAGCGATTTGGAACATTTTTAAAAAAAATATTTTTTTACGTTTTTTACCCACTTTTAGACACTTTTGATGAATGTTTCTATTATATTTAGTAATCTCGTTCACGTAAGAACTATCCTAAACAGTTTTTACAGCGATTTGGAACATTTTGAAAAAAAATATTTTTTCACGTTTTTTTCCCACTTTTAGACACTTTTGATGAATGTTTCTATTATATTTAGTAATCGCGTTCACGTAAGAACTATCCTAAATAGTTTCTATAGCGATTTGGAACATTTTTAAAAAAAATATTTTTTTACGTTTTTTACCCACTTTTAGACACTTTTGATGAATGTTTCTATTATATTTAGTAATCTCGTTCACGTAAGAACTATCCTAAATAGTTTCTATAGCGATTTGGAACATTTTTAAAAAAAATATTTTTTTACGTTTTTTACCCACTTTTAGACACTTTTGATGAATGTTTCTATTATATTTAGTAATCTCGTTCACGTAAGAACTATCCTAAACAGTTTTTACAGCGATTTGGAACATTTTGAAAAAAAATATTTTTTCACGTTTTTTTCCCACTTTTAGACACTTTTGATGAATGTTTCTATTATATTTAGTAATCGCGTTCACGTAAGAACTATCCTAAATAGTTTCTATAGCGATTTGGAACATTTTTAAAAAAAATATTTTTTTACGTTTTTTACCCACTTTTAGACACTTTTGATGAATGTTTCTATTATATTTAGTAATCGCGTTCACGTAAGAACTATCCTAAATAGTTTTTACAGCGATTTGGAACATTTTGAAAAAAAATATTTTTTCACGTTTTTCACCAACTTTTAGACACTTTTGATGAATGTTTCTATTATATTTAGTAATCGCGTTCACGTAAGAACTATCCTAAATAGTTTTTACAGCGATTTGGAACATTTTGAAAAAAAATATTTTTTCACGTTTTTTACCCATTTTTAGACACTTTTGATGAATGTTTCTATTATATTTAGTAATCGCGTTCACGTAAGAACTATCCTAAATAGTTTCTATAGCGATTTGGAACATTTTTAAAAAAAATATTTTTTTACGTTTTTTACCCACTTTTAGACACTTTTGATGAATGTTTCTATTATATTTAGTAATCTCGTTCACGTAAGAACTATCCTAAACAGTTTTTACAGCGATTTGGAACATTTTGAAAAAAAATATTTTTTCACGTTTTTTTCCCACTTTTAGACACTTTTGATGAATGTTTCTATTATATTTAGTAATCGCGTTCACGTAAGAACTATCCTAAATAGTTTCTATAGCGATTTGGAACATTTTTAAAAAAAATATTTTTTTACGTTTTTTACCCACTTTTAGACACTTTTGATGAATGTTTCTATTATATTTAGTAATCTCGTTCACGTAAGAACTATCCTAAATAGTTTTTACAGCGATTTGGAACATTTTGAAAAAAAAATATTTTTTCACGTTTTTCACCAACTTTTAGACACTTTTGATGAATGTTTCTATTATATTTAGTAATCGCGTTCACGTAAGAACTATCCTAAATAGTTTTTACAGCGATTTGGAACATTTTGAAAAAAAATATTTTTTCACGTTTTTTACCCATTTTTAGACACTTTTGATGAATGTTTCTATTATATTTAGTAATCGCGTTCACGTAAGAACTATCCTAAATAGTTTCTATAGCGATTTGGAACATTTTGAAAAAAAATATTTTTTTACGTTTTTCACCCACTTTCAGACACTTTTGATGAATGTTTCTATTATATTTAGTAATCGAGTTCACGTAAGAACTATCCTAAATAGTTTTTACAGCGATTTGGAACATTTTGAAAAAAAATATTTTTTCACGTTTTTTACCCACTTTTAGACACTTTTGATGAATGTTTCTATTATATTTAGTAATCTCGTTCACGTAAGAACTATCCTAAATAGTTTTTACAGCGATTTGGAACCTTTTGAAAAAAAATATTTTTTCACGTTTTTCACCAACTTTTAGACACTTTTGATGAATGTTTCTATTATATTTAGTAATCGCGTTCACGTAAGAACTATCCTAAATAGTTTCTATAGCGATTTGG
Source organism: Cheilosia variabilis (assembly GCA_951230905.1). Classification (NCBI taxonomy): domain Eukaryota; kingdom Metazoa; phylum Arthropoda; class Insecta; order Diptera; family Syrphidae; genus Cheilosia; species Cheilosia variabilis. The sequence continues at coordinate 19,559,943 of OX579679.1, read as the reverse complement.
AACATTTTTAAAAAAAAATATTTTTTACGTTTTTTACCCACTTTTAGACACTTTTGATGAATGTTTCTATTATATTTAGTAATCTCGTTCACGTAAGAACTATCCTAAATAGTTTTTACAGCGATTTGGAACATTTTGAAAAAAATATTTTTTCACGTTTTTCACCAACTTTTAGACACTTTTGATGAATGTTTCTATTATATTTAGTAATCGCGTTCACGTAAGAACTATCCTAAATAGTTTTTACAGCGATTTGGAACATTTTTAAAAAAAATATTTTTTTACGTTTTTCACCCACTTTCAGACACTTTTGATGAATGTTTCTATTATATTTAGTAATCTCGTTCATGTAAGAACTATCCTAAATAGTTTCTATAGCGATTTGGAACATTTTGAAAAAAAATATTTTTTTACGTTTTTCACCCACTTTTAGACACTTTTGATGAATGTTTCTATAATATTTAGTAATCGCGTTCACGTAAGAACTATCCTAAATAGTTTCTATAGCGATTTGGAATATTTTGAAAAAAAATATTTTTTCACGTTTTTCACCCACTTTCAGACACTTTTGATGAATGTTTCTATTATATTTAGTAATCGCGTTCACGTAAGAACTATCCTAAATAGTTTTTACAGCGATTTGGAATATTTTGAAAAAAAATATTTTTTCACGTTTTTCACCCACTTTCAGACACTTTTGATGAATGTTTCTATTATATTTAGTAATCTCGTTCACGTAAGAACTATCCTAAATAGTTTTTACAGCGATTTGGAACATTTTGAAAAAAAATATTTTTTTACGTTTTTCACCCACTTTCAGACACTTTTGATGAATGTTTCTATTATATTTAGTAATCGAGTTCACGTAAGAACTATCCTAAATAGTTTTTACAGCGATTTGGAACATTTTGAAAAAAAATAATTTTTTACGTTTTTCACCCACTTTCAGACACTTTTGATGAATGTTTCTATTATATTTAGTAATCGCGTTCACGTAAGAACTACCCTAAATAGTTTCTATAGCGATTTGGAACATTTTTAAAAAAAATATTTTTTTACGTTTTTTACCCACTTTTAGACACTTTTGATGAATGTTTCTATTATATTTAGTAATCTCGTTCACGTAAGAACTATCCTAAATAGTTTTTACAGCGATTTGGAACATTTTGAAAAAAAATATTTTTTCACGTTTTTTACCCACTTTTAGACACTTTTGATGAATGTTTCTATTATATTTAGTAATCTCGTTCACGTAAGAACTATCCTAAATAGTTTTTACAGCGATTTGGAACATTTTGAAAAAAAATATTTTTTCACGTTTTTCACCAACTTTTAGACACTTTTGATGAATGTTTCTATTATATTTAGTAATCGCGTTCACGTAAGAACTATCCTAAATAGTTTCTATAGCGATTTGGAACATTTTTAAAAAAAATATTTTTTTACGTTTTTTACCCACTTTTAGACACTTTTGATGAATGTTTCTATTATATTTAGTAATCTCGTTCACGTAAGAACTATCCTAAATAGTTTTTACAGCGATTTGGAACATTTTGAAAAAAAATATTTTTTCACGTTTTTCACCAACTTTTAGACACTTTTGATGAATGTTTCTATTATATTTAGTAATCGCGTTCACGTAAGAACTATCCTAAATAGTTTTTACAGCGATTTGGAACATTTTGAAAAAAAATATTTTTTAACGTTTTTCACCCACTTTCAGACACTTTTGATGAATGTTTCTATTATATTTAGTAATCGCGTTCACGTAAGAACTATCCTAAATAGTTTTTACAGCGATTTGGAACATTTTGAAAAAAAATATTTTTTCACGTTTTTCACCAACTTTTAGACACTTTTGATGAATGTTTCTATTATATTTAGTAATCGCGTTCACGTAAGAACTATCTTAAATAGTTTCTATAGCGATGTGGAACATTTTTAAAAAAAATATTTTTTTACGTTTTTTACCCACTTTTAGACACTTTTGATGAATGTTTCTATTATATTTAGTAATCGCGTTCACGTAAGAACTATCCTAAATAGTTTCTATAGCGATTTGGAACATTTTGAAAAAAAATAATTTTTTACGTTTTTCACCCACTTTCAGACACTTTTGATGAATGTTTCTATTATATTTAGTAATCGCGTTCACGTAAGAACTATCCTAAATAGTTTCTATAGCGATTTGGAACATTTTGAAAAAAAATATTTTTTTACGTTTTTTACCCACTTTTAGACACTTTTGATGAATGTTTCTATTATATTTAGTAATCGCGTTCACGTAAGAACTATCCTAAATAGTTTTTACAGCGATTTGGAACATTTTGAAAAAAAATATTTTTTAACGTTTTTCAACCACTTTCAGACACTTTTGATGAATGTTTCTATTATATTTAGTAATCGCGTTCACGTAAGAACTATCCTAAATAGTTTTTACAGCGATTTGGAACATTTTGAAAAAAAATATTTTTTCACGTTTTTCACCAACTTTTAGACACTTTTGATGAATGTTTCTATTATATTTAGTAATCGCGTTCACGTAAGAACTATCCTAAATAGTTTTTACAGCGATTTGGAACATTTTGAAAAAAAATATTTTTTCACGTTTTTTACCCATTTTTAGACACTTTTGATGAATGTTTCTATTATATTTAGTAATCGCGTTCACGTAAGAACTATCCTAAATAGTTTCTATAGCGATTTGGAACATTTTTAAAAAAAATATTTTTTCACGTTTTTCACCAACTTTTAGACACTTTTGATGAATGTTTCTATTATATTTAGTAATCGCGTTCACGTAAGAACTATCCTAAATAGTTTTTACAGCGATTTGGAACATTTTGAAAAAAAATATTTTTTAACGTTTTTCACCCACTTTCAGACACTTTTGATGAATGTTTCTATTATATTTAGTAATCGCGTTCACGTAAGAACTATCCTAAATAGTTTCTATAGCGATTTGGAACATTTTGAAAAAAAATATTTTTTTACGTTTTTTACCCACTTTTAGACACTTTTGATGAATGTTTCTATTATATTTAGTAATCGCGTTCACGTAAGAACTATCCTAAATAGTTTTTACAGCGATTTGGAACATTTTGAAAAAAAATATTTTTTAACGTTTTTCAACCACTTTCAGACACTTTTGATGAATGTTTCTATTATATTTAGTAATCGCGTTCACGTAAGAACTATCCTAAATAGTTTTTACAGCGATTTGGAACATTTTGAAAAAAAATATTTTTTCACGTTTTTCACCAACTTTTAGACACTTTTGATGAATGTTTCTATTATATTTAGTAATCGCGTTCACGTAAGAACTATCCTAAATAGTTTTTACAGCGATTTGGAACATTTTGAAAAAAAATATTTTTTCACGTTTTTTACCCACTTTTAGACACTTTTGATGAATGTTTCTATTATATTTAGTAATCTCGTTCACGTAAGAACTATCCTAAATAGTTTTTACAGCGATTTGGAACCTTTTGAAAAAAAATATTTTTTCACGTTTTTCACCAACTTTTAGACACTTTTGATGAATGTTTCTATTATATTTAGTAATCGCGTTCACGTAAGAACTATCCTAAATAGTTTTTACAGCGATTTGGAACATTTTGAAAAAAAATATTTTTTAACGTTTTTCACCCACTTTCAGACACTTTTGATGAATGTTTCTATTATATTTAGTAATCGCGTTCACGTAAGAACTATCCTAAATAGTTTCTATAGCGATTTGGAACATTTTTAAAAAAAAATATTTTTTACGTTTTTTACCCACTTTTAGACACTTTTGATGAATGTTTCTATTATATTTAGTAATCTCGTTCACGTAAGAACTATCCTAAATAGTTTTTACAGCGATTTGGAACATTTTGAAAAAAATATATTTTCACGTTTTTCACCAACTTTTAGACACTTTTGATGAATGTTTCTATTATATTTAGTAATCGCGTTCACGTAAGAACTATCCTAAATAGTTTTTACAGCGATTTGGAACATTTTTAAAAAAAATATTTTTTTACGTTTTTCACCCACTTTCAGACACTTTTGATGAATGTTTCTATTATATTTAGTAATCTCGTTCATGTAAGAACTATCCTAAATAGTTTCTATAGCGATTTGGAACATTTTGAAAAAAAATATTTTTTTACGTTTTTCACCCACTTTTAGACACTTTTGATGAATGTTTCTATAATATTTAGTAATCGCGTTCACGTAAGAACTATCCTAAATAGTTTCTATAGCGATTTGGAATATTTTGAAAAAAAATATTTTTTCACGTTTTTCACCCACTTTCAGACACTTTTGATGAATGTTTCTATTATATTTAGTAATCGCGTTCACGTAAGAACTATCCTAAATAGTTTTTACAGCGATTTGGAATATTTTGAAAAAAATATTTTTTCACGTTTTTCACCCACTTTCAGACACTTTTGATGAATGTTTCTATTATATTTAGTAATCTCGTTCACGTAAGAACTATCCTAAATAGTTTTTACAGCGATTTGGAACATTTTGAAAAAAAATATTTTTTTACGTTTTTCACCCACTTTCAGACACTTTTGATGAATGTTTCTATTATATTTAGTAATCGAGTTCACGTAAGAACTATCCTAAATAGTTTTTACAGCGATTTGGAACATTTTGAAAAAAAATAATTTTTTACGTTTTTCACCCACTTTCAGACACTTTTGATGAATGTTTCTATTATATTTAGTAATCGCGTTCACGTAAGAACTACCCTAAATAGTTTCTATAGCGATTTGGAACATTTTTAAAAAAAATATTTTTTTACGTTTTTTACCCACTTTTAGACACTTTTGATGAATGTTTCTATTATATTTAGTAATCTCGTTCACGTAAGAACTATCCTAAATAGTTTTTACAGCGATTTGGAACATTTTGAAAAAAAATATTTTTTCACGTTTTTTACCCACTTTTAGACACTTTTGATGAATGTTTCTATTATATTTAGTAATCTCGTTCACGTAAGAACTATCCTAAATAGTTTTTACAGCGATTTGGAACATTTTGAAAAAAAATATTTTTTCACGTTTTTCACCAACTTTTAGACACTTTTGATGAATGTTTCTATTATATTTAGTAATCGCGTTCACGTAAGAACTATCCTAAATAGTTTCTATAGCGATTTGGAACATTTTTAAAAAAAATATTTTTTTACGTTTTTTACCCACTTTTAGACACTTTTGATGAATGTTTCTATTATATTTAGTAATCTCGTTCACGTAAGAACTATCCTAAATAGTTTTTACAGCGATTTGGAACATTTTGAAAAAAAATATTTTTTCACGTTTTTCACCAACTTTTAGACACTTTTGATGAATGTTTCTATTATATTTAGTAATCGCGTTCACGTAAGAACTATCCTAAATAGTTTTTACAGCGATTTGGAACATTTTGAAAAAAAATATTTTTTAACGTTTTTCACCCACTTTCAGACACTTTTGATGAATGTTTCTATTATATTTAGTAATCGCGTTCACGTAAGAACTATCCTAAATAGTTTCTATAGCGATTTGGAACATTTTGAAAAAAAATATTTTTTTACGTTTTTTACCCACTTTTAGACACTTTTGATGAATGTTTCTATTATATTTAGTAATCGCGTTCACGTAAGAACTATCCTAAATAGTTTTTACAGCGATTTGGAACATTTTTAAAAAAAATATTTTTTTACGTTTTTCACCCACTTTCAGACACTTTTGATGAATGTTTCTATTATATTTAGTAATCTCGTTCATGTAAGAACTATCCTAAATAGTTTCTATAGCGATTTGGAACATTTTGAAAAAAAATATTTTTTTACGTTTTTCACCCACTTTTAGACACTTTTGATGAATGTTTCTATAATATTTAGTAATCGCGTTCACGTAAGAACTATCCTAAATAGTTTCTATAGCGATTTGGAATATTTTGAAAAAAAATATTTTTTCACGTTTTTCACCCACTTTCAGACACTTTTGATGAATGTTTCTATTATATTTAGTAATCGCGTTCACGTAAGAACTATCCTAAATAGTTTTTACAGCGATTTGGAATATTTTGAAAAAAAATATTTTTTCACGTTTTTCACCCACTTTCAGACACTTTTGATGAATGTTTCTATTATATTTAGTAATCTCGTTCACGTAAGAACTATCCTAAATAGTTTTTACAGCGATTTGGAACATTTTGAAAAAAAATATTTTTTTACGTTTTTCACCCACTTTCAGACACTTTTGATGAATGTTTCTATTATATTTAGTAATCGAGTTCACGTAAGAACTATCCTAAATAGTTTTTACAGCGATTTGGAACATTTTGAAAAAAAATAATTTTTTACGTTTTTCACCCACTTTCAGACACTTTTGATGAATGTTTCTATTATATTTAGTAATCGCGTTCACGTAAGAACTACCCTAAATAGTTTCTATAGCGATTTGGAACATTTTTAAAAAAAATATTTTTTTACGTTTTTTACCCACTTTTAGACACTTTTGATGAATGTTTCTATTATATTTAGTAATCTCGTTCACGTAAGAACTATCCTAAATAGTTTTTACAGCGATTTGGAACATTTTGAAAAAAAATATTTTTTCACGTTTTTTACCCACTTTTAGACACTTTTGATGAATGTTTCTATTATATTTAGTAATCTCGTTCACGTAAGAACTATCCTAAATAGTTTTTACAGCGATTTGGAACATTTTGAAAAAAAATATTTTTTCACGTTTTTCACCAACTTTTAGACACTTTTGATGAATGTTTCTATTATATTTAGTAATCGCGTTCACGTAAGAACTATCCTAAATAGTTTCTATAGCGATTTGGAACATTTTTAAAAAAAATATTTTTTTACGTTTTTTACCCACTTTTAGACACTTTTGATGAATGTTTCTATTATATTTAGTAATCTCGTTCACGTAAGAACTATCCTAAATAGTTTTTACAGCGATTTGGAACATTTTGAAAAAAAATATTTTTTCACGTTTTTCACCAACTTTTAGACACTTTTGATGAATGTTTCTATTATATTTAGTAATCGCGTTCACGTAAGAACTATCCTAAATAGTTTTTACAGCGATTTGGAACATTTTGAAAAAAAATATTTTTTAACGTTTTTCACCCACTTTCAGACACTTTTGATGAATGTTTCTATTATATTTAGTAATCGCGTTCACGTAAGAACTATCCTAAATAGTTTTTACAGCGATTTGGAACATTTTGAAAAAAAATATTTTTTCACGTTTTTCACCAACTTTTAGACACTTTTGATGAATGTTTCTATTATATTTAGTAATCGCGTTCACGTAAGAACTATCTTAAATAGTTTCTATAGCGATGTGGAACATTTTTAAAAAAAATATTTTTTTACGTTTTTTACCCACTTTTAGACACTTTTGATGAATGTTTCTATTATATTTAGTAATCGCGTTCACGTAAGAACTATCCTAAATAGTTTCTATAGCGATTTGGAACATTTTGAAAAAAAATAATTTTTTACGTTTTTCACCCACTTTCAGACACTTTTGATGAATGTTTCTATTATATTTAGTAATCGCGTTCACGTAAGAACTATCCTAAATAGTTTCTATAGCGATTTGGAACATTTTGAAAAAAAATATTTTTTTACGTTTTTTACCCACTTTTAGACACTTTTGATGAATGTTTCTATTATATTTAGTAATCGCGTTCACGTAAGAACTATCCTAAATAGTTTTTACAGCGATTTGGAACATTTTGAAAAAAAATATTTTTTAACGTTTTTCAACCACTTTCAGACACTTTTGATGAATGTTTCTATTATATTTAGTAATCGCGTTCACGTAAGAACTATCCTAAATAGTTTTTACAGCGATTTGGAACATTTTGAAAAAAAATATTTTTTCACGTTTTTCACCAACTTTTAGACACTTTTGATGAATGTTTCTATTATATTTAGTAATCGCGTTCACGTAAGAACTATCCTAAATAGTTTTTACAGCGATTTGGAACATTTTGAAAAAAAATATTTTTTCACGTTTTTTACCCATTTTTAGACACTTTTGATGAATGTTTCTATTATATTTAGTAATCGCGTTCACGTAAGAACTATCCTAAATAGTTTCTATAGCGATTTGGAACATTTTTAAAAAAAATATTTTTTCACGTTTTTCACCAACTTTTAGACACTTTTGATGAATGTTTCTATTATATTTAGTAATCGCGTTCACGTAAGAACTATCCTAAATAGTTTTTACAGCGATTTGGAACATTTTGAAAAAAAATATTTTTTAACGTTTTTCACCCACTTTCAGACACTTTTGATGAATGTTTCTATTATATTTAGTAATCGCGTTCACGTAAGAACTATCCTAAATAGTTTCTATAGCGATTTGGAACATTTTGAAAAAAAATATTTTTTTACGTTTTTTACCCACTTTTAGACACTTTTGATGAATGTTTCTATTATATTTAGTAATCGCGTTCACGTAAGAACTATCCTAAATAGTTTTTACAGCGATTTGGAACATTTTGAAAAAAAATATTTTTTAACGTTTTTCAACCACTTTCAGACACTTTTGATGAATGTTTCTATTATATTTAGTAATCGCGTTCACGTAAGAACTATCCTAAATAGTTTTTACAGCGATTTGGAACATTTTGAAAAAAAATATTTTTTCACGTTTTTCACCAACTTTTAGACACTTTTGATGAATGTTTCTATTATATTTAGTAATCGCGTTCACGTAAGAACTATCCTAAATAGTTTTTACAGCGATTTGGAACATTTTGAAAAAAAATATTTTTTCACGTTTTTTACCCACTTTTAGACACTTTTGATGAATGTTTCTATTATATTTAGTAATCTCGTTCACGTAAGAACTATCCTAAATAGTTTTTACAGCGATTTGGAACCTTTTGAAAAAAAATATTTTTTCACGTTTTTCACCAACTTTTAGACACTTTTGATGAATGTTTCTATTATATTTAGTAATCGCGTTCACGTAAGAACTATCCTAAATAGTTTTTACAGCGATTTGGAACATTTTGAAAAAAAATATTTTTTAACGTTTTTCACCCACTTTCAGACACTTTTGATGAATGTTTCTATTATATTTAGTAATCGCGTTCACGTAAGAACTATCCTAAATAGTTTCTATAGCGATTTGGAACATTTTTAAAAAAAAATATTTTTTACGTTTTTTACCCACTTTTAGACACTTTTGATGAATGTTTCTATTATATTTAGTAATCTCGTTCACGTAAGAACTATCCTAAATAGTTTTTACAGCGATTTGGAACATTTTGAAAAAAATATTTTTTCACGTTTTTCACCAACTTTTAGACACTTTTGATGAATGTTTCTATTATATTTAGTAATCGCGTTCACGTAAGAACTATCCTAAATAGTTTTTACAGCGATTTGGAACATTTTTAAAAAAAATATTTTTTTACGTTTTTCACCCACTTTCAGACACTTTTGATGAATGTTTCTATTATATTTAGTAATCTCGTTCATGTAAGAACTATCCTAAATAGTTTCTATAGCGATTTGGAACATTTTGAAAAAAAATATTTTTTTACGTTTTTCACCCACTTTTAGACACTTTTGATGAATGTTTCTATAATATTTAGTAATCGCGTTCACGTAAGAACTATCCTAAATAGTTTCTATAGCGATTTGGAATATTTTGAAAAAAAATATTTTTTCACGTTTTTCACCCACTTTCAGACACTTTTGATGAATGTTTCTATTATATTTAGTAATCGCGTTCACGTAAGAACTATCCTAAATAGTTTTTACAGCGATTTGGAATATTTTGAAAAAAAATATTTTTTCACGTTTTTCACCCACTTTCAGACACTTTTGATGAATGTTTCTATTATATTTAGTAATCTCGTTCACGTAAGAACTATCCTAAATAGTTTTTACAGCGATTTGGAACATTTTGAAAAAAAATATTTTTTTACGTTTTTCACCCACTTTCAGACACTTTTGATGAATGTTTCTATTATATTTAGTAATCGAGTTCACGTAAGAACTATCCTAAATAGTTTTTACAGCGATTTGGAACATTTTGAAAAAAAATAATTTTTTACGTTTTTCACCCACTTTCAGACACTTTTGATGAATGTTTCTATTATATTTAGTAATCGCGTTCACGTAAGAACTACCCTAAATAGTTTCTATAGCGATTTGGAACATTTTTAAAAAAAATATTTTTTTACGTTTTTTACCCACTTTTAGACACTTTTGATGAATGTTTCTATTATATTTAGTAATCTCGTTCACGTAAGAACTATCCTAAATAGTTTTTACAGCGATTTGGAACATTTTGAAAAAAAATATTTTTTCACGTTTTTTACCCACTTTTAGACACTTTTGATGAATGTTTCTATTATATTTAGTAATCTCGTTCACGTAAGAACTATCCTAAATAGTTTTTACAGCGATTTGGAACATTTTGAAAAAAAATATTTTTTCACGTTTTTCACCAACTTTTAGACACTTTTGATGAATGTTTCTATTATATTTAGTAATCGCGTTCACGTAAGAACTATCCTAAATAGTTTCTATAGCGATTTGGAACATTTTTAAAAAAAATATTTTTTTACGTTTTTTACCCACTTTTAGACACTTTTGATGAATGTTTCTATTATATTTAGTAATCTCGTTCACGTAAGAACTATCCTAAATAGTTTTTACAGCGATTTGGAACATTTTGAAAAAAAATATTTTTTCACGTTTTTCACCAACTTTTAGACACTTTTGATGAATGTTTCTATTATATTTAGTAATCGCGTTCACGTAAGAACTATCCTAAATAGTTTTTACAGCGATTTGGAACATTTTGAAAAAAAATATTTTTTAACGTTTTTCACCCACTTTCAGACACTTTTGATGAATGTTTCTATTATATTTAGTAATCGCGTTCACGTAAGAACTATCCTAAATAGTTTTTACAGCGATTTGGAACATTTTGAAAAAAAATATTTTTTCACGTTTTTCACCAACTTTTAGACACTTTTGATGAATGTTTCTATTATATTTAGTAATCGCGTTCACGTAAGAACTATCTTAAATAGTTTCTATAGCGATGTGGAACATTTTTAAAAAAAATATTTTTTTACGTTTTTTACCCACTTTTAGACACTTTTGATGAATGTTTCTATTATATTTAGTAATCGCGTTCACGTAAGAACTATCCTAAATAGTTTCTATAGCGATTTGGAACATTTTGAAAAAAAATAATTTTTTACGTTTTTCACCCACTTTCAGACACTTTTGATGAATGTTTCTATTATATTTAGTAATCGCGTTCACGTAAGAACTATCCTAAATAGTTTCTATAGCGATTTGGAACATTTTGAAAAAAAATATTTTTTTACGTTTTTTACCCACTTTTAGACACTTTTGATGAATGTTTCTATTATATTTAGTAATCGCGTTCACGTAAGAACTATCCTAAATAGTTTTTACAGCGATTTGGAACATTTTGAAAAAAAATATTTTTTAACGTTTTTCAACCACTTTCAGACACTTTTGATGAATGTTTCTATTATATTTAGTAATCGCGTTCACGTAAGAACTATCCTAAATAGTTTTTACAGCGATTTGGAACATTTTGAAAAAAAATATTTTTTCACGTTTTTCACCAACTTTTAGACACTTTTGATGAATGTTTCTATTATATTTAGTAATCGCGTTCACGTAAGAACTATCCTAAATAGTTTTTACAGCGATTTGGAACATTTTGAAAAAAAATATTTTTTCACGTTTTTTACCCATTTTTAGACACTTTTGATGAATGTTTCTATTATATTTAGTAATCGCGTTCACGTAAGAACTATCCTAAATAGTTTCTATAGCGATTTGGAACATTTTTAAAAAAAATATTTTTTTACGTTTTTTACCCACTTTTAGACACTTTTGATGAATGTTTCTATTATATTTAGTAATCTCGTTCACGTAAGAACTATCCTAAACAGTTTTTACAGCGATTTGGAACATTTTGAAAAAAAATATTTTTTCACGTTTTTTTCCCACTTTTAGACACTTTTGATGAATGTTTCTATTATATTTAGTAATCGCGTTCACGTAAGAACTATCCTAAATAGTTTCTATAGCGATTTGGAACATTTTTAAAAAAAATATTTTTTTACGTTTTTTACCCACTTTTAGACACTTTTGATGAATGTTTCTATTATATTTAGTAATCTCGTTCACGTAAGAACTATCCTAAATAGTTTCTATAGCGATTTGGAACATTTTTAAAAAAAATATTTTTTTACGTTTTTTACCCACTTTTAGACACTTTTGATGAATGTTTCTATTATATTTAGTAATCTCGTTCACGTAAGAACTATCCTAAACAGTTTTTACAGCGATTTGGAACATTTTGAAAAAAAATATTTTTTCACGTTTTTTTCCCACTTTTAGACACTTTTGATGAATGTTTCTATTATATTTAGTAATCGCGTTCACGTAAGAACTATCCTAAATAGTTTCTATAGCGATTTGGAACATTTTTAAAAAAAATATTTTTTTACGTTTTTTACCCACTTTTAGACACTTTTGATGAATGTTTCTATTATATTTAGTAATCGCGTTCACGTAAGAACTATCCTAAATAGTTTTTACAGCGATTTGGAACATTTTGAAAAAAAATATTTTTTCACGTTTTTCACCAACTTTTAGACACTTTTGATGAATGTTTCTATTATATTTAGTAATCGCGTTCACGTAAGAACTATCCTAAATAGTTTTTACAGCGATTTGGAACATTTTGAAAAAAAATATTTTTTCACGTTTTTTACCCATTTTTAGACACTTTTGATGAATGTTTCTATTATATTTAGTAATCGCGTTCACGTAAGAACTATCCTAAATAGTTTCTATAGCGATTTGGAACATTTTTAAAAAAAATATTTTTTTACGTTTTTTACCCACTTTTAGACACTTTTGATGAATGTTTCTATTATATTTAGTAATCTCGTTCACGTAAGAACTATCCTAAACAGTTTTTACAGCGATTTGGAACATTTTGAAAAAAAATATTTTTTCACGTTTTTTTCCCACTTTTAGACACTTTTGATGAATGTTTCTATTATATTTAGTAATCGCGTTCACGTAAGAACTATCCTAAATAGTTTCTATAGCGATTTGGAACATTTTTAAAAAAAATATTTTTTTACGTTTTTTACCCACTTTTAGACACTTTTGATGAATGTTTCTATTATATTTAGTAATCTCGTTCACGTAAGAACTATCCTAAATAGTTTTTACAGCGATTTGGAACATTTTGAAAAAAAAATATTTTTTCACGTTTTTCACCAACTTTTAGACACTTTTGATGAATGTTTCTATTATATTTAGTAATCGCGTTCACGTAAGAACTATCCTAAATAGTTTTTACAGCGATTTGGAACATTTTGAAAAAAAATATTTTTTCACGTTTTTTACCCATTTTTAGACACTTTTGATGAATGTTTCTATTATATTTAGTAATCGCGTTCACGTAAGAACTATCCTAAATAGTTTCTATAGCGATTTGGAACATTTTGAAAAAAAATATTTTTTTACGTTTTTCACCCACTTTCAGACACTTTTGATGAATGTTTCTATTATATTTAGTAATCGAGTTCACGTAAGAACTATCCTAAATAGTTTTTACAGCGATTTGGAACATTTTGAAAAAAAATATTTTTTCACGTTTTTTACCCACTTTTAGACACTTTTGATGAATGTTTCTATTATATTTAGTAATCTCGTTCACGTAAGAACTATCCTAAATAGTTTTTACAGCGATTTGGAACCTTTTGAAAAAAAATATTTTTTCACGTTTTTCACCAACTTTTAGACACTTTTGATGAATGTTTCTATTATATTTAGTAATCGCGTTCACGTAAGAACTATCCTAAATAGTTTTTACAGCGATTTGGAACATTTTGAAAAAAAATATTTTTTAACGTTTTTCACCCACTTTCAGACACTTTTGATGAATGTTTCTATTATATTTAGTAATCGCGTTCACGTAAGAACTATCCTAAATAGTTTCTATAGCGATTTGGAACATTTTTAAAAAAAAATATTTTTTACGTTTTTTACCCACTTTTAGACACTTTTGATGAATGTTTCTATTATATTTAGTAATCTCGTTCACGTAAGAACTATCCTAAATAGTTTTTACAGCGATTTGGAACATTTTGAAAAAAATATTTTTTCACGTTTTTCACCAACTTTTAGACACTTTTGATGAATGTTTCTATTATATTTAGTAATCGCGTTCACGTAAGAACTATCCTAAATAGTTTTTACAGCGATTTGGAACATTTTTAAAAAAAATATTTTTTTACGTTTTTCACCCACTTTCAGACACTTTTGATGAATGTTTCTATTATATTTAGTAATCTCGTTCATGTAAGAACTATCCTAAATAGTTTCTATAGCGATTTGGAACATTTTGAAAAAAAATATTTTTTTACGTTTTTCACCCACTTTTAGACACTTTTGATGAATGTTTCTATAATATTTAGTAATCGCGTTCACGTAAGAACTATCCTAAATAGTTTCTATAGCGATTTGGAATATTTTGAAAAAAAATATTTTTTCACGTTTTTCACCCACTTTCAGACACTTTTGATGAATGTTTCTATTATATTTAGTAATCGCGTTCACGTAAGAACTATCCTAAATAGTTTTTACAGCGATTTGGAATATTTTGAAAAAAAATATTTTTTCACGTTTTTCACCCACTTTCAGACACTTTTGATGAATGTTTCTATTATATTTAGTAATCTCGTTCACGTAAGAACTATCCTAAATAGTTTTTACAGCGATTTGGAACATTTTGAAAAAAAATATTTTTTTACGTTTTTCACCCACTTTCAGACACTTTTGATGAATGTTTCTATTATATTTAGTAATCGAGTTCACGTAAGAACTATCCTAAATAGTTTTTACAGCGATTTGGAACATTTTGAAAAAAAATAATTTTTTACGTTTTTCACCCACTTTCAGACACTTTTGATGAATGTTTCTATTATATTTAGTAATCGCGTTCACGTAAGAACTACCCTAAATAGTTTCTATAGCGATTTGGAACATTTTTAAAAAAAATATTTTTTTACGTTTTTTACCCACTTTTAGACACTTTTGATGAATGTTTCTATTATATTTAGTAATCTCGTTCACGTAAGAACTATCCTAAATAGTTTTTACAGCGATTTGGAACATTTTGAAAAAAAATATTTTTTCACGTTTTTTACCCACTTTTAGACACTTTTGATGAATGTTTCTATTATATTTAGTAATCTCGTTCACGTAAGAACTATCCTAAATAGTTTTTACAGCGATTTGGAACATTTTGAAAAAAAATATTTTTTCACGTTTTTCACCAACTTTTAGACACTTTTGATGAATGTTTCTATTATATTTAGTAATCGCGTTCACGTAAGAACTATCCTAAATAGTTTCTATAGCGATTTGGAACATTTTTAAAAAAAATATTTTTTTACGTTTTTTACCCACTTTTAGACACTTTTGATGAATGTTTCTATTATATTTAGTAATCTCGTTCACGTAAGAACTATCCTAAATAGTTTTTACAGCGATTTGGAACATTTTGAAAAAAAATATTTTTTCACGTTTTTCACCAACTTTTAGACACTTTTGATGAATGTTTCTATTATATTTAGTAATCGCGTTCACGTAAGAACTATCCTAAATAGTTTTTACAGCGATTTGGAACATTTTGAAAAAAAATATTTTTTAACGTTTTTCACCCACTTTCAGACACTTTTGATGAATGTTTCTATTATATTTAGTAATCGCGTTCACGTAAGAACTATCCTAAATAGTTTTTACAGCGATTTGGAACATTTTGAAAAAAAATATTTTTTCACGTTTTTCACCAACTTTTAGACACTTTTGATGAATGTTTCTATTATATTTAGTAATCGCGTTCACGTAAAAACTATCTTAAATAGTTTCTATAGCGATGTGGAACATTTTTAAAAAAAATATTTTTTTACGTTTTTTACCCACTTTTAGACACTTTTGATGAATGTTTCTATTATATTTAGTAATCGCGTTCACGTAAGAACTATCCTAAATAGTTTCTATAGCGATTTGGAACATTTTGAAAAAAAATAATTTTTTACGTTTTTCACCCACTTTCAGACACTTTTGATGAATGTTTCTATTATATTTAGTAATCGCGTTCACGTAAGAACTATCCTAAATAGTTTCTATAGCGATTTGGAACATTTTGAAAAAAAATATTTTTTTACGTTTTTTACCCACTTTTAGACACTTTTGATGAATGTTTCTATTATATTTAGTAATCGCGTTCACGTAAGAACTATCCTAAATAGTTTTTACAGCGATTTGGAACATTTTGAAAAAAAATATTTTTTAACGTTTTTCAACCACTTTCAGACACTTTTGATGAATGTTTCTATTATATTTAGTAATCGCGTTCACGTAAGAACTATCCTAAATAGTTTTTACAGCGATTTGGAACATTTTGAAAAAAAATATTTTTTCACGTTTTTCACCAACTTTTAGACACTTTTGATGAATGTTTCTATTATATTTAGTAATCGCGTTCACGTAAGAACTATCCTAAATAGTTTTTACAGCGATTTGGAACATTTTTAAAAAAAATATTTTTTTACGTTTTTTACCCACTTTTAGACACTTTTGATGAATGTTTCTATTATATTTAGTAATCTCGTTCACGTAAGAACTATCCTAAATAGTTTTTACAGCGATTTGGAACATTTTGAAAAAAAATATTTTTTCACGTTTTTCACCAACTTTTAGACACTTTTGATGAATGTTTCTATTATATTTAGTAATCGCGTTCACGTAAGAACTATCCTAAATAGTTTTTACAGCGATTTGGAACATTTTGAAAAAAAATATTTTTTAACGTTTTTCACCCACTTTCAGACACTTTTGATGAATGTTTCTATTATATTTAGTAATCGCGTTCACGTAAGAACTATCCTAAATAGTTTCTATAGCGATTTGGAACATTTTTAAAAAAAATATTTTTTTACGTTTTTTACCCACTTTTAGACACTTTTGATGAATGTTTCTATTATATTTAGTAATCTCGTTCACGTAAGAACTATCCTAAATAGTTTTTACAGCGATTTGGAACATTTTGAAAAAATATATTTTTTCACGTTTTTCACCAACTTTTAGACACTTTTGATGAATGTTTCTATTATATTTAGTAATCGCGTTCACGTAAGAACTATCCTAAATAGTTTTTACAGCGATTTGGAACATTTTGAAAAAAAATATTTTTTAACGTTTTTCACCCACTTTCAGACACTTTTGATGAATGTTTCTATCATATTTAGTAATCGCGTTCACGTAAGAACTATCCTAAATAGTTTTTACAGCGATTTGGAACATTTTGAAAAAAAATATTTTTTCACGTTTTTCACCAACTTTTAGACACTTTTGATGAATGTTTCTATTATATTTAGTAATCGCGTTCACGTAAGAACTATCCTAAATAGCTTCTATAGCGATTTGGAACATTTTTAAAAAAAATATTTTTTTACGTTTTTTACCCACTTTTAGACACTTTTGATGAATGTTTCTATTATATTTAGTAATCGCGTTCACGTAAGAACTATCCTAAATAGTTTCTATAGCGATTTGGAACATTTTGAAAAAAAATAATTTTTTACGTTTTTCACCCACTTTCAGACACTTTTGATGAATGTTTCTATTATATTTAGTAATCGCGTTCACGTAAGAACTATCCTAAATAGTTTTTACAGCGATTTGGAACATTTTGAAAAAAAATATTTTTTCACGTTTTTCACCAACTTTTAGACACTTTTGATGAATGTTTCTATTATATTTAGTAATCGCGTTCACGTAAGAACTATCCTAAATAGTTTTTACAGCGATTTGGAACATTTTTAAAAAAAATATTTTTTTACGTTTTTTACCCACTTTTAGACACTTTTGATGAATGTTTCTATTATATTTAGTAATCTCGTTCACGTAAGAACTATCCTAAATAGTTTTTACAGCGATTTGGAACATTTTGAAAAAAAATATTTTTTCACGTTTTTCACCAACTTTTAGACACTTTTGATGAATGTTTCTATTATATTTAGTAATCGCGTTCACGTAAGAACTATCCTAAATAGTTTCTATAGCGATTTGGAACATTTTTAAAAAAAATATTTTTTTACGTTTTTTACCCACTTTTAGACACTTTTGATGAATGTTTCTATTATATTTAGTAATCGCGTTCACGTAAGAACTATCCTAAATAGTTTTTACAGCGATTTGGAACATTTTGAAAAAAAATATTTTTTTTACGTTTTTCACCCACTTTCAGACACTTTTGATGAGTGTTTCTAATATATTTAGTAATCGCGTTCACGTAAGAACTATCCTAAATAGTTTCTATAGCGATTTGGAACATTTTGAAAAAAAATAATTTTTTACGTTTTTCACCCACTTTTAGACACTTTTGATGAATGTTTCTATTATATTTAGTAATCTCGTTCACGTAAGAACTATCCTAAATAGTTTTTACAGCGGTTTGGAACCTTTTGAAAAAAAATATTTTTTCACGTTTTTCACCAACTTTTAGACACTTTTGATGAATGTTTCTATTATATTTAGTAATCGCGTTCACGTAAGAACTATCCTAAATAGTTTTTACAGCGATTTGGAACATTTTGAAAAAAAATATTTTTTAACGTTTTTCACCCACTTTCAGACACTTTTGATGAATGTTTCTATTATATTTAGTAATCGCGTTCACGTAAGAACTATCCTAAATAGTTTCTATAGCGATTTGGAACATTTTTAAAAAAAATATTTTTTTACGTTTTTTACCCACTTTTAGACACTTTTGATGAATGTTTCTATTATATTTAGTAATCTCGTTCACGTAAGAACTATCCTAAATAGTTTTTACAGCGATTTGGAACATTTTGAAAAAAAAATATTTTTTCACGTTTTTCACCAACTTTTAGACACTTTTGATGAATGTTTCTATTATATTTAGTAATCGCGTTCACGTAAGAACTATCCTAAATAGTTTTTACAGCGATTTGGAACATTTTGAAAAAAAATATTTTTTCACGTTTTTTACCCATTTTTAGACACTTTTGATGAATGTTTCTATTATATTTAGTAATCGCGTTCACGTAAGAACTATCCTAAATAGTTTCTATAGCGATTTGGAACATTTTGAAAAAAAATATTTTTTTACGTTTTTCACCCACTTTCAGACACTTTTGATGAATGTTTCTATTATATTTAGTAATCGAGTTCACGTAAGAACTATCCTAAATAGTTTTTACAGCGATTTGGAACATTTTGAAAAAAAATATTTTTTCACGTTTTTTACCCACTTTTAGACACTTTTGATGAATGTTTCTATTATATTTAGTAATCTCGTTCACGTAAGAACTATCCTAAATAGTTTTTACAGCGATTTGGAACCTTTTGAAAAAAAATATTTTTTCACGTTTTTCACCAACTTTTAGACACTTTTGATGAATGTTTCTATTATATTTAGTAATCGCGTTCACGTAAGAACTATCCTAAATAGTTTTTACAGCGATTTGGAACATTTTGAAAAAAAATATTTTTTAACGTTTTTCACCCACTTTCAGACACTTTTGATGAATGTTTCTATTATATTTAGTAATCGCGTTCACGTAAGAACTATCCTAAATAGTTTCTATAGCGATTTGGAACATTTTTAAAAAAAAATATTTTTTACGTTTTTTACCCACTTTTAGACACTTTTGATGAATGTTTCTATTATATTTAGTAATCTCGTTCACGTAAGAACTATCCTAAATAGTTTTTACAGCGATTTGGAACATTTTGAAAAAAATATTTTTTCACGTTTTTCACCAACTTTTAGACACTTTTGATGAATGTTTCTATTATATTTAGTAATCGCGTTCACGTAAGAACTATCCTAAATAGTTTTTACAGCGATTTGGAACATTTTGAAAAAAAATATTTTTTCACGTTTTTTACCCATTTTTAGACACTTTTGATGAATGTTTCTATTATATTTAGTAATCGCGTTCACGTAAGAACTATCCTAAATAGTTTTTACAGCGATTTGGAACATTTTGAAAAAAAATATTTTTTCACGTTTTTTACCCATTTTTAGACACTTTTGATGAATGTTTCTATTATATTTAGTAATCGCGTTCACGTAAGAACTATCCTAAATAGTTTCTGTAGCGATTTGGAACATATTGAAAAAAAATATTTTTTTACGTTTTTCACCCACTTTCAGACACTTTTGATGAATGTTTCTATTATATTTAGTAATCGAGTTCACGTAAGAACTATCCTAAATAGTTTTTACAGCGATTTGGAACATTTTGAAAAAAAATATTTTTTCACGTTTTTCACCAACTTTTAGACACTTTTGATGAATGTTTCTATTATATTTAGTAATCGCGTTCACGTAAGAACTATCCTAAATAGTTTTTACAGCGATTTGGAACATTTTGAAAAAAAATATTTTTTCACGTTTTTTACCCATTTTTAGACACTTTTGATGAATGTTTCTATTATATTTAGTAATCGCGTTCACGTAAGAACTATCCTAAATAGTTTCTATAGCGATTTGGAACATTTTGAAAAAAAATATTTTTTTACGTTTTTCACCCACTTTCAGACACTTTTGATGAATGTTTCTATTATATTTAGTAATCGAGTTCACGTAAGAACTATCCTAAATAGTTTTTACAGCGATTTGGAATATTTTGAAAAAAAATATTTTTTCACGTTTTTCACCCACTTTCAGACACTTTTGATGAATGTTTCTATTATATTTAGTAATCGCGTTCACGTAAGAACTATGGTAAATAGTTTTTACAGCGATTTGGAATATTTTGAAAAAAAATATTTTTTCACGTTTTTCACCCACTTTCAGACACTTTTGATGAATGTTTCTATTATATTTAGTAATCGCGTTCACGTAAGAACTATCCTAAATACTTTTTACAGCGATTTGGAATATTTTGAAAAAAAATATTTTTTTACGTTTTTTACCCACTTTCAGACACTTTTGATGAATGTTTCTATTATATTTAGTAATCGCGTTCACGTAAGAACTATCCTAAATAGTTTCTATAGCGATTTGGAATATTTTGAAAAAAAATATTTTTTCACGTTTTTCACCCACTTTCAGACACTTTTGATGAATGTTTATATTATATTTAGTAATCTCGTTCACGTAAGAACTATCCTAAATAGTTTCTATAGCGATTTGGAATATTTTTAAAAAAAATATTTTTTTACGTTTTTTACCCACTTTTAGACACTTTTGATGAATGTTTCTATTATATTTAGTAATCTCGTTCACGTAAGAACTATCCTAAATAGTTTTTACAGCGATTTGGAACATTTGGAAAAAAAATATTTTTTTACGTTTTTCACCCACTTTTAGACACTTTTGATGAATGTTTCTATTATATTTAGTAATCTCGTTCACGTAAGAACTATCCTAAATAGTTTTTACAGCGATTTGGAACATTTTGAAAAAACATATTTTTTCACGTTTTTCACCAACTTTTAGACACTTTTGATGAATGTTTCTATTATATTTAGTAATCGCGTTCACGTAAGAACTATCCTAAATACTTTTTACCGCGATTTGGAATATTTTGAAAAAAAATATTTTTTCACGTTTTTAACCCACTTTCAGACACTTTTGATGAATGTTTCTATTATATTTAGTAATCGAGTTCACGTAAGAACTATCCTAAATAGTTTTTACAGCGATTTGGAACATTTTGAAAAAAAATAATTTTTTACGTTTTTCACCCACTTTCAGACACTTTTGATGAATGTTTCTATTATATTTAGTAATCGCGTTCACGTAAGAACTATCCTAAATAGTTTCTATAGCGATTTGGAACATTTTGAAAAAAAATAATTTTTTACGTTTTTCACCCACTTTCAGACACTTTTGATGAATGTTTCTATTATATTTAGTAATCGCGTTCACGTAAGAACTATCCTAAATAGTTTCTATAGCGATTTGGAACATTTTGAAAAAAAATATTTTTTTACGTTTTTTACCCACTTTTAGACACTTTTGATGAATGTTTCTATTATATTTAGTAATCGCGTTCACGTAAGAACTATCCTAAATAGTTTTTACAGCGATTTGGAACATTTTGAAAAAAAATATTTTTTAACGTTTTTCAACCACTTTCAGACACTTTTGATGAATGTTTCTATTATATTTAGTAATCGCGTTCACGTAAGAACTATCCTAAATAGTTTTTACAGCGATTTGGAACATTTTGAAAAAAAATATTTTTTCACGTTTTTTACCCATTTTTAGACACTTTTGATGAATGTTTCTATTATATTTAGTAATCGCGTTCACGTAAGAACTATCCTAAATAGTTTCTATAGCGATTTGGAACATTTTTAAAAAAAATATTTTTTTACGTTTTTTACCCACTTTTAGACACTTTTGATGAATGTTTCTATTATATTTAGTAATCTCGTTCACGTAAGAACTATCCTAAACAGTTTTTACAGCGATTTGGAACATTTTGAAAAAAAATATTTTTTTACGTTTTTCACCCACTTTCAGACACTTTTGATGAATGTTTCTATTATATTTAGTAATCGAGTTCACGTAAGAACTATCCTAAATAGTTTCTATAGCGATTTGGAACATTTTTAAAAAAAATATTTTTTTACGTTTTTTACCCACTTTTAGACACTTTTGATGAATGTTTCTATTATATTTAGTAATCTCGTTCACGTAAGAACTATCCTAAACAGTTTTTACAGCGATTTGGAACATTTTGAAAAAAAATATTTTTTCACGTTTTTTACCCACTTTTAGACACTTTTGATGAATGTTTCTATTATACGTAAGAACTATCCTAAATAGTTTTTACAGCGATTTGGAACATTTTGAAAAAAAATAATTTTTTACGTTTTTCACCCACTTTCAGACACTTTTGATGAATGTTTCTATTATATTTAGTAATCGCGTTCACGTAAGAACTATCCTAAATAGTTTTTACAGCGATTTGGAACATTTTGAAAAAAAATATTTTTTTACGTTTTTCACCCACTTTCAGACACTTTTGATGAATGTTTCTATTATATTTAGTAATCGAGTTCACGTAAGAACTATCCTAAATAGTTTCTATAGCGATTTGGAACATTTTTAAAAAAAATATTTTTTTACGTTTTTTACCCACTTTTAGACACTTTTGATGAATGTTTCTATTATATTTAGTAATCTCGTTCACGTAAGAACTATCCTAAATAGTTTTTACAGCGATTTGGAACATTTTGAAAAAAAATATTTTTTCACGTTTTTCACCAACTTTTAGACACTTTTGATGAATGTTTCTATTATATTTAGTAATCGCGTTCACGTAAGAACTATCCTAAATAGTTTTTACAGCGATTTGGAACATTTTGAAATCAAATATTTTTTCACGTTTTTTACCCACTTTTAGACACTTTTGATGAATGTTTCTATTATATTTAGTAATCTCGTTCACGTAAGAACTATCCTAAATAGTTTTTACAGCGATTTGGAACATTTTGAAAAAAAATATTTTTTCACGTTTTTTACCCACTTTTAGACACTTTTGATGAATGTTTCTATTATATTTAGTAATCTCGTTCACGTAAGAACTATCCTAAATAGTTTTTACAGCGATTTGGAACATTTTGAAAAAAAATATTTTTTCACGTTTTTCACCAACTTTTAGACACTTTTGATGAATGTTTCTATTATATTTAGTAATCGCGTTCACGTAAGAACTATCCTAAATAGTTTCTATAGCGATTTGGAACATTTTTAAAAAAAATATTTTTTTACGTTTTTTACCCACTTTTAGACACTTTTGATGAATGTTTCTATTATATTTAGTAATCTCGTTCACGTAAGAACTATCCTAAATAGTTTTTACAGCGATTTGGAACATTTTGAAAAAAAATATTTTTTCACGTTTTTCACCAACTTTTAGACACTTTTGATGAATGTTTCTATTATATTTAGTAATCGCGTTCACGTAAGAACTATCCTAAATAGTTTTTACAGCGATTTGGAACATTTTGAAAAAAAATATTTTTTAACGTTTTTCACCCACTTTCAGACACTTTTGATGAATGTTTCTATTATATTTAGTAATCGCGTTCACGTAAGAACTATCCTAAATAGTTTTTACAGCGATTTGGAACATTTTGAAAAAAAATATTTTTTCACGTTTTTCACCAACTTTTAGACACTTTTGATGAATGTTTCTATTATATTTAGTAATCGCGTTCACGTAAGAACTATCTTAAATAGTTTCTATAGCGATGTGGAACATTTTTAAAAAAAATATTTTTTTACGTTTTTTACCCACTTTTAGACACTTTTGATGAATGTTTCTATTATATTTAGTAATCGCGTTCACGTAAGAACTATCCTAAATAGTTTTTACAGCGATTTGGAACATTTTGAAAAAAAAATATTTTTTTACGTTTTTCACCCACTTTTAGACACTTTTGATGAATGTTTCTAATATATTTA
This sequence comes from Cheilosia variabilis, assembly GCA_951230905.1. Taxonomy (NCBI): domain Eukaryota; kingdom Metazoa; phylum Arthropoda; class Insecta; order Diptera; family Syrphidae; genus Cheilosia; species Cheilosia variabilis. The sequence goes on along the minus strand of OX579679.1, from coordinate 19,535,374 downwards.
GTAATCGCGTTCACGTAAGAACTATCCTAAATAGTTTCTATAGCGATTTGGAATATTTTGAAAAAAAATATTTTTTCACGTTTTTCACCCACTTTCAGACACGTTTGATGAATGTTTCTATAATATTTAGTAATCGCGTTCACGTAAGAACTATCCTAAATAGTTTAAACAGCGATTTGGGTAATTTTGAAAAAAAATATTTTTTTACGTTTTTCACCCACTTTTAGACACTTTTGATGAATGTTTATATTATATTTAGTAATCGCGTTCACGTAAGAACTATTCTAAAGAGTTTCTATAGCGATTTGGAACGTTTTGAAAAAAAAATATTTTTTTACGTTTGTCACCCACTTTCAGACACTTTTAATGAATGTTTCTAATATATTGGCCTATTGTAACCAATGTATCACAAAGAATAGACGCAAAATTTAGATCGTCCGTATTCGGCATTCTTTTAAACAGTATTTCGCTAACATAAAACAGTTAAGTGCGCGAATCTGAATCAACGAAGTTAATAGCTAACCACAAATTTAAAAATATCGCCACATTTACCAGGGAGTAATTAAGAATTTAGTGATTAAAATTTCTAAATAAAATCCAACCGAATCAGTTATTGTATATCTCTCCTCTACAAATACAATGTCAACACGTTCCAAAACACAGCAACAAGAACCTCTATCAGCACCACCACCAACAAACATCAATTCTCCAGCAACAATTGCTCCAAAACAGAATAAATTTAAAACAACACAGCCACAAATACCCCTTTCTACACCACCAACATCGCGTATCAATACTCCAGGAATAACGGCCCCAAAAACGAATAAACTCAGCGGTGGTGGTGAATCATATCTCACGCTCGCTACACTTGAAGAGCGCTTAAATAAACATACTGACATGATCATTGATGGCATTACGAATGAGCTTCCAAAAGTTGTTAAACATTGTCTTATCCATCTTTACGCTGATGATGTGCAGCTTCTGATAAGTCGACCGTTTGGGGAAAAGAATGATGCCGTTGCATTAATGAATGAGGACCTTTTTTTCATTTCTCGTTGGTCTAAGAGAAATCATCTGTGCCTAAACCCTGTCAAATCAACAGCCCTCCCCATCTATCGCAAAATCTTTGATTTATCAGTCTTAAGACCACTGAATCTTGAAAACGAAGGAATCGAATATGTTAGCAGCGCTAGAAACCTTGGAATGGTCTTCAATCGTACCCTCACATGGAACGGCCACCTAATTAAAGCAATTGATAAAGTATATGGTAGCCTCCGTGTTCTCCAAGTCACTCGAAGCTACATCCCCACAAAAACCAAACTTCTTCTTGCCAAAACGCTTCTACTACCCATTATGTTATATGGATGTGAAATTTTTTGCAACTTGGACTCTGCCACTAACCGCAAATTAAACGTCGCATATAACAACATTGCCCGTTATGTCTATAATGTACGTCGCTATGACCACGTTTCCACTTTTGCTGTTCGCATCTCTGGTTGTAGTCTAGACAATTTATTAAATTTTCGCTCACTTAGCTATCTACATGAAATCATTCAACCAAAACAGCCTGATTATTTACACAGTAAACTGAACTTCCCTCATTCAACAAGGTCTTTTGCTCTGATATTTACTACCTCGATACAATTTTCTTAATACTGAGCGTCAATTTTTCGTCCATGTTATTTGCCTCTGGAACTCCCTGCCCATAAGTATGAGAAGTGTAAAGAGCACAAGAAGATTTAAATGTTTACTTTTCAACTATTTGGCAAATCATTGATAATATCTACCTATTTATTAATTTTTTTTTATTTGTTTTCTCCTTTTTTAATTTCGATTTCTTTTTAATAAGCTTATAACGATGTAAATACATAGCTTGATAAATAAATGAAATTCAAATTCTTAAATTAATTTAAAGGCTTTCAAAAATTTATAAGACTCTTGTCTTAATTTGTAAGCGATTCTGAAATAAATAAATAAATAAATATTTAGTAATCGCGTTCACGTAAGAACTATTGTAAATATTTTTACAGCGAAAATGTTCCAATTTTGAAAAAAAAAAAAAAAAAAAACAAATTTTTGGGGTTATTTTGGATTTAAGAATTTTGAAAAATCTTTTTTTTCAAAATATTCCAAATCGCTGTAAAAACTATTTAGGATAGTTGTTACGTGAACTCGATTACTAAATATAATAGAAACATTCATCAAAAGTGTCTGAAAGTGGGTGAAAAACGTGAAAAAATATTTTTTTTCAAAATATTCCAAATCGCTATAGAAACTATTTAGGATAGTTCTTACGTGAACGCGATTACTAAATATAATAGAAACATTCATCAAAAGTGTCTGAAAGTGGGTGAAAAACGTGAAAAAATATTTTTTTTCAAAATATTCCAAATCGCTGTAAAAACTATTTAGGATAGTTCTTACGTGAACGCGATTACTAAATATAATAGAAACATTCATCAAAAGTGTCTGAAAGTGGGTGAAAAACGTGAAAAAATATTTTTTTTCAAAATATTCCAAATCGCTGTAAAAACTATTTAGGATAGTTCTTACGTGAACGCGATTACTAAATATAATAGAAACATTCATCAAAAGTGTCTGAAAGTGGGTGAAAAACGTGAAAAAATATTTTTTTTCAAAATATTCCAAATCGCTGTAAAAACTATTTAGGATAGTTCTTACGTGAACGCGATTACTAAATATAATAGAAACATTCATCAAAAGTGTCTGAAAGTGGGTGAAAAACGTGAAAAAATATTTTTTTTCAAAATATTCCAAATCGCTATAGAAACTATTTAGGATAGTTCTTACGTGAACGCGATTACTAAATATTATAGAAACATTCATCAAACGTGTCTGAAAGTGGGTGAAAAACGTGAAAAAATATTTTTTTTCAAAATATTCCAAATCGCTATAGAAACTATTTAGGATAGTTCTTACGTGAACGCGATTACTAAATATAATATTTAGAAACATTCATCAAAAGTGTCTGAAAGTGGGTAAAAAACGTAAAAAAATATTTTTTTTCAAAATATTCCAAATCGCTATAGAAACTATTTAGGATAGTTCTTACGTGAACGCGATTACTAAATATAATAGAAACATTCATCAAAAGTGTCTGAAAGTGGGTGAAAAACGTAAAAAAATAAGTTTTTTCAAAATGTTCCAAATCGCTGTAAAAACTATTTAGGATAGTTCTTACGTGAACGCGATTACTAAATATAATAGAAACATTCATCAAAAGTGTCTGAAAGTGGGTGAAAAACGTAAAAAATTATTTTTTTTCAAAATGTTCCAAATCGCTGTAAAAACTATTTAGGATAGTTCTTACGTGAACTCGATTACTAAATATAATAGAAACATTCATCAAAAGTGTCTGAAAGTGGGTGAAAAACGTAAAAAAATATTTTTTTTCAAAATGTTCCAAATCGCTGTAAAAACTATTTAGGATAGTTCTTACGTGAACGAGATTACTAAATATAATAGAAACATTCATCAAAAGTGTCTGAAAGTGGGTGAAAAACGTGAAAAAATATTTTTTTTCAAAATATTCCAAATCGCTGTAAAAACTATTTAGGATAGTTCTTACGTGAACGCGATTACTAAATATAATAGAAACATTCATCAAAAGTGTCTGAAAGTGGGTGAAAAACGTGAAAAAATATTTTTTTTCAAAATATTCCAAATCGCTATAGAAACTATTTAGGATAGTTCTTACGTGAACGCGATTACTAAATATTATAGAAACATTCATCAAAAGTGTCTAAAAGTGGGTGAAAAACGTAAAAAAATATTTTTTTTCAAAATGTTCCAAATCGCTATAGAAACTATTTAGGATAGTTCTTACATGAACGAGATTACTAAATATAATAGAAACATTCATCAAAAGTGTCTGAAAGTGGGTGAAAAACGTAAAAAAATATTTTTTTTCCAAATGTTCCAAATCGCTGTAAAAACTATTTAGGATAGTTCTTACGTGAACGAGATCACTAAATATAATAGAAACATTCATCAAAAGTGTCTGAAAGTGGGTAAAAAACGTAAAAAAATATTTTTTTTAAAAATGTGCCAAATCGCTATAGAAACTATTTAGGATAGTTCTTACGTGAACGCGATTACTAAATATTACAGAAACATTCATCAAAAGTGTCTGAAAGTGGATGAAAAACGTGAAAAAATAATTTTTTTCAAAATATTCCAAATCGCTATAGAAACTATTTAGGATAGTTCTTACGTGAACGCGATTACTAAATATTATAGAAACATTCATCAAACGTGTCTGAAAGTGGGTGAAAAACGTGAAAAAATATTTTTTTTCAAAATATTCCAAATCGCTGTAAAAACTATTTAGGATAGTTCTTACGTGAACGAGATTACTAAATATAATAGAAACATTCATCAAAAGTGTCTGAAAGTGGGTGAAAAACGTGAAAAAATATTTTTTTTCAAAATATTCCAAATCGCTATAGAAACTATTTAGGATAGTTCTTACGTGAACGCGATTACTAAATATTATAGAAACATTCATCAAACGTGTCTGAAAGTGGGTGAAAAACGTGAAAAAATATTTTTTTTCAAAATATTCCAAATCGCTATAGAAACTATTTAGGATAGTTCTTACGTGAACGCGATTACTAAATATAATAGAAACATTCATCAAAAGTGTCTGAAAGTGGGTGAAAAACGTGAAAAAATATTTTTTTTCAAAATATTCCAAATCGCTATAGAAACTATTTAGGATAGTTCTTACGTGAACGCGATTACTAAATATTATAGAAACATTCATCAAACGTGTCTGAAAGTGGGTGAAAAACGTAAAAAATTATTTTTTTTCAAAATGTTCCAAATCGCTGTAAAAACTATTTAGGATAGTTCTTACGTGAACTCGATTACTAAATATAATAGAAACATTCATCAAAAGTGTCTGAAAGTGGGTGAAAAACGTAAAAAAATATTTTTTTTCAAAATGTTCCAAATCGCTGTAAAAACTATTTAGGATAGTTCTTACGTGAACGAGATTACTAAATATAATAGAAACATTCATCAAAAGTGTCTGAAAGTGGGTGAAAAACGTGAAAAAATATTTTTTTTCAAAATATTCCAAATCGCTATAGAAACTATTTAGGATAGTTCTTACGTGAACGCGATTACTAAATATTATAGAAACATTCATCAAACGTGTCTGAAAGTGGGTGAAAAACGTGAAAAAATATTTTTTTTCAAAATATTCCAAATCGCTATAGAAACTATTTAGGATAGTTCTTACGTGAACGCGATTACTAAATATAATATTTAGAAACATTCATCAAAAGTGTCTGAAAGTGGGTAAAAAACGTAAAAAAATATTTTTTTTCAAAATATTCCAAATCGCTATAGAAACTATTTAGGATAGTTCTTACGTGAACGCGATTACTAAATATTATAGAAACATTCATCAAAAGTGTCTGAAAGTGGGTAAAAAACGTAAAAAAATATTTTTTTTCAAAATATTCCAAATCGCTATAGAAACTATTTAGGATAGTTCTTACGTGAACGCGATTACTAAATATAATAGAAACATTCATCAAAAGTGTCTGAAAGTGGGTGAAAAACGTGAAAAAATATTTTTTTTCAAAATATTCCAAATCGTTGTAAAAACTATTTAGGATAGTTCTTACGTGAACGCGATTACTAAATATAATAGAAACATTCATCAAAAGTGTCTGAAAGTGGGTGAAAAACGTGAAAAAATATTTTTTTTCAAAATATTCCAAATCGCTATAGAAACTATTTAGGATAGTTCTTACGTGAACGCGATTACTAAATATTATAGAAACATTCATCAAAAGTGTCTGAAAGTGGGTGAAAAACGTGAAAAAATATTTTATTTTAAAATGTTCCAAATCGCTATAGAAATTATTTAGGATAGCTCTTACGTGAACGCGATTACTAAATATTATAGAAACATTCATCAAAAGTGTCTGAAAGTGGGTGAAAAACGTGAAACATTTTTTTTTTTTCAAAATATTCCAAATCGCTGTAAAAACTATTTAGGATAGTTCTTACGTGAACGCGATTACTAAATATAATAGAAACATTCATCAAAAGTGTCTGAAAGTGGGTGAAAAACGTAAAAAAATATTTTTTTTCAAAATGTTCCAAATCGCTGTAAAAACTATTTAGGATAGTTCTTACGTGAACGAGATTACTAAATATTATAGAAACATTCATCAAAAGTGTCTGAAAGTGGGTGAAAAACGTGAAACATTTTTTTTTTTTCAAAATATTCCAAATCGCTGTAAAAAGTATTTAGGATAGTTCTTACGTGAACGCGATTACTAAATATAATAGAAACATTCATCAAAAGTGCCTGAAAGTGGGTGAAAAACGTAAAAAAATATTTTTTTTTCCAAATGTTCCAAATCGCTGTAAAAACTATTAAGGATAGTTCTTACGTGAACGAGATTACTAAATATAATAGAAACATTCATCAAAAGTGTCTAAAAGTTGGTGAAAAACGTGAAAAAATATTTTTTTTCAAAATATTCCAAATCGCTATAGAAACTATTTAGGATAGTTCTTACGTGAACGAGATTACTAAATATAATAGAAACATTCATCAAAAGTGTCTGAAAGTGGGTGAAAAACGTGAAAAAATATTTTTTTTTCAAAATATTCCAAATCGCTATAGAAACTATTTAGGATAGTTCTTACGTGAACGCGATTACTAAATATAATAGAAACATTCATGAAAAGTGTCTGAAAGTGGGTAAAAAACGTAAAAAAATATTTTTTTTCAAAATATTCCAAATCGCTATAGAAACTATTTAGGATAGTTCTTACGTGAACGCGATTACTAAATATAATAGAAACATTCATCAAAAGTGTCTGAAAGTGGGTGAAAAACGTAAAAAAATATGTTTTTTCAAAATGTTCCAAATCGCTGTAAAAACTATTTAGGATAGTTCTTACGTGAACGAGATTACTAAATATAATAGAAACATTCATCAAAAGTGTCTAAAAGTGGGTGAAAAACGTAAAAAAATATTTTTTTTCCAAATGTTCCAAATCGCTGTAAAAACTATTTAGGATAGTTCTTACGTGAACGAGATTACTAAATATAATAGAAACATTCATCAAAAGTGTCTAAAAGTGGGTAAAAAACGTAAAAAAATATTTTTTTTAAAAATGTTCCAAATCGCTATAGAAACTATTTAGGATAGTTCTTACGTGAACGCGATTACTAAATATAATAGAAACATTCATCAAAAGTGTCTAAAAGTTGGTGAAAAACGTGAAAAAATTATTTTTTTTTCAAAACTTTTTTTCACCCACTTTTAGACACTTTTGATGAATGTTTCTATTATATTTAGTAATCTCGTTCACGTAAGAACTATCCTAAATAGTTTCTATAGCGATTTGGAACAATTTTAAAAAAAAATTTTTTTTACGTTTTTCACCCACTTTCAGACACTTTTGATGAATGTTTCTATTATATTTAGTAATCTCTTTCATGTAAGAACTATCCTAAATAGTTTTTACAGCGATTTGGAACATTTTGAAAAAAAATATTTTTTTACGTTTTTCACCCACTTTCAGACACTTTTGATGAATGTTTCTATTATATTTAGTAATCTCGTTCACGTAAGAACTATCCTAAATAGTTTCTATAGCGATTTGGAACATTTTGAAAAAAAATATTTTTTTACGTTTTTCACCCACTTTCAGACACTTTTGATGAATGTTTCTATTATATTTAGTAATCGAGTTCACGTAAGAACTATCCTAAATAGTTTCTATAGCGATTTGGAACAATTTTAAAAAAAATATTTCTTCACGTTTTTTACCCACTTTTAGACACTTTTGATGAATGTTTCTATTATATTTAGTAATCGCGTTCACGTAAGAACTATCCTAAATAGTTTTTACAGCGATTTGGAACATTTTGAAAAAAAATTATTTTTTACGTTTTTCACCCACTTTCAGACACTTTTGATGAATGTTTCTATTATATTTAGTAATCGAGTTCACGTAAGAACTATCCTAAATAGTTTCTATAGCGATTTGGAACAATTTTAAAAAAAATATTTCTTCACGTTTTTTACCCACTTTTAGACACTTTTGATGAATGTTTCTATTATATTTAGTAATCGCGTTCACGTAAGAACTATCCTAAATAGTTTTTACAGCGATTTGGAACATTTTGAAAAAAAATATTTTTTTACGTTTTTCACCCACTTTCAGACACTTTTGATGAATGTTTCTATTATATTTAGTAATCGCGTTCACGTAAGAACTATCCTAAATAGTTTTTACAGCGATTTGGAACATTTTGAAAAAAAAAAAAAATTTTCACCTACTTCAGACACTTTGAATGAATGTTTCTATTATATTTAGTAATCGAGTTCACGTAAGAACTATCCTAAATAGTTTTTGCAGTGATTTGAAACATTTTGAAAAAAAAAAAAAAATTTCACCCACTTCAGACACTTTGGATGAATGTTTCTATTATATTTAGTAATCTCTTTCATGTAAGAACTATCCTAAATAGTTTTTACAGCGATTTGGAACATTTTGAAAAAAAATATTTTTTTACGTTTTTCACCCACTTTCAGACACTTTTGATGAATGTTTCTATTATATTTAGTAATCTCGTTCACGTAAGAACTATCCTAAATAGTTTTTACAGCGATTTGGAACATTTGGAAGAAAAATATTTTTTTACGTTTTTCACCCACTTTCAGACACTTTTGATGAATGTTTCTATTATATTTAGTAATCGCGTTCACGTAAGAACTATCCTAAATAGTTTTTACAGCGATTTGGAACATTTTGAAAAAAAAAAAAAATGTTCACCTACTTCAGACACTTTGAATGAATGTTTCTATTATATTTAGTAATCGCGTTCACGTAAGAACTATCCTAAATAGTTTTTACAGCGATTTGGAACATTTGGAAGAAAAATATTTTTTTACGTTTTTCACCCACTTTCAGACACTTTTGATGAATGTTTCTATTATATTTAGTAATCGCGTTCACGTAAGAACTATCCTAAATAGTTTCTATAGCGATTTGGAACATTTTGAAAAAAAATATTTTTTTACGTTTTTCACCCACTTTCAGACACTTTTGATGAATGTTTCTATTATATTTAGTAATCGAGTTCACGTAAGAACTATCCTAAATAGTTTTTACAGCGATTTGGAACATTTGGAAGAAAAATATTTTTTTACGTTTTTCACCCACTTTCAGACACTTTTGATGAATGTTTCTATTATATTTAGTAATCGCGTTCACGTAAGAACTATCCTAAATAGTTTCTATAGCGATTTGGAACATTTTGAAAAAAAATATTTTTTTACGTTTTTCACCCACTTTCAGACACTTTTGATGAATGTTTCTATTATATTTAGTAATCGAGTTCACGTAAGAACTATCCTAAATAGTTTTTACAGCGATTTGGAACATTTTGAAAAAAAATATTTTTTTACGTTTTTCACCCACTTTCAGACACTTTTGATGAATGTTTCTATTATATTTAGTAATCGAGTTCACGTAAGAACTATCCTAAATAGTTTTTACAGCGATTTGGAACATTTTGAAAAAAAATATTTTTTTACGTTTTTCACCCACTTTCAGACACTTTTGATGAATGTTTCTATTATATTTAGTAATCTCGTTCACGTAAGAACTATCCAATATAGTTTTTACAGGGATTTGGAACATTTTGAAAAAACATATTTTTTTACGTTTTTCACCCACTTTCAGACACTTTTGATGAATGTTTCTATTATATTTAGTAATCGAGTTCACGTAAGAACTATCCTTAATAGTTTTTACAGCGATTTGGAATATTTTGAAAAAAAATATTTTTTTACGTTTTTCACCCACTTTCAGATACTTTTGATGAATGTTTCTATTATAATTAGTAATCGCGTTTACGTAAGAACTATCCTAAATAGTTTCTATAGCGATTTGGAATATTTTGAAAAAAAATATTTTTTCACGTTTTTCACCCACTTTCAGACACATTTGATGAATGTTTCTAATATATTTAGTAATCGCGTTCACGTAAGAACTATCCTAAATAGTTTTTACAGCGATTTGGAACATTTTACGTTTTTCACCCACTTTTAGACACTTTTGATGAATGTTTCTATTATAATTAGTAATCGCGTTTACGTAAGAACTATCCTAAATAGTTTCTATAGCGATTTGGAATATTTTGAAAAAAAATATTTTTTCACGTTTTTCACTCACTTTCAGACACATTTGATGAATGTTTCTAATATATTTAGTAATCGCGTTCACGTAAGAACTATCCTAAATAGTTTTTACAGCGATTTGGAAAATTTTACGTTTTTCACCCACTTTTAGACACTTTTGATGAATGTTTCTAATATATTTAGTAATCTCGTTCACGTAAGAACTATCCAATATAGTTTTTACAGGGATTTGGAACATTTTGAAAAAAAAATATTTTTTTACGTTTTTCACCCACTTTTAGACACTTTTGATGAATGTTTCTAATATATTTAGTAATCGCGTTCACGTAAGAACTATCTATACCTATACATGTAATAAAACTGTAGCCGTTTTCATATGTGAACGGTCGGCGTGAAAACAACTGCACAGTTTTCGATGAAACTTTTTTTGAAATGTCCCTTGAGATCCTGAGGAGGACATAGGCTATTCCTTTCATTGCCATGCCTTCTTGGGAGCGTTTTTGACCAAAATGTGTTTTTTTTCTGCCTTTTAATCGAATTTACTCAAACAATTCTTAATCAATGCAAGCAAAATAAAATACTTAAAACGGCCAACACTTCCATAATTATTCTGAGCCATCAATCGGCTTTCTGTGTCATCTAGAAGCTGAGCTACAACTCAAAATCTAACATGAAAAACCTAAATTTATGTTCTCAAATCGAAAATTATCAGCAACCGTTGTTCTTGATCGTTGGTCTGCTTTGGGGTGGTTGTCTAGCGCCTGCCGCACATCGCAAAAGCACATACATTTCAACAAAAACTGCGCGAAGTTCTCTCCGATTAAGTGAAACGAAAGAGAAGTTAGCGAGGTGAATGTGAATGTAATCCAGTGTCGTAACTGGTGGGAAATTTACATTTTCGTGGGAAAAAGGGAAAAAATAAGATTTCGGTAAGATTTTGTCAGAAATTTTGTCAACTTCCAAAAAAAAATTTCCATCAAACTTCAACCTAATATCATATTTTTTCTACTACCTTATTCTGTGTTCTCAAAACAAGTAAGAGGCTAAAGACCCTATTTCACTAAATTTTTTCCTCATTTTTATAATATTCAAAAGTCAGCGGTGTGTAAAAGAGACTGAAAGTGTATTATGAAAGGGGTAGCAAATGTTTGCAAATCAACCGAAAATTTTCAATCGAATTTTTTTTAAAATAATCTTTAAAAAATGAAAAAAAAGCTGCCAGCAGCTGAAAAATGTGATTTGAATACATTTTTTTTATGTTTCTACATTAATAAAGTTGGTGTGTACGCACTCACTCCTATCGGGAATTTTCGTTCTAATTTTTCGTACTGCTCTAGTTTCATTTTTTAAAAGCAGAAAAATTGTAAAAAAAATTTAGTTTCATACGGGCTTAAGAATATCACATTTTTGTTTTCTCTCTCATACACATTTTCAACTTCTCCTTCAAACTTCCACCGGTATTTTCATTATCGAATAATTTCATATTATAGAGTTTACTCGCGCTATACACAAACAATATATTATGTAATACTATAATGAATGATATGTTTTTTTTTTTTTCATGAATTGTACCAATGTGATTTTTTATGTGTATCAAGTAATGAAATGACTGTTTATCTTATTCTTCCAATTAAATTCCTTTATTTTTAAAATATTAACAATTGAAAAAGTTGAATTTTACTACATTAAATTTTAACTACTACGCAGTTGTGTACAACTATGATTCAGGGAAACACTTTTCTTTCATTCATCATGCCCGTAGTGCCGTAGGGTAGGTCTAGAATTTGCTTGTTCTCCTCTCACTCATGTGGTGTTATCAAGTCCTGGTCTATGTGTTTTCTTCGAGACAGCCACTTTAATTTGCTCCAGCAAATGTTTGACAATAACTTCCAGATCACCATTCCTATCACATAATTCTGGGAGATGATGTTTTCTTGGATCGGACCACTTCTTTTGCAGATGTGAATCAACGACTGTGGACGCATGTGGTCTTTTGTGACAGATTAGACTTAGAGTATTCCAAACATTTAAAAAGGCCAATTTTGTAATTATAAAATCCGGTAAAGATATCTGAAACTTCTCCGAAATAGAAATCCTATAAAGTACCTCATCTCTTGGGGTATACTTAACCATTTATGTAATAGCTTTTTATAATGGCATTAGTCGGCTAATAAAATGAGCTCAAGCAAAACCGAATGTGAATTATATGGCGAAAAAAAAATACTTTCTAGCTAGTGGAGGACGTGCGCTTGGGTTTGTGTAAGTAACCTACTATTGTCGGATTGAGTTCGGGCTACACATCTCTTTTTACTTCACCGACCATGGTATGTTTTTGGCTCCAATTTACTTAAAGAGTTGACAAGCACACTTCACTCTTATGCATAGTACCGCTCGTCAGGCCTACGGCGAGGTATTCTAACGCATGTGCACGTCGGCTGTCGTCCTCTAACAGTGACGTTTGTGAGCGTGGTCTGGGGAAACCATTCATATCTGTTGCGTTACTGATGATTGAATGGCTTTAATACCTCTAGTTTTCAGGACTTGTAATTTTAAAGACTTTTTAACCTGTAAAGAGGTTGGTTTCCTTTACTTGGAATCGGCAAAGGTTTTTGGGCGAATTTGTGCTATTGTAGCCGCTTAAAATTAGACCCCTGTCGTCTTATTTTATTAGCTGGAACAAAAGAGAAGGAATAGCAAAAGAATACTTGAAAAAACTATGAATATCCACAATCCACATAAAAGACAGCTAGCTTAACGTTTCGTCCCGCAGTAAGGTTTAGTTCAGTTTTAGTCTATACCTCATCTGTGCTAGGTTTTCGGCAATACAAACAAAGATTTTCTCATATTTTTTGACATTTACATTCGACATAAAGGTCACTGAGCAAACGCTTAATCCAGAACTTCCCTCTGAGCTGACGTTAAATTTGAAAATTGGACTTGATACCAAAGCAGATACTGCTCTCATCATTCTTTTACTAGGACCAACTACAACTAAACGGCCGGCGGCGAGTGGCGGTAATATTCATCCTAAGACATTTCTGGCAGTTACCTTTATGCTATTTTCTTTCAGCTTAACACCCACACTTAAAAGAGTCAGGAACTTTTAATATTTCCTCTGGATCGAAAATTACTTTGCCCAAAGACAAGCAGCGGTAAAAAGTCGCTTTCATGTAAGATTCCCATGATTCGTCTAAGATAACAATGCTCTGAAGTGGCCGCCAAATCAGTTCAAAACAAATCTTTGTTTGGTTACAGATTGTGCTAGTACAGCTTCCTGGCAGACTTATAAGAGAGCTCATAAGAGAGTCAAGTATGACACGTTCTCGTTCTCAATTCTCACCATCCATCAGCATCACCACACCCACACCATCACCATCCAAGATCCAACACAAATAGTTTCTCTTTAGCATTTTGTTTTATTTATCCAACAGACTTCGTCGATGCAGAATTCAAAAACTGTATATGCAACTTGCCACCTTGTAGGAATTTTAAAACTCAGTCGTCATTGAACCGTTGCCAGGTGCTGGTGGAAGTACCGCTCTTTGAATCATTAATTCTAAATTTCGGTACCAATATCTTTGGGAAATATTATAAGCCACGGACTGAATTAAATCCACTCGTAGTTTTGGTGTCATTCAAGACAACCGGCGCTTTTAAAATATAACTTACACTTTACAGTTGTAACGACTATTTTGATTCACTTCCGCGTTAATCGTAACTCCGGTTCCGCTTACCGCTGTATAGCAAAACGTATTAAAGTCGCGTTTGTTTATCTTGTTATTGTGAGATTGTTTTCGCGGTGTGTGTTGGAATGCATTAGCACACGTGGCTATTAAAAACGCTGGAGGATATTTAGATACCTGTTGCGTATTTCTAAACAGCGCGTCTAACTATATTGTGTGTGTCAAGTGGGTAAGGTGATATTATATGTGCACGGCGGTAGAAGCTGGATTTTTGCCGATTGTAAGGAAATTGTTTTCGTGGTGAATTAGGATTGGTAGACAACATTTTTTGTGTCGACAAAGACCTGTGTGTGTGAGATTATAATTTGGGTTCAGGTTCCAGGAAGAACTGCCTTTTCAAAGGAGATAATCGTCAAATTAAGAGGTAAGTCTTGAGAGATACTTTTACTTATGTTGTTAAAATTATTGAATGTTTAAACGGGTTAGGATCGACTTATTTCCAGCAATGAACAAGGTGGCGCAAAAATAACCTTCCGATGTTTTTTGGCTGTAATTTAAAAAAATAAATGAAAAACTTTGATTCTTCTTGTCGATTATTTTTATTTGGTCTTTTAATTTTTTTTACATCAAGTCGAGAATATGATGTCATGTAAATGGCCGCCGCCACAGTTGATTGTCATTTGAGCTCTTTTTATGGCATTTTCCATCACTTTGGCCAAAACTTCCGGCGATAGGTCCTCACATTCTTGACGGATATTGTCTTTAAGAGCTGCAAGAGTCTGAGGCTTGTTGACATAAACCCGCGACTTCAAAAAGCCCCAAAAAAGAAGTCTGGAGCGGTCAAATCAGACGATCTTGCTGGCCAGTGCAAATCGCCAAAACGGGAGATTAGGCGCCCGGGAAATGCATCCTTCAGCATATCGGTTGTGGCACGTGCAGTGTGTGCCGTTGCACCGTCCTGTTGGAACCACATGTTTTCCAATCCCAACTCATCAAGTTGCGGCAAAAAGAACTCGTTGATCATTGCTCTGTAGCGCTCACCATTCACAGTAACCGTTTGGCCCGCGACGTCTTCGAAGAAAAAAGGTCCGATGACTCCTCCAGCGAAAACAGCACACCATACATACTCCGGGGTCTGCCACGCCTGGCAGCATCTCGTGTTGTGCCAGTCTCTTCGAGGCGAGCGGCTAAACGTCGCAGTGTTTCACCAGTAGGCGTTGGACGGCTAGGAAATCTGCGACGAAATTCACGTTGTGCCAAAGTCAATGACCGATTATTGCTCAAATAAATAGTCCAATATTCCGCGTTCTGGAGCAGTGTAGCGTAACATTGTTTATTAACGTGTATTTCGCAAATGTCAAAACAGAACTGACATTAGGGGCCAATCGCAAAATTTATAGCATTTTCTGATAGTAGGATTACTTTTGCGCCACCTTGTATAAGTTGAAATTGTATTTTCAAGGGGCTTACAATTGTTTGCAATTGCTTGTTTCCAGGACTCGATTCAGTGGGTTGTTAACAGATTTTTGCTGACTAGCATCAAGTTTCGGATGTCTAAAACCACCAAAATGGTATCAGTTGGCATATATTTTTGGTCGATCGCAAAAAAAAATAATAAAACCTACATTTCTACCTGATGTTCAATGAAATTTTTTTTTTGGAAACACAAGTTTGAATCTTACCCTTTAAATGCTGCTAATTTTTTTTCGACTACTACTCTCTTTCTCAATTTCATATGTTTATTTCTTCCCTAGCTATGGTGCTTCTTATATTCATTCCATGTCTCACGTCCCTGCTCTTCGGCCATAGAACTGAAACGGTAACATTTAAGGTCACAAAATTCTGACTCTAGGCAGCTTTACATATAAAAATAAGGTCTTCAGTCAATTTAGAACAATTAAATGCCCCGTAAACAGAACGATACTTCTAACTGTCTCGAAAGTGAAACCCCTGTTTGCCGGCGTTTTCCACGAACGCCACCGAAACTGAAAAACGTACCCCTTCGGTATGTGTGTTGATGGCAAACTTCGTAAGAGCCAGTACACGTTTTCTATTTTCATCATACTTATCTGGCTACAATATAAAAGGCGTTCATTCGGTATTCGCCTCCCAAACTTGAGGAGAGCTCATAGCTGGTCTTCTGTACCAAAAACCACTCGAGAGGATTATTCAAAAATGTGCATTAAAACGAATTCTAGACACTGGGCCTTACCAATAATAATTTTTAGCCTTCATATTATATATTGTAGGTTGCAATATGCACATTTTGTATGGAAAAATTCGCCTGGACACTAAAAATGATTATTAGTATCGCGCACAGTGTCCTCCATAGTCAATTAACATTTAAATTGAATACCAATGTGCATCGGAAGCTCCAGTCTTTTCTATCTACTGTAAAAGTTGTCATAACCTCTTAAGTGCTGTTAATTTTGAGAACGTAAACAAAATACAAATTCAAATAAAAGAGGAGCTCACAAAGGTTTGGTTTTTTTCTAACGGGAGAATAATCGCCTTATATTCCTTCTTTTTGTATTAATCTAGAAATCCACACTTTTGAAAAAAATGTACGAAGTAAAGGAAACTTCTTGTTTACTAGTTACAAAAATTCGGCAAATTAGTCATATTCGTAAATCTCTACACGAGAAATAAAAAAAATATTCTGTGGACTTCATAAACCTATCGACTTATCGTTGACAGGTAAAACTCACGGAGTACATATTTCTGCTAAAATAACATTTAACAACTAAGTATTCAATAATCTATCGCAAGAAAAACTCAGAAAGTCCAATAATCGATCCCAAATATGAGTAAGATGTACAAATTTCATCAATTACGTTTTTTTTAGGTTTAAGTTTTTTAAGGCAGGAACAAATCATGAAAGCCTCATAATTTGCAATTAGCTCTAAATGCACCAAGTAAGTCTTACTACCTGTTAACCGACGCTAAATTCGCTTCTCAAAATCCATGGCCAAATGCAACAGTACGATAACTCAGGTTAGGTTCGGGTCCGAGGCATGGTTTTGTAATTTTCTGAAAAAGAATCCATACTCTGACCAAATTGTATACAAAAGATTTAGAACTTTATCAGCGCTTTGAGTTTTTAATGAAGTGCTGATTAGTTCCAAATAGTCAGTGAGCTCAAAACGTGCGAACTTCTTTTACTACAATTTTTATTTCCTTTTATCGTATATATTTTCCAATAATTTTTTTTTTGTTAAACCAATACAATGCGCAGATTATTAAAAAAAAAAAAAGCTTTTGGTCAAGAAACCGAGGTTGAATGGAATTGCTTATCACTTTTGTGAATGGCTCACCTCGTTGCTAATTATACAGATTAGCAGTAGAAAAGTTTTCATTCAACAATTAAAAACTAAAAACAAAAATACTAAACGCTGCATATTCTGTTCATATAGTGCTTTAGGTAAAACATCATTTATTTTTGACGCGAATAATATTGACCTTACGCATTTGAACCACCTTGCCTAGGGCAACTAGAAGCTGCTGTTAAAAATGATAGCAAAAATTGCCCATAAGTCTTGCTAAATATAATTAATAGCTGAAGCTTATGGTTCTTTTTATCGGCCATTGAATAAGCTTAGTAATTGATATAACTTAGAGCAAATTAAGTAACTCTTTTATAAGGTACTGAAATTTGTTCTCAATAGATTAGCAGCTAATAACAAAATATTTCAAATTTAATTGTAATATGCAATAACACTCATTTGCTATACAAAATTTAGAAGCGTATTTAAAATTGCATTGTTTTAGTAAGAACTGTTTTCTTATTTTCAATTTACCTTTTTATTCTAAAATTCAAAAGTTCCGATCAGGTTCTTCTGGATTGAAGCAAGTTTTGCTTTAACCTATGTGTACGTCTTTTAAGTGTAGTGCGACTTAGAATAGAGAAGATCGGAGACTTCGTTGCGCATTAGTTCTAAATGCCTGTTATGCCTACTAATGAGGTAAGAAACGCTTTCGTTTCGTGTTGCATGCGTTATAAATGAAGCTGTATATTTTATAGTATGACCGAAAAAGGTTGGAGAATGAATAGATGGGGATTCCCCACATGAAGTTGATGTATCTGGCAATTTTATTAGAGCACTATTATGTTAAAAATTAAAATAAATGTAAAGCAACTTATTCTCATTCAAGGGGTATTCAAAAGTATAGGTATCCAATTTAATGTATGTGGTAGTTTAAGAAATGAGAAACTTGTTAAAATATGAAAACATTTTTCGAAATTGCTTGTCTTGGATAGAAGTCAGATCCATTCTAAGCTTACCTATATAAACCCTGTCTGATTGCACGAATGAAATGCCTGTGTTCAGTAATTGGCCTGTTCAGGTTAAATCTTTCTTTCCAACTAAAACGTAAACCTAGAGCAACCGCAACTAAAAAGGGAAATCTAGAGCACGTTGCGTTCCATTGACTTATCTGTATTACTTTGGACGACGCATAGAGACGGTAATTTGCGTGGGTGTTATGACTTATTATGACACTGTGCACCAGAGACTCGTTTGAGAAGTATATTTATGTGCACACTGGAATATTCCAATGTGCAACTCTTAATTCTTCGTTAGAAGATGACGATTTCTAGAGGATTGTAGAAAATATTTCTGAAGAAAGTATCATAATATTAATATCTTAGGATCGCTGACTAATGTAATCATGTAAACTAAAGAGAAAAGTTATTCTAAAGGCGAAAACGTTCATACAAAAAATAAAATTATTGTAAAAAAAAATATCTTGACATACTCGTACAGGGTCATTCATTTCGTGGCTTCAAGTTGCTAGCCCAGCTGTCATTCGAAGTGGCATGATATAAGTTGAATGTTTGCCATTTACGATAATGGATCGCTTAACAATCGAACAACTAACTAAAAAAGTGGTGATTGACGGGGCAACAAGCCACACAACACGACCATTTATATGGCTTTATTGAGTTAGAAGCTTCCTGATGGCGTAATTTCACGTTTTGGCGACGTCAATTAGCCACCAAGATCATGCGATTGAACACCGTTAGATTTTTTATCTGTGTGCAAAATACCGTGCTTAGGCGAATAATCCCCGAAATCTAGACGCATTAAAAACCAACATTACTCAAGTAATGGCCGAGATACCGCCCGCAATATGCAAAAAGAGTGGTTACAAATTACCTCAAAAGAATCGCATACTGCGAATCTTTCCGAGGCGGCTATTTGAATGATATTGATATTGTATTTCACAAATGGCAAAGTCCAAACTTTATAATGAAATCAAATTTTCATCAAAAATGTATCGCTTTTTCTGTTTTATTTAGCTTTACTTTGGAAACCGAAAAATGAATGGCCTTTTATTATAGTCGTTAATTCATGGACAATAAGAGACACCTGTGATCTGACGTCAAACTCTGTAAAGTTTAAGTGAATCAAAATAGATTTTCCGATTGCGTTGCAATAAACTAAATGTTGCTCCATATAGGGTCAATGTAAGTTATTGCTAAAATATTTCCGATTTTTGAAAATCATTGACTCTAAATTTTGTTTTATATTTTCTTAGAAGACTTTGAGAAAATCAAACAGTACCAATATACAGATATTGTAGATGTTTCTCAATTATGACTTGAAACATTTATTATGAAAATATAAAAACAACAATAAATTGTAGGATGTTTACATTTACCCAGCATTTTTTTGATTTTATTTTTAAGTACGGCGGTAAAAGTAAACAAGTAATAATTTTAGTATACATAATATATGTTCAGTTTCCCTTTTCTCCCTGCAACGACAGTAAAATAAACTCTCCCACATGAAAGTCCTGAACGTGTTTGAGATCCGATCAGGGTCATCTGGATTTCCTTCCTCACCCCAGTCTAAATACACTTGAATCCACTAAACTAGCAGGTTTGTAAGTGGAAAATAAAAGTTTTGTTCCAACGATTTTTGTTTTCGAGTCACCTGTCAAGGTGAACATTTATTATCCACTACAATTTTCTTAAATATAACAGACATCTGATATAAATATGTGTGTTTCCATTTACCCCCAAATCGATGCATGCCTTTCCTATCAAAATATTTTCTGTGGTAAATGTAAACACAGAAAATATATAGATTTCTGAAACATCTTTTTTTTAAAAGATTACAAATCAAGCTCCATATAGAAAAAGTTTATTAAATTAGTCTTACTTATTTATTTGTCAAAACAAATTTGACTTTTCACTTAGGGCTTCCGACTTGCAAAATACCTTAAAAAATAACCTTTTACCAAAAATGGCACCGACCACTAAAATCCCTATCAGCTCGAATATAATTAAATGCATGTGGAAAAACATGCACATCTCACTAAAGAGGATATACTCTTGTAAAGTAAAGGCTGGTGTTTACTTTTACCTCTGTTTAAATTTACCTACATTGAAACTACCATATCAAGCCCTATTTTTTTCTTAAGTCCCATAGGGAGTAGGTGAGCCTTTTCATCTTTATGCATCTACAAATCTGTTTAAAGAATTTTATTTTATGTTTCGATTATCTGACTGCAAAAATCGAGAATTTAGTTCAACTGTCAGAAGTCCGGGTGCCCTCATCTTGAAGCTGAGTAGAATTGTACCAAATGGTGAAACCTTTAGCTTATTTTTATGAATATTCTTCTCAAATAAACGATCAAAGGCGGTGTACGCTGTGGACTTTAAAGCTTCCAAGTTTCATAAGTTTGACGGGCAAATGCTGAAATAATCTATCCGTTCGATGTCGCAAGCTCACTGATGGTGCTTTGCAGAACGACTTTAAGCCAGAGTCCAAGGTATGTCAAAAACAGTCTCGAAAAAAATGTGGCATAAGGTCACTTTTAGCAGGCACAGACTACCCTCATTTCGAACACGGAATTACAGAGAGCCTGCATCGGTTGCATCGGCAACTGTGTCAAGTTCGGTTAATGAATTCACTTGCGTCTCGGTTGAGACTTAGGGGTGATCCTTCATTTCCCACAAATGTTGGGCAACTGTTGAAGATGTTCGATTGTTGTAGAAATATGTTGTAAGTTTGCTTCTCTGTGTTTTGTTTTTTTGCTTTACTTGTAGCTGCCTTTTGTCTATCTTGTTGTTATTTGATGACTTTTATTGCGTCGTCTCAATGTCTAACTCCGAGACATAATCAAGGGTGCACTTTACGAAACCTCAAGCATGTCATGGTGCAATACAGTGGATGATAAGAACATCTCTACCACCTCGTACTTCGCCTAAAGGTCGTTTGCACGTCTTTAGAATGATCAGTTGCACTTAGTGACAAATATTTGCACATGAACAACTTTCGTTTTTAAGACGCATTGCGGTTTCAAGGTGGGCATACGCGATCGATTATAATTTACTATCCCTTTCGTAGCTTAGGTCTGAAAAGTCATTTAACGGAAGGGACATATGCGCGCCTATTTTTAATACGCTGTCACAAACTGGCACACCTTGTAAGGGTCCTTCTATATGCTTGCGAACTCCCCTACTAAGTTTCTTGTACTTTTTCTTAATTATAGAGCTGATAACTTCACCACAAAAAGTGCTTGATTGAACATTGAATAAAGACACATTTTTGATCCCCACCCCAGTTATACGAACGACATATTTCCATACACCATTCGATCCACCTTAAATCATTCGCTTAATCCGCATAAGCACGCCGCTTCACCTCTAAAATCTTCAACACATCCTGCAGCTGTTTCATTATTCTACCTTTTTGGCCGACTTCCCCCACAACCAAAAAAAAAACAATGCATTTCAACTTTCGTGTGTTGTCCTTAAAAATCGAAGTGAAAATAACAACGAAAGTCGCCAATGGCAATTGCGTTGTCTTCGAATTATTTACACGGTCATTTCGGAAGGCGTATGTGTACACTTCATACGAAAAATGAACTCCACCCAATACAGCAATACAAATCCTTGCAATTTTTGTTTCCCCCCTGTTTGCTGTCATTTTGCAAATGTTTGAAATTAAAACAAAATATTAAATATATATATCAGACAACATATTGCCAAACAGAAAGAAAAAAAAATCAACTCGAACACAGAAATGCAGTTCAGCCCTGCGGCAGCACCGAGGAGAAACAGAAATTACAACTTTTAGGCCTCCATTCCTCGTTGGAAGATTTCATCTTCCAGTTCCAATAACTCGAACATACCTATACGTGGCCTCAACTAATAAATAAAAGCAGACTCCCTAAGGGTAAGGAGCGATTGTGTGTAGTTGGAACCTACATACACGTTCAGCAAAAAAAAAACAACAACCAAAAACCGTTGAATTGTATATCAATACCGAGGCCAATTTGACCGCACAGCAGAAGAAAGGTCATTTAAATGCCGTCATCTTAATGTTGAAGCTGTGTCGTGTCTTAAAGTTTTTTTTTTCCTTTTTTTTTTCTTATTAAATATTTCGAGCGCTGATTTACAAAGTTTAGCCCAGAGGGCTGACAAGTTTTTTTTGGTGAAACGGTCGCTCAGTCAGCATTTAATTGGGAAAAACTGAAATGTTGTTGATTTCGAAAGTTGCTGGTGTAGGTATGTGAAAGGGACTATTGTATCAAAGAAGGGTTTCTCTGGGATCCCCATCATAATTCAACAGATGATGCCTTGATGAACGACAGAACTAAAGATTTATCTTGACACTCGCTATAATTGCACACACTGTTGTCCAGAAGACTGCGGGGTGGCTCCAAAATGGCTTTGATGTGCCTCTCAGCTGCGCGTCTTTAAAGGCCTCAACTTGTGTTCTGGCATGCGTTTTGTGAAAATAAGCTCAGCAGCAAGTATAAGCTGAAAGGTCGACGAGGTATATATTGCAAGTTCCAGATTTCTAGCTTAAATTATTAACTTATTAAATTATTCAAAACTATTACTATTATTATTAACAAAAAAACGAAATGTAAGCAAAAAAAAAATCTGAGGGAGTCTCGCAAAATAATATCATCCTTCACCGAGTCCACTTCACAGACAGCCAGCTGCAGTTACAAGGAAACGATCAATAACACAGTTACAATTACACAATGATATTATGGTTTATGTGCGAAGTCAACAGGCAGGCATATGTCACTCATTACGCGCGGAAAGTTGACAATCTTCCCACACCGACCGGATGCCAGGGACCGACAATGTTTGCGTTTCATTCGTTTTAATTATGCAATTAATTTAATTACATTTCGCCTTTGGACGTGTCATTTTATTACTGAAAAATAATGAATAGGGGGATTTTATTTTTGTTTAATGCTTTTTGAATTTCATTGTGCAATGTATCAAAAGTTGGATATTTTTGTTTTTAATTTGTTTATTCTCTATAAATAGATTTGGTGTCCTCTGGGTTAAAGCCAATTTAAAGCTTATAGAAAAGAAAAGAAATAGCAATCAAGAATTTTTGCAGGACAGCTTTTACTTCAATTTAGATTGTTCTGGAAAATTCACTAGCTTTATTTTCGAAAAGAACGGAACGGACCAAGCTTTTTATACCGAATCCGCACGGCTGAGTTTGGAAAAATTGCAAGTTCGGTTGTACTCCCCTTGCTAGACGATTTGTTGTAGGTAGAATCTCGAACAGCGCATTGAAACCAAATTTTAGTTTTTGGGGGTTGAACCGGAATTAGTTCAGTACAGGGCTCATTAACGGGAAAGTCACTGCGCCCGATGGAAAATACTTCGGTGCGGGGCGGAATTCGGTTCGACTCCAATGCTAAATTTATTCTTGTCTCAGAAAATATAAAAACTGATTCGCACTCGTCTCATTTATCTTATTCAAAGAGTGCCAGAGCATCTGTATAGTCCAATTCTGCAGCTGAAAATCGAATAATCCGCTATGCCTTAAGACCCGCAGCTGTTTTTTCAGTGAATCCGATGTCATCACTTTAACCAAAAGCCGTCTTATGCCGAGAGGGAGGTCTTTCACAACTTTTCAGGAACTTAGTTCTTTCCTTGGTTAGCAGACCGTTGCCTTTTCAGATGATGAAATATTGAAAAGTCCTATCATTCTTCGGTGTTGTTCACTTGGAATGTTTAAATAAATTTCGATTTAAATTGTTGACAAGCTCAACAAGCTGACTTGGACAACCATAGATAGTCGATAACAAAAGGACTTTTTTATTATGCTCAAATGATCTATATAGATCATGGATTTCCATTGTTTACAACAACAGTTGGATCACGTACTATTGTTGTAAACCGTGGAAATCAATGATCTCTATAGATAGAGATAGATATAGAGGTTTGTGCAATTGATAACTGTTCAAATAGTGTCGTAGCAGAAATCTGCGGACGTGTGAATCGTAACGTGGACTATTTCAAATAGTGGCTCGATTGACATGTCATGTACTTGCCATGCGGTTAAGTAAGTTCGCAAATGTAAAAGATCGAATAGATGTGAACTCAAAACTTTCGCTTACAAATTTTTCTTATAAAACAAACTTAAACTGTGTACTAAGCTTTTCTGTTGCCGGCTAAAGGCTGACGACTCAAACGATAAAAATAGCTCTCTCTATCAACGGTTTTGTCAAAAAAAACTAATATTTAATATAAATTTTATCAAATGCAAACAGGCATATTTCAAATAACTTAATCTTAGTCTATATAATTTCATTCGGGGTGAAACTCGATGACGTTATAACTCGATAGCCGCTGGGCTTATTTTTAACCGCTGAGGGCAAAACGGAGCTATGCCGGATCCAACCAGTGATCCCAGACTGTGAAGACTGTTTTCCCCTTTTTTTTATCAGCAAAGGCAATCATTTTCCCCTAAACTCGAAAAAAGTTCCCCTTTTTTCCCCTATGTGAAATTTGCCTTTATTTTTATTGAAATTTTAATTTGAAATGATTTTCTTTTCTATAATACAAAACGTCAAATTGAGTGAATGCAATCAGGTGCACGCAAATTCTTATGTAGACGTTCGATGGGCTGTTTTCTTTCATATTTAGTGTGAACATCTCTTTCTGAGTAAACTTTGAAATTTATTTGTAATGAAAATACGTTTAAATTTTACTTTTAAACAATTTACTAAATAATTAACTAATAAACTTTGAAATTTATTTGTAATGAAAATACGTTTTAATTTTACTTTTAAACAATTTATGTTTCAAAGAGATTTTTGATTTTTTCCCCTTTCTTAAGCTTTCACCTCTTTTTCCCCTTTTTCATTGAAAAAGCGCCAAAATTGGCGCTTTTGCCCTTAATCTGGGACCACTGGGTCCAACAGTTTATAATTAGTACGAGTCAGCTTCTTCAAATTGCTAAAGTTTTTGAAGTATACGAGTGTGTAAATGTCGGTACGTAATGTAATTCTATCTCAAAAACTATCAAACGAATTTTGACGATTGCAAAATCTCACGTTTTCGATAAGCCACATGCTCAAAAATTGGCTCAACCGGGTGCGGTTTTTGCTCGGTAAAAAAACGGCTTAAAATTAATAAGTCTCTGTTGACAAAAAAAAATAATAATATTTGTTGGTAAAATCTACCGATGTGAAAAGGTTAAAGTCATACTGTTAAAAAAAATCACTTTATCAGTTGTTATCAATAAAGTTTCTGGATTAATTTCAACTAGTTTGGTAAATTCTATAGACTCAGTTGTCATTTATACGACCGAGAAAATTTGTAAGAACTTGAAAAATCGGTTATTTTTAACCGAGTTTCCTTAACCAAGTTGACTCGGCTATTTTCGATCCACTAAATCTGTAGAAGCTATACTAACAGTTTTACTTCGGTAAATTTTAACCGAAATTTGTTTGATTTTAAACAAGTGATTTTTTCGCGTTCACAATTACTTAAAAAAAATTAAACAATTTGTATTTGAAGTGTTTTTCGCTTTGTTATTTATTGCTAACATTTCCTGTCTATCTAGGATAAGCCTGGTACACCCCTGAATCTCCATATTTATGATACCAAACGCGAGTAATATTAACATCAGCCAAATAGTGACAATTTTAATCTAAGCATCAGAATTAATGAAACGCGTACCTACTCATTTTATGGAAGGAAGAACATTTTTGGTGCTTTTCCACTTTACATTCGAATTTTTGCCCCGCAACAAAATGAATTTGACATACTACATCTAACAAGCAAATAACTAAATACAAGCCCATTGGGTAAATAGCCTCAAGCGTCAAACATAAAACATTTCAAATTCGATATTACAAAAAGCCTCTACCTCATTTACCGGATGATAGATACTCGTACACACATACCAGTGGAAATTCACAAAATTGTTATACCCCATTCATAATGCCGCCGTTACTGCAGCCCACCGTGCCACCCACTGCTATCATCATCCATCATCATACCCCGAAAGTAGTGTGTTGCTGGTGCTGTTGTTTATTCAAATTGCTGTAATCAACGATTTAATGAAAATATTCATCAAATTCAATAGCAAACGATTAATTGCTTGGTTTGGGGTAGAAAGTTAGTGTGCCCGCTCCAAGCGGTGTAAACAGATCTCCAAGTTCTCCATAAATAGAGGCGAATAAGTCTCATTAGAATATTTATTGCCAATTAAACGCTGAAATGATTTTTATTGAATTTTTTATTTTTTTTTTGGTTTCTCTGTTTTTTTTTCAGCAGAAAAACGGTTGTCATTTGAATTTGGACGGAGAAGGACCAACCTGGGTATCGCCCACTTTTTAAGAGAAATCCCGAAAATAGAGAGCGAGATCTTTGCGCAGCTCTCTTTCGACGCAGCATCGGATAAACGTACCATCATCAACCAACCATCAACATCTGCAGACAACATTTTGCGAACGACGAAGCAACATTAGTCCGAAGTCAGTGCTGGCCACAGCTTCAGTTTAGTTTAGACGTTCGGCTCGAATGCAAGTCAGGTAAAAATAATTCGGTTTTGGGTGATCTTTGAATTCGCGGTCGGTCTGACATGTGCTTGTTTCCTCTTTCTGTATATCCGCTTTTGGGGTGCTACTTCGCAATTCGTATGATATTTTTTTTTTGTGTATTTTTGTTGCAATGACCTTCAGACAAGCGGTGTGGACTGTAAAGAGGTTTATGTCTTTTTTTCTTTCGTTTTTATTTCGGATACATATTCGAGGAAAAGAAATGCGAGCACATAAATTGCAAGGAAAAATGTTTTGGTGCAAACAGACAAAGAGGGAAAAAGCACGTGCTCCGCCGAAAGTGTGTTTTGGATTTGAACTTTGTTTGATTTTGGAAGAGATTTTGGGGGACGGTGTTTTTTTTATACTGAAAGTGTTGCACATTGTTTGTGTCGAAGTGACTTGTTTTTTTGCGATTTAAAGCTATTTTTTTTTTCGTTTAGAGATTAGATGGACAATTGCTGACTTTTGTGTTTTTTTTTCTTTGTGCTCTCCCTCTGTAGGACATCATTTGTTGCATTGGATCAGCGGACTTCTTTGACAGTGGAGCCGACTTGCCCAAAAAGGTAAGGCTCAAACTATTTTTTCTACATTTAGTGATAACGGATCAGTTTATAACGTATGTCCTTTTTGCGATGAAATGGGGGTGCTTGGAATCAATTTATAACGGGATTTGATATAAAATAGATGAGGTGCTTGAGATTTTGGCCTGTTCCACTTATCAAGTGAAAATTTCGAAAATCCTGTCTTTCGCTATTCTATCGCGAATTTTTCACCTCATTTCTGAATTTAACTACTTTAAGGGCATCACATTTGTGTGGGCGATGTAGTAAATCGGGGAATTTTCCGTTCTTCAATTTTTTTTTACGTCTTCACTTTTTTTTTGGGGGTACTTCTACCTATGGCTTTAGCAAATGACTCGTTTTTCTGGTCAACATAACCACTTTGACTGAGTTTCAAAGCTTCTACTGCAGTTACTCAAACAATGGTTTGCCGCAGTCCATCACGGAGTTTGTGTACTTAGTACTCTTTGTTCCAACGTGAATAACTCTGCTCTTGATCAACCGACTTTTCAGAAGGTTGTCGAAAAAACAGATTTAGTGATAAAGCTAAGAATTGGAGAGCAGCATCCTTTTTAGCGTCCACAAAAATAATGAGATCTGTGAACGACCGAAAAGATATATGATCTTGAAAACTCTTATTGAGGTTGAGGCCGTTAAAATTTCGAAAACAGTGTCTTCCAGTCGATTATAGCCATTTGCTTTGGTTACTGGTGAATCGATTTAACTGCTCAGCCAATTGGTGCACTGCAAATGGTTGTAGAATCTAAATTTAACTAAAAGTCATTAATTAGTTGTCTGTCTTTTGAATGCCAGACATTTAATATTTCAAAATGATTTATTGAATTATGGCCGATAACAACATTTTTTGTGACTGGGTGAGAATAGTGTTATTAACATTCTTTGTTTACACGACCCCCGAGGAACTTTTTTCACTTTTTTTTTTTCAAAACTCAAAGCCATTTGGCTTAATTCGAAGAGCTCAATATCGAAAGAAGCATATTAAAAAATATTATTAATACTTGGAAAACAATTTCCAAAAATGTTGTACGTGGCTTGCTAAAAGATGAGTCAAGAATATCAGGTACGCTTACAAAATTATAAAAAATGTAAATATAATATCGCACATGTATTTCTAAAATGACACAACTCAGAAAACTACGATTTCCAAGAAAGGCGGAAAACTGTTTTGATTTTTTTGATTTCGTTTGAGAATTGAGAGGCTAAGAATGACATAAGTGCCATCTGCAGGCCTAATAATGAATCTAATCTAATACACTTTTGAAAAATATGTTGGTGCTTAAATTGTGTCACTTTTGAAATACATGTGCGATATATTCGCCGAATGCGGAAATAATGTGTTACAAGAACCAGCAGTTTTCAAAACCTCTGCCACGGTCGAAAAGCACTACTAAAACTAGACTTAGAAACCAGTTTAGGTACGTGGCAAAAACATAAGTCTTCGGAATGAACGTTTAAGAACGCAATTTGCGAACTTTCCAAAATAAATTTTCGACCAGCTGTGGCAGAGCCATTGACAAACAAAGATCTCATGACTCTCGAGTTAGTGTACGACCGATGCACTTCAAGCTTTTCTAAAAAAACCAACGGCGTACGGTTCATTTAAGGTGGGCAAGTCACTTTTATCAAAGTCAATACGGAGAGACTTGACACCAGCTGTTATGGGAAAACCACGCCTGTCTCTTGGGCGTTTGATAGAGCCAACTTCAGATAAGACCACAGAAGAAACTTGCGTTTACAAAATAAAGCCGGTCAAGTAACGATTCCAATATTGACTACGATATCGGAAAGGGGTTTGTTTGTGGCTCCCGAACATATAAGTATCGTGACCTGAGTATTTTTAAATATCGCTCGCTGTTTAATTTTGACATTTTGGTAAAATAAAATTCTACAACGTTTCTATTGGACTATGAAGTTAAAATATCAATCTCTAAGCCATAAATTGCTTGGATTCCGAGTACTGATTTAGACTGATTAACCTTAAGGAAAGCCTAAAATCAAATTAAAAGTCTTGCTTTCGGTCTAATTTATTAATTTTATCATTTATGACTTTTTTAACCTATCGACTTAAAATGCCATCCGCATTTGTTAAAGCATGCACGACGTTCTTAAATCTGTCTCTTTCACGGTTTATGGATTGCGTCTACTCTTGCTTGCAACGGCCTTTTAAAAATAAATCACGTACAGTAAATGGTCGGAGGATCTTGAAAATTTAGAATTTACCCTGCAATCACGCTGGAGATGTCGATTTTGCACCATATTTCTGAGACCAGAAAAGTCAAAAGGCAGGAAATCGCTTTCATCGTTTTTACTTCCTAACCATTGAAAAAAAAATTCTTAAATCAAATCTGGGAAGGGAAACAAAATATTTCTATTCTTTGGTCGCTTGTTTTGCCAGTCAACCCAGAAAGTTTTTTTATTTCTTACTCACGGGCCCAAATAAGTTTTTCTATTTCAAGTATAGAACCTCTTTGTTTATATAGAGAGATTTTTAATGGTCACTCAAAATGCCAAAGTCATTTTCTTTAGGTGATGACATCGCATCACATTTTCGATACCTCTGCAGAAAAAGTGAAGTTGCATTTACTTTTAATTTGGTCCAGAAAGTCTTGATTCTTGAAGTCAAAAAAAAAAAAAAAATGTATAGCGGAGAATATCTAGTTCTTCAAAGTTATAATCCAAAAGTTCTTGCTTTAATTATTATTTCTGATAACAAGAACTCATTTTTAAGTTTTCGGGAATCAAGTCATTCAGCGAAAAGAATAGTTACAACAATTTTGCACATTATTAACCAAAAAAATTGATATTTGGGTTCATTTTAACCAGCGAGCATTGAATTTCATTACAAAGTTTATTTCTGAGTCTAGGTTAGGTAAACCTTATAGGGTTTATGAGATTGTAAGGTATCATATGGCACCAGGCACTACGTGGGCCGATCTCTAAGGAACCGAATGCAGTAGGCTACAGTGGAAAAAATTGTTCCCCAGAGAAACACCAAAACCCCTCGCAGGAACCGAGTAGGAGTAGCTCTTTGTAGTTCGTGTGTGTGGTCTATCTCCTCCAGACATTGAAAGAATTACCTACCTAGAAACTTCCTTCGGTGGCAAAAGATTGCTTCCAATTCGCACAGTTTTTGTGTAACATTTTCACAAAACCGTGAACACATCTAACTGTCATATTTTCATCCAAAACAGTTTGGAAGACCAAAGACTCAAAAAGTGTTGTAACATCGACAACGACGCACAGTTTAACAATGTTCCTCAGTCGCTCGCTATGTCCTACCAGTCAGTTTAGCTTCAAAGTCTTTTTTCCTAAAAATATTGTCCAAAACTCAGATATGGCCTGGGTCATAACTTTGCTGTTGTCCGGTACTACCAATGCACACTAAATCGCAACCGACATAATCAAAAAACTATCCCCACAGACCCCTGACGCTTTTTGAAATTAATACACCAGGCTCGGTTATCTTAACCCCAAAAGATGTGCGACAACGACACAAAAACATCATAGTACGTCATAGACCCCATCAAGAGTAGAAAATACATCCATTGTGTCTTGATGCTGATCTGCTTAACCCTCCAAATAAATCTCCACGTGGAAGGCACAAACATTTTTTGCAATACAATCCACTCTCCATTTGCTAGGTCAAACACCTCTATTTACCGTGATAAGTGAAGTCAACCCCTCCACGAAATGTATTCCCATGCATCAGCTTTTGTATTCCCATATTTACTCATACCTCCGCTAATAGGCCATGATTATTTAATTCACGATGAACATTCCCAACCTCGTTGTAGCAGAACTCACATACCGCACAGCACTGTGCCCTACACACAAGCCACTCTCCATTATGCAATAGAAAAGTACCGCACCCCTTGCGCCGGCAAAGAAAGGTAAATATCCCCTTCTCTCTGCATCTGTATCTATTTGTAGGACAATTTTTATTTTTCATTGCTGTTGTCTCTTATGAATTTGAAAATAAATCCAAGAAAACAAAATGCAGGGATCGGTTCGGTATACTCCATCTTGATGTTCCCCCAAGAGCACACAAGCCCTCCGGTTACACCGGCAACGAGAAACGTCTGTAACAACTCTCTTACCCAACAATACACACGTACTGGCAGTAGACACCAATACAGGGACAACAGCGCAGCGTACGAACGACAAATGAAGTAAAACGAAAATTTAACTTTAGCCTTAGGGCTGATGAGCGCCCCCGGCCATATAAGTATTTTTGTTTTTCTACCCAAATTAGACCCGGCGGCGCATTTTTCGGGACTCGAGGAGCGGTTGGAACAAACAAGCAATTACGTCAAAAAGATTGAAAAAGAAAATGATTCCTCTCTCTCTGCCTGGCATGTTACATTCCCATTCCCGCCGAGAACGCTATACACGTAGCAGTGTAGTTGGTGCAAAGACCAAGCAACACCAGCAGCAGCAGCAGCGAATCCAACCCAGACCCAAGTAGAACTATACAACAAATACGAGTGTACTACACAGCGCACAGCCGCCGAACTTGAATAAGAAGAGGGGAGGTGGTGGGCTGATTGGGCGCACCAGTTTCCTTCGGCATAAATCCACCAGATACTTGTGAAATCCACTCGTAGTCACTACACACACTGCAAGAGAGAGTGTGCGGAACCGGAAAGTATCTATGCTCGTATACGTTCTATGCTGGGACGGCGGCAATGGGTGGTTAGGTTGACTTGGCAGTACGGCTCATTTGTACTCTAGTTCTTCAGCCTTGCATCCTGCACCGCTTCGGTAGCGCCCGCGGGTGTCAGGTATACGTATATACGTATATACCTCTGAAAGAGAATGGAAGATTTTTTCTACACTGCGCGCCGAGAGATCAAGTCAAGTTAGTGAACGAGTGGGTGTCCTTTTTGTGTGTGTTCCTGCAACATAATCAACCACCAAGACAGGACCACATCCTTCTCATCGTCATCATAGTCGTAGTCGTAGTCGGCATCAGTTGATGCCGTGTGCTGGATCCATATGCATAACGAATAGGCTCAGGTGCCTATGACCTTTGATGGAATTTCTAACTTTTTTAATTGGAGTATATTCTACCGCTACCGTCGTCGTCGTCGTTGTCGTTGTCGTCGTCGTCGTCGTTATCGTTATTGTTGCTTCTGTAGCTGGGTGCGGCGCACAGGAGTGAGGTGAGGGCGTCCAAGTGTAGTAGATCCGAGCTAAAATCTAAAGGATCGCCGCTGGCAATGCGAACGATAGAACCAAAACTCTTAGCATCCACTCAGAGCTGGAAGAGGAAGGACGTGACGGTGCGGTATGCAGTGGAGCACTGCATTCACCTGGGCTGCGCAGAATGATATGACGAAGTCAGAACGTACCCCCCGAGTGTGCCATATATGAGTTCAACAAAAGACTGTTGTTTGGTATACACTGGTATACCGGTACCGCTGGCTCCCGATTAATCTACCGCCGTCGTATTGAGATAATTTCGTCGTTCTGGCAAGCATATACCAACATAACCGCACTATGCTCGGGTAACGGCAAACTTATGACTTGCGATGGGTGCTGGGAGATCTTTGTCGATAGCCTCATCTCCGTATGTACATCGTCGTCATCGTCACATTTTAGATTGAATTGAATGAAATGTCAATGTTGGCCGGGGGATAGATTTTTCAAGATACCATACCGAACTTGAGTGGTGTACAGTTCTGGTGGAGTAAAAAGAATTTGGTCAATGCCAATGGAATAGTTGTGGGTATATGCATGAAGTGGGGTGGCCGTTCCTTGATTAGGTGAGCTGCTTTGGGTCGAGTAATTGGCTTTGATCTAAATAATTTACAAAATCAATTTATAAATTATTTATATTTAAAGCTTCAGGGCATCAAGACCAAACGGTTTCAAATGGTCTTGATGCCCTGAAGCTTTAAATATAAATAATTTATAAACTGATTTTGTAAATTATTTAGAAAAATAAATAAATAAATAAATAAGTTCTGATATTAAAATTAGTAGTTAAATTTTTCTTAGAGAATCGACTCAAATTTCTTTAGTTATTTTATATTTATTATTCTTTAAATTAATATAATATGGCAAATTGAAGACCTCCGCTCGTTACTGTGTCTGGATCAGAATGACCCTCTCTACTCTCTACGTTTCTGCTTTCGGTCGTTGTTAGTGTTGCCGTGGCGTTACATTAGTTGTCAACTTAATCAGTGTAGCATGTTCAGAAATTCCGGTAGCTCTCCAGTTCGCAGTTTAACTCTTTTGTTTTCGAGGCGGCACAAAGAGGAGTATTTTGTTTTTTGGGGAACCGCACTTTGAAATAAGATGAGGTAATGATCGTGGAACTGCATCCTTTGGATAGACAATTTGACGCCATTACCTATTGTGTGAGTATAATTTCAGGTATGGCAGTTCCAGCTGTAAATCTAACTTCAGTTCGAAACCAGTCGGGGCGTGTGTTGTTAGTCTGTACTGAAGGCGAAAGGGCAAACACAGGTCTACTCAAGACGAAAGAGCAAGCCAATCATAGCTTGAAGCAGCTCTTAGCTGTCAAGTGTCAAAAAGTGTTGCCACTTCTAAAAAAAATTTATGGTTTCTTTTTTCGTTTACTTTTTCGATCAGTCTTGTGGTAAAACGCTTAAAAGTGGGTATAGTCGCAGTAAAATGGCAGACGCAAATCAGTAAAAGTCTGCTGTCATCTGTTAAATACGTTCCGCGGTACTAATAATCATTTTTAGTGGCCAGGCAACATTTTTCGAACTCACAGTGGTGAAATTTTCCATACAAAATGGCATATTTTGACCTATAAAATATTTGGTGTTATGTTTAAAAATTATTATTAGTTAGGCCCCTTGTCTTTGCGAGATTTGCAAGAGTTGCCAATTCGGAACACAATTCTCTAAGAAAAAAACAAAATAAGTCGTTTTAAGTTACCAATGTCCCAAGTGTTTCCCCGAATTCCCAGAGCTCGATTAAATGACACGAGGCAAAACAGGGGTCAACTGAAAAGTTGCTGGGACCAGAACCATTCTCTTCAATTGGCAGAGGAATGGTAGAACAGCTTATCCACAAATGGATCACGGCAGAACACCTGAGAAGGTGGTCAACCGTGGAATAATGTAGACAAGCTAAAATGGCAATAAAGTGGCCGACCTGCTCCACTCAAAGAAGGGTTCTAAGCATGCGTCGAGGAACATTGAAATGGCTGGTGGCTTTGTCTACAGGACATGGTAATTTCAGGTATCACTTAAGGAAAATGGGCCTTATAGAGGATGATACTTGTAGACTATGCCTGGAGGAATCTGAGACAGCGGCACATATACTGTGTCAATGCCCGGCATTGGCTGGCAGAAGAATGAGGATCTTGGGACATCAATGGGTCGAGACCCAGTCGATGAAACGGATCTCCCATAAATAGATGCTAGCGTTAACACTAGGAATTGAGCCCAGAGAAGAACTGTGGAGAAATCCAGAGAGTCTCTCTGAGTAGGATTTACAGTGGTAGAGAGACGAAAAGAGACCCGACAATGGTGGTCTGATTCGATTATCTCTCGAAATATATATATATATATAAATGACACGAGGGAGCCATTGAACTCCCTTTTCATCTATGGCCAATTCTAAAATATTCATTCCCGCAGTTTTGATAACTTTTAGCCGTTTGAATGCCAAAAACTTCTACCGTGGGACTATTTTTTGCCTTGCTCAAAGTGCCTGGTCTTTCATTCTCTGCCACTACTCTTTGATTTGAATCCATTAAATGTCCTTAATCTTTAAGGCACATAATCTTAATTTGCGTGCACATCTGTCTAACTGTGCACCGAATTTCTCCTCACAATTTGCAAGTTAACCGCGTTTCCGTGTATCGCAAGGGAATCCAAGGCGCTCTTCTTCTCCCTGATGGCTTCAACAACTCCGGGCGCCCCGATTTCGCAGTTCATTTGCCAAAATTTTACTCGCAAGCATAACTCATCGCTATAGAAAACAATTGTACGTACTTGTGCATAATTTTGTGTGGAAAAAGTCAGTCAAAGTCCAACATCTTCTCGCCGTAGCGTTGTTTCCAATCACACTGCCCCTAAGTGTCCATATCTGCCTCAATGCATCAATTCTTTCAACTCTAACTAAATAACATAAATATTTTATTTCTATTCCTAAAATCAATACATTTTATCCATCTACAATCTAGATCAAAAGTCCTTTTCCTTTGTTGGGAACGCAACAAATACAAACTAAAAAGAATCGATAGTTTAACAGCGAATGCTACTTTTTTTACTGCTACCGTAGAGTCGATGGAGTTGTCAAGAATCTCTAGGTCCTAGTACCTATACCCGCATTTATCAAGAGCGCATCTCATGGGGAACCATCGATTGGAAGCTCGTAGTCAGTTAGAGTTAAACCCACTAAACACTCAGAAAGTGCTTCAAGGCCGACTCCAAAGCGCTTCCCAAATTGATAATCTTGCTAATATTCCAGTCCTACTTCATTCGTCTTGTCATCTTGGATATACAGTCCTTTTTTTATTTGCTCACAACTGATGCCTGTTGGCTGCTATGACTGGCGATTATTTGTGGGTTTTCGCTTACGCAAGAGCTTGAGTTTTAAAGTCTAGAAATCACGTACTAATCATCTATAGAGTGGTCCCAGATTGAGGGGAATAGCGCCAATCTTGGAGCTTTTTCAATGAAAAAGGGGAAAAAGAGGGGAAAGCTTAAAAAGGGGGAACAAATAAAAAATCTCTGAAACCTAAACTGCTTAGAAGTAAAATTTGAACTCATTTCCATTACAAATAAATTTCAAAGTTTGATCAGAATGAAATGACGAACGTTAGTCGATTTGACGATTTGTCTAATAAGAAAATCATTTCAAATTCAAATTTCATATAAAAATAAAGGGAAATTTCACTTAGGGTTAAAAAAGGGGTACTTTTTTCGAATTTAGGGGAAAATTGTTGCCTTTGCTGATAAAAAAAAAAAGGGGAAAACAGTCTTCACAGTCTGGGACCACTGGATCTTTGTCTCGAACCTTAGGTTAGAAGCTTGTATAAAGTGAGCAGAATGTAAGACTCAAATAAAACATAGCTTAAACCAAAAACTATCCCCTCTTTCTGCGCACACAAAGCTATTGTCAATAGTTAAAAAAAGACTCATCCACATCATCTGCAATACCTCCCCCAACCCAACACCCTCCATCTGGGAAAAGTTCTCAATAAAACATGAAATATTAAATTCCATTTGGTTTCCAATTAATTTGCGATTCCCGCACTTTAATGTAATTAGCCTCCGCGCTGTGCATTTGTGATTGCACTCTCGTTCACTAAGGATGCACACCTAATTGATTGCACACGCTGTTTTGAGAGCTCGGCAATATTGCACGTTTGCTTTGACTACCGAGGAGTGCTCTAATCGCCCAAATTTGATATTCAAGTTGAAAATCTAAAATTCGCTAATTGATAGAGAGGGAAATTATTTGGAAAGAGGCTTTTCGAAACCTATAAGTGAACGAGGGAAGAAGGCCCTTACATCCTGCCAAATGCCAGATTTCACAACCGAACGCATCCATTAACGTGTTCGGCTGTCTGTTTCTGTTGGTGAGCAGAAGTGCATCCGATTCGATTGTAGATGAAAGGTGAACGTTGAGCTTTTGTGTTGAAGTTAATCATGCGGAATGATTATAGGAGCCTTTGCCACAGAAACAATTTCCCGTATGGCAAAAAAAATATGAATAGGTAATCCGGATGCCTTCTCAACGAATGCATTCAAAGCGAGGGAACAGCATAACTGAAAGTGGGAGTTGTATATATTGGCAAGTGGCAAATGGCGGGCACCGGCATTGGAGATGTGCGTAATTTTACACTTCACTTAATTGCAACATTTGCTAATGTGCTGCCGAATTACACCTTTCGTTGAACAGCGAGTCTCCCCTTTGAGTAATTTTCTCGGCTATCGCACTAATCGATGATGGGGGCATTGTTATGACTTCAATTAGCGATTTGTTGTTTCATGTTGGTGGCGTATGTGCTTTTGCCTAAAGGAAGACATCGCGTTGCCGCTGATGCTAATATCAACTGGGTATTAAGTACAATTGGGAAAATCGACTTTCGCCCGTCAAATTAAGTTTAAATCATAAGGCTACTTACTTTGACGGAGGTTATACTTGCCGATTGACATTCCCAAGTAACAATTTGACTTCGGTAAGGCGCTATCGAAGCTATTTCACCTCCCGCAATATTAACTGCATAAGGTCTAAAGGAAACGCATTTGGCGCACTTTAATGCAAGTATTTACTTATTTAAGACTTCCTGAACAGCTTGGATAGACCTTACCGAAACTTTATGGAAGCTTTATAGAGGCTCCAAAATGAACAAGAAAAAAATTATTTTTTTTTATTACACTTTTCAATTTTCCATTTTCTTATTTTTTTATTTTTTTTTTATCTTCTTGATAAACATTTTTAAAGACTTTTTGCAATTTTCATGGAGTTTACATTTACGTACTCGTTATAATTTACATTTTACTTACATGCGCCGCACTGAGAATCGAACTTGGGGGGTCCTGTGCGTAGTAGTCCAATACACTACCCCCTAGGCTAATTCGTCATAATGCTGTAGTAGTGCTAAATCTGAACTACTTGGTACATTTTAGAGTTTGGTTATGATTTGCAATAAACTTGCAGCTTACTCGACCGAAGAAAAGCAAGACATTTAGTGTTACCCTTATTTATTCATGGGCGAAAAGTGTTTATTTAAAATCACATTACTGACATATTTTTCAATGTGCTAGAAGGATTTTATTTCTTGTAATTTTTCCCCGATTCATTAATTATGGTTTCTTTAGACAGCTTTGATTCATTTCATATGAAATTAATTTTTACCTCTATAAAGCCTCCATATGTAAGTTAGGAGGAAGTACGAGTAAGTGCTTCTGTACAGCTTCCAATCGCAAGCGGTTGACTGCATGACAGTTCATTGCTTCTATAATGCCTTCGGTCAGAAGCTCTAAAGAAATTCACTTTCCACACATCTCCAGACACATTTTCAGATGTCTAATAGAGATCTTATCGAAGCTTAATTCCACAACCCTCTATAAAGCCTATGTATATGCTTCGTAAAGGACTTACTGAAGTTGTTATTGAAACAATTGCCTCGAAATGGATGAACTTCGGTTAACAAAGACTATAGACGCTCTATCGAAGCTGTTACCTACAGAAATTACAAATTTGAACCTTACCGAAGTAAAATTGTTACTTGGGTTTTGAACCTCCTTCAATTCAATAAGAGGAAAAATCGTCAAGAATGGGACGATATTAGTGAAAAACGGTTATCAATACCGATTGATAGTGAATTAACATATTATTAACAACAGCTACCGTATATTTTTAAATACTACAAGGAAGACATCAAAAAATATACTTTTGACTGGTGGCGGTTGACCGAGGTCGGCGCCAACCGAAGAGTCTTGCTTGTTGAGGTTCGATCTAAATTGTCATTTTTAAAGAAGGAGACACTTATTCTTTAAAAAAAAAAATCACCTAACGGAATTAATAAATAGATTTCATTATTTGCGGAAAGTATTAGCTTTTTTTATCTCTAGCAGTTTCACTTCACTTTGCTACAATTTTCTTAAACATAAATGTATCGTTATGTTCGAAAAAAAGTTTTCCTATCAAATGTTATTAACAGAAGCTATGTTGCTTTTAAATCTCGATAGGATGCGCTGCCTACTAGGGTCCTTATTAGGTTACTTCTCAGGCGATTATCTTCAAAATGATAGACCTACCGAAATAACAACGCAGTAACAAAGTGATGAATAGAATTGACTATACTTATATAAGGCTTACAATAATTTTTGTTTGGCAAGGGTGTTATGACCGGGTCTAAAAACCGTCGGCCAGATTGACAGAATAAAACTAAAAGTTAATATGTAAGTACAATAAATTTAGATTTGGGAACTGAGTTTAAACAAATTTTACCCTTTTTTTATTTAAAAATTTGTATGGCTTCCCGTTGAGAATTTGTATGAAAATGTCCCGTCGAATTTCTCGCAGTATTGGACGTGATCCTAAAAACGTGCGATGTTTTCCTGTGTATTGCAGATTTCACATTCAAGTAGTAGGTCCGTTCTATGAGAAATAAAATTCAAGGCCAGTATTTCCCCTCTTGCTCATAGAATTTTTGATATCATATCCGCGCAATGTTTGCCGTTGGAATAGTTTAAGTTGCCTAGATCGAACTCGGTTCTACCTATACTGTAAAGCTTTGGGCTGCTGATGAAGTCC
Organism: Cheilosia variabilis; assembly: GCA_951230905.1. NCBI lineage: Eukaryota > Metazoa > Arthropoda > Insecta > Diptera > Syrphidae > Cheilosia > Cheilosia variabilis. Next base: position 19,495,834 of record OX579679.1, on the reverse strand, counting down.
TATCTATACTTAGCGTCTAATTTGTAACCAGTATAAGTAAAGGTGTTCTTTGAATTTTAAAGGGTCGCTTTCGATTTCGAAAGTAAAGCTAAATAAAACGCACATAGCGATACGTTTTTGATTAAGATTTTATTTCATAATAAAGTTTGGAATTTTATGAAATACAATATCGTTCAAAAAGCCGCCTCAGGAAGATTCGCAGCATGCGATTCTTTTGAGGTAATTTTTAACCAATTTTTCGCACATTTCGGGCGGTATCTCGGTCATAACTTGAGGAATGTTGGTTTTTAATGTGTCTAGAGTTCGGGGATTATTCGCGTAAACACGGTCTTTGCGTAGCCCCACAGAAAAAAATCTAAGGGTGTCAAACCACAAGATCTTGGGGGCCAATTGAAGTCGCCAAAACGTGAAATAACGCGACCAGGAAACTTCTCACGCAATAAAGCCATAATTGGTCGTGTTGTGTCGCTTGTTGCACCGTCTTGTTGGAACCACATATCGTCCAAGTGATTATCTTCAATCGCCGGGAAATCGATAAATTCGGATCATCAGCAACACTTGCACTTGCAGCAGCAATATTTTTGACTGAGCGTGCATTACGATGATGCAAAGGCCTTACGACATCAGTAACACTTCCACTCTCTTTAAATTTTACCGATTGCTTGCGTAGTCGGTCGATTGTGACGACCATAATCATCGCGTAATGCGCGAAAAGTGGTAACGTTTGAATCACCGCTTTTGTAGTAAGTTTTAACGTGTTGTTCGATTGTTAAGCGATTCATTAACACAAATGGCAAACATTCAACTAATACTATAACATTTCAAATGACATCTTGAAAGGACGAAATAAATGATCCTCTATTAAGTTATATGTATTTAGGAATCACGCAGAAATTTAGATAGGTTAATCCACGTTCGCACAAAGTTAAGCCGATCTGATATGAGATATTTTAAAATCCTGTTGACTAATCTTGAGGTTATTTGAAGTATTCTGAGAATGTAATCAAAATGGATCTTAAGCGAGTCAATGAACATAGGTGGTACTCCCGCTTCAATATGAAGCATGTAATTTGGTGTCGTTGAGGGAAGAGTGAAAACACGTTTTAAAAATAATCGAACAGTTTTCTCGATATCCTCATACTCCTTGTAACCCCACACTTGAGCGGAGTGTAGCAATATCGATTTCCTAACAGCTTGAACCTTGAAACAATTTGTATTTTGCTGAGTGTTGAATAAATTTATTTACAATGCATTTCTTCCATGACACACATACGGTGGCTTTTTGGCCGCCTGCAGTTTAGCTTTGACTTCATAAAATCTGCCAATAACCGAAATAAAACACATAATTCAGAAAAAAACGAGCGCGAGCTAAGATAAAATTTCACATAATACTCACGCTTTAAAAAAAACAACATTTAATTCAGTTTTTAAAAATGGAAGGTTATAGAACTTTCTTTAAAGTCTAGGCGGAGCGTTAGGCCTATTTGTAAGCCCTCATCTTTTCCAGCTTTACAAGTTTATAACGCATGACAAAGTTTAAAAATGAAGGAAACCACATAAGTATTTCAACAAATTCCCAACTACTCGTACAAAAATAAAAGCTTAGATAAAGAAGAATTTTTACGAGCATTCACTGAAAAATATTTGAATAGCTTTCGGACATAAAATCAAATATAAATATAATATAATTCATGGTTTCGTCTTAATAACAAATTTTAGTCTCGACTTTAAATTTACGGAAGCTCACAATTGCGAAATTTGTATGGAAAATATATCCACTGTGAACCACTAAAATTTAGAGTAGAAACAACTAAAAATGTTTTTTTTGTAAGGCCCAGAAACAACTGAAGTAATTTTTGGGTCACATTTTTTACAATTGTAAGCAGAAAACCAGCGAGACAAATATTTTCAGTTTTAAATCTCTGCTCGGATTGTTTTCTTACTCGATCGAGCGTACGAAAAATTTAAATCGTTTGCAGTTCTTCGACTTACTTTATTAGCCACCCCATTTATTGCAACAATTGCTTCCTTATTGAGGAAAAATGTGATTTCAACTTTAGACTGAGAGATCTATTTTATTTAACAAGATAGGTGGTTGCTACTAGCTGCTGAGGCCAAAATCGAGACACAATATATTCGAGAAATAATTCAAAAGTGGTAATTTTTCCAAAAAGGTACATCTGTGCCCTTACGCAAATCCCAATTCCCATACTTCGCTTACGCTTAAAAATATCCGCAAACTGAGCCAGTTAACGTATAGCCAGTAAACGCACACAAAAGGAGTAAGCGAAAAACGTTATACCCCATTTACGGAGCGTAAATCGTTTCTCCTCTTTATAAAGCCATTATCTGCATTTATCTCCCAATTACAATGCCCAGCAAAATGTGTGCCACACACGTTCTTCTTCATTTCGGTGAATGTGGGAATGGGAAACAATAAAGAAAACTTTAAAATTACCTAATGAAATACGAGTATTTACTGTTAAGATCCTTCAGGCTATCTCGCTGTTCGAGAAACCAACCGAGTGGTGAAAGAGAATTCTTGCAAACATTGGTTGACCATTCTCCTCGATGCCTCTCCTTCCCATTCATTGTATTGTAAGCAGAGTGCAAAGAACAAACCGCGCACGTAAAGCAACAACAACAGCACTGGCAGTGGAAGAACAATCGAATTAATGCCGAACCCACACTTTCGGTGTTGGCAACATATCGAGAGTACAAACAATGAGCGGCACACAAAGGGACAGCCACAGCAACGATGACGCGACGTCACGAGACAATTTTTCTGTTTGAAAAATGCGAGTTTTTTTTTCCACCCATCTTCTCCGTGCCCTATACCAAGCAATTGTTTGCCCAATTCGCCTGGGGAAGAATTCCGCTTCAAAGCAGAAACGACGCAGACGACGAATGCCATATCATCGGTCCGATGGTATGTACTCAGTACTCATGCAATTGGCATTTAGCGATACTTAACAAGAAAAATGGCTGGAGTGGGGGGGTGGGGAGGGGGGATGGTGGCCACCATCTCCACTACCGAAAACGAGGAGAAGAACAACTTAAGGATGTGGGGCGACATTTCCGACAGTGCAAATTGCCTGAGAATCGCGGTTCGAATGAGTTTTCACGATTCAACTGGCGGTGCAACCACAAAATTGACGAGCTATTCACGAGAGAGGTGATTTCTCGGCAGTCCCAGCGGCAAGGCGACGTGTTCCCGTGGCGAGCGTTTGTTTTTTATTCTACTCATTGAGTACGAACGGTATGGGCATTCTAAGAGTTGCGACCAATTTAATATTTGTTCTAAGACTGGGAGAGAACGTGCGATTTCTGTCGCAGAAAATAGAGCGCTCATGACTTTCAGTGTCAACGGGCTTACAACTTATTTAAAAACCTGGTTTCTCATTGAAAGTTTGTCGTGCAATGGAGAACGCATGAGGTCAATCAGCTCCAGTCGTTTGAGTCGATAAGCCGCATCTTTCTGTTTCTTATTTTTGGAAACAAAAAGTGAAATATCTTATATACCTCGGGATTGGTATTTTCAGTTTGCGCCCGAAGTTAGACTCGTTTTTTTATCTCGGTTGTAGTGGTTCAGATCCATGCTAAGAAAAATGTCGTTTTTGGTGGCAAAACTATTTTGTCTTCACTAGGAAATTCGTTCGCATAGGTCAAGATTACTTTTCGCTAGTTTTTATTTAGTTTATTAAAAGAAATCGTTTAAATGTGATTTTTTACAAACTAAAGCGAAATTCTTACCACTGTGCAATACGGTGGCTGCCTAGTCAGAACAAGTCTACAACTTCTATAGATCAACCGCACCTTAGTCAAAATACAAAGACAAACCTCCGTCGGTTAACTCTAAGTGCACAGTAGGTCCCAATTGAGCCGGCTTTGATATCAGATATACACTGAAAATAAAACCCTGGTATATTTGATAAAAACGTGGCTTGATTCAACAAATTTTTTGTCAATATACGTCCAACAAAATTTTTCTATCAAATTGACAAAAATTTAATAAGTTTTATCTTAACTGAAAACTTTTGTGATAAAAAAAAATTGCTGTCTTAACAAAAATCGTTTGTTTGTGCTTATAAAAATAATTTATTAAATTAATCATAATGTTGTTTATTTTTATTCTACAAAAAAGATTTGCCAATTCTACCGTTGCTGTTTTGTCAAATCAACAATTAACTGTTCCTTTTACAAAGAAATTTATCAATTTGGTCTTTGTCTTTTTGTCAAACTAACACAAACAATGTTAATAATATCGAATTAGTTTGTCAATTCAGCTAACTTTTTTGTCGATATGATTAACATCTACTCACCTGCAAATGTTCTTTATGTCTGCAATACCCTTGTAAAATAAATAAGGTATTAATAAAAGCTACGCAAAACAAATAGGTTTAATAATTAGATTTATTAATTGAGTTAAAAGAAAAACTTCATTCCAATGGTATTTCCTTATATACATAGGGAAAAATGTCGCCAAATGACTTGGCGTTGTATAAGCCAGAGCTTCTCGATCGATTTCACAATCTATAAAAATATTCACAATTTTTATTTGGTACGTAGAAAAGTAAGATGATTGCACTCTCAGTTAAGATATTTATATGTAATGTATAGGTAGGCATATGTAAATGTCCTTTTTCAGGCAAATACTTTTTTTAACATCGAAACTTCAATACACAGTAGGTATTTACCTGATAAAAATTTAATCAATTTTCCGAAAGATTAGTCCAACCAAGCGAGCTCAGGATGTGCACAATCCTATTTTCTTCAATACAATCGTATTTATGCACAACTTGATCTGGCTTGGCTGGACATGTTTTTCCTTGGCTGTAAGTTCAGCTGTCGTCAATTTACATATACCTACATATTATCACACTAACTTCTTTCACTTACCTTTTAAATATTCATATAATTTTCCATATAATGTCCTAATTCATTTCCTTGGTCTAATAATGTTGGTTTTTGTATTCACTTTTACCGGTTACATTTATGCGCACTAGCAAACTCGCGTGTGAAAATGACGCCATCAATAGCATTGCATTCAAAGGTTTACAATGTTTAAAATGTATATTTATTGATTCAACACGTGTATTATCAATTCTACAAAATGTTTGTCATTTCTACAAAAATTTTTTTTCATTTCAACAAATTGTTTGTAATATTGATAATCTGTGTTTTGTTTGGCTAACAAACATTTTGCATAAGTTTTGTCAATTTCACAAACATTTACAAAAGTGATTTTTGGTTCTGTTTTTATTGATAACAACAAAATTGTTCAATTGATACAATATCGATTTATCAAACTGAAAATTGTGTTTTGTTAATCTGACAAAGTAGTTTTGTAGTAAACGTTTTATCCGTTTGACAAAATATCATTCAAATTGATAAAACTTAAGTTGTATTGATAAAATTCATTTATGATTACAACAATTTTTCTCAGTTCAGCAAAGCTTTTTTTTTTGTTGAAATCTTACAATCGAATTTTGTCAATATAACCTGGTATTTTATTTCCTGTGTACTCAACCTCCTTCGACAGTAATGAAGGGAATAAAATTCTTTTCAACTTTTATAGTTTATATGCTACTATACATTGGAACATTCAATTTGAATGCATTTACAATTCATCTTCCAATCAATCAGAATTTATTCCCATAGTATAGGTTATATAAGAACTAATCAAAGCGAAGAGTCCTTTTTCGAAAAACCAACAAACCGGCCAACCAAATAAAAGGATAATTTCTGAACTCCAATAACCCATCACAGCAAATTAAGAGTCAATATGCATCAAAGTGAAAGATGCCATCTGAAAATCGTTTCAATTTTGACATAAATATCCACCCATGAGATAAATCCTACTATACGAGCACATGAGATTCCTTGAAATGTCTTTTCAACAAGAAAAGTATGAATATCAAATTGGTATTCAGATCAAAAATGCAATCGAAATGTGAAAAACGATGAGCAAGGCCGAAACCTTTTGAAGTGATTAGAACACTCTTATAGGGAGGGACACTGCGGTGGTGCATCCTTGTTTCAGGAACTAATAAATTCGTTATGCGTATTTCTAGTTTGCAATTGCCAGACAAATCATGTAGAAAGATATCCATGAATGTTTGTGGAGGGTGGCTATGCTGATGAGCGGACCACTTCGGAGAAACATTTTCATTTCACCATTATGAGAGTCATCGTCATTTATTCGTGTATTTGTATATAAGGATTTATAGTAAGTGTATTTAAGGAAGATGCATAGACCTACGAAAACTTTTCGTTGCTGTTTTCAAAGGTGGACAGTAATATTTAGCATCAACGATGAAAGGAAGGGCAAAATATATGTCCCGTCATATGCTTTACTTACGAGGCGCAAAGGTACAGCCTTTCCAATCATTGATCTTCAAAAATATTGTCCAAATCTTACCCCAATCAACGTACAACGTTTTCATGGACAAACAACAGGCGATTCGCATTTCGTTCGCCTCAAGTTCACGAGCGAGTTCATCTGAGCATATCTGGCGATATGTGTTTCTTGTGTAATGATTCGTGGATGTCAATCTAGAAATCGACGGTGATTTATTAAAAACCCACGCGGAAGAGCTAAATACGAACGTTTAGAGGAAGATAACGCGAATAAAAAGGGGTGTTGAATTTCAGAGCTTACAGAACGAATTACGCGAAGCGTGGGTCACAGTTTTATACTTTTTTTCTTTGTGCTTGGAAGGGATCATTCATTTCATTTACAATACCTCCTTGGGTTGCTCACGGCACGGGTATACCTGCGCACTGAATGATCGACTTAAGGAATGTCTTTCACAATAATATTTGTCCCTTCCATTGCCCGTCTTCGTGTCATTTTAATTTGAAACTTTTCACGTCGGTAGAGAATTACAAATTAAACGATTTTTCAAAGTGGCCCCTCTGTTCCCTTTGGCAGTGGTAAACTATGTTTTTTAATAGGCTCCCACCTTCAACTAGACGTTGATCTAAGATGCGACCTTCGATCAGTTAATCTACAGCTTTTTAAAATGAACTTGCAAGTGAAGTACAATCCTCTGACAGGGCTTAAAAATTCGAATATTTCAACAAATTTTCCAAAGTAAAAAAATTAATTTAATAAACACACTGCCACCGCATCTACACACCCGCTCCGCAGAAAGCTGCTCTGTAGATACATGCGGCCAATTGCCCATACCCTCCACCTCCTCAGTGAAATACATACGTCTCCCGAAATTGCTTCAAAGCCAGTTTAAGATTTTTCTAAAAACCACCTGCGGCTGGAATCGTGCGCCCTCCTCCAGCATCTGCGAGACGAAACTTTTCTCCACGAAAGCCAACCGAGCGGTTTGTATGTTACATACAGAAATCTCAGTTTCGGATCTATACATGAACTGCTGGTCGGATTGATGTGTTGCGACCACTCGTTCCTGGGATTTTCGTTTTCACCTCAACGCAATCACTCATCGACGCTTCACTGGGCATCAGCGTGTATCGCATATATACATGCGAGTTAATGGCGCTGTCTTCGTCTTTGACTCTACTCCTGGCGGAACTTTAAATCGACTTGGCCATATCTGGGCACATAAATGGAAACGGAAAAACGCCTGGGAAACTTTATTTCTGATTGGAATAACATTCACATGCAGTCGGGCGGCAAGGCGGTGATGTGCTCTATGGGATTCCAGGGACACCCACGACCCAAATTCTTCCCGCGCGCCGCCGGTTGCATGTAGTATATTCCCGTCGACCTTTTTGCTGACGCGCGTGTGTGTGCGGGTAAGCGCTGGGTTTTCGAAACCCCCAAGCGGACTATAAAAAGTTGTTTGCAAGAAATAAAGTTAGATATGGGTTGGGTGGGGGTGGTTCAGCAGCCCCTCACCCCAGTTGCAGTGCGCACTGAAGTGGAGCTTTGGCAGAACCGCACTTCCAGATCTTAATATGTTTACGAATATACTAACCGCCATAGGATGCTTGACTTCTTGTTGCTCCTCTGTTGGTACATTCTGATACTGCGAATGAAGAATCGGAAAGGGCAAATCTTTGTCATGCCCGACCCGCCTGTTGGCCGCATCATGTGACGACTTCCTCCTTGTCGCAGGGACTGTTCTCCTCCCTGTCTCTGCTGACTCCCGAAATTCGCCTCGCAGCTAATCTGGTCGTCTATCCGACATTGCCACCCGAGCGCCACCCAATTTGGGTATCCAATATACCTCTATATGTTATATGAAGCGGTACACGAAGAAGGAACCCATATACCTAAGCGTAACGTTATGGCACCGCCAGCGGTGGTATAGGATTCAAGTGGGCCAACTTGCCTGGCGCTGGATGCTGCCATCAGGAGGATGAGATCGACCCATGGCTGATGGCAGTGGCGTACTCTCGCCCAGTGTATTCTCGCATGGCAATCATTTCCTCTCCTGTGCTCTTGTGCTCCTAGGTTCGGTTCACTTCGGTTGAAGATACTCTTTTTTTTCTTTTTTTTTTTCAAAAAGTTTTGAAGGCAAAAACCTTATCTCAATTTTAAAGTATATGAGCTTTAGCTGGCTTGGCTGGCTCTGCTACACCGCTTCCAATATAGACTCCCCATGTGTGCCCAAGTGGGTCTGTCTATCGGTGTGTGTGTGCTGAAAAATATAAATGTGAACCTATACAAACATTGAGTCTGAGTACACAAATCAAAAAAATCCTTGGGGCTAAGTTAAGGAGAATTTCGTCCCTGTGGCAATTTGGATGGGTTTCGAATTAAATCTCATCTGATGATGATGTTCAAACAGCCATACATACTCGTACGTACTGTATGAGTCGAGCCATATATAGATATATATATCGGGGACACTGGATCTCATGCAGCTAACATATCGGGATGGGGTTTATTAGACAACTTGGTCCTGGGGATTTTGCAGAATACCCTTCACGGTATATGGTTGCGTGTAACACTGAACGAGAGTGGAAGAAGAACGTCAGTATAGTTGCTTTTAAGCACTTGTGGTTTGATTTTTGTCAATTTATCTGGTCACGACGATAATGGTGTTCCTTGGAGGCAGGCGGTATTCGTATTCTGCGAGGACTTTTGTGAGCTCTCATGCGTTTCCGGTATGACACATTCCCATGTTGAGTTTAATATTATTACTTTTAGAATCATGTTGCCATACAGCCATGTTTACTGTGAGGGAAACTCCAGGGGTGAATCGGAGGCTTCTAAAGTGGACAAGCAAATTAGTTTCTATCTATTTTACACTTGTTTTCCCAACACAGTCCCTTGGAAACGATCTTTGAAATAATGTTGTTCCCAAGTCTTGCCAAATATTGATGCAAATAAATAAATATGTGGGTTGTTTCTCAAAATGTTGCAGTAATGTTTATTTTTTTTTTAATAAGTCTCAATGTTTTAACAAAACATTTTTTTATTTCTTATCACCGAAATTAAAATTTAATTCTGTTACGTGTACTTTTCCTAATATCTTGGACGATATAACTTAAAATGTTGCCCAAACTCTGAAATCCTGTCATTTTCGTAACAGACTTAATAATTGATAAAAACATCTATTTTTATTGTAATTTGTTACATACTGTCTTTATCAGATAAAATGCAACTTGAGTCTATTTAAATTTGCAAATGATCGTTATTTCCATCCAAAGGAATTTCATTACCAAGTTGATCCTGATTTCAAGAAAAATTATTCAGTACCTATTCCAGTTAAAAGCAAAATCAAACCTTTGGTTGTTTTTTTGGGGCGACAAAGTGTGACGGAAATGACAAAAAATTGACGCAGTAGACAACATTTGCCAAAACTAATTTATTTCACAATGAAAACTTAAAACATCTGAATTTATTTAACAAAATATTACAAAAATTAAAAGTGGACTTTTTATGTCCAAAGGTTAGGTTTCGTTAGGTTTATAGGTTTCGAAAATAAACATAAAAAAAACCCGGCTTCCTTTTAATTTTATATTGGGACTTGGAAGCTTGCAATTAAGTCATTACAATTTACATCAACTAATTTTTATAAGTTTTATATGAGGTTTTTGTACCTTCACTTTCAAAATGTGACGCTAATGACTTGTGACGATAGTGACAACTCACACTGATCACAGTAATAACTTATTGGTGACACAATATTTACTCACAACAATTTATTTAATAGCTCGCCGTTTATTATTTCCTTCTTTTTGAAATACTTCTAAACAGCTTTTTTAATGATTTGATTTAAAAAAACATCGTGACACTAATGACCTGCATTAAGCATACGGACCATATTCATTCAACACCTTTGATTTAACTGACTGTTTTCTCCCGTTTGAGTCTTTTAGCTACGCTTACTGCATGAATTTTGTACTGAGAATTATAGAGCAGGTATCATTTGCAAAATAATGCGAATTTCAAACTCGAAATTTTAACGGAAAGCAGTTGCGTGACGCGAATGACGAACAATGGGGACAGGTTTGTCTTGAATAAAAAAAATACAAGATAATGTTATTCTTAAATATTGATTAGTATTACTATTAAGGAACAGATAAATCTTGTAGTTTAGTGCCAGCATTGTTATGCTGACCCAGGAGCCATTGATATTTAATCGGGAAATTCAAATTACTGCGTTGGGGACAAACGAGATTTAGTACAAATCTATTTGTAGTGCTGAACGATATTGCAAAATTCTTGAAATTAATGTCAAAATTTCAAGCTAAGCTAATTTATTGCCAATAAATCCAGGTTCGTAGTAGTGTTTCAGACATAAAAAAATTTAAATACATGTGGTTTTATAAAGCAATTAAACTTAGGGGACATCTAATTGCAACATTTAAAAAAAGGGCCATGTACCTATTTCTTTTGATTCAACTCCAGATTTAAACCCAACCATAACCTCGAAATCATATTTTTTATTGAGTGCAGAAAATAGCATCTTCTATTATTTTCGGCAATATTTACTTTGGTCCTCGAAAACCATCACCGCGTTTCTAAAAATTAAACTAGACATCTCAAAAATAAAAACTTCCAAAGAAACGTCCCAAAAAACAAATATTTGCCCAAAAACGCCACAAAATCTATTTCTCAGAATATTGCCAAGCCCTTTGGATGTATTTTGTGCCGATTTCCGAGAGCTATTAAGCTGAACGCTGCGTCTTTATTAAGAGTATGAAATATAGTCCTCGTTAATGATAAGACGGTCTAGAATGACTGAATCGAAAGAAAAGGTGACAACGTAAAATGACAGCCAAACGGCAGCTTAGGAGCCACATTGCAGAAACTTCATTTTGATAAGTGTACCTATACCGTTGTGTCTACCGATACGTCAGCTGCAGTCCCAAACAGTCCGCTGAATAAATATTTTTTGCAAAATAATTCCACAGCCAGCATGCTTTTTGATTGAACTGTCATTGTCGTTTCAACAATGAATATTATGCTTTATCTCAATTTATTGAATGACAGTTTCTCTCATTCTCTAAATATTTTCACCAATAAAGGTGCTTATTCACAATTTGTGAGAGCTGTCAACGGGCACAACGGACACAAAAGAAAGAAGCAAACACTTTGAAAATCTGATTGTCTTAAGTAGATTAGATTTATATGGACCTGCACGCAAATAAAAGATTATAACGTAATTTTTTCTGCGTCAGTCACATAATCCAAATGTCAACTAGAACTCAGTCAAGAAATTCCTGACAAACGTCAACTGATAAAACTATTAGCGAAAACAATTTGGGCCAATAATAACTGAATCACTTCAAGTTAGCCAGCTGTCAGACTTGATAAACAAGAGTTTTGAACGTCTCCAATCTATTTTAACCATAGGCTACCGTGTAACTATTGTATAGATAAAAAGTTGATTTTATTCATTTCATACTTAACTTAAACTAGTAACAATATTCATGAAAGAATGAAATACAAAGAATAATAGTAATCATTCTTTAACTAAAAAGTTCGTGGTGAATGACACATCATGGAATTAAAAATTCAAATGGTACTGATGTGGGGTGACAATCACTGTATTGGTTAAATATAAGTAATTTTGTCAAGGGCAAGAAAATCGTTACATATTTAAAAAACAAACAAAAATAAAAAAAATAAATCTGTCAGATGAATACGCGTACATCATTGCCGCAAATGACTCTTGGTGAAATGGAAAACCAAAGTAAAGGGCCCATCACATGGAATCCGTTGCTTCCGTTGCATGGAAAGATCTGTCAATATTGACGTATTCGACGGAACGAGCAGTCCCATAGAATCCGTCACATACGGTGAACAGTGTTGCCAGATAAAAAAATCTGAAAATCTTGTTTTTCCGAAACAAAAAATCTTTTTTTTTCAAGATTTTGTTCAAAATATAAAACGAGCAGAATTTAAAATAGAATTTCGAAGTTCCTTTACTAATAATACATAAATCACCTAAATATCTATCAAAAAAACTTTGGTCATAAATTAATGTTAATGCTTTTTGAAATTTTGGCACATATTTGAATTAAATTGACTTAGAATTGCATTGCTTACCTATATTAAGATCATAGAATTTTGGATCATTGAAGCTCAACAAATCCTTTGTAAAAATAACAATTTCAACAACCGTTTCAGTACATACGAAAACATTTCTCCAAAAACACGTTACATCAATTATTTTATCAAATTCGTTAAAATTCATGTTTCCTTAGAGTTGACGAAAACGTCAGTGAGACAGAAATTGTGCATGGGCTCTGTTCGACTCACATTATATGTAATAATGGAATTAATAGAAAAAGTTTTTCTTCAATAGAAAAGGTTCTTTTCAAGTGCTAGACTTAAAATGTTCTTAATATCAAAAATCTTGAAATTTGATGATTTCGAGGTAAAAAGTCTTGTACATATTTTGGAGCTCAAAAATCGTGAAAAAAAAAGATATATCTTGTAATCTGATATCACTGACGGTGAAAGCCGATGGCAGTTTATCTCTTTCTCTCAATATTTCCACCAATAAAAGTGCTTTGGGTGTACGGAAAATAATATACAGTAAACCTACTTTTCCGTCTCATCAAGAATGTGCGCTGCTTATGGGTCACCTTCCATAAGCTGCTACGTATTTTATCAACCTGTCATTCGAATACATTGGGGATGTTCAAGTATCTAGTTAAGTAAGTCTGACAGCTGTCTGACTAGATGTATCTCGGTTTTGATTGGCTGAAATCGGTGATATGAATAGCTGTTTCAGTTAACACGTTTGTGGAGGGGTAGCCGACGAATCTACTCAAGAAATTTGTGACTGAGTATGACTGACACAGAAAAAGTGACGTTGCCGACCAATCTAGTTTTTGCGTTCAGGTTTCATTATAATCAGACCAATCTAGTCGACTTAAGATAGCTAGATTCTTGAATGTGCCCATTGTCGCAGCGGCCGCGACAGATTCTATGGTTTGGGCCATTAAGCTAAAATCAGTTGTCAGCTGTCAAAAGGTTATCGCTGTAAGGTGTTATACTAGTTTGACATATACTATATGTAATTTCTTTGTAGATGATTTTGAAAAAATGTTTTGTTAAAATTTTGCAGGAAAAAATGCGATATGGATCGAGAACGAGAAAGAGACGTGAAATCAATCGAACCCCGAGATCTCTCATCCACCGGCCGCATATTCGCCAGGAATGATATCAAAATCAGGTGCGTAAATGACAATATCAAACAACATCCAAAGGCTTACAATTGCTCATCCGTAGTGCATCGCCAACGGTCTCGCCGACAATTTCCAATTCATCCTCACCCACGCCCACACCACCGGCCAGTTCATCTGTCCCACCTGTTGGAGTGGGTGGTGGTGGCGGCGGCGGCAGTAGTAGCACGTCTTCCGGAGCCAACTCCTACCTACACAGCAATCATAAGCCCATAACTGGAATTCCATGCGTTGCAGCTGCATCGCGGTACACAGCCCCAGTGCACATCGATGTAGGTGGCACGATTTACACGAGTTCCCTAGAGACTCTTACCAAATATCCGGACTCGAAGCTGGCTCGACTTTTCAACGGCTCAATACCAATTGTGTTGGACTCCCTGAAGCAGCACTACTTCATCGATCGAGATGGCGGGATGTTCCGGCATGTCCTGAATTTCATGCGAAACTCGAGACTCTTAATAGCCGATGACTTTCCCGATCTCGAGCTCCTCCTGGAAGAGGCCAAATACTTTGAAATTGAACGTAAGTTGTATAACTGTAGGTGTGGACTGTCCTTAACCTTTTCACTTTTTCCCTTCTAGCAATGATAAAGCAACTGGAGACCATGCGAAAGGATCGCGTTCGAAATGGCAACTATCTGATATCGCCTCCACCACCGGCCAGGATAAAGTCGTCGCCACGCATCGGATCAGCCGAATACAACTACGAAGTAGTTGCCCTGCACATTTCGCCAGACCTGGGCGAGCGTATCATGCTGTCGGCCGAACGCTCACTGCTGGACGAGGTCTTCCCCGAGGCCAATCAGGGCACCCAGGCCAGCCGCACTGGGGTGTCATGGAACCAAGGCGATTGGCGTCAAATCATCCGCTTCCCACTCAACGGTTATTGCAAACTGAACTCGGTGCAGGTGCTAACACGATTGCTAAACGCCGGCTTCACCATCGAAGCCAGCACCGGGGGCGGCGTCGAGGGCCAGCAATTCTCCGAGTATCTCTTGGTGCGGCGGATTCCTATGTGATAGTGCCTCTGCGCAGGGTGTGCTGAGCGCCGTTGACTAGTGACGGCTTCAAGCTGTTGCAGTTGGCTTCTAGATTACAGCATTTAACGTAATTTTGTGTAGCTTAGGTGTTAAATTGAGAGTAGAGTACATTTCGTTTTGTTTTATTTTGATCCTGCGAAGAAGGCCCTGGTCTTCTACTTAAGTATAAGTAGATACAAATTTTTAAGCAAAAATACCTAGAAGATACGAATTTTATGGTAAGCAGCAGTTTCGAGTCATCGACTCACGGTCACAGTAAAATCTTTGGAAAAGAACTGATTATGTAATTATTTTAATTTTAATAATAAAAATAAAAACAATTGTAGTAATGATAAGAAAAATATCTGAGAGGTTACAATGAATGTATGTCCCGATCCCCAGCCCTTCTTTGCACATAAACACACACACACACACATAATGTAAAATTGATGTTCCCTATTGTAATTCATTATTGGGTTTTGCATAATCATATTCAATCATTGCAACCATCACAACTCATATCAGTGGAAATATTTTAAAATTAGGAAAAATAAAACAAAGTAATACATGTAAGATGGAAACATTGTAGGAGGTTGTTTTATTTAAAATCTTTCTCATAAAATACAGAAATTGAAGATACGGGAATGAAAGACACTCTAAATATAGGTTCGAAGTTGCATCTGTCATCTGAGTGTGACAAGTTCCTACTTCAAGGGTTGAAGTTGAGAATTGGCAGTGTATCCTATATAGATTTTCGTCGGCGGCTCTTTAAAAGTAAGTCCGATAAAAGAGATGCTAAAAATTTACCATTCCATGAACTGTCAGTAATTAGCCGGACAGATAATATTTTGAGGAACTGTATCAGATTGTACTAATAATTTGTGGTGAACTCCACAATAATTAAGGCGAAGGTTGAAACACTGCGTTATACTAATAATAATATTTAGCTTCCAGGCTAGATCTTACGAGCTGACAATGGCAAAATGTTCCATATAAAATTACCCATTGTGACCTACAAAATATTTCGTGTGACGTTTAAAAATGATTCGTAGTAAGGGCCATTCGAACTAAAACAGTCTTATAAAAGTGCATTTTGAATGTTGTGAAAATCTGTTGCACAAGCTCGACTAATAGGTGGTTGAAGGCTTTTTCATAACGCTCCCTCTTATTTTGTCATTTTTACATGTCACTACTTCTAACAAAATTATCCAACAGTTTGCGAAATACCATTAACAGATTGCTTCAGGATGCAATAGGCATGTTTGACAGCAGCAGTTTATCTTGGAATTGTTCTAGTGATGCGTTCATGAAATAAGTAGTAAATTGCATTTAGCGCCACTCATTTTCGGCAAGGGCGACCTAGGAGAAATGTATAACTAATGTAGTGTTCGATTGGGCACTCTCAGAGCACTTTTTTTTGCTCTAGATCACTATTTATGTTCGATTGGTTATGTTCTCAGAGCTGCTTCAGATTTAGTGCGTTTTAGTTTGACAACTAGCGGAGTTGGTTTGCGTTTTCGTCAAATTTAAAAAAAAAAAAAAAAAGCTTTGCATCAGGTGGATCTGTTTTTAATAAAGTTCAAGTACTATTCAAGTATTCAAATATAAATGCTTAGGCACGTATGACACTACATTTTTTCCTCATTTTTATAATGTCGAAAAGTCAGTCAGCCGTGTTTAAAAGAGACTAAAAGTGTATTACGAAAGGGGTAGGTATTTTCAATCGAATTTATTTTCAAATAATCTTGAATTGTCAAAAAAAAAAAGCTGCCAGCAGCTGAAAAATGTGATTTGAATACACTTTTAATGCATTTTTTTTGACGTGTTTACATTAATAAAGTTGGTGTGTACGCAGTACGCACTCATTCCTATCGGGAATTTTCGTTTTAATTTGTCATACCTACTGCTCTAGTTTCATTTTAAAAGCTGCAAAAATGGGCTTTAAGAAAGAATATAATGTTTTAATATAAAATTTGACTAGTGAATGGTAAAACGCTTAGAGAAGTGGCGAAGGCTGCACATATTCCAATCGGCCGAATATCAACAAAAAAAAAAAAAAGAGCAAGTGACGTTTTTATGTTCGATTAGACACAAAATCTGAAATCTGAGAGCGAGAAGCCCAATCGAATACCACACAAATGAATATACCAGTTATACCCCTTTAAAATAAGAGTGACTCGGGTCTCGAACTTTTTTATAGCGCATTCGTCTACTTTGCTTCGCTTAGATGGGTGTTTAATAAAGCAGGCATAATAAGCAACATCTTCCCATGGGGCTAAGAACTTGTAGTTGAATATTTAATTATGCTCTGAATATTGGAATTCGATCCCGATGAAAAGCTTCACGTAGATATGTAAAAAGAAAAAAAGAGTTTTCTTGTCTTTTAAATGTAAAACGTTTTGTCTGCTCCGCATCCGGTGTGCATATCCTTTGAACAATCCTTTCTTAAAATGTCTGCCTGACATTGAACACTTGCTTCTTAAAATCAATACTTTATTTTTGCAAACACAAATTTTCCTGTGATTTGACAGTTTCGTGATTTCGTTTCCACTTAAAACTGGACGCGGTATGACAAAGTGTCAATTGATGAGTCTAAAGAGATTGAAACGATTGGTTGAAATGTTTTTCTTTTATTTTTTTTTAAGTTTAAGTGAGCTGTTCGCGATAAGATTAAATCCCCATACAAAAATGTATCCAAAGATAAAATCAAACAAGATTTATGACGTTTGATTTCAGCCGCACAAGAAAAACAATCGAAAACGGATCATTTATTAAGAATTCCCTCCGTCGGTCTAGGAGAGTTGGAGTCTTAATCTTTGCATGGACCAAAGAGGAAGAACCAGGGGCGTCCGACAAAAATAAAAACCATAAAAAAATAAAAAAAAACTCCGGATTGTAACATTTCCGAAATTCCCCAGGAAAATGTGAAAATCCTGGCGAATTGGCATTTATTTGCAATTTTTCCTTAGCATATACACAATCCACCAATTTGGGAAAGCAACTTCAAAAAAATTATTATTTTCACTGGAAAGTTATGTGGTTCAAATATAGGATGAGAAGCGATTCTATTAAATCCATCCGCCGACTGAAAGTTTGGTGCTTTTCCGCGCATTCAATCATCCAATTTAAAGTAAGGTAATCACCAGTCAACCGGGATATTTGACCCAGATTCCGGCCCTAAGGACAATTTACAGGATAACCATCCAAATTGAGAACGCAAACCACCACGTAAACCGCCACGCTTTCAGAATTACAGACTGACTCGGAGGAAGTGGGATTGTTTGTTGCACTTTACTTTGGCTGAGATACGATGTTTGTTTAAGTCGTGCAACAGAAAACATAAAAATGGACCAATCCTTAAAATTTTTTATTTCTGTCGGTTTAGGGGTACGAACTTTAATTTTTGCATGGACCAAGGTAGAAAAAGCCGGCCAAATTAAAAAAAAAACCGATAAAGTTTTAAAAAAATGAAGGATTTTCGTGGAGAAGACGGCCTGAAAACACTAGATTACCGGCATAAAAGAAGGGGTGAAGTCCACGGTCTAATGGAAATGCAAACAATTCTATCACGGACACGAACCGAGTGCTGATTGCAGCTCGCCATCTATGAGAAATAGAAGAAACTGTTGGACTACTTTATCGGTAAAAGATGGAAGAGAACTGTAAATATTGGTTGCTGTTAATGATTAAATTGAACGAAAAGCGTAATAAAATTATTCAAATTTGCTTTCTTTCATTCGTTCATGCGCTGTTTGTTTTAAAAACTTCTTTGAGTCTAATGGTGATTGGGAATATTGCAGAAATAACGAAACGACATAAGTGAAGCTAAAAAAGAACTATCGGTCTACATAGGAATGGTGCGGCTGCTGTTTACCTACTTGCTTTTTTCTTATGGACTACACTTTATAGCGCAGTCGTGGGAAGTGACGTTTCGAAATTGAAGGCACACGAATAAGAAGTGGGTGCTCATCGTTGATGACCTGGTCATGCTTGGATTCAGCTAGAAGCTGGACTGAACTTCAGTTCACATTTGAACGGTTGTGCCGTCTGTGTTATAGAAGCTCGTAGGATAAAATTAAGCAACTCAGATATTCGGAGGCTAAAACATCTGTACAATGGACTCTGGACATTTCTAGAGTCCTTATGAAAAAAGTGGAGAAGTGGAGAAGAAGGGAAATAGTTAGCGCAACAGGTCCATGTAGACTACCTAAAGCGCTGCTTGTCAAAAAAATTCGTTAGGGTTATTTCTTATAGATTTTATGAAAAGGAATTCAGTTTTATTTCCAATGCCGAACAGTTAAGAAAATATACAAAGAAATGTCCACCCCCTGACCAGTACCTGATTTATGCCGATAGTTCAATTATGTAGAAAAGAAAACTCCCTTCCGCCAATCGAGCAAGTTCCTTTGAACAGCCCAAACAATTCAATACACCATCATTGCCGTCAATCATCAAAAACCGAACATCATGACATGATTGACTCCTTACATCCCTCTCACCGTTACGGCGTTACCGCATTCAGGGATACGTGCGCATAAAGTGCCAATCGATCCAGTCCAACCAGACCACCACCCCCAAGGAAAGTTAAATTGCTAAAATTAATTACGACATCCCATTGCCAAATAAAGTAGTTCCTCTGGGTATTTATCATCATTTGACCGTAATCTTGTTCATTTATTTGGGAATTGGATGCGACAAACCTGAAGCAGTGGAAGAATATCCAACCAGACACGCTCCCACTCTAATGGAACTGCCGAATTGCAGAAAACAATCAAGCGCTCGCCAAAGAACAGTCGGACTCTATGGGTTGATAAAAACTACCCCCCGATTATTTATCTACGAAAACATATCACCACTCATGCAGTCGTCCATCGGATTCCATTTTTGTCTCTCTCTCCTCAGAGCTCTCCATTAACGTCGTATTAATATCGCTTCGCATTAATTTCGGAACCAGACTCGTCGGGCGTCGTCCCATATGGCACACACACAGAACGAGCCTCTTCCATACTGACCCAAATTCAATTCTTAAGAATTGTTATCACTGTCGACCAAACGTTTCCCTCTTCAACTGGCTCGAATTGTTTGGCCTTTTTATTTCATACTCCATGTACGATTTGGAGCCCGCACCAACAAAAATGAGGAAAAATAACCGCACATGCTGTATCCTGGTGTGCGGTTCAGATGCCGCCAACGTCCGTCACAACAGGTTCATCCTGTGTTTCTACATGTGCGTCATTTGTTATAGATGTTTACCCTTGGTGTGGTGTATATAGTAGGCACATCCTGTCCAACTATGCTAAAGGATATTTCACAGTTTCCATGTTTCACAGGACAGTCTCATATATAGGAGGGAGGATATATAAGGCAAATCCAAATACATCGGTCGTCATTTGTCTTTTACTGGGCAAACAATAACGAAACATCAAACCGAGAAGATGGAGCGGGAACGATGAAGTGGAAGATTGCCGAAAATTGATTGATTATGTGTATTATGAGAGATGGATCCATATATAGTGTCCCCTTGAACACAACTGTACTTTTAATCTGTGAAACAGCAAACAGAGGGATGCAGCGACAGTGGGGCTAAAAAATGGCGAACGAGGGCATTTTTATCAGCCAGTGGAGTGAGTTGTAGCAGTAGTTCCTTGTCTAGTTCTCACTAGAACAGCTACATACCTATCTATGGCAAAGGAGCCATTGATAGGACGAGCGGGAGAGCCTTGAGCACTTACCAATTGCTCGATATCCAAGAAAGAAAGCCAATACAAAACATACACAACGAAATCATGAACGAACAATTTTCCTCTCCTTTTCGTTTTGCAGCTGCTGGGAAATGATGGCGGAAAAGTGAGTACTTGTAGCAGATTGCTTGGTACAATTCTCCATTCTCTTTTCGCACACGTTTACTGTCCGGGACATTAGCTGTTTTTTATTATCAGCTATGATCCATATAGATCATCGATTTACATGCATTTACAACAACAGCAAATGATCCTGCTTCTCATCGAGATCACGAATCATGATCTGAAAATTATTTCTACTATTTCCGACTAGGTGGCTTGTTTTATTTTTAAATGTTGGTGTGCCTGTAAACGATAGCCACACAACCACGTTGCCAGACTAGAAAATGGAACACAAAAAAAATCAATTGATTTATTTCGCATTCGAATAAACTCCCCGTCCGTATTTCGAGTTATGTTGTTTTTTCTCGTTCTATAAAGGTATGTCCAGACCAGCCAAACATTTGATAAACTATAAAATACCTACATATTCCACAAATATTTCTAAAACACTTAGTAAACAAAATAATTTTTATGAAATGTTTAAAAATGTTTTGCTGGTTTGGATCTGGACACCAAAAAAACATTTATGAAATGTTTTACAGTTACCCAATCATGATGGGAAAAAATTATTGTATTACAAGTATCCTTGCAGAAAGTGAGTGCTGTTTTTCGATCATTATTTTGTAGGCAATTTTTCAAAGAACAGTCACATATTTTTGTGCCACACTGTAACTTTATAATGTAAATAGAATCCGATATCTACTTGTCTGAAATAGTGGCCTCATGATCGCATGATCCTCCCGCTAGTATATAAGATTCCGTAATTGCACTTGACAATATAATACAGCTTTCGATTGCTGTTGGAGGCAGTTTTTAATAAACCATCGTAAAGTGAATATCACTGGTCTTTTTGTTTAATTTTGTTCGTTTCGCCCTACAATTTTTCAGAAGTGGGATCTGATTTACCACTAATCGTCCAAGTTTCTATATACGTTGTGGAAGTGTCGACTTTGTAAAGTGTTAATTTCGGTTTATGTCTAACCAGTAAATATGTCACGAGAGTTTAATCGTTTATTGGAAGTGGCAACTGTTGCTTCATTAAAAAATGTTTTGCGTACGATTAACATACAAACTAGTGGCACTAAGGCGGTATTAAAACTTCGCGTACAAGATGCAGTGCAAGGCTATACCGAGGACGATCTTCAAAACTTGATTCCACATTTTACGCCCAAAGGTGAAGACAAAACAGCAGAGTCATCCAATGACAACGGATCTGAGCAGGAAGAGGATTTAGCGACTTTAAACAGTGACGACATTGATGAGCAGCTTAACTTACTTCGAGACGCATGCAAGAAGAAGGAGGAGATTATTCTTTTGAAGCGGAAACTTAAAGAGTTGCAGATCGAAGATGCATCTCCCAGTCCAAAGCCACAAGTTTCAAACAATTTCAAGGACATGGAAGACTTGTTGTGTCCATTTAGCGGGGATGATAATTTTCCCATTGATCGTTGGGTAGAACATTTCGAAGAGTATGCTGAAATTCTTTGTTTAGATGATCGCACAAGGTTCATATTTGGGAAAAGACTCCTTAGTGGCACTGCAAGGTTATTTGTGAGACCTTTGAAATTGGCGAATTGGATAGAACTTAAACACGCGCTCGTGGACGAGTTTAAGCGTCTGGTGACCAAAGCAGATATCTTCAGTGAACTTAATGGGAGAAGGAAACGGCGTGATGAAACAGTACCGCAATATGTTTTGTCAATGCAAGAAATCGCGTCGCATAATCCCATTGAAGAAGAAGACCTAATTCAATTTATCATCAAAGGTATTGCGGACACCGAAATCAACAAGAGTATACTGTACAGTGCGAATAATATTGACGAGCTTAAGCACGCGTTGAGAAAGTACGAAAAGTTTAAAAACAACACCCGTGATAATTTTCTAGCAAAGCCTAGTACATCTCAGGCGTATAATCGCAACAAACATCAAACTAATCCACATAGGCCGAATGAACGCCCTACCGAACGTGAGGGAAATGCTATACCTGCCAAAAGTTCACATCAGAGGAAAGAGTTTACCTGTTTCAAGTGCGGACGTCGGGGTCATATTGCCAAAAACTGTTCCAGTAACGAACCTGTTTTGATACTTCAAGATGAAAGCAGCAAGAGCGTGAATAAGAGAGAATCAGCGACCAATATCAGCGTTTCGGACCAGGAGCAAAAGAGTTTCAGACAGCAACAGCGGCACTCAGCAGCTAACGACTTCGAGAGAGATATTTTTTATCAGTTTGTTGATCTTGATGGCCATGCAGAAAGTTCCATTACTCTCAAATCTCTCTTGGACTCTGGGAGTCCGATCAGCTTTATTCAAGAGAAGTTCCTGCCGCCGTTTATGATTACACCGTTGGAAGCGAATAGTCATTCATATTGTGGCGTCAACAGCAGTCCACTTCATGTATTGGGAAGTGTTAATTCTTCTATATTTTATGATAATTTACCAACTAATTTACATTTACTTGTAGTTAAAAATCATTCAATGAGCTATCCTGTGGTACTTGGCAGAAATTTCATTGACAAGATCGGTATGGTGTTGCAGAGAACTAATAAGAAAGCTGATAATCAAGAAGATAAAATTTTGCGCGAGACATCCAACATTCCGAATCATCGTGTTTCAAGTCCATGCCATTTTTCTCATATGCATGTAAGTACGTTAAATGAAGAAATTGGTTTTGTTGAAGACATTTTTAATATTGACATAAGTGGCAATCGACTAGAATTCGATATTAAAATCAATCAATGTTTACCATATGATATTCGGAATAGTGTAAAGGAGATAGTGAGACCAGGTTTTTATCCTGATCTCGATAAAGTTTGCTCAGCGGAAAGTGAATTTAAAATGAAAATAGTATTATCCAGAGATTTTCCATTTCATTGTCCACCTAGAAGGTTGCCCTACTCTCATAAAATTGAATTAGATAAAATTCTTAATGACCTGCTTAGTAAGGGAATAATACGAGAGTCTAGTTCACAATACGCATCACCTATTGTACTTGTGGAAAAGAAAAATAAAGAGTTTAGACTCTGCATAGATTTTAGAGAGTTAAATAAAATTACATTGCGTGACAACTATCCCCTACCCCTAATCGAGGATAATATTGATCGGCTTAAAAATAAAAAATATTTTACTATTCTCGATTTAAAGAACGGATTCTATCACGTTCCACTTGAAGAAAATTCGATGAAGTACACCTCTTTTACTACCCCTATTGGTCAGTACGAATTCACTAGAATGCCGTTCGGGCTTAAGAATGCCCCTTCTGTTTTCGAACGCTACATGAAACATTTGTTTGGTAAAATGATTTTAAAATCAAGAGTTCTGACATATCTGGATGATATCCTTATTGCAACTGAAACGATCGAAGAACATATAGATATTCTTCAAGAAGTCATTAATATCGTCGTTAATAAAGGCTTGCAGCTCAGGTTGGACAAATGTCTTTTCTTACAAAATGAAATTACTTACTTAGGTTATCGAATTACCGAAGCTGGTGTCAGCCCAAATGATGCGAACCTAAAAGCGATTCAATGTTTTCCTCTACCTTCCTCTACTAAAGATGTTCATAGTTTTCTGGGACTTTGTTCCTACTTTAGGAAATTTATTCACCAATTTGCCAACATTGCAAAACCTCTTTACGACCTATTAAGGAAGGATGCTCCGTTCATTTTTGGCTTCAAGGAAATTGAAGTCTTTAATTTGTTGAAAAACAAATTAATATCAGCACCCGTTCTATCCATTTACAGTCCGCATAATGCTACAGAGCTGCATTGTGATGCAAGCACGCTTGGTTTTGGAGCAGTGCTCCTGCAAAAGCAAAGTGATGGTAAATTCCACCCCGTGTTCTTCTTTTCAAAGCGTGCGTCGGATGCTGAAAGCAAATACCATAGTTATGAACTGGAGACGTTGTCCATAATATATGCATTAAAAAGGTTCAAAATATACTTACTTGGGATTCCATTCAAGGTTGTGACAGATTGTCAAGCTCTCGTCCTAACCTTGAACAAAAAATCATTGAACCCTCGTATTTCGCGGTGGGCGTTAGAGCTACAATCATTCGATTACTGTGTCGAACATCGCAAAGGTGATCGAATGTTGCATGTTGATTCCCTAAGTAGATCCTTTAATATCTTGCATGTAGACGACGAATCCTTTGAATTCATTCTAGCAGCTGCACAAAGACACGACCCTAAGATTATTTCAATTGTTGCGGAGCTGAGTAAGTCTGAAAGTCCGCACTATGAAATGGTTGATGGATTGATTTATAGGAAAATAAGGGAAAAGATTACCTTTTACGTGCCGTCACACATGGAGGAGCAGGTTATCAGAACCCATCATGAAGCGCTTTGTCATTTAGGGGTCGAGAAATGTTTCGAGCACCTTTCTGGAATTTACTGGTTTCCCAAAATGAAGGACAAGATCAGAACATTTATTAAGGGGTGCCTAAAGTGCATCTATTTTTCTCCCGAATCGGGAAAGGCAGAGGGAATTCTACATCCCATTCCGAAGGGAAAACTTCCATTCGACACCCTTCATATTGACCACCTAGGTCCATTCCCTACCTCTCGTTCCAACAAAAAACATATTTTAGTGGTGGTTGATGGTTTCACCAAGTTTACCAAGTTGTATACAGCTAAAAGCACTCAAAGCAAAGAAGCTATTTGTTGTTTAAAAACATATTTTGCAAATTTTTCTAGACCTAACCGAATCGTGTCGGACCGTGGGACTTGCTTTACCTCGAAAGAGTTCACCGAATTTTTGCAAGATAGTAATATTCAGCACGTCAAGGTGGCAACCCACTCCCCACAATCTAATGGTCAGGTTGAACGGCTTAATCGCATAATAACACCTATGCTGGCGAAAGAGTGTGAAGCGTTTACAACTATTGATTGGGACAAAAATTTAGATAAAATTGAGTTTGCTATTAACAATAGTGTAAACCGAAGCACTGGTTTTACCCCGAGCACTCTATTATTCGGTAGAGATCAAAAAGGAAGGTTCTGTGACAAGATCAAAGAGTTTCTCATTAACAGTACTGCAGGGTCTGAAGAAACAAATATAGTGGATGTTAGGGATAAGGCTCAGGAAAATATTGAAAGGGAACAAACACGAAACAAAATATATTACGACAATCGGCATAAAATTCCGACCAAGTACAAGCTAGGCGACTATGTCATGATTAAAAATGTCATCACCACACCAGGTATAAATAAAAAATTACTAGCCAAGTATCGAGGACCATATGAGGTTAAAAAAGTTCTGCCTAATGACAGATACGCTATTGGTGATATAAACGGTATGCAGTTGACAAGGTTACCTTATAAAGGTATAAGTTCTCCGAACAATATGAGATTGTATGCGGTACCGAATATTGACTTGAAGCATGATGAAGAGGATGAGGATCAAAGGAGGAAGAAAGAAAATTCATAAATCTTAATCGACTATCATACATCCACACCAATGTTGTCAATGAATTTTATTGCTTTTAAATATATGTACTTTGATTTATACATTAATTAATTCGTATTTAAAAAAAAAAATTAAGTTTTTATATTTATGTAATGCACTAATGAATACATGTAAGCATGGAATCCGTATCTTATGTATCTACTCATATTTTATGATATTTAAATTTATATTTTTATATGAATTTTTAATCGATATACTTTTATTGAAATTTATTATGTAATCGGGACGATTACGCGATCAGTATGGCCGAGTTGTAGGCAATTTTTCAAAGAACAGTCACATATTTTTGTGCCACACTGTAACTTTATAATGTAAATAGAATCCGATATCTACTTGTCTGAAATAGTGGCCTCATGATCGCATGATCCTCCCGCTAGTATATAAGATTCCGTAATTGCACTTGACAATATAATACAGCTTTCGATTGCTGTTGGAGGCAGTTTTTAATAAACCATCGTAAAGTGAATATCACTGGTCTTTTTGTTTAATTTTGTTCGTTTCGCCCTACAATTTCTTTTTAAATAAAATAAAAATGCCCAGAAAAGCTTTGAATACCTAATGAGAAAGTGATTCATTTAATACGATTATTTGAATTAAATCGCGTGTCGCGTGATTGCCGAGACCAAATTACAAAAATAAAAACTTTACTCGTTGCTAATAATCCCACCACAATATTTTCTTCTAGTCCAAAACAGGTTAAAGTTGAAACATTTCATAAACCTTTACCCACGTATTAATAAACAAATATGCAAAATGTAAGTTAGCTTAGTAGACGTCAGATAGCATACAAAAATTTGACGTCACTGCTGAGTAACGAGTTGATAACTTTTACGCAGTGTTTATTAATACGGGGGTTAATAAATAAATTTCAGAAATCTTTTATAAATGTTTATAAAATCTGTCCGATTTGCTTCAGAAACATTTCATAAACATTTCTGAAATATTTTGGTGGTCTGGACACACCTTAATATGCCAAGAAACTCAAGCGTTAGCACCAAAATATTGTACATGTGGTTCATATTTGAACCTCAAATACTAAATTGGTTTCACAAAAAATATATTTGAAAAGAAAAATTATGCAAATTTGATTCAAATATGGTAACACCCCCGACTTTGCAAGTGAAATGACATGTGCCTTCTGTGACGTCACGTTGAGAAGAATATAAAGTTTGTTTTGCTTTTGAAAGCAACTGTTGCCACAATTCCAAAATTAAACTTTTCAATGATCCGTTCTGTTTTATTTTCGTGATCTGATCCGAATCAGATCACGCTGATAATAAAAAACAGCTATTATTTGCTTGCGAAAATTTGACATTTGTAGTGCAGTGAGCGGGGGAATTTACGGGATTCGAAAAAGAGAAAGTCCGATTAAAATGATTGAAAAATAATTTTGGGTTTTCAGTGGGTTTATTGGGTGAGTTCTTACCTCTTTGATGGGTTACAAAAAAGTGGCCGAAAACATAGAACAGGAAATTAACTTAGGCATAAAACAAGAATTCATGGGGATTATCCATAAAGGAAATTATGGGAAAATATAGGGAATTAGTAGAGTGGCATTCTTCATTCACTTGAACAGCAGTGTTACCAGCCTTTATGAGGTATGGAGCCAAATTTTAAAAATCTTGGAGCCAAACAAAGACAAACTCAAATATTGAGATCAAAAGTGCGCATTTTTTGCAATTATTTAGGGTTACCCTTATTCTGATTACATTGTTTTTAAAGACGACGATATTAAATTAAAAATAACAGCAACACAACACATACTCATAATTGAGAGACTTCTAGTTTCCATTTTTCAATGTTAAAAAAAGCAACGCCTAGGGAAATGAATTTTGATATTAAATTATTTCGAAATGGGCTTGTAAAAATGAAAAAAAAAAAATGTTTGCGGCCAACTCAATACAAACAAGAACCAATGAAAATCGGATTTAATGTTCAATTCGGCAGCAGAAATCTGAAATCTCAGATCAAAATCTGAAAAGGCAAATCGAAACCGACATTAGTTATACGAAATGGGTCCGTTCGCGAATGAAGTATGCATTCAATAAATTCCTAAGGAGCCTACAAATCGACAAACTTTAAAGTGAATAGCGTAAACTAGGAAAAATCTCAAATGACAATTTTAAGGAGCCAGTTAAAAGTTCGAGTAGCCAAATCGGATATAAATAGCCAGTGCTGGTAACACTGCTACTTGTGTATCAGCTGATGGAACTCTCCACAAATTTTTTTCCGCTGCCTTTTCGCAGACGTTTCGCTGTCCATTTGGAGACCACCGGAAAATTTCGTTTGAGATTTTTCCGAACCCATTAAGAATTATTAAATCCACTTCTGCAGCTGCTACACATGCCCTTATGTGACACCCAGAGATCACTTAAGCTGTTCGACGGCGTTATAGCTGAAGCGCCCTAGCGTAAGAAGGCAAGAGCACTACGGACAAAAATTTGTAATCTCTCCTCAAAGCTTCTGAATCACTACATAAGTATAAGTCAAAATGCATTCCACAAACAAGGCAAGCGGGCAATCGTAGATTTCACCTTTTACAGAGTGACACAAGGCTGCAATCTTGCGCAATCCGCCGGGGATTACAGTCGACAGACAACCTCAGCTAGCGACTCTTAAACTGGGTCTCTAGCTGAGGTTGTCTGTGGTTTTTGTTCCCAGCGTGTTTTCTTTTTTGATTTTTTTCCAGATCATCCACTTTTATTCATTGAATGACATGTGGCAAGGACCACAGCTCCGTCATTTCTTTGCACAAAAGTATATGTTCTCGCCCAACCACTTTGCCCTCGCTTACTGTCAAACTGACAAACGCAAAGTGGGGAAAAATGACACACATGACGCAGAATTAAACAATTGTTGCATTCCATCGCATATGATAGGTACGCAGCACCATCTACCGGCATTTACGAGTCAAGGACATTCTCGAGCGATTGTGTTCCAGTTTGACTTAAGGACAGAAGTGGAAAAAATGTCTTCGACAAAGAAGCGTTCAGGAAATTGATTAACACCGACTTTTCAAATCCAGCAGTGCAGATCCTATTACATCAATTCAAAATGGCTGCCTATTTTGCAATTTTTAATTTTTTTTGGCTACTAAACATTTAAGCCACAGTTAATTGCCTAGAAGACAAACTTGTAGAAGGGCCCAGATCACAGAATTTCCGCTTTCGGTACGACAAAGCACGGGAAAATGTTCCGCCAAAAATACATGCCAATTACGCCTATGGTCCACTTCAAATTGGTTAAGGGTTTCTGCCACTTGAAAGCGTTGAAGCTTGTACTTTTTACCTTTTTTTAATCCTTATTGAAGGTACAGAAAAACTCAATATGCAGATATAGAAAAGGAATGATATAGCTACACACACTAATGTCCTTACAAGCATTCTCACAATTTTCGTAAAGGTTTCATTAAGTTCCTGGAAAGTTTCGCAACGCATTAAGTTAAACTTTTACTAGTTCCACGATCAATTTGTACTACTAAAACTACGATTACACGTGTCATTTTTCGTGGAAAATTTTTACATTTTGACGCCACAAAAATTCGTCCATTCATCACTCGTCACTCGTGACTCATGTGTCATTCGTGAGAGTGCGCTGCGACCAGACGCTTGACATGCGATAACACGCAGTACCAGATTTAGGACAAATGTTTACGTCATAATGACGTCGGCATGTCAAAATTTAACATGAAAAGTGGCATGTGTAATCGTAGCTTTACAGATTTTTGCCAAAGCCCCTTGGCATTTAAAGAACCAACTCAGTGCGACCCGAACTTTTTGTTTTCTATATAAAAAAATATAGCTGTCTTCCCAGATTAGACGTGTTTCCCTTTGAATATCCATAAGTCCCAATCAAATGCTAACGCACTCTACAGAGGTTGTTGTTTCCATTTGTTCAGTTTTTCTTATGTCTTCAGTTAAGAACGCCATTCCTGCGACGTTATGCGTGAGTGAGTATGTGCTTTTTGTGCCTTTAATAATCAACCTATCCATCTGACTTAACAGGAGTTAGTGTTTAGATTTTCATTTTATTTCCCGCAATATATGTACAGCTACACAACACACACCTACTCGACGGAACGACTCTCGCACGACGACGACCTACGACGTGAACACTGAACACTGAACACACAGCACACAGGACGAATGAACTATTTTCGTTTACAGCCAGTCGGAATGGTCATTTATCTTGCCGTTGTAGTTTGCCCGTAGATCCAACGGTTTCTCTTTGGAATTCTTTTTTACTACTTTTTGGGGTGTTTTTGGCGACGAGTCCTGTTTTGAATTTACGAAAAGGCAAAATAACAATGTTTCGCCTTGACATAGCATGTACACAGCCAAGGACGTGTCTTCAGTCTTCACATTTCGTCCTTTTTATTTTTACAAATCCATGTGTGTGTGTGTTTGTATTGAATAAGGAAAGACGTTATATGCGGACGAACAACAACAATGGGGTGCACACGCTGTGCGGAGATGTTTGTTTGGGTTGTTGATGGGCGGGTGGTTGATATGGGTGGACTTGAAGTAAACGATGTATGGATGGAGTTCCTCATCCAGCTGTCAGGTCTGATGTACTTCGTTATCCAAGGACAAGGCGACGAAACCCCAGCCCCAGTGGCTTTTTCTCCTTCTCCCATATGCAAAGGATAAGTGAGTTGTTTGTTATTATTTTCCATTTTGTATGCACTGCTGTTTGCTTGTTGGTATGAGGTGGGTGGAGTATTAAACGAGTCTGCATGTTGGAAGGTTTTTCGTCATGACTTCAGGGTGTTGAAGGAATTTCTTATATGGCGCCTTAATTAAAAAGTACCTATACGTTGCAATGAAATATGACCGTGATTTTGCATTTTGACCGTGAGTAAAACAGGTATGGGAATTCATCATTGAAGTGAATGTTGGGTCGGACACTTTTGCGCAGTGAAATTAGCGCAGCTGGAGTTTTCAAATGAAAAGGATATAGGTGTAGGTGTAGTGTTCATCAACGTCTGGATGACATTTAGTGGTTGGTGCAGAGAGGTTGAAAGAGGGATAACATTTGTGACTATTTCCCCTTGCTGAATCGTAGGTCACTCTTTGTATTTTCATACATTTTTGACCTCAGAATGACAATTGGAATGTTCATGATCAGAAATCTTTCAAATATGTGTTGTAGCAATAGCTGCACTAGACTGACTACGGTTTTATTAAAACAAAAAACTAAAAACAGACGAAAAGTATTTAAGACAGTTGATCATTTGGACCCGATGGTTATAATTCTACTTGAGATTTCGAAGCCTTCAGAATTTTCGACGACTTCTCAAAAGGAAAATTACCAAATTTATGACGGCAGCAAATCGTTTTGACCAAAAATTGTTAAATAAGTCAAAAATGTTTGAATATATCTACTGTTATTTGAGACCGCTGCTGGTATGGGCTACTTAACTTGAAATTTGTGAAAATATTAAAAATATTATGATGCTTGTGTACCTACTAAACTTTTATGGAAATTCATACAACTTTTAGGACAAAAATCTTGCAACTGGAATTGAGGTCCTAAACACAAACTGGCAGTGGTTTCATGAAAAATAGTAAAACTTTTCTAATTTTCGACCGCAATTTTATTTAAATTGTTTGGATCGAAGGTTTCGAAAATAAACCAAAAATCTTAAAAACTTTAATCTGCTTGTTGTATTCTTATAAAAAATCGTGCGGTTCCCCAAACCTTCGACAGCAAGTCTCTTTAAATTGGCCAGAAATAAAATTTGGGAACAAGTCAAAATTCTTGCGTGATATAAATTGAAAATTAAAATTGTTGTCCAAGTCTTGTGTACCTATTCTTATAAAAAATCTTGCGATTCCCCAAACCTTCGACAGCAAGTCTCTTTAAATTGGCCAGAAATAAAATTTTGGAACAAGTCAAAATTCTTGAATGATATAAATTAAAAATTAAAATTCTTGTCCAAGCCGAGTGTATTAATATTTATAAAAAAATTTGTGATTCCCCAAACCTTCGACAGCAAGTCTCTTTAAATTGGCCAGAAATAAAATTTGGGAGCAAGTCAAAATTCTTGCGTGATATAAATTGAAAATTAAAATTGTTGTCCAAGTCTTGTGTACCTATTCTTATAAAAAATCTTGCGATTCCCCAAACCTTCGACAGCAAGTCTCTTTAAATTGGCCAGAAATAAAATTTGGGAGCAAGTCAAAATTCTTGCGTGATATAAATTGAAAATTAAAATTGTTGTCCAAGTCTTGTGTACCTATTCTTATAAAAAATCTTGCGGTTCCCCAAACCTTCGACAGCAAGTCTCTTTAAATTGGCCAGAAATAAAATTTGGGAACAAGTCAAAATTCTTGCGTGATATAAATTGAAAATTAAAATTGTTGTCCAAGTCTTGTGTACCTATTCTTATAAAAAATCTTGCGGTTCCCCAAACCTTCGACAGCAAGTCTCATTAAATTGGCCAGAAATAAAATTTTGGAACAAGTCAAAATTCTTGAATGATATAAATTAAAAATTAAAATTCTTGTCCAAGCCAAGTGTATTAATATAAAAAAATTTGTGATTCCCCAAACCTTCGA
Organism: Cheilosia variabilis; assembly: GCA_951230905.1. Taxonomy (NCBI): domain Eukaryota; kingdom Metazoa; phylum Arthropoda; class Insecta; order Diptera; family Syrphidae; genus Cheilosia; species Cheilosia variabilis. The sequence continues at coordinate 19,463,321 of OX579679.1, read as the reverse complement.
CAGCAAGTCTCTTTAAATTGGCCAGAAATAAAATTTGGGAACAAGTCAAAGTTCGAATGATATAAATTGAAAACTAAAATTATTGCCCAAGACTGAAGCAGATTGTGCTTCTAAAAAGGTTCCAAAATGTTCCAAATTTTCGACAACCAAATCTTGAAAAAAGTCAGAAATCTTGAGTACTATCCAATCACTCTTAACTCACGACAGTAGGTCTGATGATAAATCTGCCGAATTTTCGCCGACAAAATGCCTTAGATAGCCAGGCTCGAAAATCTTGGAAATAAATGAAAACCTTGGTCTACCATAAATTTGAAGCTCTGTGGTAAACTTGCAGCTAGTGGTGCCTTTAAGGAAATATGCAAGACTTCCTAACTCTCGACAACATGTCTCTTGAATTGTTTCGGTCGAAAATGTTGGAAATTAGTCCAAAATCTAGAATGATATAAACTCGAATCGCTGTCCTAAATTGGTGGAGTTCATATTTTCAATTTTCCTGAATAAACATTTTTGGACACTTAAAGTCCTTAGGTTCTTGAAAATAAAAGAAATTAAAATCTTCAAATGTAGCTGAGCATTTGAGAAGTTTTGCAACAGCTCTTATATTTCAACAAGAGCCCATCCAAAGAAACACAATTAGATCTTTTGCTCCCCATTTTTATTTAGACCTTATCATCCGAGTATTTGCGACCTATCAATTCTTAAATAGGTACACCTTAGACATAGACTTTTGACAAAATGTCTCTAAATCTATGCACACAAGGGATCCGTTTTACGAATGTCCGAAGAAACGACAGATTCACCTTCCAGCAATCCTCACATAAAGTAGGTTGAGTCAATTGTGAAATTCGACAGGTGTTTCTTTTAGAAATGCCGAGAGGTGGCTTAAAAAAAGAATGGTACATTTTCTGACAATCCCAATAAGCTTTGCTTATAGTTCATCTTTTTTACTGAAGTCCCGAGATGTTTCAAGGCACGCGAAGTACAACTTATGCAGTCTTTGTAAATGGCGGGTTCACGTCGGTTCGCTGTAAAGCTAAAACAGAAAATCCATCCCGTATGGTGGGTGTGGTTGATCACAAGACACAAGAAACTTCAGCTCAGTGAGCGTGGTATAGGTAGCTATTATTTGAATAAAGAATTAATTGAATTGAATTGAAATGCGAATTCGGTATCTCAAGTCTGCTTTTACTTTCACGGGAAGCTTCTAGTTCTGTCTCTGACCTGACATTTGAGCTATAGCTGCGGTCAAACCATCAATTGCTCTCTACAAATCGCGTAAGACGTCTTCAAGTGCCACCAACTCGATATCTTTTTGGCAGGGACAGTCGCCACTACTGCTACGTTTATTTTAGAGAAGAGTTCTCGATGGCATTCTCTTGAGGTCTTGCGAGGTTTGTTGATTTTAGTTTTTGCACCAGCGACATAGCTTTTTTCCAATCCTTACAGGTTCTCAAGTCCCTCACTCTTTTTCCGTTAAAGGAATTGCTTGCTTCCTAAATAGTTATTCCGAGACTTTGAAGATGTTTTATCGAATATTAGCCTCCCCAAAGCAACTCGTCCTCTGTTTTGCAGCTTTTTCTAAAATAAATAAAAATACATCACAGAAATACAGAGTTTTAAGAAAATGTGAATGCACTATATTCAAAGTCGGATTAAAATTTTCTGTGGCTTCATCAAGACAGAGCTACTCGAATACAAATCGATTTCGAAACCAAGGCAAGTTCGCTATTGAAAACAGCAACTCATTACGAACGAGCTAAATCAACATTAGTTTAGCATTAATAACCGAATAACCTATGTAACCTTATATTCCTCGGGATTGTGTATTTATCACAGTAGGCACATTCATCATTATAGGATGTCAGTCGGTCCGCACCCCCGAAAAAACAGTTCAATTGAAACGATGCGCTGTGCAAGCCTGTGCTCACAAAAGCTCTGGCATGCAGCACGCAAATTGTTTGCGAAAATTTAATCTTCGACTATTTTGGCCGTCATTGGGACTGTCAGGTATATGATAGCAGTGCTCTGCTTCAATGGGCCAATGGAAATCGAATTTGCCCAACACAACGACTGCCATGGAATCTCGGATGCAATTTATTTTCGGAATTATTGTATCTCGTCGTATAGATGGCTCCATCCATATACAGTTGGGTGTACGGCCAGACTCGACTCTAATGCAGTGTAAACAAAAGTTAAAGCCGATGCAAGCCTCCCGCACGATAAATCATCCCACTGGATGACAGCGAGAGGGATGGGAGTCCAACGATGACGACGAACCGACAACCCTAAACCGCGTGTTGCCGGTATTTCGTCAGAATTTATGAAACAATTTCCCATTGGAAACTGCCACATGAACAACCACCATTTATAGCGGGGCCAGTTGGCTTTGCTGGTTATTGCTGGCTCCTGCGACAGGATGGCTCTGCCGAAAAGAGATATGCGATGCAAAAATAATTTATTATGAGTGTTTCACATTCACTTGACGACGATGGCGGCCGATGGTGGGTAGGAGGTGGTGGTCTTCTGGCATCAGCCAGTTTGATGTTACTATGACGGGTATGAAGTTTGAAGCGAGAAAAATGCTGGCCTGATGAAAAACTGTGCCCTGAGATGTCGTCTCGGTGAAAGTGGTGGATTGTGGTGAATTGGCTGACGGGCGGCAATCAACAACTACTGTTGGATCTTTCCAGTTCAGGAGTAACACTTTGAGTTATGTTCGCAGCATGCGTTTGCGAATGGGGATGTCAACTACCCTAACACTGACCAGTTTTGAACTTTAACGTTGAATTTCACAGCTCTGTTTATAGATATCCACAACTTTCGACTATTACATTATGGGGACTATTGTCCTGGATCATAAAAGCAAGGATTTTCGAAATTTTGTCGATTCGTTTTTGATTTATAAAGTGGGTGGTCAATGTTAGGGCATCGAATTCCTAACATTAACCAGCGATAAATATTTTTTAAGTATATTTTTTTAATACTTAATTTTTTTTCCTAAAAGTTAAACTTTAACTCGATTTGTTTTTATTGATTATTCAATATTTTTATTTTTTAAATGTACAGTTTTTAATACTAAAAATAAATTAAATTAAAAGAAACCTAGTTTTTACCTTTTATTTAAAAGAATATTAAATTAAAATTAAATTAAACTACGAAGAACTAGTTTTGTAAAGTATTTATTATATATTCAATAAGATATTAATAATTGTTGGAAAAAGTTAAAAAGAAGCAGTGGTCAATGTTAGGAAATTTGATAAATTTTCTAATAGCTTTTTCAAAAACCTGATTATTTATTATTGTTTAGTATTTTATTTTTATAGACAAACAAAAATATTTTTCATTATAAAAAATGTTAAGCTACCCTCCTTAGCTATTATTTTGCCATACAAACGGTATAGTTTCGGTACAACAGGCAAAAGTTTGCACCGCTCGAAATCACACCATATTAGGAGCACTTGATAAGTTCCCGCTACAACGCTCACACATTTAATATTTTCCTTCAACATATAATTATGACATCTAGTGACAAATAGCTTCACAAAAAAAAAAAAAATTGTATAGAAATTATAAATAAACTACCCACCACGGTGTTTAGAAAGATTTTCCTGTTTTTGGTCAATGTTAGGCACCCGGTCATAGGTCATTGTTAGGGCAGTTGACGGTACCTAGTTGAGGAGTCGTTTTCGTTTCCCAATTTTTTTAAGCACTTTTCTAGAATTTTTTGGGTTACATTAAGGGTGTCCTATGGATCTAAGCTCACCTCAATTCGGAGCTTTATGTAGTCAAAGAGCGTATATTTAGGATACCATCAAGAGGAAGAAAAGCTGCATTCGACGAAGATTTATACAATTGTGCTCGTGAGAAACAGAATCTTCAATGGAGGCACTGACCTAGGGCAAAGTAAGACCTGAGGCAATATTTTCTGGGCCTTTTTTTCAGGAATAATAGCAAAAGCCACCCCGCCCCGCCTTAAATGGTATACATACTTTAATAGCACAAATGACGTAGGTACACGGAAAGAATTGAAAATCACCAATATTTCTCGCAAATCACAACGAAGTTTTCATGGATTGATACAAAAATTCGTAATTTGACATTGAAAACGGGGGAGAATACAGGATTCTGTTTGTTGAAATTTACGATTAGAAGTATCAATTCGAGCTTCTTTGATTTGTGGTGATTTGCGAGATTGTTTGGCGCATTTTACCACTCCAATAGGTCAATTTCTCAAACACCACTTTACAATCTGAAATTGCAAAAAATATTTGGTGATTTACCAACACTGAATGATGAATCAATAAAACCCTATAATAATTTAACATATATGTGAATTGAAAACGTATATCTATTGGCGTAGAGAAATCGTAAATTACGAAGTATTTTTTTGAAATTTCCAGGGAATCAAGTGGAGTATTTTGATGCACAGTCCTTAGTCCAAGTACTTATCGAAATCCTTTTAAATCCTTTCTTTTTATGGATGAATGTATTATGTATGTGGTACAGACAGCTGCTATCATGAAGCCAAATCTTCATTGTGCACGTTGCGCGTCGTTGCAGAGACAGGCAGTCGGTATTCAATCTTTCCTTAAAGCAGTAGAGTTAACGTTGTAACTAATTCGTGTTGATAGGTTGTGTACTTCTAATTATAAAGCATTCTGGAATATATTTTGTAAGTACCTATTGAATAATTCCAAAAATGCTGACAAATGCATATAGATCTGTATTCTTTCAGAATTTTCATATTCCTATTAGAAAAGAAGCATAAATTGGAATGGATTCTAAATTATGTAATCGAAAAGAATTGTTAAGGTTCGTATCAACGTCAAGTTCATCTAAAGATTTTGTTTGTATTTTAAAATTCAGCATAGACAGAAAAACCACCCCAGACAAATCCCGTTGTCTCCGGACGATGTGGCGTCGTATGACTCTCATGGATATCAGGAGGAAAAAGAATTATAAAACATGATTTTAAATATTCGAAAATAACCTAATTTATAAAACTATGAATTTCGATTTGTAAATCACGAGATATAAGTTGTAAATTGAGAATAAAGTTTTCGAATTTCACGATAAAACATTTTCAATTTAATACGGCGATGCCCCAAATCACAACCCGAGAATGGTAAACTGCAAAATATGAATTGCAAAATAATTTTAAGCGATGAACAAAACCCCCTCAGGAATTTTGTATGTAGAAAATAATTTTAAAAACAAAACGTAGTTATAAGTATTTTATTTAAAAATATTTAAAGTTGAATTTTTACTTTTAATACAGAATTCAAGAGTCAGAGCCGGATGACCAGGTTTAGTGTTCAATCTGTCTGCTGACTAAAAAATGACTGCCAATGATTTTATTTCACGCTGCCGTTTTATACCCAGACTCCAGAGTCGTTACGGTGAATAATTATTCTTTATTGCTATCAGAGACAATACTGAGACCACCAACTCCGGCCGATTTCCCGTTACTTAGCCTACAAGCTATATTTTTTATGGAGTGTACACATCTGGTGCGCTAGTATTGTTACATAGAAAATCGTATTGACAAATGTCACGAAACTTCAAAAATTCCGGCTCACCAACACACTCCCAGCAGATATGAGACACTTCCGCTGTGGGCAAAGTTGCTGGCAGAGTTCATAGAGCTTTATCCGTCAAATTTGAAATTGTTCGTTACGTGTGGATAATATTTTTTTTTGGGAATAAGTGCACATTTGCTTAAAATGTTCATGAAAAATTAACAATGTAGATTGGTTGATGGAAAATGAAAGCATTTTGAGCAAATTTTCTTCATTATTTAAGAAAAATTTACACACGAAATTAATGATATCCAAAAGCGGAAAATACACAACCATGTTTGTCCTAATATGTTTCTAGTATATAGAACATCAACTTTAGATAGTTTTACTAACCAAACAAATCAAATTATTCGCCTTTTAAAAATTAATAATAACTAACCAAGCTATGTAAAAATGTTGAATTCCCGAATTCTGTCACATTTCCCCACGGTTGCCACGGTTGGCAGCATTTATTTTTGTAGTTCTTGTGTGTTTTTGCATGTCACTGATTCTTTTTTGACATAACACCGATAGGAATACAAAATGGCGAATTTGAAAAAAAATTGAGGGGCCCAGCGGCAAGAGGATTGTGAGTTGGGTTTGTCTATGATTGCTATTCTGTGTATGCAAGGGCTTACAGCTGCGTGTGTGCGTAGCACTTTTAAGTTTACATAAAAAATGTGCTTTGTTTAATTTTAATTGCTTTTAAAAAAAATGTGCTTTCTACAAATTATTTTAAAACAATGATTAATATGAATGAAAGAATATGATAAATACCAGATAGTAATATAATATTTAGGATGGCTGTTACAATTTGCAATTTACGATTGAAAATATAAATAAATAAATAAAAACATAGGGGCTAGGGAAAGCCCCCATGCTGCCAAAACAGGTCGTTCTTTACAGTTATGTGCAGAAAGCGTAGTCGCACACTAGGGCGAAAATCCTCCCCACCAAACAACTGACGCCAGAAAAGGTCTTATCAAAGCGGTAGCATAGAAAATTTTTGAGTAATGGGCATCATTTCTAGTCAAAAGCACCCTGCACTGCACTGGCAGAAAACTGGGAGCATCTAGGATCTCTTCGACTTGCCATGCTTTGGCTAAAGAAGTTTCTTATCTGGGATCATACCCACCCACTTTGCTTCATCGGATATGTGCATAGTGACGCCATTCAGCACTGGCTTGGCTAGTCAAACCGGTCATAGTTCTCAGTCTTGCAGCAACATTTTTCAAACGAATGAAAGCAAATTCCTATAGAGCACCCTTCATTTACCATGTTAGCAAAAAGTCGCAGCGACCAGGAAACTTCTCACGCAATAAAGCCAAAATTGGTCGTGTTGTGCGGCTTGTTGCAAACTTTTGTAGTAAGTTTTAATAATTTTAGCGCGTTGTTCGATTGTTAAGCGATTCATTATCGTAAATGGAAAATATTCAACTAATATTATGATACTTCAAATGACGGCTGAGTTAGACAGGTGTCACATGATAGCGCTACCAACTTGAAGCCACGTAATGAATGACCCTGTACAATTTTTCGACAAAACCAAGCGACCGTCAACCAAGCGATATCGGTCAGCATGTCCATGATCTTGTCTGCCCCTAGCTAATCATTCTTGCCAAAATTCACATAACTGGCGGAGCCTAGTGAACCAGATATCATCATGGATGCCCCGCTAAGAAGCTTTCCACTTTTTCTTATATACATTAAGAAAGGGATTAGACGTAAAATTGTATGTTGCCCCGCACCTCTGCATAGAGGTCTCAATAATCGTCCCCTTTCCCCAGATAGCTTTGATTCTAAGATGTCAGCTCTTGACGTAGTGCAAAGTTCATCAGTCTTCCTTAAAGGATGTGTTCTCACTTGCTGCTTAAATAAAGCTTATCTGAGGGATATGGATGTCCTAAGCCGTGCATATCAAAGCTTTATAATTTTATTATCTGTTGCCTGATACACTTGCCGTTTGTTGAGTGAAGTCTGTAACTTAATGAATGAATGAAATCATAACCTCGTTTTTGAAGACCACTTCAGTATTGGGGACATCAGCTTGTTGAAAATTACTTACGAGGTCTTGAAAGTGGTATTATGATAGCGCCTGCCATTTTTCGTCAACAACCTGTAATTGGGTTGGTATATTTTAGGTGCCAGCAAGTCCACAATTGGCTACGAAAATCCCCTTTACGGTAGATCCAGGTACGGATAATATTTCTGCTAAATAACGTTAATGGTTGTTTATCGCTTTAGGAGCAGACTTATTGATATGTTGACGTTTCACATCCCAGACAAATTCATCCGCCTCTTTCTTGGCGACAAGACACTTTTAACCTGAATCAAGGTCGAAACGACACTAACAGACTCCCGGGCGCCGAAAATTACACAAGGCCTGTAAAATGCTGGACAACCTTTTATTTTCCAAAAACTTGTACACATGTACGCAGATGAAGCAGCGAGTTGTCACTGATTCCTATCATGAGCATTTCCACAAAAGCGGATGGGGGCAGATTCAAATGTTCCCTCTGAAACAAATCGTTGCCTTTCCAGATACTTAGGAAATTAATAGGCCAAACGGTTAGGGTATTCAAATCGACAACAGATGGACACCGAAGCGTGCTTTACTTGAAGATCTCTATACCAAAATTTATAGAAGATAACTACAAACCGAGAAAATCTTATTGAGCGGTTTTCTCCATTTAAAGTGCTCTGAACCACAAAACTACATCTTCAAGTAGCCAGCGACTAATTTTAAAAAGTCGCGCGTCTTCTCAAACCCTCTTTCTAACATGAGTCCCTTTAACAACGCTACCCCAACATGCGTCCTTAAATCGAACCGCAAATTTCATTGAAGCTTCTTTTGAAACTGTCCCAAAAGAAACCACACTCCAAGGTACAATCAAGGGTAAATGAAAACCTTCACCGTATAAGAACGGGAACACTAGCGGTCGCCCACACAATCAATTGCACGCCCTCATCGGGAACGTGTCTGTAGCCGACATCATCACCATCACTATTCAATTGTTGACGAGGCATACATTTGATTATTTTGTCCTCAATTCAATTTACTTCACAGTTGTTGGCAACGCCATTCACGATTCACATCCTCATACTCCCAACCTGTCCTCTGGCTTCCTTGGGATGCAAGTTCTACTTAACCCCCACCCGAGGCGGTGTAGTCGCCACATTTCGACACAAACAAACCAAACATAGCTCTTGATTCGCACACGACATTGAGTATATGACTGAGTACGCCGGGTGCTTTGCGTTGCTTGGGGGTTGGGGGCTGCAGAAAAAAAAAGAAAAAAATTGTATTCTTCAATGGTTATTTACCGATGCGTGAAGGACAACAAAGAAACCAAAAAAACAGAAACCAAAACGAAAGAAAACGAAAGGTTCATTTATTTTGCTTCTTGCGACCAGCAAATCATTTTTCACACATCCAAACGACCACTCAATCCCGCAGCACGGGATTACAGGCGAGCCTTCTCACAAGTGACAGAATACAGTAACTTTGGCCAGGACCCGTTCGGAATATCGGGGGTGAGCTCGCCGCTTGTATAGCTCTGTTTAGTTAAGACCGCTTGTTTTGCTTATTTTTTTGCGCTCTTCCATTTTGTTTGGTTTCTTTTTGTTGTTGGTGTGTGAAGTAGTCCTTCTGGGATGCCTGTATGTCGTCCTTGTCGTCTGCGATAAAAGGGCTTATATGTGTTACTAGGTTATTGCTATGACTGAAAGGATTCCCACCATTTTCGTCAGCACAAGTGGATGAGGAATTTTCGTTCGATTTTGTTCCTTTTTTGCTGGTGTGTCCTAGGAAATGACTCACCCCCGGTATTGTCCTGGGAATCCTAAAATGCGGTATCATCATTCAATTTGGCAGTGGATATCCATATACGGTGTGTACGCACGCATGGCTCTGGGGCAACCAGGGGAACGTTTCAAAACGAAATGAAATCGAAATCGTATTTGGACTTATCCGGCGAGATGGTGGCCAACCAAATCCCACATGCCACATGCCTTATGCCCGATGCCTTGGCAATGCCAAGAACGGGTGTGGGTATATGCGGTGTGGCAGCAGACGCACATTCGTTTGGATTTGGGTTTTGGTATTCATAACGCTTAACACACAATTGATTGGCCTATTCACAATTTGGCAGATCGAAGAATAAGTTGCTGGTGCGATTCAAATTGGTTCGTCAATAGAGTGATTGCACGTGGGTATGTGTTTGTGTGCATATATATCGGACTTTAGTTATTTCTGTATTCCTCTTTCGTTTTGTTTGGTATCTACCTCTTTTGTGTCACCAGGGCGAATATATATGTATAACGGCTGTCGGTTTCTTCCGAAATGTGTTCGTATCCCCGAATATGCCCTAGGATCAGATGCCACGTGGAACCTTGAAGGATGACCCTCAGAAGACGGAGTCGTATTGCGGACTAGAACAGTCATTGCTTTGGATCGATGTTGAGATGCGTGTCCATCATCGACAAATGTAAAAAAGCAGCAGGCGTCCTGTTGGCTAAATCTATATTCCGTCGAAAGTCCCAGTCGCCCGTGAAAAGTACCAAAAGATCACCTGACAAGACTTAGGAAACAAAAACCTTTACATCTGATGTAAGATCTGTAAGAAACTGTAGGCATGGGATCCTTAAGGGCCCAGTTGTGGCAATTATTTACATATATTTTTATTTTCATGCCATACTCGGCAGAAACAGGTCCACCGTAGCTCCGTGAGGCCCTATGATAAAAGGTGCGGTTTCTAAGTGGCAAAAAGTAGTTCAACGACAAACACGGATCCATGAGGCCCTGCGGAAATATGTGATTCGTCAAATTTTATAAATCAGGCGAGCGACAAGCGCAGTTCTTTAAGACCCCACGGCAAAGCGCTGTTCCTAAGGTCACAGAGAGTGCGGTCCAACGACTAGCGTGGTTTCGTAAGGCTCTAAGATATAACGTGACACCTGTGCGGCTAAAAGCGAAATTCTGATTTAAGCGAGGACCTACCGCAAAGCGTGGTGACATAAAGTATTCCAACGATAAGAATGATCCAATAAGGACCTATGGCAAAGCGTGCTTCCGAGAGTGGTATAATGCACCGGAGAGAAAAGCTTGAGTGAGGCACTACATACGACAAGTCTTCGACTGAGGAAAATGTTTGCGGTGACTTGATGAAAACTTACGACCCTCTTTCAGAATACTTTAAACTCGTATATCATCTGAACGAGCAAATCGATTGCATTAAAATAAAAAAACAGGCTAAGTGCGAGTGTCACTCGCGCAACGTTCTGTACTTTTTGCGGAAATTGCGAAGATTTTTTTTAAAAGCAAGAGTAGAGAACACGTTCTAATGAATGAAATGACCGGGAGCATGTTCGTGCACTACAATATGTGTCCAAGAGAATGAGTAGCTATTGGAAAAGTTCCAATTGAAAACGATTAAGAGAACACGGTCTAATGAATGGAAGATTGGAGAATGAAGACGACCGAGAGCACACAAACAAGCGTGGAATCTGGAATCTGGATGGATTGTAGTGTCGGTGTGTGGATGAGTATGAGTAGAGTTGAGTCAGTGTGGCCAATTTAGCATATTTCCTGCTAAATTTAGCAGGCTTATTTTATTTTAAGCCCCTTTTTATCAAATCATGGCAGCATTTTTTAAGTGAAAACTTTTTTAGGCGCGTTGGGCATTTTTGATATGTTCCGACACCAGTGTTCGCGTTGCCAACCACTTCTGACGAAAAAATGCTTAACTTGGAAAAAATATGTCTTTTTCAATAATAGAATGCCTAAAATAATTTTTTTTTTTGTAAAGTTGGACTAAAGTGAATTTGCGTACAAGCTGTTTTCCCTGTTAATCTGGGAAAGTGTGTGTGCCATGTTAAAGTAATTTAAGAGGGAATTTTATATTCAAAATTTGAGGGGGCAGTCGGATAGGTGCGCGGGAGCTGATGGTTTCACAAGTTTCATTGGTATATAAGCAACAGATGGCAATTTTTGTATGTAAAATAATATGCATTATTTTTCATGTACAATAGCACATCAAACGAAAACGATTCAAAAAATAAACACTCCCGGAGTGACACTTTTTTTATTTAGCACGTAGCAGGAAAAATTATCAGGATTTTGGTTTAGCCAAATTATGAATTAAAATAATAAAATCAAAGCAGACAAACCTTAGTGTGAGCAAGCCATTACAATTCTCATTTGGCATTGAACACTGAACACAGCCATTCAACGAATTCAGCTAATAATAATAACTAGTCTTGCGAAAATCGACCATACTTTTTAAAAGTATGTAGTACTAAGAAAAGTACCACAATATTCGCTATATATGTTCTTTTTTTGTATATAGAAAGTCTATTCATATATACAAAAAGTACACCCCTTTGAAAAAAATCTTTCTCGTGATTTACATTTTAATATGTCACAATGAAAATTTAGAGCAAAAAATGTATGTCGTAAAATATTTTCCATAGAATCATAATTGAAAAAAATATAGGCTTACTTTTAGGGGTAGGTCAATTGCATTCGTTCAAAAATAGGTTCCAATCTAAGGTGATTTTTATTCACATACTTTACTATGGTAATATGGCGGCGACTAAATGAATGTCACCAAAAAGGTTTCATTTAACTGATAAGCATTTTGTATGCAGAATTGTTAATATTTACATATACCCACAATTTTTTGTTTGTTCACATATATGGCACAGTACCTTTCGACTGATATAAGTTTCATTCCACACATTTCATAATAAAAACTAAAAAAAGTGTACGGAAACTTTTGACGTTCACGTATAAATATAATGGTGATATTAATTTTTATTCGACGAACAGAGAGTGAACTCAATTGAATTAATTGAAGTGATTTTTATTAAATGATATTTTTGTGAAATATATCTTATTTTTCGTGATTTTTTTAACAGGTTTTGATTTCAAAAAAATATTTAGCAGAATTTTTATCACTTTTTTTATACAAAAGAAAAACATGCTATACTGCTGAACTGAGCATGATTTCAAATATTGAATTGGTCACACCAAGTTGAGTATGCATTGAAAGTTCCTATTAGAATCGATTTAGAGAACACACCATTAACGAATGAAAATGATCAAAAAAACGTACTATAATAGTGATGGACAGTTTTTTTGTTAGTAAAGTGTATTTTTTTAGAGGCATATAACTTTAAGTTGGCAACCCTATTTTAACTGGCGGCCATTTTGTCAGCTGTCAAGTGATTTATTTTTAGTTTGGTTTGGCATTTCAACATGAATAGACTGACGCTTGAACAACGCTTCCAAATTGTGCAAATTTATTTTGAAAATCATGGTTCGAAATACGTATTGCGCACTACGTCCATTTTTTGTTTAGCTCACTTTGATTGAATGGATACGTCAATGAAAAAAACTGCCGTATTTGGAGTGATGATAATCCTCAAGTGTATGTTGAGACACCGTTCCATCCACAAAAACTGACTGTTTGGTGTGCTTTATGGGTTGGTGGAATAATTGGTCGGTACTTCTTTAAAAACGATGCTGGCCAGAACGTTATAGTCAATAGTGACCGCTATAGAGCCATGATTACTGACTTTTTCGTTCATCAATTGAACAACCATGATGTACAGGAGCTGTGGTTTCAAAAAGACGGCGCAACATGTCACACAGCTCGTGCCACAATTATTGATTTATTGGAGGAAACGTTTCGTAACCGCATATTCTGTGGGGATATGTGAAGTCGCTAGTCCACGCCGATAAGCCCGAAACGATTGACCACTTGGAGGACAACATTCGCCGCGTTATTGTCGATATACGGCCACAAAAATGTTGGAAAAAGTCATCGAAAATTGGACCTCCAGACTAGACTACGTCCGAGCCAGCCGTGGCGGTAATATGCCAGAAATCATATTTAAATTATAATGCCAGAAGATTATCTTAAGAATAAATTTCATGTCAGCTTAAAAAAAAACATCTTTGATTTATTACATTTCAAAGTTCTATACCTCTAAAAAAACACCCTTTATCTTGTAACATATGAACTTTTCTTCAGTATATATCCATTTTTTTTAAATCAAGAAACAAACAGTTTTTTGTACGAATGAACGTATTTTTTCCAACAAATTACTAATTACCCTAAAACCATTGGTATTTTTCTGTTTAATTAGAGGTTATATCGGATGCTGTGTGCAAATTTCAGCCTTCTACGCCAATTATTTTCTGAGATAGACCTAGGAACAAAATGGTCTAGTGGGTTCGGACAGACGGACAGACATCGTAGCGAAATTAATAAGGTCCCGTTTTTTTCCTTTCGGTATGGAACCTTGAAAACTATATATGTTGTCCCAAAAACCCTTTCGTTAATTTATGGATATTTTCATGAGCTGGGGAAGAAGTTTTAGCGTGATGCCTTAACAAATCCGCATACAAATGAAATAAAGTTCACGACTGGGTCGAACGTAACTTTCTCATAAATCAAAAGTTTTGGTGCAAATGAAGTGGGAGTTGCTTTAGGGTGGATAATAATATTAAAACAAGTTATTGTTCAGAATGTAAGCATTACTTGGTTTTTAGGGTTTTATCGAAATCGAAAATGGGGTTTTCGAGATATGAGCAGTTTCTAAAGTGAGCGTTTCCTGTGATTCGAATTAAAAATTAAGGACGTAATAATTTTGAAAACATAAATTTTACTCTAAGTTTGCATTTTGGTCAAAATCATGCCGTTTTGAGGTAAACTATAGGGAAAACTATATTTTTCAAAAATGACTTTTTTCAAAAATCCATTTTATGATAATACAGAGAAAAAGTGAGTTCTCCATTACCTTAGAAATTCATTTTTGTTACAATCGAATTGACCGTTTTCGAGATATTCGTAGATATGTCCGAATTTCATAAGTACCGTTACTCAATTTTTTTGCAGAAAACTGAGTATGCAGTTATGTTTACCTCACCTACTTAAGCTTAAATATCAAAAACTGGTATGAAAATTTTGTATGGGAAGTACCATTAATTTTTATGGGTTATGTTGGAGTTGAACAATTTTTTGTACCTCAATTAATTTGATTCTGGGGTTTGACAGCTTTTTAACGATTTCTTTTGTTTACTTTCAGGTATGTGGTTACACGATACGAATGACAGGAACTGCTTCTAGATGCCATCGCATCACTAAGTATAATTTATTTTCTTGAAATTAGTTAATTTGAATAAAGAACTAAATGAAATGAAAATGAAATAATTTAAAGTCCGTCGACGATGGGTACATCATTGTGGTCCGACAGATGCATTAGATTGACTTTGAAACTTAAGCGTTACCGATGATGGGATTGTGGGTGAACGAAATCCGTTCAGCCGCTTAGGCTGTATAGGCCTCGGAACATACAGACAGACAGACGGACAGAATTATGCGACCCACTTTTTTGAGTTCGCCTATCATCGTAAAGTCCGAATTGATAAGCATATCGAGTTCGAAATTTTGTACGAAAAATTATTTTATTTGACCCATAGAGTTGTAAAAAAAAAATCGGCACCGGCACAAGAGGAAATATTCCATTAAGCTAGACAATAATGCAACTCCACTTGTTTCCCTACAAGTCCATCTATTTAAAGTCCTTAAACTGAACACATACACAGTTTTGTGCCCAAAACTAATATACTCAATATGACCGTGTAATCATCATGACTTTGGCGCACAATGTCCGACCAAATTCAATTTTCCATAAAATAAAACTCATTACGCGCATTCATTTGTCCGCTCTGAAGGACCGTCCACATTAGCCAACATTGGGGGCACCGCAACTATATACGCGCTGCATTAATAGCATCACCTACGAGTGCATATAAATATATAGGCAAATCTGTAAATTTGCATTAGGCTCCAATCGACCCGAATGCAGGTTAACTGACAATATTTTGGCACAATTACTGACCCGAATTTACGGTCCAGGGCGCGTGCCCTACCTACCCACCGGCTGATTTATGCATTTTTAATGGCACCCAGTCGAGGGAACTCGAAACGAACGAGTCGGGCGCAACATGCCCAAAACATGTGTCCTTTTGTGATGCGAGGATGACCGAGCAGCGCGCGATGGGCTCCGCTCTGCCATTCAATTAGGATGTGAGTGTTTGTGTTTACCCTTTGTATTGGGACAGATGGTTAGTGAAAATAGTATGCTAATTGAATTTACTTTACACTAATGTGTGCGGTGGCCATCCGCCCGCCGACGAGTGTAAACGAAAAGCGACTGCAAAAGTGTAGTGGTGATCGATTTCGGTTTAATCTATTAAGGTTCCGTTTTGGGGCACAATTTAAGCCTCCTCTGTCTCATTAAACTAAACAGACGAACTGTCTGAGTCCTTAATCAGTTTGCAGGAAATTTCAATGTCTGGGACACCTCCTTGTTGGTATAACCCCTACCGACAATGCAATTATCGCACTGACACTACAAATGGGATAAACCCGGGGTGGCTGCACTAATTCCCTTATATCCTGGAAGAAGCAGTTTTTTTTTCTACTGCAAAGTAAATTTGCTCGTAGTATATCTTGTAAGAGGTCGGCTTACGTTGGCGAATGAAAATTGTGCATTTGCTGTGGGAGGACAGCAACAAAAAAAAATTACAGACACATCAGACAGACCAACAGTCTGCTTAGAATGAAATTAGCTGTTTAATTGAATTACATACTTGATAAAGCCATGAGTGAGATGAGTAAGCTCTCAAGGATGTGAACGGGGTAGGTCTAATGCTTTGGCAGCAGGTCTGTTTCTTGACTCTGGCGGGATATGGGCAAGTGCAAATGGTGTTTGTGCGGTTTTCCTGCAGCTCTTCGCTTAATAGGGGATTGTGCTATAGATTATGGTACAAGACAGCGGCAGACTTGGGTCATTCCTACTGATTTAGTCTTTGAACGTCGCTATAGGTAGTAGGCAGTAGGTTCGTTCGCGTACGCGGTTTGAATCGAACGCAATCGATATAAATCGAACGCAATCGCACAAAGTCTCTACACGTACTCATCAAAAATGACAGAAAAAGAGAAAATTAGCAAAATAACGAGTAACGAGTAACGAGCAGTTCCTCTCTTGGCTCGAAACAACTCAGAGAATTTCAACCGGCAAGTACTGATAAAAATGTCAAATGCGCAAAATTGACAGGAAACACATTCAAAATCCGTTTTAAAAATCAATTGTACACAAAAATAAAATATCTGAAAATAAAGAAAATTCGGTGGTTCCTCGAATGTTTCATATGTTGCAAAAAGGTAAGTAATCAATTTTTTCGTGATATGGATTAGATTTCAATGATGTAAGTTGCTCAAAGTAGTTCGAAGTGTATCCACGTACTTTGGAGTATATTTTCAGCTTTCTGAGAGAGTTTCGCTCGATTTTTCGAGTTTGACAGATTTTTAGTGCTTGGCTCGTGAAAGTACGCGAATGGATATAGTGTTTCCGAAAGTACTCCCATAGGAGTATTGTACTACTTTCAACACCTCCGTACTCCCTCCTTTCACATTCGTAATCCTATTTTTTTTTAAATACCTTAAATATTTTTTACAATTTTTTTCCAGCAAAGTGTAATTTCAACCACAATAAATTTAACTTTAATTCACTTTAAATTTAATGCAAATTTGGCAGCACTTTTATGTTCCAAACTGTCGTCAAAAAGAGAATTAACATCTTTCTAGTTTGTTTTTGTGTTTCGTTGACTTCATGCAATTTTCATCTGTAAGTTCGGTAATTATTTTATTGTTATCTGAGATTGTCCTTTGGTGCATAGACAAATCATACTGAGACCTCCAACTTCGGCCGATTTTCTGTTACTTGCCGAAAAGCTATATTTTTAGGTATTTCTGAAGCTGATGAAGTTGATAGACCTACCACATCTTCAACAGAAAAAGCAAAAATAGCACGCTAATCTTACGTCAAGGATGATTGAGTGATTTTGCGTTTCTCTTGGAAATCGACAAAATTTCGTCAAAATATATTTCGTCTTGTTATATGAAACTTACAAACAACAAACAGCTTATAATTGAAAATATATTTTTTTGTTAACTATTAGAATTAATAATTTATTTATTTATGCTTTGTTTTTTTTCAATGGAATTTTGTTTTTTTAATAAAGTTTATTGATAAAAAACATTTATTTTTTAAGATTTAAAAATGTCTGTATTACTATTTTTTTCAAAATACTCCCCATTTTTGGCTGCAGTACTACCTTATAATATTTCTCTCCGGCAACACTGGTAGTAGGTACCTACACAGGCCATTGAATACTGCTTTGCGTCTAAAGAGGTGCTTTTCGCCTACCAAGTCGGTTAAGGTCGCTCTGCAACTGGGCTGGTGTAGGGTCTTCTTCTTTTGCGTTGTCGCTGAGGGATGGACTCAAAGGACTCGCTGTTTTCAATACGCTCCACGTGGCAAAACCACCTCAGCCGTTGTTCTTTAAGCCTTTTACTGTGACCATGTCAACGTCCCTCTGTAGCCCGTAAAGTTCGCACTCGAGTCTTTTCGTACGCACCTCATCGAAGCCATATAACAGATTCCCATAACCCAAATGGTTATAAAGATGATCTAGCAAACGGAGTTACATAGCAACAAAACCTGGCAACAAGCATCATCAACATCATTATCACCAGAACCAGATTGGCTTGTCAACAAATGCGAAACAACAAATCATGCAATCACTTGTAACATAGCAACGAAAGCTCATGTCCAAATCGGCTTGTAAACAACGCATCCAAGGCAAGGCCAAGGAACAGTTCATATTGGGTTGTATGAATAAAAACTAGCATTTGCTTTGAGTAAAAGTATTTAGCAAATTAAAAGCCCTTAGCAAATGCTTTAAATCGGTATGAATAAAAAACTAATTTACTAAAGTAAATTCTAAAATTCGAGCATTGACTTCGCTGTACATGTCCTTATGCCTTACAATTTCTGTCAAACTTGACAAGTGTTGTTTGTTTATTTTGAATGTATTTTCAAATTTTTGTGGGAAAATTATCAAATGCAATCTATAGCTCCGATTGCACCTGGAAACATAAATTTTATTTGCCAAATCGCTTGGTGATGTTTGATTTCTTCCTCAGTTGTTGGAAAATGTATCCAATCGTCGGCATGTTGAACAATTTTTTGACACTCATACCAATTAGTTAACGAAATGGTTGTCTGGTGAACACCAACCTAAACACATAAATTGTTCACTTGTTAACCCATGAATTTTAAAATGTTACCTGAAATCCCGGGTCTCCTAATTACCTTACGAAAGATTTAATTTTCTGGATATTTGAAAGAGCACCACCACGCGTCTCAGAATTATCATTTAAAAAAGTATTAGCCAAAATGTCCACATTTTGACGAAACAATTGTTAGAGGTATTCTTCCTTGTTATTAGCATGAACGTTAACAACAAGAGGTAAAACAGGTATATGATGTGAAAACTTATCGCATCCATGTTTTGTTTGGTTTTCCTGCACGAAAAAAACTTAATTTAACTATTTATAAACAAAACATCGAAAATTCACAATGCTTAGATTGATTTATCTATGTAAAAAGGGTGCGTAGAAAATATTTAGCAAAAGGTCTAAGTCAACTTGTCAATAGCAGACACAGAATTTGCATAGCACTTGCTTTGTCTGATAAGTTTTATTCATACCGATCTGGGTCAAAGGTCAGTGCCGCCGCTTTTCGAACATGTCAAATGTTGGAACTAACTCAAATTGGTTTTTATTCCTACGAAATGTATAGCAAATGCTTCGATTTTGACATTTCTCTTGAGTAAAAACAATTGCTACGTTTTATTCATACGACTTATTGGACGACACAAAATTATGAAGAGCAGGTAGCATTTTCGTCTTCTCACCGTCTAGCGTATGCACAAAATAGAAAAGCAACAAGAAACCACCGTTTAGATGACAAGTGCACTTTTGGCATAAATGTGGGTCCACAAGCAAATGCTTGTTCAGTCTGGTTTTTGTCTTCGGGCCTTTGACTTATAAATTAGAAATGTTAGTTTAAACTTAAAAAATAGAATACAATTTTGTTAAGGTTTTAAGCAAATGAAATAAAATGAAAAATACATGAAAATAAGGACTAAGGAATAAGGACTTGAAGTTTTAAAATAAAAAATTTAACTCAAGTGATATAACTCACGCAGTACAAAATAAGAAGCGTAGTATTGTCTCCCCCCTTTCCATACACAGCTTCTGCAGAAATCTTTGTAATCTTTGATATTCAATCTCATTGCGTAGTACCACCTAGCACCTAGTTCCAGTCCGGCGGAACATTTATTTTTGCCATTCCTCAACTTCGCAGTTCCTTAGCTGGAACTTATAGCAAACTCGATAACCGATTACATTCCCATTTGTCGCTTTGGAATTTAGATCCATTTAGAATTTGAGTCCCGGAAAGGACTCAAACAACTCCAATCAATTATTCTGCTCGCACGCTGCGAAATGAAATCAAACTGCGATAAACTTCACTCTTCCATATATGCTCCTCAAAAATACCGAAACAAATAAATCTTAGGTCCTTGCATCCTCATCCCTATTCAAATTCGGAATCAAAATCAGAATCAAAATCACCGGAGTACAAATTATGTCTCCTTTTCTGGATGATCCTTGCTATTTGTTTCGTCCGGTCGTACCCTTCCATGCAAATCAGTGAGAACCGCAATACAACTTATACAAAGTTATCCTCTTTCGATAATCTTCAATAGCCGAATATTCCCCCGACGGACGATGCGCGCTTCCCTTCGTTGCTTTTAAATCGTATCGCACATCGCATGTGGCATGTCTTTCCGATACTACCTAGAAAAAGCTAAAAGGAGCTCCTGCGCTCCTTAGCTGAAAAGCATCTTCTCCCAAGTCGGGTGCTGTTTGATAAAAAAAAAAAAAAAAAAACACAAGAGAGAAAGAACAGAAATCCAATTACAAATTCATTCAGTAACCTCCGGATGGATTTTGGATATAAAGACTTCTGTCAGAACTACGCCATGATCCATTCAAACTTGGACAACGTTTATCCTTTTTCTTATTTGTCTCCCTAAACGCCCTTCTTCGGGCTAGCTATTCTTTATTTTTCTGTTCGTTCATGATGCTGTCTCATTGGAATGAGGAGTATCGGAGGTGATGTACACATCGTCGACGTCGTGGTGGTGTAACGTTTCTTATAGAGAAGATGGATGTACTATAAAGTTGGGATATAAGGAATCCCTTCATCATGTTCGCCGTCGCCATAGAATTTCAGCTCAGTTTTCCATTAGAAATTCCATCGTCGTCCTGAACCGAGAGTAGGGTTTTTTCTTTGCTCCAGATCCCTGTGCATATCCTTCTGTCGTTGTTGTTGTCAAGAGTTGAGGCGGACATTTATTCGTTCTTTGTGGAGAGTGTAATCACCACCACGCGTGCATATTTTCATATCACCCCACACCTATATAGTTCTGGAAAACCGTGTTCGTGTTCGTGTCCTTCGTCCGATGGATATAGCCCTTTCTCATCGTTCGTCTTCTAGTGAGTTTAATTCAGTTTTTCCTAGTTCGTCTTTGGATAACACTCTGATGTCGGGATGTATGTATCCCATGTCTTCCTTTTTTTTTTCTTTTTATTGCTGGCCCTTTCACTGTTGGCATTGTCAATCCTGTTCCTGTAGTGGTTTTCCAGAGCTTCAGTTTATCCATTTTGGACATTCTTTGGGCAGGATATTCTAAATATTATGGATATTAATGGCGGGGTATAGATATGGCCATAGATATAGTTAGTGACCAGGCGAGGTGTTGGCCAAAGTGAGAATGACAACAAGGACATTTCAAGCGGTATTATAATACGCTGGAATGCACTGAAAGTTTTTGCTCGAAAAAAATAAAAACTCTTAAAGCTGAAACTTCGGACTGATGGTTTTTAATGATGTTGAGGTCGATGGAAGGGCGGGGGGATCTTTATTCCTCCTGGAGGCTGAACTTGGGAAGGATTTTATTTGAGAATATCAATTCCTCCAATTTTCCATACAAAATTCCGTATTGTGACCTAGCAAATAAATATTTAGTTTGAAGGTTGAAAATTATTATTTGTAAGGCCCTACGTCAATAAATTGTATGTACTTAGTCTGTCTATCTGTGAGTGGATTTGTTCAGGTATCACGTTTAGACTGCTACTCCAATATTTAGGGATTTCTCAAGAGTATGTAAGGCTTGAAATGGAAAAACATTTAGTTTTTACTTCATCGCAATCGGCCAACTCATTCCAACTTCACAGTTTCAGGGGTCCAGTTCAACTCACAGTTCACAGAAATGTCTATGATTAATGGTACGGTCGTCCGAAGTCACGGGGACATCTAGTTTGACATAAATAAGTCAAGCAAAGCAAAGCCCTTGTCATTAAATTTATCAAACACCAGCCAACTTTTAGATGACAGTGACTTTTAGGAGACCTATTTATGTAGGTATCAACTGGTTTAAGGCGAGCAATTTTCGATGACCACAAGACTTCTGTAACGGCTCCATGAAATTGTGACCCAATGAAAAATGGTAAAAAAAAAAAAAATACCCCACGAAATTATATACCCAAGTAGCATTCGAATACACATTTTAGGCCTTGCGACGTCCTGATGTCAATTCGTGATCCCATTTAGGAACTTAAGTTTCGAAACAACGAAGTAACAGTTCCTGTTTTGTTTCGGAACTGGCGCAACACAAATTAGGAATTGTTTTTGACGCAAAATCCTATATATCATCTTTGAACACACAACTTCAGCACAAAGTGTGTGGCCATAACAATTTTCAACACAAATTGGAAAAAAATGCTTTATTAATATTTAATTCTATTATTGTGTATGTATACCATATAAGTGTGATGTGTGATATTCATTCATTTGTGTAATGTACCAGAACAATATTCTGACTGCATCAACCATTCCATGTTAAACAGAAAGCAGCTACTGAAATTTTATGGGGAACATCATTTTGCCTTGAAATGTTACTAATGTACTTCGAAAAAAACCTTAATCCTTACAGAATAACCTATATTTAATCAAAAATCTCTCTTATAATTATTTATGCTATTTTAAAAGCTGATAGGGAGCATTATAAAATCAGAATAAAATAATAATAATAATTTGATACGATTTTTTTTTCAATCTCAATTTCAATTTCAATTTATTAACATCTTTCGTTTTGAATTGTACAATAAGACTTGGTCTTTTATAGTACAAACATTGCATCTATGTAAATTGAATAAGCAACAAATGAGATAAAGAATGATTATCATCAAAAATTCAAAAATTCAGGTTGAACGTTAAGCATGGATAAAATTATAATTATCTAGAAATATATATATAACTATTATTATCATCATTGCTGCGCTAAAAGGTATTTAAAAATATTATATTTGAAGTTCTTGAAATTGCGAAACAGTTTAATATGTATAGGCAAAAAGTTCCAACGCCTTGCAGAGTGGACGAAAAACATACGGAAGGAACTTAAATATTTAAAGAACGGAATTTGTCTATATAGACATAATAGTAACATTTTAATCTATTTAATTACACCATATCCACCAAAACTAAGAATTTAAAATTTATTATTTTCCATATGCATTTTTTTTTTTCAAATACAAAATGGACACCTAACAAATTCCTATTTGGGAATAGTGGTTACAGTAAAAAAGGAGTTTCGTCGCTGTGTGTAACAAAAGCTTAAAAAAAAAACTGGTACACTGCTACTATATAGGAATTGTGTGCACAAACACACATCTCCACACATTTTACACGATGCTGACCGAATGTTTTACTGAAGAAACGATTTTGACACGATAACGTACCTGTGTAGATATAAAACTCGAGGATAGGAATATTCCTAAATGGGAAATGTTACCTAGCATGTGTCTAAAATGTTACTTGTTGGCAATATTTTCTGGTAACCAAACCGTCTCAACGACGTCACTCATGACACATGACACATGAAGTCGCAAAATGCTCCTTGCAACAACAACGTTTGATAGTCTGATTGGGGTGATTTTTCATTATTTTGGCGCCTTTTCTCATTGCTAATTTGGGGTAAAATTTCATTCTTATTTGTGAAATTATACCAAAATGTAATATTATTGGGGTCTTTTTATAGAATGAACGAAATAAATAATTTTCAATAGATGAAATAGCACCCCAAAGTAATGAAAAAATGGGCCAAATTTCCAAAATTACAACAAATATTCAATAAAAAGAAACAAATTGTCTGTAAACATTTTTATCATTTTTAATAAAAGCTTCAATTGTATTTTCAACGTTTTGCCTGCATACGGAGATGAGCTTAGTCGTGATCTCGCAATCACAGGTAAAACTGTGACTGTGATTTACAAATCACTGTGAATTTAACCTGTGATTGTGATTTTGACTCGCGAACTCACTGTAGGTACTGCCATGCTGTTTTATGCGTTTTCCAGGCAAATACAGTGTGATCCTACCAATTTTTTATTAAATATATAACCATTTATTTTTAATAAATAGTAAATACCAACATAAATGCACTCGAAAATTCGCTAATAATACTCATTTGTTCCTTCAACCTCGCATTCAAATTACAAAATTCAAGAAGCAACAACAATCCAGCGCAGCATACGCAAAAAGAAGATTACAAAATCAAAACTACCCCAATTAGGTACCTACCTTAGCAATAACAAAGATATATGCAACCAATGTATATAAATATATATTACACAAAACACAATCACTCCAACTCCGACTCTCCAGTTCATCATAATTCTTTTTTCAGTTTTGTTTTGCAAAATTATTCTACCACCTATGACCTAAACTACCACTGCTCCCTTACCTGCTGCGCGAGTGTCTACTTTCTTATTGCTACTTTGAGTCGCAGTTTCGCTATTTCCTCATTTGCCTTGTGATTGTGATTCTTCTGTGTATGCCTTATTTGTTATTTCACTCTTTCGCTATTTGCCCTGTGATTGCGATTTGTGTCGCGACTGTGCTACTGTGGGTGCTTTCCGTTTGTCGTGATTTTCAAACTGTGACTGCGATTGTGAACGAATGCGAAAGGAAAGAGTGAAAAATCGCAGTCACGCTTTAATTGAAAGTTGCTCACAGGTAGTGATTGCGATTTTGCATTCACAGTGATTAAATCACAGGTAGTGATTTTGTGCTCATCTCTAACCGCTACTGCCTCGGCCATTAATTTTAAGTCGCACTCAGAGCAAACTTACTTGCAAGGCAAAAAAAAAGAATATTCCACCGCAAGTCCCAACAACTTAATATTTTTTTCTTTAATTTTCTAGAGCTTAAAGACAGCTCAGGTTTTCAAATAACTTTTCTGTGGCCACAGGCCGCCTAAGTTTTTTTTCATACTTTTCAGGAGAGCAGATTAAAGTTTCAAATCATCACTACAAATCAGGAATATTTGTTTCTGAGCTTATTTTTTTTCTTTGGAAAAACTTCTGTTTAAAAAAAGATTATGGTCATAAAAAATGAAGTGGAAGTGGAAGATTTAAATGCTGAACACGATGGTGCCTATAACATAATTTGGTCCTAGGACGAGTTAAACGGTTATGGTTTGCGGCCACTGTTTTAACTTCAATATTAGAAAATTCGCGTTTATTCTCGTAGAATTTTGTTTTGATCCAAAATAAGAAAATTAAAAATGACCCCAAAAATATGCAAAACCCCAATGCAATGAAAATACTCCCCAATTTCGTAATCATTTTTGTTGTTGCTTGCCATGCATTATTTTGGGGAAATTTTAAATTTTTTATGCTGATAATTTGGGACCATTCTGCATATTGCATAAATGGAATGGGGTCATTTTGCATTATGAAATATTACCGCATTTTTAGGGGCCTTTTTAATTTTTTTCTTTGGGGCATCATTTCATGGAGCCTTCTGCAACTGACTTAGAACTGGCTATGGGTTTAGCCTACTGAATGAGGTATCTACAGGATCTACCGGTCTTGGTCTATGAACTTGAAGCTTGGCTACAGAAATATACGTACATGGTACACGCCTGCATGGTACACCACAAGGTGGTACACAAGTCGGTTGATTTCTTGTGTGATTGGGGTCTAGTATGTAAAATAACTTCTTCGTTCTTCGGGAAATAGATTTACCTGCCAAAACTTGGCCTTGCATAATTCGTGTCCACATACGCTATGGTAAATTTTAAATGCATTAAGCGGTCGTGTTTTTCTAGTTTGGGGTTCCTGTTTTTCTAAAATTTGTCAGAGTGTAAGCATTCGATCGACCAAGAGGTCTTAGACATTTACGCGACATTCAAAAGACTTACTCCTCTGTAGTTGCTGCGGCTCAGAGTATCGCCTTTTTTTTAGTGAATATCACACACGATCCTGAGGCTCCCTTCATCTGGCATGTAAATTTATCTGACCAAATTTTTGCAAATAACTGGTGCATTCTCATTTCTCATCTCTTTGAGAGGCTCGAGCAGTAAGCCTTCGTTGGTTTGAAGTTTGGTTTTTTTTTATATATAAAATGTTGACCAACTTTATAGTGCAGGATGAACGGATCATTCTGCATGATCACGGATTGTAGGCTTTATCCACCTGGAGCAGACGTGCTTCCAAATCTGTTAATCTATTCTCGTATTCCCATTGTCATCACAGCAATCCCACTGATAGAACTGTTGACTCTTCACTCTTTCAGTTGTGCGCCTTAACACATTTTTTTGTTTGTGCCTTCTTTAGGCCCATTGAGCTCACAGCCAGCGCTCATAACAACTCGAGTTTTGGTTAGTAATATTGACCCAGAAGCCTCGTTCTTGGCTGCATGTGTCAGCCGTCTATCCTCATCGAACCAGGGTTCTATTGTGGTCCCGAAAAGGTCACGTTCACATTACAGATCCCTCACGGTCTCAGAACGTCAAGTGTTTTTCCAGAATTCAATGGGTCTGGTGGCGTGGCAGATATATTTATATCCAACCGTACTTTGACTATGCTGCTGTCAGAGTATGTGTTTTCAGCTCGGAAGGTGCTTTCGTTGTCCCGCACCTCGCTTCTTGGATGACACCAGTATCGCCTTTGCCTGGATTGTCATTATCCTCTCTCCTAGTTACAGCAGCCCTATGTTGGCAAACCATGTACCAGGCCTTTTCCACTTAATTGTTATGAAAGATCCCCAAAACCAGGACCTTTATGTAATACCTCCCTTGATTGGTACAGTGAGTCTCTGCTAAAATCGATAACTTTTAATTAAAGCCCACATTTGATGTAACTGTCTCGTCAGCAATTAATCCATAAGACTCCTCGACGTAAGCACCAAAATCCCCTTCGAGTCCAATTACCGCCTACAACTCTCCAAATCATAAATGTCATCAGTTTGGGCGCATCGGCATCTATGCAACGCATTCGTGCAAGACCATGTGTTTGCTTTTCTATTACTGCCGTGCGTCGTCCATTCATCGTCCATGCTCAGTCAATCTACAGTCGGTGTCTTCGTCCTTGCAGATTCATTCATCGTTCTGCCATTACACACCGGTGGGACGACACACGGCCATACACAACACACTCGACACACCATTCGTTTGCCTTTCTGTGGACCGGCAGAGTTGTTAAAGCGCGATAAAGTCATGTTACGCACGAATTTATGATGGCACGGCGATGCGATGCTTTGGTCCCGCTATACCCACTAGCACACTGTGTCTGTGACCCTGTACACTTATATGGTTAAATGCATTTTGGCGGTGCATCCACTATCGCCAGCCCATACACCCCCACCGACCGCCGATTAACATACGGCGAGGATAGTGCTAGTTAGTCAGTTCGTTAGCTGGCAGATGTGCCAGCCGTCATTGGGGGGAGGTGGAGACCGGAGAGGCGCGCTGCCTGCTCATTGCAGAAATGTTCGCATATTTACAGGATTTTTCGGTGAACACGCCCCCACCTCCGATGTAAACCGGAGTTTACACGATGAACAAGCATCGCTGGATCTACATCCTGCAAATGAAATGCCATCCGGCGCGCGGCGGCAGTATGGGCGAGCGTATATATACAGTGATTGTCGATATAGTGCTGCGCGCTGTGGCTTGTGTTGAAGGCGCATTCTGCTGTAACCTGCTCCTGCTTTTGGTGTTTTATCACTGAATTTACTGCCTGACGATGGGCGTGGGGGTGTCCTGCTGATCCATTCTCGAAAAATAGAAACGGAAGTCAGCGGTGGGCCACTTGGCACCAGTTACTGGATTCGTGTCATTGTTGTTTTTTGTCGGTTGACGGGGTTAACAGGGTTCTGCGGATGAGAACGGATATTTAGTTAAAATCCTGCCCTGAAGGAAGGTATAATGTGATCCAATTTGGGCCTTTGTTGCCAAATATTGCATTAAAGGACGAGGTGGATCAAGGTCGCACCTTAAGCCGATGTGAGATAATTGCGACTCAAAGTGACGGATTTATGAGTTTTGTAAAGGGTGCGGTCTTTAAGCCATGATGGAGGTTGTGACTTGTGAATACGGCATAGCTACTACCTGCTGAAAGTGGTCAGGAACTACATAAGCAATAGAAAGGACGATGGAACGCTACGAAGGCGTTAAGTAGGTATACTACAACTTTACCGAGAGAGTTCCAGAAGATTCGCTCTTTGGACCTCTCTGTGGAATAAATTGTATAAGACGGAGTTCCTCCGTTGACTTACGCCTTATGCCTTGAACACACAGGATCCGCCGCAGGCTAAGCTGAAGCAGTATCTTGGATACAAAGCAAGATTCTGCCAAAGGTAACCGGTCCAGTTTAATGGCATAACTTTTGCTTGAAATAACTGTTTATATGGTGCAATTTACAGCTTTTAGTTGCTAAAATTATAACTCTTAGTTTAATAATTTTAATCTAATAAGCTTTCAGGTTAATAAAATTAAATTATTTGAAGTTCAAGTGAAACATGCAAAATTCCTTGAAGCGAACTCTATTGTAAGGTCAAATGAGGCATTGAAATACTTGAGTGTAATACTCGGCAACAGGCTCAGCTTGAAGAACATGTCCTGCTAGTCAGCAAGAAGGTGCTTTAGATCGAAGTAGCTTTGTATATGCTGCCAAATCTGTATACAGGCTCTGAAACAAGAAGCGGTTCCGAACAATTTCCGATGAAGAAGCCTGGGGTCAGATTCTGTATTGGGATAACGTTGAAACCTTTTCGTGCCCTCGAATGATTTACTCCGAGTTGCAAAAGAAAATTTTTATTTATTGAAATATAACGATGAACTGTGAGTATGTTCGTCTTAATATAATTCCAACCACCACCAAAAACGCTCCCACCACGTGTCGCCGATGTAACAGTCCAGAACAATCTGACTTCTGACGCTTGCCTTTCTTTAATTTATTTCCCACCGAGCGTGAACTCGAGTCTCGTTCGTCGCGTTCAGTCAACCGCCGCAGCGCGGTTCAGGTTTCTAGTTTTAGTTCTTTTCTTTTTGGCTGTCGGAAAATTCTCCGCAGGGCTTACTCTGTCGAAGTCTCAAATCACATTCGAGGTATCCGTTTTCGTAAAAAAAAATAATTTTTTTTTTGAAATGCACCGGAAATTCAAATTGAAGCAATAAATACAAAAAATGCGTTGTTATATTGTTTTTTCTATTTATTGCTCAAATTTATTAACACTTCACTGCAAATTTTAAATAAATTCCGCAACTAATTGTAGTCGGAGGATATCGGAAACAATTCTTATGAAGCTGTCAAAAATTTCACTCAAAAACAAACTTGTTCGCACTCCAACGTGACATTAGGTTCGTTCGTGTACTTTCAGCACAGAAAAATTAAAAACGTCAAATATCCAAATTCGAGAGAGAAATCTCTCAATTTCAAGAGAAGTACCTGACCGGTTTTCTTACAAAAAGTTTAAGAAACGTCATTTCGAAATTATCGTAAAATGCAGCATCTACAAAATAAGTTGGAATTGAATTTTTTATAAGCTAAATACCTGTTAAACTTAGCATTTTGAATGCGCCGATATGTTCTGGGAGAATATTTAATTACAACTTCTTCCTCCGACATCGTTGAAGAAGAAAATGAATAGAGTCTTACTTGTCAAACTTTTGAGCTGTCACTTAGTTGTCAGTTTTCATTTTTCAGTAAAGCATAGTATGCTGCTCGAGCTTAAATTAAGGCCCCATACAAAAATGTCTCCAAAGATAAAATTAAGCAAAGCAGTACGCAGTTCAAGCTAAATTTGTTAGCCGCTGTACGAAAAATCTCTACAGAGTTTCAGTAGGCGTATTAATGCAAAATACATTTTTCCACAGCTAAATTTTGACAGATCAGGGAAAATATCGGTATTTCAAACGAAAGCATAAAAACAGTATGGAGAATGGTAAGTTTAACACAAATTCGTTTTTGTTAGTTTAATTTATTTTAGAAATGGAGTATTTTAATGGAATATTAATACCTGGAAGAAGTTTTTGGGGGAGTACAA
Organism: Cheilosia variabilis; assembly: GCA_951230905.1. Lineage (NCBI taxonomy): Eukaryota > Metazoa > Arthropoda > Insecta > Diptera > Syrphidae > Cheilosia > Cheilosia variabilis. Next base: position 19,433,385 of record OX579679.1, on the reverse strand, counting down.
ATAAAAAAAACGAAAAAAAAATTCCAAAAGTTTTTTTTTGGCCGAACCTACACTGTCAAAATTAAGCGAACATTAAGCGAAGCGGTGGAGAGAAACATTGGAGAGGCGCTTAATTTTAGCTTTCCTGGAACAGCATACTAGGCATAAGTCGAAATTCCGGGAGTAGAAAATTACGAAAAAATTAAAAGAGGGGAAATGGGTTTCTCTTTAATTTTTTTTTCAATTTTCTCAGTACGTGGTCGCATTCGCACAGTTTCTTAGCAGATTTTTAATAATTTTACGTTTGCAAAAAAGTACCCGAACGAACCTATTCATATCCGAACAATTTTCCGAACAGCTGTTCGCTAGAATACCTAGCAGCAAACATCCTCCGAATCGTATAAAATCGGACAATTTTCAATTTTTTTTCAAATTCGCCATTTTGTTTTCCTATCGGTCTTATGTCAATTAAGAGTCCGTGTGACATGCAAAAACGTACACAAAATACAAAAATAAATGCTGCCAACCGCGGCAGCTAGCCGTAGGGAAATGTGAAAGAGTTCGGGAATACCACATTTTTACATTACTGAACGTGGTTATTAAAAATTGTTAAAAGGCGAATAATTTGATTTGTTTGGTTAATAAAACTACCTAAAGGAGATGCTCTATATACTAGAAACATATTAGGACAAACATGGTTGTATATTTTCCGCTTTTGGATATCATTAACTTCGATTTCGTGTGTAAATTTTTCTTAAATAATGAAGAAATTTTGCTCAAAATGTTTTTATTTTCCTCAACTTATCTACATTGTGCATTTGTCTTGAATATTTTAAGCAAATGTACACTTATTCCTAAAAAAAAATCTATCCACGCGTAACGAATAATTTCAAATTTAACGGATAAAATTCTATGAACACTGCCAGCAACTTTGCCCACTGCGGAAGTGGCTCATATTTTTTGCGAGTGTGTTGGTAACTCAGAATTTTTCAAGTAACGGGAAATCGGCTGAAATTGGTGGTCTCAGTATTGTATTTGCAATGAGCATTTATTCCCAAGTTTGGACCTTTCAAAACAAAAATAAATTTGCATATTTAGATACCTCCCTTCTTAAGTCAAAGTTTGTGATGCTTCGCATTATTTCCCATTCCCATTCCCATTCAAACCATTTGCGATTATATTTAACTTACTCACGTATTCCAAGTAATGACCTTTTTCATCATTACAGACAAGACACTCACGTTAAACAGCTTTCCTCTCAAAGACATATCCACTTACTGTTCACAATTCTCAACTATCATCAACAGACCTTCCCAAAACACATCTAACTAAACGAGAACTACACTTACCGTGTCCTCTTAATAATAATTTCCATTCTTGTTTACATTTATGCAATGAATTGCCACCACTCAGTCATCATTATAAAGCAGTTAAAACTTTTGCACCAAAAGAGTCCTTCCGCCTCATACAAATGTACCTGTATGTGTATACCTATATACCCTACGGTAGTGTGTTACTTTTACCTGACCATCACGACTCGACACGAAAACATCTCTCTGCTTAATTAATCCCAAACGAACTTAAATTACTCCACATTATACACCCGCCCTCGTGCAACGCACTGTGCACCTTTACCATACCAAATGCCATACCTAGCTATGCACAGGCTTCTATTTAAACTTGGTTACGAGTTAAATATCACACTGTAGCCACAACACTTCCGCAAATGTAATTAAACTTTTCACAAATCCTCTTGTGTCATTGACATGCGAACAAATTTTGTTCAGCAAAGGATTCAAAACAGAAAAAAAAAAATACAACTCTATTTCTAGGTACCTAGTCCCCTTCCTGCGGAGAGAGTGTGTGTGTTTTTGTGCAGCGATCCCTTGGGGTAGTAAAAAAAAAAAAGAACTGAAAGTTCCCTCTTAGGACTTAATTTGGCACGCCTCAGTATGCCTCACCTCAGCCCGAGGGGTACCAAATGTGTCATCCGCATACAGTCAACGCCACAATGTCCTCCGATGCCGCAACATGTCGTGACCATAAAAATGTGGTCATCGTTTGAACATGAGTAATCTTACGGAACATGCAGTGACAAAAGATGGTAACCCAACTCGTCAGTCGTTAAACCAACAAAAATCTCTCCTGTTATTTTTGTATTCGGGGTAAGAACTCACAAATTAAGTCCGCATTTGAATAAATCATTTCAATATCCTTTTGCATCAAAATAATGTGTCTTCCATTGACGCGAAGGGGGAAAATTATTTTTGCGGCGACAGGACAATGCATGTCATTACTTGGGGTTGATGTCTGTTTGTGGGTTTGTCTTATGTGGTCCGGGTCATCCCCTATGGGCATTGCTCATGAATTGAACTAATTCACGCGATTCGTATTCCATAAGCAAGGCATAGGGGCTTAGCTTTTATTAAATCAATTAACCGACTGCACTGCGATTGTAACAATAAGTTGATTGACGTGCTCCCAGAAATGATTATATGTTTGACTTGTTATCTTGGTCCTTTTGGTGCTGGTGTTGGGGTAGAAAATAAGCAATTTAAGTATCGTACTCGATTAGAATCAGTGTAGGTCTTTGGCCATTCCCCTATTATGACTGATGCTGATCGGGACGATCGCTTTAACAACATCTTCGACCGGCTAACAGTGTTTTAATATCGTGGGATTTATCCCTTTTTGTGGGAATTTCGATGTCCGAAAAGCCTTCCGTGGGATAAAGGGAAAAAGCACCAAATCGTGGGAATTTCAGAAATCTAACAAAATAATATTCAAACTTAACATTTTTGGTGAAATTCTATCAAAACACTTGTATTTCACCATGATTCACCACACTGAATGTCCATAAAAAACTTGGTGTTTTATCAACATTTTCTAGCACCAACAAATAGTCATAGCAGTGTTACAAACTGCTATTTTTATTCTAAAGGTTAATTTAACGTGATTTTCTTTCCGTGTAACACAAATTTTATATAGATAGATAGATAGTTTATATTTCGTATGTAGATAGATTTAAAGTAGGATTTACCACACATTTTACAATTCAGAGATATGATAAATTGTATCTTTCTTCTGAAACATTATTTTTAATTAATTTAATTTTAATAATTTCATTGGGCAAGAAATATAGCTTCTGAAGGAAAATACGAAAAAACCTTCAATTAAATAGAAAAAAAAATAAAAAATAAATAAAAATAAAATAATAAAAAAAAAATAGATAAATAAATAAATAAATAAATAAAAAAAAAATAGATAAATAAATAAATAAATAAATAAATAAACAACCAAACAAATAAGTAAATAAATGAATAAATTATTTGGTTAATCAATAAATAAATAAATAAATAAGTAGACGAATAAATAAATAAATATTTACATTAATAGCAATAATATATGACAACAATAATACACAAAAAAAAAAAAGGCTATATCAACTATCGAGTGAGATATAATTCATATTTAAAACGTTTACTAGACGACTATCAGCAAAATAACAGCGTTCTAGAAAACGTTGGTTTAATTTTTTAATTCTTTGGAAGACCAATTCAACATTCGCTTTATCGTGAGTATCCAGGGTTGAGTGATGCCACGGTAGATTAAGCATCATTTTTAATAATTTATTTTGAGAAACCTGTAATTTCTTAATATGACACTTTGCACAATTTAACCATACTTGGCACCCATAAAGCAAAATTGCTTGAAAAATTACTTTATGGATGATAATTTTATTTTCATTTGAAAGCTGCGATTTTCGGTTTATGAAAGGATATAGCATCCTCGTCGCAATTGCAATTTTTTTAAGGGTGTTTCCTATATGTGGTCCAAAAGTCAACTTGGTGTCCAAATAAACTCCTAAGTATATAATAATACTTGTACATTTTCTCGTAAAAAAGATGACTTGTGTTTTTCCTTGATTAACTTTAATTTTCCATTTGTTGTAATATTCCTCTAATATCGTCATCGCATTTTTTAGATTCCTCTCAATGTCGAGAGCGAGTTCATGCGATGAAAATATCGCAGTATCGTCGGCAAAGATACCTGCTTCGCAATGAAGTAGACATGGGAAATCCGATGTATACAAGTTATATAAAACGGGCCCAAGAACTGAGCCTTGGGGAACACCTGAGTGAAAATATACTACATTAGAGACACCACTATTAACATGCACTTTAAAACGACGATTTGATAAGAAACTACGGATAATTTGACAAATATACGACGGAAAATTGAAATTTATCATTTTAAATATAAGTCCGTCATGCCAAACGGTATCGAAGGCTTTCTCTATATCCAGTAGGATCATACCAGTTGATTTGCCTATTGAACGATGTGCCTTAACGTGATTGCAAATTCTAAGCACTTGATGGGATGTACTATGGAAGCGCCTAAGGCCAAATTGTTCCTCAGGATACAGATAGTTTTCTGTGATGTGCTTTGAAATTTTTTCTTTTATGACCTTTTCATATATTTTAATAAGGCTGCTTAATAAACTAATTGGTCTATAACTATCAGTCTTTTCGACAGGCTTACCCGCTTTTATTATTGGTACAACCTTAGCAAATTTTCAATTCGTCGGGGAAATATTCCATTTTTAAACACGAGTTTATAATGAATGTTAAAAACCTAATTAAGCATTTGCTTAATGTATATATTTTTTATTGAGTCAGTGCCTTCAGCTTTTCGTATTCGCAGGTCATTAACTATGAATTCAGTGTCTTCTATTGTAATATAATTACTTGCGGAAGGTTGACTCGTATTAATGTCTAACAGATTTTGGACGGCTCTATCAACTAAATCATCAGTAGCGCTATCTCCTAAATTAGATGCAATCAAATGGTTATTTGCAAATTTTGAAGCTAGCGCATTTGCTTTTTCTAGGTCTGTGCAAAATGTTGTGATTGAATCTTTGAGGAAAGGGAGTTGTCTGTTTTTATTTTTAATCACTTTTACAATGTTCCAAAAGGACTTAGCATTTTTATCAAGGGAATTTAGTTTTGCATTCCACTCATGGTTTCGATGTTTAAGTATTTATATGCTTGGATATTAATTGGTTCAGATAGGAGACTTGATATTTGAAAAACTGCTGACGATATCTTTGCCAATATCTTCGATAAGTGTTCCGTATTTAATGAGTTGCAAGATGTTAGAAGGCAGATTAACCGAACGCACTTTTTTTGGAATTTTCGGAACACTTTTGTCAACAGCGTCTAAAATTTGTTCTGTAAAAAGTGCGACAATGGAGTCAACATCACAAATTTTATATTAAAAACTGGATTTTGATGCAAAAAAGTATCGTGGGACTTTACATGGGAATTTGAGTATGGTAAAAAGGGATAAAAGGGAGAAATTACCAAGCATCGTGGGATAAATGAAGAGAGTTTGCTAACAATACTGCCGGCTACTTCCCTGAACGGAGTTGTCTACGCATAAACGCCTCGAATGTTATGACTTCGAATGCTAGTAAGTCCGGAATTTTGCGGTGCTATTAGTGGTTGGGCAGATGTTCGCCTTGGATTCGTCTTCCTCTAGTGAGACACTTGTTGGTTAGTCACTAAATTCCTGAGCTAGGGCGCTTACAAGTTGTTAAAAAAATAAGCATGATTTTAATACGAATCATCCTACTGTTCAATTCATTGATCCTATAACCAGCACTTAGGGATGATATTTGCAAATTGCTCTCAAAAGCGACTGAAAAGATTCCCACTCCTTACATTTTTGCATCCATCAGCAGCGTCGGATGGCTATAAGACGAACCGGGAAATTTCCCCGTGGGCCGGCTGTTTTTTGGATAGTAAATGCATCCCCAACCAATCTGTAATAAACCTATGCTCTATTTAATTTTAATGGAAAAATGCGTAGCACTTTGTAAAAGTGTATAATATTTTAGCCGGAAATTAAAAAAGGGCCGACAAATATTACTTCCCGGGCCGCTAGGATGTTGCCCATCCGCCCTGTCCATCACCATTCCGACGATTATGACTTCAAAAGTTCGTCAATCTCAGTAGGAAAGTACTAAAGTAACGGAGGCTAATTCAACAGATGCGGGTAGGTATATCTATATTTTTCTTTATGAAATATAGAAAGACGCAATGATTTGGTGATGTTAATTGCGCGCGCGTGTTTCCCCCTTTTGATAAAAGGCGCAATTGTTATTGTCGACTGATAATGGCTGATGTGCAGACCATTACAGCAAGAGAACCCGCTTCCGTTCTGTTAATTCAAAGGATTTCCTCCCAATCAATAATTTACACTGCAATCCAATGGATGTATGTGTATGAATGGCGTGCGGTGAAAGTATCAGCAATGCGGGTTGCAGGGATTTTTCTCATTTTCATTTTCATGTCCATTCATCATGAACATGAACATAATTCACACACTCTCATGCATACATCCGTATATGGATATTTTTTCTGTTTTTCGTGCGATTGATGGATTGATTGGGATTGGTATTGGAAAATTGGTAAATCGTTGAGTTGAGTTGAGTCCGAACTGTGACTAATCGTTGTAGTGTAACGAAACCGTAATTGATGTCCAATTATACCTGGGCTATAGCGTGAGCTATTTTATTTGTGTAACTGAACGTTGCTTTTATGTGTAAATAGGTTTTTTTCTTTCTGTCAATTTTATAGAGCGTGATGTGTTTGCTTGCTTCATTTTTTATTTGATAATTTATTCATCGAGCATTTAGAGGTGGCAATGGTTTAACTAAGCAAATGAATCTGTGTGAAGTACGGACCGTCTTTATCCTGTCACGGAATGCGGATAGGAGTTTAAACATAGGAGATGGTCACATTGACATTCTGTATACTATGAGAACTCCCCATCTTTCTCTAGATGCAATCCTTTCCTTTAGAACGTTTTTTAAGGGCTTACCTACTTGTGATGCGAAGAAGCGAGTTGTATAGACTTTTTATAGTATGATAAATCTTCGTTTAATAATTGAAACAACGAGCTCCAGTTCGTTATATCCTAAGGTTGCATATAACAGCTAGTATTTAAGAGACTCACCGAAATAACTGAAGTTGGGTTCATAAAAAGACCCTCCAGTCCGAAGACTCGAAACGCAGCTATTTATATTCGAAGACACAACTTATATTTGGCACAAATCAACAGTTCAAATATGAACCCAATCTGCAGCTCACTCCGTAGATATCGGTATACTTCTGCTGAACTTTGGCAGTTATAAATACTACCTACCAAAAGCATTTGCAAAAGATATTCGTCATAAAAATTACAATCTTTTCCGATTTTTGTACTGTTGTTTCGTTTATAATTTAAAATATTCTCAATGTCAATCTTCAGGACGAATGGATATCATTGGAGACCCGAACGCGAGCGCCCTCATCACACTTCGCCGTCATTGTCCTTTTCAATAATTGTGTCTATTTGCAGACAAAGGAAACCAGGATTTCTTGTTGTCGCAACATGCGAAACTGCCGAAGGCGGTTGTTTTCTTTAATTTCGCAAAAGAAATTCTAATTTGAGCGGAAACTCCCTCGGCTTTCTGTGCACACAGATAGGGATTGCGCGGCAGATGCGAATAAATCTCCTTTCTTGTGAAATATATATCTGCTCGAATGAAATTCAACACCAAAGTGAAAATAAAACGCTTCCTGGAAGCAATATGAATGTGTATATTCTCACGCAGAATTTGTTATAATAAATTTTAATTTTTTTTTCTGTTGGTTCGTAAAGCATACCTATACCAAGAGGGGGTGCTGGAGAGCATTTAGGAAAGAAAAAACATCAGAATCCTTTTTGCGACAACGATGAGGGGGAGAAGGCGGCAACGACAGTGATGACGATGAAAATCGTCGCATCGTTTGCTGGCGGGGGGATGAGGATGTGCTGCTGCGGTAGTAAAGCAATGGTGCGAGTGGCAGTGGGAGATGATGGCAATGACGGTACGGTGGTATGTCGAGTTGTTGAAGCTCAGAGTTCCCCGAGACATGTTGAATGTTTGGTATTTAATTTTAATGAATTTAACATTTGTCATCGACTTTGTGTGGCAGATGGTTTTTAATTTCGCTTTTTATTTCGTCCTCGCTTCACCCAGATAAAGTTCACTGGCTGCGGGAGCAGTGGGAAGAGGGACGCCGACGCGAGTTTGGAGATTAACGATTTAAGGGAATTGTTGACAACGCGACTGAGAGTGATGTGATGCGTATAATCCTTTTTCATGCGTTTTCAGTTCTAGTTGCTGCTGCTGCTGCTCGGAATCGGATTTCAAAGTAAATGCAGAGTTTTTGCAAATACGATGACGCTTGAACATTTGACGTCAAATAACTCAGACAATAGAAGTGACTCTTGAGAGGTTGGTGATTTTGCAAGACTCATTATGAACGAAACCTCCACCCATACAAATTATTATTGCTGGGTATACCTCCCTCCTATGTTGCATCAGCATCGGTATTACCACATGAAGTTGCATTTCTTGTAAAAGAAAATAATTTCCTATTCCTCCGAAGAACAAGGACAAAATCAACGTCCGAGTCCAAGACAAATTCCAAGTCCACGTCAAAGTCAAAGTAATTCAAAGTCAAAGTCAAAGTCAAAGTCCAAGTCCAAGTCCAAGTCCAAGTCCAAGACCAAGTCCAAGTCCAAGTCCAAGTCCAATTTTCCTATTCCTCCGAAAGAACAAGGACAAAATCGACGTCCGAGTCCAAGACAAAGTCAAAGTCAAAGTCAAAGTCAAAGTCAAAGTCAAAGTCAAAGTCAAAGTAAAAGTCAAAGTCAAAGTCAAAGTCAAAGTCAAAGTCAAAGTCAAAGTCAAAGTCAAAGACAAAGTCAAAGTCAAAGTCAAAGTCAAAGTCAAAGTCAAAGTCAAAGTCAAAGTCAAAGTCAAAGTCAAAGTCAAAGTCAAAGTCAAAGTCAAAGTCAAAGTCAAAGTCAAAGTCAAAGTCAAAGTCAAAGTCAAAGTCAAAGTCAAAGTCAAAGTCAAAGTCAAAGTCAAAGTCAAAGTCAAAGTCAAAGTCAAAGTCAAAGTCAAAGTCAAAGTCAAAGTCAAAGTCAAAGTCAAAGTCAAAGTCAAAGTCAAAGTCAAAGTCAAAGTCAAAGTCAAAGTCAAAGTCAAAGTCAAAGTCAAAGTCAAAGTCAAAGTCAAAGTCAAAGTCAAAGTCAAAGTCAAGTCAAAGTCAAAGTCAAAGTCAAAGTCAAAGTCAAAGTCAAAGTCAAAGTCAAAGTCAAAGTCAAAGTCAAAGTCAAAGTCAAAGTCAAAGTCAAAGTCAAAGTCAAAGTCAAAGTCAAAGTCAAAGTCAAAGTCAAAGTCAAAGTCAAAGTCAAAGTCAAAGTCAAAGTCAAAGTCAAGGTCAAGGTCAAGGTCAAAGTCAAGGTCAAGGTCAAGGTCAAGGTCAAAGTCAAAGTCAAAGTCAAAGTCAAAGTCAAAGTCAAAGTCAAAGTCAAAGTCAAAGTCAAAGTCAAAGTCAAAGTCAAGGTCAAAGTCAAAGTCAAAGTCTAGGCTTTATGTTTTGATGGAGAACAAAACTACTTGTTTATATAGCGACTGGAGAGATGACAGATGACATCTATCCTTAGCAACGGACTTACATAATTCAAAGCCAGATGCTAACAGCTAAAGTGCACTACTGACGGTGTATATGGCTTAGGTTTTGATAACTACACACTCACACATCCAAGATCCAAGTGAAAGAACGAAAGCAAGTACACAACATCCAGGAATAAAAGTCAACTTGATAAATTGTTTTACGCCGTTTCTTTTTGTGTATTTCATCAAAGAGCTTCCTTCTTTAATAAAGGATGCCAAAGAGGCGAGTAGCATCATTATTTTCAGCGTGCATCGTCGACAACGTCTCAACCGAAACAACAACGACTTCTAGTTAGAAAAACCCTTTCGCCCCCCCTTAAGTGCCAGAGGATGCCAGCCAAACTACAAGCAAATGCGATGTATATCTCAAGCGAACAACAACTATAGTCGGCGCATGGAAAGCGTTTAAAACTTTCTCAGCCCTTCTTCCTCTTCTTCCCATCGAGCTATATCTGAGAGTGCTTGCCTTATAGTTTTCATGTATTGTCCTTGCCATTTGACTTTTTGCTCATTCCATTGTCCTTTCTTGACATTTAATAGCTACACGCTGCTGAATATGTCGAAGGCGAGCTGTTGACAATCTTCAAAGCAGAAATATGTACAATCTTCTGCCCCATTTGTACCCTCCTTTCGGAACAACAGCCAGATTAAGACAACAAAAATGCGGTGGAATGGTTTATATATACGAGCGACAGGCGCTGTTCGCCTTAAGGACGAATATCCTAGACATTGTGTGTGAGTGGCTAGAAGTGGAAAATGTTCATTTAATTTCTAAATCAATTAAAATTTTGTTTTCGTTTGAGAGTCTCATGCTCAGCGCAAAGTTGCATCCAAGAGGCATCGCTGGAAGTCCCTGTGTGTGAGTGTATTCTTTGGGATTGTGTCTTTGTGTGTTAAATTGTGCCATTTGCTTGCTGCTGCGAAGTGCATTTGAGGGTCTGAAAATTAAAATTGAATGAGTGAATTAACGCTGGGTGGAGGTAGTGTGCACTACTTATGATAAATTATAATAGTGCGACCGTTGCTGGCAGATCCTTGGGCAGGAGGTTCAAACGGTCTCACGGTTTCCAGATGCAAGAGTTGGAAACTGAACTTATATAGTTCCGAATGGGTGAAACTCTTTCAATATGTCTTCCTCAGCAACTGCCGTTTAGAGTCCCCACAGGGGAACTGTTATTTTATGAAGGCTTGGGCAAAGGATATTGGTTGAAAATTGAGACTGTATAGTTAATTCCAATAAAGCTATCTGTCAGGTCGAATGGCTGCAGCTCAGAATCTCGCACAGACTTGCCAAAACTTTTTGCACAATTTTTGTTTCAGAAAATAGCTTCAGAAATAACCGAACGCTCGAGGTACCCTTATAAGAACAATAACATTTTGACTGAGAGCACTTGCGCATCCTTAAATAAATTAAACTGTAAAGGGCTTTTTTGTTGTCGCCGCAGTTGGCGTGAAAACTGCGTGACAGACTTCGGAGCAACTTCTTTTGAAATATTTCCTAAGAGTCCAAGGAGACTACAGGCTATGTCGCGTACGTCTTGGGAATTTTTCTTACCAATATGAATCTAATCCGACAACCCAAATTTCCTGCCGCTTGTGGGCACTGTTCTAAATATATTAACCACAGCAGACTTATGCCTGACTATTTTGCATTCATATATTGCTTAATGAATTTTTCTTTTACTTAAAACAATATTTTTCTATTTAATGGGGTTCAATTTGCAGTTAAATTGACTACAGAATATGTCTCTAGAAAACTACAGTAGCTGGCACCACTGTACAGTTGTTTTCACTATACGGAACTACAGTTGTTGGCCTCAAAATGTAATGATTAAATAATAGGTACGGATTTATTAAAATGCATTTAATGCTTATTTATTTGAGATTAATAAAACAAAAGTGGGACGCTTTGAAAGTTATTATTAAAAACATTCATAAATTCATTCATTAAAAAAAACTCTTCACTCGTCGTGCCATTTTATTTATTAATTAAAATCAATATTAAAAAAAAAACTTGAAATCATTTTTAAGGTAACACTTCTCCGAGTACCTATTCGGAGCCATCATATATTTTTTCCCCGTTCAAATACTGAGTTTAGAGCAGAGGGCCTTATCAATAAACATTTGTAGTTTCGACTCTAAATTTTAGTATGTAGTTAACAGTGGATATATTATCTACGGTGTTTAGTCAAAAAGGCATAAGTCTATTTTTTGCGAAATTGAGTTCAGTTTGCAGAACTATTTAGAAAAAAATCTATTTTCGTTTAGTCTTAACAGCATAAGTTTTAGTAAACCGAATCCTAAGTTTTTCAGTGGTCCTAAACACACATTCCAAGTATTTAAAATATTGTGTTTGATCCAAAGGACATTACTCCACATGATTGTGTTGTTTTGACCCAACAGAAGCTTTCAATTTTTAAAATTATTGTGTTTGCTCAAAAAGACATTACTCCACATGAGCTGTTTTGACCGAGCAAAAGCTTTACATTTTTCATATAATAACGTGGTCAAAACTACATGTAACTCAACTGTTGATTTATTGTCAAACGTTTAATATTGTTGCTTTGGCAAAGTAGTCCAGTGGATATTCTTTCGCAGTTGACTTCCATACATTCAAAATGTCTATTTTACTTTTTGGTTTTAAATACTATTCCAGTTTTTCTGTGGTTAAACTAAAATAAATGCCTTTGTGTTTTTGTAAAACTTGTTAATAAATTTAATTTAAATCTTAATCTTATCTCAACCCGTTGAGGAAAAAATCAAAATAGCGTTTGGTCAAAACAACATAGATATCTCCGTTAAAACATCTTTTAGTTACAATTTTTTTTAATTTAGTAATTGGTTATTGTACATCTAATAATTTATATTATTGTTGCATTGCAGTATTACCTCAATATATAAAACTGGAAGCAATTGAAAAATTTGAACTTTAAAACACATTTATCTCAAAGCTACGATTTAGGACTTGAGTCGTTTTTATCAAAATCCATAGTTTTCCATGCGAATTTCGCAGTTGTGAGCTTCCGCAAATTTAAAGCCGAGACTAAAATTTTTTTATTTTGTTGTACGGCGAGGATATTTTTTGGTAAAAATTGTGAAAAAATGTTTATCGCTTTTTTTTCTTGTAGCTCAGCTTTGGGAATGACGGCTAGACAAGACCATTTAAGTCTTTTCAAGTTATATTGTTTCAGTGACTTTAAGAAGAGATTGATTTCATACCAAGAGCTAAAATCTCCTTCATAGGTCTGGCTACCATTCATCGTTTGAGTTACGTTTCTTTTTTCAATGTTTTCTAATTTTTGCTAATATGTAGGGGTATTAACTGATGTTGGCTGTGGTGGTTGGCCTATCACTATTTCTCCTTTAACCAGCTATAGGTATTTAACAAATAAAATGTACTTTTAGAAAAATGTTCCACTAGCATGTCCTGTTATCTACATTCTACAGTATACGCTGTACGCATAATAGAACCGTTGGGGATTCATGGTATATTACCAGTTGGCTGCTACTGGAAAAAATTTCGTTTGGGAATGTTTTTTAAAACAAACTGTCGTTTGTCAGTGGTTTCCACCTGTCCTTTCAATCCCAACATTCAAACAGTTTTCTAAACGGATCCAAAGTGCCTGCCGATTTTTAACCTTTATAGCGACTGATTGTAGAATCTGCCCGTGCCACAGAATTTTACCCATGTGAAATATTTTTTCCAAAACGAGCACACTTTCGAATCTCAGTATTTTTTTTTTTTTTGACATGTTGATTGGAACATCCAATTCGGTAACTAAATTCGCCAACAACTTTATACCACACACACACACACGTACGTACCTTCCCAGCCGACTGAAACTCAATTGGGTTTCATGAGTGAAATCAAATTTTCCATCAAGCAAATCCTATGCAACCAGCTTGCGGTGGCACATCAATTGCAAGTCTTTAGCTTTATTGCATTCTAAGTCGCATTCCAGGTTCCAAATAGCATTGCTTCAGATGACGTTCACTATCAATGTATAGGTACTCGTATAATACTCGTTGACAAATTTAAAATTTCCACTTCCTCCGTAGATGCGGTGCTCGCACTCCCCCCCATTCCGAATACGTACTCCAAATGCAATAGAGCAAAACTTTGTAGTCCTTCTTCGTGAATTTTTCAATACTACGCCGAGGTATTTTAGCAAGAAACTCGCGCCGTCACTCTCGTCAGTATATCATAGCTGCACATAGTCTGTTGGCTCGCCGACTTTTTAGAAAACGAACCGAAACCATTTGGGGAGAGGTATTTCCATTTTTTTTCTTCTTGGGCTGGCTAAGTGAATTGTGCTGGTTGTGATATCGCATCGAATCACTGAAAGGACATGTTCTTAAGGTACACTCTTTACTTATATACCTTCTCTTGCTGTGATATGCCTAACGGCGAAATGGCAAGAATGAGGCAGGAATTTTCTTCGATTTTCTTCATCTTGTGCTTTGAAATTCACAGGCTGCGGAAAGTATTTTCTTCATCTGGTGGAGTTCTCTTCCTAAAATTTAGTTCTACGTTTCCATCTTGTTGCTAGCCAGGGGAAGATGATGATGAAAAAATATATAAAATAAAGGCGCAAGAGTAAGCATGGTTGGACGAACATGAAAGTAGAGAGGTGGGAGATGAAGGACTAACAGACCTGAGGTTATATCCTGGTAGTCGACTGTAACCATTAGAACTCGAAGAGTAGGCACATTGTACTGCGTATAATACAATTTTTCGATTCTCAAGAAAAGATTTAATTTTCTTGCATTATACGCGCTCGTCTGGAATTGGGATGACAAAAACATGGCAAAGAGAATGAAAAAGAGTGAAAAATCTTCGATGAACAGTGGTGTCTGGCGGTGTCGATCGCAAGTAGGAATTGAAATAAAAATTTTCCAAAATAGTTTACTCAACTCAATTAAGGTGTATTACATACCCTATCGAAATAATTAAGTATTTTGCGAAGTAGTTTGGGCGGAGTAAAGCGACATCAAGACCCAAGCAAAAATATTAAAATCAGATAACAGCATTCACCTGGAATTTAAATATATTTGAACGCAATATTGCTGTTCATTAAATAAAAGAAGGAACAATAAAAGCGACTAAGCTATTCTATATCCCCCCAATCAACTTCTGTTATACCCTTGGTCTTCATTTTCATTCTGAAATACAACGTCAGCACAAACGCACAAGCAGGGCCCGGCCAACCATATGTGCAAATGTACAGGGCGCCAAGTTCTGGGGGCTAGGAAAGAAAAATTACTTTATCTTGCGCGAACAAAGACTGACGTTTGCATTTTAAACAAAAAGCTTGTTCAAATAAGCCCAAAATAACAACATCTATCAGCCTGTGCTGAATTATTTCTTGCACATGAACTCACATCACTTGCAATGTTGCAACTTGCAAGGGCGCTAATTTGGCTAGAGCCGGCACTGTGCACAAGTATATCGCACCACTCACACCAGGTTAAGGTTTCAATGCACTTTTCATCAACCAAAACCAACATCATCGATCGGCCATCCCAAATAGACGTAGCTTCGACCGACGAGTAGCGAACCAGTGACAAAGTCTAATATAATACAAAAGCAAGCACAATCACAATCACCCTCATCGGCGGTCGCTCCCAAGTAGCGGTAGTTGTGACTTGCGACTTGCGAGTAACGACCGACGAAATAAAGAACCAAAGAATTGACGAGTTTATAAAGAACCAATTCCCATAAAGGGCCTGTCGTGTCGACCTCGACGCAGCGTTGCCACTTTATTACTATTTTATTTCAGTAGATTCTCTAAAAATATGCAGAAGATTGCATTTTTCTGCAGTAAATTTTGTTGTTCAACAAAAGCAATTCGAATAGCAAAAAATGACATGAACAAAACAAAATTAATAAAAACAAGTATTAAAACAAGGAAGAAAATTTAGCTAAATTTTTCTTTTTTTTATAATTTTGAATGGGCTCGTTTATGGATAGTGTAGTCGTGTAGTGTAGAGTAGTAGTCATTGCGTTAAATTCAAGCTTTTCGATAAGTTTGGTTGATATGTTGTGGCAACTCTGTCGTCGGTTTGAAGTGTGGGTGCAGCGGTGCCATATTCCACGATTTATCAGCACTGGTAGGGTGAGAGACGTGAGTAGGACAGTCGTAGGACAGTAGGACAGTCAATTTACAGTTATTACCACCGCGAGTAGATCGCAGTTGCTGCGTTTTGCTGAAAACAAACAAGTTGCAAGTTCGTAATTGTTTTTGGACGCAACTATATTTTACTCCCAAAGAATCACAGCTAAAAGGCAGGCTCCAACACTATACACAAGGTTCCCCCTCAAATCTTTTTTTCCACAGCGTTTTAACACGTAGAGGACGCAAAATATTGTATCTAATACGAAAATACAAATAAAAATAAATCAGTGGGGACATTCAAGTATATAGTTTAGTAAGTCTGACAGCTCTCTTACTAGATGAAACTCGGCTCTGATTGGGGGAAATCGGTCGTGAGAGCAGATGTTTCAGTTGACGTTTATGGAGGGGTAGCCGACGAATCTAGTCGAGAAATTCGTGACTGAGTACTAAGTTGACAGTTCTCATATGTGGCTGACGTAGAAAAAGTGACGTTCCCGACCAATCTAGTTTTTGCGTTCAGGTTACATCTCATCCAGACCAATCTAGTCGACTTGATAACTAGATTCTTGAATGTGCCCATTGTCTTTTACATTCTTCAGGGATTCTTTAGTTGCAACGTTAGTACCGTATAACACAAGTTTTGTAAATTTTTTTTGTGGCTTTAACAATTGCCGGAAGTTTAAACTTTATTTTATCCATCTGTTGTTGCGAATTCATACCGCTGACTCGTAGACCGATGAATGTAACAATCATTCTTAAACTGGGCCACCTACAGCGTTGCCACTAAAATCTTTAGCAAATGTAGTACGTTAGCCAACTAAATGTAGCATTTTCAAACAAAATGTAGTACCTGTTTTTTTTTTCTATTGAAATTTAAATTAAGTAGCATAACAAACAAAATAAATAATTTCAGAACACAGTTTAGATATATGATGCTGTTTTTATTTGTTATGTTTCTAAAACAGTCGGACACACTTGGAGTTTTTTTGCACTATTAGAATTAGAAATGTGTATGGGTAAGAGTTCATGTCTGACAAGCAAAGTCATATTGCAAACAAATGACTTCTGACAAGCGCGACAAAAGGCTTTGCCAGACCTACATTCGACCCACGAAAATTGGTTTTCCCGTTCCTTGCGATATCTTTGTGTGCGAGCTGAAGATTTGCACTTACTTTAGAGTGATGCCAAGTTTTTAAATCTATTTATTTAGTCATAAAAGCAAAAGAGGAAAAATTCGAACTGTTGTTCGTAAAAAAGTAAAATGGTTAACGGATCTTAAGAAATGTAGTACATTAGGGTGACGATGTAGTATGTAGTACGGCGTTAAAAAATCCAGCAAATATGTAGCACAGTACTACATATATATACCTATATGCCAAGTGAACACGACAAGTCAAGACATTCATAGGCAAAGGAAGTCGTCGGCTATACCCCTCACCAGCGTTGCCAACCAATTTTGACTAAAAAAATGCCTAAGTTGAGAAAAAACGATGCCTATTTCAATAAAATAATGCCTGAAATATTTTTTTTAGGTAAACTGGACAAATAAATCAAAACTTAAACACAAATATAAAAAAAATAAACAAAAACCATTTTTATTTCCAAAGAAAAATTTAAATTATAAACACAGAAGAAATTCTTAATAGGAACAAAACTCATGACTTTTTAGTTTCATAAGTAGGTACACAGTATTAAACAAAACAAACATAATTTTAGTCCATAGATCGTCTTGGTCCTTGAAATCATACATTAAAAAAATAAAAAGTCAGTAGGTATGTTGAATCAAAAAAAATACTAGTGAAATATTTGAAATAAACAAAAAGATCTTTTTGGAAAAAAAAACAATCCTTAAAGCCTTAGCTAATGAAATAATCCCTAAAAGGCATGAATAAGCCTCAGTTGGCATCACTGCCCCTCACAGTACAGAAGAGCCAAGTTGACGAAAGTTACTTTCAGATCATTGTGCTCGCATTAGAATCAGATTCCATCTGGCATAGCCAACTTGTGAAAAAAATTACAATCTAATAATAACCGACTTGTGCGTTGTGGCGTCTTTTCTTTTGCAAACAGTAGTCAACTTGATTGATTTTTTTTTTTTTGTAAAACAATGCAGGTCCCCTCCGAAAATTATCCGTTAAGTCGTGAAATGTAAAGTAGGGACGCACGTCACCTGATTGATGTGAAAGTGCTCGTCAACAAAGATGTCTCTATTCAGAATTATTCCATCTACCAGTTTGTCTGTGATTGATTACAGTTCGTTTCATCGTAAACGAGATATAAATCGCACGAGAGCAGCTCCAGACTGGGCAGTAGCAGCGTTTCCTTTTGTTTAACGAAAAAGAATGCATAAATATGAAAAAAAGTGTTTCGTAATGAATACCAAATATTTGTTTTTTTTTTTTTTTATAAATAAATGTTTTTGCTGCTCTGTTTTTGCTCTGTGTTGAGTATTTTATGTGGAGGCCCGTTTTGAAATTTTTCCAGTGGCAACGCTGGGCTGTAGGTTCTTACATTAAAATTTAATTCTCCCTGCGTTTTTATACTTCAGTAGGCAGTTTGAATGTCCAGTCATTATTAATTGAAATAAACCCACCTAATATTTATAGAACACCCTGAAGGATCAGAAACATGTCGACGAGTTATTTTTCTAATAAGGGTTCGAACTTCGTGGTGCAAAATCTGTTTTTGGTTTCCATGTACAACGATTACCTGTATTAGTGGCCTTGTTTTTTTTTTCTCGTACCGATTACGGCGTTAGTTCGAAACCGAATTTTGCAAAGTAATTTTGCAATGTATACCAAATAAAAGTAAAAGTCTCGCAGATCTGAAAAATGTAGTTTTGTTTGGCGAATTTTGTCACAAATGATAAAAATGATTGATTTATATACAAAATGATTGTTTGTTATCCTTTGAAAAGACTGACAAACTGAAAAAAAATTTACATTTCCCTGGAATGAGTTCAGAATTCGCTATCGTTAGCTGGGCTTTTCAAGTCCGTGACATATTGCTCGCTCATGGATGGATCTTCTTGCTTCTTGCCATTTGTTGTACCAAGAAGTCACATGCAAGTCGTGTGTGCAGCTCTCTGTCGAATGATATCCTAAAACTACCTAACAACTTAAAGCACTTGTTCCAAAACTAAACACTGATTGGTTCCCCTGTTCACAGAAAAGTGGGTATACGAGGGAAAGCGAAAAAAAGAACTTGCATCACCCATTAGATGGTTGCATTCACCCGAGCCTACCATGCAGAAACGGAGTTTGAGCGAAACAGAGAAAACCTATTATATCCTCGCTATAGGCCTAAGGCTCAATGTCTGCTTGGCTTGCGCCTGTTTGGCTGTATAAAATACCCCCTTGTTCATATAGAACGACGTCTGTGGTTATGGCGTGCTCGCAGGTTCCCCGTCCACATATAGTTCGATGGCAGCTTCTTTAGTTCGGATTTTGAATCGCAAACTTGTCGTCGAAAGGTCTTTTGTTTGATTTCGAATGTCTTTTCTCCCATTCCCTATACACCCACACCGGATAGAGCCTACCATTATTCCATATAGCAATCTGTTGGAGTTTTCACCATCCCCCCTGTGAGTGCAGCCCAAGAACAAAAAGTATAGAACACAAAAAATGAAAATGTTACTCAGAAATATGAAATATTTGCCCATAGAATTTTGTTTCATATAAAGAAGTGGATAAGGATATCCCCTTTCCCTCTGGTAAGCCCCAGCCGGATGGTGTATCCCACCCATCAGTGTGTATATATCCGGTCTCATATTCCAAAATGAAATCTCCTCAATTTATTATATTTTTTTCTGCTCACCGTTCACGGATATAATGTACGAATGAAAAGAACAAAATTAACCAAAAGTATCTTACAACTCCGTCTGAGTATAGCGGGAGGCACATTTTTTTTCCTGTGTACCTATAGACATATTTTTTATTTTTTTTCTGTCAGCCTTAGATGGAAAGTCGGATTTTAATTCTGTCCAATTTGTCGGAATAAGGAACACGCCATGATTTATATAAATAAACACGCGAGAGAAGTAAGCTCAGCTTCTCACCCCATATACATACAGAAACAAGACTGTGCGAGGATGTGCCTTGTGTCATTGAGAAGTAACATCACCAATGTATAAGGATGCGACTCTCAGGCATGCTATGCACTGAACAGTGAGAGTTTAGCATCTAATAAATCCCGATTTGTGTTGATCCCATTAGGGTAATTTGTATAATGGCGAATTTCAATTTGTTTCATACGGTAGTGTGTGCAGGTCTGATGTTCCTGCGGGAATAAAATCAAATCAGGTGGATATGCAAGCTTGTGTTGCTGTTAGTTTGTTTTTGTTTTTTGCCTGGAACTAAGGCACATCTGATGTGGAAAGACGTTAAAGTCGCGCGCTGGCAAATTTCGAATTCATGAAGGAAAAATAAGCCCAGAAATATGGGGCGGTTTTTCTTTTCATACACTTCGCGGATTCGTTTCCACTTATTAGGCAGGCTTTACATCTTTCGTGTCCGAAGTGTTCGTGGTGTTCAAGTGGCATTAGTCTTAAGCGAAGAGCAAGTTCAAGTGGGGAAAATGGACCGCTCCACACGTATGTTTACTTGTAGGGATGATAACTTACCCTAAGTGAATTGAATATTTTAATAATTCTCTCACCATTTGGTGAGCTTGGAAAAATAGATGGCAGGACACTGGAATCGTCTGTAAGGAAGTCTAAGAAAAACCTCGAAAAATGCGAGGGGTGATTCTTAACGTAGAGGCCGAAATGTTGTTGAGACCATTAGATGTTAATTATTTATCAGAAGATTTAACTAAGGGTACTACTCTACGACGAAAGAGATTAATGAGGAGAAAGGACATAGCCGACAATAAAAACGAAGACAGAGAAAGACTGACTGATAAATTTAGGCAGAGCTATTCAACGTTTTTCGGGCTTAACTTTCTGTGGTGAAATGTAGAGTATTTTTGAATCGCAACACTTAGAAAAAAAAAACCACCGCGGAGATCAAGCCATGTGGCAATTTACTGGCTATTGGGCCATGCCTCAAATTTTGAAAAGGTGTTCTGAGAAGCCGCGCCTGACCATCTTCAACTTTATTCAGATACCGGCTTAGGATAGCCCTCTAGACCGGCCTAAGCTTTGAGCGAATATTCTATAGAACTTGCAATTTTGGGAAAGGGGATCCCTGACTTCATTTCCTCAGGAACATCTCTCCACTGTATTTACTTACCACACTAAAGGTCCCAGAATCAGTGTCGCCGTAGCGTGTAGCGATTTTGTCGCTAGATCTAGTGGATTTTTAAGACTCCCGACGATTTAAAAAAAAAATGTTGTCGCTAAAATAAAATCCAGTGAATTCTAGCGGTTTTCTACTAACGAACCCTGGTACTGCAAATATGTTCAAAAAAGTGGCCTTACCTGTTTGAAAATATTTACCACTGCGTATGGTTGCTTCCACATGCCAATGTTTAGTAGGAGGCGCCGCAACCAAGTTTTTTGTGGCAGATTTTTTTTTATGAACATCGTTAAGAACAAATTGCGAAACCAACTTTTAACGCTAAATTCAATAATAACAATAAGAAATCAATTAAAAGTGATGAACAAGAGCTGCTATAATTACGATCTACCAGACGACTTCATATGTAAAATCGGAAAGCCAACAAAATCGCAATCTGATTCAAGAACTATAACCGAGGCCTCAAACTTAGAAATGGATGAATCCATCTTTGAGTTGGAAATTAATTTGTAATTTTTAACTTTTCTTTTTTTTCCAAAACGTTTTTGTTTTCTTTACTTGAATTTGTTGATTGTTTTGTTTCTTTATTTATTTTATTCAATAATAATCTACTTCTAAATATTATGTATGTACTTTTTGAACTTATACTTTTAGCTTGATATTTTAGCTTTATAGAGGGGTATGAAATTAGGCTTCGATAAGATCTCTATTAGACATCTGAAAATGTGTCTGGAGATATGTGGAAAGTGAATTGCTTTGTGGTTCGAAGCGCTTCATAGAAGCTTCTTCAGAGCTTCTGACCGAAGGCATTATAGGAGCAATGAACTGTCATGCAGTCAACCGCTTGCGATTGGAAGCTGTACAGAAGCACTACTCGTACTTCCTCCTAACTTACATATGGAGGCTTTATAGAGGTAAGAATTAATTTCATATGAAATTAAAGAAACATCAATTAATCGGGGAAAAATGACAAAAAATAAAGCTGTTTTAGCACAGTGAAAAATATGTCAGTAATGTGATTTTAAATAAACAATTTTCGTCCATAAATAAATTGGGTAACACTAAATGTCTTGCTCAGAACTTCGGTCGAGTTAGCTGCAAGCTTATTGCAAGTCTTAACGAAACTCTAAAATGTATCAAGTAGTTCAGATTTATCACTGCTACAGCATTATGACAAAATTGTACGTGTGTTTAAGCAGCGCACTTTATAAGGCTTTTAAGGGAACATCGGAGAAAATTTGGGCAGGTAGAGCACTCCGTCCAATCAATGAAGAACCAGTTTCACTCCACTGATTGGTTTAGCTATAGAAAAGCCCCAGCAATACAAAGCTGCCGGTTCTGGTGGTTTGGTAGGAAGAGCTCACCAAATTCAATATAGATATGGAAGAAGTCCAACCGAAGGCTTCACTTTGGGCTCTATATGCCTATAACTATAAAAAGAAAGGCTTGAAAAACCGATCGAGATAATGTCATATTTATGATCGTTTTTATATGTATTCTGTGATGGTCACAAACCGTCGTCTTCCAATTTACTATCTGCAAATACCTACCAGAAAGGCTTCGACCCATTGTCCACATTTTTTAAGTGAGACAAACCATGGAAAAGACCAACACGCAAATACAAGTCGAATGCTGAGGAACCCTTTGAAAAAAAAAACAGTCTTTCTGCCAAGAATATTAGCGAGAGGGTGCACCGAAAAAATCCCCTCATGCACTAAATTCTTATCAAAATTAAATTACTTTCATTAAGGACCTCAAACATATCTCCCCGCATCTTCCATAAGCCAACAACAAATGAGTCGCTCATTAACACACTGCCCACATTCACTCTAATTAGTGGGCCATTATTTGTCAATTATGCAACGCGACGCTGTATTCATTGACCTCTCCGCAACCCTTATGGGAAACTTCTTTGAGTTCATATACAAAATCCACAAGCGGCTAATGCTCAATGATTGATCATGAAAAAACCTCCATACCTCCATAAACAAGAGTAAAAGCGCCATATATGATCGCTTAGATTAAAAGATACATATCGCCACACAATGGCCGCTAATAATCACGATGATGGTCGCTTATGACAATGACCACGACCAGTGGGTGCATAGGCATTAGTCACCAATTAAGAGGTCAGAAGTATTTAAAGAGAAAAAAAAACAAACTGAACTGAACCTTCTCGGTGTCGCGTCGGTGGGACAACTCCGCTCCGAGTGCGGATAACGAAAAAGTACGAGTCGAGTTTATTATGCATCACCGTCAATTGGTCCCGTCAGCAATGAAAATTTGAACTTTGATCTGAAGCTATTTAGGAAACGAATTTAATATCATTCATCTCTGAGCATTCCTTTCGGATACGTTATGAGACGAAGCCTGGCCCTGTTCATAATTAAATTCCATTCCCATGAACATTTTACTTTTAAGCCATGCGTCGATTGTCAGTCAGAAATTGAATTTTTTTTTTTTAATCTTTTCCTACCCGAGGAAGTACTCTGGGAGAAGCCCGGAAACTACTCATAATTAGTTCCGTTTCATGCCATGTGATAAGGAGAAAGCCCCGGATAACGTTGATTGGCTGCAACGTAGTTTTTGTGGGAATATGGTATAGAACCGAATCCAGTTGAGGCACTCTGTCGCTGTCATATTGGAAGCCGACAGAGCTCAGACGACAGTTTCGACATCGACATCTTGGGATGAAAAATAAAATGCCAATACGGATAAGGACAGGAACGAAGGAGAACACATCCTTCCGTCTTTCATTTCTTGTGTCGACATCGATATCGATGTAGAATCGGAGTTCGGAGGGTGTATATGTATATACGCAATACTAGGATACTTTGACTGTCTACGACTATATGCGAGAGTGGAAGGGAGGAAATTCAATTTTAAATCTGTCGGCCAAGTTTGCCTTTTTGATGTCCGCTGACAAAGATAATGAGATTTTGTTCATTCGTTTTCCACATTCCGCATTATCTGTTGGTGGGGGACTTTCTTTCGCTCACCCAACGTAGTGGCAGCTAAATAATTGTTTAAATGTACAGCGTGGTTGCAAAGTGTTGTGAATGAGTTGCCGTAAAATATATAGAAGTATGAATTTTAAACAGAAAACTGCGACTGTTTGACTTATAAAAGGTTCATTCGCATAGGCGGTTTAAGTCGAAGGCAATCGATAAAAATTGATCGCTATCCCACAGCCACAGACCACAGTCTATAAACGTTCTCATCGAAAATGACAGATAAATAGAGAAGTTGCAAAATAACTAGTAACGACTAACGAGTGGTTTCTCTCTTGACTCGAAGCAATTCATAGAATTTCAATCGGCAAAAACTGATAAGAAGTTGAGTCCAATCCAATGCACAAAATTGAGAAGATAAAAAGTTCGAAATCCGTCTTTAAAGGCATTTTGCACAAAAAAACACAAGTAAAAGTGTTATCATCGGCCTGGCCGATGCTTTGATACCCTTCACGGCATACAATTCATTCAATGTTTTAGGCATGTGAGGTAGTACGTAATTACATTGAACAACAGACAGAGAGACACATGGGCCTGATATTGATTTTGTATGGGAGGTACCAGTACTACTTGACGACAATAAAAATCAGTCGTCGCACAAAATTTCACTTGCCTAGGTAGATTATTTTCGACGCTATCGTGCTTTCAAAATGTGTTTTCTAATATTGGTTTTGTATGGGAGGTACCAGAACTACTTGACCGACATAGCCCATTTTTACTACCAACCTGACGACGATAAGAATAAGTCCTTTCACCAACTTTCATTCGCCTATGTCAATTCCTTTGGGCGCTATCGTGCTTTCAAAAGACAGCCAGACGGACAGACAGACAGATAGACAGACAGACTGACGGACATGGCTAAATCGATTCAGAATGTGATCCTGATTCAGAATATATATACTTGATGAGGTCTCCGGTGACTCCTTCTTGGTGTAACAAATGTAATGACAAAGTGAATATACCTTCCTGTGGAGGGTACAATTAACACCTTACTGAAATATCTGTTGATTTTTTTGACTTTGAAGTAGCTCGAAGTCTGTACACGTACTTTGGGGTATATTTTCCGCTCCCAGGAAGAGTTTGGCTCAAAAAACTAGACCCGGCCTCTTCCCTCCACCAGGATGCTCGATGGTCTGGCCTGTGTGTGTCGCCAATGCTAGAGAGTAGCTTTACCCCACAGCTCAGCGGAGTCAAACATCTGTAGGAAAAAGTTACCAAGGTTTTAGTTTAGATGCGGTTTAGATACGCTATGGTAAATTAGTTAAATAGAAAATCACCACTGACAAAATAAGCAAAGAGTCTGCCGACAGCTATACTCCTTTGTATTAATTTTCAGCCCTAAAACTGCATACGGTTGGGCAAATTTTCTCCGTCATTCATTACAATCGTTTTCAAATGTTCCACCCGTGGACCAGTCATCTGAGTGGTATTTTGCGCAAACACTCACTTGCAGTCCAATATTAATAAAGTTTTGGGCATTGTCTTTTAGGAATAAAAAACATTTGGCATTTCCTATGATCTAAAGACTTTGGTCAACGACGACAAACTGTCAGCCCCACTGTAACTGAGAACGATTTCATTGGAAAATACCAAAAGTATGACGTGACGTTCCGATACGAACAAAATATTTGCTGACAAAAATTTACCATGCCACTGGTACAAATTACAATACCTATGCAATGGAAAGTGCTCCTGAATAACCTCGTCCCTTTGCAGTTATCGCTGATTGTTTCAAAGAAAAAGAATTTTAATTGGAAATATTTTGGAAATTTTCCACACAGACCGGGGTACAATTTGACACACTGATAGAAAGTCGATAGGGTGTTGTCGACGTCTCTTCGGCATAAGCCTTTTTTTTCTGTTGGGGTGAAGAGTGAGCGATTACAACGGCATGATACTCGGTTTCGGCTTGATTTGACTGCAGGCAATTTTCTATGAATCATGCTGAAGTTTATCACTAGAGCAGAACCCTTTGCGATGTCAACCAAAGAGACAGATTTTTTTCCCGGGCCATGACCATGTGTAAGCAACTATTGGGAAATATCTGGTGGATCAGTTGTAATTCAAAACGTTACCATCGGGAATTCGCCCCGAGGGAATTCCCAAATTGAGTGTTTTCTACGAGTATGGGACTGGATGGTAAACCTTGAAAGGCTGAAGATGACCTTTTTAGGGATAATTCTTGTGAAATCTAAAAATAGCAATTGATTCAAAGAGACGGCTTTTTTTCTTGGGATTTTCTGGTTTATTGGTAGACCTAACGGTGGTCAGATGTAATTTTTAGATTTAAATATTTTAATCGAGCTAATTCAAGAAACCATTAATAGTTGTGACGAGAATTGCGTGATATGTAAAACGAACTGGAAGTGAAATGGAAGTGTTAATGGAGTTTGGATGAGACTTAAAGGCAGTGGCGGCTCCAGCCAAACTAGCGCCCTGTGCACGATTTACAGAAAGCGCCCTTTTTTCATCTTTGCACACATGCATAAGTCTTGTCCACATCACCCAAGTGGTAGACTTTCAATGCGTTTTTTTTTATTGCGGTATTTTTTGTTTTGAGATCTTTGGACTAGATTCTCTTGCAAAATGTAAGTGGATGTGCAAGGAATATACCTACATCAACAGGGTGGAATATTTTGAGATTATGTAGGTAAGAAGTGAACTTTCATATAGGTTTAGTGGGACTTTTTAATTTCTCTTCTTGAAGTTGCAACATTGCAAGTAATACGAGTTAATGTGCAAGAAATAATTCAGCACAGGTGTGATAAATGTTGCTATTTTGGGCTTATTTCAACAAGCTTCTTGCTTAAATGCAAATGGCGGTATTTGTTCGCGCAATAAAAATAAATTTTTCTTTCCTAGCAATGCGCCCCCAGAACTTTGCGCCCTGTGCATTTGCATATCTTGCACATATGGTTGGTCCGGCCCTGTTAAAAGGAAACATGAAGCTGCTATAAGTATTGGAAATAATATCGTGTCCAGGCGTAAGTATATAGAGTGACTGTGACATTACCTGAGTCAATTTGTTAATTTATCAAATGGTAGTTTTTGAAGGCATTTCGAAGTTTTTTGAAGGCGCGTTTCTGGGTCTTTTTTTTTTAAATTATTGCACTTGTAGTTTGGTTGTCAAGCTCATTAGACACGTTTTTGATGAAGGCAGGATTTTTCATATAGTTGGTGGCTTAGAAAATTCCGACGATATCATAGACTCGAAGTTTCAAGTTAATCTATCCAACCATTTGGGATGCGTTCTGACTGAATCAAACCGATGGACCAACATAACATAATAACTGTCGGAAAATGAATTTTCTTTCTTAGTTTTTAGGTCCTCCAAAGGCAGCTTTGCAGCAGCGGAAGTGAAATCTAAATAAATGTTGTAAAGTTGTAATTCTTTTTTTAGTTTTTTGTGTGTGGTTTTGAGCACGCTTCATGTTTAAGTTACCCACCCAATCCGCATGTATTTCTTAGAATGCGTTGGGCCAAATGGAGCACCATTGAAACTTAATTCCAAGAGAGTCGGTCAAGAAGATATTTGAATCTAGCATTTTCTATTTTTGGTCGCCAACACGGCACATAAAATTTGTCGATGTTGCTTGCGATGTAAGCTTATTTCGTTTTTTGGCAAACTTTACTGTTTTAGATGTCAGCTCCGTTTTCGTTCGTTTGTTGCTTTCCGTTTTTCTGCATTTGAAGAAGGTAAGCGGAAAATAATGGACAAAGAAAAGAAACGGTCTGCGCGTATTAAGTGGCATGTAGAGCTACAGTTTCTAAAAAAAATATTTCGTAAACGTACCTCAGTGTGCTCACCTAAAACGGTTGAAATCGTATAGAGAAAGCCTCGTATGCGAATCCCCTTACCCTTTATAACTTGATACAATAGATCTTTCAGGTCGCAGTGTCAGCCAACTGGGCATGGGACTCTATTACCTTTTATAACATAACCTCTATTATTTCGACAGAAATTTTAAAGGCGCTTGCTCAACTCAAAAGTTGAAAACATAAGCCAGTTGCTTAGGTGTTGATATATTCAACTTACGAAAAAATGGAAACTCCAAGGTCCACAGTATGACTTCCTTTTGATAGGTTTCAAGCTAATAGAAACCACTGGAAAGGAGGCCTCGATTGTGGCAGAAAGGGTCTGTTTCACTGCTATTCAGATGCCATCAAAGTTCAAATATGAATACCTACTCAAAGGAAATTACCTTCGAGATAAAGACAGGCGCAGTTCCAGAGATATAGAGGTGGGAATAATCCGATCGAACAAAATTTAGAGAATTTAATGGCTGGGGTTTCACTTTCCAACCCAACTCGGAGGTTTATTCAAAGCTTTTTCCTGTCACCATGCGGTCTTCAATGCTATATGCTAAAAACGTACACCTCTTTTGCTGACCAACTAAGACGAAAGTTTCCCTTCCTATAGTTCACAGGAACTTTACGGTCCCATCCACTATATTGCAAAATACCCTTCTTCTTCTTCTTCTGGAACGTGTTATGTCTTAAATGTTTGTTATGTGCTTTTTTTTTTATTCCTTTTATAATAATCTTGTTTACTTACTTTCAAATGTTCGTTTTCAGCAATGAGGCGGTCAAAAGACAGCTCCATATTTTTACGAAAAAGGCTTTCAACAGTTTTATGGAAATTGTGGTGACAATTAAGTACATCTCGCTTAGTTCGTGTGTTACTCCAAGAGAAAGCTTTCACTTAAAACCAGTACTCTTGATGTGACCCAACCCGTAGTCTTACGAGTTCCAAGTTTGAACAATATAGGATCTGTGCGGACTATAGGTAGGTTCTCCATATCTACCACTACAACTTTTACAAACATACGCTTAGAAAAATATCGCAAGCTAAATTCAAGTCCAATCAGGCTTACTATTAATTTTCTTCATTCTCAATTGCTCAATCTCTAAATAGATCGAATGAAGCTTAAAACAATAACAAAAATCCAAAATCAAGCATTTTATTATTAAATCAAGCGTGTGGAATATTAAAATCTGAATCATATCGAAAGAATTGTATTCTCCAATCAAGCCGCACAATGTTAAACTTTCATGATGAATGAAGAAAGTTCCATCAGTTTCGCGTTTCCGTGGTTAAGCGTTCTTTCAAAAATTAAAAGAATGGAAAATTGTAATAAAGTGCAAGTGATAAGAAAAATGGTGGAATTAGTAATAATAATTCAATATAAATACTATTGCATATATGTATATATATTTCAGATTTAAGTCCATTTAAGCATTTTCCTTTCAATAAATAAATAGATTCTTAAAAAAATAATTCGTTTTATTTTCTGAAACTGGAAAGTGACGGAGTTGTTTGTTCTTATACATTTTTGTAAGTTTATTTCAAGAGTAATTACTCTAGGCTAGACTTTAGGGAGCAATATTCTTACTGCTGATAAATAGGTGAGAAATAAGGATTTTGAACTTTATTTAAGCTCACACATTCTTCATTGCGTCATATTATTTAAGAATACATAAGCTTAATTTAAGTTTACAATGATTTAAAATCAAATTGTTGCATTCTTAGAATGAAACAACATTCGGCTTAATTTTAGCTTACATGTTCTTAATACTGTTGTAGAACAATCTTAAAATAAGAATTAAAGGTTAATAAAAAACATACTCAAAGTAAGATTTTTGTATTTGGATTAAGAATTTCCCAGCTTAACAGACTTTCGTCAACGGATAGGCTTGATTTGACACTGATTATCTTGATTTTATCTCGTTTTTTCCGTGAGTGTAGAGATTCCCGATTGAGCTTGATTTTGAAAGAAAAATCTTCCCACCAACTGACCGATCGTTAACTGGTTAAAAGCCCCGAATGTTCATAAACTGCACCTAAAGATTCGTTGATTTCCTTCGCAAGGAGTATTCAAATCGTGGTCTTTTTCGTTGATTCCGAAGGACTAGGTAGTTGTTCAAGGCGCGAGCTAAAAATGATGTCGAAAATATCTAGACAGGTCTTCAAGGATCCGTTGGAGATTTAGTCAGAACCAACTTCTCACATTTTGTGAGATATAAGTAAGCTTCTCTGGTATGATTATTAAGTAGGTCATAGTAGCACGTAAGTAATTTCCTGTTGATGTGCACGCAGCTCTGCTCATTCAAATTTATCACAGAAGTTGTCGCGTAACCTGGTTGACGATTGGGGACGATTGGGACCTTCGATAAAAAAAACAAATTGTTCACTCTGTTTGATCATGCTGTAGGTCCAGACCAATCAACTATATTTTTACACTGAAAAAATAGCACCTGCAAGCATCTTAAGGAGCTGTTGAAGTTTAAAAGGTTCGCTTTTCGCAAAAAAACTGATGGCGGGCTATTGATGCCAAATATGGATGACTTGGAAGTCTACCAATTCCGTTGGTAGATTTCCAAGTCTAACTCCCTTGATTCGCAATGATAAAACTCATCGCTCTTCAGTGACGACGACACGAAATTTGATTCCCTACAAATAAAATAAATACTTCTACTAAGATGTAATGAACAGCTCATCAGTTAGAATCGTCAACGACGTACGTAATCGCACTTGACACCCTAATAAGCAGCTGCGTAGTAGCTTCTTAAAAAAGACACAACCCTGAAATGCTTTCACCAAACCCAAATCTCCACCGGAATTTCGCTTGTTAATCAATTTGCATCCTTTCACCTTTCGTTCCACCGAACTCGTTAACACATTCTTTTCGCACCCCTTTTCCACAAAAAAATTAAAAAGAAGAAGTACACAACCCGCCAACCCTAATTCCTGTCAGATCTTCTCCAGTGGCATTGACTGATAGGCCTACAGTAATTTTTCGCTTTGACGACACTACTAGAGATATTTTTTTTTTTCAATACAAGGACCCAAGAAAGCGTAGAACTGATAACACATTCTTTTCCTAATCCACTTAGCTCCATTAATATTCAAGGTACTAGCTGCCGTCACCCATCCAACTATATATGCGTCCATTGGAACAGAAGGGTTGTAGAACATTTTCAAATATCCTGTCGCCTTCGTTGCGTTTGAAAACCTGAGGTACACAGATAACGACAAGCGGACGAAAGGATAATAGATATCCAAGTCAGTCGGGCATATTTAAATAGAAAATATCCACCAAAGGTACGACTATATATATTTTGCCAAAGCGGCAAAAGGGATAAAGGACGACACAGGGCAAGACAAACCAAATTGAAAAAAAAACACACAGTTTTTTGCATCGCCTTAACCGGGTTAATTTTCGGAAGAAAATGGAAAAAAGAAAGCAAAAGCCAAGCAAATGCTATCTGTCACCCAAATGTTGTTTTTCACTCTTCTAAACGGTATATATGTGTCAACCAGTCGACGACGAGCTCTTCGTGTTGACTTGATGCGTTCAAATTAATAATGACAACGCAAATTTGAAAGGACCGCTTTGAAATATGAGTTTTTCCGCTGTTCGCGTTTGTCCTGCTGTCGACGACGTCTCTCCGTCTGTTTGCCTTTCTGCAGCCACGATAAGCTGCGAAAGGGAAAATTGTTTTTAAACGGTTTTTCAAGGAATTTCGCGCGCATAGCACACAAATCGGTTCGGGAGTGTAAATTAATTTAAATTTTCTATTTAACTTAAAGTGGGTCATTTGAAACTTTCCAACAGAAAGGTGCAGATTGTCCTGGGTGGCGATGAAATATGTTCGGTATGCAAGGATGTTGTTTGATTCCTTTTACGAGTATGGATATACCTATTCCCCGTCCTTAAGCAATTTGACATATTTTTCGCAGATTATTTCTGGTCAAACGAGGGACGAGTAGTCGAAGTGGAGGGAATATTGACAGGTACGGAGCGAATACAATATTTTTTGCTTAGGTCAGGAAAGGGGGTCTTAAAAAAATGTTTGCTTGTCCTTTCTACGTTTCCAAAATGTGTAGTATCTAGAGAAAGTCATAATCAGCTTTCGATGAATTTCGGACAAGGGG
Organism: Cheilosia variabilis; assembly: GCA_951230905.1. NCBI lineage: Eukaryota > Metazoa > Arthropoda > Insecta > Diptera > Syrphidae > Cheilosia > Cheilosia variabilis. The sequence continues at coordinate 19,401,550 of OX579679.1, read as the reverse complement.
GCGTGGCACTTTTCATACAAAAGAAACCTTTATAGCCACTGCTATATTTATGACATGAGTGCTGTTTCAGATTAACAAACTTCGACACCGTCTGATCGATCCCATTGAAAGTTGTCACTCAATTTTTTATGGAGAAGGTTCTCCTGCTATCTACTTTGCTGTAACTTGCCACTAGATGGCGCTGCAGCGTATCAACTTCAATACTGTTCTATCAATAGCATTTTAACATAAATGCACTGTCACTGCAATAACATTTGCATACAAATGTCGCCCATAAATTGTAGTAGGCACATCAGACGGCACTTACCACTCGAAAGCACTAGTGTCCTTAATAGCAGATTTTTTGTCATAGAATGCCGGGACATCTACCTTCTTAAGAACAGAATCAACCTAAATCAAAATAAATATAAATCGACGCAGTACACGTATAATGCAGATTGACAGTGCGAGGAACTTTGCGAACTATGGGCGGTATTGCACAAAGAGGCGTGGCACCTCCCATGTAATTAATTAATTTAAAACATTATTTCTTAGCGGTTTTACCAGCTTCATCTTTGAAATTGCGTTGGTAAATGGACGTCTACTTTCTTCCGAAAGTATTTTGGAAATTTGGGAGCTACTTGACAAGGGGCGTGAAGGCAACTTCCAACAAAAATCCTTAAAAAAAAATCCTGAAAAAAATTCACAACATGGAAGTATGTATATTAAATGCCAGGCTCTTCACAATATGGGCCGGAACAAAAATTGGGGCATGGCGGCGTCCATAGAGCAAACAAAAAGATGCAAAACAATTTTTTATAAGAATTTGATATTCGACGAAACTTTGAAACAACTTACGACTTTTCAGGGCCATCATTTGGGAATTGGGATAGCCGCCATTATCTAAGAAGCTTAAACAGGATTCCACTCGGCAATAAAACTGCCAACAAAATGTTGCAGCTGCTGATGCTTTTGCCTTCAGTATTTGTAAGAGCTCTGTCTCTGACGATTGCAGTATGACTCACAAACAGTCTTTATGATAGCTTGCTGTGTAGTTGACGTTAAGCCTTCGTTCATCACGTAGGCCTTCCAAGGGTCCATTGCGTTATGATACTGATTGATTTATGGATTTATGTATTTTAAGGCATGCGAGGGGGAAAGACTTCTTGTACAAAAGTGAACGCAAACAAAGTTACGATACAAAAGATCCTCTCGGGTGACCCAATGTAGTTTTAACAAATGTTAGCAGCATCCTTTTAAGGACCGATCCCTGAGTTTTTAGCAGTTAATTCGACCCACCGGAATTTAGCAATATTTCCATACCATAGTTTCTCAAATTTCGGTGCTACCTACATTGGCAGCACTTTTCTAGCTTTATCTTTATCTAGCTACTGTTTTTGACTGTTTTTGGATGGATTTTATTTTCACCATCACCACAGCTATACGCAGATTTACCTACCTACGACAAATTTTTTCAACAAGAAAGTACTGGGCTGAGTACCAATTTTGACGAAAAAATGCCTTACTTTAGAAAAAAAGATGCCTTTTTCAATAAAATAATGCCTAAAATAATTTTTTAGGTAAACTGGAACAATAAATCAAAAATCACACACAAATATAAAAAAAATAAAAAAAAAATATTTTCATTTCTAAAAAAACTTCAATTATAAATAACAGAGAAATTCTTAATAGGTAGGTACAAAGTATGGAACAAAACAAACGTAGTTTTAGTGCATCGGATCCTCTTGGTCCTTGAAATCATACATTAAAAAAATAAAACGTCAGTATGTTAAATAAAAATAAAAATTAGAAAAATATTTGAAAAAAAAAAACAATCCTTAAAGCCTTAGCTAATGAAATAATGCCTAAAAGGCATGAAAAAGACTTAGTTGGCATCACTAGTCCAATCCTACATTACTACTCAATACTCACAACTCACCCCAAATCCACTCACACAAACATTGCATATGCATTTCTCAGATGGAACAACTACGCCATAGCACCGCATCATAATTCAGAATCAAACTGTTAAAAAAAAAGATTCCCGCTCACTTGCAGGACCGAGCGAAAACGGAACGGAAGACAACCCAACAGAATCGTCGTAGTAGGGATTTTCGATTTTAAGTCCTCTTTTTTTTTTCGTCGGTACTTTTTCGTCTGCCATTTCGCACGTAAAGCTCACCCGCATGCTAAAGAAAGCTCAACATTGGCAGGACATTTTGCCGCCAGTGACGTAACATAACTTCACCACACATCACATCATACTGGAAAGTTATGAAACGGTTCTTTCTACTACCCCTCCATACGAAGGATGCTCCATGCTCCATCGTGTACCATGCGAGAGCGCGGTTCTTGGTCTCGGTCTTTTGTGAGAACCGCCGAGATAGCCGAGAGCCGACATTAAACAGAAACGAGTCAACGTTCGAGGCCGGCGGGTCATTGCGCTGCGTTTCGAGTTTTTGTCGTTGTTGTTTGCCTCTCTTCTGTTCCGGTTCTGTTCGCCGGGTTCGCTTGTTGTTGAAAAATACATATGGTCCTCCCAGCAGCCACCCCCTCGTATAGGGAAACTCATCAAATTCCTACCACTATATGTTCGGCATATATAACTATCTTTTTCGCGCGTTACTCTTGTATGTGTGGTGTGTGTGAATGTGTGTAGATATAGTGAAGAAGTGAAAACAGAGTCCGTGTAAATATAGCGATGAATGCATCTCCCGAAATTCCAGCCGATCACGCATAGTGCAGAGTAAAATAAACGCCGGCATTTTCCAAACGTCCTCCGACAACCGGGAAAACACAAATTCACGTACACGCGAAACTGGAACCGCTACAAAGCCGGCAACTGGAAACATCTGTGTATAGACAACAATAGCATAGAGCGGGATACTCTGCTTAAAAATAGTTTCGAATCTGTAGAGTCAGTGTTTTAGGAAAGTGAAAAGTTAGATTGTGTAAGGAAAAGGATTGTAAGGATATTAATGGAACTGCAAGTGGTTTCAGGGCCCGACACAAACGGATCTCAGGTAAGGTTTTCCCGATTGTTGCTTCGAGACGTAAATTTAAGAGAAAACGCACAGACTATCCGTTCTCGCGGGACTTACCAACAAAAAATCGCCCCCACCGCCGACGGTTCAAAGTAAACATTTTCCCAACAATTCACATATATTCGCATCTCTATTTCTATTTCTAGTTGTTAAGTTTTATCGCTCTGTTTTCGTTTAGCTACCCCCTCGTGTTTCACAGTGTCTTCGGTCCTTTTTCGCGCATACAACTCTCGTGGTACACCTAATCTCGTCGTAGTAGGAGCTTTTTAGCTTCCCATGGCATAGACATACAATTATCCTACCCCCCATCTTCTGTATGTAGGGATGTGCAAAGTATCCCCAATGGCCAAAACGCTAACGTAATTCAGTTTCCGTTGTTGTTGAACAGTACTCACAGTGTGCTCGTAGTTCGGGTGCTATTGTGGCCCTGAATCGGTGTATTGGTTGCGTATGTGCGCAAGTCCTGACTCGGCATCCACTATACGTCTATGTAGGTATAGGAAACAATGGGCTCACAATTTCGGTGGATACTATAAGTGGTAGTGGTGTGCAAAGCATAGTACCGTACCGAACATATGGCAGTGATTTGCTGTGTTGGGGTATCGTATAGCGTAACGACGCACGGCGCGGGGCTCGTCTGGAAACCGGCGTTCTTTGTGCCAGGCAGCAGAATGGGACAATAGCACAGTTTATAACAGTGAACTATGCTGTTGTTGTTGGCAATGGGGATTGGGGAATGGTGGTGGTGGTTAGCGGTCTGTTGTGTATATGATTTTATGTAATTCTTCGAGAGTTTTCGGCTTTATTTATGGAATATTGTAACAGTAGCAGCACAGCAGTGTAAAAGTGGGCAAATGGTGGCGGTAGGAGAGCAAAACAATGCAAGGACACCTGTAGGAATATGTCGCTGTAGCGAGTGTGGAGTTTTACTCATTGATTGATATTGGGTTGTTCTTGGGACTATTTATTTTTTGGAATTCTATTCGGTGGAGGTTTTTCAATGCCAGGCCGAGTCGTGGGGAAAAAATAAAATGTCTGTCCATTTTTGTCAAATGCAATACAAAGGGCTTAAATTATTTAACAAGTTACCAAATGGCATCAAATATGATAAAAATGTTGGATCATTAAAAAGAAAATGTATTTGAAAAAAAAATACCTAAAAATATGTAGGTAACTGCGATAAGACTGAATTGAAATGTTTATAATTTATAATATGTATCTACGTTTTTAAAAGTATGAAATACTAATAAATAATTATACAATACAAAAAAAATAAAAAATTATTAAAGCTCCATTTAACTGCAGGGAAGTGGCTACAAATTAAAGGGAGTTGAAAAATGAAATGACTCCAAAAAATAAGATCGTTACAAAGAAAGCAGGACTATACTACGAAGTTTCTACAGACTTACTCTTCATCACTCAAGACCATGGATTCACCGAACTTTGAGCTAACACGGTCTAAAAAATGTTTCGTAAATCCATCGAACTTGCGGCTAAGCCTAGCTCAGGCCCTCCAATATTGGTGAACATTTCTCTTACTTCTAAGTGAGTTAGAAGTTAGAGGTCATGGAGTTCCCATGACCATGGAATAAAATATATTTCATCTAAATCTGGCTAAAGCTTTCCAAAAATACCTCTGAATCGAAAGTAAGTTAGAAGTAGTTGGCAGCTCCATAACCAAGAGGTCCCTAAAACCATAAATCCATCAAACTTCCAGCTAAGCCTGGCTCAGGCCCTCCAAATTTGGCTGAAAAGGCTCAACCTTCAAAGTAAGTTAGAAGCAGATGACATTCCCATAGCAGTTGGCATCCTCATAGCCAAGGGTTCCCTAAAACCATGAATCCATTGAACTTCCCAGTTAAGCCTGACTCAAGCCTTCCGAATTTTCCGGAGGTCGCAGTCTTAACGAAGCCTGGCTCAAGCCCTTCAAATATGGCAATAGCTTCCACGGCATGGGACGTGATAACTCAAAACGAAGCCAAGGTTCCCGGCGGCCTTAATTTTTGACATCAAAATTCTGGCCAAGCTTGACAAAGATACGGAGTTATGAACGCAGTTTGCTAGATCAGGTCGCCATTTTTACATCGAAAGTGTTTTACAAAGAGCTCTGATCAAGTTGATCTAGACTTCCCCCAAGTACGAGTGAAGAGTAACTTATGCTAGACCAAAATTTCGGACTTTAAGCTGCCACCAGCTCTAGCGACAATAGCACTCGGTATTAACGGTATACTGTTGCTCTAAACTCAACTTTAAGCTAAGTGTGGAAGAACGGGACAGGAAAGCCTTTGTCAGCAATAAGTTTTAGAACCGCAGGTTTTGTGGTATACCAGCGAACGGGCTATCAGTAAGTAGCACCAAGTCGTCAACGTAAAATTTCCCAGACATACACTCAGAAAAAAAAATTGTAATGCCAACAATTTTCGTTGGTTAAAATGAGCCCAAATATCAAAATCGTTGATTTAAGAATGAAATTGTTGGCAATGATGTAATAAAATACTTATGGAGAGTATATTATTCTTATGCTGAATACCTTGAAAACTTAAAAACGAGCTCTTGTTAACAAAAATAATATTTGAACCAAGAACTTTTAACTTACAATTTTTTAAAAATCTCAAAATTCTTCGCAAAACAAATCTTTTTTTTTTCTGAGTGTAGTTAAGTATAATGGAGATACCCTTTGAAGAACTCCTCTGGAATGCCATCAACCACTGCAGGCTTGTTTTTCATGTTAAAAAGTGTTTTTTTTTTCGAGTGCGATTGAGCTGCTCTTGCATAGCTTAAGGTGTTTGGTTCCCATACTTGCTGTCAGCGATGACTGAAAATGAGTGGTAGTCCATTCGATTTGCAGCGGTATACCAGATCCGCCAATGGCGTTACCAAGTTTTCCAACCACCAAGTACACCTCCGCCAAAATGTTTTCGATTTTTGTAACTTGTAACAGAAGTTTCAACAAAAATCCGACCTCTTAGAAAAAATTCTCATGTAGCTGAAAAATTGCAATGGACGTTGGTTCGCTGTATCAGCGATGTTCGGTACTAGACAAGATCAAACTTTGGCCACCAGGAAAAGCCTTCTTTGACAACCTTTTTTGTTTCAAGAAATTTCAGTCCTCGAATTTTATTCGTTTTGGCGTAAAGATCGACGACTGAACTATCTTCAAAAGAAAACTGGACTCACTAACTTAGTAAGTTAGCAGTTGACACTAAAGGTCAATACAGGAACCCCTGGCTAAGCTTTTCACAACCTTCCGTTTGGTGCTCGTATATGAGTTTTTGCGACGAATATAAGGTAACTGGAAGCTTATACTGATTTGGGAAGCTCTTTCAACTCAGTTCACTAGAGGCGGCAAGTTGAAAAAAAACCTTAAGATCTAATATGAGTTTTCTGACCATCAAACGCGGGATCGGTCGATCGATACACCAGTACACTAACCACTGATCCACTATACTCTTCAATTGCTCAATCGAAAACCAGTATAAGGTATGTACAGGGTGTCCGCCGGGAAGGTATACTACTTTGTTTTGCCGCCATTTTGGTAAACATTTTGGTAAACATCACATATTTGGCAGTCGTGAAGTAGACACGTGGCAAATTTATTATGGAAAAACGTGTTTTAATCGGTAAAACATTTTATCAAAATCAATCATCGATTACTGTGACGATGACAAAAAAATCATAATGAGTGACGAGGCACATTTTCATTTGAATGGATATGTGAATAAACAGAATAGTCGGTTCTGGGCAACGGAAAACCCTCAAATTATTCATCAGTCACCTTTGCATTCATTAAAAGTTACAGTCTGGTGTGCAATTTGGTCCGGAAAATGAAAACGGCGTAACGGTAACTGTGGATGGGGAGCGATATCGTGATATGATTGAAAACTATTTAACGCCACAACTTCATGCTTTGGGCTTGATTAACATGTGGTATCAACAAGACGGTGCCACATCGCATACAGCCAGGATTACAATGGAATTACTGCGAGACCTCTTTCCACAACAAGGTATTTCAAGAAATGGTGATGTTGATTGGCCTCCACGGTCGCCTGATTTGACTGCTCCGGACTTCTTTTTGTGGGGATATCTGAAAAGCAAGGTTTTTGCAAACAAACCAGAAACGCTTGAGCAACTCAAACAAAATATTCGTGATGAAATTAATGAAATACCGCGTGAAATGTGTGAGAATGCAATGAAAAATGTGCACGCAATTTGTGAGACTAACAGAGGCGGACATTAACCTGATATCGTATTCCATACATAATTGCCGACATTAAATAAAACATTTATCAATATAAGATCCATTCTCTTTCAGTTAATCAAAAATTATAAGCAAACAAAGTAGTATACCTTCCCAGCGGACACCCTGTATAAAGTAGGATAGTACCTATGATGATAGTTCGCTCGATTTCGTTTTTGAAATTCGGCCTTAATAAAGCTGTTCTCTAGACGACCTTTGTCGATACATGTTCAAAGCAATAGCTAATTGCAAAAAGACCCTCACCAACCGCACAGTCCTCCAACTCCGCCAACCAGCGCAGAGTAAGTTGTCTCTACACGAAATCTCCATTACTCAACTGCTGACCTCTCGGGCCGCACACCTTTGGAATTGTAAAAACCATCTCTCAGGATCCGCGCCATAAAACTTTCCCAATCATAAACATGTCTCGATAATGATGTCTAAAATTAATATTTATATCCTCCCCGGCGCTTGCAATGATTAATGATTGCATTATACAAAAAAAAGCGCACATTTCCACATCCTTAACACATTCAGTCGCCCTGCCATCCCTCACGCATCACGCAAGTGGGTAATTTAATTCCCATAAATAAAATACAAACATCAAGCCTTAAATACGAAAATAAATTTCCTCTCCTAAACATTTGCATTCGCAAAAAGCAGCAAAAATTGTTCACAAAAGGTACACACACACTGGCATTCTTCTTCCTTTTCCTCCGAAACGTATAAGTGTATATATTCTTGGCCGATTGTAACAACACCAAAGGTGTACACAACACCCCATATTTTTGGCCAATTAACAGTCGGCGAACGTACGCAACTCGAGAGCCGGAAGTTTTAACCATTTTCGTGCGCGAGTGAGAGACCGGAGGCTTCAACTCCACCGTACATATGCATAGATGGATATGGATTTCGCAAAGAGATCCACTATAATGGACACATGGCTATACTAAGGCTAAACGTGCACCGTACCAGTGTAGCATAGCCGGGGAATGCGTACGGTGTACGTCAACATGTAAATCAGGTGGTAAATTACTATAGGGACACAATGCACCGAGAGCCTGCTGCTGGAACTGCCGCTTTCGGTCGACATCGTGTCGGGTGCCACTGTTAATGGCAGCAGTGTACTTTGCAACTTTGCAAGCGAGGCAGGCAATGGCAACTACAGTGTGGACGTAGAATTTGCACTTTACTGCCGCATTGATGATTGATTGCACGCGGAATGCAGTATTGCTGACTATTGTTTGCTATTTTAGTAACTATGGGGTGGGGGAGGGAGGGTGGAATCAGTAGCTGTACAGGAACAAAGAAATAATTACAAACTATAAACGGCTTCGAGATCAATGGGGGACGTTATCGAAATGGCTTTGTTGAGGTAGGCGGATCGTGCCGACGGATGGACAAAGTTGGACGTGTGTCCGCCTACTATGTATCTGTTTCTGTAATGAATGCAGGTGGATGCCTCTCGATGGATATTTGAAAAGTTGCAATAATAAATTTTGTGTATCCTTATGGAGATAATGATGCGAAGTTGGATCTATGCGTGATTCGTTTTCGTTGATCTTTTGTAGCTGCTGGGGATGACATCGTAGTGAATGCGTTTGTGAACGTGGCGATATTTTTAATTGAATGCCGAAAAAGGCGTTGAGAGGAATATCAGACAAAAGGACTGTTCTGAGGTGTAGATCTCTTAGGGAGCATCATCTGTTGGAAAAGAGGTCAACTTTTGAGCTTTGCTGGACTGTTGCACTACGAACTTTAAAGTCAGGGTCGGCTTTGCTTGTGTAACATGGGGCAAATCATTCGTGCGCACGAAAAAGTCAGAATTTGACCCCAGGTCTTAAGGCCTGTAGTAAATAAAGGAATTGTTGGGGCTACCTAGACCTAGCTCATTAAATACTTCAGTTTGTGCGAGCTTTTATTATTGGGACGAATGGAAGGGGCTTCAAAATTTGAGTCCGAATCTGACAGGCGAAATTGAAAAGCTTTTCCAATAGAGTTACTTGGATGATTGTCCGACATTCGCGATAGGTGGCGCTGTTAAAAAAAAGAGACATTAAGAAGTCAATTGTGTGTTTTCGGGTGGTCTAACCTCTGTAAGACTGAATTTTCATTTGCTTATTATATGACTTCTCCCATCCAACGTCTTCAGTCCATTGAAAGGAGTTATTTTAAAAGGAAGCTATTTTGTTATTATTACGATCAATCGATTTCGGAGGCCATTTTTAGTTGCAAGTAGTCTTTCTGTATCAGAACTTCACACCAAAATCCATACCATGGTCGAACCCACTTTTTGGGTAAATGGCCCCTTCCTAGGCAAGAGCCGAGCGCTCTTTTGAAACATCGATTGAAGTGGGGTTTTCAGGGTGGGAGTAGCCATAGCGCATGTACATTTGCAAAGGGCGCCTGTCGCGCGTTTAATAATACTCGGAGGTTTATATGAAATCCTTGGGGCTATTTATCTGATATATAAAAGTCCTTTTCCCAGGAGCTTAGTAGGTACGCACACTCCGTGTCACTTGATTAGGAACAGGCAGTTTTTTGTTTTAATTTTACAATATTTTTCTAGCCCTTCGCTAATCTGGGAAAAACCAAGTGCACAAGGAATAGAGGATACATTATTGTTTATATTGTAAAAATCGAACTTTTTCGACGCTTTTCTTGAAAAAGGTCATAAAATTTACCTGTTTTTTTGTCTCACTTCATCACTTGATTACGAACAGTAGCTAAATCTACCTATTACCATGTCTTAAATCAAAAAAAAAAGGATAGTATGGGAGCTCAGTTCAAGAAATAACTTCATACAATCCACAACTATGGGTATAGGAATGGGATTGACCAAGGAGGAAATGGGCCAAATTCGAGCTCGCCGGGAACAAGGAAAATCCATCCGTTTCATAACCACCAAGATTGAAAGAGGCACCACTGTAGTACACAGCTTTATTAATGACCCGAAGAAGTATGGAAAAAAATGCAATGGAAGAGTCAGCAAAGCAACAACATGTCAGGAAAGGCGGGCGATACTGAGAGCTGCTTCAAATTGAAGGCTTCAAGTCGTCTTTTCTGATGGAAAAAAACAAATAAATTTGAACGGACCTGATGGATACAGCTGTAGATTCTGTAAGGCGAAACGATCAAACGTTTTCGTGCGCACGAATGATTTGCCATATGTTACACAAGCAAATTTCGTCGTGCATACGAAAACGTTTGAACGTTTAGCCTTACAAAATGCCGACCCTGGATTCAGAACCAAAATATAAACCTACTACCATGGCCGCCATATTCACCCGATCTGAACATCATGGAAGACGTGTGGGGTTGGCTTGCAAGAAAAGTCTACGAAGGAGGAAGGCAGTATAATGAAAGGAAGTGATTATTGAAGCCATAAAATGAGCGTGGTCCAAAATTTCGCTTGATTATTTGACAGCACTCTATGAATCTCTGCACAGCAGCTTGAAGTGATTCAGGTCCGCTATATGTAAATATATTGATTTTTGATAAATAAGTTGGGGGTCAATTCTGAGGTCAGATTCTGTAAGGCAAAACGATCAAACGTTTTCGTGCGCATGAATGATTTGCCCTATGAAATACAATCAAATTTTGTCGTGCATACGAAAACGTTTTAACGTTTCGCCTTAAAGAATGCCGACCCTGGTTCTGTGAAAGAGTGAATCGAATAAATCGTTTTCACATTCGCTCTCACACATTGATTTAATTTTTTCGATTCACTCGGTACTAAAAAGCGATTCTCGCTCAATAAGTGTGTTGTAGGCAGGTTGCCATCCTGACCGGATTCCGGTCATATCTGACCGAAATCTCTTCACTCTGGCCGGAGAAAATTTTGAAATCCGGTCTAACCGATTTTTGACCGAAACGAAAAAATTCTTTAACCGGAAAAACCTTTTTTGACCACAAAAATAATTTTGTTCAAAGGATAAATTTCTATAATTTGAATGATACCTGGCCACAGTGATGCCATCTAAGGCTTTTTCATGCCTTTTAGTCATTATTTCAATAGCTAAGGCTTTAAGGCTTGTTTTTTTCCAAAAAGGCATCTTTTTTTTATTTTAAATATTTAAAAATTTTTTTTTTTTTGATTCAACATACTGACTTCTTATTTTTTACCCGACTGGACACAGGGAGGGTTATGTGTTTCGCGCGTATCCTATGTACGTTCCTACGGGACGGCCTGTAGCCTAAACTGCTTGACCGATTTTGAAAAGTGAGGTATCATAATATTCGTATTCTTCCCCGGAGTGAAGAAAGATAAAAATACAAATTGTTAATTTAAAAAAAAACAAAAAAACCCGACTGACTGTAAAAAAAAAATAATTAAAAATATATGAACAAGACGTATTTAAGTACCTATAACTACCTATTTGGCAGTCGGAGGGTACTCAATACTCATCAATACATATATTTGTTAGACTATGCAGGTATATAGTCTCCGATTGTCAATTAGCTAGTTAAAGGTACTTAAATGCGTCTGGTTCATATATTTTGAATTCTTTTTTTTACAGTCAGTCGGGTTTTTTGGTTTTTTTAATTAACTTTTTTTTTCAATGTATGATTTCAATGACCAAGACTATCTGCTGGACTAAAACTATGCTTGTTTTGTTCAACACTTTGTACCTACCTATTAAGAATTTCTTCTGTGATTCATAATTTTCGTTTTTTTTTTCGGAAATAAAAATTGTCTTTGTTTATATTTTCATATATTTTTTCTCAAGTAAGGCATTTTTCCGTCCAAATTGGTTGGCAACGCTGCCTGACCATACTTAACGAACACACTCACAATTTCATACAGAAACCAATTTATTGTGAATAGTTCTAGAATACAGCAGCTCCTCGCGGCACTCTCATTTGAATGCTCCCACCAAATTTGACTGGGTTTGTGCTTTCAAACAAGACTGAAGTGAAGACGATTTAGAATATTTTGCAATTTCGGTATTGGTTTTACCAAATTCAAACGCCGAAGTAGAGCGGAAAGTTTTTTTTTTCTGCAAAACGTTTCGATGCAAAGATTTTCAATGATTTGTTTTTTACTTTTGTTTTATTTGATTTGAGATTAGTTTAGTTTAGAAAAGTAATAATATAACATAATTTTTGTTTCATATTTTTAGTTAAAATATATATTACTAAATTCCATTTTTGACCGGACTTCGGGTCACAAATTCTAATTTTATCTTTTGACCGGATTTTCTGACCGAATTGGACCGGATTCAATTTTTTTAGTGGCAACACTGATTGTGTAGGATATTAGGTTCTCAATTTTCAAACTCTCACTAAAAACATTCACTTGCAAATGAGAACGTGAAAGAATATTATTCATATGAAAATGTTTGAGGTTTGGTTTCACATTTTCGTAGAACAAGAATTGACCCCCTGCTTGAAGTGATTCAGGTACGCTATATGTAAATATATTGATTGTTGACAAATAAGTCTAATTTCCTGATTACACTCAGAGACCTGGGGGTCAATTTTGGTTGCATGCAAAAGTAAAATAAAAATGTTTTCACCCTTTCACCGAAAATGTGAAACCAAACTTAAAAAATTTTCATTTTTTTTTTTCACGTCCTCAATTTTAAGTGAATCTTTTTAGTGAAAGATTTGAAATTGAGAACCTGATGTCAAAATAGTGTGCGATATTTTCACTTATTGAACGAGAATCGCTTTTTAGTACTGAGTGAATCGAAAAAATTAAAGCAACGTGTGAGAGCGAACGTGAAAACGATTTATGCGATTCACTCTTTCACAGAACCAAAATTGACACCCTGGAAATTTGTGAATTGATGAAGACAGTCTTCAAATAAAATATGGGGCTAACGTCTAAAAAGCCCTAATGACTACGACAGTTGATTAAATTGCCCATCAAGGAGCATCCACCATTTTAACTGGGCTCTGCTTCCTTGCATAATGCTCTGGTGTCAGGAAGTAAGGGGTTAAGTCAAACAATTTTTTTTTCTCTTTCGTTTGGTCCTATCGGCATAAGTCTAGCGTAACATCTTCCTATATTGAAATTATTTTTAAGTTATTATTAAGTTTTTAAAATTGTTTGGTATTAAGGGTGTAAGTGGACTTAAGTTCTTTGTATTTATACCATTTATTTATACCTAAAGGTTTAAGTCACCTTATGCCTTTAAAATGACCGCATATAAAAATTGAATAAGATACCTAATACCTTACTTTATTATTTTTTTTAACTTTAAATTTAACTAAAGCCCTTAGGAAAAACTTAATTTTAACAGGTAACAAAGAGACAATTGGCTCTAAGGAGATAAATCATCGGAAAATCTGGTAAGCACTTATTTGTTGGTCAACAGCCTATAATCTTATTACGGACGAGGGTTTTGATGATTGTTTTGCATCATTCATTTTTCGCAAATAGAATATCTGGATTTACAAAAAAAAATTCAATCTTCAATCTCAGTTTGCGTAAAACTACTATTTCTGACTTAACCCCTTTCTGTCTGGAACGAGAGTGGTGCCCCATTAAAAAAACTCGAAGGAGTTTACTCCGTACAAGTAGCTACTTCTTCCGCATCCATATTTGTACACTCGCCCAATTTTTTGTTTACAAATAATTCCAATTATTCCGAAGAACTGCTGGGCTTGTTTTTTTTGTCTATTTGCTTTTTTAATTCACAATCAAGTTTTGATTGCTGTAACCACTTGAATGTTTGAACTCACAACTCATTACATTATCCGGCTGTGTGTACTTCAGATATGCTCTTTATCTAAAGTGAGTCTCGGCATATCGCTGCGAAAACTAAAAACACACACAGATCCGGTTCCTTCACTGACGAAGGCATATCCTGATTCCTGAAAAGCCGATTATACAATGGATCATGCATGAGTACCATCAATATTTCAATACCTACGTTCGATACACAAAATACTTTCGTCTGATGCTATATGGGATACTTGAAAGTTGCATTTGCCTTACCCAATTTATCTTTCGTCTGGGATTTATTTGGAAGAAATGAGACTGTGGTACTTTCCTCATTTCGTAAGCCGTGTGTATACATTGTACAAATGCAGGAGCCAGGAGGAGGAATTTGCCAAATCCCGGGGAGATGCAGGAGGTGAAACTTGTGAAAGACCTAGGCATAGATACGGATACGGATACCTTTAGGTAGGTATATCTGGTGTTCATTGGATGTGACGTATGTGTGCGCCTAAAAGTTTTTTCTTTCATTTACTCGTATCTCACGGATACCCTGGCTGAATAATAATGATCATCATCATTGTCATCATCACCCGTCGCAGTCGTTGACAACAACGACGACAACGACGACGATGACTGTACGGTAAAGTGGGGGAGAGTGTGGCCGTGTCTTCTGCATGCTAATGTCTTATCCAAATCCGACACATGCAGTTGTTGGTCCGTCGTCGGTCTTTTTTTCTCATTTTGCGTGGACACCGTCATCCGTTTTGTAGGTTCTCTTTCTCAGTGTTATATGACAGCTATACGCTTTTCTATGACAGGCAAGAAAAATAAAAAAAAAAATAAAATGAAAATCGAAACATCATCGGGAGTGGGGACATTTTAATTATCAGACGCACGATGATGATGAAGTAATTTCAATTGTCAGACTTCCAAATTTAGTCTCCGCGACGAAACATGAGATAAAAAGTTTTTTTTCATAAGAAAAAAAAATACTCGAAGTCAGGAGAAGTATTTGCAGTAATTAGATGCGAAATTGAAATTGTTTGGCTCTTCATATATTTTCTCAGTTTTTTTTTTAAACTGTCAAACTTGGGTATAGGCAAGCGTCAAAAGGTATCGCGACAAATTACAAATTCCAATGAACTCCGGCTCAGAATGTTAATTATACGAATAGAGAAGGAGAATGAGTTGCTGAATCGGCATCGGCAGCCGGCGTGCAATAAAATTAGTAAAACATGAATTTAGGTTTTCGTGCGAGGTCTGTATGAAGTTTGCTTGAGGCTGACGGTGGTGGTAGGTGACTGTAATAGTAAGTTGACGGATGAATATCTGCGTTCAAAGTGTCGATATCAAACTTTTATGAGCAAATGGTTTGGTTAGAGGTATGTGGTATGTGGGTACTGCAAAACCAAATAGAAAGTTACTTGGTTATCTGAAAATAATTTCGCAAAATGTCACTTTCAAAATTTAGATATTATAAATGGAAAATCAAAAGAGTTGCAAAGTTGATGAGCCTCTTGTTTTTTTCTAATTTATTCTTCAAAGCGCTTTTCCTTTTTTTAACCGCAATAGTTCAGTGTGAACCACGGTTTTAACTAATGGGCTTTCTTCGTCAATTTCGCACTCCAAGTTGGTTGAGGTCTTTTCTCTACCTTAGGTGAAGTCTTCCCATCAACAAGGTGGCGCAAAAGTAATCCTCCTATCAGAAAATGCTATAAATTTTGCGATTGGCCCCTAATGTCAGTTCTGTTTTGACATTTGTGTAGTAAACACATGCGAAATACACGTTAATAAACAATGTTACGCTACACTGCTCCAGAACGCGGAATATTGGTGACTGTTTATTTAGGCAATAATCGGTCGGTGACTTTGGCACAACGTGAATTTCGTCGCAGATTTCCTAGCCGTCCAACGCCTACTGGTGAAACACTGCGACGTTTAGCTTTTGGGGCACTGAAAATCCACGTGTAACCCACGAAGAGCCATTACACCCGCTCAAAGTCACTGTGTGGTGTGCTGTTTTCGCTGGAGGAGTCATCGGAACTTTTTTCCTTCGAAGACGTCGCGGGCCAAACGGTTACTGTGAATGGTGAGCGCTACAGAGCAATGATCAACGAGTTCTTTCTGCCGCAACTTGATGAATTGGGATTGGAAAACATGTGGCTCCAACAGGACGGTGCAACGGCACATACTGCACGTGCCACAACCGATATGCTGAAGGATGCATTTCCCGGGCGCCTAATCTCCCGTTTTGGCGATTTGCACTGGCCAGCAAGATCGTCTGATTTGACCGCTCCAGACTTCTTTTTGTGGGGCTTTTTGAAGTCGCGGGTTTATGTCAATAAGCCTCAGACTCTTGCAGCTCTTAAAGACAATATCCGTCAAGAATGTGAGGACCTATCGCCGGAAGTTTTGGCCAAAGTGATGGAAAATGCCATAAAAAGGGCTCAAATGACAATCAACTGTGGCGGCGGCCATTTACATGACATCATATTCTCGACTTGATGTAAACAAAATTAAAAGACCAAATAAAAATAATCCACAAGAAGAATCAAAGTTTTTCATTTTTTTTTTAAATTACAGCCAAAAAACATCGGAAGGTTATTTTTGCGCCACCTTGTATTTTTGTGAGTAGGGGCTGGAGATGTACTACATCCGCTCTTAGTGTCCTCGTCATTCAACACGCTTATTGTTTAGTTTTTTTTAGCTGAGTCGATGCCGATGTATAATCCCAATTGTTCGTCTTTGAATCGTCCCCCCTAAAACACTTAAAATCAGTAAAAAACCGAAAATTTTACGAAGAATTTCTTTCAGAAAAAGGCCGAGGGCATATATTTACAATTGATTTTGAAAGATTGTCTAGCAGCAACCTCTTTATCTACATTTTAATATCAGAACTCAAAAGCAGAAGCTAAGATCGTTCAAAAATACCACATCAATTTTTCAAAGTTGCACACCCTTTTTTGGGACATAAATATTTAAAGGAAAGCTCAGATTTGACATAGGATAGACTTCCCTAGCGAAGAAGTTTACAAAAAATGCTTGAACCTATACCAAGTAATGATGGGAATATCTAAGGATTTTGTGATCAACTTCTCTGGAAGTACAAAAATGGTTTCGACACCTAAGCCAAAAATATAAAGATGCCTTTCAAAAATCGTGTTCCGAACCTTAACTCGCCTGTTGTCGCTTACCGTCAACAGCGACAGCGGACTTTTTACAGATTTTCAAAGATGAAAGGTAATTTTAATCAATTCGAAGTATAAAACTCAATCATCTTTATAAGGGCTGCCTGCCAACATAATTCCAGATCATGTGCGAGAAGACTTCTTAGGACAAGTTTATAAGATATCCTATGTCCCATCAAAGACACTTTCTGACTGACATAGCAAGCCTAGGGTATCGACTTTTTTGTGGTAAATAGGCTTATTCCACATTAAAAGCAACTTAGGCCATCCGGCTAATTTTGGTGGGGATGCCCAAACAAGAAATAGGTCTCTATATAGCTTTACACGCTTCGGAAGACCGCTTTAAAATTGATGAATAGGTAGTTGTTGTTGAGTTGCTTAAAAGATCGTCACAGTGTTCAAATCAAGTCACCATAGTGGAACTTCTTCTCCTTAGACGACATTGAGAAGACTTATCAAATTATTGACAATATCTGTGGGTTCACAGATTGTGGTGGACAAAATCTTTTATTAAATGTTTATAAGACTTGTGCAATTTTTAGGCGAGACCTCTACTGCATTAAAGATCTTTTTCCTTTAGTCGTGGGCAATCGAAACTAACATTCCAGTCGATCGGGCATACATTAAACGAACCATATTAGTAGTTTTCAAGTTTCCAATCCATCCCAATCAGCTTTGAAAAGGTCTCTTGCCTGTCCGCTCAGCTGCTGGGTCTCCAACTCTTTCGTTTTTTTCTAAGCTTAGTTCTGATAAGGATGCTGGAAGCAGTAATTATTACAATTGGCTTGATTGATCTTTGGTTCGGTCTTTGTAGCCCTTCAAGTTCAACCCATAGAGATAACAAGTTACAAACAAAATAATCACTCATCCATATTTATTCCTTTCTTTGGACTTTTTAGTTTTGTAGGCAATATCATTATAGTCTTGAAATATTTTAGTACCGAACTTAGTCAAAAAAAGATGCGAAATTGCAGGAACCGTAATAGCGGTTACAGCTCTTTAACGATGCAATGTTGATAAGACTGTCCCATAGAGCTTCAAAGTCTGAACTAATAAGCTTTTAAGAGCATTTTCTGGGGTTTATAGCCCTGCAAGTCTACATAAAGTCTACAAATTCAGTCCACAAATGATTTCAAATGCTGTTTCCGCGAATTTTCAAAAGCTTTATACTCCTTTCGAGCATACCGGAGCTAATAGTGTCCAACTCCCTCCAAAGTCTGAACTAATAAGCTCTTAAGAACATTTTCAGGGGTTTATAGCCCTGAAAGTCTATATACAGTCTACAAGCTCAGTCCATAAATAATTTCAAATGCTGTTTCTGCGAGTTTTCAAAAGCTTTATACTCCTTTCATGCATACCGGAGCTTATAGCGTCCAACTACCTTCAAAGTCTGAACTAATAAGCTTTGAAGAACATTTTCAGGGGCTTATAGCCCTGCAAGTCTATATACAGTCTACAAATTCAGTCAATAAATAATTTCAAATGCTGTGTCTGTGAATTTTCAAAAGCTTCATACGTTATAAACGTCTAACAAACTTCAAGGTCTCAACTGATAAGCTTATAAGAATATCCTCAGTGGTTATTTGCCCTGCAAGTCTACAGTCTACAAAGTTATAAAGTCCATTAAGAGTTTCTGAGGCTGTTTCTGCGAATTTCCTAAGCCTTTATAGCCTTTCGGTCATACCGAAGCTTATAGGTCATAACGTTGGCTTTTTATCGTTGGTCTACACCAGTTTGGACCAGGTTGAAACTTGGATTCTTTTTCTCATGTGGTTTTTATTTAGCTTTCCGTTGAGCTTCATAATTAAATTTTGTAGGTCGCTTGAAGCTGTTTGCCCCGCTCATTGATTCGAAGATATAATCAGTGATGAGAGTCATTCACCAAAACCCGAATTTCGGAAATATTTTTGATGTGCAAGTTCATATGGCTCTTTTGGCAGTACATAATACCGAACTAAGTACGACGAAACGACTGCATTGGACTTTAATTCCGGACGGAAAAACGACCGAGCGTTGGCTAATAATTTTGACGTGTGGTGACGGGTTAAATCGTAACTCCTTATAAGACTCCATGGACAGCAAACTGATGCGACATGTCGATCAGCAGTATAGCTCTTAAATCCGGCAAACCGAAAAAGCAACAGGAAAGGGAAGTAGGTAACAAGAAGGAGGTACAGGTTTAGTATAGGGGAACAAAATACTTAAAGCATTAAAAAATATTTCCAAAGCCAACATCTTTGCCCAAACGCACCGCAGCTTCTCAGGTATGTGGGCCAACTTCATAACTTAATTCTCAGCCCGTAGATTGTAGACAAATCGACTGGGTAATAATCACCTTTGAAGATTGAACATCCTTCCATGATTCAAAACCCAAGGAACGCTCCATTCACCATCCAGACCATGTGGTTCTGGTCATTCTCACTTCTTGCTTGCATTTTTTCATATCCGCACTCCCCATCGTTCGAAAGGTCAGCCCCGATGCTCCAATGACCCTACAAACTACCACCGTAACCGTACATGACGGTAACACACTATACTCCGTACATACCCAATGTACGAGTATACACCGTTGTCGCCGCCACCGCCGGCTCATGTTCATTATACTCCATAAAGATTCAATTGTAGTCTCGCACAACCCAACTATGGTATGTACTGTAACTGTAACTGGACCATATGCGAATGATTCATGCACAAGGAAAATAATATCGCAGCAGAGCAAACTCGAGTCGGGACAGAACAAAAAAAAAAAACATGTTTAATTCATAAATCGTTGTCCGAGGGAGGGTACGCGCATACATAAAAAAAAATCGTGAAAAAAATCTCGCAAAAAGAGAAGAGGAGTACAAAACGCACTACCCCTTGGTGTAGTCAAGTACAGCGTGGGTTGGGTATGCGCCTGTTCGCACATTTTTCCATTTCTCTATATGTGGCTGGAAATGTGTGCCAAGCCAATATGCCCTCGGGGAAAACGGCGCGGCAGCGGATGCCAAAAGGCGAATAGCAAATGATGGCGGATGGCGGATGGCGCATCATCCGCCATCCGCTACTGCTGTCGTCGTCGCACCGCGCAGCCCCAGCCACTGCGGAAGCTCCGATAATCGACATAATTCCATCTGTGGTCTAGTACACGCAAAAATGTGCCTGAGTTCCCATCAAGCCCCCGGCAGAGGAATGTATTGCATTGGCAGGCACGCGAACCATTTGCATATCTCCAGTCTCAGAGAGACCTTATACATCCATCTGGTATAGGTACGACTATTCTAATGAAGCATAGACCTGTTGTCGCATTCGTACAGATGCTGTCATTGTGATTATTTCCCCCGAAAGTTGAGCATTTGAACTTATTATTTCTAAAACCGAAATGCCTATTGTATCTGCTATTCCTTTCGGATCAACATAGGTCAGTCACACATCGCCACATCTGGCTTTCAAGGGCGGTTTAATAAACGAAGAACGAACAAGAGAAACGTCAGAAAAATAATAAAATATGAGCACATATAAAAATTTGGATCTAGTCTGTGTTCTGTGATGGTGGCATATGGAGCAACCGTCGACGACAACAAGTGATGTATACGTGTTCGTATGATGCGTTGATGACAATGATTCTGATCCGGATGACACAATCATTCAATAAGTGAATTAGCAGTGAAAGCTAAAAATGTAGTTCTTGCAGCTGTATGGGCTATATGTGGGACGACGCGGTGATCTTTTCTAATTTGAGCAGGCTATTCATCATTATGATGGCGGGGCGGGTGTAAGGGGACGCGATGATGAAATATGGTGTTGCGGTGGACGTTTTGTAGAATATATTTTATAGTCTACTGAGTAATAACTTTTTAGACTGTACGTAATATTTGTGGGCAATTTGTGTGAGTAATATTGCGGTTTACCAGGTTTTTGCACAGCTAACTATTGCAGGTGCATTTCTGGTGGATATGGTCGCCACGAGCACGATTAGCAGGCCGAACTAATCGATGATTGGAATGCGACAAGCTAGGTACTGAAGTAAACCCGACTTTGAAGTGTGTCAAATTCTCGCAGGGTGGGACCCAAAAAACAATAGCGACCAAAAAGAGCTTGTTCAGAAAATAAATTTACACACACAAGTGTATTGTTCAAAACCGACAAGTAGAAACTATACACAACATTCACTATAGTATTTTAAAGTATCAATTTTGCTGACAAATATGTTTTCCAAATTATTTCTTATTAGTTATATACTTCAAACTGAAAGGAAATAAAAATATACAGTCCCAAGAGCTGCGATTACGAGTTACGATTGACATTTGTCGATTTTAGACAAGATCAAACTTTTTTTGGCGGACCCAAAACAGAAAACAGCGGTTTGGATACTTTTATGTTTGAGAAGAAAAGAAAGAATTAAAATGATAGGTATAAAAATAATAATTTTAAGTTTTATAAAACATTTACAGCCGTTTTTATTAGATTCCCTAACGAAGCCTCTACGATGTTGTTTAGTTAAACATCGCGTAAAAATTTACGCAGCCTCTATGTGGCTTTGCTGAAATTGTTATTTATAAAAAAATGTCCACTGACTGTTTGCTACGCAAGGTTGGTGTCTAAATAAGTACGAAACTATTACAAAAAACTGAAATCTCTTACTTTTTCCCCGCGGAATGATATCAGCTGTTTCTGTGAAATATAACTGACATCTCTCTTGTGAGATTTATTTCCTCTGACAAGGTGATGAATTGAATATTAAATTAAGTCATACATATCAATGTCGTTAACAAATTTCACGAAGCTGAATGGCATTTTTAATTCAATTTTTAGTTTCTTTTTCAATTTTCAAGTCTACCCCGAAAAAAATGTAAACAAAATGACATTTCAAAAACTTAAAAAAAAAATGCAAGCTTTCCGCAACCTCTAAACGCATTGCGTTTAAAGTTACGCAGGCTTTACGCAAAGTGCTTTTTGTTTATAAATCACGTTTTTCCTGCGTAAGGACATTTTAGAGGGTGCGTAAAGATAAGCAGACTCTACGGTGAGTTTATAAATAAGGCTGTTATTGTACAAAAAAAAATACGGCTTAACTTTTTTAAGTGAGGAGTTTTTAATGTCCGACAACTGAATGCTGAGGTCTGGGGCCTGTAACAGAATGCGACAAGTAGTTGTAGGACAAGTGAATTTCGACAACTTGTCAAAGATTGTGTAACACAAAACGACAAGTCCGCGAGTACTCCGACAATTGTCTCGATGAAAGATGACAAGTGGGAAATTATATAATTTCCCTCTTTCTGTAACAGAACACGACAAGTATCAAGACACACTTGTCGATCTGTGGTTCAATGAGGACAAGTGATCTGAATATTGTCAAAAACTTACAAGTGCATTTTTAATGCAATACGTAAGCAGAAAACAAATAGTGAAATACAATAGTATATGGTTAAAAATGTACTTTTTTGGTTCCGACTTTCATAGTGCCAAAATACGTCCCTTACATACGTCCAATTCTTATTTTGCGCAACAACATTTATGCTTTTTGCCAGGCTGTCTATTTCCTTCCACTTTGTACATTTATTTTCTTTTGTTAGGATACCACTGAAAGCACCAAATAGGATATATTTTTCTTCTCTTATTTTTGTTAAAATAACACTATTTTTGTCTTCCGTGATTTTTGCCATCTTCACATATAAAACACTTTTCGAAGAATGCCGACAAGTCAATTGAATTCTTTTGACAAGTGCAGTGGTTTACGTTCTGTTACAGAATTAATTTGTACTTGTCGGACAAGCATAAGTGGACAAGTGAATTTAGACTTGTCGACTTGTCGCGTTGTGTTACAGGCCTCTGGAGCTGCGTCCAGTCTGTTGTTGTTTTTTGTGTATGTGCAGGATGTTACCAAATACAAATGGAAGGAGAACCATAAGAGCTCTTTCTGCGACTGCAGAACACCATTTGTTTATATATGGTTAGTATTTGAGAGCTCTTTAGGCCTTACCAATAAACATCTTTAGTCTCGACTCTAAATTTTAGTAGTTCACAGTGACCATATTTTCCATACAAATTTCACAATTGTGAGCTTCCGTAAATTTAAAGTCAAGACTAAAACTTGTTATCAGTGCGGCAGCTTATGTTTTAGTGTTTTTTTTTGCCTTTGCCCAAGTTTTTGCAGCTCATTCTGCAGAATTACTAGAAGAACCCATCGCCCGAAATTTGACCGCATTCTAGCGAAAAGTTTAAAATTTAGTTGGCAAAGACTCACAGTACACTTCCCGCAGCCAAATGTGGATCAAGTTGTCTTCCGAAATCAGAATGCCATTAAAAAGAGTTCTGTACTGATGAAGCAGTGGGAGGTGGTATACAGTGGGCTCGTTATATATTTATGTACGTTTGAGCATATTGTGCAGAGAGGATTCGGCTGAATAGGCAAAATCTGCGCAATTATTTCTGATAACCGTGGTTCGCAGGTATAAACTACATGTGAAGTGGTAGCACAAGCTGCAGCTGTCGTTTATCCTACGGTCCGGAGCATCTTTTAACCTAGGTACATTCGCCTTTTGTAGATCTGGCTCGTTTAGCCTCTTATTAGGTTGTTAAAGCTGACCTTTATTGCATTTTTAATATTTTTGAAATGAGTAGCCTCTTGGGTTTGCAGACTCGTTGCAATTTTTCCGTTAGAATGAAAGCTGCTTCATTTTATGTCTCGCAAGTTCGTTTGCTCTACAATGCCTTTGGATGGCGCAGTGACTGGGAACCCTGTAAAATAATGTCTGTTCCGTTGATTTAGAGCTGTAATCCAAGCCTATACTTGTAGAAGACGGACAGACATAGTCATTTCCGGAAAAGACTCCTGCGCCGACTTATTCGGTGCTTTCGAACCATCCCAGGAGATTGATTCTGTCGTGTTGGATATTATCTAATCTATATTAATCGTATCGGTTCCGGTCCGCAAATTTGTTTTTAAGGAACATAGACGATGTCGAGGGGCAGAAGACTAAGAATGGTTTATAAACCGAATAAGCCCACGATACACTGTCCAGCCAAGAGTGTTTTTCCTTAGACCTAAGATTCTGAGCGGGACCGGATTTTCTGTCTATTTATGACAACCGTGGTGTGTAGACAAAGGTTTATATTGTGCTGAGAGCCTTATTTCTTGCTGACTTCCCTTTGCATGGGTATAAAGCCTCTGCCTCGAGGGTCTCATTTGTCTACTTTCGTACCTCCAAAGATCTGCTTTTTGAAGTTTATGCGAGACAAAAATGACTTGTTTGCAATTCTATGGGTAATAATATATAAAAAATAATGTAGGACCTAATTTTCAAAAGTTTAAACAACATTTTAAACACCGAATGCAAAAAAAAAACAATAAATGTACATAGAAAAAAGGGGGCTCTGCGCCATTGTGAATAAGATCCACTTCAATCGATAGCTACTACAGTGTGCTAAGCCCGCAAACGGTGGCGCTACAGCTGCCTTTGTCCGCACTGCTTATACCTAGACCATAATCGGGCTTAAAGTTTCGAACCATTCAACACCGGGTAAAATTATAAACGGACTTGTTTTTAATTATTTATTACGAATGTAACCTTGGCGCAATGGGTCTGTGTTTAGTGTCATGAGCTAGGTGCCTACTGTGCGAGGGCTTCCAGTTTCTATTCATTAAAAAAGCACTAAATACTACTTTTTACCTTGGCATCAAATTATTCGCCTATCCATTCGTCCCTAAATCAAAAACCTTTCACAAAAAACGAATGTTTGTGCGGACCTAGGCCTAGAATACCAACACGTACCTGTTGCGTCGCATTATTAATATTTACTCACTTATTTCGCCTTGGTCCTTAACACCCTATGCACCCTATAAGTGCAATTTGTACTTTTTCATTTGGGTCAACCGATTTCTTGCTAAGAGCGACAAGTAGGTACGAACAGGTAAATACTCATTCATAGATACGTTACTTATACGCTACCCTATTCCAAATTGAATTGATTAGGCATGTAAAACGCACAAGGTCCTTGAACTTTCAAATAATAAACAATAAACGTGATTAAAAGCCAAGAATATACCTGTTTAAGCAGGTGAGTATATCCACACCTTTCCTAAGCCCATAACTGATTTAAAAAATTTCCAGTTTGAGTCCCTCCATCTCCACCATTGCCACTTCAATTTTTTTATTATTTTGATCGCCTCGTCTCATTCTTTTGTTGACTATTTCCATTCTCATTATGCAAATTAACATGTCGTGATAAAACGTTTAAAGCATTTCAAATCAAAAAGACCAACTGCGAACGAGCCTCGAAAGTACCCACGCAGAAATGCTTCTCGAAAACGTTGTAAACCAGTTTAACTTGGCTTTCAGAAAAGATGCACGACGACGTGCCAACTTACATGTTGTTTGGAGTCAGAGTAGTATAGACACATTTTATAAATTCACCACCTCCATTAGATCGTATTTGTATCTGCACCATTTCCCCAGCTGTGGTTCTTACGATACAAATCAACACAATAAAAATAACCGACAAAACCGAACAACAATCCAGCCATTTCCAATTCCAGTCTGCACAGGTGGACCGTTTCGAAATGAAACAAAACAAATGGCTACGTCACACAAGACACAACAACAGAAACCGGCAAACAATACAGTTCGTTGCTTCCCCCCATGTCCCAGTCACAGATGCCTGGCTCGCTCGCTCTACACACGCAACCACTCAATGAAGCTGCGAACGATTTCCTACGATATTCCAAATATCGTAAAATTCTACTCAACCAACCAGTGTGAGTGAGCAGACCAAGCCGCTTCCAACAGCCAGTCCTCACTCCCTCGCGCCAACGTTCACTTTTATGCGCACACAACGGGAACGAGAAACACAGTGAGAGTGGAATCGTTCGTCACAGCGCGTAGCGTATACAAACCTAAACGATGCCGTCTGTACGAAGTGTTACCGTATCTCGCCGATTAGTCTTGTTTATGCCGGTTGCCATGCAACATAATCGTCTGCGTTCTGTGTGTGAATCTAAATGTCATCTAACTGCATCTACTGCTGCAATAAAAGTCCATCTGCAAGATATTTCTCTAGCTACGGTCGATAATTGATGCCTAGGTGTACGATTCGCATTCAAGTGGATTTCCAATTCAGTAAAACTCAGATTCGCGGTCAAAAAAAAGAAGAGTATCTCCAAGCGGAATTTCGGTTCGGT
This sequence comes from Cheilosia variabilis, assembly GCA_951230905.1. Lineage (NCBI taxonomy): Eukaryota > Metazoa > Arthropoda > Insecta > Diptera > Syrphidae > Cheilosia > Cheilosia variabilis. The sequence goes on along the minus strand of OX579679.1, from coordinate 19,375,272 downwards.
ATCTAATTGGAATACACAACACAAAAGTAAACAAGTGAACTTAAAGCTACGCAGATACTGTAATATCCAAGTCGAGTACCTCTGTGAGTGTGCAATCCATACAAAAAAAATTTTAAATTGTTTGGTCGGTGTATTTTTTTTTACCTTGTGGGTTGTGCTTTGTTTTGGTATCGAGTTTTGTTTTTGATTCCCCTTTCTACTGGTCCTTCGCTTCAGTAACTGGACAGTACCTTGATACGTGTGTTTTTTGTGTTTGTAACAGTTGAGTGCCCTTTTCGAATTCAAACAAACTCTCGTAGGTGTGTGTCGATGAAACCTGTCCACCGATAGAAAGAGCATCCAACGCGAGGCAAGGGGGAGACCATAAATTTGTTTGGCATCACCATCAACTCCAAAATGAGCAACTAGACAAGAAGAGCTTCATAGAAAATAAACAAACCAACACCGAGTCAATCAAAACAGGCGACCACCAATACCCGGTTGTATCTACGATGGTTTTGTTGTGTATCTATCGAGTGCAGTAATAAAACACTGAATTTTCCCTCCACAATTTATTGCTATTACATTCCGCTTTTATAGTATGTTTTTTTTTTTTTCTAATTATTTTTTATGAACAAGTGAATGTGAAAATTGCATGAATAGGTGCACCTTACCCTTCCAACCATTGTGTATGTTTTTTTGTGCTGTGTGCGCTAGACCCTAACAAAATTCAGTTATCCCCCCAAAAGTGGAATGCCCTAAAATAAAAATAAAACACAAATTTACACTAAAGCCACAGACAAGTTGCTTTCCGGTACCATCCGTACGAACGTGTTATAACAGCTAACAACAAAATAAAAGGGGAAAAACATGAAGAAGTATCTCATGGATATTTGGGAAGACGTGCGCGTGGTATTTTTTTTAACTCTTTAAACCAAACAACAACACAAGAACACAGAATGCATTTTTCCCTTCTTTTCTTCGGCTGCGTTTAACCGGACTTCTATACCAAAAATTTCTTGCGGCATGGAATAGCAAGAAATTGTATCTTCTAAAAGAATTATATTTTTTTATATGTGTTTCCTCTCCAATTTTTCGTGTGCACACCACTACCTGCCACTTGAGAAGGGAAAAGTTTGTGCGTTATTTTGTTTTCCAAGTTTTCTCCTTTCCAACTGAATGAAGGAAATTAAATTTTGTTTACACTTTCATTGCAGTGGGCTACCTACCTATTTAAACAACATACAAAAATAAAGAAATCAAATTAAATTAAAAAAAAAAATATATTCAAATAAAAGTTTGCATGGTAAAAAAAGTGATAACTAAAAATAAATAAAACTGTGCACAAAATATGTTTGAAAAAATAAAATAAATCGTGTGTGAGTCAAGTGAATATAGTGAGTAAAAATTTAGCAAGAGCTAAAGTAAGAAAAAAAAAATAGAAAATAGTTTCAAGTGTAAAATAAATATAAAATATTTAAGCATCTCTTAAACCTTCTTTGATAAACCCCCCTACGACAACAACAACAACATTTATCATTCAATATGGATATACTACCGAGCGGGAATATCTTCAGTGAATTGCAGGATATTTGCGATACCGGATACTTTTCATCACAACCATCGATCGAGGATCAATGGCAACAGGTGAGTCTTGATAATGATTACCACCAACAAATTTGTGAGCATTTGAGTAGGGTATGAATAATTGGGAGAACACTTGAAACCATGAATAAGTTGGTAACAAATAAATTTCGTAAAAATGGCAGTCGGTTTTTGGGCCTTAAAATATTAATTTTTAGTCCCATCTTAAATATTTCGTGGGGGTCACGATTTTATTTGAAAAATTTCGCCATTTGTAAGTCAATGGGAGGACACTTGAAACTATGAATAAGTTGGTAACAAATAAATTTTGTAAAAATGGCAGTCGGTTTTTGGGCCTTAAAATATTAATTTTTAGTTCCATCTTAAATATTTCGCGTGGGCTCACGATTTAATTTGAAAAATTTCGCCATTTGTAAGTCAAATTTAATCTACAGTCTAATTTTGGTTGGTATGTTTTTATTAATAAAATAAATATACCTGAGATTTCGTTTCTGCATAGAAAGGCTGTTTGTAGTTCCTGGGTGTTTTTATTTGGTGTACCGATCTTATTTATCTATGTCGATAAACCTTAACCACAAAGGTTTTCATTTAAATTCATTCATAAGAAGTACCTAAATCTTGCTGGTATGAAGTCAGTTAAAAAGAGGCTATTCACTCGAGGTATAGCTTTCAGTGAATTTTAGATGTTAATTGTTATACTGGACGTCCACTGTAGTTCTATGCCATATGTTTAAAAGGGCTTATTATCAATGAAAATACAAATAGCTTATGAATTTACTCTTTTTGTAAACTATTTAAATAAATAAGTAAATAGGCCAGGCGATATGACTTAAAACTCTTAAATTTAAGAAAATACACTGGACCAACAAATTTAGAATGATAAATGAATGCCACCTTAATGAAACAAATAAATTAACGCCAGATATAAAGGAACTAAAATCGAGACTGCTTCAGAGAGCCTTAAAGTAAATATTCGGATATAATGAGAAATATATAAGTGAAAAAATCGCGGATGACTTTACCTAGCTCCAAAGAGTCATTGGTTAGTTTGGTTAGTAATAAAACATTTTTATTGAACCAAACCATGGACTTGGTTAATTCTAGTTATATAAGGATGTTAAAACCCAAATAGTAGGTAGAAATTCGTTCGTTTATTTAAAAAAAAAAGCAAACAACGTCTGAAGGATTTAACAAAATTACTTGAATTTCTGAAGAGCATCTCAAATAGATACTGGGATATTTCTCCATAAAATATGAAACTGCTAAAGTCATGTTTATCTTTGAAGACAGAAAAAAATGCTTCATTTCGTGCAGCTATCAATACCAAGCAGTCAATTCTGCGCCTTAAGTAAATGCTTTTAAAGCGTCATAGAAAATACCTAACTTTGTCCGCAACAGCTGAGAATGTATATCGTACGTCTGTAATCATAGTGAAATCACGTGTCTATTCTCATAGAGAAATTAAAATCTGTCTCTTACCACGCACTAGTTCAGTGGTTAGTGTTATAGACTATTTAGCGAGGGGCTTTGGTTTAATCTTCATGTTTTCACACGTGTCTGACAAACTTCCGGTAGTATGAATGTGAAGAGAAAACTGAATTCAGGAATAGGCATCACAATTGTAGGCACCTAGGACGACGGATAACTTTTTGCAACCGCAGTTGAAAGCATTACAGAAATTTAAATTTTTTTTAGGAACAATTATCTCCTTTTTATCCGAATGGGCCTAGAAGGAAGTCATGTTTTTAGAGACATGTCTCACCGAACTAACAATGTTTTTGGTACGCATTTTTAAACAAGCCATTGAACGGCACCTAGTTTCGAATTTGGTTACAAAATAATATACAAAACCATAAATAGAAAGATGTCAAAAGTGTTCGTATGTCCTTAAGTGATAGATATCATAAAACACGAAAGAAGTCACTTGTAAACAATTAGCTAGCTAGTTACGAGCACTGTTTGTAATTACTGACAGCAAATTATGAATTTTCATATTCGTTAAACCGCAATTTAATGGCTAAGCTAAAAGAAATTAATTTTTTAAACTGTTTGTTTATTAGTACAAAAGTCAAATAAAATTCCAACAAGGAGCATTACACTTTTTTTAGTAGATACTCTATTATTACTTAATTATCTTGAATATAAAATGGGAGTTAACTACACACGCAGTAACCTTGTACAAAAAAAAACAATATTTTTTTAAATATGTCTTTTTTGGGCTTTTTGGTCGATTCTTCTAAAAATGCGAATATTAAAAAACTATTCCATTATTTTCCACCCTACGTTTCGTTGGTGTTTTCCAACTTCTTCAGGAGCAACGTTCTTTATTGGAGTGTTTGTTTACAACCACATTTAAAATTGTACGGTTCAGAGTAGGCGAACAATGAACAAAAAAATAAATAAATAAATATCTAAACAATTGCATACACTATATACTAAACAGAACTCAAAACTTATAATACAGAAGATATCACAGATCAAGTTGGGTTGGAAAATACCAACGAAACGTAGGGTGGAAAATAATGGAATAGTTTTTTAATATTCGCATTTTTAGAAGAATCGACCAAAAAGCCCTAAAAAGACACACACAAAATTATACTTGGTCAACAAAATAATCCTATTAATATTTTTTTAAACTCATTGAATTATTTTTAAATTTTCAATAGAAAATTAAGGTTGCGATTGTAGCACTTAAGTTCCACGACCCAAATTTGTAGGCTCGAAAGTATTTTTGGTGGCAATTACTGCTCTATTTCTGTTTAGGAAGTGTCCTTACGGCTTGGGATGCACAAAACAGAAATACATATTTTGTTTTCAGTTCATTTTCTGGATTTTAACTCTAACTGCCAAAGGTTTCATAATTCTGACAGATTTTCTCCTCAATATTAATTTGTAGTGATTTAAATAACTTTTTAAGGCAGATTTTGGAATGAATCTTTCTTTCTTTAAAATTTAAATTCGAAAGAAATATTTCTAAAGAAGCATGTCAAAATATCAGCATCTACGTCAAGGTAATGACAGGGCAAACAGCTGGTTGCTCTCGGGAAAATTTTGTACGTCTTTGCAACCACGTGATGAAGTCTGTATAGGTTACATATTCATTTTTTGGTAATAAATTTAATGAAGTTGCAGGTAATAACTCTTGACAAACGACTTCGATAAAATGTGGATCGAATGAAATTGCAGCTGAACAAGCTTTTATAAAGCAAATTTACTTTCAAAACACTATTGGAAATGAAAAGAAGGCAGTTGAATGCTGATAGGTGTTGTAAACTTCTAATCAAACCTAAAGCATACTGTTCTTTTGTCAAAAGCCGTCTAAATCTGTGTTTACTTAGTTCCGATCAAACTGAGAAGTAGACGTACCAGCGTTGCCACTTTGGGACTATTTTTTCGCAGTTGATTCTCTAACAATATGCAGTAGGTTGAATTTTTTTGTAGGTTTATACAAATTTTGTTTACAAAACCGAGGTGATTTACAAAAAAAATGCATAACATAACAAATACAAAATTAATAATATCGAGAATTTAACCAAAACAGACAAATTCATTAATTCGTTAATTTTGTTGTTGTGTTTTCTGCTAAACGGGATACATTTTCGCAATCTAGATGTGCAAGTGTGCTACAAAAATGCAGTAGACTTCATTTCTTGGCAGTAGATTTATATTAAAAAAAAAATGCGGTACATCTAATGCAATTGCTGCAAAGTGGCAACGCTGGTGTATATACAGGTAGAATCTTCCTTCCGAATTCTGAGAGAGATTTAAAGTCGTTTTCAAATGGAATACTAAAAGTCTGGTACAACCAACTCGTACATAATTTTAATACGGTTCACATGCAAAAGGTATCATACCAAAAATACACAAAATCTCCCCGTAGCATCGTAGCTAACTTATAATTAAATAGAAACCCTCAATTAAAACTGCTTATCTGAGCATACAGCTGCCTTTACAAGCTAACAATTACTTCCATTTTCCATAAGGCTTTATCAAACAAATTCAAGCTTCGCATACATATTTTTGTTACCAACCTACTTTGCCTTCTCTTAGGCCACCCCTCGTGCAGGCATTTTTATCAATATTCAACATAGAAAAAAGAACAATTCTAGCACAAAAGATCAGGTAACAAATAACAACGCTTTTGCGTAGGCTTTTTCTCTCGCCTCCGGGCAAAATTGTTTACATTCGCATATTTGCACAAGGCCAAGGATCCTAGCAACAATTGGGTTCTCTCCCATGATTTGACTCATCTTTGCTGTCGGAGAAAAAAAATTTATCCCGAACCCTGAAATCTATTAGGTATAATTTCATCTCGTTTCACCTTTCGTCGGTCGAAACGAAGGTATAATGTAAACAAATTCGGTTCAATCAACGTTTATCTACGCCTGCCAATGTGTGCGTGTGCATCCAATTAGCAATGTATCAGCGGAACGCGCGCTGTGGCTGCGCACCTTTTCAACAAATGGCGTGCTAATTATCATCCAAACGGCCCAAAGTAGAAAAAACAATGCTCAACGCTGGCGGTATGGTCTTATTCATTACACTAACCGCACTCGTAGTACACTTACCCCACACAGTACTGTCTTCGAGGTACGAGTACGGCGATGTCGGATGTGCTTGCGTGTACGTAGCCAAGCGGGCTTTATGTCTAATTTTGTAGCTATGAATATCATGTACATCTACCCGAAGGAGGAAGAGATTTATCATCTTTAAAAAGGTAACTTAACGATGAAACAAAAAAAAACGTCTAAACGCTACCCATAAATGATTCATCACGCATCACAACTCTAGCCCTGCATTTAGCTGTGACCCCTAAAAGTGAAACTATTTTCGTTTATCACAGCCGTCATAATCACAATTCTCGAAGTCGTCGTTTTTTTGTTGTTTAAGTTATCGTTGTTTGTTTAAGGAATTTCGACATACAAACGATAAAAATTGTTTGAGCGAGTTTGAAAAAAAAAAAAAAAAAAAATAACTGCGATAAACATTGACGGCATTTATACACTCACCCCCTTGTGATTAATGTGCGAACTGGTGATAATATAAATTTTTGTTTTATTCGAATTTTATTACTTCACTAACTAGCTAGATGAATGTTTGCAACGGCCTTCGAATATCGTCATCTTTGTTTTTTTGCAGGCACTGATATGCACATTTATGTGAAGGCTTTAGGTTTAGCTGTGCTCGTGCTAAAAACGAAAAAAAAATGAAATATATTATCAAGCAAAAGTACGCCAATGCCTAAAGATAAAAAGAGTATTTCTGGGTTTAAATTGTTCAACGTTTGACGATAAAAAAAAAATGGCAAAATTGAAATTTTGCGCGAAAATTCGCCGCGCTCTTTGGGGAGATAAAGTATCGCACAAGACTGTGCTTTGTGCTCGGTTTATGTATACTAAATTCGTTTATGCTCGAGTGAAGGTCATGTATTGTTAATTATCGACAAAGTGTTTATTTTATCCAGTGTATAGTTGGAGGTGTACAGACACCTTAGTCAGGCAGTTGCTGTTGCACGGTTCTCTTCTGAGGTTTTACATCTGTTTGCGTTGCATTAAGGCGGTGTTTTTCATTCTTAAAAGCTTTCAAAACTTTTAATCGCCGCGTAGAAAAGAAAACTACATAAGTGAGCTTGTTGGGGAAGGTGACGCAATTGGTTAACTGCGCTGGCTGTCATAAGTATCCTACTCGATATAGAGTACAGTCTACAAATCCACAATCAATCATCTTGACTTAAGCGCGGATGAGAGTCGATTTCATAAGAAGTTGTTCTGTTCTCTTGTAGGTAGTGTTACGAAACCAAGGAAGACCTTACCCATAGTAAGTAAGTAGTCTATGTTTTTTTTTAAAAAAAGGGTGGGTGATAAGACTGCGCAAAAGATATTATGATTTTTGTTGAATGGATAGGTGGCGTGCAGTTTCAGGTTGTAGCCCGGTATCTAGGAAGTTGTGGTAAATGTCGAATAGCAAAATTAGTTTTATCAACTTTCATGACATCTTATAAGATGTAAGTTAAGCCACAGAATGTGCGGCAAGAAACTGGAAACGTTCCATACTTCTGTCTAATAGGTGCACTTGAATTTAGTCCATAAAGTTTCAAGACCTTTGACATCTGCAGGATCAAAAATCTTCAAAAAAATGGATATTAGACTTTCATTTTCATAGTTCTAATAGGCAAAATGAAACTTCCTTCCGCAAAAGTCCATAAAGAGACCTTAAACCTCCACTGGAAGCATTTTCCTTTCTACTCCGCTGTCCTTCCCTGTTCAAACTGAAGCTTATTCCAGTCAGACGCCATTCGATTTATACATAATGTCCTATAGCTTCGTTAAGCTCACTGATTTTAAAGCTCTCAACACAAACGGGGCTATGCAAGACACTTTAAAAATGGTTGCACTTAACTTCGACATCTGTAACTAACCGCAAATGTAACATTTATTTTTACATCCTCATAATCGTACAATAGGAAGCCAAACCATTAAAATGTCAATCTGTACGTATTACTCGTATAGCTCCTGGAATGGCTGACGTCAATCAGACAAATTCAATTCAAAAGGCTGTCAATCTTGTCTCTTCGCAAGAAGAAAAACCAAACAAAACCCATTTGCGTATACATGGTACACTTCAATACAAAGATCTATGTGACCTACAAATCTGTGTCTAGATACGTCTTCGATTAATTAGGGTTACACATGACAAGCCAAACGGACGAATGGCCGAACATGTAAAGGTAATTTGTCGACGAGAGATCTATCAAATTAAGCGTTCAGATAAAGGATGAAGCGGTAGCATCTCTCAATTAATGTCAGAGCAGGAGCCTTTTTTTTTCTCCACTAAACATTCAACCTACTATACATATATTGAGAGCACCAACATCCCATTTTCGTTCTCATCCTTCTGCCGCTGCCAAAATGTGTATTTCGCAATGTTTTGTGTTGCCAATCCCGACCACAAGTAAAACCATCTAACTTCGAAGTTAATGATTAATTGCGCATAGTAAGGATGATTAATGACGGAACAAGGATGTTGGTTAGATCTTTATGCGGGCATTGTCGTATAGTTGGCGTTGTTTTCTTCTACTCACTGCGCGATTGGATGAGGACAAAAAGACAGCAGAAAAAGTAATGAAAGCGACGTCGAGTAAAAAAGACTAGGTACAGCTACCCAAACCAAAGCAAAGCCAACGATGAACGAACATATAAATGACAAAAGAAGACGAAGGACCAACAAATCGTATCCATCATAGTTGCATGGTTTGGCAGGTTGATACTTTTCATATCATCTGCCTCCCGCCGCAAGCTATAGAAAAAAAAAATAAAGCCAAACCCAGGTGGCTTTTGTCTGACTTGTCATTATCATAGGGTAGGTGTGAACAATTAGACAGTGACAGGGCTTAGAAATAGAAATGCCGAATTGACTGAGAGGGATTATCTTTCGAAAGAGGCTCGGCTGTGTGGAAAGTTGTCATTTGACGGACAGACGGTAGGCAGTCTTTATACGCACTTATTGCTGCGCTAGTAGAGGGTGGATTGTCTTTTGTTGACTGATGAATTGGAGGGTCTTTTGATTTTAGAATCACCATCATTGGAGTGCTGTTTGATTGATCCACTCTCGAATTAATTTCGCCGCATATAGTTACACAAAATATGGGCAAAGCTACATGAGGGATGGAAAGATGGACAAAAGGTGCCTCTGCTTATAAAATTGGCCATCCTTCTTTTCCTTATATTTACTAGTTCTGTTCAAGACCTCAGATTTCAATTCCAATTCCAATTCAACGAACGTTCTCCTTTCTTATACGTCACAAGAGACATAGTCAAAAGAGAAAAAATATGCCTGGCGTTGCTTTGTGTGTAAGATTCCGCCACTAGTGAAACGTCACAATAAATGATTCAGTATATGTGTGATCCAATAAATTACGGTGTCAGTTTTTACCCAGGTGCCATGCTGATGTGTCTTCGACTCACGCCTTTCATTAATGTCAGAGGCAGCATGATATCATCTAACTACGATAACTGACTTAACTCTTTCATTTCGAAATGTGGTCAGAATGCACTTTTGCACGATAACATAATTGTTACTTGTCGGTACTTATATTAGGAGTTGAACTTACGTATTTAACTACGTCAATAGAATTCCAAGAACTGATAGCTTGAACGTTTAAATTTTACGGTATTTTCCCTTACTATCAGGGCAGGATGTCGTTGAAAAGTTTTATTTTATTCGTCATCTTGAACGAATAAACTGTAAGTAAAGTACATCTCTTTCATAATATCAATGTTAAAGGTTGAAAATCTCGCACGTCAAACATTCCTAAATAGTGGACAAAATGAGAGAATTAAGCCCTTAGCGGTACAAATTATGAGAGAGAAATTGTATAAAAATTGCGCAACTAAACCAATAAAATTTGATATGGCCAGCTGTCGAAATGAGGTTTCTTCATTGCTTTAGTTGAGGGGATTCGCAGGGAAGCTCTATGGAACATGAGGATGCGTGACGTCAAGCAGCTGTTTCCTCGCTTAACGCTTGCCCCGATTAAGATTTCAAGATTGGTATATGCCCTCTGTGCTAGGAGACAATTGGTTGATTCTAGTCCGACGTTGCTTCTCTACCTGATGAATGATGATTGCCCCTGATGATATGCAGATTCGGTGGTCGAAAATCGAGAGCTATATAGAGGATAGACTTGAGGATGTCTCAAAAAAAATAGTCAAGAGATTCTATGGTAGGGCCTAGGTTTGAAGAGCTGTGTGATGGAAAAGAACTCAGAGACCTCAGGGGTCCAGTAAAGGTGCCTAACTCTAGAAAAAAATAGCCTTCCCGATGCGAATATCAGTCTTTAACAAACTATCTGGGACACTGTTGAAAATCAGTAGGTTCGCTCTTAACGTGCGCATACCATCGATGAAATATTCAGCAGCTTCTTTTTCAAACGAATTCCACCCTGATGTCTGAATATTTCATAAAGAATCGTTGGTAAGAAGACTATAAGCGAGAGTATCGCACAGCTTCTGAAGAAAAAGCAGACCCGTCAAATATCGTCAAGAGAGTGTGTCAGTACTTTAGTTCAAAAGCGCAATTGACCTGGTGATCTTTCAATAGTGATTCATAAAATCCTACAGAACCTCATTTCGTGTTTACGTATATTCGCATCTGAAACGTTTCGTATTTTTTATGAGCTAATGCTTTTTTTATTTATGTTTTCGCTTATAAATAGTGTTCCACTAGTGTCCAAATGTCTATAAAATAAATTTTAATAAAAATACTCGTGTTTCCTTTTGCTTTTTCGATCGGTTATAAATAGCCGTGTACACTTAAGTCGCAGTTTTATATATCTATATATTGGTTTTAATATTCCATGAAGCGATAAGATGCGATGTCTTTTATTGTGGCTTTTTAAATATGTGACCATGAAAGATTTCATTATAAATATTTGTACTTGGTACTTTATATAATCTCGCCAACTGAGGAGCAGTTGAGTCACCATTATAAACGCAATCAAAGTACGATGTGGGAATTTAATAATAATAAACGTTTAGTATGAGTGGGTACATTTGTTCTCTTGAGATAGATGCTGGCAGATACAGGGGAAAAATTAAAAAAAATTTAAGGGAACATCTACGGTTTGGAAGGCTAAATTTATTATTTTTGCTTTCCGACCTGTGTCTAGATACGTCTTCGATTAATTAGGGTTACACATGACAAGCCTTTTGTATATTTATCAAGCTCAGCCGAAAGCCCCTGCAGCTAGTGGTGTACATTTTATTTGTATTAATATTGTAAACTAATTTTACTTATAAATAATAAAAATAATATATAAAGTTGAGTAGGTTATATATTGACAGATATCTGCTATATTAAAGAAGGTATAATGGTCTCCAACGCATAAGACGTAATCTAGTTGCCTGAACGATAAAATATCAGTACAGTGCTTAAGGTTAAGTAACACTTTTTTTGAAAAGTGTTACTTAACCTTATTATTTTGAATAAAAGAAAGTTATAGATGGTTCAACAATTTAAGTAAAACAAGCAAGAACTATTTGCCAGCATTATCCCTTGGCATCGCCCTTGAAACACCCTGCCTAAAAATTCACAAGTCCGAACGTTTTGAACTATTTATATAATAATATTTCACAAAAGCTGGTAAAGAGACAACTTAAACAATAAATGGTTCCATTTACAAAAATAAAACCACAGAAACAGAAGACAGAAAATGTTCGGAATGCGTTTGAAAAAGGGAAGTTTTTGTTCATGTAATGGGATTTTTCACATGCCTAGGCTGCGATCACTGTGGGACCAGTCAAACTGCTTCTAGCGCTTTTCACTTTCGGTGAATCTTAAGGCAGAGTATACCATAGTTGAAATTTAATGGAAAATAAGTTTTCTTCCGTGACAATCTATTACTTAATCAGCCTCATGAGATCACAGTTCACCGTCGCACATTGGGGCAAATACACCAAAAATTGCCGATAATTAAAAAAAAAAATTTTTTGCAGGAAAGCTTTATATACTACTTAGATAGAAAACTAACTAGGGCACAGTTAGTTTTAAAATATTCGCAACAAAACCGGTTCGTTACAACGGTAGATTATACTCACGTCTTGCAGCTCAAGGAATTCTTATAAGTGATTTTTTGTTGTTATTTAGGTATGGAACCTTCTTCTTCAGGTATAAATGATTTTTTTTCTTCATTACATAAATAGTTTTTTGTACATAAGACAAAATTTGATCTATAGTAATTTCTTAAGAAAATTAATTAACAATAGATATTTCAATTAGGTTTTAAGTAATATTAAGCAATGAAAATTACACGAAAATAAAAGTTATTGTTTAAGGTCTTAAAAACATTTTAAATTTCTTTTTGCTACTTCACGAAATAGATCAACTTTAAAGTACTTCGCGAAAAGAAAAAAAATTAAACTAAAGTCGTCATTGTTAATCAAAATTTATTGTTTTGTTTTAGGAATGTCTTCTAATAATTTATTTATTACAAGAAAAAGAACTCTTAAATATTTTGCATTGTTCTGGAGTGGATAACTTTTTTTTTAATAATACAATTTTTTTTGCCTAAATTTTGATTTTTTAAATAGAACATATACCAATAAAAACGATAGATCCACTTAACAAAATCTCACAGCTTTAGTTGATTTGATGGCAGTTTTAAGGCTATTCTGCTCCAGTGTGCGTCGGGTCGTTTTGTCGTTTTGACGTTTTGACTGTACCATTTTCTTACTAAACGTGTGGAACAACTCGCATCACTGAGATAGTGAGGATAGTGAGATGTGGTACCGAGATTCGGAAACTGACCCCCTTTACAAGGGGCACACCAAACACATATTCGATTGACAGCCACTCACTAATTGTTTAAATTTAGTTTCTGTGGTGCTTTTTAAATTCAAAGATGAGCGCAAAAATCTTAATTTGAATACGACTGGCTGTTAAAAAGATATACAGATTCTTCGGACTTTTGTCAGTGACTTTATTTCTGTTTCAATATGTTCACCGTCCGAAAAATTAAAGGAAATATTTTTGTTTACGAAAAAGAAAAAACACTGTCTATTATAGAGCAACTTCCTATCTCTGTAATTTAAAGACACCATTTTGGGGCTCCAGTTCCACATGTGTCGCCATAATCTGTTCCACATTGCTGGTGTCTCTCATCCAATCACAATTACCCATATGTGCACACATTTGCACAACCTAAACTGGGATTTTATCGATTTTTTGTCATCAAATATCTATCCACTTTGTGTCCTGATTTCTAAACAGTCTCCCCCAATGAATATGAAATCTGCCCCGAAAGTAAAGCGTAACACTTTTTTTCCGGACTGAAATTCGGCGCAGACTTAATTGCTTCTCTGTTGTCCCAGAATCATTAGGATAGGACTAACATCCACTCGCAGACAAAAAAAAAGGACCACAAGCGGAATAAAACCCAAAACAAATGTGCACAGATATGCTATTCAAAGTGGATTTTCATTCTCGAATCCGACAGCTTGTGCTTTGTGTCCTAGTAACCAACTCGCACAACTCTCAGGTTATTTCCATAGTACTAGGTATAAAGAAAAATAAAACATTTTTGTCTTTCCTCTTTTTATTGGTGTTCATCTGCCACACGCATGATAAGTGAATGAGACGTAGTAGATTACCTCGGATTTAATCCTTTTTGCCTTATTCTTTCCGAATTATAATACACATTGTGGGTGAAGCAAACATCATCTCCACCCCCGCATATAAAACAAGGGTATCTCCCAAGAGTACATAATGCGAGTGTCTGATATATCGCATCCCTACCTCAATTTATATTCCTCTTCTTTTTCGGTTTGTTGTTTAGAGTGAGATTGACATTGAAGAGGATGTTAAGTGTTAGCCTGATTTGCGAAATGATAACACGGATATTTTGTCACAGACAGACACATCTCTCTCACTCTCTATCTGCCTGTGTTTCGGCAAATCTGCTTGTGTGCACAGTTTCATCTTTGAACATTTTATTTGGTGTTTTGTCTCTGAGATATATGATATAATTTATTGAACATGATATGTGAGAGATTTGTGACTGTTATTATGTGTGTGCGGGGGCGAATAAAAGGGGAGAATTTATTATGGGGATGATTTTGAGGAATTGTTGTTAGATCTCTTTATTACAAAAAAATGATTGTGTCTATGCTAAAATCAACCGCCTAGGTTTTCGGTTAATTATGTTGATAAAGTTTTTTTTTTTTTTGTTTTTTTTTCTATAAACTCGTCAAACGCGAGTGTGTGTGCACACATTTGCATAGTAAATTATTTTATGAATTATGGTTAATTGATGGTTAAGTTACGCTCATTAGCTGCTGATGATAATGTTTGTAATTGAATATTTAAATTGGTTTGACATTTTGGAAAAATGTATGAGCCAATTCGGCGACCAAAGAATTTAATTAGGGTTGGGATCGGTTGGAATTCTATATTTCAAATTGGGTTATCCATTTCGTAATTGATTTGTTTAATTGGTCCTTTAAAAGCGACATGTTTTCATCTGCATTGTTAGCTAGGTACTTTGGATCGTGAATTGACACAACGTCACTCGAACTAGGAATGCCCTAGTCTCTAAATTTGGAGACAATTGTACCAGCAATTGACATATACTGTCTGTCGATACATGTGTTCCAGCGAATGTCGGTGGAAGAATCGCGTGCGAATCGCTAAAGAACAAAATGCGAACATTAATTGAAGATTTTTCGAATTGGAAGGCAATGAAAAAAATGTTTCTCTCGAGTTTTTAGTATTACAATAGACTCTTTTCACTTTCACTAAAAATTCCTTAGAGATGACACAGAAAAAATTCGAAGTTGCCGACTCCATATAACAAACAAGGAAACACAAGCTTTTTGCATAGATCCTGAACAGTTCTGCGAAATAGGCAGTCATCACACACCCTTAAAGAAGAATCTAGGAAACTAGAGAAGGAAAACCGAGCTGAAACCTCAACAACGATAGAGAATGACCCTCTTAAGATGCAAATGATTGGTGATCGTTGGAAAAGACTGCCAAGGGCTGCAAGTGATTGCGGTGATGATTGAAAAGACTGTCAAAAACTGTCAGTGATGGCGGTGATGGTTGGAAAAGTTTGGAAAAGACTGACATAGATTGCGGCGATGGTTAGAAATGAATGCTAAAGACTGCCAGTGATTGCGGTGACTATTAAAAAAATATGAAAATGGTAATAATTGCGGAAATGATTGCTCATCCCTCAATCGATTGTCAAACTTTCACTGGTTTCAAAATGTTGGGTGAAGAACTAGACGGGTAGGGGTCAAAATTCTGGAAAGGTGGAAATTCTTTTTACAAAATGCTGTTTTCAAAACTCTGCTTTTCTAAATTCTGTTTTCAAAATTCTGTTTTCTAAATTCTGCAAACAATAAAAAAAGGTCTAGAAAATATTCAAAAGCGCCCGCTTTTTATTGTTTGCAGACTTTTGTAAAGCAGAGATGGAGAGAACATTTGTTTTCCAAATTTTAACTCCTCTTTTTTTAATTTTTATTCGTAGCCTTTTATTTCCTCCTGGGAGGAAAATAAAAAATGTCGTGCGTATTTTTAAAAATACCATTTTATTTTATTTTTATTTTAGAAATACGAAAGTAAATAAAAGAAGCGACACTGCTATTGATGTGTTCTAGGAAGACTGAGGAAAAGTCTTTGTCTGTCCACTAAACCATCAATCGCAGCGTAACAATAATTACAACGAACCTCCTAGGAAAATGGTCTTAGAGTATTCGAAGATCCTACCGAGTCGATTGTGGAAGGAATTTTGATTTAACATCATTTCGGCTGTCCTACTGCCGAAATGAGGTATAAAAAGAAAACAAATGAAATTATTATAAATAAAAGTTGTAATTTCTGACTGCTTCATATCTTTTTTTTATTTGTTTTTTTTTTTCAATAGATATTGTTTTTTTATTCAAATTATTTGTCAATATTTAATAAATTTTTCTCTTTTTAATTTTAATTTTATTTTTATATAAAAATTAAAAGTAAATAATTTTTAGTGTTTTATAAATTTAAATTTGTTTTTTTATATCTGTTTTTTTTCTCGTCGTCTACATTTGTTAATAAAAAAAAAGCAAAATTTTATTGCTTTAAATTTGAAAATCAGAATTTTTTAAAGCAGAACTAAAAATAACAGAATTTCGTTAAGCAGAATTTTTGTGTGGGAAGACAGAATTTTACAACGCAGAATTTTGAAAGCAGTTTTTCGACCGGATCCCGAACCAGACGGCTGTCACTGGACAAAATCAATTTTTAATAACTCAGCGGATTAAACTCTTCAAATATAAAACGTTACAAAATAAAGTCGCCCCCTAGAACGCAAAAAAGTGGGAACTAATCATGATCCCCTTAAAGTTAACAACTGCCCTAATTGAAGAGGCTTATTGGCTAAAGTTCACCGCAAACTGTACAGCCAGTAAGTGTAAAAAATACTCTTAACTCAAAAGTCTTGTCATGATTATGTTTTATTAAAAAAAGTAACCCTCACTCTTTTGACTGTCCAAATTCAAAGCCCTAAGCATCCTTGCCCACAGCTTATATAACTGTACATCGATTCACAGATTAATCCAATAAAGACGCAACACAAGACAATGCTTAACACAAAACAGTAAATAGCACAACAACAAAAACAAACAAAGACACTTAATTGCTCCACGTGCTTCTTTTGTAGAAACTCAAATATTTGTGTACACCTTACTGCGCGTCCTTCTAGCATTTTCGTTAATTGTATTTCTCGATGCAAAAAAAAAAAAAAAAAACAAACAAAAAACAAGTAAAATTCGAAATTCATTTCAATCTCAAAGGTGACACAGATTCAATTGGTTTTGTTTATTTCTTGTCGTTTGCACGTGCTCCAGCACAAATCCGCACATCAATTCCATCCCACAAAAACAAACCCCTAGCGTGTACCCTCTACACTGTAGTACACCCATACGTGCTCTATTTTTATTGCTATCCACGAATTTTTATTATTATTTCTGTGTTTCAGCTTGTTCGTGAATAATACACTTTTATGCGAATTTGTTCTCCCTCCCCTCTTGTATCTAGAGTTTTTATTTGCAGAAAAAAAAAACCTTTAACAACGAGTAGGAAAAAATCCGCACACTCCTTCGCTGATTCTATTCTTAGAGAAATGCTGTTCTATTGTCCTAGCGGGTTTTTGTTTGTTTGGCAGCTTTCTAGAGCAGCGCACGCACATAATTTGCAACTCACTAATTAATTATTGTGAATTGTTTCATCGCATAGGGCACCGGGGATGTGTGCGTACATAAATACAAAACTTTTGCTGCAAGGTCATAAAATTAAACACACACATGAAATATATAGTTCCATGTGTATGTGTTGTAGATGTCGTCGCTGTGTATCTTCGGCCTCATTTTACAGACTCCAAACTTGAAATGATCGACGGGCGAAACAAAAGTTTTCGCCAAAAAAAAAAAAACATACATAAATAAAAGTTGAATGTGTCCAGACTCATTGGAGCCGTCGTCGTTCACTCATCTTTCGCAAAGTTATTATGACAAATTGATTGCTTGTAATATTCCTCCTACTTCTGGTACACACACATACAGATATGTATCCTCGTTACTAGTTTAATATTGCTGATGTGGTCCCCTGCTGCCGACGACCCTTGGCATGTTTTGGCAGCGTCATAACACCCTTACGCTCTGCCTCTCCAACACATCGAACTAGAGTCACATGCGGACACCGAAAATTGTGCCTGTGTGCGGCTTTCAGTTGGATTGAACGGCGCTTCCCCCATTTTTGGACAGTCTGAGTAGGCCCGCATCCAATCACCATCACCATCACCACGTAAAGTCGACGGCAATCTGACTGCCCAAACGAGAGTAGGAAGTTATATTCCATCGGGTGATTAATGATTTTTATTTTCGGATAAAAATGCAGGCTACAAGAAGATGAATACAACGGGAATTAGAGCACATAAACGAATTACGTTAGTTTGGGGCCTGTTCTCTTGTTAGTTTTCTTCATCTGATAGCGATGCGGACAGAGCTGGGTTCGATAGAGGAAATCTCGTGTCACTTGCTCTGTCAAGTGGGTTGCAGAGAGATACAGCGATATCTTTTGTGAATTACACTGCTAAATGGTTGACCTAGCAGTTCTTCTTAATTTGTATAGTACGCTTAATAAGTGCCACAGGGGGAGTGAGGAGACCTTAAATATAAGGCCTTTGTTAGAAGAGTCGAAATGATACCAACTGGAGCGATAAGAGTTCTCGTTCTAGGGTAGGGGAGAAGCACAGTCAGTCATATCTTGCTCGGCTTATTTTGAAGATTTATGGCGGAAATGGCGGGCTGAAACTTTTCTCCGACAGACTGCAACTTCCGATTTTATCGGCCTTGTAAAGTTTGTTGATAAGAATCGAAAGAAGAAGAAGACATAATAAATCATCAAGAAATGAGGTTGGACGTTGTGCTGGGTATGGGACGTGGAATGTCGTTTTAGGCGAAATGTAAAATCGACAACATGACAAAAAACCATTTCTGATAGAAATGTCACTCGCTTTCTAGTTGGGAAGCACACAAGGGAGTGTGCTGTTCATCGAGTGAACTCAAACTGCTGATTTTATTCTGTCTAAGGGGCTTATATACGTTATACCTCCAAAAGACAGGTTTTTTGAAGCTCAGGACTGTGGAAAAGCGGACTTGCCGTTTTAAATGACTGACTCAAGGCAGACTGATTTTGTTTTTCTAGAGTGACGCCCAGCGCACTTGTCGATTTGGTGAGCTGCTTCAAGGCGACAAACTTTCGTTCTTCCAGGACCGCCACGAGGCACAGACTTGACGATTTCAATGGCTACCTTGTCGACTTTCAGGACGGCAAGTGAGAATTGTCGTTTTTCAAGACCTTTACAAGGGAGAAGCGTTGCTTTATAGGATTTGCAGAATTTTACGAGAATGGAGCTTGTCGACTCTCAAAATGTCTGAAAGAAGGGTACGTTGTTGAATAACCCTTGCAAAACAGTAGAAAAAATAAATAGTTGGCGCAACAGGTCTGTAGAGACCCTAGTTTTCTGCGTCCACCATACTAACCACTAAGCCACTGCGCCAACTACTACTTTCACCACAGTAAAGCCTTGCAAAATTGATCTAAGCAGTGAAGTTTTAGTAAAATCAGCACTTGTTGTCCAATAGCTGCGCTGGTTTGGGCTTCAGTTCGAAAAACTTACCCCCACTGGACGGTAACTGCATCACATCCGGACACTGTTGGAAAAGAACACATTTAAAAAAACACGAGAAAAAATATTAAAACCACTTTTTAAATAATTTAAATAAGAACTGCTTACATTAAATAAAACTCCTCTTAATTTTACAAAAAAGGATATATCCAGTGACAGTTCACCTTAAATGAGGAATTTCGCTTTTTTTTACTATTATTATTTTTTTATTATTAAAAATGTGATTTAATGCCGCCGCACTATAAGCTAGGATAAGGGCAAATGAAAGAACGGCACCATAGCCCAGATCGGAGCTGATTACCCAGAGGTATGCTTTTTCGATGACAAGAATTCCAGAGGACAATAAGGAACTCAGTAAGCTGATTAAAAATGGCGCAAGTGAAATATTGCAGGCGTTCAGTGATGTATTACAACACAGCCGATTGGGAGCGGGCTTAATAAATAGTCGCCAATGGAATAAAGGGTATCACGACAGCTGTTCCCAACAGCTTGAAGAAATATTTTCTTCACAGCTTATTTAATGAAAGAATTACAGTACCACAAGAAACATCAGGCGTATAACTTCTTACAAGTGAGGGGGATCTAGTAGCTGTGAATGAAATCGAGGGTAGACATCAATGGGTGTCCCTAACAAGATCAGGGGTATCTGTAAAAGTCTGTATGTAGTGTTCACTAAAATGTTTAAAATTGCTGGGACTGTGCATCAACTAAAAAACTTTGCGCCGCAGAGCTCAAAAAGTATGTTCGGTTCCACCAAATAAGTGACATCTAGCATTCGAACAGGACCTCTATTGACATTTTTTTATGTAAATTATCGTTTCCCTCTTTGTCGTACTGATTGCTGCGTTATTTCAACGCCGGTTTTTGTGAAATATGTACCTAATGAAAGGCAAGTATCCGCAGCTCTATTACCGCGTGTATTGTTTTGTCACAAATCAGTATAATTGTTGAATAGTTTTGTTGAACTGCGCTATTTCCAGAAAGATTTTTGTAGTTCTCGTAGGTGAAACAGTAATTTTTGTTTGATTGAAGAAAACCCTTTTGCACTCTATGAAGACTTTTTTCATTTCAGTTTTAACTTTTAAAATTCCTCCTCCCTCGTTTAAAAAAATACCTTTCTGCGATACGAGTGAGTTTTAAATGTCTTCAAAGCTAAACTTTGCTCAGTGTCATAGAAGAGGAAGAATCAAATCCACTAGACATACAAAATAGGTTCTTATTGTGATGTAAAGAACGACTGCAGCTGTTCACTATTAATTGAATCACTGTCCTTAATCCGAATACTTATAGTTGCTTAAGACGCTCATAAAAAGGAGCAGCTCCACTAGACTATTAACCTCCAACAGCCATACGCATTGTGTAGAAGCCATCAATTAAACAGAGGGGATTTGTATAAACTTACTCATAGTAAAAAACCGAAACGCACCCTTCACATCGAAACTTTGACTTGGAGTTCTTCAATCGCTCCAGTTTTCCCCCTATCGTGAGAAATTCCCTTTACTACGTACGGAACCATAGCATATCAAAGAAAATAATTCATCGAAGCGGTTCCCTTAAATGTGTGTAGTTCCCATCTCTCTCAGTGGAGGCTATTTTAAAAGTAAAAAAAAATAAATAATACATTTTCCATGGTTGACATACCAAAACCACTTTTCATATTCTGACATCGATTTCGAGTTAGACGAAGAAAAAAAAACTGATTGCTTATCCAAACACACATTTGGAAGTTATCGTATGGCAGCTAATCAAAGATACAAGCCAAGCGACAGCAACAAAGATGACATTTGTGCTGACATACTGAGCGCATATAAGACGACGGAATCTTGAAATTTATCTCTGTAGATGGATATTGCAACGAGTTGAGAAACTTACCATACATCACAGAGAAACGTTCGTGACAGTCTCAACAATGGGCCTCTAAATGCGACTTAAACTGTTTTTTTTTACTTTATTTTATTGGTCGAACTTGTCTCGAAGGCAAGTGTGTTTGCCGGGCAACCCGAGAAGAAGACAAATTTAATTTGAATACAAAGCTGTGGGAATTAAAAATAAATTTAAATTTATAAATAGACAAGAAATCGTATAAATTTCGTGTGTGTGGAATTGTTTTAAGAATGGAAGTTTCCATTCACGTCCGCGAGTCTGGTGAGCTTATTGGATGGCATTTCTGCGGAGATTTGATTTGCGCTTACAATATGTGGTGCAAGAAAGTAGTTCCTTGTGGCATAAGCTCTCAGGGAAAGAGTATGCCTTTCTTCGGGTAACATATTTTACCGTAAGCCACAGCTCTGCATTTCTGAAGAATCCGAAACGGAACCCCTTTAAGCTTTTTCATTGTGAGCGGAAAATAATAGGAGGATTTTGAGCTTGAATAACTTTTTAGTTGTTTTAGTTTTTTTTCACAAAATTAGCCTTGTTTATAAGGATGTTCATAACCGACTATAATATGACCAGCATTTTGGTTTTCACGACGCTCTAGCCTTTTGCTTGAATTTTCCATCGCCCTTTCTGGGTTTTGTCGTTTCAATGGGACTTGTCGAATATTCTGCAATTTATTGGGTACTATTTTTGGAAACCTTTTGCCTAACCTTGCTAGAAGAAGCCTGCGGTTGTAAGCCCTGCAATGTGGAGATCGAGCTTACCTGTACATACCATTTTTTCTACATTATTCTCCCAGGAAATGTTTTTCAAAGAACATTTTTATCGCATCCGCAGCAGAGCCATCTTGTGACGTATGTGATTTCAGCAAGTGGCGCTGTTTCTAGAGGTTCTACCGCCACATGTTAAACTCACACCCTGTCACAAAATAGGTGACTAAGTGGCGGACGGTAGAATACATTTCAGCATTGCTCTCTACACGTTTGCGTCTTTAAAGAAGTGACTCCACGAAGCGAGAAAGAAGACTCTACCAAGCGTGTGACTCAAGGTGGATCTATCCGTGGCCACTTATTATTTTCCGTACCAGTAGGATGCATATTTGTGTATATATAGACATCTAACAGGGCCATTAAAGTTCTAAACTAAATGGTATTCGTCGGACATAGTCAATTGTTCAAAAGAATGGCGATCCAGATTTTGTCCTTCAAGCTGTGTTCAGGCGAATAATTTGCGATTTGTAGAAGTTCTGGCTAGCTTACTGGAAAATAAAGAAAATTCCATGTAAAAATTCTTCACAATGTGGTCCATGGGATATTTAGTTGGGCTGATGACTGTCCAGTATGGCTTTTAAATACTCCTTTTATTCTTTGATCTTGATCTTGACTAGAGGTTGATAATGCATTAGATAAAGGTCCAGAAGGTAGGCTGTACCCAACCAGTGTGGTTACTGAAAAACTTTTAACGTCTTGAGGTTCTAATAATACTCTTTTGAAATGCTCTACCTTTCTTTGGACAATTGCAGGGAGTTCGTATCACTTTGGTTCATGCAGATAATCTGGGGCAGCTTAATTTAAACCGGAGGCGTATACCCTCTATGGGTTTCCAGTCTCTTTTGGAGCTTCCAAGCGTCAAGGTTGACGGAGATGTTTTGGTTAGGAGAGCCGCAAAAAGATTCTGTGTCGAATTAAGTGGTTGAGCCTTTGCAAGCTACCTCATCCGGCGCTTTTGTTATCTTCGAGTACTTCGAGAAGAAAGTGACTTTATACAGCGGGCAGTGTTCAAAACGTAAAATTTTTATTAATCCAGTGGTTTATTGTGGGCACTCATTTCGTAACCTTTCAGGCGATTATCGTTGAACCGATAGACCTCCAAAACTAGCAACTACGTGCTAAAATTTTAAGTTTGGTAATGAAAGCTGACGATAGTCAACAAAATCCGAGCAGAATATAAAACTCATTATGGTGATCAATGTTTCAAAAACGATCCAGATTGGAATCTGCCCCCTGGAAATATCTTTGATCTTCTAAAATTTATTTTGTACTAGGTACGAAACTCAACTTCAACTTGGAAACAGAGGCAAGGTGTACTGGACCCAACAACTTTGAGAAGTTTACATCTACTTGCAAGCTAAATTTTACGCTCCTGCCTCTGCTTGGAAGTTGGTTGCTTTATGCCAAAGAAGAACAGAGAAATATTGCAGTGGAGCCCGCTGATCTCTGCATATTTCCGTCAACCGTTAACGAATGACCAGCTATTTCGGTCGCTGTCACTTTTGAAGCTTTTATTCTTTGACATTTGACAAGTAGAAACTACGCCATTACTAAAAATGGAACGATACACGCTTCAACAACGCATTGAAATTATAAAAATTCACTACAAAAATGGTGAAAATCTTGCAGTCACAGTTCGCAAAAGAAAAGCATTTTTTGGTCATCGATGATTAATGATTTTTTATGGTCGGAGTGGGATGGTATTGATCTGGACAACGTTTACTTTCAACAAGACGGTGCCACACAAGCAACGAAACCATTGATCTTTTACGGGAAAAGTTTCCGGACCGTGTTATCTCTCGAAGAGGTGATCACAATTGGCCACCGAAATCTTGTGATTTAACACCTTGCGACTTCTTCCTTTGGGGCTAAGGGATAAGGTCTATGCCAACAGCCCAGCGTCGATTCAAGACCTCAAAGATAAAATTCGTGAGGCTATCGAGGACATAGGGCAGCCACTTTGCGATTTGGTTATGGACAATTTCATGAAAAGGATATGGTCCTGTATGCGTGCTCGTGGTGGCCATTTGGCTGATGTTGATTTTCATTATTAACGGCATACTTTCCTCTTTATTATGAAATAAACATCCGATCATTTATCTCAAAAAAAGGCATTTTTCTTTGAATAGATACCAAAATAACACCTCTTATTGGAAAACCCTTTACTTCAATCACATGCGGTACCCCAATGCCTAAGTGCGGTTCCTAGAAGCTCAAATCGATCCGAATATCTTCTCCCGCCCCGCTTAACTTCCATGCCTCCATATCTCCACACTAAATAATCAAGTGACGACTATCGTTCAAGTTGTGGTTACCAACTACAGCCATTGACGTCAACGCCAGCAGCCCCAACCCCATAGCTAGGATTGTATAGTCCAATAAGTTGTTTATATACATTTTTATTTAGAACAACTTTCTGTCAATACATCTCAGATGTTGTGCATGTAATACCTAATCATCTTAAATGCGCAACTTCGGAGAGGGAATATTTCAACTTCCTGACGTCTAAGACTGTCAAAATAAACGCAATTCGGAACAAAAATCTACGCATTATCTTTCACGCAGAACGTGCATTTTCTTTACACACCATACCGTGACCGAAAATTCCCAATTCGGGTCTTTTGTATATTTTATGTGCTCTCCCAGACAGAGCTTGTCCTTGGATCTGTGAGCAATTTGTAAGCAAAGCCATACAAAAATCTGAAGGCTGCAGCGAAATTCGTAGGAAATCCCCAGAACACTCACGCACTTGAATGAAGCGTACAACAAGTAGGATTGAAACTAAACTAATCTGCATAAAATCGCAGATCGTCCTTAAACTAATCCCATATAGAAAAGCAAGTACAGCCTTTGTACTCGCGATGTCGTACATTGAATTCCACAAAGCTCGCTGTTACCGTGTGAGTAATATCCCGGCAATTAAACCATCATTAGCATCCAAGAATGGCGGTATTCAGAATGAGTAATAGACATACAATTCTTGCCAATTAATTGGATTAAATTGAATTTATTGTGAAAATCAACGCTACCGGCTTTGCATTTATGGTATATGGGAACATTTCTCCATAATTAAGATGACAATCTACCCATCCGCAGATAATGCAATTCAATCATAAAACGGGATTACTCATATACGAAACCGCACGCACTTGGCAAATGGCAAATCCACACAAAGACTCACCAATGGTTGCCACATCACAGACATCGTACTGAGGTGCTCATTCATATTGCACAAAATGTGGTGACATGATAAATGACAAAACTTTATGTTTTCCCCCGAATAAGGTGAGAAATAAAGTTAAAGCTTGCCCAGTGATTTTATGCAGGGAAAAAACCAGACAAGTTTCACTTTTGTTGCACCCATGTTAACAAAGTTAGAAAAGTTGCGCTTTAACTTTTAGCTGGAATAGTTTCCGCTTGAAAAAAGACACCTTTGTGGGATTTCGCTTGGCGATGGAAAGCCCACCCGCAGAGTTCCACAGAAGTGGATAGACGACACCCAAAAGCCATTCATTCAAGTTTCATTTGTACTACCTTAATCCGATGCCATAACTGCTGCTAACCTATTTCTCTTGATTGATTGACAGGCTAAAGTTGTCAGCTCGTCTATTTTAATCTGCAATTTTTTTTATGTAACAGTGGCCGTCGATAAAATGTCAAACATCAAAGATTCTGCGCACATTATCTCGCCAGTGATTCTGTCTGCACGTCGCAAAAGAGACGTAGAAAAACTCCCAACTCTCCCACATCCATTCGTGTATATGTCCTTCAGAGTCCATTGTTTTCCCACCTGACAATCAACATCATTTTTATCCTTCGCTCTTATATGGATGTAGGTACGAATGTTCTATACCTCTTCAACCCCCTCTAGCGATACAACACACACATGTACAGCGGACACTATTTGTTCTATACGTATACTTGCGAACTTCCAACTGGACTGGATCTCGTGCCTTATATCACGAGGGCACTTTGTCATTTTTCTGTCAGGTCTACGGATAGCCTTCGCAATTCATTCTCGTTTTGAATTGGTGACGCTGGGAAAATGTATATAAAACAACAAGATATATCCACCACCGTATCCGTATATTTCATATACCTATATCCCTTTTGCCAATTTGTCAGGAAAAAAAAAAAAAACAAATAAATAAAATAAAGTACGTATGTGTCCTTCGCCATGGAAAAAGGGAGATAGGGATAGAAATCAATACAAAAAAAAAAAAAAAAACCTGAGAGTAATTGCTCCATTTTTCGCAGATACTTTTTCAAATTGAAAACATAAAATACAAAAAGAGGAAACTGATAGGTTCATACACGCTTCCACCGCAATCACCATTCCATTACATTTCAGGGCAATTATGTGCTTGTCTCCTGCTTCATCAGCAAGGTATTAGCACAGATTTGCATGCACCCAGATCCGAGATAGACATGACATAAATTGCACACAGCCATACACATTACACATTCTCGTGTACGCAATGGTGAACGCGGCCAAACAACTAATGGAGGACGCTTCTGAGCTGATCGACTTTGACAGGATACATGCTTTTCGTGCAACAGTCTTTTTCTATGTCGCTCGTCGTCGACAAACATTCTATTCTCCCGTCCTGGGGGATACGATAATGAATTTGACGTCAATCTCGATTTGGAAAGATACATGTAGTAGCGTATGCAGTTTTTTTTTCTTTTCTGTCCTACATTTAATTCAGAACGATCGTACCCAATACCAATATAAAACTATAACTAGAACGATATATCCACATCATGAGATTCCTGTTTTGTGGGATCTAGGGGGACGGGCAAATTGAGACATCCCCCATGGATTTATCGGCAAAAAAAAAAAAACTGGTCAAAAGGGACAGAGAATAGATTCATAATTCCTTAAAGGAGTCCGAATGGGAGCCCTCAGAGATGAACGAATTTATTTTCATGAGATAAATAACTCCCCGGCATTTGTTATTCCATTGGGTTATATCTTTGAGGAGGAGCAGATGAATGTAATAGTTGAAAAGAGAAATTCATCATTAATATCTTACACGTGCCCAACGCAAAAAAAAAAATAAGAAGAAGAAGCCGAGGATTTGATGATGGATTGAGTGGTAAATACGCCACACGTACAATGGCGGTATTTATTTTGTGAAGGATAATGGTCCGACTATAGTTTTTGCTGTGTAATCTTTCAGATTGGCATTTGGACAGCCGTTGGCAAGAGCGCATTAATATTTACATTAAACATTGCGTTATAGGAGTTAGTTGTTTATGCTTGCATTACATCACAGATAGTTTTCGTAAACAGATTATCGGAGTGCATGTAGACATGGCCACCCGCCTTACCTACCACGGAAAACTACTAGTTTAAAAGTTCTCCCAAGAGCTTTTTTTAAATTTTATTTGTTCCCATAATGGCAAATGTGCTTGTTAAGTTTTGCTTATTTTCACTTGCTATTCGAAGCTTTTAAAAAAAAGCTTTCACATTTGGAAGCGCATCGATGGTAAGCTTTTGTAATAGCGACCCGACAAATGATCAAATGGTTCAATGACTGTTATTTAAATGGCATTTTAACTCTTAGCAGGGCCCTAACTTGTTGTTTTTTTTAAAAGCTTTAATTGGATGCCACTTCTGTAATGATTATAAACAACATTGTATGAGATACTTTTATGCTCAACATTACATGGGCAGGAGTACCTAAAATAAATAAATAGTTGGCGCAACAGGTCTGTAGAGACCCAGGGCCTAGCTTCTCACAACCATTCGTTTGTGTGCGTTTTTCATTTTTGGGACGAATGGAAGGGATCTACAATTTTATGCCGGGTCCAAACGGCTAATTGAGAAGCTCCTTCATGACAGTTATACTCTCGGATGTTTGTCAGACGTTCGCGAGAGGTGGCGCAGCGGAAAAAACCATTAGTTGGAATTTTGGGTTTTTTCGGGATTCGAACCTGGGACCCCTCGCTTAGTAGTCCAACACACTAACCACTAAGCCACTGCGCCTACAGGAGTACCTATGAAAGTTATAAAAAGCGATAAAATCTATAAAAGTCACGGCGATCGCACGGTTGCCACTTTGGTAATTTTTTACCAAATTTGGTAATTTCTATTTTGCTTTTTGTGTTTTGGTAATTTGGTAATTTTTATCTGGTTATGGTAACTTTTTGAGTAGGAGCACCGAAAATTTCTGAGTGAACGCATTGCATTTGCATATGCGTCATCACCACCCATGTGAACTTTTTTTGTTCAAAAAATGACTGAATGCACTTATTTTCTTCTTTTGACAGATCGTTAACTTTAGTTTTGTGCACAACGTTGTTGACGTTGTTTAATTGCTTAAAGACTGACAAAGTTCGTAGTACGTTCCTTACTGAACTTAAGTCTTAAAATTGCGTTATTTATGTTTTTATGCATACCTTTATGTTTTTAAACAAGCAATTTTAAAAATGAAATAAAATAATTTGAGAAAATCATGCTTTTGAAGACTAAGCAAATGGAAGTTTTAACACTGCCATGCCGTTTTTTATATTATGTTCATAAATCAGAGAAAAGTCTTAGGATAGTGATAAGGAATTTCAACAAGATGCAAGATGATATGTATGCTATCTTTTCTCTTAGTGTTTTTTCAACGTCAACAGATTTTTGGTAAATTTTACATTGGTTTGTTAACTTTTTTATTCAATTTTGGTAGTTAATTTTGTTTGCAAGTGGCAACCGTGGGCTATCAGAATGAGAGAGTTGAGTCTTCAGTCCTACGTGTATAAAGTAAGTCCACTCGAAGAAGGCCAGCAAAATTTGGGTCCGTAGAAAGGAACCAGGTAAGAAGTGCAAGGTTTTCTCAGGGCCAAAATTACGACAAAAACTAAAAATAAAAAAAATAAATAAATAAATAGTTGGCGCAACAGATACATAGGGAACCCAGGCTTATCTTCTCACAAGCGTTCGTTTTGTGTGAGTTTTTCATTTTTTGGACCGTGTGGAAGGAACATAAATTAAGGCGAGTCCAAACGGCTAATTGAGAAGCTCTTCCATGACAGTTGTACTCTCGGATGTTTGTCAGACCTTCGCGAGTTTTGCAGCTGTGCCTATGAAAAACTTGTCCCTTTCTTACGTCAAAATTGGCTTTTTTTTTCTTTGAATCTGGAATCACTGCTCTCACCATATCTAGCTGTATCTATCTATACCGCGCCCAGATCATTGATTTACCCATTTACCCATTTTGTGGATGTATAAGTTGTAAATATATCCAATGGAACTTTTTCATACCAGGAAGCCGGCTATTTCCTCTTCACTTTCCGCTTATAACATAAAACATTTCACCAGCGAGTGAACTGCGGAACTATACAGTTCTACTTACGATAGGATCCGTTCACATGTGGTTCTTTAAGAAGATGTGCCCGCCTTCCCTTACAGCCAGCTGAAATTTAAAACAAAATGAACTGCTACTAAAAATCAAAATACAGTCGACACTCGGCTGGGACCGAGCCCATAACGGATAATCGAAAATCCCGGTTAATAGATTTTTTTCTAAATTTATAAAAGAAACTAAATTTGATGACACTTTATTTCTTTACCTTATAAAAACAAAAACAAATATTAATTAAATTCATCAATAAACACAACGATTAATTTTAAATAAATCAATTTAAAGATGAAGGAATTACATACAACATACATATACAATATACATACAACAACAACGTTATGACGAAGAACTAATAAATTCGAAATTTTTCAAAATTCAAGGATACAAAATGGAAATGTTTTTGTTT
This sequence comes from Cheilosia variabilis, assembly GCA_951230905.1. Taxonomy (NCBI): domain Eukaryota; kingdom Metazoa; phylum Arthropoda; class Insecta; order Diptera; family Syrphidae; genus Cheilosia; species Cheilosia variabilis. Next base: position 19,345,554 of record OX579679.1, on the reverse strand, counting down.
CTTTTACGGATAATAGAGTATATGCCGGTAAGTAGAGTTACTAATGGGAAATTAATTGAAAATAAATTTGCATAAAAAATGCCGTCTCGACTGTAGGTCCTTGTTTCCGTCTGAAACATACACTTACTTGATGCCAAGTGCTTCCAAATCGCACTGACCACCTTTCTTGCAAGACATACTGCCTTCCCCCGTTGAGCACCAAGCGGCGTCATCTCATGAAAACCCACTCGCTCTTTCCCATTAACCGCACAATAACAGTCTTTTCCCCCTTTTTCGCTTCGCCACTGCGAAGCTAAGAGTGTGTCCTTTTTTTTTGTATGTGAGTGGGTTGTTTGGCGGGGGAAAAGAATAATTAAAACCACAACATTGCTTCATCTGATTTGCTCTATCTTCTTGCTCTTCTGACTCTTTCTCCAAGTTAAGCTGAAGAGGATCAAGCCAAAGTGATTGAGTGGTCTGATGTATTTTTTTTTTTCGCTTTTTCAGATTTGAATTTACTCCGTAGGAATACCTCTACTGCTGGCTGGCGTGATTGTCTTCAATTGACACCATACTATGGTTGTACTTACTTTTTCACATGTTGGTGGTGGTTGGCATTTGTGGTGTGCGCCGCAGCGCGGTTTTACAATTCGTTTTGATGTTGAAATCCAATACCGCGTCGTTGTCGTTTCGGTCAACCGCGTGGTGCATTGCAACCGCAGAGGTGGCAAAGAGTAAAAGAAGTCGTTGCCAGTTACCTATAGCACTCTACTTGGGCTCAGGTCGTACCTATATAAAATCCAATGACTTGGGTTCGGGAAGAACGGGTTTTTGAAGTCAAATTCTCCATGTGGATGATGGGATGGCAGGAATGGCCATTGTAACGGATGGTGTGTGTCCATGTTACCAACGACGCTGACGACCGAGGCCATCATCGTCAGCGTCATGTAGGATATGTGTTGTGGATGTATCTTGTTAGGTATGCTGCCGCCCGCCGACACAACGCACTCGCACACACTCGCGCATTTGAAAGAATGCAATAAAATGAATGTGCGTGGGATTTTCCTGATATTATCTAATTTGATGATGCGTATCGGTCTGGTTTTTTGTTGGAGCATCTCGCTTTTGGTTCAAACATCTTTTCACTGTCTTCTTGAATTTTTCTTTTGTGCACAACCGGTTTTGTGCTTTGATGAAGGTATTTATGAGTGACCGTTGCTGGTAGTATGAAAAGCTGTTAAGAGGGGTCCCGTGATATTATGGAAAATTTTGAGAACTCGCCAAGCGGTGCTTGGCAATAACCCTTTTAGTCGAACGATAGCGATCTTGATTGAAATTTTGTGGTATTTGTACAAGCGCGCCACGCTCGATCGTCGATTGATTGATCGTTGGGACGTGAGAGGTTAGTTGAAGATCGATTTCGCAATTCGTAAGAGGGAAACACATTCTTGCAATGCAATTCCGGTCCTCAAACCTTCATCCGTCGATTGAAGCTGTGATCTTTTAGAGGTTGTAATCGTTGCAAGCAAAACGGCGAAATGGGTGAGTAATAATAAATCAGGATAACTGTAGCAGTCTTTACTCTGTCCAATTTCTTTCTGAAGACCACAAGGTCTTTTAAAAAGATGTTCAACTTGAGAATTTTAGCCTCTCGAAGCCTTGACACCAAAATACATGCCATACACCTTTCTCGCAACCAAATCTCGCAACAAATATTCAAAACCCACTCTCGACTATGAATTGAGTTGGATCAGATATTGGGACGGTAAAACAGCAGCTTTGAAAAGAAGCGCATAATGCGCATGGTGAACCTGTTCAGAAATGAAACAGCAGTACACATTGACGAGTGTGCGTCGAAGAATTCAAAAGCCACAGTCACAACGTGATATTTGGAAGGTAAACTACAATTTTCCAATGAAACCCTCGCATGATACATGATACCGTGTACAGTTTACAAACCCATTTATAGATTTAAGTAGAACTTTTAACAACGTACTTCAGTTCCACTTTCATCACACTGCCCAGCCAAAGATGAAAGTCTTCAAATATTTCGTTGATCACTGATTTGGTTCAACATCCAAAAGCCAACCGAAAAGAATCACTTCCTCAGAGTTAGGACCAATTTTGTCCGACATCTGCCAACAAACTGAAAGAGCGTGACAAGCTCAAGTAAAATACCTTCTTTGTGATATTGGGACCCAGGCTTACCATAACCCATGCCGATCTCTTCGTAATTATTTCAGGAATCTTTTATATCGGAATAGTTTTCACAGGATAAACTGTGTCTTGCAACACAACTGTCAAAACATGTCTGAATTTTCGCAAAAGTGTCTCCCAGCATCCCAACCACACTGTGCCCTCTTATATATAGAGATCTTAAAATCTCACTTGTGTGGGCTTAAGCCCTCCTTAATTTAGCCTGTGTACATACGTTACTTTCTTAGTTATATTTTTCTTGTATTCCCCATTGCCATCAGTCCTTCCCTCGCGCCAGTTTGTGTTGTATCGAATTTCTGGCCCAAAAATGACACTAATTAACTGAACTTGACTTTCCTTACAACAACGGTCCCAACATACACCTACTCCCTTGGTATCGTCGCGCCATCATCATCATCTTCGTACACATATCATCCCACATATGGTACCCTTGTTTGCAGAGGCTCGAAAGGGAAAAGGACAACATATACCCATCCAGCGAATAAAAAGACCACAACCATGCTTACGTAATTAATGCCAAGAGGGGACGATGACGCGCCATTGAAAGAAGCACTCCCAGGTTTTTTGTCGTTTTCTTTTTGTCACTTAACTCACTCGCATACGGTATATGAGGCTTACATTTTGACATGTTGTGTTGTTTCTGTGTTTCCCGGTTCTTTGTGAGTTTTAATCCTTTTTTTCTTCTTCTTGAAATTCCATTAGAAGGCTCGGCTGCTGAGCTTCCTCCAGCCACAAAGTTAATGCCAAATTCGAGCTTATTAATGGATGTCACAAGAAAAACAAGATTTTTTTTTTTTTTTCTCATTTCTATTTTAGTTTGTCGCATGACAAGCTCATGACGACGACGAAGAAGGAGAACGACCAAGTGGCAAGAGGCAAATGACTATGACGAGGCGATGACGCCGGATATACCGCTACCGCTAACATCGAGCCAAAGACGTCGGTGCACATCTCCGCACTACTGGCAGATAAATAGCGCGCATCACATCACATGAACATGAAAATGTGATGATGAGCGTACCAAAACAAAGCAAAAAATAAAATAAAATAAACCCAACTTTGCGCACATTTTTGTGGATCTCTTTGGTTGACGTCGGAAAATGATTACTCACGCGAAGATTGACAAAACGGCGGATAGAGCGTATGAAGCTCGGGTCGTAGTTTTCGGAAAAGGATTTTTGTAATTTTCCGCCTGTTAAACTTCTTAAGCAGAAAGTTATATTAATTTATATGGCGTAGTGTGACATGTGCGCGCATGTGACACTTTGTTTAATGGCAGCGATTGAAGTTTAGATGGGGTTATAAAATTTTTTTTGCTCTGTTTGGGCTGCAGCGTGTAAAATTGTTTGTTGAAGTTTGAACGATTAAGTTGTAGTAATTAAAAGTTAGTTGCGCAGGAACGTGGAAAATCTATTCCTTAACTATAATTGTGTGACTTGTAGTTTTCGGCATGACTTGCAATTTAGGGTACGGTTAGAGGGTAGCTTGGCTTGTTCGATGGTTGACGACAGTATGTTGTTGGAAATTCTGACAATGGGTCTTAATAAACCGTTTGGTTTGCGGAATACCGTTGGCTATAAAGATGTCAGGGAGTGGTTTTTTATTTGTTATTTTTGCAAATCTGTTGTTTTTAAGTGCGTCGACGAGTCAGTGCGAAGTTTTTGGTTTGCGCACATAAGTGTGCGCTTTGTTTATTTCCGTTCGGAAATATTTTAGGAGCGCTTTTTTAATATTTACCTATGTTTTCAGTCGGTTATGACTTCTAAAAATATGACTTGTGTAATATTCTTTACCCAATAACCTTGTGTCTAAAAGTTTTGTGGGTCAAAAGGGTTTTTATATCAAAAATGTCGCGTTTGTGAATTCTAAAAATTAAACCTAATAACTTAAACCGAACAATGGTACCGCGCGCGTTTTTAGGTATTCCTATGCGCCAGCATTTAATTTTAAGCTGCGCACACAGGTGTGCGATTACTTTAGTCGTGTGCCCTTGCGACTTTTTTGTACGCTGATACTTTTATTGTTCTTATGTTACGTCTGTGCGTTGAATCCCTGTTCATGAGCTTTATTAAAACAAAATATGTATTAATTTTATTTTGGGACTCAATTTTAAATTTCCCTAGATTTAAACGCGTTTTTGGTTTGCGCACATAGGTGTGCGTTTCCTTCATTTCAGTGCGAATACGAGTTTCTATTTCTAGCTGTTCAGGTTGCGAAATATGCTGCTTATGTTTAACTTTAACTCTGTTTTATTCTTCGTTTTAAGTACCTAGCGAACTGTTTATAAATAACTAGATAGACAGATATAGATAGATATAATTTATTTCTGTAAATTCAATACAAAATACAAATTCCGAAATAAGAACAATTTTTATAAGTGCTTTAAGTATAGAATAAAGCTTTAAAAAGCTTTGTTAACTGTCGCAACAAGACTGGCAAGGATCATGTGCGTACAGTGGACTACATGCAGTCACAGCTGTTCGTTCGTAGCGCACTTTTGTGTGCGTTTATGTTTTGAGAGACATCTTTTGTAAATTCATGGTATATTCCCTCCTCTAAGCTGTCCGTCTGTTAAATGATGTAGGCCTTCACACAAAATGTGAACAGAAAAAAATCATTTACTAAAGAACTTAGCACACTCTTGCAAAGCCAATCACTTTGTACATATTCAAAAGTAGGTTCAATTTGTCTGCCATAACCCGCTTTAAAGCACGCAATGCCAAGATACACAGAGGCTTCTTTGCTAACCAGAGTCGCATTCAAATCCTTTACTAAAACATTGCACCTACAGCCACTGCACTAAATGACAATTTCACGATTCCCATTAAAATCGAGAAACTCTTACGTGCTCCACCCATCGTTAGCCCATTCAAGCGGAACCAAGTCGATTTATTGCCAACAGAGGAATGCATGCACGAATACTGGAAAATACCCACAAAAAAAAAAAAAAAAAAGAAGCATGTATAGATTTCGGGATACAGGCCAAATTGTAATTAACACCAACAACGCGCCATCTCACCTAGACTATCCGAGCGTGAATAGGTACAAGCCCCCCGAGTAAACATGCCTCCTAAACATTTTCTATTTGTTCGTGCATCTGCCGCCGCACACAACTTTCTACTTTACTACTGAATTGTTCACACTTTTCCTCCACCGACACAGGTAGGTGCAAGAAGCCAATAAAAGAAAATCCACTCGCTTAGTGTAAACCTTAGGTAGTAGTAGGGAAAAGAAAAACAGAAAACAACAAATGTCCACATTCAGAGAGTTACAGGTTATCGCGCGCTGGCGGCTGACCATAGGCCATTTCAGTATCTTTTGTTTATATATGCCTCCGATCCGCCATATTCCTATACACAGCTCTCGGAATCTGACTCCAACCTAACCACCATCGTCGTCGTCATCGCACCTCCTAAGGCAAATAGGTCAAACATGACTTTTGAATTTAAGCGATGCGAGTTGAGAAATTGTTATGGTTATGCTAAGTACCTCATCGAATGGACAACTGCACTGTGTACGTGAGGTACACATGACCAGCAGCTGGGCAGACAAAGTCAGCGACTGTGATGTGTATCTGTAAGCGGGAGACTCGAAAGAATCTAATGAATCCAATGGATTTTACATAATTTAGTCGCCGCGCCGCTGCGGTTGGATTGCCAATGACAGATGATTTTGTTTTATTTGTGTGACTCCAAGTCGAGTCTGGTTGGGTCTAGACCATATATAGACGATGATGGTGGGACAAGATATTTGCCTTGAATGAATGAGATTTTATATGATGAGGAGACATTTCAAAGTTTATGCATATCGATTGAAAATTAAATTATGCAACCGTGCGAATGGGAATTGATTTGAATTTATGGGCTTGCAGATAGCGCCGCGGATACGAGTGTATACGTTGCCGTTCAATAAACACCGGAAAGTTGAGCAATTTGTTTTTAATCTGCCGACAGGCCGGTTACAGGTGAGAGCCTGTAAATAATCTCATTTGACAAATGGTATAGATAAAGCGTTTTAATTGGTTGCTGTATGTTGGGTTTGTTTGGTATCACGTGGGAAGGACGGAATGGAAAACTGTTGAGGAGGTTTGCGGCGTACTACACTTCTGAACGGAAATTCAATCACTACAAAAGTGGCTTATGGCAACCTTTCTCGATGACATAATTGGGCTGATCATGCACCAGAATTTAAATAATCGAAAAAAAAAAAAACATAAAGTTCGGATAAGCTTGTTTACTTATTTTAAAAGATAACTGTAGGGAACTACACTCTAACCTCGGTGACTTTGACTATTTCAAAGAAAAGACCTAACCTTTACCTTATATATTTTTTAAGTCACAATATGCTAATTTGTATGGAAAATTTCGTCATTTTGAGTTCGAAAAAATGGTCATTACACCAACGACGGGTTGAAAAGGGGATCCGGTCGAAATTCAGCTTTTTTTAATTCTGCCTTACAAAATTCAGATTTTCAAATTTAAAGCAATAAAATTCTGTTTTTTTCCAACTAACAAATGTAAACGACGAGAGGAAAGGCAGATATACAAAAAAAAAAAAACAATTTTGAAATTGTAAAACATTAAAAATTATTTACTTTTCATTTTTAAATAAAAATCAAATTTAAATTAAAAAGAAACAAGAAAAAATAGATAAAATATTGTCAACAAATTTGAATAAAAAAAAAACAGTATCTATTGAAAAAAAACAAGTAATGCGAAATTTAAGTAAGAAAAAGATATGAAGCAGTCAGAAATTTATTTTTTATAATTTCATTTGTTTTCTTTTCATACTTCACTTCAGCAGTATAAAAGGACAGCCGAAATGGTGTCAAATCAAAATTCCTTCGACAATCGACTCGGTAGGATCTTTGAATTTCTTCTCTAAGACCATTCTCCTAGGAGGTTCGCTGTAATTACTGTTACGCTGCGATTGATTGTTTTGTGGACAGACAAAGACTTTTCCTCAGTCTTCGTAAAACATATCAATAGCAGTGTCGCTTCTTTTGTTTACTTTCGTATTTCTATAATAAAAATAAAATAAAATCGTACTTTTAAAAAATACCCACGACATTTTTTATTTTCCTCCCAGGAGGAAATAAAAGGCTACAAATAAAATTTAAAAAAAGAGGAGTCAAAATTAGAAAAGAAAAGTTCTCTCCATCTCTGCTTTACAAAATCCTGCAAACAATAAAAAGCGGGCGCTTTTGAACATTTTCTAAACGTTTTTTTATTGTTTGCAGAATTTTGTAAAGCAGAATTTTGAAAGCAGAATTTTGTAAAAAGATCTTGACCCATCCAGAATTTTGACCCCAACCCGTTGAAAACGTCAACTTCGCAAACAAGTAACTTTCATTCGTCAGAAGTTTATGAACGCAAGTTTAAGTTTAAAGTGGATAACCCTTTCACAATCGCGATCCTCGATAAGGTAGCTCAACAAAACGAGGTAATTTTCTAAAACCAAATAGAAATATGTATTACGAAAGGCGTTCAGATGAGTTATCTGCACGATCCTGAGTCGATTCTCTTCAAACGATATGAGGAAACACATTTTTGGTGGTCACGAAACCAAGCCAAAATATAATATAAAATAAAACTGTAGGGGGTTCTATGTCTGTTACCTAATGGCTTGGAAATTGATTTTGATGGAAGTTTTTCTTCGGAAGGTTTCGTAGGACCCCGAGCATACTTTGGGCTATGCGGTTGCCGCGCCTTCGTCAGCGTTGTTAACTGAAATGAACTGTTTTACCCGTCTTTACTGTCTTAACTTGGCTTTATTCACATTTATACCCCTACAAAAATGAACTACAAATTTAAGTTTCAGCCCATAAGATGTTGCAAGCGTTACAAATTTTTTGTACTCCAAGTTGTGAAGACTCTGCCTGCAGTGCTGAAGCACAATCCTAGATTACCCGGAATCGCATGCCTACATAAATTTGGCGTAGACGGTGGGAGCTTGTGAAGGGTAAGATCCTACAGAACTTTTTTACCATATCCACGTCTTTGTAGACAAGTTTCGTTGACTGCTTTATCTGAAGATTGCTCTAGCTCTAGCTCCACTTACAGTCAAAAATCCACGACTTTAGAAATAGATAACGTACTGGGGCTATCAAATTCGTTGATACAAGGTTCGACTTATCGAATATGTAAAATTCAGCTAAACTTGCTAAACAAGCTTCAACTGACAGCACGCCACTCTTAGGTCTTCTATATTGAGTTGAAGTAATATTTTTCCTTTGCGAGCTCGACCTATGAATCTCTAAGCCTGCCTATGGCTCAGCGCAATATTTAGCAAGACGGTCTTCTTCTAATTTTTAGCACAAAACAAAAAATGTCCGTAGAGGCTTCCTTTATCTCTTTGGGACAAATGACCCTAAAAAAGAAGAGCCTAGGGGTTGTAAGTCGACTTCTAAAAGCGACTCTTCTCCCCCAACAGTCCGGGCGTTCGTCAGCCTCAGAATCTCTATAAAAAAGTCCCCTTGGAAATTGCTTACCCTAACCTTAACGGGCTTTACAAATCACAAAACCCCCCCCCCCCCATTGAACACCGACACCGAAGTTACACGATTTAGCCATCAACAAGGAGCACCGCCAATCTGCCCCACAATATGCCCATACATAAATTTTGTAAACTTTTAACCTTTTCGTCTTTAAGTCCTGGATTTCAATTTTACAACTTGTGGAATTTCAATTTCCGATTTCATCCCATGTGTCAGGTGTTAAATTATGTTTCCTGAAATATTTCTTCATTTCGCTTCTGACACCGAAAAGGAACAAACGACATCAAAATGAAAAGAAAAAGAATCCTTTTCTCTGATTGTGACGACATTGGACCTTAATATACACATTTCTTTAGATTTCAATCCCTTTTCGAAATTTGGTTTCTCCTCATGGTATAAATTTTGTTGTGTCATCTATTTTTGAAAGGAAACACCATTATAAAGGATCACTAAGCGGTAATGGGTTTTAGTACCGCAGGTCACATACAGGTTCAAGTGACATAATAAGGAAACGAAAATATACACACAACTATATATTTAGCCCGAAAAAAGGACCCCGATGAAAAGTAAGACGAAGAAAATCAAATCGTGTCAAGTGAGGGAAAAGAACTTTTTTTATCATATTTTTTCTTGCGCCCGCGTTCGTCCTTTTATTTTTTTTTGCTTACTGTGTACACGGGCAATCAGTGAAATTGAGAAGAAGTCTAGTATACCGAGGGATTCTCTGGTTTGGGTTTTAGTTTCATATATATATTTTTACTCTTTTTTTTTTTGTATTTGTTGTTTGCTGTTTACGCTCGCCTTCTGCTGCTTCCTTTATGTGGTGTTGTGATGGCATTGTTCGGTATTGTTTTGTGTTGCGTCAAACGCCATTCGTTGTCGTCGTCGTTTTGGTTTTTGTGGACGTTCCTGGAGCGGCAGTAGCGTGGCAAAAGTCGAGTTTATTTGGATATCAAATTACACAACCGTTTATTAGCCTTTTATGGAGGACTCATTTTTTTTTGCCACTGCGCTCTTTCCTTTGTCCTGTGAAATTATTTCTCTCTGTCCTACGAGAGGGATGTCGATTGTTTACTGCGAAATTTTTATTAAGGCGACGACCCGATGGGTAGTAGCATTTTATTTACTTACTTTGTGAGTAAGTGAGAAATATCTTCGGACAATTAAGGACGAAGCAAAAACAGGAAAAAACAAGAATTCATAATTATGAAACAAGCTAGAAAATTCAGAGGATATCCTTTTTGCTGATGTGTTTTTGTATCCCGGTCCCGGGCTATATACCCCACTGAATTGCGGGCAATTTTCGAACAATTAGAGGTCAGAAAAAAGAAAAGCAGAGCGAGAGTTGTTGTAGAACATTGCAAAAGTTCCTGTCCCGCGGGACTTGATGGAAGATTGGCCGTGTTGAACATGGCGATTTCCAACATTTCGTCCGTTAAATGGCGGAAAAAAAAACAATTAAAACTGATTAAAAATGTTGCCGGGATGTTGTTTTTTTGCCCTCGCATGGTCTGTATTGAATTTCGCTTTTCAAAGGGTCGGTCTGTGGATGTACGCAGTTTGGTGGGTGTGCGTTATTTTCGTGTTTCCTTCAGCAAAGTCGACCCCAAAATATTTGGTGCCTGTCGATGTCAAAGGGTTTTAGGTATATGCTCCTATGGATCGATACGGTTTGTGAGCTGTTATGCTTTCACGTTCAATTATGGGTGCAATCAGTGGTGAGCAGCCATTATGTTCATAATTTCGTTTGGAGAGTTGCAAGTTTGCGGAGAAAGCACTTTCCGAACTGCAGGGAAAGCAGATTCAACGGGCCTGTAAGGAGGGGCATAGATCTTTTTAAAAGGGTTCGTTAATGTTTCTAGCTATCAGTTTTGATAAGGGACTTTCATTTTTATACCAGCGACCCTTGTATTTATTTTACACTTCCATAAGACTGTTTCCACCTTCAGCCTCAGTTGGCATTCCAGAAATTTCTGTCAAAGGTCCAAATTCACCAAAACCAGACACGCAATAAAAAATTCTTTTATTCACCTCCAATCAACGTAGGGATGCCTACTTTATGAGCGCTGCACCTCCGAACGTGTAAGAAGAGAAACTCGGTACCAACCACCTAATTGAGAGCAATATTCTTACCTGTGCGAGTAGGCGAGAAGAATGAGGCGGCCAGAAGTAATGAAGGGACCATTGTCGCATGTCGCAAACATAAATAATCTTTTAAATTGGAATTTATCACCTGATCCCTATAAATGAAATTTATTTATTTTGTCTCGTCCTTTGTAAATAAATTTTTGTCTGTCGCCATTCCTAAAATGATTAATCCGACACTTTTTTCCTTTGGAATTTTTAAAAGTGTGGGACGGAAACCACTAATTGAAGACGGTTAGTTGTAGATCGTTTTTGGGGTGGTCATTAAATTTTTGATGTAAAATCTGGTTCCGCGTTTAGTTCTCTAAACCGGCCTAAGCCAAAATTGAAGCAATACTGCACCCATCCTTGTAATTTCTAGAGTAACCCTCATGCAACTGGACAAATCTGTCTGGCTTAAGTGTCTGTGAAAGAGCTGTCTGTATGTTGAAGTTGATCTATGTGAAAGTTGCATTATTTTTTCTCTGCTTAAAGGTTTGACCCCCACCTTTAAATTTCAAATAGTGCTGTAATTAAGCCGCAACTTTGCCTACAAACAAAATTTAACAAGGTTAGGTTAGGTTAGTGGGCTGGCATGGAGTAATTCCGCGCCACACGCAGGTCAAAATGGACCCATTGTGATACCCGTCGGGGGAAAAGGTTTATCACTTATCTTATTTAACAAGAAGCTCTTGGGTCAGTTTCTGTGAAGCTTTTCAAATTGACAGCTTCATCAGGGCAGTTATACGTTCGGATGTTTTCAAGACTTTACGCGGGAGGTGGCGAAGTGAAAAAAGATTATATACGGATATTGAACCTCAGACCCCTTAGCCCTTACTCAGGAATCCAGCGCACTTTTTCCAACTCACTAAAAGTAAACGCAACAAGTCGGTTTGTCTACATCCGTTTGCCGACGAACATCTGTGGGTCTCTAAAAGTCTTCCCAGCACAATACGACGAGTTTCGATTTAGGGGGCGTGGCACACACACTTAGGACGCTAATCTTGGTAGGTACAAGGAAAAGCTTAAAAAGCTATATCCTTGCATCTGTTCAATCCAAAGTTCCAAAGCAAAATTTGGACGACGGATGCACATCGTTTGAGAAATAACTAATCCTTTATCGATCGACGCCCTATTTTGCCATTAAACTCCTTTGCCTTTCCGAAATATTGACAAGATCAGCCCCGGTTCAGTTAGAGATTGTATGGGACCAGAAAACCCCGTTTATGTTCTCCGATTTCTGCACGGAGTTCATCGACTCATATTCTGCAAATAAACTGTTTGACTGGTATGAATACGAATAAACTGTGCTTGTACCCCACGTTGGGCGCCACTTTAGGTGAGCTAAATTCCACTTTCTCGACTTAATATTTTGAAATTTGTATCGCATTCGTGGTAAATAATGTGTTTAACTTGTCTTCACCCTGTTAAAGCACTAGCACGACGTTCAACAGCAATTGCTATCCGTGCAAACGTGTGTTTAATCTAATCCCACCTGACCACCTCTTCCTAAAGCCAAATGAAAAAAATCAAGCCCCAAATCTCAGACAGTGCACGAACGAGTATTAGCAATGATGAATGGATGATGTACCACAACCATTCAACCTCTTCCATTGACTTTGACATTGACTCTGATTGACAACCTGCTAGTCATGATTTTGTCTTGAAATATGTTTGAGATTCTGTTTTTTTTTACCTCGTTTAGTTTAGACATTTTCGTATAAATCCGAGAAAATCGTTTTTTAATGCCTTACACGTCGGCTGTACAATGTACATCGAGCCTATGCATCAATCGCCGCTAAGCTGGTCAAATCAAAAATAAATCCCCCCTCTAAGCATTTCCCAAGTTCGTTTGCGCTTTTTTTTTTGCTTCGTTTGTTTGTTTTGATTGGGTAATCTCTTAATTAATTTATTTCTTATATCAAAAAATTAAGTCGGAACCATCTTCATAGATAACACAAAATAACAAACAAAAAAAGTATATATATAGATAAGTATAGAAACCGATAAGATAAATTGTTTATAGTGCATTTGCGTAATTTTTTCTTCTTCGTTCCATGTATTGAAATAAGTTTGTCTGTGTGTTTATTTCGAAAAAAAATGTACGCGTTATCGGATGAATAAAATTACCGACAGAAGGTTAATTGTGGTAATTTAAACAATTCAGCCAAAAATTTGATGCGGGAAGTGGAAGAAATTTATTTAAATGCATTTGTCATTAAAAAAAGAAATTAATTGCTATTTTATAAATCCACTATGCATATACAAAAAAAATCTACAAAAGCACTATTCGATTGCAAATGTTTAATTATCGCTCAAGAATCTATCTATATATATTGCATGCAGAACTGAATTTAAAGTTTGAGTGGGCTTTAAAAGAGTTTTTTTGTTGGCGGATTCGTAATCTAGTTTTTTTTTCGTTCGCCGCCACACACACGTTGCCAAGCTATAATTTTTTGTTTGTTGTTTTTGCAAAGATAATTGGAATTTGCAAAGACCAAATTTATTTTATTTAATATTTTTTTTTTGTCCATGCTGTCTCTCATCGTACATGGTGATAAAAAAAAACATGAGAGAAAACCCACGCGAGCATCCGATGACGTTACGAAAAAAAACTACAAACAGAATGTGTTTGAACTTAAATGTGAATCGGGATTTCGCAAACTGGAATTATTATAGTAACACTTATTTAGTTCGCAAAAAAAAAAGAGAATTAAAATAGTCATGGAGATAAATCGTTGCTGTCATTGGGGAAATGTACGATATTTATGAGTGGATACAAACATGAAGAGGATAAATCGGTTTTGGGTCTGAAGTGGAATATATTTATCTATAGGTATTTGCTTTTGCATAGGGAAAAAGTGAAATAAGAATTATGTTCTTCATAGATTTTCACGTAATTTGTGCTGATGATTTTTTTCTTTTATTTGCAGGTAAATACGCGAAATGGGTGATGCTATTTTTATGAGGATTTTTACATAAGTGCCAGCATTTAAAAATAAAGTCACATCGACTGTGGAAAATATGTTTCTTTGTTTTAAGGATAGGTAAGTGGTTTGTTTCCGAGGATGTAGGGGAAATTTAGCTGAGTCCTTGAAGATATCGAGGTCATACAACCATCATGTAAAGAAACCGAAACGTCGGACGATGTTGATACATAAACCAACTAAGCCGGTTGATTGCGTACTATGCTGATGATGCACTTTGACACATTCACCAATATGTTGGGTTGGATAAACAAAAATGGGTATTATTCTGATAAATGCACTTGGGCCTGTTGCGTTGCCCAATATTTTTTAGTTGATTTATTTCTGAAATTTATCGCATCCCCATCGATAAACGAAATTTCGCCTCTTGTCAGGATCTGAAACTGAATGTAATTAGCTATTTCACTTTTAAGCTTTTATGCTAATTTTTGTTTTGTTTTTGAATTATTGCTATAAAAAGAAATCTTTAATTGTGAAAAATAAAATAAATAAAAAATGACTCCAGACCGATTAGGGCAAACGAAAATTGTTCATGCTTACCCAGAGTTAGCCCTCCTCTATGTCATCAAGTATAACTTTCAGACACTTCCTTGCTACCAAATAACTCTATATTTCTATTTTTATAGTAGCCCCAAATTATAAATATCATCATCGCTCTTCCTCAGACATCACCAAAGGCCTGTCACTAGATTCAAAAAAAAATAGTAGAAAATCAATTTTATAATTTTGTTTTAAGACGATCCTGACAATACAAATTTTAATTCAAGTAATCAGAATACATAACTTTATGAATTGAAATAATAATAATCTTCACTATTTATAGCCTTCCTTTTTTTTTATTTATATTCTTTAGCCTCTGTTAAATCTTGATCTTGTGTTTAATTATTTCATCTCTTTCTCAAAATGTATCCTGTTATATGCGTATTTAATTATTTGATTTTTTAACTTCCTTTGAATTATATAATTTTATTTAGATTTTCTCTTCTAACTTCTTTCTATTTTATTTAACTTTATTTCCTTTTTAGTTTGCTGCCCCAAATAATGTTATTTCTTCTCTCAGAAAGTTTCTAGTTAAGTTGCAATTTTCTCCATGTATTCTGCTTATATCCACGGTTGCCACTTCCAAAAAAAAATTACGTACCAAAATTGGAAAAAAAAGTTACCAAACCAAGATAAAATTTACCAAAAATCTGCAGACGTTGATCTTTTTAAAACACAAAAAAAACATCTGTCTTTTTAAATATTCAGTTTTGTACATTAGGTTTGTAGGAACTTAGTCAGTCTTCAAGTAGTTAAACAACGACTACTTTATAATAAAAAAAAAAAAAAATTAGACTTAACTTACTAATGTAATAGTAATATGTATCTACTTTAAATACTTTTACTGACCAAAAGCATGATTTTCAAAACTCAAATTATTTTATTTGATTTTTAAAATTGCTTGCTTAAAAACAAACATTTATAAAACATAAGACTCCGTAAGGAAAGAAGTGGGAACTTTGTCAGTCCCAGCAATAAAACAACGTCAACAACGTTGTGCACAAAATTACCAGCTGTTAGAAGGCATGGGATCATCTACCATTTCCGAGCCTTTTTTCTTATAACTTTAACAAATTAGAGTTTTGCGTTTGCAAATAAATAATATGATTAACTAACCTATCCATATCTAAGTGTAGTTATAAACAGAAGTCCAATTCAGTCATTTTTTGAACAAAATGGGTTATTTATGGTGACGCATATGCAAATGCACTGCTTCCACTCAGAAACAGTATGGCAGCACTTAAATGAATTGATATCGAGTTCGTATTTTTGGTGCTCCTGTTCAAAAAGTTACCAAAACCAGATAAAAATTACCAAATTACCAAAACTCAAAAAGCAAAAAAAAAAAAAATTACCAAAGTGGCAACCGTGCTTATATCTCTTGTATCTATTTGTCCTTATTTATTTTAAGGCAAGGTATTTTGTACCACGACTCGGCAGTAAACTTTGCTCAAAATCATAATATTTCGTCTGAAACTCTCGGCAGGAATAATAATAATATTTTTTTACTTCTAACATATAAATTTTTATTTTCTAAAATTTATTTCTGCTTAATATTATTTTTTTTTTTTTACAGCATTATTTTGTCAAGTAGCCAAATGAGTTGCATGCCTAATATTATAATTTATTTACTTATGCCGTTCCCTACAACTTTTAGACTTTGATATGTAAAATGGATTTTTTTTCGTACTTAATTTCGTATTCGAATTTTATGAAATATGGACCAACCCACTGTCGAAATTTCGGAAAATGTATATCTTCGAAAAAAGCAATCCCATGCTACAGCTCTCGTCCCTTTGTTTCCTACCATCACTCCAACTACCTGTTTACGACTGCATATGCTGCCACCAATAAAAGTTCACAATAAAAAATATTAAACAAGAGTGGAACCAACTACCTAAATACATATTGAGAGAAGACCGCTACTTTTATTTATTCCAACTTGCAGCTATATCAAAGGCAGCAAACAAGCAAAATCCAATTTTACTTCTGGTAAAAGTTCTTTTCGGCTCAGACTCCCTTGGGACTTCAGCGACACAAAAAAGAATCTCCTCCATATTGACACAATTGCCTACTCCAGAGTAACTCACAGCAACCCGTGCCCCCGCTACTCATACACACTTTGCATTTTGATTGGGTTTTGGTCCTTTTTGGATCCTTTTGTGTGTTCGCTCTTCTTATTCTTATTTTTTCCGACCGCACGTATTGAGTGGCGAAGAGAGATATCTTCCGCGTCACTTGAAAAACTTAAAAGGAACGTTGGGGGAAAAAAAATGATTTCTCTTCCTTATCCACTTAAATTCAAAGTGCGTATCTAAGAGGCTATAATAAAGACGACCGTCAATTTTCATAAGGGGTTGTGTGCATAGAGTGGCAAAGAGGTTAACTTGTCCTCCGATGGTTTTTTCCCCATAAGTGGAAGGAAAAAGTTCCCGTACGCCTACGCTACACCCTTTTTTTTTCTTTCCTCAAAACTCCTTGGCAGACAGTGTGTTTTGAATGTATTTTGCATGTCTTTCATATCCTTCGATATGTGCGGGGCGGTAGACTTGCGACTTCCCTCTGGTGCGCTGCAAATAGCCATCGTCTTTGTTGCGTTCTTCCCTCCATACCCGGCCTTGCGCGATCTACATACGTGCATATAATCATATACATATCCTCTGCTCGACATGGGCACGTTTTGTAAATCGAATTTAATCGAAAGACATTTGTAACATTCGCATACGTTTAGAGTGTGTGTAATGATGCATGGTAATGGAATGTGTTATGTTATCCATTTTGTTTCGTTTCATCGTTATTTTGTTCCGTGTGGATGTGGATCCTCCTGTCTTTTGCGATAGTGATAGCGCGTCATATGACGGGGGGTGGCTGTTGTGTTTGGATGGATGAAGTGTATATTGAAAATGTTCCTTATCTTTTCATATTTGATGATGTCATGGAGTTTTTCTTCGTTTTTCACTCGAAACTCATTTTATTTTGTACGCAAACGAGAAGAAAGGATATTTCACGAATGTGCCTCATTTAGTGTTTTTTTTTTTCGGGAGGATTGTGGGTATCTATCTAGATGAGATGCTCAACTTGCTCAAGTGGTGCGGGTGGGGTTATTATGGCAAATGTTAGCAATTTTCTTTCGCAATGTAATTTTTGATATCATTCTCGGGCGAAGTGTTCATTCGTTCCGTACGAAAACAATGTACCAGTGCGAGTTGAGAATAGAATATTGAAAGCAAGCTGAATTTAACGAATGGAAATCGTGAATTGGATGTAAATGTGATGGGAGTGGGAGATACGTATACCCGAATACAATGTGCGATGTGGGGAGGATTAAGTCGATATTGTTGCAAAACTTGAGGTTGATTGATATGACAATTGCCGGCATTAGGCTCTGAGCACGTCCACGGAGTTGTCTTCCTACTACGCCGTTCCTATTTTCAATTCGTTAAGGCTAAACGTTCTCAGTTCCAATAGAATGGTTTATGTAATCTTTAGGGACGTGCTAATAGCGAATAATCAATTAGGGCTAAGCAATGTCGTTATTTTTGAGTAGCACGGGAGATTGCTTTTTCGTTTATGCAAACGCGGATCGTTTTAGAATTTTCAAGAAGCAGATAAGCGGGCATCAATTGAAGGATTCCCACTTGAAATCGATACTTAGAAGACTCGTTTTTTAAAAGCGCTTTTCAACCTGGTACAGCTACAGTTTTTTGAGTTATGCGTTGTATATCCTTCTTAATTTGCTGTACTCCTGCAAAACTAAGGATCGCCTTGTTTGTAGATGAGGCATATGCGAACAAAATATGACGTCGGAATCTGCTGGTGAAACTGTTGCTTAACTTTGTTTTATAGCTAAGCCAACTACCCAGTTACATCACCTTTAAAGACTATTCCCTGTTGGATTCTGGCGACTATGGTTCCTCCACTTTCTTAGAGAGACCTGCCTACGGTCTTTAGCCCAGCAGGCGGTTGCTTGGTTTTTAACTTTCTCCATTATGTAGTAGGAGAAAGATATTGTATTCGTACTAAATTTCGAACTCGAGATGTTAGTCAATTCTGACATTGCGATGATAGGCGAACTCAAAAAAGTGGGTCGCAACATTCTGTCCGTCTGTCTGTCTGTCTGTCTGTCTGTATTTCCCGAGGCCTACAGCCTAAGCGGCTGAACGGATTTCGTTCAAACTTCGGATTTAAAGTTTGGGGGCTTACAGTTCGGGGCCGTTTTTTTTTTTGCATGGTAACCTCAATATTAATGGTACTTCCCATAAAACATTTCCATACCAGTTTGATTTGTTCGAAAACGGCTCTTACGATTTCAACAAAAATTATTATTTAAGCTTAAGTAGGTGAGGTAAACATAGCTGCATACTCAGTTTTCCGCTAAAAAATCGAGTAAGGGTACTTCTGAAATTTGGACATATCTCTAAAACGGTCCATACGATTGTAAAAAAATTCATTTCTTAGGTAATATGGTCATTTCTAACTTAATGGAAAACTCAGTTTTTCAATGTGTTATCGAAAAATGGATTTTTGGAAAAAGACATTTTTGAAAAATATAGTTTTCCCTAGTTTACCTCAAAAGGGCACGATTTTGACCAAAATGCAAACTTATAGTAAAATTGATGTTTTCAAAATTATCGCGTCCTTAATTTCCAATTCGAATCGCTGGAAACGCTAACTTTAAAAACTGCTCATATCTCGAAAACCCCATTTTCGATTTCGATAAAACCCTAAAAACCAAGTAATGCTTACATCCCGAAAAAAAGATTTGCTTAAATGACTTTGAATTTCAGTCAGACTCGCACTAAACGAGAAAGTTTCGTGCGACCCATTCGTGCACTTTATTTTTTTTCGTGCACATTTTCTGTCACACTTTTTGGGCACTTCGCTTGGAATGACTGATAACCTACGGTGGTTTCAGTGTGAATAGTTTCTCAATAGCACGATAACAATAGAGGTACTCCGTGGGTAGGTAAATTCATAGATGCAATGTTTTGATACATTTTGTATAATTGTAAAGAGTGATTGCCATTCTAAAATTGTGCAGAAATAAACTACAGAGGATCAAATTCAAAGGAATCCCTAAAAAATGCAGCGACGAATACAATACCAAACCATGTAAAGTTTGAAGACGAGGTAAGATGTACTGTAGATGAGATGTCCCCTAGAGGAACTACACTGAACTACTCTACACTGAACCAATCGATATGTTGTTGAACTTATTTGAACTATCGATGAATAGAAATTAAATTATGAGCTGTAGTTCAGTTTAGGCATGTGTTATCGACGCACGAACTTGTTTAAAAATGAGTTTCGACAAGTGAACTATAGGCGAACTGAGAGTAGTTCAAAAGCCATCATTAACTTAGTTCGTTGAGCTGTTGCTAGTTCAATTCGTCCCTTGAGACACCACCACAGATGATGCTCACAGGTCAACTTGTGTTAAAAATGCGTCCTGACAACTGAACTAAGTGAACTTCGTGTAGTTCAAAGGTTGAAAATCAGTAAGTTAGTTTAGTTCACTACTTCATTTCGTCTTGATATCAATGAGGACAGCAAAATATTGATGATCCACAACTGCATATCAACATCCTGAGCTATGACTGATAACTATGTAGTTCAAATGAGGATCGAAGTGCGTTGCGTACATTTTTGTTAAAGGAAATCGATAAGCTTATGAATATGAATTTGTTGCCATAGAGCTATCCTTCAATGTCATCAGGGTAGGTTAGTTCTTGTGAGTTCTGGGTAAGAGAAACTGTTTGTATAAAAAGGATTCGTAAAAAGTGAAAACAGGTAGTCTGCCTGCAGTTTGGAAGACCTGCCTTCTAAGCCACTTGGTACAGATATCCACACAGCTCACTGTGACTTGAACTAATTGATCTTTGCACTAGTTCAGTCTGAAGTTTTGAACTAAATTGATGGCTCGGTCACAATTGCCTGCTCAGTTTCCTAATAGATGCAATTTCCATGAAGAAAATGTGTTTATGTGCCAAATGAGCTATCATTAGGTATTTTTACGATGACCATTAGTGAGTTGCATGACAACTATCCACTATCCCGTTGGATTACTTGTAAATTTGCCACCTACCGACAATTTCCATACCTACACCCGAGTTCAGCATTGTGATTCGATGCACGTCTCGTTGTCCCCAGTTCACTATACCCCATATTGTGAGAAAACGTCCATTCAAACATTAAAAACGTATATCTTGCAGTCCTCTCCCATCCCATACATACTCATAGTACATCGCTGTCTTTAAGACAAAGAGAGCACATTTCTTTTTTGGGTTGCTTATCAAAATGTTCTCCTGTTTGATATTCATTCCGCAACATTCAAAAAAATAAATATAATACCTACTCATAAATATATACTCGTACATCCGGGCATCTCTCCTGATGATGATGACTTCGTGATAATGGGATGCTTACAATTTTTACTCCAAAAAAAAAAAAAAATGCACAAGGCACACACCAGAGGAAAGCGATTCGTATCTAAGCTGCTCGGGTGCTCGTTTCGGTTTCTGGTAAAATAATTGGTTGTGACCCTAATATTGAAGTTGGTAGTGTATTTTTCTCCTGTATTCACAATTCGCCCTTTTTTGTCTTCGCCCGGTTCTACGGGGACGACTGCCATATATCAAATGTAATTAATCACCTTTTTGATTATTAGATGGGATACCGCACCGTGTGTAAAATGCACTCAGGTTTGGCCGGCTTAAATCCATACGCCATAGAATTTCCAAGTTCTGTGTGTGTTTTTGACATATGAGTTTCTATATGAGTTTTCTCTTCCTTTTTTTTTTATTATTTTGACCTTTTTTTCCGTTATTCTCTTGAATACGTGCTGAGTTTTTGTAATTTGTATTCAGTTTTTTTTTTTTGTGTGTTGGGGACGATAGTACGTGAATGTTGGGTTTACATAAATGTTACTGCTTCTGGGGACGGACGCAGTTATTTGTTTTGTTTTTAGTTATTTTTTCGTTTGACTGGCAAACGGGATTGGTTTCTTTTTTATTGTTGTTTTCGAATGAAATGAGTTTTGACGCCTCTAGGTATGCAGTATCCAGCAGGAGCAGTTCCAATTGGGGCTCTGTCTCTGTCTATTGGTACTGATATTTCTGTGAAATCAAACACTTGACTATTGCGCTATTTCAATTTCAAAGGAATGACTTTTGTTATTAAACTATTTGAATCTGAAGTCTGCAAGATTGGTCAGGTTTCTAAGAGTTTAAAAAGTTCTTTAATTTTGTTTCTATCGAACTTGGCAATATTTGGACTCATTTTTGGAATGAAAATTTCTAGATTCTGCAGTAGTAAAATATTTAAAATATGCGTTTTTTTTTTTTTTTGCTTACCATTATAGTGAAATATAATATTTAAGTAGAATAAATGGAATTTATTTATTTCTAAAAATTCATATATCAAGCACATTTCTATAGCAAATGAGCAATTTACTATATGGCGTATTTTTATAACTTAAATATTTTTTTCTAGCGTATTCGTGTCTTTCCAAAAACGATTTCTAAGGAAAAAAAGACTAAAAGCGATTTCTAAAAACTCCGTCAATAAATTCGACTCCGTGTTAAAAGTGTTAAAAATGGATAAAATGGTTGAACATATTCAGCCTTGGTTTTAATTGGATCGCATCTTAAATACTCCTCGAAACCATATTTGATCACATATTTCTAGAGAAAAATCGATACTTAATCAGACAAATGGTTTTAACAATTTTATTCAAATTTAAATTATGAGCGTTAAATTTTTGAGCAGTATATCAAAGTTAAAAAATTTCGAACATTGCAATATTCGATTGAATAAAAGTTCAGTCTTTTCAAATCCCACACAAAAATCTTACACCAGCTTTGAGTATTTTTTTAAGCACTTCTACTACAGTTTGTGCTTCTTGGTTTTATTTTTATTTAAAAACATTTGTAGTCTCGGAAGAATCCGACATTTGTCTAACCATTTTTGTGGATTGTGCTAAAATTTTAGTAAATACAATTTACTTTGCTACCAGCGTAAAGAAATATATATATATATATAATAGATATTTTTCGAATTTTATATCACTTCTGAACATTTCTCAACATTTTTAAGTTCTAAAATAAATTTCCAAAGCTTATCAAATCTATAAAAAAAAACGTTTTAACATTTCTGAAAAAGGAAATAATATTCTCTTCGTCATTTAAAAAAAATGTTTTGTGGCCAAACTTTGAACATTTCTCTCTGTTCTGTTTTTCCGCAAACATTTTCTATTAATTGTAAAGTTTATTAATAATCAGCACTCCCACTCAGGCCAAAACATTTTCGAACAGTTGATCACGAACTGGGTTCGACTTGTTTTGACAAAAAGTTGCTCATGCGAAAAACCTTAGAGCCCGCAGATC
This sequence comes from Cheilosia variabilis, assembly GCA_951230905.1. NCBI lineage: Eukaryota > Metazoa > Arthropoda > Insecta > Diptera > Syrphidae > Cheilosia > Cheilosia variabilis. Next base: position 19,322,827 of record OX579679.1, on the reverse strand, counting down.
AAATTTTCGGTCAAGAAAACTAAAGGCATGCTGAGATAGTTTCTCAACTTTAACATTTTCTCATACTCAGTGTTTCTAATAATTTACTACATAAAAATTGACAACATTTAAAAAAAAAGTACCGTAGAGCGGGCTAGTTTGTTCGCAAGCGGACAAAATATTGATTGAATATTTATATGATTTTTAAGCCCAACATACACAAAATTGTTTCAATTGAAGTGTTAAATTATGGTAGCACCATATCGAAAACTTTTCGCAAGATTTCTGTACATGGTATCCAACAAGCCTCCAATTTGAAATTTTTCAGAAACGTTTGGCTCCACTTTTAAATTTAATTTCTTTTAAACAGTTGAAACATGTCTTAATTTAAAAGCCGAACCTTAAATTTTACATTTTTGCAACATAGCTCCAAACCTGCACCTTAAATTTTTTGCATAACAAAGTTCATTATTTTCTGGCAAAATGTTAACCATTTCATAAACCTTCCAATAATTGTCAGCTTCCCTTCTGTCAACCAAGTACTTCCCTGAGCGTCCACAATCGATTCCTTATAACACCAACAACAACTGTATCTCCTCAGCGGGATCGCAAAAAATCTCAAAACAAATTACGATCAAGTATCGCCTCAGACTTATCGTAACGCGGATAATTTCGCAATGTAAACCGCATAAATCCGCGCAAAAAATAAACCAACTGACATTTGGATCTCGTCACTTTTTGCATTCGCGTCCCAACTGAAAACCGCAATAATCTGAACCACGTCATTGCCACCGTGCACGGGCCGGGACCCTCTCCCCTCATGCCGAGCACTTGCACTTCCATGCCACCACTTGGCCAAATCGTTTAAGTGCATCCCGCCATCATCAAGTAGCCGTCAAGCGCACTCAGTCGCTATTGATCGAATAAGATGGGAACTGCGGGAACCTGAAAATTGTTCTGCCAGTGTCGTGTTCGTTGGAGAAGATCGGAAATTCGATATAGCTGCACTGTATTTGCCCGAGTGCAGTTTTGGTTACAGTTGAGCTTCAGTTGCAATTGCTCTTCTGTCTGACTTATGTCAGTGGCTCCCAGAGTCTGATCGCTTCTCGGGTGAGTGATGCACTTCGATAGCAATAAAAATGAAAATTATTACAAATAACGATGATGATCGCCGCTGTATAAGTACAGTCCCGTCAGCCGCACAGTCATTCGATTAATTTGCACACAGACGGAAGTGTATCCACTGGATTTTTTTTCCCTCGTTACTCTTATCCGGTCTGGGTCTGGATCTGGACTGTGGCACTCTCTCAAGTCAATACAGAGACTACCTCTTGTCTCGGCCAGAGACTCTTGGACTCTTTATGGCGAACGATCTTGGTGATGCCGTTTCGCTGCAACGCATTCTCAATTAGAAGGAATTTCGCAATCCCATTCGCAACAAAGCAGTACATTCAATTGTTGGAGCGGCTCTTTTTGTAAAAATTCCCAGACTAATTCATCCTAAGATCAATTGAATGGGAGAGAACTGTGAAGCTATTTACAAACTCTGATTGAATTTTTACAAACACGGATATGTGGTGGGAACTGACATCGCGCACGTGGGGCTGTATGTGATGCTATCCCAATCACGATTCAATTGTTCCTCGGAATTGGAATTGATTTGTCTGCCGCGCCGAATTCGTGGTCGTGAAGCAAGTCGTGAGGTGAGATAATTCCGGCTGAAATTGGTTGCGATACATCGGATCAAGCGAAATAATTGTCAGCCATAGACAGTAGGACGACATTGATTTTATCACGCAGAGGTGTGACAAATAGTGCCCGAGTTGGAAATAGATTGAGGCGGACATTTGTATGATTAGTTGGTCGGCAAAGTGACAGATACTGCAATCGACCTTGCTGGCGGGCTATCTACTATTTGGAGTCGATTCTGCAATCTTTTTCAGTGAAAGTACTAGGTCCTCCCTTGGGTGTTGTGCGCGTGGAACGTATGCTACTTTTGTTCTTATCTGTGGCTGGTAAAATTACAGCAAACGCGCAAACACAGTGGAAATTATTAAATCACACGCACTAAGTGGCAAAAGGCACTTCCTCTCATGTGCACCGCATCTCATGATACACGTAGTTTACGCATGCATGCCGAAACCCATTTGACTTTTGAGAATATTCTATCATGCCATGGAGTGCATCCCACAACGTGTGCGAGTACGTTTCTTTTCCAACTTCTACGCACGTGTACCTACATCTCATTTCGGTTGTGGGTGTATATCTGCATGTTCTAAATCGAGAACAGAAAAAATCGGAAGCGTTCCAAAAATGTCACCATTCCAGCTGATGATTATGATGAATGTTGGCGTTAGGTGTGTGTTGCAATCAGAGATTATAGCCATGCGGATGTGATTACGCCCCCACCTACATGACAGGTAGAGTTACTCAACTCTCACCGCCAAACGAAGAACGAAACACCGAGCACGAGTGCTATTCCTTTGTCTGGTCTAACACTTTTGGTGAGGGAGATTCTGTATCTGTATCCGCATGCAGACTGAGACTGAGACTGAGTCATGCAACTGCACTGTTTGTAGTAAAGGCCAGACATGTGCACAAAGGAGTGAATGAATTTACTATAAGTTTTGTTTGTTTTGGCAATTTTTACTACGTGTGTATGAATATTTTGAGTCCGAAAGAAACGTGTGATACTTCAACTTGCTCAACTGCAATTATTTTTAATTGTTTTTCTATTTTCTGTATAGCTCACCTTGGCTTGCTGATCGAAAGAATTTTCTGAAATGCATTACCTCCATAAATTTGCTACATAGATACTCTCATGCATCCATACGTGTACCATCGCATGCCAATATATGGGGGTGCACAAATTGCCGAAGCTTGTTATTTGTACGGTGTTAGTTGTGCACTTAATTTCAGATGCTCGACCATGATAGTTCATTTGGAGTTGCACTTTTTCTTTCTTTGTGTGCAGTTTTTTTTTTTCTTCTCGATACAATTCCCCGAATGAGTTTTTCAAATGGCAGAATGGACACAAAAAAAAATGGAGAAACCACACATCGAGTACTAACGAAGATATATCTTGTGGAATTGGTTATGGTTACACACCGTATTGATGGTGGGTGCGCAAAACAAAAGAGCAAAAGATGCATTGCATTGCAAAACGAATGCCTCAAGTTAATTGACTTTTGAGATAAATTGCTGAATTGCAACACACAACGACGGGTGTTCTATACGATGTTGCATGGTTTGCTATATGTATATAATGCTGTTCGATCAATTAAAGGTTGAAAACTGTGGCTTCTCAGTTGGATGACTTTATTCGAGTTGTATGTGCCCGGAGAAGTGTAGAACATTGAGGTTTTTTTTTTAACCTTAATTGCATATATATCATATTAAAAATTTATGAGAGGATGAGTTTAATTCAAAATATCCTGTTTTTTCCTATACTTTACTCGTAGTACTAATAAAATTTAAATATAATGAATTACAAACGACTCTCACTAAAATGAGAAACATCTTTATGAATTAAAAAAAGAGTTTCCTTTATTCACAGTATTAACTGTGTTGTGGAATTACAGAAATTCACCTTTCACTTGGTGGATATTTAAAAAAAATCGGTTCAGAAATAATCCTGCAATCGGTACGACTTTTGTTAATGATTTGTAACAAAGGGAAGGATGTAGGAATTCATCTACAAAAATGCACCCTTATTTGGTACATAAAGGGTGATTTTTTAAGAGGTTTAGAACTTTTTTAAAAAAAAAAACACAAAAAATTCGAAAAAATGAATGAAATATTTATTTGAATCGATAGTTTGAACCTTGCAATTTAATGTTTAAAGATAATTGCATGCAAATGTTGACCGCGGCTGCGTCTCAGGTAGCCCATCCGCTGAGTCCAATTTTGGCATACTCTTTCACACATATCGGCCGGTATCTCACGAATGAATGCATGGATGTTGGCTTCCAGTGCGTCAATCGACGCACATTAGCCTTGGCATACCCCCACAAAAAATTATCTAATGGTGTCAAATCGCACGATCTAGGCGGCCAATTGACCGGCCCGAAACGTGAAATTAACTGTTCACCAAACTCGCCTCGCAATTGCGCCATTGTTTCGCGTGCTGTGTGGCATGTGGCACCGTCTTGTTGAAACCACATATCATGCAAGTCAAGAACTTCCATTTCGGGCAAAAAAAAGTTTGTTATCATCGCTCGGTAGCGTTCACCATTGACAGTAACGCTGCGATTCGCATCATCTTTGAAGAAATATGGCCCAATAATGCCGCCGGCCCATAAACCGCACCAAACAGTGGCTTTTTCGGGATGCATTGGTAGCTGTTGCAATGCTTCTGGCTGATCTTCACTCCAAATGCGGCAATTTTGCTTATTTACGTACCCATTCAACCAAAAATGAGCCTCATCGCTGAACACAATTTTTCGATAAAAAAGCGGATCCTCGGCCAGCTTTCCAAGAGCCCATTCACCAAAATTTCGGCGTTGTGGTAGGTCGGCTGGCTTTAGTTCTTGCACCAGCTGTATCTTAAAAGGCTTTACGCCCAAATCCTTCCGCAAAATTTTCCACGTAGTGCTGTAACAAAGGCCTAACTGCTGGGAACGGCGCCGAATCGACATTTCGCGGTCTTCTGTCACACTAGCTGATACGGCCGCAATATTTTCTTCACTACGCACAGTACGTAAACGTGTTGGTGGTTTAATGTCCAACAAAGTAAATTTGGTGCGAAATTTGGTCACAATCTTCCGAATAGACTGCTCAGAAGGTCGAGAATGCCGATCATAAAATGGAAGCAGCGCGCGATGAACATTTCGAACCGAGCACGAATTTTGATAGTAAAATTTAATAATTTGCAAGCGTTGTTCATTTGTAAGACGATCCATGGTTAAATTGCAAACCAAACTGAAGCTGTTTGACAGTGACACAAGGTACTAAACACACGTCAGCTGTCAAAACCAGTGTTGCCAAAACCAAACCAGCTAAAAAATCACCCTTTACATTCAAAGATACCCCTTCAATAGAATGTCTCGATTCTACATACCGGTCATACAGAAATGTGTCCCTTCAGCATAAAATCCCAAATTTTCAATTGTTACAATATTACATAAGAGCCTGTAATAAATTAGCTGATATTTCGCGTGAGTTACTGACATACAAAACCGCCCAATCATATACGTATATTAAAAGTGCTCCCACCAACAGTCATGTCGTATAGATTATTCTAACTTTATTTTTTATAATTAAAATGTACACATACAGACATTCAGAGTCAACCTTCTGCATTGATCGATCTCTGTTCAGATTCACACCCAGAGTCGTCCTGGTTCAGGGTGATCTTCACTATCTCAGGCGCATGTTGTCGCCGCTCTCGACGTTCAGTCACAATTTTTAATCGATTAACCCAAATTTAGAAGGCAAGTCTTATTATACAATGGTTGGACGTAAATTGTTTATGGTTTGGTGACTTCGTATATCGGAACGGGATTTCTCACCATGAACAGCAGAATTGAGAGTTGAAAGCTGATAGCCCATGGCGAAGTTGCACTGCTTATATCGAGGGGATATATTTGCAAGAAGTATTGGAAACTATTTTATATAAATATAAATAGGCGAAGGCAAATAGTTAAGAAACACTTTCACTGCCTTAAACTCAACTTATTCGCTTGATTTGATTTTTCGTGTGGAAGATTGTGCAGAGATGCAATGCTGTGTCTTATTTGTTTTCCCATACGTTTTGTAAAGGGTCTTTTATTAGCGGCTTGACAAAAAATTCAAAATTTCAGTGTGAACGCGAACTGTCAATGTGAAAATATTCAGTAAAATCATCATTTTCATAATGGTGAAGTACACGACGGAACAACGTTTACAAATAATTAAAAGTTACTACCTACCGAAATTCCGAGTCCGTGGTCGCAACTTTAAGAGCGTTAACGAGAATTTTCATAGTCTAGTAAAAAATCTAGTGAAAAAATTTGAGTCAGAATATTCGCTGCTTGATGTTGCCGTGCCAGTGAAACTGCGTCTTGCCCGAAGTGTGGAAAATATTGCTGCCGTAGAGGCGTCCGTCGCAAACGAGCCAGTCAATTTCAAGGCGTTCTCAAGAATTGCGCCTCTCCCAGACCACATTAGGCGAATTTTTCGTAAGGATCTTGGCCTACACGCTTACAAGATCAAGCTGACTTAAGAACTAAAGCCACTTGATCATATGAAGCGACGTACATTCTCGAATTGGGCCCTGGACAATGATGGAAGACAATGAAGAATTTCATCGCAAAATCATTTTTAACGATGAAGCGCATTTTTGGCTAAACGGCTTCGTCAATAAGCAAGATATGCGTTACTGGACAAGTGGGAACCCTCATGTGTTTCATTAAACAGCAGTTCATCCGCAAAGAGTCACTTTTTGGTGCAGCTTTCATGCCGGTGTCGTCATTGGTCCGTTTTTTTCCTCGATGAAAATGACCGTCACGTTTCGGTAAATGGTATTCGCTACAGAGACATTTTGGAACGCTTTTTCTTTGAGCAATTGCATGAATTGGGCATCAGTGATATATGTGGTTCCAACAGAACGGTGCCACAAGCCACGTGGTGCAACGGTCGAGTTACTGAAGTCTCAGTTCGGTGAACGGGCTATCTCGAGAAACTGACTTTTTTTTATTGGGCTACATTAAATCATTCACTCAGAAAAAAAGGATTGTAATAATAATTTTCGTTGGTTTTAGAACCCTGTTGGATTTTATCTGAAATTTTAGTGGGTTTTTTTAAAAGGAATAATTTGGAGGGATAACCTCACCCGATATCGTTTTATTTTAGAAGAAGGTTTATTCAACGTACATGTATATAAATTGTGTTTGACAGCTGTCTACATTATTGTTAAGTTGGTAGATACTGTGTGACAGAATTCAGTCCGCCAATTTACCGGACAGACTTAAGCAAAAAGAACAATTGTATAGAAAAATAATTTTTAAACAAGTAAATCAAATGATTTTTAAACAAACCAAACAACAAACAAACAAAAAACAAACAAACAAATATCAAAATCTTTGATTTAAAAATGAAGTTGTTGGCAATGACGTAATAAAATACTTACGGAGAGTATATAACTCTTTCGCTGAATACCTCATTCTCGAAAACTTTAAAACGAGTTCGTGTTACCAAAAATAATATTTTAATCAAAAACTTACAATTTTTTGAAAATCTCAAAATTCTTCCTTATCAATCTCATTTTTTCTAAGTGTTGGTATATGCCAACAAGCCGGCGATGTTAGAGTAGGTCGGAGCCAATATTGAACGAGAAATAGCGGCCGAAAATTCGGTTCATCGAGCGCTACATACATTCCCGTGGTGGACATATGAACGAAGTCAAATTCCATTCATAAATAAATAAATAAATGTTTTGATAGTAGTTCAAGCCAATACATTTTTTATTCAGATATCTGAAGAAATTTACACTTTATTTCAAAAATAAGTTCTCAAGTCCTTAAGACCCTTTATAAGCCTGGTATCTATAATGGTAGAATTTACCACTTTTAGAACTCTATTTTCTATAAAAGGCCCGCTCAGATGTATGTAAAACGAGTCATGATAAAAACTACGTTTCTCACAGGATTGGTTCGCAAAAAACTGCTGAGCAACCTCCCACCCCTCTAAAAACCTATTGCCAGGAACCATTCCCCTTGTCAATATTAATAGACAACGCATCAATTCCTTTTATGGAACGCCGTGGTTTCTGAGGATACCTTTCCTTGGTAGGTACATCGTTTTTATAATTAAGACGCAACTCAAGTTGTTCGTGGCATTAAGAAGTTTCCAACAATATCTCTCTTGTGTCTGTAGGCCAAGTTTCGATTCACATTGAAACTAATTTCAGTTTTGTAAGTGCCTCTCTTAGATGCCTTAAACTTTCAGATGTAAACATCGTTCGTCTTTGCTTGATAAATCGGTGGATTTCTCGTAACTCAAATAGATTTGTTTTCCCATTCCTTAAAAGACTGCTCTTATATTAGTATATAGGTATACGAAAATCAATTCAAATCCTAATGGCGCCCACACTTGACACGAAGACTTTCTCTGCTCCTGACAGGCTGTGTATACTTTCTCTGCATCTCATCTCTCTCTCCACATCTTTAACTTGAAGCGATATACTACACAACGTCGTGTTCGGCTGTTTCCTTGATCCACATATCCAATGTGTATAGTGAATTTAAATATTAATACGATCTGAATATTCAATTGCAACAAATTCAGAGGTTGCACTTATAACATATGCAAGTAGATACGTATACACTCCAGGAGTAAGGTAGACATTTTCCGATCTCGATTTAGGAATTCAATGTGCACTCTCAAAAAGCCACACCATTTATTTACAAGGACAACAGGATTTTAAAATACAGAAGATGCATATCTGCATCATACGCTCCAAGGAGTATACATTATGTGTGTTGGGAAATACCCCTTCGTCGTCGTTGGACCGGGCTGCACATTTGTATGGGAAATTCATGGATTGAACGCAATGTATGCAAACAGCTGGCCGTTATCCGCATCACTTGCCACATATTTATCTGTGCATGAAAGTGATTGTTTTGTTTTGCTATTACACTCCTCCTACACGCGGCGCATTCAGGCTCAGCGCCCTTCCTGCTTACATTCTATTTTCAGGCTGTATGTGTTGGTGTGCATTTGAGTTTTGTGAATCTAAATAAAATACAAATGGGCGAGGGTGGGAAGAGTCTTTTTGTGTGCTTTTTTTTTCTGTATTTTCTTCCACAGAAGCAGAACCATATATCCATACGGACGAGTCCGTTTTCATGACACGCTCATGCTGTGTGTGGTTCAACAATTTCGATAATAATGAGGCGCGAATGGTGCATGCTCGCCAAATGTTATTCTAAAAGTGCTCTGCTGCTGCTGCCTAGTGTGCGGATGGGTATCTTTTTGTTGCATCGCTCTGATGGTGGTAATTTTCAAATTTGTAGCTTTTGTATTTTGTTGAAAACGGCATTTACACCATAAATTAACAACGCCACCGCCACCGCTACCATATGAGTATGGAGGAGGGAGTAGCGTTTCCTCTTTTGCACAAACCATGCAACTGGGTTTATTATGTGTTAGCAGGAAGAATTACCAAGTTGATTGCTTAGCAGAAAATTGCTGGAGGTTTTTTCTTTCATTTTAGTTCGCATACAAATTTTGTGCATAATTTTTGGAGGGTTTTGGGAAATGTACCAACCGAGTGTAAGCGAGGTTAGACTTTTAAAGTCCAGACGACGTTAAAGGCTTATGATAATTGAGATGTCAGGTCAGTCTGTAAGGAAGCTATAAGCTTGCTTATAATGTCCTTCGGGTACATGTGATCATTTTGAACGTGTTCTCTCATGTAATGAATGATTTCAAGTACCTATTTACTGAACGAATGGAAGTAATCTTCAATCTCAAAAGTGTTTAATCTGATTTTTGCACGTTTTCATTGAATAAGTGCAAGTGTTCATCAATGAAAACGTTCATTATCTATTTAGAAACATATTTGATTGGTCTTGAGGGCCTGAGGGTTGTAAATAGGTTTCTCCTCTGCAATATTGTAACTATCCTTGATTTTACCAACAATATTTTGTGGCGGGTAGCCTTAAACCGTTTTTTTTTTTCATTTTACGACTTAATCTTTCATTGTAGATAGGCATTCGCTAAAACAGACGCAATTACTCATTAAATTCGTACTAATGTTCATTAAATCCATGCGATAGTTCATCAAATCCATGCAAATCTACTTTAAATCTGTGCAACTGCTTATTAAATTCGTATTAATGTTCATTAAATGTTTACAAGTTTCCATTAAATCCATGCAATTGTTCATCAAATCTATGCAAGTGTTCATTAAATCTGGGCAACTGCTCATTAAATTCGTACTAATGTTCATTAAATCTATGCAATTGTTCATCAAATCCATGCAATTGTTCATCAAATCCATGCAAGTGTTCATTAAATCTGGGCAACTGCTCATTAAATTCGTACTAATGTTCATTAAATCTATGCAATTGTTCATCAAATCCATGCAATTGTTCATCAAATCCATGCAAATGTTCATTAAATTCATACACATGATCATTAAACTCGTTCTAATGTTCATTAAATTCATGTAAGTTCTCGTCGCATTGAGGATATGATAGATTTATGACCAGCACTTCTTTGGATTATGTCTCTGATGCCATTAAAAAATTGCAATGATTTGTGGTGATGCATGAGCTAGCCAACTTAGCTTTTTGCAAACATCGTTTCAGCTGATTGTGACTCCCGCTTATTCCATATAGCTGTAGCATTACAATAGTCAGCAATTGTGCAGAGAAGTCAGCGAATATTTCTTCATTGGGCGGTTAAATGATTGTGTAAAGATACCTACTCTGAAGTTGCTACAATTAAGATCTTCGACAGGTAAATTTGGTTAGTTTTTCTTCGATACAATTTTATTTTTCTGCTTAAAGTCAAAAATATAAAGTTCCGTATAAATATATCTGCCCCGTTAATATGATTCCTCGGTGCCTTAACAATATTATCAATTTAATTCGCAACAAAGAAGGAGTATTTTCATTAATTTTTCGCTACACTGGCGAAATTCATTGGATTTATTATGCCGGCATATTATTGCATTTTGTTTTTTCATTCAACATTATTCTAGGTATCCTGTTATACATTTATACGTCTATATATATATATATATATGCGTGTGCATGGGAAAAACGTTAACGGTCCAATTATATTTAACATAAAGAGCAAGCATGTGTGATTACCGGTTCCATGGTATATTCCGGAGAAGGCTTTTCATTTTGCATCATCGTCAATGAGCATGAAAACAAAAATGAATGAAAGGAAAGCAGAAACAAATTAAAGGATATGATAATGATTTTTTGTTTTGCATATTTTTCCTCGTGAATATTGCAATTTTGTTGTTTTAATTGCGGAAATTCGATGGAAGGAAGAATATTAAAAATGACTACAACGAAATATAAAAAAAAGGAAAATCTTTAAAATAAATGAAATTAATTAATTTTATTATGACAGCTGAAATTGACAACATTTTAACAGAGTAGTAGGTACTTGCTTCATCAGGTACAACGTACAAAGGATAAATGAAATGACAGGTGGACAAAGGCCAGTGGAATCTCACCGATAAGTAGCGGTTATACTGCAAAAAAATAGTCCACTATTGTAATTTTAATTACCTATGGCGAGGTTGAAAATGTCATGGAAGTTGGCATTTATTTGGTCTGCTTTCTGTAGTAACACGATTTTTTTTAAAAGGGGACTCCAGATCTCTCTGGACTTAGGCACAATTTAATTGAATATATTGGTCTACTCTTTACTCTACTCTAGTGACCACCGATAGTCGAAATCGTATGACACTTTTTTTCTTGCTACTAAAAGAGCGAATGTTGTTAAACGAAGTTTGCTCTTACGTCATTTCCACTCCAATTTGATCACACACTGCACTTGGCGTGGTGTTGTAAGTATTGAATTGTCTTTGATATCTCGCATATTGGTATATAGTTACGTAAGTTTTATGTACGTTGGGTTAGACAATGTAGAGAGCGGACAGGAATTTCGTATTTTGATCCAGGCTTTCGCTAAACTGTTTTAAATACAGTTTAAAAGTTTAAAATCGTTTTGAAAGTCTTACTTACAATCACTTGCAACTCGGATTGATCTTTTGTAAAAATCGTTCACAGTAGTGCCTTATGATTACACCTGGAAAAATAGTTTATCTGTATTTGATTATTGATTCTTGACCAATAAATTGTAAATATACAATGGCTTTGTACTACTTGTTACTAGTCCATATTTTTGTTTGCCTTTTGAGGATTTTTGCTATCCAACTGGTGCGCTTGGACGAATCTATACTGTTACAATGTACAAAATTGTATGATTAAAACTTAATCAGTTCACAAGTGGCGATGAGATCAGCAACAATCGACATCATCATTCCATCAGTACATCTACCCATTATAGGGGTCACTGAAGGCACTCCTGATCTTCTCCACCCAAATCGCATGATCATTATGTTAGTTTTGAAAAAAAGCTCTTAATATTTGTAACTTGTTACAAAAAATCGGTTATAGTTTACTTCATGTGAGCAACGTGCTTGTAGTGTCTCCTTATACTTCCCAGTTATTGCCAATTGGTTCTATGAAATTTTGGTTTGGTTTTTTTGGGGGATATTGCAGCAGTAAATTTTGGTAGCAATAGCAGTGCAAAAATGGCAGGTGGCGCGATTTCTTATACTAAGGGACGCCACTATCAAACAAATTGTTTTACTAGGCAAATATAAACTGCTTGTATTAAAAGATCTCATCTCTTAAAATGACACATTTGTCACCCTTTAGTGACTTAATACAAAACACATATGGGATCATTGATGGTCGCCATTCAGTTGGTAATCAATGACGTCACCATAAATATTAAGTAAAAACAAGCCGACCTCGAATATGTATATTTTTTGACCAAAAACCACTTTTTCGATGTATAAACGCAAGTATACCAATTTCAAAAACATGCACCCGTAATGAAAAATTGTCAGTCAAAGTATTTTAGTGCATTCTTGCTCGTACAATGTTCAAAAATCCATTTTGTTGTGTTTCTCTATTTGATCGGATCGCGCAAACGACCAAAACGCTTGTTGTATCCGTCTACGTATATATGCTGTAATAAAATTGAAAGCGATGCATTAACCGAAAAGCAGCTTCCTGTATACACAATTTGACCCATTTAATAATTTTTTTTTCCATAAAATATTACAAAACAAACAAGCGATATTTTAGTTCTATAACTTTGCCATGTGGTTTAAAATAAACACCAAACTAGATACGTATATGCGAGGACGTCCATTGAACAAAAATATCATTTATAACAGCGCTACTAACAGCTGAGTGGCATAAGCGATAGAATAAAGCGTTCCGGCAGACAGACGAAAACCATTCATCATGTGGGGGGATATTGCAGCAGTGCAGCTCCATTTATGATATAGTTGGACATTTTTTTTTCTCTCTTCTTTCTTTCGACGAGGAAGAAGATGAAGTGTACAAGAAAAACGGTTGGCGCAGTGCTGGACATGGACACTCAGTTGGGAAACTGGGAAGGGGAAGCTTAAAAATTGTCAACACCAACTGTAGTTGGGAGCAGAACATGTCCAGTGGAAAATATTTTCACAAGTTAAGCTTCTTAGGTGAGTGTTCAGCCAGAAAATGCAATTCTGCCAAGAATTTCACACGGTGCGGACATTTTAAGCATAAGCCTCGAATCGGGCGCCAGTTAAAGATGTTTTCAAATTTCCATAATGTGTAGGCATCTTTTATGTTCTATGGAAAGTACCACCAAATACCGCATCAAATCTCTTGGAAACCTTTATGCGACCTCTGTCGTCCCAAGGAATCTGTTCAAAACCACACTTTTGACTATAAGGTTCTGGCTATCTACCAATTATTCATATTGGACGACTTAATCTACCGTGTCCGGATTTGTGTATGCAAAACTCCTTTTTAAATGTAAAGCTTATCGACTCGACTTGGCGATTTATTTACTCGCTGTATCTGGCCACTGATGGAAGCAAATTGATTTTCCACTTCAGTTGAGACTTTGAGTCGATTTAAATTTTCCCGCAAATTAAAAACCAACGGGAGGAAAATTAAGCATTTTTTTACGATTCAAGTGGATGGAACACATTGACATGGGTGCCCATTTGAAGCGGTTTTATTTTATGGGCATGGGGTTTTTTTTTTTTGTTTCTCTTTCCAAGAGCAAATTTTGGAAGCAATTAAAATTACAGCGTGCGTAATGTCGATAAGTCTCTTGAGACCATTCATACGTCTGTTGGCTCTTGGTATACGTGTAAATTTATTTTTTCCATTCACGGTTCCAGATCGCGACTCAATTAATTGGAAACATTGTGTAATACGTATGTAATCCAATTTAATCCATATCGATGAGGAGAACAAATAATTTAAAAGCCGAGTGATGCATGTTGTATCTGGTGTATCTCACGGATGGTATATTAAATTTAATCTGTTGGTTTGAGAAGAGACGGATGCAATCGGGCAGACTGATCTTATTAAATGGTAAAAATATGCCCGTGGACGGATGAAGGTGAGCGAAAGTAATAGCTTGTCAGTTGAGATGGGGGAAGTTCATCTAGATTATGACTATGAGGGATAATAGTGATTGATTGAACTGGTATTCAGGTGCTTAAAGTCGGCCAGTAATTATTTATTTTATCACTATCATTTGCCCGAACTAAAAAACTCGCCCAAATACACATTTTGCTCCAATTTTTTAATGCCAATTAAAGGTAATGCGTTGTTGTCACAAGTACAAGTACAAGTACTTTATTGCAATCATTGGTAGAAATCATTCGGTGTATTTGTTGCTGGGTTGTTTTTCAAAATGTTGCAATAATGTTTTTTTTTTTAAATAAACCTCAATGTTGGAGCAAAACTATTTTTTTTCCTTAATAAAATAACAATTAAATTCCGTTACCGAGAGCGTAGTTTTCCTAATATTTTGGACGATACAGCTTAAAATGTCGCCCAAACTCTGAAATCCTGTCATTTTCGTAACGGACTTAATAATTCATAAAAACATTTTTATTTGTTACATACTCTCTTTATCAGATAAAATGCAACTTGAGTCTATTTAAATTTCAAAATGATTAGAATCATTTTTGAGTTTTTTCTGATTTGAATGTCTTTTGCGTCACGAAAATCAATTTAAAACATTATATTTTAAAAACAAAATTCTGTCTAAAGAATGTATTGGGCCTTATCGTTCAAGTCGATCCTGATTTGAAGAAAAAAATTTTAAATATTGGAGTTAAAAGCAAAATCAAACATTTGATTGTTTTTTTGGGGGACAAAGTGTGACGGAAAAGATAAAAAAGTGACGCAGTCGACAATATTTGCCGAAACTAATTTACAGCCCGATTCTCTCACTAGGCACAAAACCCTCACAAGGTGAGGTGAAATTGATTTTTATGAGGTTTTCGTATTCTGGCAGCAAACTCACAACTTGTGAGGCTCACAAAAACAATCGAAATTGTGATCTCATATCGAGCAAGTCACAAAATAGAAAACCAGTCATGACAATATAAATATTTGTATTTGATGGCATTGTTTCATTCTTTCCAAGCATTTAAAGACCGAAATCTGACATTTTACGCTATATTTATGAACTTTTCGGGAAAAATTGATATTTGTATAAAAAAAACTGAATGTGGAAATTTTGATTTGTGACAAATGTCGTTAATATTTTATATTCTTCGTTTCTAAAACATTTCAGTGTCAATATTTCGCATATTTTCTTAATAAATTTTTTTTTGTTCATCCAATTATTGGTGTAGTTATAATGGGCCCTACCAACAACCAAACCGTAAACTCAAGTTTAACTAATTTCGAAACTAACTCTAGTTTCGACTTTTAATTTGTAGGTACCAACAATCAAAGCAATCGGAACTTTAACTACATCTGACTTTATAGCTAAATTATAACAGTATAACTCAAAAGCGTTATAATTTTTTTCTGAGCTTTCAAATAATTTGCTGAAATTGGCAGTTGGTTGTATTTTGAGTGAAATATAACAGCAATTGTTTCCATTGCATGGTTTTTTGATTGTATCATTGCAGTGCAGCATTGTTAATTTTGCTATCAATGATATCAGCCAATGGTTTGACACAGTCAACTAATAGTTCTCGCATTGCCTGCTGTCCATTTCATATTTCATATTTATTTATTACAAAGACTGACGTTTAAACTTTAATAATGGGTTAGACTCGACTTTCTTCGGATCGAAAGTTACAGTCTCGATTACCTTAAAGTCAAAGATAACTTGGTTATTGGTACAAAGTTTATTTTAATTTCGACTATTGCCCTAAAGTCGAGTCTAAATTTGGTTGTTAGTAAGGCCGAATATTTCGTTCTCAGATCCCACAAAATTGAAGTGATAATAATCTAACCAATGTGAGGTGAATTTTTTGTGAGCTTTGTTGTGAGCGGAGAATACGAAAAATGTTATCGAATCACAACAAACCTCACAAGGAATCAACCTCACACAACGGCAGAATCGGGCTGTTATTTTACAATGAAAACTTAAAGGATATTTCTTAAAACATCTGAATTTATTTAACAAAATATTACAAAAACAAAAAGGTGACTTCTTATATCCAAACTATTTCCATTTATAGGTTTTGAAAAAAAAACATTGAAAACCCGAACTTCTTTTATTTTTATGTTGGGATTGGTAAGCTTGCAATTATGTCATTACAATTAACATCAACTAAATAATTTGTATAAGTTTTATATGAGGTTTTTGTGCCTTCACTTTCAAAATGTGACGTTGACTTGTGACTATAATGACAATTCACACTGATCACAGTTATAACTTATTAGTAACACAATATATACTCACAATTATTTATTTAATAGCTCGCCGTTCACTTTTTCCTTCTTTTTGAAATACTTCTAAACAGATTTTTTAATGATTTGATTTAAAAAAACATCGTGACACTAATGATCTGCAATAAGCATACGGACCATATTCATTCAACACCTTTGATTTAACTGACTGTTTTTTTCCCGTTTGAGTCTTTTACCTACTACGCTTACTGCATGAAATTTGTTCAGAGAAATATAGAGCAGGTACTATTTGCAAAATAATGCGAATTTCAAATTCAAAACTTAAACGGAAAGCAGTTGCATGACGCGAATGACGAAATATGGGGACAGGTTTTTCTTGAATAAAAAAAATACAAGATAATGTTATTCTTTAATATTAAATATTAGGTACTAATAGAGAACACATAAATATTGCTTAATAACTGTGTCAGTAAGCTGGTCCAGAAGCTATTAATATTTAATCGGGAAATTCAAATTACTACGTTGGGCACAAACGCCATTTAGTACAAAACTATTTGTATATATGTATTTCAATATTTTTAAAATTAAAGTAAAATAAATCTATTTGAAGCTATGCTAATTTATTGTCAATAAATACAGGTTCTAAGTAGTGTTTCAGACATAACATTTTTTAAATAAATGTGGTTTCATTAAGCAAATAAACTTGGGGGACATCTTATTGCAACATTTAAAAAACGGCCCAAATCCACCCTTCCATTTTTTTTAATGTCAATTAAATTAAATTGTTGTCACAAAATTATCTGTAACTCTAGCTATCTTAGGGCAAAAGACAAGCAGTACTTTAAAGCAATCATTGGTAGAAATGATTATGTGTATTATCTGTTGGTGATACCTATTTGATATTTGAAAACAGATTCTTATGAACAGTGCACCAAACAGAGGGCACATTTTCGTAGGTCTAGCCTAAGTATTCCAATTCTCTACTTAAACTCATTATACATAATTCAATTTACACAGTTGTTTTATCATTCCCACCAAAAACAAACTACCAACAATGTCTCCCATAACAAGCAAACCGAACGTTTACGTTCGGCGGATGTTGTAAAACATTTCCCAATGAAAATATTTGTCGAGAAACTATTTGTAGTCGCGCTTGGCAAAGAAAAACAAAGTTCCAATTTCAATTCCAGTCATTTATCGAATAATAGGGTTTCTCACCCGTCAATCTACTTTTTAAATTACATTTGGACAACATTACGTGACATATAATCCACCGACTCGACATTCACATTCAGCCAAACAATAAACTCTCGATTGACCCATTTATATATCGGTTTGTAAGTACAACGATCATCAGTATAGCCAAGCCATGTATGCGAACAGCAATCGTAGAATGAAATAAATTCCAATTTTTTCACGTGTGACATCGATGACCAAACGAGCAACAAAAACAAAAATTCTGATGACATAATGCATCTAAAAAGTCGTTAACTTGGCTAGATGTCATTGTCAATGCTTTATACGTGTGTGCACATGAGTCAGATGAGAAGGAGAACTCGAACGGCTCAATTACAGGTGACACACTTTACACTTTACACTTTATTCGATAGATATATATCCCCTAAAAATAGAACTAGCAAAAACAGCTCAACTATGGTAAATGGCTCAGGTGATGGACGGCTCACATTTGAATATTACAGTCATTCACTAAACTAAGTGAGTAATCGCATCAAACGGCTGTGCGCGATAATTGTGTGATTCACTTGCATTAACATACTGAGTACATCTACATACATCCACTATAAAAATTCAAATCAGTTGTTTGTAATTTTTGATGTGAGCATCTTATTGCCAATTACGAGTAGTCGCGGTAGTTGTATAACAATTGAATCGGTTTTTTTTTATTGAGGAATGTTAATTGAGCTGCTGTTTGTCTTTATTATGTAGATATTTTGTTTATAACTTGCATTTGCTTGGTCGATCAGTAGTTAAATTGTTTGAGACTGCAGTGTGTCATCGTGTCGTTGCGTTGTTGAGCCAGCAACTATTTGACAGCTGTCGTGATTGTATACCCATAAGTCTGCTGCCGAACGGAAGTGGGCATCAGTTGAAGGTATTTGATAACCTTGTTTGTGTATTTCGAGGCCAATATTCGATGGTTTGAATTTTGTCATTAGCCGTTCAGCTATTGGCGCAGTGTGGTTAGTGTGTTGGACTAGGGGCCCTAGGGTCGGTCCCCGGAAAAACACAAATTAGGTAGCCACGTCTCGCGAACTTCTGAAAAACATCGGAGAGTATAAAGAGTAATGAAAAAGCTTACCTTGGACTTGACAACAAAGTGAAGATCCCCACTTCCATTAGTCACAAAAAGGAAAAACTTACACAAAATGGTTGTAAGAAGCTGGGGTCCCTTATGGATCTGTTAGTTCAACTATTCGCTTCAAGTTGGTTGCTGGATGAGCCTTGTAAAGACCGATTTTCTCGAATGTCGTATATATGAACTCGATTTGGATTTGTTCCGACAGCAACTAGGTACATGATGGTTCTTACGATAATTTGGGCTCTCAAAATATTGAAGAAGGCCTTACCAATAAACATTTTTAGTTTCGACTCTAAATTTTAGTAATTCACAGTGGCTATATTTCAGCAATTGTAAGCTTCCGTAAATTTAAAGTCGAGACTTAAATTTGTTAATGTATAGCAAACAAATCGCGCTAAGTCCAAAATTTCCTCACCTTAATTTGTTGAGGTGCAATTTTTTGAAAAGCTGTTCACCTAATTTCATATTCTGTTGTTGATGTCAACATTTTTGAGACATCGCAGCAAGCTGTCAGTGGTGCGTTTTTGAGTATTGAAACGGAGGAGACGAAAACGGGTCTGCTTGTTAAAGAGGCCCAAGCCATAACTTTGTGTAACTGTGGTAACAGCCTGTAAAGCTGTAGAAAAAGGAGTTGTTAACTAAGGTGGCGCTGCTGTTGGCAGTAATTCCAAACGTCAACCTTTACTGATGATTTACGCTGCACGTCAATTGAGGTGCCCTTCTACCTCAAGGGCAACGCCATAACTCAATTCTGCCCACGTTCCATTCAAAGACTCTAACGGCAGGAGCATAAAGTCCATTCTTTGTACACGCTCTGGTTATCTGAGGCACCTATTGTGAAATCTTTCTCAGGTATTCGACGTAACTGTCCAACTCGAATAGCTCTTTGTCTATTAGTTAAGGTTTGCGAACGCTTTTGGTGGAATATTTTACCAGTCACTATCCAAAATGTGTTCAACAAAAAAGTAAACATGAAGCATCTATGGCATCTAGATACAATAAAATTTAGAACAAGAAAATGTTAAAAATACCAACCACTTGGCAAAATGTGGGCGGCAGTAATTTCGGTGCGTGGGAAACCATTTCTGATAAACTTGAAACATACTCAAGGAAATACATAAACTGCGGGAGATTGTTCTAGCCTTTTAGAAGAGGGCAGCCCAAGGTAAACGCGCCCTCGACTGTCATTATACTCCTATCTTGTAGCTCCGGATGTGACCGATGGCGGCTTTAGTAAGGGTCATAGCTACGCTAATCTTTTTTAACCTTGCAAAGTAGTTATCAGCTTGTATAGTTGAACATTTTTAAAAAGTGGAACCTCCAAAACTGCCTCCTTAAAATATACTATCTGACTTGAAAATACCATCTCCGATAATTTTGTATCGAACTTGGTTCGTCTTCGGCTTTTTTAAAGCAGCTGAACTAGGAATACAAAAATTGCTTTCAAGGGCAACTTTTTTAAGCCGAAGTGTTCAAATATATTAAAAGGAACGGATAAATAGAATAGGACGGCTTTCCAAGGATAAATATAAATGAACCGACTTACAACTCGATTCAAAGGATTGAAATTCCCGCTGCGCTTAGTTCTAACCATTAATAAGAGAAAAGCACGACTTTCGAACAGAAGAAGATTTTTTCTCAAAAATAGAAAACTTATAGCCTCCTTTTGGGTATCGAACATCCTCGTCTATCGGGAGGAGCCGCAGTTTTTTAGCTACAAACAACAAACTTCTATCATACGTTGAACACAAGTAGCATGCCCATTTTTAGAGGTCGTTTTTTTCCAAACAACTTTATTTTACCTTATCGATACCGAGAGAACTACCTTCTCGATACTTGAGAAGCTCCTTGAAGAGAGCTATGCCCGCAGAGGCTTAGCAAGCTTTCACCAAAAGTTGAACAGTGAACAAGAAAAACCTTAAAAACAGTTCCATACTGTCGCTATCTTCATAACGATTAACCCAACTGTAACGAGCGATATTGATGGTAGGTATTTTAAGGTATATTAGGTAATAGGCTACAAAGGTTTTTTTGTCATGCCGATTAGTTCGTTATTTCAAAAATTATTTTTATGGGAAAAGGATCAAAGCAAAGGTGAAGTTTCGTAGATGAATTCCCGCATGAATTATGCACCCAACAGAGGTTGAATTTCTGAACAAATCTATAACGTTAAAATGTAATCTGGTGTATTCCGGCGGTCGAACTTAGAACCCCTTGCTGCGATCACCGATTCAATACTTTCAGCTTATGTTGGTAAGAGCTACTCTCAGCTACTGGTGAAAGGTGTTCCTTTCCATTTTTTAATTTGTATTCTTCTATGGATTGAACCTGTGACTCCTCGCTCAGTGCCCCTACACTAACCAGAAAATGTATGTAACACATCGTGCCCCCTACAAATCTAGAAAAAGGGTATCAAGCATACCGCTCCAACTGAATCTTAACGTTTCCTTAATTTTTTCCTACCAAAATAACAGCTTTCTCTCTAAAATACAAAGTTCGTGCCAAAATGTTAAATATCATTCGAATATCACACTTAAGCTTTTCAAATAATAAATTAAATCAATTCGGTTTTTGTTTTCCTTTTCATTCACATGATTATAAATAAATTCGCGCAGCTATTCGAAAACGAATGTTGTTGTTCTTTTCGGTTTCGATTCTCTTGTATTTTTGTTGTTGCTCTTCGTTTGGATTTCGTGTGTGCCTTGCTGATTAGATGGAATGCGTGAAGCATTCTGTTGGATATGTTTGTATGTCTGTAGTGGTATATATTTGTATTAAGTAGTATCTAAACAATATTAGCTAATATGAGCGGAGAGATACGATAACGAGTAAACGTTGTGTCTGACACAGTGCAAACTGTGCCGTGGATGTGTGTTTTTGCTGTTTTTTTGTTGTTGTTATTGCTGGTTTGAGGGAAAAGATGCCGGCTCCACATGGAAGAGATTATTTCTTTTTTTAGTGCTTTGCTTGAGGTATGCTATTGACCTTGATTTCGATTTAAAAAAAAAATGTATATAAATATGCTGCCTGTGTGATGAACTGATTGCAGTTTCATTTTATCAGGAAGATACGAACGATTACAATTTATAATTTATATATTAAAATGGGGATACCTGTTTGCAGTAAATTACGAACAGAAAAATATGTGTCTGCGGTTTGAGGAACTTTATTATAATTTTTTCTAAACTGTTACATACCTTAACAGTCTATGTTTTTTTTTTGTCCTCCCGCAACAAGCCCTTCCACCTAGCAGGAGGAAAATATAGCTGCCTACAAAATGGTTGAAGCCCACGTTACACCAGTTACATGACATCTAACACTATCAACGATGTAGACTTAGATATCTGCTTAGTCCCCTTTTGTTGAATTTTCTCACTGTCAACGAGGCAGGACCACAGATCGTTGGAATGATATTTTTTTCTGGTGCAATGACTTAATGCTCTATTTCTCATATGTAGAAAGACTACTACGGGACGTTGATTTTGGCGCTCACTCAGCCCTTTGGCAGATAAACACAAGCCCTGGTGACTGTTAGAAAACTCCCTTCTGTCCATTAGAAGGAAGGACTATAGACGACCGACTGTCTAGTTGATTTTCGCCCCAACACTTAAACCAAAAACAAACAGCAAATGGCGTCATTGAGCAAATAAATTTCAAATTCTATGAAAGACAGAAATGTAAACGGCCAACCGTACTGGGTCTTTATGGGCCTAAGCTAGTCTAAAACGCACAAACTACTAAATAATAAAGTTCTATCTTTATTTGAGCCACAAAAAAAAAATGATAATAAATTCGTATATTAGCTTAAGCTGGATTACGCACATGCTTGCCAGGGATGGAAAATGCCATTTTCGATTTGTACTGAAAACTGTTGTAAGATCGTACAGAAATGGAGCCAGTTGTATTGAAAACTTTTTTTCGTAGGTATACAGAATTGAATTCAAAATATTTCATTTTCAAAAACATAAACAAAAATAAATTAACAAAACATAACATAAAAAAACATTAATGACTTCATAGCAAAACGATACATAGCTACAAAAAAAATAGTTTATATTTTTAATCCATGAGCTCTTCAGGCTTTATTCTCTCAATTTGCACATTCATCTTCAAAATGTCGCCCTGAACTTGAAACACAGAACAGGATGAGTTTCTAATGAAATTTGTTGTTTCAATCAAAGCCCAGCAAGTGTCGACTTGAAGTCGGTTTCGACATTTGGACTTTATTAATGTCTGGCAAGAAAAAATCCTTTCGGCATTTGCTGATGAGTGAGGAATAGCGAGAACGGCTTGAAATATTTTGTAAATAGTTTCAAACATCAGCTCATTAGACTCGTTTTTAATTGAATTTACTTCAGCCCAAAATTCTGAAATGGAATAATATTTAAATTGCTGAATTATTTAGCAGTCGGCTCTATATTCATTGTTAATTTGTTGATATTCATTTTTCCATTAGTGAAAAAATTCAAAAAACAAAATTCAATATAAAATTCGATTTTCCTTATACAACTGCTTCTGATGTAAAATACTCCAGAAAATTTAGAAAAGGATTTTGAATATTAATTTTCTTGTTTATGTCTACCAAAATGACATAAAGACATCATCATCTCGATTATTTTAATTTATTACGTTTAATATTACATTTGGTTGTTGCCGCCTCAATTTACAATCACAAAAATACGATATAAATAATCTTACTACTGAACAATTAATTTAAGCGCATATTGAGATATCAATTTTTGGAAAATAAATATATTATTTTGAGGAAACAACGAAAAAAAAATCTCAAATTCACACAAAAAATATATACATGCAATTATTTTAATTTGTTTCTTAGGAAAAGCTTTGAAAGATACAGATGGATAAATTGTATCGAATTAAGGCAAATTGTACTTTTGTACTCGAGCAAACTCGTTTGAATCGAAATCGATACAATTGTATCGACTTTTGCATCCCTGATGCTTGCCCTTTCTGAAACCAAAATTTCGGTATTAAGTTATTCACATTCTGCGCTGAGACATAAAATAATCGGGACAGCAAAAGTAAAGGTACATGGCGCAATTTTGTATTTACTATTCCGCCACTAGTGCTCGAATTCGCTCACACTCTTCACATATACGTCACATCATACTGTCCGCAATGGCGGCATCCAGTCAACTTTTGAAGCAATTCATTTACTTCTTCGAAATTGCAAGACTTGTGACCTATTTTACGCATACACTTGCACATAGTTTATTTAGTTTTTTCCGTTTATTACATTAAGCATATTTTTTTGCTGCTTCACTTGTATTCACAGATACGAAATTTATGAGAGAATTTTATTTTCAAAATTTGCGATTGGAATCGGTTAAGTGCGCGGGAGCTGACAGTCTCTTCAAGACTTAGTTTCACCACAGGCTAGAGTTGCAAAGTTACTCTATTTGACATGATTTACTATTTTACAAAACATTGCGTGCAGTTATCAGAAGTGGGATTTTTTTTCGGATATATGTATTACCAATGAAAATTTTGTAAGTGGTGTCTGTTCTTGGATTTTGTGGCGCGCTGCATCGAAGAGATTTTGCTGTGAATTTTCGTACCTAAATCCTGAAATCACAATTGGTTTAGTGCTGCAGCAACTTGTAACACACTAACTGAAATATTTTACCATTACTCCAAAATATTATCAAGCATTGCGCTTTACCTACGATCATTTCATCTTAATACTTATTAAATTCATATTCAGAATTTGTGTAGATAAAAACTTGTTTGTAACGGGCGTTACATTGGAACGCGAATGTTGGACTCAGTTTGATTTAAAAAAAAAATCAAAACGCCGTATTTTTGACGGAGAGTTCACAGTTCAAAGACACCGACTGCGTGATCTGAGAGTATTAAAACAGAGGAAACAAAGCAACTGATCAAACAAATGAACGAGCCATCTCGGATAATGTCCTCTTCTTCGAAAATAGGCCTGAATATCGAAAACCTTCTTCTCTGACTTTAACCTACCAGTGATGCCAATTCGTAAAAGTATTTCATACTTAGTACCATCTATGTCCATTAGTAAAAGCATTTCATACTACAAGTACCAAAACAATATCTGGCCTAATGCTTACCCCTTCTAGCCGCCCGAGCTACAAGTTCTGATTGTTCCGAACCCCCACCACAAATCACTCAGACACATTTTATTGCATAAAACCGAATACATAGAGTATTCAATTTCAACTTAACCGTACACATCAATCTATTTCCAACCAGCGGCGGCGGGTGCTCCATCATTCCCATTCCCGCAACGTTTGCTCTCTGATTGCTTTCTCCGTCAAAAACACGCAAAAAGCTGGAGAACAAAAAAAAAAAAAACAAAAAAATCCCAATCTCATGGTTAAATCTCTCGTCCTTCCTAATATGAGGTTATTTCGCTGCCAAACTAATTGATATGAAGTTGCACCTCTGATAGAACGGATATCAACGAGTTTTGGAAGCTGCCAACCGATACGCACTAATTCGAAACTCATTAATTATTATCCACTTACCAGGTGTGTGTGTGTGTGTGGCGTGACGTGCGCGCCAAATGCCGGCGCTATACAGATACATTTCATTCGGCGCGCTATCTATCTATCGCGGAAACTGCTTTTTAAGTGCCATTTAGGGTTTCACGTGTGTTACGTGGGTCTGCAAATCTATCACTAATTTGATGCAATCATTTTGAATACTTTCCATACACCACCGCAGCATAGGTGGGATGGCTTATGATTTGTGGGTGGCGGCAGGCACACAAACCCATCACATGTACCCGCAGCGCAATTTTGCGCCCAACGCAAATTTGTCTCATTAATTTAAGCTGTATACTCTTGTTATTCGACAATCGACGGGAATTAAAATAAACAAACGCCAGCGCGATGTATATTTTGAATGCAAATTGTGTTTGGTTATTAGAACGGTCTGGTGGATAATTGGGGATTGCCTGCGATGGTTGTACTTTTTGCTAACCAAGGGTATATTTTTTTCGTCGGCGGTTCATTGAAGATGCTATAGCAGCCTGGGCGGTATGGTTGTCGAGAGCCAGGAATAGGACTACGATGATCTTTGATTTAGGTTCTGTTGTGACAGATGTTTTAAGTCACTTGAAGAAAGCGTTTCGAAAAATGGGCGCCAACGGTCAACCCCATCACGGGGGAGAAGACATTTTCAAAATTCTTTTGTCTGTGTCACCAGGAAACTTCAGACTCTTTGGAGATACATATCAGGGGGCCTGTAAATTTCAATAATTTAAGTGCAACACCTATCTCCCAGCATCTCGCGCGCTGTTGTAGCGTCGTTATGGGTTACAGACTTGCCTCTCCCGAAAACAGTATTTAAAAACACATAAGAGTGGATATTCAGAGAGGCGTGGTGCGCGGTGCCGTGAAATAACGCCGAGCGAAATAACACCGAACTTTGGAATTCGGCGTTATTTCACTTTGTCGAAGAAAAATAAAGCCCAGTCGGCCTTATTTCAGTTTGAAATTATGAATACATTCAGCTGATATGCACAAATATATAGCTTTTATATTAACTATGAACTGTTTGAGCTAGTTTTGTACTGTTATTTTCTACAATTTCTTCATCTAGTTTCAGCATTTAGAATTTGAGAACAAAATATTTTCGAACTTCGAACTATTATTTTTACAAATTCTAAAGGCTGAAATAACTAGAGGGGAAATTTGAGAAAATAACTAGAGAATTTTTAACTATTATTTTCTCAAATTCCCCCTCTAGTTATTTCAGCCTTTAGAATTTAGTTATAGTTAAAAAAAGCTAAAGGGTTTTTCAATAAGAGCGCTACAAAAGTTTTATTTTTAAATAAAACGGTTTTGGATATCAATGAAATTCTTTATTCCTGTGAAAGTACGTTCGATGCCATTATGTATGGAACTCGATTTCTTTTGCATGGCCACCACGGGCACGCTTGCAGAAGTCCAGACGCTGAACCCAATTTTCGACGGTTTTCAAGCATAAATCGGCCGATACTGCTGCAATTTCACGTTCGATATTCGTACGAAGTTCATCAATCGTCGCTGGCTGGTTGGCATAGACCATAGACTTGACGCAGCCCCACAGGAAATAGTCTAACGGCGTCAAATCGCACGACCGAGGCGGCCAAGCGACTGGACCATTTCGTGAGATAACACGTTCTCCAAACTTGGTTTCCAATAAATTGATTGTGACATTCGTTGTGTGGCTTGTGGCGCCGTCCTGTTGGAATTACATGTCCTCCAAGTCCATATCATCCAATTGGGGCCAAAAATATTCGGTTATCATTGAACGATAGCGATTCCCATTCACAGTAACGTGCCGGTCTTGATCATCACGGAAGAAGTACGGCCTATTGACGCCGCCGGCCCATAAACCACACCAAACCATAATTTTTTCGGGATGCAATGATGACTCATGGAGTACGTGTGGATTGCTGCCTGACCAATACCGCATATTTTGTTTATTGACGAAGCCATTCAGCCAGAAATGAGCCTCATCGCTGAAGATGATTTTTCGATGAAAATCCGAATCATTTTCAAGTTGTTGCTCAGCCCAATTCACGAACATACGACGCTTCTGGTGGTCAAGCGGCTTCAGTTCTTGCGTCAATTTAATCTTGTAAGGATGTAGGCCAAGATCTTTTCGCAAAATTCGCCACAACGACGTCACAGAGATGCCCAACGCTTGAGAACGACGTGTGAGAGACACATTTGGGCTTTCTTCAACTGAAGCCTCAGCGGCAGCAATATTCTCGACACTACGGGCACTTCTTTGTCTCACTCGCACGGGAACTGTGCCTGTGGATTCAAATTTTTGCACTAGACGCTCAATTGTTGATCTGCTAGGACGATTATGACGACCATAAATTGGACGTAGCGCTCTTAACGTTGAGGCCACTGACTCAGAATTTCGGTAGTAAATTTTAATAATTTCGACTCGTTGCTGGCTCGTATATCTTTCCATCATGAAATGGCAAACCTTACTGAAGAGAAATGTCAAGAGAGCGGCAAGAGATTCGGCGTCGTTTGCTGTACCTGTCGCTCTACTTTTGTAGCGTCCCTGTTGATAAACCCTTTATATTCCGCGAGTTCTATCCCCACTCTACCTAGATTTATCCGGCTTAAGTCACCACCAGGTGTTTGCACCATCATAATTCTTACGTGCATGCGAAATAATACAGTCAAGGTCTCATCAAGTGTCCTACTCCCCTTTCGACCTTGAGCGAAGCCTACCGCAGTACCCACAAAGTATTAGGCAACCTGCCATTTCGTACGCCACAATCTATCGGCCCGCTATCAATTTTAGTTCCGAAAATAGTCACACAAAATCTCGGTCACAAATCAAAAACAAAAACACGAATACTCAAAACGCTATCTCCTGATAACCGCGCTCCTCAGTCGATTATCATTCAACAACTATCACTGATTATATTACAATAACAATCCTCTCAATCATATGTTCACCTGTTGACTTCATTTAACAATAATTTTCTCTCTTTCCAGGTATGTAATCAACCTCAACGTCTATCTACAGTTACTATTTGTGTCGATGATGATAGTATCTCTCTTCGATTCGCGATATACTCGTAAATGACCAATAAATGTCTTGAGTTTCATTCGTGGAAAATGATATAGCAACTGCTCCCGAGAACCTTATTTTTCTAATCAACTTAGCGGTTTTCGCTGGAGAAAAATAAAAACACTTTGCTGGCATTAAACTAGAAGCACACATGACATATTTATGTGAGTATGAGTTACGAGTGTTTGTGCGCTAGTCGGGCGCTATGTGCAGTATCAAGGCGAAAAGGTGACCAAGGTATAATGACTTTAGAGCTCATTTTTTATTTTATTGTCTTTTTGTTGTTGTTGCTTTCGATTCTTTTTTATATTTTTGATAGCAATAATCTTGCAGAAGTATATTTCCCTTCCAACCTCAATAAGGCACCGTGCTTTAAAAAGCAATATATATACTCAACCTCCAAAGTTCATTGCGCAATCAGTACTCGACGAGCGTCGACGACCGACCGGCGAAGACGATGGTGGAAAATGTTCCCTTTGTCGCCGCGTGAATTTATGGACAAATTTTGTTCATATCTCGGTGTTTGTGTTGTCGTGCACATTCTCCCATCGAAAATCATACCTGCGAGCTTAACGATAAAAATGTTTAATAACTTAATGCGGGGAAGAGGAAAAAAATGTCTACACCTATAATACGCTTGCGACAAACCCTGCTTACTAATCGATGATTTATCGCGGTTTGTTTAGGTCATACGGGCTTGGGTATTTACTGTGTCGATGGTATTTGTGTGTAGGTATTTATGTTGTTGCGACGGTTGGATATTTCTTAGGGTATAGAGATAAAAAACTTTGTGGGTTGGATCTTCGTACTGATGGTGGATGGTGGTTGCTTGCCGAAAGTGCTAAATATTTCATTACCGTGCTTGAAGAATCTTCACCTGAGGCATTGTAGCTGTGGGTACAGCCCCGCCAATCCCAGAGGTTGTCTACCGCAGTCTGGTGTTGACATTTTCTCTTGGAAGTGGACTGTGGGGTATATGGCATGCAATGGATGAGTTCATTCGGTGACTTGAGGTCTGCATTCGCGCTATTCACTTGAAGACTTGTTAAAATGTCGTCCGTCTATCATATAGCATGGCTTTCGGACAAAATAGTTGATTTAAACACCTCTCGCGACAGTCATACGAACAAGGTGAAAGTTATCACATGACAACGCTTCATCATTAAAAATTGGTGACTTTTTGATTAAGGGCTAGTTACCGCTGCAAAAATTAAGAGTCATTGTGCTCCTAAGGGGTGTGACGACTGTATACAGAAGAAGTTACGAGAACCCACGATATAATTTGTACATCTGGTAATCGACTGCTTTTAAGAACATCTTCCTTTTTTCGACGAAAAGAACGACCTTGAGAACATAAGACTTTAAAGAGTTCTAGGAAACCACCTTCTAGGAAAAAAAAAGGAATCAAAGCGATTAGGGTCTCTAGAACTAAAAATGGACACAGTTGAACCAAGTTGTTGGTCCTGGTGCCCCCCATCTTCCTCCGACAAACCTTACAATTTCCGAGCCATCTGGCGGAGTTTTTCAGATTTTTGTTAGTCATAGGTTTGTTCTTTTGCTGAAAAGCCCTGCAATGGAACTTTCTTTCTCACATGTCACATTGGTGGGCAGAGTCAAAGAAAGTCAGTAGTATCCTAGACTTAGCCTAAAGTCTTCTCAAAGGCTTTAGAAACATTCCGAAGGGCCATCAAGTCAGAGAAAAAAGCATTTATGCCAAAAACGCCCTCAAACAGGAGAAAAGGCTTACCCTAAAGTCTTCTCACAGTCTTTAGAAACATTCCTAAGGGCCAGCAGGTCAGGAAAAAAATGCATTTAGATCAAAACCATCCTCAAAAAGCAGGCTAGGCTTAGCCTAAGTGGAGGTGTGGCAAGAGAAGACTTAGCCTATTAGGACTTAGCATTTAGGTCAAAAACGTCCTCAAAAAGAAGACGTGGCAAGTAAAGACTTAGCCTTAAGTCTTCTCAGAGTCTTTAGAAACATTTCGAAGGGCCGTCAAGTCAGGAAAAAATGCATTAAGGTCAAAAACGCCCTCAAAAAGGAGGCGAGGCTTAGCCGAAAGTTGTCTCAGAGTCTTTAGAAACATTTCGAAGGGCCATGAAGTCAGGAAAAAATTCATTTAGCTAAAAAACGTCCTCAAAAAAGAGGAGAGGCTTACCCTAAAGTATTCTCACAGTCTTTAGAAACATTCCTAAGGGCCAGCAAGTCAGGAAAAAAATGCATTTAGATCAAAACCATCCTCAAAAAGCAGGCTAGGCTTAGCCTAAGTCTTCTCAAAGTCTAGAAACCTTTCGAAAAAGGGCCATGAAATCAAGAAAAATGCATTTAGGTCACAAACGCCATCAAACAGGAGGTGTGGCAAGAGAAGACTTAGCCTATTAGGACTTAGCATTTAGGTCAAAACCGTCCTCAAAAAGAAGACGTGGCAAGTAAAGACTTAGCCTTAAGTCTTCTCAGAGTCTTTAGAAACATTTCGAAGGGCCGTCAAGTCAGGAAAAAATGCATTAAGGTCAAAAACGCCCTCAAAAAGGAGGCGAGGCTTAGCCGAAAGTTGTCTCAGAGTCTTTAGAAACATTTCGAAGGGCCATGAAGTCAGGAACAAATGCATTTAGGTCAAAAACATCCTCAAAAAGGAGGCGTGGCAAGTAAAGACTTAGCCTTAAGTCTTCTCAAAGTCTTTAGAAACCTTTCGAAAAAGGGCCATGAAGTCGGGGAAAAATGGCAAAAAAAGAAGGTGCAGCTTAGCCTAAAGTCTTCTCAGAGTCTTTAGGAACATTTAAACAATTTTTTCATTGAAAGTTTTTCAGCAGTTTTCACGTCAACCGATGTTAGACCCTAAGTTTTATAGTTATGTATAAATTTGTCAACACCCTGGTCACTAACACCGATCTTCGTTTTCTCAACTGCATGCTGCTGGATGTTGAGTCGTTATATGTCATCAATAAATCTTGTTAATAAATAGTTTTCCGTCTTTCTCTAGTCTACAAAACTAAGGCAATTGTGGCCAAAAAGTGCGGTCCCTCACTAGAAACGATCACCCTATATCACTCAATGCATGAACGCCAGGCACTTAAATCTTTTTATGTTCGTCACAGTCATCTCGTCACACCATTCATGAAGTGACACATTAAAGCACGCTGCCAGAAGACAATAAACACATCGTATTCATCTAGTAAACCTCGAAAACTCGCTGTCTTCGCAAACATCAAAATAAATATCGACACCAAAATTCCGAATTTCGTTTCTATGAAGTATATGCCGCAGTTACGAAAGATGACCCGTTTTGCAGTTTCCTGTTGGAGTTGAAAACGCTTCCACAATAAAATCCAGCATAGTGGGAAATCGGTCCACAGTCGACCTTAGAAAGATGTCCAGCTAGGGGTTTTCAAAATCGCTGCGATCAAGACATAGTCGCCCTAGAGGATGTCATGGGTCTTAAGAAATTTGTCGTCTAAAGAGATATCTACAAGCAATTTTTTTATTGCTCGTGGCTCTAATGAGTGTCTGATCAGAGAGCAACCTTTGGATAATCTCCGGCACAAAAGCAAACATCTCCACCAAAGTTTCATTTATATATCCGAGCGAGAAAGTTTCGTGCAACCCAGTCGCGCACTTTATTTTTAGATGCGCATACATTCCCAGCACAAAGTCCGATCGCTCAGTCCGGTTAAGAGGTCGTCAAACTTCGACTGTATTGATTTGATTGAAGCCTATAGCCTCTTGCAGCAAATAAATAGATTCCGTATCGCACCCCGCTCCATGATACCTACCTGTATACGATTCTGTTTTTCCATTGAACGCTGCTAAGCCTCAAACTCAAACTATGCCGCCTCGTCGATTTCTGTACTAAACTCATTATATGGCTTTTCAATTTATTGTGCAAGAATTTAACAATTATAATCGCTTGCAAAGCCATCTGCGTTGGCGCGTCTCTACGCGCCGGACAGACACAATAGATGCGATCCAAAGATAATAGCGTCCAACAAATTATAGGTATATACTCGCACGGGTCGCAGCCGTTCATGTTTCAATTGTCGCTTCGCCAGGAAGACTACAAAGACTGTCCGACTTGTGGTCGTGGGCACGAAGTTAATTTCCTCATATTAATTTATTGGGTCCGCACCTTAGAGCTGTAGTCAATTCATACCTGCGCGCACTCCATAGAATTCCATTTACCGATCGCGATACCTCGTCTGTGTCGGACCGATCGACCGAGGAACGACTGAAGGCACTTGAGTTGCGCAACGTCATTTAGCGTCCCTGCTGATGTTACTTTCTGCTGGTCAAGCAACTCATCAACAATGACTGTATCAAGAAGGCAGGCGATGACAGTTGCATTAATTTCTTCCCAAACTACATCCAGATACATTTATATCAGTCAGTATATATTCTGCGAACCTAATGACCCTTGCAAATGTCCATTACAGAAAGGAAGAAGATAAAAAGGACTAGGAAAATCCATGTCCAACAAGTCCATAACGATGAAGATAATGATAATGACAAAGCGTATCATAATCAAGACGAACAGGATATACAAAAGGATGGAAAACTTTTGCATCCTAATCATCATCCTCCTCATCATCATCATCATCGTCGTCGTCGTCGTCGTCGTCGTCGTCGTCACAGTCATTGCATTCGCTTTTCACTTAATTTTCAGGCTGTATGCTGTAATTAGCTGTGGCTAAGGCAGAGACACGAAAATATAGATGGAGCGAGACAGAGTGCCTCGCTGGCATATCCCTAATAAGATCAGCCATCGTAATCAACTTTGCTTGCTCGGCTGGATTTACTGTTTGGGGATAGTTGGGAATTTTGTATTCGCTCGAAAGAGGAAAAACTTTTTAACCAGCACATCCTGCATTCGGGTTATAATACTGTTCTCTCGAATGCGGCGCCCTATGTTGAGCAAGCGAACAAGTTGACTCCTAATGACTTTGGCGGACGACAAGTGGAGACGACGATGGCGGCAAACCAGAAACCGGGGCGCACGGGGCCAATTGCTATTCTCTGTGTTCGTTAAGAACAGCGTGAAGATAAAGTCGAGTGTATCTATGTGTAGTATATCCATTGGCGCACAGATGATGTTGGAATTAAAGTAATTTTCCAAGGATATTGTGGCAGAAATCTTAAATGACAAAAAATTTATCAGCTGCGGGGATAAAACTTTGTCAGATGATGGAACACTGGGCGGATGGAACAGAGAAAACGTCCATAAGATTGAGATGGATTCGTGGACTTTGGCGGGAGAACTTTTCCATCCGGCTTACGCGAGTTATTGGCTTGCTGTTTAAAAAAATGATATAAAGCAGTTGCGCGGTTTTTTTTTCTCGAAATGGGACCGATAACGTTATCCTTTTTTATGCAGGTATGCTTGGAACTTCATGGCTCTTGAACCAAGCAAATAGTTTCAAATAGTTTCGAGCGTCTTCGATAGGCAAATTAGTTTTGTTCCTGACTTGTTCTTGTTGTGAAAGATGATCGATTTTGGTGCCAAATATTGAGTAGGTTTATTGCGGCACTGGAAGATCAATCGATCTCAATCGTGGAACTAAAAATGTGGACTAAGATGATACTGGATATGTACTACAGAATGGTTATATCAGCTTAGCCCGTATTACTGTTTTATGCACAAACAGCGCGTTCCTATGACGCTTGTGCATAATTCAACTACGATCCCCGTTTTTAAAGATGCTTTGTTTGGTCAAAAAATGCAAAATGGAGTCGCACTAGAATACCGCACAATGCACAACCTGACAAGTTGAAAAGGCTTTCAAGTTCCTGTTAAGTGTATCTAAAAGAGGTTTTCAGTGACTTGTACCACATATACAAGCTAAACAAGCCGATGAGGCTTACAAGTGCTTGTGGCACCCTTTCACCAGGCAAGTGTTATACAATTGTAAAAAAAAATTGCCAGTAGGGTACTTGAAGTTTTATAAAGGGTGTCTCATATTTCACGCAAAATTTAAATTTTGCGCCATTTAATAGTACAGTGATGCCAACGGAAAAAGAGACAACAATGTGACAACTGACAGTTCGGGGTTGGTAAAAATGGAGCGCTATAAGAAAGAACAACGCATTTTCATTGTTGAGCAATATTTTAAAAATAATGAAGGTTTGTCAGCTGCAGTCCGCAATTTCCTCTTCAGCTCATTTTCATCTTGATGGCTTCGTTTATCGTCAAAATTGTAGCATTTGGGGTTCAGAAAACCCACGAGTAATTGTTGAGAAACAAATGCATCCACAACGCGTGACTGTTTGATGCCAATTTTGTTCTGGAGGCATAATTAGACCATTCTTCTTCGAAAGTCCGGCTGGTCTGGCTGTAACAATTAATGGTGTTCGTTATCGTGGCATGATAACCCAGTTTTTAGTGACCAACATGTGGTTTCAACAAGACGGTGCAACATGCCATACAGCGAGAGAAACAATTCAATTACTGCATGAGTCATTTCCTATTCGCGTAAGAGTACGTACTTGCCGGCAAAGCCGTGGGGGCTATTTATCCGATGAGCTATTCCATACATATAACCCCAATCTGTATACTCTATGAATCAATAAAAAATTCAAGTTTTCGAATTAAAAATCTGTATTTTCTATCAAATTTACATTAAATTTTGCGTGAATTATGGGACACCCATTGGCACAAGTGTTCTATTACACCAAACTAATAAATTCAGTCAGAATTTTTAACTTTTGAATCACAGCTTTGTAAATTTGTAATATTGTGATTGGAATGCAAAACAAAAAAAGAGAAATATACAAACTTAGCACTTGGGATCAAGAATCTTTTATTTTCAATTGTACGGATTTGTAAAATTGTGATTGGAATGCCAAGAACATTAAATTTTACAAAGAAAATTGTATCAAAAATTTCTGTTGCATCGGATTTGTCATTGACTTGTAATTTACAAGTGTTTTCTCACAAGTTTGTTGAACGTTTCCTTGACAAAAACTTCACAGCAATGAACAAGCAAAATAATATCTTCTTGTTGTTACCACTATCCCTTCGTAGCTAAGAAGTTTGTTGGATTACTTTCGATAACAAGTTAAACTTGTAGGGGGAAGTACACGTCAACTTTTACTTGTATATATATTCTCAAAACATCAGAATGAAACTTTTAAATTTATTTCGTTTGATGCAACGGAGGCAAAGAAATGAGTAAAATTGTAATAAATTTGGGAACTTGTAAGTTACAATCACAATCACAAATTTGGAAACTTGTAAGTTACAATCACAAATAATTTTTGGCAAAAATAAAAGTGGAGTGTTTTTACAAATTTGTAACGCCCAAAATTTGATGAAACGACATAACTCAAAAATATCACAGATTTTTGCTTGTAATTACAAATTTGTGAGTTGGTGAAATAGATCCCGGATTAGCTGATGGAATACACAATATTAATGAAATTGTACAAGCTCATGCTTTGCTGAGTTCAAACCATCGAAAGTTGTTAAATATTTTCAAAAATTTTGGAAACTTTTACTAAGCGAATTGTTGTCTTCGAGCTTGTTTTTTCTCAAACAAAAGAACTCAAATATAGGTTCAAAAAATGAAAAGAATGTGCGCAGACTTTACATAGAACTTATTTGGAAAATCAGTCTAACATGTTTTTAATCCCTTGTATCACATGAACTCCGAAATTTTGTAAATGCCTAATCCCATTCCAGGTACGAGTTTATGGGTTTTCCAATTGAATCACTTTCTGACATAAATACGTTTCCGAATTTGAAAACCCTAACGTAATCGAGGGATACATTTTCATCGTGCAAACCAAAAACTATTGTTTTTAGGTACTCAAAAAAGCAAACCCACTCGTAGGCATTTCTAATATAGTAATATTGAGAGAGCTATTTATATCTCAGGGCACACCTCCAGAACAGGATTTCCGTTTGGATAAGCATTCATTGAAGCCAAGAAACAGCCTCCACTACTCCAAGGTATTTATCAGAGGAAACATCTAAAGTTGCGGTGACAATGCGTCCTTCGGCGTTGGTTCAGAATTAACCTCCTTAGGCGCCGATATAGGCAAAATATCAAATTAAATCCGCGTCTCCTAGTAACATCACGTCACGTTTTGATTTAGTCCACGTACAATTGCATATCATCTAATCCCGAGCCCTAAGGTTCAGGCACAAAGCCTGTTTACGTCTAGTTTATGTGACCTCTACAATGTCGCAGGCCAACAGACGGAACGGAGCATCACTCAGGAAAGTAATCAAATCTTGATAACCCCAACATCCCCTAGCAACAATCGTATCTAAATACAATAAATTAATTTCATCAATATTGATTTTGAAAAGTTAGTCTTCCGTTGGTGGGCTCCGGCTCCAGCCCCCACCCCATTCTTTATCCTTTTAGCAAATTTCATTTGATTTTCACATTTCCACCAAATTGCTTCTGACTGACTGTCTCACGCTCAAAGGCTGAAAAGAAAATCAACCGGCAACTGGGAGACAGATTTTCTTACTCCCCTTGACTATTTTGTATATAATGTATATGTGTATGTATTTGCTCTCGTTCTCAGGGAAAACAAATTGAAATCAATAAATCATTTGCTAAGAAGAAAACTAAAGTTTACACAAGGACTCGCGAGTGGGTTGGGTGCCGGGTGAGATTGGCACAGTCGAACGCGAATGGAAACGCGAACGCCTCGTTCCGCAAGTCGATCCGCGACGAATGCGTCTTTGGCCCCCAGGCTTGATGTGTTTTATGATTTGTGTAAGATATTAAGAACAAACACAAAGCGAGAGAGAGCGAACGAGACAGACGAACGGAAAAAACGAAACACACGTATTCCAGTCTGTATTGCGAAATAAAATGGCGACTAACTGTCACGTCAAAGGGAATATAATTCCGCCTCAACATCTGCTAATATCGTTGCGGAGGAATGTGCAGCAGTATGGTGTAGCGCTTTGTGTCCTTTTGAGTCGAGTATTCTATAACCGATGCGGTGGTGGAGTACGAGCGCGACGGAACACTGTTTGCTTTGACGTGACAAACAACGGCGCGGCGGGCGCGCTTGCAAGGGATTTTCATTAAGTTTCGCTCTCAGCGCGCGTCAATATGTTTTTGCTCGCCGGGAATGCTAACGTTTTTTTTTTTTAATGCCGCTGGAGAGGGAAATTACAACAAGGATACATTTTTCCACTGTCCTCCCACCCCCCCACACAAATCCCACTTAATTCATCTGCACATTCAATTACAATAACCACAGTCAGTCTCAGATCTCGCTTGCACCATGGGTCCTGTGATAATCAATTTCTGTGATATCCTTCTGCATGATGTCGGCGCGTCCATTGATTTATTTTGGGGGCACAGCCATGTGGATTGCGGTTGCCATGGCAGGGCAGACTGCGGGGTGTATTGTAGACTTGGAGATGGCAAATCCCAGCTTTATAGATTTTTCATTATTTCCAGCACTTGATCCGGAATAGAGTTTGTTATGCTCTGGCATTCATCAATTGGGTCGTGCCCGTTGCCGTTGCCGTTGCCCCCTTTCAATTGCGAAGCAATACCAATCCGGGCGTCGTAATTCACTTCACTTTAGCGTTATTATTTTTGTTCGCTCGTTGTTATGGTTTTGCTGTTCTTTTGCATCCCTATTACCGCACATACCACTAGCGCCCACAGCATGGCCGATATATATGTATATGTGTATAGGTGGAGAGTTTTTCTGTTGAATGGCACAATGGATGTGGTTAATTGTTTTTGAAAGAAAAGCAATAAAGCCACCATGGCATAGCAGGCATCGATGAAGGGATGTTCAGATCGTTGTTTCATACCTCCTGCGATAGAAATTGATTACATCATGGATTCGAGGACAATTATCATTTAAAAGGTTGCACATGTACATAACTTTGCAATCAGCGCTGCGATGAGATCTCAATTTAAGTCGTGCCGGGCGATGATGGCAGGGGCTGCTATGCAGGACGTGTTAACCTAGCTGGGTTGTTGTGATAAGTCGCATTTGTATTGAACAGTGACCGCATGGCAGTTGGGCGGGGATGCTGGGTTACACAGCTAATGCGTGTACCATCTGTCATTGGACAGTAAGGGGTGTCGCATACTCTTAGATCATCGTTCTACCGGGCGGTGGACGATCTTTTGCTGCGAATCTGAATTCAGGATACCCTCGACTGTACTCTTTTCCGTAAGCTAAATACTTACTTTTGACAGCGCTTACAGTCCAGGGTCGACCACGGCCTCAACCAACAAGCCCCTGCAGCCAGCTCGGTCCCTAGCCAGCTGCATCCCGTAACGCACACCAAGTTTGTTCAGGTCGCCCTCCACCTAAGGTGGGGTCTTTCTCTGCTTCGTTGTCCCTCAGGGGTGGACTCAAAGACTCGTCGGGGTGATGCGCTGCTGTCCATACGCTCCTAAGCTAAATAAGTTGTCTATTTCCTTGAAGTTGTGATACTTAGTCGGCTAGTTTGGAGCTTGGATAAACGTCTATATCAATTGAAGTAAATTCTGTTCGTGATTGTTTGAATTATTCTATGACTGCACGATGCTGACAAGCTCTACTTCCGGCTTCGTGTGCAGTGTTTTCAATCAAATGGTTTAAACCTTGGCTAACTGCGTTAAGAATCTTCAAATATTTTTTACAGCGCTCTATGTCATCCTATCTTTTGCGTGATAATTTCCGGAATGACTTGCGTTCGGTTACATTTACCAGACTCAGCACAATAGGTTTGAAACTTAGCTAACTTCTTAGAAGCTCTGCGTGGTGATGCATTTTGTTACGACTTATGTTGATGCGAGCTGTATCAAATTTTGTAGGCAAAGCGCTTAGTAACTTGTCCATTGGAAATGAAGAGTGCGGTTAAGAGGTTTCTGGTGCGGAACTTTGCTAACATTTTTATGAAAGACTACGGAACCCTAAATGATCAAACATTTTTTGGCGGACCCCCGAATTGATATTAAGAGATAACATCGCTCCTTGGAGTGCGGATTGGATATTTTTATGTTTGACAAGAAATGAAAGAATAAATGATATAAAAATAATTTATTTTTATGAAACATTTATTGTACAACAAAAAAATACGTTGTAACTTTTTAATGTAAAGAATGTAATTTTTTCACATATTTCTTTAAAATTAGGCTTAATGTCCGACAACTGAATGCAAAGGTCTGGAACTGCGTCTGTTTCTGTATTTGCTTTTTCTGTAAGTGACGCGACGGCACGATTATGTTTTTTCTACGGAACTCCAGGGGTCTTGGAACACCATATGGGAAACGCTGCCTTAAATTTCATTCGTGATTGTTTTTATTATTTGTTTTATCTACCTCAGTCGATGTAGGTTTTTATTCCGTATAGGATATTCCACACTCTGCCAGTTAGTTTTGAATGCACTTCAAGGCTTACAACCTGAGGTTAGAACAGCCGCGCTCTATGTTTGGCGAATGAATCCATCTTTTATTTCACCTAGAGTTCAGCCAATGTGCCTCTGCCATTTAACTCGTTTACCTCCAAGCATTTTCGGCTGCGTGATGCATAAGACAATTTTTATTGGCTTCCGATTGTACGGTCAAAAGGTTTTGAACTTGGCTAATTTTCTGGTGTCAGTTGAGGTGTGTGGAGTTTTATTTGCGTAATAAAGGGTTTTCCAATAAGAGGTGTTATTGTGAATGACCCGCTATTGCGGTAGCTGTCACTTTTATTCTTTGACATTTGACAAGTAGAAACTACGCCATTACTAAAAATGTAACGATACACGCTTCAACAACGCATTGAAATTATTAAAATTCACTACAAAAATGGTGAAAATCTTGCAGTCACAGTTCGCAAAAGTAAAGCATTTTTTGATTAATGATTTTTTATGGTCGGAGTTGGATGGTATTGATCTGGACAAAGTTTACTTTCAACAAGACGGCGCTACGTGCCACACAAGCAACGAAACCATTGATCTTTTACGGGAAAAGTTTCCGGAACGTGCTATCTCTCGAAGAGGTGATCACAATTGGCCACCGAGATCTTGTGATTTAACACCTTGCGACTTCTTCCTTTGGAGCCACGTGAAAGATAAGGTCTACGCCAACAGCCCAGCGTCGATTCAAGACCTCAAAGATAAAATTCGTGAGGCTATCGAGGACATAGGGCAGCCACTTTGCGATTTGGTTATGGAAAATTTCATGAAAAGGATATGGTCCTGTATGCGTGCTCGTGGTGGCCATTTGGCTGATGTTGATTTTCATTATTAACGGCATACCTTCCTCTTTATTATGAAATAAACATCCGATCATTTATCTCAAAAAAAGGCATTTTTCTTTGAATACCAAAATAACACCTCTTATTGGAAAACCCTTTAGTTTGTTTAACAACCATCAACTTTTGAAGTAGATGTTGAATGCGCAAGTTCAAGCTAGGGGCCGAAGATCGCGTCCTTTGGCTACCTGTACAGGACTATACCTATAGATGTAACAAGTTTCGTAGTCTCACGTAATCCATCTTTTCGAATGGTATTGTGGCGGTTTACCTTAAACCGCTTTCTAATTTATTATTGAGTACTCGTGATAAGTTGTCGCCTCAAATGCACTAATACTGCCTCCCAAAGTTTTTTCCCATCAAACTCATGCACTGATATAGAGCACTTATAACAAGTTAACATAGATGTACAGCTCTTCAAATATTAAGCTACGGCCCCATTAGATAGAACTACAAGTCTTCCAAGCACATGTACTGACTTTGCCCACAATTGGTGATGAGATCAGACTCGGACTTGTAACACAAAGCTACAGAAACGTGTTGCACTTCTACAACAAGTACTTGTTATATCGTGTTGTATAGCTTCACCGACTGACACGTCTTCTGGAAGCTTCGCTAAAATGTCGCCTTCGACTTCCCCAATAGTTACCAACTGTGAAATTTCCCGATTTGAATACTTTCCTTTACAAAAACTGACAACGCAACTACTTGTGAGATACAATTTAAATGACTATAAAAAAGAGGGTTGGCCCCGCCACAACGTTAACCTAAATTCCCTTTCACCACGATTCACTCTACGACTGCATGCATTCGTTTGCATTCACCTCGCACTTGTGTGTGCAGTCTTTGTCATCCGCATCCATCCCTTGACTAATAAAAACAAACCCTAATGCGCGCACCTTTTTTTCCGTTTACGTTGTCCTTCTAAGCTCATTCATTATTCGCGGAGAATGACGTCTACGTCTACCCCAGAGTACACCGAACTCAAAGGCCAGCGATAGATGGCCCCGAGGCAGGAGCGAAATTAAGCAACTAACTGAATGCCGCACGTGTCAACGAACCTCTCCGTATGTATCCTGAGCCTGATGGTGCCATGTGCTGTAGGTATAGCCAGCAGGAACAACAACTGGTCTAGCCCTTTATCCACAATATATGTATGGCATGTCGTCCACCACTTGGTTACATCGTCCAATTGAATTAGAGTGGATTCGAAAAAAGCAACTCTCACAGAAAAAGGGAATTTTCTCCTGAATTTTTCGCATTCTTCGTGTATATACGTACAGCAGGAAGTTAGCAGCGTATTTTCAGTTACTCGTCAGGGAGCTAGAGATACATTATTCAAATTACAACATCGGCTGACCACCGTCGTTCTATGTGTGTGTGCGGTTTTAATGAAATTACATTACGCAAATACACACGCTGGGATGAAATAAAAATGGACCAGAGAGTCCCTTCTCTTTGTGTGTCCCATCTTACCATTTCTACGTGAGGCAGTTGGCCGTTTTACACATCATCGTTGTCAGCCGAAAGGTCAAAGGCATGATAATGCAGAACACGAAACAAGGATAACCACACACACACATTAAGAGAAATCAAACAGAAATCTCCTGTGACTATACGTACGCCACTATAGGAGCTTATATGACATGTGAAACACAAAGGCGCTGAACTGAAAGCCTTAATTCAGGTCGTCCTTTTGGCGGCACGATTGCTAAATAGCACACGGCAGTTGTGTCGTATGTTGCGTGCACGAGGTGCGCTACTAAAGTTGGATCTCTGTCGTACAGTAACAGAGACTCAAAGCTGATACCGAACTAATGCTGCCACCCTGGGTGTAGGGCGCCAGTCAATGTCATTAGGGAGTTAGTTGCACGCATCTAGGTATATTTTATATTTCTGCCACCGCTCAAACCTCCCGGAGGATAAAATAAAATTTATGACATAACGGAAGGCAAGAGCAAAGTAGCAGGTGGAGGTAAAGACGAAAAACAGAAAAAAAAAAACACGTTTGGCTAAAATGAACAAGGTGCATGAACTTTTATGATTATTGTTCGCTCAGAGGGTGGTTCTTTTCGGTACGCCACAGACACGTTTTCCCGTTTTTTTTTTTTTTGTCTGCTTTGTTATTACTAAAAGTTAAAGACATCTGAGGAACGGCAAAGGTGTGCAAATTTCACGATTGGTCTACATATTCGTCTCAAATGTGTTGGTAGTAAAAAAATCCTAAAAGTCGACCGAAATTAGCTCAAAGAATACGAGTTCTAACCGAACCCCCGGGACTTTGGGTTAGCGCAAGTTCCTTGGATCTATATACACAGGCAGGATGTTCATTTCCTTTTGTGAATAATGATTGCTCATTTTGTTGAATATGAAGTGCATAACCTATTAGGGGATGGAGAGAGAGACAGTGATACATTGAATGTTCTACAATACATTTTGGGTACTAAAAGCCAGCGTTTGCATGCGCGGTAATGGGAAATTGTTGCCAAAAATGTGCACAGTCGTTGCCCGTTTATAGTCGGGAATTATGCTAATACGAAGGCGCTTTTCAATTGTTCCAGAATAGAAGCTGTGTCTATTAAAGTGGGCAGGCCTTGAGGTGATTCTTTCTGAACTTTGTGTGAGTGATAATAAATGCGGGGCTATTAGTAACACGCTTGAAAGCAGGCTGCACTTTAGGGCAAATGTCTTTCTGAGGGGATTGAACGGAATTGTTCTTCAACAGCTCTAAGGATGTGAGTCCAAATAATTTGCTGCCCTGAAGCTTTCGTAATGCAATTTCAATGTAACCGTTTGATGGCTTAAGCTGGCTTGAGTCTTGAGTACCTAATGTAATTATGGGTTCCCCGCTAGAATATCCTTGCTATTCC
This sequence comes from Cheilosia variabilis, assembly GCA_951230905.1. Lineage (NCBI taxonomy): Eukaryota > Metazoa > Arthropoda > Insecta > Diptera > Syrphidae > Cheilosia > Cheilosia variabilis. The sequence continues at coordinate 19,279,471 of OX579679.1, read as the reverse complement.
GTGTATTGGACTACTTAGCGAGGGGTCGCAGGTTCGATTCCCAAAAAACTCAAAATCTTAAAGCTTTTTTCCACTGCGCCACCTCTCCCGAACGTCTGACAAACTTCCGAGAGTATAACTGTCATAAAAGAGCTTCTCAATTGGCCATTTGGACTCTGCATACAATTTTTGATCCATAACATTCGTCCCAAAATTTAAAAAAAACTTGTAAAAAGCTATACCTAGGGTCCCTAAGGACCTGTTGCACCAACTATTTTTTTTCTGTTACTTAAACGTGTATAAATTGTTTTGTGACGTTTAAGACTAGATTTAGGTTGGTTTTGGTAACTTTTTTCTTGTGTAAATACTCTGGGCAGTCTGGTTGAGGCCCTTTGATTTAATTAGGCCTGACACACTGATTTAAAATTCGATTTTTCTGCGTTACTCTTGCATATACTTCAATCAGACTCGTGATTATTTAGGCACCTATTTGAGGAAGAATGTTATGTACCGGTCTCATGTGAAGCCTGGGCGAAAGTAACATCTTCTCCTATAGGACCGCTCCATGGTTCGGTGGTTTAGTCGTGATAAACGCATATCCACAAGCTTATGTGCATAACCGATGCAAGTCAGTTTTTCTTTATCATAAATCCGTCTGTTGTATGCACATCACCAGCCACGACTTTTTCAACACCGTTGCGCTTGAGGCAGATCGCTGAACGTGCATCCCTTTTTATCCCTGGTAGAAATAACAGCCAGCCAATCAAAAAATCGTCACTTGCTGAGAAGTATTCGCGGTTTTTAAAGCTTAAACAAGTTTTAAAGGATAAACAAGTCTTGCCAACCGCTGTTTTATTTTAGGCTGGAAGTAAGGGCCCCTATCAAAAAAAAGAGGCTCTGTAGGGCAATACTGCCCTATGATTCTGGAGCTGATATCTTTTAAAGGCTGATGAAAGTACCATCGGTCGGTTTCGAGGAAAGGCATTCAGCTCCGGGTTTGTGTCTGAACTTTTTGTTTTACCAATTCAAAGAGAGATTTAAATCTTTTGTCACATAAATGATCACCTTAGTTGGCCGATAAACTCTGAAAAGCTTGTCCAACACGGTTCCGTTCTGTGCTCATTTTAAGCGATATATTTTGCTTTCAAGTCTCGGCAAGTATTAGTGCTTTGGGGAAAGTTGATTTTGTTCCCTCGAACCCTTATAAGAATTTTTGATGGACCAGTTTCAAAATATCGGAACCAAGTTTTTGGTGGTCTTACTTGCAATGCTGCTGTTGCAAGCTTCAAGTCTTTGGGTCACTTTGGGTCAATGAGCTTTCGAGATTTTAAAATCTGTCTATAAAATATCTCCTACCGTACAGCGCTGTATCAAGTCGATCTCCGTTGCCCCCCCCCCCCCTTTTCGGGGGTTTGTCTGAAAAAGACTTGTCCAACATACAATAATTCTGTGGCCAGAAGCCATAACCGCCTAAGTTTTTTTTCATACTTTTCAGGAGAGCAGATTAAAGTTTCAAATTATCTTTGGAAAAACTTCAGTTTAAAAAAAGATTATGGTCATAAAAAATTAAGTGGAAGTAGATTTAAATGCGATGGAGCCTATAACTTAATTTTGTCCTAACTCGAGCTAAGCGGTTATGGTTTGTGGCCACTGAATTAATTCAAAATTCTATTAGCTCATCAATTTTGAGGTCCGCTGCATAACGCTCGCGTGTTTTCCTAGCTTTTAAGAACATTTTTGCTAATTGGCCTAAAATAAATTTGAAGAAGATCACTTTTGCCTCCCTTCGCATGGGGGTCAAGTCGAAAATGATCAGTATCAGTAGACACGGATTTCTAGTCTGAAGTAGTCCAACATAACTTCGCTGAGACCATGGAGTGACTGAAACGCCCCCATTTAAGAAGTCCTTAAATTTGTTTAGCCAGAGCTTGAGAAAAAAAAGTTGGCTTACAAGAACACAGAAAAATCAATCGAGTCTCATCACCAATCAGTAGAATTGAAGCATTTCGATGGCCATCAGGGCCATCAGGCCAAGCAGTAAGGATTGTGGCCAGCCTGGAATGAAAAATATGTACCTACCCACTGAACCGCGTTAAAACTTCCCACCCAATCTCACCACCGTATAACCGCTTTTAAATCAATTGGAAACAATACGCAATCCATTAAGGAATATGCGCTTTAAAATCCTATCTCGAATTTATGGCACGCACCTCGTAATGCACTTATGACCCTGGCAAAGTGAATAAAAAGCCTCAAGCCGATTATATGTAAGCAGGGAAAATGTGTGTACACCTCCCAGGATCTGGCAATCCACTTCAGTTTTTCATTACCCTTCAACTGACTTCGATAAAAGCCGCAGAAATTTCCAACACAACAATAAACCAAGAAATCGTCGCACACATCTTCACCTCCATTTAAAAATGAGCCCAAGACTAGGGTGCGACAACATAAAAACAAGGGCCAGCGACCTTACAACCTACAAGTCCTTTTTTTGTTTTCGGCGCGGTGGTAAAGAGCGGCAATAAAAGGACGCTCACAGTGTACCATTCGTGTGCCAACCTGTGTAGGGAAACACACGTGATAAAAAAAATATTGTTGATCGCAAGATGTCACCATGAGTTAGGGGCTCTCCGAAATCAAGGCTCACACAAAGCGTACAGAGGAAGTTTTTAATTGACCATCATTTTTCAACCCGGCAGCTCAATGTTTTTTTATTCTATTTTTTTCTATCTCTCTCTCTCACTCAAGACACACATCATTCAAATGCGAATGACAGCGACCTCGACGACTATGGCAAACAAAAAGAAGAAACGGTGGCTGTGGTGTTAATGAAGCGCCTGCCTCTGCGACAAAAGCACTTTTCCGCTGGATTTGCAGATGAAAATTAAATTTTTCCCTCGCTTTGGCATGGATACGATACGATTGTGTGTGTATGTGTGCGTTTCGTCCCATCCATCGTGTCGTTCGTTCACTCGTTCAAGTGTACTCTCGAGATAATTGCGAGCACTTTCATGTCCTTATTGTGACTTTAATTTAATCTGCTCTTAAGAGCCCTCGCTGGGGGGTTATGGAAAGCGTCTCGCTGCGCTCTCTCACACACAAACAAAAAACACACACACACACACCCATGTAAGGTTGCCTGCCAGTATATGCATTCGTCAAAGAAGAAAAAAAGCAAAATTTGTGGCAAATAATAATGAGGATAAAGTTTTGGTTCGTTTGGTGAACGAAAGCGAGGAACTGCCGACCTGCCATGAGTGTCTGGCGAGCTGTGTGGATATGCGCTCATTGAATTGAATTTCGCCCTAAAACCGATTGTATGGTCCACAATGACGATGACTTGCTTGCTGCTTGCATATATCCACTATGATGAACAGAATAGCTGTGATGTGGTATATGCAGTTGAGGAGCAGCGCAGCGAGCACGCTATTCAAGAGCAGACACGGCCGGGGTGCTTGAGCTCAATTATGGGACCAAGATAAATATGTTTGTGCTGCGAAGGAAATTTGAGATAATGTGCACTTTGGACTTTCTTTTTTTCTCCGCCCGCTTTTCGGGGGAAGCAAAACTTGAAGAGGTTGTGGATTGAATGGTCGTGGGCGGCATTTGCTTTTCTAACCTCTCTATTCGTCTTTTGTCCAAAAATGTGTTCCGGGCTATGGTATGGTTGTGCACTGTGGGAATGAACGGGGTCTTTATTTCGGAATGAAATTGGGTTTGCATGCTCGGGGTTGGCCTACAGTCGGTCCGGCAAGTGGCAACTATGGTTGTGCCAAATTGCATGCATTTGCATCGCTGTAGACAATTTTTTCATTGCTTTTAAAAGAATTCAAATGTAAGCCCTACATTGAGGGCGAAGACTTCGCAGGCATCTCAATAGGCCAATTAACATGAAGATACAACTTGTGACACGCTTCTGCGTCTAAAAAGAAGTTGGTACAATATTACGGAAAGGGAATTTTAAAGGAAAGTTTAGTAAAAACCTTTTTCAAGACGAGATTTCTTGGCTTTAAACAGTTCTTGCATAATTTAGATACTCGGAAACTGTGATAGTGATACGAAGTTTTCTGAATCGCTATGCTATGAGAATCCGAAAGAAAACTGCGGTAGGGAAGGTTCTGAAACTCGCTTAATATATACAACTTGAGAACACAAAGTTTACAAGATTGAAGGTTGATTTTTCTCGCTTAAAGGAAATTACTGCTATCTGTACGTAAATACTTTAGTTTTGTGATCACAGAATACATGTATATCGACTTGAAGCAGGGAGATTTGAGTGAATGGTTGATGTCTTTAGTATAGTTGCCGCCTACTCAGATATGCGTTGTTTCAGTTTTTACGAAACAATTCCTAAGAAAGTGTTGCATAAATGCAAGTGGTATATATATAAGAAGTGCAATTGTGGATCTAAGTCTATTTAAGTTTAACGAAAATGTATCAAAAAGCCTCAATTATAACCCTGATCCGTTTACCTACTCATCCAAAGGCGGCCTCAAGGCTTCCTTCATCGAAACCTATAAAGAATAGGAATGGGGAAGGCGATTATTTTATGGATTTTATGTTCACAAAGGATCTACTACTAGTCAAACTGAGGTTTTAAAACCAATCTACAGAATATTTTAGCCCAGGTATATATAACTTATGCCTTAAGAAGACGGAAACGTTTCTTAGGGTCAAAGTTGTTCTGTGATATGAAAAGGTGATTGCATTTTGAGGACGTTGATTCCAAGCCATGTTGGATATGGGGTCTTACAATGCTATTCCCAAATTGGCTGTGACTTCAAGAAGCTAAAGTTTTGCATAGCTGTAGCGATCTTGCAGCCAAACCGGACAGCACTTTCGTTTTATTAGCATTTTCATTGACTGCCCTCTTACAGGTGGAGCTATCAAGGGTCCCAGCTTATGGCGCCCATAGCTCAAGGATGCAGGTAAGACTTGCCTCCATGACCATATCCTGCGTTGAATGGTTTGCTCGTTGATATTTTCACAGGAAAATGTGGTCCACTGGACGAGTGGTATGTTTTACGTTTATTTATTTATTTATTTAGATCTACGATACATAAACAATCAACAGATCAAGAAATTCCAAATATAAAAATAAATATAAATTACAAATAATAATTATCTTAATGCTAACAATGCGAGTTCCTTAAATCTAGTTCTGGGTAATGCAATATCGAGCTGATCATAAACAAGATTAAATAATCTACAAGAGAAAGTAACGGGCTCATTGGCCCCGTATAACGTGGAATGATGAAATTCAAATAACAGTGGTCTGGCCCTAAGAACCCTGTGAGGGGCATAAATACAAATTAAGGAAAGTAAGTTATCACAATTAATGGAAGAACAGAGTAAATCTCTAACGAACATAACACATTGCATTTTGCGGCGAACTTCAAGGGAATCAAAACCCAGCAGCAAACATTTAGAACGGTAAGAATAGTGTAGATTATCATTCAGAAAGAAACGGCGTAAAGCAAAGCGCAAGAAGTTTTTTTGAACTTTTTCAATTCTGTTAATGTTTTTCAACGAAAACGGGTTCCAAACAACACTACAATATTCCAGACAAGGACGAACCATGCTTATAAAAATGGCCTTAAGAGTATAGGGATCCCTGAAGTCCGATGAATTTCTTTTCAGAAATCCTAGAGCGGAATTAGCTTTTGACATTAATTTGTTGATATGGGGATCAAAAGTGAGTTTACTATCGAAAACAACACCCAGATCTTTAAATTCTTCTACAACATTAATTGATTGGTCACCAAGCCGATAAGCGGGAATTATAGTATTATGTGTTCTATTATACGACATGGTGGCACATTTATCAATATTAAGATACAGATCGTTCAATTTACACCATTCCAAAAAATAATCCAAATCTCTCTGGAAAAGATGACAGTCACCAATATTAGAAATATTCACAAAAAATTTGATATCATCCGCATACAGAAGACAATTACAATATTTTAGAATTCTCGGCAAATCATTGATAAAAATGAGAAACAAGATTGGCCCAAGATGGCTTCCTTCCGGGACACCAGACACAACTTCAATTTCAACAGAAAATAAATGTCCGATAGAAACGAATTGTTTTCTACCAAAAAGATATGACTTAAACCATGAAAGTAATGGGCCAAAAAATCCGTAACATTCAAGCTTTTTTAGAAGGATATGCAAGTTAATTCTACTAAAGGCTTTCACAAAATCAGTATAAACTACATGCACTTGCTTGTGATTCTCAATGGAACATAAGCAATAATTGGTAAACTGAACAAGGTTAGAACAAGTCGAACGACCCTTCCAAAAACCATGCTGTGAATCACTTATATGGCTACATAATATGAATACCATCCGTTCCTTAACAAGTCGGTCCAGTAGTTTAGGTATAATCGACAATTTAGAGACTGGTCTATAATTTGAAATTTGGTCTTTTTTACCGTTCTTATAAATTGGAGTTATAAGTGAATATTTCCAATCATCAATAAATGTCCCACTAGCCAATGACTGATTGAAAATAGAAAGTAGGGGATAACTGAGAGAATCAGCACAAGATCTTAAAACAACCGGGTAAAAACCCAAGAAATCTGGATTTTTACTGTCTTTCAAATCCTGTAATGCCAACAATAATTCTGATCTCATAAGTACCAGAGAACTTAAAGCAGTAAAAGCTTGCAAGGAACGAAAATAATCCTCATTAAAAGAATTAAGGTTGGAAGAATCATAAATACTTTGAAAAAACGACGCGAACATGTTCAAAATATCTTTTGGATTACTGGATGATTTGCCTTGAAAATTCATAGTTGACGGAAAACCGATACTAGCCCTTTTGGAATTTATGTACGCCCAAAAGCACCTTGGGTTGGATTTCAGATTCATTTCCAAGCGCTGAATATATTTGTTCGAGAGGAACTTAGAAAGAAATATAAATTCTTTTCTCAACCGAGCAAATAATTCGTAATCCGATAGAGATTTACTCCTCTTAAAATTTCTATGAGCTCTGTTTTTGGCATTTTTAAGATTAAGTAACCGTTGGTTATACCATGGTGGATGAGTGTTTACTCGTTTTCGCACTCTAGGAACCGACTTATTTAAAATAATGAAAAAAATCTTAGAGAAAGCGGTAAAGTTGTCAGCCACTGAGTTGTACCGAAGTTCATCACCCCAGTTCACTGACGCAAACTGATCACTCATTAATTTCAAGTTGGAACTATTAAACTTAAAAATAAAATTACTCGAATCACTAAACGACATTTGATTATTATAGACATAAGTATTGATTAAAATAATAATAGCATTATGAGAAACAGAATTTCTTAACAAAGGTAAACAAGAATCAACAGAAACATTCATATCATTAGATGCAAAAACAAGATCTAACAAATTATTAAAAGAATTACGAACATTGCTAAATTGACAGAGATCTAATGACTGGAGAAAATCCAGAGTAGTCCTTTCAACTTCCGAAGAAAAACGATACGGTAGCACTTTATTACCATCAGAAATCCAATCGAGTTCTCTAAAATTAAAATCCCCAAGAACACAAATGTTAATGGAACGTTGGTCTACAAAAGTTGAAATGACTATATCAATATTATGTAAGTGCTTATCATAAACAGATGCAGTACTATTTGTAGGGAAATAACTAAGAAATACTAGCAAATCAGGATCTCCGGCATTAGTAGCAGTCACTCGAACACAAACTTGTTCGATATGTAATACACCTTCCACCAACACAATATCGATGGGAATCTCAGAAGCAGTCAAGTTCCGACGAACAGCAATCAAAACGCCACCACCACGGCTTTTGTTCAAATCAAACCGATCACAGCGGAACACAGCAAAAACATTCTCATCGAATATTTCATTAGTATGAATATCATTATACAGCCACGTCTCCGTTAAAGCAATGACGTCATAGTCGCACGCATCAATCGCTATAGACAGTTCTCTTAATTTCGAAGAGAAACCACTCATATTCTGGTAGTATACACTAAGTTCACGTGACGAAGAAGAAAAGGTGGGAGACGGGGAATTTGTACTAAGTACACAATCAGCAGCCTCGGTAATAACGTCAGCAGCATCTACAGCAACACCAACCGCACACACAGCGATCGATTGATCAGCCACCGCAACAGCAGACGACACTACATCAGCGACATCATCCAAGACTGACTCATGCGCCGAAAATAATGAGCACGAATCAATTGAAATAGAGAGCGGCAGAGAGACATCCACATCAGCAACAGCAACAGCAAGAGGAACAGAAATAGGAATTATTAAATTTGAGGGAGCTCGATTGGAGTGACCACCTCGTTTTTTGAGTTTGGTTTAAAAATCCGAATGCGTAGCCCACTCTTCCAAATATCGGAGTTGAGAAACGTTGAAAGCATATCTTCCGGCACACCAAGTTTAAAGTTTACGAATCTAAGTGTGTTTTCGTCTACATCAACTTTAATCAGCTTATGACAGGATAAAATCGATGAATCCACTTTAAATGCCAATGACACATAGTCAATAATTGACTGGCATGTAGTATTTGGTTTAAAAGACGATAAATGGAGCCATTTAAAGTGCTTTATGACATCAACTTCTACACCCAAATTAGAGTTGGTATTCGTTCCAACAATGGTCTTGGCACGATTATTAGAACGACTATGTGAATTTAATTCATTTTTATATGGTACAGCACTTGAAACCCTGGTCACACTAGAAATGGAAGCGGGAATTGCAGGAACAATTGATGGGTTTTCCACAATAACAGCTGAAGCAGAAATTTGCTCGTCCTCCACGACAACTACAGCCTCTTGCTCAGTTGAATTTGTTTTTAAAGATGATTGTTTTTCTTTTACAGGTATTACAGAACCCAGTTTAGCACTAGAAGCAGTAGCACGTGGGGTGAGGGGAGTGTTAGAATTTATTTTTTTGGCATTGGACTTCTTAAGCGATGCTAAGGGCTTAAGAGAAGGTGATGCACGAGCAGAATCGAAAGCAGTTATTAACTGAGAGCGAGTAACAATTTGCGATTTTACACCAGTTTCGCTCACAGATGATGACGAAATTATTTTTTTTATTTCAATTATTTCGCGATGCAATTGATCGATTTTAGAAAATAACAAAACATTATCGGCAAGCTCCTGATTACAATTAGGGCAATGTTTAATAGACATTTTCGACAGACGGTTTTTTTTTTTTTTTTTTTATTTATTTTATTTCAACGCTTAATTTACACGCTTTAGGCTAACGAGGAAAACACGTCCGTATTACCCGGTGTCTCACACACACAACCAGGAAGCACTTAAAAGTCGGAACGATGCGGTTCCTGCATTACTTATTGACACCAGCTTTTCTATTTAGAATCTTTTAGCTTTTAAAGGTCCAGAGGGTATGGATTTCAGCTCTTTTTGAATTTTACTAGGTTTGAAACAGGAACTCCTTTCGACAGGTTTGACTGGCGGTATAAAAACTTCTGAATCTCTATAGCCTCGAAGTATTGCTAAGCTTATTATCAGCTTCCATATAGCTCCAGACTACTTTTCTTGTACCACATTTCACCTCAACTTACAGCGTTGCCAAGAAACTTTGACCTCATAATCAGTACCTATGCAAACGTGCATTTAAGGCTGCCCCCATATAAACAGCTTACCAACATAAGTTTTTGCCTTGTTTAATACACTGCAACACCAAGTTCGTCTTATTAAAAGGCATAAAGTCCCCCTCCATCATATGCACACGTTCAAATGCCCACCACAATCTGGCTTAATACGTAAATTGGACAAAGAACGAACCTTACATTTATATCCTTTCGAGTATGTCGAGACGAACACTTGAATATGGTGAATAGAGGTTAACGTCGCAACTAACTTGAACCGCAACTATACCCACTCCAATGATGGCAACAACGGCAACAACAGCGACGATTACTACACGATGCGATGACTTTATAGCTTTTGTAAATATTGATCTTGGCGTACAAATGAAGGAGACGTCGACGACGACAACGACAACGACAACGACGAGGAGAAGGAGGCCAGAGCCTTTGGGGTTGACTTTATATGTAAAAGTTTCTTAATGACACTGGCGCTGCCTTTCACGTTCACCATCAATGGAGAGCTACCCAAGCGCCTGTCTATATATGTCGAGACTTGTGTGGTGAATTCATTTCCGGGACTCAGATAATTTTTTCCACTCTGCCTCTTAACGTTGTGAGAGTTCCTCACTTTTATGTGTTGTACTCCTTCGTGTGAGGCATGAAACTATTTCAAAGGCCAGAAAAAAACAGACACACTTACACACAGGCCATGGGACCACCCTTTCGCAGCCACAGACATGAAGTAGATTACCCAAGTGGATGACAAGGATTAATTGGAACCTTTAGCTATTCTTTGGATTTGCAAATTCTGTCTAACAGGATATGTGTGTGTATACATGGGATGTGTGTGGAAAATTTTGTAATTAATCGTGTCGACTGCGTTGATAGTCTATCGGAGCTGGAAGAGAAAGAGTTATATCGTTTTGATCCCCCGTAGGGTTGGGGTATTGTCCCTTTTTCTTTATTTTTTTCTTGTGCCGGGCCTTCTTTCACCACCGGCTGTGAACTGGGTTACCTATGTATGTGTGTTGGATGAATGGATGTTTGTGTTGTAAAATTAACCCTAAAGCGACCGCTTGTCTTTCATTCATTAGGGTTGATTGTTGTTTATTCCCCAGTTAGAGTATAGCTGCCTATATAGGGGTTGGGGGCGAAGGGTTTTAATTTTCAACTATGTGTTCTTTGTATTACCGTTCGCCGGAATGGAACGACAAGAAGAAACGAGACCAAAGGCTCATGGCAGAGAAGTAAGGTTCTGATTTTATAGTAATTAATTGTTTGGGGTTAGTTTAGTGCAAACCAGGCTATGGTGTGGGGGGTTCGTCTAAAATGCTAAATAATTGCTTGCGATTGTGAGCCCTGAAAATGAGACACTGTTTTCGGGATATAGGGTAGCGTTTGTGAAAGAGATAAAGCGAATTAAATATTTACTAACTCAGAGCAGGCAGATGAATGGGCTGGGGTTTGGCAGAAAAGTGATTAGAGGTGTTTTTCATTTGGCATAAATAATCATTTGCTATATGGCAAGAAGAGTTTTTTTTTTTTAGAAAGTGCGATATGAGTTGATCTAATTACGACTTGTCTATTGGGCAGTGTCTTTAGTTATAATAGTGGAAATAGTGTTTTGCTTTCAAATGCACTCCAGAACTTCGCCAGTTGGAATTAAGGGGATGACAAGCTTCTAGTGACTATCAACTTCACATTCTATTCAACAAAGCTGTTTGTCCGATACTCATTTCGTGAAGTCTTCTCTCTTATCAAACCTTATCAAGCTATATCTTATATTCTCAACATTGTAAACGAAGTACGGAGTTAATTGGTCAAAAAGACCAGGAGTGCTCTTAAATTTGTTGATCAGCTTTCGGTTTTTGCTATGGGCTTATGAGGCTCATAGTTCTTTTAAAGTTATTCTGTCAAAAAGCAGTCTTTAGGTCGTCGATTGGGCCATCACTTCTACAAAGATTGACCACAACTTTCGATATTTACCAGGCACAAGCCTATAGTTTTAAGTTGAGCCTATAAAGTTTATAGGCTCATAGTCCGGTAAACGTGATTCCGTCGTATATTTTTCCCGAACATGCAGGGATGTGTGAAAGAGTCAACTTCGCAGAGGATATCTCAAGAGCTTGCTAGTCTTCCAATGTGAGCCTATCTTCGGAGCAAATAAAGCTACTGGGAAGATTACCCGATATCGAGGTTCACCCTGTAAATTGCTTGCGAAGCCGGACTCACGTTGTCCACATCTACACCCATTCCGTCTGTAAAACAGCTACCTAGGTTCTTAGGTTGAAACCTGGTTTGGGACTTCTTTAAACGCCCGAAAATATGCTCCACGTCACAAGGGTCTTAAGGCTAACCAATGCGCGGATTATCTGACGAAAAGACACACTTTCCGCATGATAAACGGTACAAATGACTAGGTATGGTATGTAAGTATCAGAAAATAAGAAGATGATGGCTTCGGAAAATACAAGACCAAACCTTGTGGACAGCCTAACCAAGTCCAAGAAATGCACAAAGTTCCGACCAAAGCCAGTAGGTTATTCTTGTTCATCATGGCACTACAGTTAAGAGTTGGACTGGGCCTTCCCTAAAAAAAACTTTTTAGTTAGTCCGGTCCTTAGCTAACTTCCTCCAGTTCCGTACTTCAAGCTGTTTCATATCCCCTTTCATTTGTGCGCGCCACATAAAGCGAGGTATTTCTCTACTGCGTTATCGCTCTGGATTGGGGTCAAAGACAGCAAAAACTATACATCCGCTCTTGATATCCTAGCTTTTTAGACGACGAATGCGGGAAGTTTTGACTTGCCCCAAGGCTAATTTAGTTCTTAGTTGAGTCTCCTCCTCCAAAGCCAGTCAACTCAAACGGGAATGAATTTTTTTCGAATGATCTTTCTCTTAAAGCGGCCGGGGATATCTTCTTCCAGTTTAGATATAGTCCAAGCACCATTAACCAGGACTGGGATGATCAAGATCTTATGCAGAATCTGCTTGGTTCCTCGAGACTGCCTTCTAGTCCTAGAGAAGGTTTCCAAACCTTTAAAAGACTTATGGGTCTAGGGGTCTTACGAGGCTGTGTACTAAGAGTTCCTCCCACTCTGAGGAGTTTTACTCGTACATGGAGCATCCCGCCCAGAAAAGTAATAGGGTTTATAAATAGCCTTTGTGCTTTCCTCTTCGAAGTCTGGAATAAAATAGCCTAGTTCGTAAAATTCCACTGAACAGCTGTTAAAAACTTTGCCAAAATCGGAGGAGTAGTTTTTGACACCCTGTCTCCCATTGACGTATGCAAGTAGCTTGCTAGTTTGGCATCTTAGACCAATCTGAGTCGATCCGAATTCTAATGCCACGAATGTCTTAAATCAATTTATCATAACGGACTACGACTGTCAGAATAAATTACACTTTGCACTCTAAAGAGATCGTCGGCACCTGAAGCATATATTATACGTATATATATTTTTTTTAAATGTTTGCCTCTTGGGTTCATCTACGGGCCCATGTCATCGCCTCAAAGTCGGACTCTCTCCTGCTGATGCTTTATAAAAATATATAAAATATTCCTTTGCCAATGCTGGACCGTTCAGTAACATGAGGAAGTATTTTTGAAGAAATTTCCCCAACGACTCTCTGGGGTCCAATTCGGATGTGCTCACCTTTCAGAGAGTTAACCGCATTGTTGAGCTCTACCCACCGTTATATGTATATATATACATGCATGACTAAAAACAATCAGCAAATTTCGTGTCAGGGATAACCCCGGGCCGCCACAAAATGGACATTCCGCATACACATACACACATTTATGGCTGGAGTAAGCAAACAAGCACTTTGCCGCCCAACCCGGCCAAAGCTATTACAACCACTCTCCCCCTGCCCGAACCATTTAACTTGCTTCCTTATTCTTGTGTTCGTTTTCGTTCTGTCTTGTCTGGGTGCTCGCCTTTCTACCTTTTTATTATTTAAGTGATCAGAACAGAACAGCCCTGCAAAATTTAGGTACAAAAAAAGGAAGAAAATGGAGAAATATAATAAAGGGTGACCGGACCAGAAGTAACCACATGCATGAGATGCTTTTAAGCAAAAGTTCATAGCACAACACTTGCTGGAGAGATACCAACTACATATACCTATACTCGTCCTGACCCAAGATAGTATGAGTAAATGTCATAAAAGCCAGTAACCCTCCGGTTCAGTTGTATTTATTTTTTTTTTCCCCCCTGCGACAGAGGAGCGCAAAAAGGGCACAAAATCCCGGAGATAAAAATGGAGTATTCGAACGCCATGAAGTGAAAGCGGCGAGGTTTCGTAATTTCTCTAATTCATTCGAAATGAAAATGTACAAACCACATTTATGGAGGGGGAAAATAGAGTGTCGGCATCTACGACGAGCATTGTGCACAAACTGATGAAGGAATATAGTTATGCTGTGGGTGTGTGTATGCAGGGGGCAATATGATATATATATAACGAGATCATTTGAAAATCCATTTTATGATATGCAATGCTGAAGGACATCGTAAGCATCATTATCATCAGGAAAACTTTTTTGTTGTTATCATTTTTTCTCTTTTTCTTTTACCTCATTTGAAGGGACGTTGTGTTGGGGTAAAAGGACATGTTCCGTAAGTGGTCAGACGTCATACGTTTTATTATATCATTTAAGATGCTGGTCCGATGATGATGTGGCTGCGAGTAGGGCATTTCATTATGGGATGTGTCTGCAGTGCGGAATACGTTTATCACCGTGGTCCTTTCTATTGGAGGTACCTACCTACATACCTACTGTAAATGGGAAACACTGTGTAATGGTCGAAATGAGAACTTTTCTTCCGGTTTCTGTTGTGCTGGCTTTTATGATTTTAATGCAATTTTCCGGTAAAAAGGATCTAAGAGGGATTTGTGGTGGAAGTAGTCTAGGGGAGTCCATCTAATGGTTGTCTATGAGGTGTCTAAGGAGTTCTGTGAACTGTGATTTAGTCGATAAGGCTGATGTGTGCTGATGGGAGTGCGCTTTTACTTATTTTCCTTCTATGTGACTTTATTTTTTTTTCCACTGAGCCACCGAACGTCTGACAAACATCCGAGAGTGTAACTGTCATGAAAGAGCTTCTCAATAAGCCGTTTGGACACGGCATACGATTGTGTAGATCCCTTCCATTTGTCCCAAAAGTGAAAAAGAAAAGTTCCCTACGGACCTGTTGCGCCAACTTTTTTTCTTTGTGACTTTATTTTACCTCAACGATGGGTGCTTCATTTCGGCCAAAACTTATTTTCAAAAAACGCACTGTTTCGGTTACACAGCACTCACTTTGGAAATAAGTTTGCAATATTTCCCAACGTTGTTCCAGCGTCAAGCGACTCATTTCGTTTCGCGGAGGTATGATTCTGACTTTCTGTCAAGATTTCGAGCGGGAAACAGCTGTCAGTGTCCAAATAACCTATGACTTACCCTTTATATATTTGGGAGGAGGAAGTATAGAAAGTACAGTCCTATAAGATTTACATTTAGGACCTACGCAAGCTAAGCCAACTAAAATGCCCATCCACAGAAAATCTGGAGAAGCCCTAACACTGAGTAGGGGGTTTCGTTAAGGTCAGTTACTAAGCCTTTTTCTGAATGATCTTAATTTAGTCTTAAAAGTAAGTCAAAGGTTCCCTTTTGTTAAGAAGCCACTCTAACTGAAATGACGCGAAACGTCTTCATTTGTTCTCCAATTCAAAGCAGCGTACATAACCACAAATTTGTATTGATTCAACAGCTGTCTATATAGAAATGAACCGTCTTTAAATTTGATCGGTGGTAGGTCTGTCGTTTTAAGTCATCTGCGCCTCGCAGTCGCCAACCTTGCAGCTTGAAACATATTTCAAAGCCCGGTACTATCAACCAGGGATGAAAATTGAACTGTGTGGGCTGTAAGCAAATCCTAGTTCCGATTATATTTTTTCGGGCTCATTTGCATTTTTTACATACGTATACGAATAGGAAAATGATATAGTTTTCGTACAAAATTACATTTTTTCGATTTCGAGATGTTTCCTATTCCAATTCCGTCTGGGTCATTTTTTATTTTGCACCGCAATTTTAATATTTGGATTTCTTAAATTGTATTTTTAAGGAAATAAAATTGTAAGTTCACTAAAAGCCCTGAATTTGCCTTTCAACTTGTTTATCTGTATAATACTGAACTTTCACGATTTCCAAATCAATTCCAATTACATACTTTAAAAAACTTTCCCGAAAGGATTAACAATTTCACTCAACAATCTTGAAAGATGCAAAAGCTAAAAAAATTGTATATCGCTATCATTATATGCACAGAACCTGTAAAACATTCTAACCGAAACTTCCGAATATTAGATAAAAGCACTAATTATGGATACACAAATAAAAAAAGACCTTAGAAAAAAGAAAAAAAAAATTTGCCTCTTAGTAGGTAGAAAACTTGAAATCCCACCTAGAATTGCATAGAAATGAAATAAATTTAACAAAAGTCTGCTAGCTATTATGACTCAATTTTGTTGTTCCACCAGAGGCGAGCTTCAATCTTCAAGTTGTCGTTGATGTGAACCAAATGAGAGATTTAAACAAGTAAAGGTGTTATCATCGGCCTGGCCGATGATCCCCTCCACTGCATACAAGTCATGCAAAGTTCTAGGCATGTGAGGTAGTACGTAATTACATTGAACAACAGACAGAGAGACACATGGGCCTAATATTGATTTTGTATGGGAGGAACCAGAACTACCTGACCGACATAGCCCATTTTTAATAACATCTTGACGAAAATAAAAATAAGTCGTCTCACAAAATTTCACTTGCCTAGGTAGATTCTTTTCGACGCTATCGTGCTTTCAACATATGTTTTCTAATATTGGTTTTGTATGGGAGGTACCAGAACTACTTGACCGACATAGCTCATTTTTAATACCAACCTAACGTCAATAAAAACAAGTCCTTTCACCAACTTTCATTCGCCTACGTCAATTCCTTTGGGCGCTATCGTGCTTTCAGACAGACAGACGGACAGACAGACAGACAGACAGACGGACGGACAGACAGACAGACAAACGGACATGGCTAAATCGACTCAGAATGTGATCCTGATTCATAATATATGTACTTTATGAGGTCTCCGGTGACTCCTTCTTGGCGTTACAAATGTAATGAATATACCTTCCTGTGGAGGGTATAAAAAGTAAAAACGTTTGAAATTTGTGTAACTTTTAGTTGTTAATACCTACAACCGTATACCAATATTCGACTGCCCTAATAAATGAATTCAGGAAAAATTCATATCCATGCAAGCAAGCCCTACGTTTTCGAAGTAAAACTTACTTTACTTTACTAATTTATCTAACAATAAGCTATGGGGAACTCGCCCCAGTGTGAATTTCAACTATTATTGGATTTGACAGATTTCGAGTTGGTATTTCACATTTTGCTGTTATCCGTAGGTATCTAAAATATTTGTTGCTAGGGGCCAATTAGTATAAATATACATTTTTTCAAAATAAAAAAAATACTCTTAGAGTGTAACTTTTTCGATGCGATTGAACTGTGCATTTTTTCAAAGTCCATTGTACCTTAAAAGTTACGATTGTAACACGTTTTTCAACCCTACTACCAACACCTTTCACCAAAGCGCCATTCTGGCAAACTCTCGAATCTACGAAAAATCACTCGTCACCTCTTCATATCCCCATTCAACCGATAAAACAATTAACCCGACGATAATCATCAGACAACTTTAATGCAGCGCCATTTTGACTAAATATAACCGCACAATTGACAGCTGCCATAACATAAAACCGCTTCTGTCATAATATCCCATTTTTTCCCCACAAGTAAATCGTTTAATATTTTACAACGAACTTTACACCTTTCGATCATCGCATACCCACCGCGTGGGGTATTTTTTGTGACTCAATTGCATCATCATCATAAAAAATACTACACCCACCCTCCACCCCTGTTGTACATCATTTCGCAATAAACACATAAAATGCACATTTAGTGAAATTGAATACAAAAAAAAAAGACAGACAATTGACAGACATCCCTTTCGGTGATGCAACCAAACCCATGACGAGAAAAAAGTTGGAATATCTGCATCCATTCCCACACTGTACAGATGAGTCTTTTCACTTGGTAATTACCTTGATTAACCCGCATATATTCCTCATTTGTCATATAACCACCCATCGTACACACTTCGAGTTTGAGTTTGAGTTCTCATATTTGCTTTGTGCGGTAGTGGTGACGATGATGATAATGACGAGGATACCATCCAGCAGTGTATCCTTTTAAAAAGTTAACCCCAAGCCATTGTTTCTGCTCCATCAGACGGTGGTCCGTTGTATGTAATATGTTCCGCTTTGTTGTTAGTCAAACATGTATGTGTATGCAAATTGATAGGATACAAGAAGGTGTGTGTCATTTTATAATCGCTGTCCCGATAATGAATATGAAATTCGCTTACGGATCATTTAATACGGTTTCTAATCAACCGTGAAAATTGTTGAGCTTCCATCTTTGACAACAGTGTCCCTAGGTAACGAGCACCCCTTCCGTTATGCATACAAAAACAGAGTGAACAAAAAAAAAAAAATATGAAAAGGTAATTTTACACTGACAAAGGATCAAAAGAGGAGACAACCAGTAGCTAGAAAAATAGAAATAAAACAAAAAAAAAAAGAAGAAACGAAACACCAAAGGAAAACAGGAATTTTCGCTTCTTTGATTTATAAAACCGTTTGGGTGTCATTTTTGTTTTTGCGCCAGTCTCGCCTAACACGATTTTATTGATTTTCAATTAGATCATTAAATTATCCTTTGACACGGGATAGCGATGTGAAAGACGGGTAATTAGTTGAGATATCAAAGGAAAAGTTATACATATGTGCGACTGGAGAGTGTTGTTGGTGCGTGCTGCTTTTGCAATTTTATTCAAGTGTAACTGTCGCCATTGACAATGGGACTGGCTCTGGCGGCGTATCCAGGTAGAGGAAGGGCCATTTGAAGGTCGTCAGCAGATAATAAAAAAGTCCATTTATTACCGACTCAGTTTCGGTTTCATTGGCATTTCGGGGATACATGAGATTTCTAGATGTGATTTACTGTCTGAGTGGAATGTGCTGCGAAATGGTTTGATAGCTCCTATGGGTGCTGTGCTGCGCTCTTTAATTAAGGCTAAGGTATTACGTAAGGCTCAAGTTGCTAAAATGACATAAGATAATTATAAGACTGCCATCTCATGGTTTGCAGGGGTCTCGTGAGGTCTCGTGAGACCCTACAAGCTACGACTAAAACTGTAGTTACTAGGTGTCAGAGAGCGATATTTATAGCTATATAGGCGTGATGACTTCAGACCCCACGACTAGTCGTGCTTGCAACAATCAGAGAGCGACTTACCAACAAGTGCAGTTCCATGAGGCCTAATCTATGACTAGTCTTGCGTCCAACCATAAGCGCCCTACCGTAATATTTTTCGACTGGTCTTGGCCCTACGACTAGTCGTGGTTTTTTCAAGCCTTTCGACAAGTCGTGCTGCAGCATGACAGAAAGCCGCCCAACAGCAAGCGTGCTTCCATGAGGCCCCATCACGACCAGTCGTGCGTTTAACTAGCAGAAATGGGCCCACTAACAAGTGTTCCCCTCTGTGACCCCACGACTAGTCGTGTTGACGACTAGCAGAAAGCAGACGGAAATTAGCCGCCTGGATTCAGAATGCTGACCGAAGTCAAGTTTTATCTGGAAGAGCCAAATTCGTGCAGTAGTTTTTAAGTCTATTCCGGAAAAACGAATCACAGTCGGAAAAGAATCGCAGCTATATTAAATCAAAGCAGAGAATAAATGTAACTTCCACAAAAACATCCTTCAAATCTAGGAAACCAGTTCTAATCATTTGGTTTGAGTTTTTTTTTAAAGTAGCGCACCCGAGACTGAACCTTGTGGAACTTCATCTGTTGTTGCCTTGTATGGGTAGTGAAAATCTGTTATTTTAATTGAAGCAAATACTCACTGTAATATAAAATGAGGTACAACAAGATGTTGGGGGTTCGTACTTTTTTTCAAGTTGAGCTCAACCCTTCCGTTCGAAGGTGACGCCTCACAGCAATCGATACTGATGAAAATTTCAATTTGTGCGCCACAAATGTTGAAAACTATTTTGAACAAGAGTGCTCTAGAACTGTCTGTCAATGGGTTAAAAACACTACATCACTTGTCAGCACCTGACAAGTTCGACTTAACTGACAGCTGACAGTGTATTTCGATTCGAGTTCTGATTTTAATTCTGTCTAGTGAGGTAATTCTTAGTATTAAGGGATGAGGGCAGAAAAAAGTTACTTCTGGTGTGACGGGTGTTTTTATTTCCTCCTGTAAAACGAATACTGATTGTCATACTTGAATTTATTGACACTGGCAGTTTAGTTGAATTGAGACAGTACATTTCCAACCACAAGCTCCAAAGTGCCGCCCTTGTATAGGAATACATAACTCTGACTGCCAAAATAATTTTTTTTATTTTTTATTTTTAACTGACCCCCCTTCGAGGTGGTAAGGGATATGCGACTCAACTTTTGAAATGCTTAAATATATAAACGAAGAAATTGCTTTCTCAGTCTTTTAAATATTTAAATTTTCCCAAAGGCCTCACGAAAATGAACCTTAATACAACCTAGAACAATTGTTTTACCACTACTACTGAAAAGATTTCGGATCGACCCCTCTTTAGGGGGAGAAACGCATTCCCCACCATTTTTTGAAAAGATCAGAGCTGATGACATACCAGCAGTTCTTGTTTTTCTTCACAGAAATTTTTACTTTGCAAAGAATTTTCGAATAGAAGTCTCATTTTGATAGCCTAGGGCTCCTGCCATCATAGACGGTACTGGTATAGACATTTAGACGACTGCGTCTATGGATTCTGAAGATACCTTTTCGCCGATATTTGGATCCTTGCAAGATTTAAAACTGTTGAGGTTTTCGTAAGGACTGTCGAATTTACTAAATCGATTTTCGAATGCCCCCAGTAGGTTTATTAAAAAAACTCATAAACCATTTCAAAATGCCCACACATTACATGTTTCCAACCCACACCCACCCACACCTGTTCAAGCTTGGTCAACAAACTCTCCCAATTCCCTCGAAGGTGCGATGACGAAAAATGCATGTATCCCATAAAACATCTCCAAAGCATTTCGGCTTCGCCTTAAATCTTTAAATTTATTTCCACTTTAAAAAGAAAAAAACCAACAACACTCACTCGGCGATTTCAATTCCTTGGAGAGAAATTCCTCTTCGAAGTGACCTTTTATATCCTTTGCGAGAGAGCATAAAAAATGCATTCCATTGCTGAATCGACTTTTGTTGGATAGCGCCCAATTAGGATAGGCGCCAGCAAAACTGAAACTGACACCAAAAGAATTTCGCTTCAGCACAAAAAGGGGGTAAAAAAAAACAAAAAAAAAAATGGAGAAAAAGTAAATGAACCCGAAAACGGAAACAAAAGGAAGTTCAATGAATGGTAGTGCCTGCTTGCTTATTTATGACCGAAATGCATTTTGAATGTTCAACTAATTGATTTGGATTTTCATGCAAAAATTGTTCATCTTCCCCGCGGAGAAACAAAGCGCAGAGGAATGAAACTCCTCACTATACCGCCACCGAAGGCTAATGCAATCAAGCCGTATCAACGTATATAGGTACAACCCCCCAAACGCCATAGACGAAAACCAAAATCAAACCGCACTCACGCTACAAGTCACTTAGCTTACTATACATGGTGGTATGTGCACACTTTGATACATATAGTTGGTTCCGTTCTACCTGTCGGAGATTGTAATCACACAAAAAGGACCAAATTGTGCTGCACTGTTATGGCGTACAAGTGTAATGTGCATTAGAAAAGGGGTTCAGTGCCGTGCTAGACTGTATCGCTGCTGCCATCGCACAGTCGTCGGAACCGTCTCACGTTTTACTTTCCCGGTTTTGCAAGTGCCACCGAAAATTAGCAGTGTGGGTGGAATTGCACCTCCTCCGTTGAGAGGTTGTAGACCTACGCTATGGTAATGGGAAGGGGTGGTTCGCCACTTTGGTATAGTTTTGTGGTTCAGCTATTTTTCGTTTTCTGACGCCGCCGCCACTACTTTACACCAGAGATACACGGCAGCGCTTTCTGAATTAAGTAACACCAGGCGGAGGATGAGTAGAAAACGAGAAACCCTTGCAGCGGCGGTAGATAGTAGTTAGATTTGTGTTGGTTATGCATGCACATTAGCATAGCTCCCCTCCGAGGCTAATAGATGCAACGACTGCATTATCTGCTTCGAAAGATCTCCGGCGGTTTTTCTTCGTACACATCACCCTCTCATTTTTTTATAAAGGGAAATGAGTTTACGAGCTATGCGAATAAGGGTGCATTTTCTAGTACGAAACTATCCTTCGGCGGTTTTCTATTTTTTGTTATAAAACAGAGGTGCATGAATAAAAAATAATGAATATGTTGGGAAAACTATTAAAATTCACCCTCTTTATGTCGAGCACAACTGACAGTGGCTGCGGAACTGTTAGCGGTTTCGAAACCTATTACGCGTTGTGGGTTACACTGTGTTGAGCAGGTCAAGAGATTGTATGCTTCCAAGTGGAAATGTGCAAATAAGATAGTTACGTGCTAATGATGATTTTGGCGTCTATATTCGCTCTAACAAAATCACAGTGGTGATATTTTGCATACTAAATTAGCTATTGTGACCTACGCAGAATTCACGGTGAAGGTTGCAAATGTTTGACAGTCAGTCCAACTGATTTAAGTAACGAATTTTGGGGCTCAGTAATTTTTAAAGATTACCGGAAATATATTGAGTAGCAAACTTTAAATATAACGCTTCTGAGAATTTGAAAAATGGTCTATCATCCTCCAGCAGTTTCAACAGCAAAATCTTGTTTCTATCTTATTTTGGACCGAATTTTCCACACAAAACTACAGCGTTCAAAGTAAACCTTTCCCACAAAAGTGCGCGAATTTTTCCTTTGACTTACCAAATCAGTTGCTCAAACAATTGAATTTATTTGGGAAATATAGCGACGCAATAAAAGTGGACGTAATCTTCAGATAACATCCCTGTATCTCTACTGTGAATTCGGAATTTTATACGTTTTTCTAGGCACGACTTTTGTGGTTGTAAACAATTTCAAAATTAGTTTGTTTAGTATTTATTACTTTGTTGTGAAATTGGTTATTGAGAATGTCGGAACCATAACTTTTTACAATTTTTATATTTAAATCAAAAGACATCCGCTTGAGATGGAGTTTGAACTCAACTTTAAACTAAAGCTCTTGGTATTTCTTAAAAAGAAAAAAAAAGTAATATATATATCTTACGTAGATCGTGTCAACTTGGTTATCTCATATCATCCCTGGTCACCTAATAGGACAAAATGCGACTTTGATTTTGCATTAAATTCATGTTGAGAATATTTAATTCCTCTAAACATACCTGGAAAATTGTTTAAATACAGCAGAGGCAATAAACGGCTTAATTTATTTTAACTTTACATGAGTATGGTACCAGGCTTTGCTAAAAATATGTCCTCACATTATCCCTGAACTGAATCGTCTGAGTAAACTTATCTTTGTTCTTAATGCAGACATTGATTTTTACTGTTTTATGAACAAAACCTTCTATTTCGCGGTACTAACTTTGCAGACCGCTTTCAAAGGTTATACTTTCCGTGTAGCATCCCTGGATACGCAATACTTGCGGACATTTTTACCTCGATTTACTTAACTATACGATTACTATTTAAATTGCTGGTAAGTCTTTTTAGATTTTGTTTTTTATCTCCTCCAAACATATCTGTAAAATGTGTTAAATCATTTTATCATTGTATTGTATTGTAAGTAATAGGCCCTGTACACTGCGACCAGAAGAGATCTATTGTGTTGGCCTCTAATGTTTAACCCAGGGAGCTGTTGAGGCTCTTTATAAACCTCAGCACCCTTCTTGGTTCCATGTTTTCTATATCGGCAGGACTTAGAAATGCCTTTTGCATATGGACCGTTCTGCCCCTTGCCACTGCAGGGCATTCGCAGAGTATATGTTCCGTTGTCTCTTCCTCCTCTCCGCATAGCCGACAGGAGTCATCGTCGGATAGTCCCATCTTTTTGAGATGGTATCTTAGTGGCCAGTGCCCAGTAAGAAAACCCGTTAGTATCCTTAGGTCTTCTTTGTTTAGCTCGAGTAACTTTTTTGCCTTACTACGAGCTGGTCTTATGAATCTTTTTGCTTGTCTCTGTCCTTTGGATTTCGTCCAGTGTTCGGCAAATTGATCATCTTCCCATTTCCTGAATTTTGAGTATACGTAGCTCAAAGGTAGCCCAAAGTAGGGTTCAGGACCAGTGAGCAGGCGTGATGCGCCTCTTCTCGCCAGGCAATCCGCTCGTTCATTGCCATCAAATCCCTCATGACCTGGTATCCAAGCAACGGTGACCGTATTGTCCTTGGCCAGATCTTCGAGGAGATTAAGACATTCCCAAACCAACTTTGACCTGATCGTGTATGATCTTAGGGCCTTAAGAGCTGCTTGGCTGTCTGATAGGATGTAGATGCGGGCACCTTTAGCGCGCCTTCGTAAGCATTCTCGGACACATATCTCTATGGCGTGAACCTCCGCTTGAAAGATGTCTGGTGATTTTCCCAGTGCTATAGCTCTTTGGAACCTAGGCCCATAGACCCCAGCCCCGGTGGCATCATCTTCCATCTTCGAACCGTCGGTGTACCAGATTTGTGATCCCGATGGTATTACGAATTGGTTTGTTCTCCATGTGTTCCTGTCAGATATGACTATCTTAAATTTTCTGGAGAAGCGCAGCTTTTTAAGCATGGTATCTGATACCTTGATCACAGGATCATTTTGGAGCATTTGTAGTACTCGAAGGTGTCCTGTGAGGTTTCCTGCTTTAAGATTTGATATATCAGGGAGCCTGAGGGCACTGAGGCCAGCTTCCTTCTTTACAGCTAAATGTAAAGGCAGAAGGCTGAGCATTGCCCCTATGGCTGCAGTTGGACAAGTTTTCATTGCCCCCGTTATACCAACGCATGCTAAGCGATATATCTTGTTTAATTTTGTTTGTGCCGTTATTTGTTCGGTTTTTGGCCACCATGATATCGCTGCATAGGTGATCATTGGTTTGATGATCGTGTTGTATGACCAATAGATCATTTTTGGTTTTAAGCCCCAGGTTTTACCGAAAAGACGGTGGCACATAAAAATTGCCTTTGTCGCCTTTTTGGTGACTTGATCAAGGTGTGAATTCCAGGTGAGAGTTTTGTCTAGGATTACTCCTAGATATTTTACCTCTCTTGAAAGGTCAATGACTGCGTTATTCAGCTTGATCGGTTTTAGTTCTAGTTTTCTCTTTCTTGAGAATGGTATCATGACTGTTTTCGATGGATTTATGGTCAATCCTTTGTTCTGACACCATTTGTAGGTTAAGTTTAGGGCCCTTTGCATGATCTCCGATATCGTGGAGTCATGCTTGCCCCTAACAGTGATTACTACATCATCTGCATATCCTTGTATAATGTACCCCGATTGTGTGAGGTGGTCTAGGAGTTCATCTATGACTAAAGTCCATAGTAGAGGAGAAAGTACTCCTCCTTGAGGACAGCCCCTAGTGGCCTTTACAGTCTTTTGTGAGCCTCCATACGCCAGATTGATGATTCTGCTTTCTAACATATTTAGAACCCATTTTATGATTAGTGGGGCAATGCCTTTTCTTATCATAGCTTTTTTTATGGCATCGAAGGAGGTATTGTCAAACGCTCCCTGGATGTCAATGAAGGCACAGAGAGCCGTTTCCTTTTCTGCCAGAGCTTTTTCAATAGTCATTGTAAGGCTATGTATGGCAGTTTCGGTAGACTTGCCGGCTTGGTATGCGAACTGGCTCGCATGAAGTGGGTTACCCGTAAGGAACTGATCCCTTATGTATTGATCCAGGACTTTCTCCATGGTTTTTAGTATAAAAGAGCTAAGGCTGATGGGGCGGTATGATTTCGCTAATTGTTCTGATTTCCCACCTGCCTTTGGTATGAAAACTACCTTGACCTTAGTCCAGCTCAATGGTACGTGGCCTAGAGATAGGCTGGATCTAAAGACCCTAACGAGTTGAGGAGCCAATAGATCCATACCCTGTTGTAATAGACAGGGGTAGATGCCATCAGTTCCTGGCGATTTAAACGGGCTAAAGGACGAGATCGCCCATTTCACCCTGTCTCGTTGAAATATCTTTCCGGATAGACTATAATCCCATTTTGATACCGTGAGATCCTGGTGCCTCATCGGTAAGAGTGGGTTGGCCATGTGGATGCATTCTGGGAAGTGTGTGTCAAGAAGAAGTTGACAGGTTTCCTCAGGGGTATCAGTAAATTCCCCATTTTGCTTTTTCAGAGAGCAAATCATAAGAACCAATAAGTTGAATAATGTTAATGAGGAAGTTCCCTCAAACAATGCATAACACAGTCCACTGAATCACATAATTCTAAGTAATAAACCAAACTAAACCAACAAAATTAAATTAAATTCTTCTACAAAACTTTCGCATACCATCTCTGGGCTTGGTCTAGGTCCAATCATCGTCGTCGTAATTATGTTTTTTTTATTAAAAATTGTTTATTGAGAAAAGGTCTTCGTTTAGAAGCGGAGTAGCCTATAGTGAACATCCTTACATCATCCCTGCTGTTTACGCGTCGCAAGAATTTCATTGCAAAAATGTTCCTCTCATGTGTGCAGAACGATCACTGTTTAAATGCACTCTCTAACTCGCAACATCCCTGACATATAAGTAAACAAAATATGCGGCTTAGGAAGTCTATAAAGGACACCATTCTTAGCTTCTTCCAATCGACAGTTATAGGCTACTATGAATATAGGCTGCTCCGCTTCTAAACGAAGACCTTTAAAAAAATTAAAAAAAAATTAAATAAAATAACATATCTACGAAGACCTAGCGCAAGGTGGTACACATTTAGAGAAAAAAAGATTGTTAAGCGAAGAGTTTTGAGATTTTTAAAAAGAATTGGAAGTTAAAAGTTAAGAACTCGTTTTTAAGTTTTCAAGACTCAGGTCTTCAGCAAAAGAGTTATATACTCTCCGTAAGTATTTTATTACATCACTGCCAACAATTTCATTCTTAAATGAAAGATTTTGATATTTGGGTTCATTTTAACCAACGAAAATTGTTGGCATTACTATTAATTTTTCGGCTTAAATGGAAAGGAAATAAAATGTACAATTTCGAACCACTCTCTCAGAACAGTTTTATTCTCTTGAATGTTTGAGGTTCGGCAAATTTATGTTTTAAATTTTATTTCTCAGAAATTGATATCCCCCCATTTACTTCCGCAAATTTTGTCTACCGGATCCCTTTCACACTGCCGACAAAAAATCAACCGAGTTCTTCAATGGTAATCCCTCAGTCAGTGGCAGTGTGTTGTATTGTTATTCTATACCTACCAGTGGTCTGCCTTTTGCAGCAGCTCGCTATAAGCAACAGCGACTTGTCAAACACACTGTTTCGTTTCTAAAATTGTCTGTTGCGCGCGTATATTCCTCAACTATGTATGCACGATTATAAAAGAGTCGTCCTGGGCCGCCACAAAATGATAACAAAGAAAAGCACAATGATTATCTATAACTGCATGGCAAAGTGTAGGTACATAATGTCTGTAGCTGCACCACCCACCCCAACCCCTTCCATTCGTTTCGCATTTTATTTCCATCGCCTGACATCGTCAGACGCCCATTTTGTTGTTTGCCCGCGCTTCCGTCTGTTCCTGCGGCCGATGAATATACCTATGTGCAGTGGAAACAGGAACACAACACAGAAAAGGGTTCATTGTCTCCCTGGTTTGGCCTGGAAGAATACACCGGCTTGTGGCGGGGGTGGAATTTTTGCTTTTGGTTTGGCATAAAAGTCCCAACAACAAAAAAAAAAAAAAGGCACAAAACGACTACGATGACTACGACATCAATGACGATGAAGAAGGAGCAGCAAAACGCTTTTTGAGGACAATGTAACTATGCTTTTGTCTGTCTGGTGTTCCAGAGATGAGTGAGGAGGATCCCTGTTATCTCAGCTTCGGAGTGAGATGATTCATCCGTGCGCCTCCTGCTCAACCATATTTTGTTTTTAATGAAACACTTCTGTTGGAAAATTAATTCTGATTCGTTATACCTGCAGTATTTGCCTGATGCATTCTTTTCGCTTTGTTTTGTATTATAATTTCTTAAAGACACTTTTTCCGCAGGATAACAGGAAGAGAAAATGCAGATTGCACTGCTACACGCTGCAGATGTGCATCTGCTGTTTCGTCCACCAGATTTGCAATTGTCACTGCAAATGTGTTTCGTACACGAAGAATAGAGATATATGCATGTCCAGGACACAATAAAAATATATTCATATAAAAGAAAAACCAGAGACAGACAAAAAATGGGACATCACTGGGAAAGGGAGAAACAAAAACAAAAAAAAAAATGGAAATAAATAAGAAATTAACCCTACGTTTGTTGGGTATCCTTTTGTGCTAAATGCAGCCACAGGCATTTTGTTCCTCTTGTCTTTTCGGTTGTTTTTTCTCTATAGATTCAGAAGAAAACTATATCCAACAGATAGACGCAGAGGTGGAGTACGAGGGTGGCTGTGCAAACAGTGAGAGGGAATTGTTTTCATGAATGAAAACGCGAAAATGGGCCATGCCTGCATCTTGATGCAATTTGCTTCCATTTCTTTCGCTATACTTGACTTTTAATGGATTTACCACCAGCGCAGTCGGGCTTAAGAGTTCCTCCACAGTCGTATATATTTCAATCGTTAGTATCTTTCAGCTGGTACCGGTAGTTGGTTTTTAGACGTGCGATAGTTGTTATGGTTAAAAATGCATTTATTCATCGTTGTATCTCTCAGTACGTCAGTCACTCTGTTGGAGTTTGAGTTTGAGTGTAGTCAGCGAGCGACCATTATGGATATACGAAGGATGGAAGTGCGATAATTACTTTGATGAGAGATTGCCACATGGAAAATAAAGTAGAGGAAATTGGAGTGGATGAAAGGAAGTGTTACCCAGAGAGGAGAATAAATATATATAGTTACAGTGGATATGGTCTAATTTTCAAAAAATTAAAAGGAGGGCATTTGTATTTGAAATCGACAGTTATTGTTGGTTTCGGTTAATTTTTCGAGACAAAGGTTAAGCTAAAGAGAGAAAAAGTTGTTGCATTTCCTATCTAGGGGTAGTAAGAATTTGCTTTTAGGATTTTTTTTTTAAATATGAATACCGTCCTTGAATGATTGAATAATTAAATCAATGAATAAATGAATGAGTGACTCAAAGCATACAATTACAGTTGACAGACGATGAAGTAAGTCGCGCTCTAGATTATAAAACGCAGCTTGAAACTGCCTTAAAGTGAGAATTTTAAGCTGTGCTACTAAAGCCGATAATCGTTTCGAATAATTCGAATAGTTCGAATAATAATCCGGAAATATTAAACCCAAATCACTGTCCACTGTAGGCGCAGTGGCTTAGTGGTTAGTGTGGTGGACTACTAAGTGAGGGGTCCCAGGTTCGAATCCCGAAAAAACCCAAATTCCAACTTATGGTCTTTTTTCCGCTGCGCCACCTCTCGCGAACGTCTGACAAACATACGAGAGTATAACTGTCATGAAGGAGCTTCTCAATTACCCGTTTGGCATAAAATTGTAGATCCCTTCCATTCACACAAACGAATGGTTGTGAGAAGCTAGGCCCAGGGTCCCTGCAGACCTGTTGCGCCAACTATTTCCAGAAAGGTAGTTTCTAATCCATTGAATAAGAGACGCATCGATCCCATAAGTACGCATTTTCGACAAAAGAGCATGATGCCAAACTCTGTCAAATGCCTTTAAAATATCAAGCGCAACAATCTTCGTTTCACCGGAGTGATGGAGAGATTGGTTCCACTTCTCCGTGAGATAAGCCATCAAATCACCAGTGGATCTATTGCTACGGAAACCATACTGCCGGTCATTAAGAAGCTTCCGTGATTCAAGATATTTCATAAGCTGACGATTTATCAGCGTTTGCATGACCTTAGAAAGAATGGACGTAAGTGCTATAGGTCGAGGGAGGTTGGAGGGAGAAGAAGAATCGCTTTTTTTTGGGAACAGGCTGGACAAATGCTGTTTTCCACCTTCTGGGGAAGAGTCCAGAAGAATAGGACAGATAGAAAAGCTTACGCAATGGTTTTGCCAGCGTGGAAGAACACCTCTTCAGAACAATGGGGGAGATACAATCTGAACCAGCGGATTTATTTATGTTCAGATCATAGAGTACTCTCGCGACTGTACGAGTGCCAAAATGGATTTGTCCCATAGTAAATTCGACGCTCTCAAGTACAGGTGGAGACAAAGCGCAATCAGGAAGCATCGAGCTAGCAGCGAATTGCGCTGCAAACAGATTGGCTTTATCTAAGGAGGTGACGGCTGGTATGTCGTTGTAAATGAGCGTTGGGATTGATGAAGAGGCCGAATTCTGATTTGCCCTATGTTACACAAGCAAATTTCTTCGTGCACACGAAAACGATTTAACGTTTCGCCTTACAGAATGCCGGCCCTGATTTTTTTGAAGGATGGTTTGTCGTTGTCAGAGCGATGGAGACCAGTACCGCCACGATAACATTTCGTTTGAGGCTAGATTTCACAAATCGAGTCATACTTTTTGTGAGCACTTTGCACACAGGAAATACTCTTAGTATGATTGATCACAATCAATTATCACCTTACCCCGGTTCTGCCCCAGGTTTTGGTAAATAAATAAACAAGCAGCAGTAAAAGTACTCTCGGTAGAACTGAACAATCAACTTTTTCTAATTAAAGATGGTTTCTCGGGGCTGTCAGTAATTATTTAATGAAAATGTATTTCCACCTTTTGAATGTGAATCATGTTAAGGGATGAGAATATTTATCATATATTTAATGGTCTGGGATTTTTCCATGTTTCTGAATTAAGTAGATATTCTTACTCACTAAACTTACGTCTAATAGCTACCTAACCTATACTACTACTGATATCTTTACACACCTACATTTAACCGGGCATGATCAGGATCACTAAATGCCTTAGACACATTGATATGTCTTTCTAAAAAAATATTTAATAAATAAAATAAATAAAAAACATACACTTTTAGTGTCCAAGCTAAATTCTTCGAACTCACAATGGCATAATTTTCCATACAAAATTGCATATTCTGACCTAGAAAATATTTAGTGTGAAGGTTAAAAATGGATATTAGTGAGGTCTATAGATTCAGAAACAAATTCAAAATTAAGCACCGTTTCTTTTTGAAGCTGCAACCGTCTAGCTACAGAAAGTGACGTCTCTCTGCTAATAAATCTCCTTCAAATTGCGCGCGTGTACTCGCATTACAATTAAATATTACTACTTAAAAGTAAAAAACCCCAGACACCAATTATCGACTTCTCAACATTAGCGCATTCGTTTATCATTTATTTATTCATTTGCAGTAAAAACTGTGTCGTTATTATAAACTGCCGGTAATTGGCATACAAAAAAAAAAAAAACATGCACTTAGTCACGAACCGGCTCAAGTGTCGGACTGCTAAACTTGGTTGTAGCGAATTCTTATTAGACTTTATACATCAGCTACACTTTGTCACATAATTATCTTATCGTAAATTTGCCCTGAAATTTTTGTGTTATATGTTATAAACAGACTTTTTTTACTTCGAAATTCTTTAGTCATGATATAATAAAAAAATAATAATACTAAATCCGCCTTGTAAATAAAACAATGACGAATGACATTAACTTCTGTTATAGCGATTTTGATCGTACAGTCGAATCATGAATTAGTTCTCGAAAAATGTTATTTGTTTTGCGTATAAATTCTGATAAAAAACACGTTTACTTAAAATGATGTCATAACAAAGTAAGGAATTTAAATAAGAAAATAATGAATGAAACGAGTCACATTCAAAAAGGGTCTGGTTATTGTGAATCGCGCTTATCTTCTGATACATTTTTATTCATCAGAAACGTCAATGTGACAGCAAATTTAACAGTTTCGACCAAAAATGCATAGTTTTCGAACTGTTTCGAACAATACGTAACTAACGCTGTGATTTTTAGATAAAAAAGCTCTAATCAAAATGACTGTTTAATTTATAAACATACAAAATTCATAGGGCCTTACCAATAAAAAGTTCTAGTTTCGACTCTAAATTTTAGTAGTTCACAGTGGCTATTTTTTTCATACAAATTTCGCGAAACTAAAATCAGTTATTAGTACTGCGCATAATCTTTGCACAAAACCATGCGAAACCTACAAACATATCTTGGGTTTTTAATTCGGACGGTCAGAGGCAAATGTAGTTCGACCAGTATTTGGCGGCCATTTTTAATTCGCACATTTTTCATTGTGCAAATTCATCTAATTTTGAATTGAGGCGATCGTTTATCTGACACAAAACGATGTGAAATACACAATCCAGATTGTATAGGGGAGGCCGGGGTTGGTTGTTTAATTTTCAGAAAACATTCCTCCTCTAGTTTTTGAGAGGCGAATTGTTCAAATGAAAACAAGTCACAGGAAAAAGTTAGGTATAGCTTTAGAAAACGGTAAAAGTTGTTATTAGAAATAGTTCAGTTTAAACACGTCGAAATATGATATTTTCTTAAATTCGGCAAGTTTTATACTCAGCCTGGGTTTGTTGTAACATAGTCCGGGGTAAAAGGTAGAAAACTTTTTTTTCCTTTTTTGAGTTTGAAAAATAATTAAATCTACGTGAAAAGGTACAAATTTAAAAATCGCCAAAAAAACGGTACTGGGGTTGCAATTCGGGCACACCTACATAAAAACAAGCATCACCCTTTTGCACTTAGTATGGGACAATTTTGTTCAAGTCTTCCACTTTATCTAGTTCTCTTCAAGTAAAACTTTTTCAAAACGGTCCGCAAAAAATTGAGCTGAAATATATTTGATCCAAGTTTAAAGTTTAAGAATCTTCACTGTTGACTGAGCAAATGTAAATTATGAACTCTTTCTAGCGGGCAATGTTGTGAACGTCTTACTATGCTCTGGCTGAGCTACAGGTAGGTTCGCTGTTGCAGCTACTACACCCTGTACCTCGTCGGTTGTTCTTAACCAAATATTGTCACACGATGAAGCCCAAAATCCTTTGTTCAACTCGAATTGTTTTATTTCAGTCAGCTTCAGTTTTTAAAAATATTTTTAATTTTATTTAAATTTATTAAATTATTTAAATTTATTTTTTTAAATACAGTACGCCCTCGGTAAAAGCAGCCCTCGATAAACGCAATACCTCGGTTAAAGCAACACCTACAATTTTCCCATTAGTGACTCAGTAATTGCAACTTTTCAAAAAACTGTGACTCGGTAAACGCAACTTTCCATCCATGCTCTTATTTCATTTAATTTTTTATTGTGATTGGTTTTACTGTAAAATGGGCAGCTATGTTACAGCTACTTCTCTCAGAATTTTAAACACTAGCACTAGATCGTAGGTGCATTTTTTTTTTGCATCATACAAGAATAAGAAGAAAAGGAGGGGAAAATGTTTCGTATTTCTTACCAGTGTTCATGTGATTTTCTCGCGGTCGGTAATTGCTTTGTTTCGTGTAATAAAGAACTCATGGCTATCGTAAAAAAGCTTCCCAAACTGTCATATAAAGCAGGAGGCTGAGATTTTAACCGAATTGAGTAACGGTGCATCAGTAAAATCGCTTTGTGAAACATACAAGTGCAAGAAGTCAAGCTTTTGCAGAATATAAAAGAAAAAAAATTGGTTAACAAATTCGTATCTAATTCTGAGTCCGGACCGGGAAAGCGCGTAACTTTTAAAGCCTGCGAGTATCCAAGGATGGAAAAAGCCTTGTACAATTGGTTCCAGAGGCATCACCTTAAATTCTAATTCAAGACCTTAAATTCTAATTTTTTGTGACTCGGTTAAAGCAACAACCTCAATTAACGCAACTGTTCGAATTTCCATCGGTTGCTTTTACCGAGGGCGTACTGTATATATATTATATAATAACATTTTTGAAAAGTTTTAATGATAACTCTACGTAAAGTTTATTTTAATGTGTAGGCGGGTTTTCCAATGGTCATCTCTCATGCAGGGATTTTAGTACTACTGTTCTGCAACCGTTACAGCATTTCCGTGTGACAAAATACCCCGACCTCCCCTAATATAGAGCCCCCCACAACAAACGGCAGACGCCTAAATTAAACCTATACTTCTTACACGCAAACTTGACAATACTTTTCTCTCGGAACTGTATTATTTGTCAATCATTGCCTAGCAGAACCAGACATCACCTGAGCTTTCCAACACTGCAGTCGGCAGTCGGCAGTCGCTAATCACCATCACTTACTCAGTAATTTATTTCATTTCAGGTTTTGTTGAATCATTCATTCGACAAAATTAGTTGCGACAACGTTAACGCGCGTCTCTTGTTCGTACAGTAGGTACTAGTCATATCCTGAGGTACACTTTCCAATTGAAACGCTGCTAAACGGGTGCACTTCCACTTGTGAATAATAAATACTATGACTAAATGATTTTCCCGGAAAATGTCTAGTCGTCGGAATGTCGACGCCGCAAAATAAAACTTCCACCAGCCGCCAAACCACCCCGAACCCACCCCCTGTCGCACCAGTCAGAGAAGGTAAAATAAACTCATCATTGCCAGGCTAGGTAGATAAACTCGTATGGCGGCAATTTGCCTGCGGTCTGTGGCAGAGTCTATTTCCAAGCTCAATGGGAAGTAGTTGTGGAAATATTTTTAGAATCGGGCGGCTGGGGGTGGTGGTGGTATAGTTCTCCTCGCAAGTTGTACTGTCAGGGGTGGAAATGATTCATCGAGCATTCGAATAAAATAAATTCGTCGTAACGAAAAATTCCACGGAAACAAAACAAACGACATCCGATACACAAAGGACATGCACCGATGACGACGCGACAAATCCAATTCGTACAATGAATCACTTCAAAGATGAGATACTGTTACTGTATCTCGAAGAATGAAGAAACATGTTTAACACATTTTTTGTCGGTTTTTCTGTCTTTTTGTAAACAGCATTTATTTTTGGCGCCAAGTGTGAAGGATTTTCGAACAACGACCGACACGCACGATCAGGATGCACTTCACTTTCGATCCATTTGCTTTGGTTGGTAGCGGTTGTGCCCTGCTCTTCCCGCTTTGCGTGCTCATTACCAAGGCTATTTATATTTTTGTATCCACTTTCGATTTTTGTTTTCGTTTCGGTTGCTGCTATGGCACACGTCAGTCACTTGTGTATAGTGGTAGAGCGGCAGAGCTGTTGCTGTTTGGCTGGCGTGCTCTTGAAATGCGTTCTGCAATTAATCAAATGGCCGAGTGGATCTTGTGGCGCGGTGGTAATAAACGCACATATGTAATCTATTTCGAGGCCAGAGTGTTGAACTAATTTATACGTATGTGGAGAACATGAAATGAAATCCATGTCACTTTTTATTTATTTAAATTTTGTGTCTAAATTTGGAATATTAACCAGATACGAACGAGTGTTGAGTGCTTCATGGGGGAGGTAGGCAATTACGAGTTGAGGATGATGCACACCATCCCATCCTTCAGCAAGGTCAATGTAAATCTTTCGAGCAGATGAATTGACGATCACGGGTACGAAGAGCGGACTTGAAGCTTTTTTACGAGACATAAAGATTTAGCTCGGGGTTGTTTTATGGTTTTTTTTTTGGCAGTCTTTGACGACGAAATTAATTACAGTGTTGAACGTGACAAATTCGTGTTTGATTGTGGTTGGATTGTGTCTTCTTTTTTGTTGCAATGAGTCGCAAGAGCTTTGGCAGTGGGATGACTGCCTAAAGTGTTTGATGATTCGCGGAATTAAGACTCCAATCAATCTCAATGTAAGGATATTTAACGGATTCGCAGGAAGCGGTTGGATTAAGTTGTATTTATAACCATACCAGTCATCCGCAATCATTGCTTTTTTAATTTTTTAAGTTCATTTGGTAGTATGCTGAACTACTGGGCGAGGTATTCAAGGTTGAACCCCCAACAAATGCAAATAACACCTGAGGATTTTTTCCGCAAGTTTTATTCAACAAATTCCTCTAACTCAGTATAGCTAAAGCTTCTCGATTCAGCTGGTCGGAAACGGCAATAAATAGTATAGTATAGTAAAAACACCGACAAGGGAATGATTCTGTCAAACTATCCCTACAGTCACTTCATTGGGTAGTAACCGTCTTCTTAAACACCGTCCACTTCTGAGGGAAAACACTGTATTAAGAGGGAAAAACTATAAGCAAACTGGAACCGGACTTTTACTTTGGTGGAACAGTCTACAACCCGAAAACTCTAACATTTTTGGCATTAAATATTTTTGCTCAAGGCCTAGCGATCTGTACTCTGTAAGAGTGACAGCTTTTCTAACGAATGTTCTCATTTGAAACGCATCTACGACAGTGATATCTGCCTTTGATTGTGAAGCACCAGTAAGCAACAATCCATCGCTTCCCAGCTATAGAGACACCGCAACGCAACAATCGGTACCAACAAAAAAAGTAAAGGCCCCGATATTCAACCTTGTGCTACACCGTATTTCTTCGTTAATGAAGCATAAGTGGGCTTAGCCTTTCATCATTGAATGCGCCACGTGCTGGTTCTTAGCCTTTTTAGACTTTTGAACCAAACGGATCTTCAGAAGTCTCTACCCTAACTAACACCTTAAAGTGGACTGTTTACAATACCAGCTGAAGAGTCGAAAACCTCTGAAGAAGATGAATTGAGCCCGCTGCTTGCCACTTGTCGGACTTATGCAATTTTGACCCGTAAAAAATGGTATTGCTTCCATAGCCTCAATTATTGTGCCAACAAATTTAGCACTTGGCCTTCTTTATCAATAGGCCACTGACTGTCAAAGTCATAAAGATCGGTTCAAGGACACCAGTGAAGCTAGCCTAAAGCTAAGTTTTAGGTGCCTTCCTTGCAGGTTATATCGAAGGTCTTCTCAAAGACTGGAGTTTTAAAATAAAATCGCTTTCACACCTTTTTTATGAGCCTTCAAATCTTCCAAATCTCTCCTAGTGTATATTCTTGACTAACTCCCCCTCAGCTTAGCGATTAACCAGTCGGCACTTTTTTTATTTTCGAATGCGTGCCATGTGTACATCTATGTTCCTCAGTCGAACATCGCTTCATTCAAATAAATTTGTCCAGCCCAATTTTTGTACGTTTTTACGGTTTTTTGTTCTGGAACCGACTTGAATAGAATGGCCACTGAAAGAACTTCGGTTGATACTCAAGAAGTTAATTAAGACGGGGATTTGCAAAAATACTTCCTCAAAAGGTTGAAGTTATCTGAAAATTTGATTTTAATCCCAGTACGGACTTTCGCCTTAAACTCCAAGACGCTCATTCTTATGGAGATTTTTTAAAATTCGT
The DNA here is from genome assembly GCA_951230905.1 of Cheilosia variabilis. NCBI lineage: Eukaryota > Metazoa > Arthropoda > Insecta > Diptera > Syrphidae > Cheilosia > Cheilosia variabilis. Next base: position 19,242,363 of record OX579679.1, on the reverse strand, counting down.
CCTCTAAAGGTTGACAAAGAGGATACAAGTTTTGTATTCCCTGTAATTCCTTCAACTTGCCATTCTATTCATAAATCTATTTCTATTCATAAATGAAAAAAATCTTGAAACTCGTTTTAAGCAAATCTTCACAGAGTACTTTGAGCTGTCATTCATATTTCTTCTCCGTCCAAAGGGTGAGCTGCATTAGCATCAGCACATCAGGATGGTTGGTCACTATTTGGCAAGTTGGCAAAGTGAAACGAGAAACTTCTGATATCATACGCTGAGTCTGAGCGACTCTTAAATCGTTATTCGGGAAGCATAAAGCTACCATAGCCTTGATTGTTGTTCCGAAACTATTGTCAGGCTCAGCTGCCAAAGAGTTGTTGTAGAGAAATGTAAAAGCAACAAACAAAGCTAATCGTCGAACTCTTAGTTTTAAGTTGTTTAAACGTCTTGGTTTTCTACTTTTGAGGCATTTGTACTATTATAAGGCTTTAGAATATTTTTTTTTTAGAAAATTCGGGGTATAACTCCTTAAGGGTTAGTGATAACCGCAATCTACGTATTAACACAAGAAACCTCGTCCATGTACCCACAGTAAAAATATCGCTTTTATGTTGTTGCTGCGGCCCGTTTATTTAACAAAATGCCTGCTAATACAAGATGCCAGCGAATCAAATCTGTATTTCTTAAAAAATGTTACGGATTGGCTTTTTTCTTTAAACTATTCGTTTTTTGGTGACTAAGTGATTCCTATAGTATAGTTTTTTTTTTGTTAACTTTCATTTAAAATTTTGAACACATTTCTATTTAATCTCTTTTTATTATTTTATTTTTAGAGTTGATTTTATTTCTCAAGTTTATCCTATCCCCATCACATAAATTAATCCATTTGTTTGTTAATTCCGATTCGTACAGAATCAGAATCTGACAAGAGGATGTGCTTAACTATTTAAATTTAAAGCTAAAAGCTGTATTCTTTTTAAAAAACACATTTGTTGAATTTGAAAATATCTTTGTGTAGCTTTTTCATGAAATAATGTTAATAAAAATAATAAAAAATACTCGACTCACATTTCGTTCGATAAAAGTTTAACTTCCAGACACAAACCCTCATCTGTCAGACCCTCTTTTTTAGCATGATTCTCAGGCTTTGAAAAGTTTTACTAAAATTTGTGTAAAGTAAAAATGCCTGCAAACGCATACTGCACTAAGACCGTCAGAATGAGAATGATACCTTGTTGTTGTAGATATTTCTGAATGAATGTACGACCCACCTCAGCTTACAACAGACTATAGTGTGAAAAATACGTCGAAACTCGAACTTTTTAAACGCCCCTTAGAGTCTTCGGCCACTGATTCATGACTCAAAATCGCTCATGACTGAGAGACCTCTTACTCACCTGACAAGCCTGGTTTGCAGGTTCTTTTTCTTTCATCAGCAAATTATTGTAATAAAACTGTTTGTCACTCATCGGTTCAGGTGAGTTTTTATCTTTTAGTATAAACTTCGTCAACACTTAAGCCCGGCTAATCGCAAACCCGACTATCTACCGATTTCATTACAGAAAAAAACAATTTTCCAAGGAATCTACAAATTTTGTTATAAATGACGACACTCCACATAAATTCATCAGCAACTCGGAGCCACAGCTTTGGGGTATCCGGATCATAATCATTACATGTCGGACTCGTATCTCTCAGCCTACCGCCAGCCAAAGTGGTTGTGGTTGTGCCTCAAACTAGCGTGTCTCAATTTAGTGTGTCATAGATAAACAGTCCCTCTTATCAGGTATCTACTACAAACGAGAGTGTTTACTTTTTCCTTATTTATTCACATCTGCCTGCCCCCTACCCTTGTCGCAAGTGTAGCGATCAATTGTGTGTACTCATATATTAATCATAAAACCGCGGTCTGTTTACAACAGCGAGGCCTCTGGGTTCACTTGTGTTTTTCCCCCACTCCAGCCTTGTTATTGTTCAATCGAAAAAATGCAGCTAATTACACAAAGTAAGTGCCAGCCAACGTCTTATGGGACAGCCAAGCACATAAATTTGGCGCGAATACTGCGCTGCGCATTATACGAGTATATGAATCACTGAAGTTGTTTACAAGGCGGCTATAGCTGTGCTATTTCTTGCCATCAATACTGGTTTGATGGTTACGACACTCTACCGCGAGTAGATAACAACAAAATAATTAATTTAAACTCCTTACTATGGTGGGAAACCAGTTGGCTCGACAACGGCATCGGAATCTGAGGCTTGCTGTAAGGCACAGCAAAGCCATCGCAAAACCGACGCTGACGACGACGCTTGTTGTTTTTCAAACGAAAACGAATCTGGTCTAAGCCATATTTAGACCTGATGTTGTCGTCGTTAATGCTGGTTCAGGCGAAGCCAGTTAAACACCAGAAACCGGCTGTGATGCAACCCATAGTCGAGTTGTGTACCGGCCAGTGTGTGTGTGTCTTTTCCAGAGCTTTGCCTCTGGAGTTACACTGATTTGGCGCGCTTTTGCTGGCCTGCTACGCTCTTTTGGTGGAACTCGTTTGCAGGCTTGAATCTTAATGTTATCAAGGTTTATTTCATTCCTGTGCTGGTTTTTCTATTTTTATATATTATTTTCTTGGATTTTGTTTTGGTTCCTCGTTTTTGCATTGCGACTGCGCGCGAGCGTCGCGTCGTATCGCTACACTAATGCGAATGATTAACACATCTGGTGACGATGATATCATTGAGTGTGGTATTTCGGTGTGAAACTGAAAATAAAAGGAGAAAAAAAAAATCGCAAAGATGCTTACTGACCGTTGAAGATTTGAAATATGAATTTTGGGTGGAATTTTTTGGGTCGTTTGCTCTTCGGCAAGGCCGGTTCAATGGTTTTGTTTGAACTCTGATTTAATCGCTTCGTTTTTGTCCGCATTGCGGGACAAGGTCTTCTTTTTTTATGGGTTCTGTTGGAGTTGAAAAATTGTTTGTACCTCAATTAATTTGATTCTGGGGCTTGACAGCTTTTTAATGATTTCTTTTGTTTACTTTCAGGTATGTGGTTACACGATACGAATGAAAGGAACGGCTTCTAGATGCCATCGCATCGCTAAGTATAATTTGTTTTCTTGAAGGTAATTAATAATTTAAAGTCCGTCGATGATGAACCCATTGTGTTCCGACAGATGCATTAGATTGACTTTGAGCTTAGAGAACTTTATGTATGTATGCCACCATGGGCGGGTATGTATTATTTGAATATTACACGCTCAAAAATTGGCTCTAACCGGGGGCTAGGTTAATAAAATTGGTTAAAATTAACTAAGCCTCTGTTGAAGGAACGAAATTCGCTGTTAAAAACTACCGAGATAAATATGTTAAATGCTCTTAAAAACTGTTAAAAAAAAAAACACTTTATCAGCTGTTATCAACCAAGTTTCTAGATTAATATCAACCAGTTGGTTAAATTCTACACAGTTAGTTTGTTATTGACGAGCGCGAAATTTGGAGGATATTCATATATCGATTATTTTTAGCCGAGTTTCCTTAACCAAGTTGACTCGGTTATTTCTAATCCAGTAAATCTCTGTATGAGCTATGTTAACAGTATTCCTCGGTAGTTTTTAACTAAAACTTGGTTGATTTTAAATAAGTGATTTTTCTGCGCTTATCGTGCGTTGGCTTGAACTGGATATTCATCGGCGTCAGTTTTGCCAGAAATTTTCTGACGGAATATGCTAAATTAAGAAATAAATGTGCTAAACTATATGGAGGAATAAAACAAAATATGCTAAAGTTTAAAACAACGACTATATCAAAAAAAAAAGAGTTAAAAATACAATAAGCCATAAATATTCGGATATATTTGCCTGTCCATTTAGGAAGAAGCTTAAATTAAATTGAGCAGCAGTTCACGGCTCACGGCTAGTGACTTTTGCTTAGATTTTTGTTTTTAAGATTTAACACTTTGACAGCTGATACCTCAAATCGACAAATTGTCATACAAATCTTCTGCTCAAATACAGAACATTTTGATGGGTGCATTCGTTATATGTAGGTATAGCAAAATATACCACAAAAATATTTCTTATGATCGGTTTTTATGTTAAAAATTTAAAATATGCCAGATTGCATATAGCATAATTTATTTATACTTTCATATATGCAATTAAAAGTTAAAATATGCTAGATTTAGTATAAAAATGGCACCACTGATCGGCGTCAGCTGCTGCTCAAGTCACATACATTCGGTTCACATCACTCAAAACGTACCTACTTTGACGCCTGTAATTTTTATCTTATTTTCGGTGGTGCCACAGTCGAAGGTAAACTATGAGCATCTTTGAGCTTTGGTGGGCAAAGTAAGCCACCGTTACAGACCTGAAGTCTCGTTCATATTAAAATGCATCGCTTCCAAACATAAAGTGGAGCCAATAACGTAATTTCAGAAACCCTAAAGATAACCCACTGAATTACCAACACCTATATACCTATCCCAAATATTAAGAGGTCACACACCCTGACCTCTTAACATTTCGAAATATAAACCTCTGCTGACAGTTCATCTGCAATGTGGGTGAACCCAAAATTCCTATACCGTCATTTCAAATATGTAATGTCGCCTACCTGCTGAAGGACACGACTTTATTATACCAACGACCTCCGGAGCACATAAAATCAAATGTCATACGGGAAACATTTAAATATTTGAAATACCGAATCGGAGCCAGATTGTCGTCATCGACGCTTATTCCAAGCGAACACACTTTTATCTTCTTTTTTGGTTGCCGAGTAGAGGTACAAACACCCAAATATCCCATTCCACCTCAACCGTACAGGATTAAGTGTAATTTATGGCGCTCTCCAGCTCCTGGCATTAAAACAAATGCCATATCGGGGAGAGGTCGAATATATGTCATACTCATAACTATTGAATGGCAATAAAACAAACAACAAAAAACTTTGTTCCCCAAAATCGCCATAAACCTGGATACCGAATCTTGCGTCACATACCCAACATCGTTGCAATAAAAACGAAAAACTTTTTATCTGTGTATCTGTCAGTCGGATTTAAACCTTCATTCGGTACCACCTGGAGACCAAATCCAGATACATAGATACACGGTTGATGCTGACTGTCTGAGTTAACATGGAATTAGCATTAATGCTCGGACTCGCCATCACCCGGATGAACAGCAAACCAAACAAATATCTCATCCTCCTATAACCACACACACCTTTCTGTTATACTATTTACCTGGATGAGTCGATACATGAGACAAAAGGGGGTAGACTCCATCGTCGTGTGGGTATACGAAAGCATCCACGAAAAAATCGCTGTCAAGATTTTGGTTAAGGTTAAGTTCGCAGCTCCAAAAGACACACAATGCTCAGTTGGGTAGAACAAGTTTTGTGTCGAAATTTTGTAGTGTTTTTGACGCGACGGATGGTCTCTGTTTTGCCCGCCTCTCTGCCGCTTGTTCGTGATGTTAATTTTTTTTTTGAGCGTGGGAGACTTGTTCTTGGAATAGGTGTACGTTGTTTTTGGTGTTATTTATGATTTGACATTTATTTGTTTATTATGCTGAGTATGACTGGACTGGTTCTGGCCATTGATTTGAAGGACCGACAGGAGGTGTGTTTTTGAATCACTAACTGGGCATAGTTGGCAGTCGGCTGAATGGGAGAATAATTATGGTGTACGAGTGTCATTGGATCGTCCAACTACATGTAGGCAGAGGAAGCTACTCCTCAGAAGAAGGTTCGTTTGCTTCTGGCGTCATCGTTCATCACTGAGAGTCTGACATCGGGGTTAACATGCTTTACATACAATTCAGAAGTGGACTCCGAGGAGTTTGTGTTTTTGATCGATTCCTCTTGAAGTTTGTTTGATTTTTTTGTTTTTTTTTGCGGCGCCAATTTTTCTAGTATTGTAACTGACACAAACGCCGCGTCTTTGGAACGACTTTCCGCTTTTAAAAGGTCTTTACTTAAGCTGGCAATGAGTTTCTAAGTGGTGTGCTCATCCTGAGGTTGGTCCAAATTTCAAAGCGTCATTTGTTTGGGTTACTGCCTGCATCCAATTTTACTAAAGAGGGTCGTCTTGTATTGCGAGAAGTCTTCAACTAACATGAAATACGTAAGTGGAGGCCTCGAATCTGTCGATAGTCTCGAACTGTATGTACAACCAAACCAAACTGGTAAAAGCTGTCCTAGGCTTCTAATACAGTCCTGGCTCTCAAAACGCCTCTGCGGTTAGCACAGTCTGAACTTTATAGCTTACTGCCTTCATTTTCGCATTCGAAGTTGAGGTTAAGGTCCATTTTCACTTGTGCGCGCCACCTAATTAGCTTTTTCTACGTTGGAGTTGATAGTTCTATGGACCGGATCATTTGTGCCCATTCCTTCTCCAAACTCCATCAACACAAACGGGACCGAACATTTTATTCTTCCTCTCCTTTTTGGTTTATGTTCACTTGTTAGGGTTCATTCAGAGCGTCCTCTAGCCTTTCAGACCATACCTACTTTGGCTAGCAAGCTTCGGACTGCAGCTGTTCACCAAGGCACGTTGTTCCCAGCTATCAACGGTCAAGCGTTATTCGCGGTGACTTCGTCTTTGATATAGAAGTTCGGTCTTCCTTGTCGTGTCGAACCTGGAGGTTGTATAGTGTATATAGTTCTCCTCCAATGGGCTTCTTTCCTGCTGAACATTATGCAATCTACTCTCTTAAGCGGAACTGGCAATATACCGATTCTGTTCATAAATTTCCTCCTTTAAATCGAGAGTTTCAGCACATCTTGTTTGTAAAACCGAAGCAGCTGCAGTTTTTCAAAGTATTTGTCCAGAGAACCTCCACGAGGCATATGATCACAAATCTTCTAAACTATTCTTCGAAGCTATTGAACTCTAGAGTGAAGCTTCTTCCGTTGGGCTTGTGCATTTTGCTGGGTTCACAGTTTTAGACATCGCTCTATAAAACTTCTGAGCATATATGAAAGTTTGAACTGAAGCTAATGCATTGAAATTCATTAAACTTGTTTCAATTTGGTCGTTGGCCGATTTGCAGGGCCATCAGAAGCCTCAACTGTCATGCAAGGAATGGAACATTTTCGCAATCTTTGCATAAACCTGACTTGGTTGAGGATTTGTCGAAGTCAGATAAATCACCAGAGCTGATGATATATTTTCCAAGATTTTGTCCTTCTTCTCACTACTAGCTCAATACTCCTCACTCCCTGGCTCATTTTTTGGACTGCAGTGTTTTAGAATTAGCCTCTTCTGTCTTCTGTCAGTCTCTAGAGCAGCTGCTAACTTAGGTTGGTTTCGCCTACCCGACTGAAGATGACAATGGTTGGTGGCTCCTATGTCACAGTGAAGTGGAATACTTGGGAGATACCTCTAAAAATGCATTGGTCCAGCTTCCAGGTGTGCCGAGGCTTCTGATCAAGCGTATCAAAAATGCCTTGACTTCTGAGATGCCCACTTTGAGGGTGTGCGATCTGAACCATAAAGAGTTCATTCGACCAAGCACCAATTGGCAGGCCTAACACAGATTTTGATTATATTATTGTCCCGGCACGGTCTTCTTTAGACCAATTCTAAGTCTTTGCCAAATGTTTAAATAAATCTCCACTTCTCGACCTCGGTATAGATCTGCAAGACACACTCCCTCGTAGGGGGTCACTCATTTTTCGGTTTCGAAAGTAAAGCCAAATAGAACACACCACCGATATAATTTTATTTCATTATAAAGTTTGGACTTTTAAGTGTGAAATACAACATCATTCAAATGGCCGCCGCGGGAAGATTCGCAGCATGCAATTCTTTTGAGGTAATTTGAAACCACTTTTTCGCACATTTCTGGCGGTATCTCGGGCATAACTTGAGTAATGTTGGACAGAAAAAAATCTAAAAATGTCAAATCGCATGATCTTGGTGGCCAATTGACGTCGCCCAAACGTGAAATGACGCGACCAGGAAACTTCTCACGCAATAAAGCCATTATTGGTCGTGTTGTGTGGCTTGCTACCCACTTTTGTAGTAAGCTTTAATAATTTTAACGCGATGTTCGATTGTAAAGCGATCCATTATCGTAAATGGCAAACATTCCACTAATATTTTGACAATTCAAATGACAGCCGAGTTTGACAAGTGTCAAATGCCAGCGTTACCAACTTGAAACCACGAAATGAATGACCTTGCTTTGGGGCTCATCAGATCTCATCTTTTTGAATGAGCGTCACCCTGTCTCTGCACATTTTTCTAAATCCGCAGTCACTTAGTCACTGGCAAATCTTCAATCATCAGATTGAATCTCCTCAAAACTCGTTTGATTCGACCCTCAGCCAGTTTCCCCTCGATGTCTTAAAAGGAATTCAACAAATTTGCATAAATGTGTGAAAAATCACAAACCCATGACACAAGACCGCATCTAAGAATCTGTGCGCCTTTCAGTTTCTATGCGGTCATCACCACCGCATTGCAGCCGCACAAAGTGGCACTTTCCAATAAATTTTTTTTCACGGCTATCTAAATCCATTTAGACGAAGGAAAACGCTCACCCCAAGCAAATATACACACAAAGCCGGGATAATAATAATAACAATAAAAAAAGAAGAAAATAACGGCCAAACCGAAAGACCAACATCCAAGGCTAAATAAATTTGCACAATAATTTCGCTCAACATGGTTAGACCATTTATTTCACAGAACGCTCGCCTGTGGCTTGCGAATGTATCTTTGTATCTATTTGCTGATGGATGGCTGAGGCTGATGCTATTTTTATTTCTCCACCAGACACTGTTAGATAATCTCTCTCTCACTCTCTCTCTCTCCGTCCAAATGGCCGATAAATCCGCACCAAACTGACAACAACACACTGCAGCGTTTAAAACGTTTAACTCAAATTTAAATTTGATTCTTAACGGAATGCTTTATACGAGTTGGTACATTGTATGTGCAGGAGTATAGAGTGCCAGAATGTAAATCCAGCTGGGAAATTTTCTGTTTTCTGTTTTCAGATTAATCGGTTTTACGACAACAAGACGAAGGATTCGATTTCGATTGATATACAAATAAAATGCTATGAAATCGAGTTGGTTAACTGGTTGATGAATGGCATTTTTGAATATTCAATCTCCAGTTTTACTGTTCAGTTGGTACACTTGTCGTTCTCGTGTGTATGATGTAACGTTCTTGTTGCATATGGATTTTTGGATGAATCATTTCCATCGAGAGAATTCTCCCCCACAGTTGGCGATGTTTGCTTATTTTTTTTTTTATTGAAATTCTTGAATAAACATTTTTATTTTTTTAATGACCACAATGTGTGAGTGGAAGAGTGCTTACTGCTTTCCACGCTGTGGTTATGTCATAATTTGAACGGAAGAATGTAGTGAAGCGAAAGAATTCTTGATGTTGTTACAGGGGCTCAGACATTTGGTATTCGGTCGTAGATTTTGATTCGAACCGGCTGGCGGTCAGTATAAATATTTTTGCAACAAATTTTGAGAGGACACACAGTGCAGTCCTCTATTCTAAATAGTTGGCCAGAGACAATTAAGAATAAACAGCCAGTAATGCCAGACTTTTCGGACTGAATTGCCCACGATCCACGTCAAAAACACCCAAAAATGCCCTTTTTGCCCAATCCGACGTTAAAAAACAACAAAATACACTATTTTTTTCTTGTTGTGAGAGATAAAAAAATGCCCTTTTTCGACCTTTTAGCTCATTTGGAAAGGCAAAATGCCCACGAAATGGGTAATTACGAACTGGCATCACTGTAAAGAGCTACTTAAATTTGGCACCTTTATGTCTGCGATTTTACTTCAGTAGGTAGCTACCTATGTATCTTCGGTCACTACTTTTTAAAGCTTATTTTGGGTAGATTTGAAATTTTTCCTATGGTGTTTGTCAGAGAAGCGATAAAAGTTTGAATACCTCAACCATAAGCCTGTCTCCAGTTGAGCTCATCTACAAATCATCTTTTGTTGCAGATTTCTCTACGGCGCAGCATTAGCTCTTATAGGCAATGGTTGGCCAAGTCCTAAAAAATGTTATCCTTCTTCAATTTGAGACTGTAAAATCTCCGACACTTCAATGGAACATTCATCCTAAAAACCTCCAAACTGACTTGATTATTAAGTATACGTTTTTGAAGCGTTTTTTGACACGTTTTTCGACTGGTTTTTGGTGCGTTTCTACTGCGGCTTTGATACGCTATTCTACGATTTTTTTTAACGAGGAATGCGTTGAGATCAACAGCTATAAAAGTCGAAGACCTATCTTAAGGTTTTTTCCACTATAAATAAAAATAGACTTGTATAGTCATAATCAGTCGGATCACACTAGCCATAGTTGATGTTATACCATGCTCAAAGTCCTTAACTTTGTGTGGTTATCGAATGCATCGCACTCATCAGTGCTTCGAAATAAAAGTGACTTTAAAAATTCTGACAAAGCGTTAAATCTTCTCAAAAACACGCCAACTCAAAATATCTCGCGACGGTATTTTTTTACAAATTAACTTTTTTCTTAAGACAAAAGATGGTAGTTGTTTCGTTTTCGTTACATACAAAGTGGGCGCCTTTAACTTCATATTAAAGCTACCTTACTGAAAAAAAAACACGTGTTACGTCACCAATAAATTTAAGAAGTCACCCAAACTTGGCGAAACATCGTAAAACAGCAGCCGACCTTGTCCCAAATCTCCTTCACCCATGTTTTCTTTTTGAAGCAGCTACTTACTGTCATTAACTTCGCTCGAACGCACTCGTAAATCACTGCATACCGTTCTAAGTGTTTACCATCTTCGGTCACATACTGTACCACACTCCACTGCGACCATATATTTCGCATGAATAACTTCACTATGACGCAATGCTCCCAAAATCGAAAGACAATCGAATATTTGTTCGAACATACATTTATGTATACACTTGTCTATATGTATATAACTCTGACAACCTTGGTGTGTCAGAACCAACAGTCAACAATCGAACTCCAGTCGGAGACAAGAATAATAAAATGCAAAAGAAATCATTCATCAGGAACGCACCTGTAATTTGAAAATTTAAATATTTAAACAGCTTAATTATTAAAATGTTCGCACGACAACACTGTTATTCACATTCCATGCCACTGAGACGGGTTGATTTAATGTGTGTTTTGGAAGTCATGGCATGCTTCGTTTGATAGTTTTCAACAGACGCGACTTTTGGTCTTTTTTTCTTTTTACAGCTTGCGAGTAGATAAAGTCTCTATGAAGTCTTAATTAGAGGTTACTGATCCGTCCAAAGTGCATAAAAATTAATTCTATAACACGTGGGCTTTGGCAACAATCAAGCTTTTTGTTTGTACTGACGGTTGGTCTCGGCATCGTATATGTCGAGTTTAAATGCCCCTTGAAGAGGTGTGAATTTCACTGATACATGATCTTGTCAGTGACCTTGGTAAGTGGGAGTTTTTTTTACAATTATAATTCAATGAAAAAATTCTGATAGTGACTGCAAGGCTGTTCTCAACTATCTTTTACTAGCTGTAGACTTAAACCTTAGATTTATGTGTCAAGCTTTTCAACACTGAACAAATTGACATAAAACTATCATTATAGTTGATCAATTAAACTACCCCTCGCTGAAGGATGTCCCATACTCAAATAGAGTACAGCACTTTGGGCCATAAATCATTAAAAGGTTTTTCGCAAATCGTTTCCCTTCAACAAAATGCGCACTACGTACGTATATGCACCGCTTCGACCTTTTATGAATGATATAAAACTCATGAATACTCGTGTAGGTTTTACTTTTTTTTTAACGAATTTTTGGGCGCATATTTTCGGCACATTTCAATCTCGTTGCAATTGTTTGCATAGAGGAAACAATCAAATAAGTTCAATAAATATTTCACAATTCGCATAGCTGCACCCTTTTGGCGGATTTGTTTCGTCACAATCATCACCACGGAAGGATGTGAGTAAAAAATTTCGATTTTTCACGAAGAAACCTCTGAAAGGGGATACCATTCAGTGAATTTACAACACGTCCGGAATAGATGGAACGGAAGCCACAAAAAGAGGTGAGAGTGTTTTTTTTTTTTTTTTGGGGTACCTAAATAGGGCTGCCTTTTACAGAACACCCGAGGGTTAAAATAATGAAACAAATTCGGTTAAAAGTCATCAGCGGGACTGGGATAGTTGGGTGAGTGTGAGCGGCAGTCACCAATTTAGTTAGGGATATATCAGGCTCGAAACCACCACTGATTAACTGATCCGATACAACGGACTCACAATTAATACTCGAGCTCTTCTCCTTTCTGTCGAATCCACTCGATAAAGATGGTTCGAGGCTCAATAATGCTGAACTCCGAACTGTGTAGCGTACACAGTACCACTTTAGAACTCAATGCAAACAAATAAATAATAAAAATAAATTCTGTCGGACTTATAATGGAGATGTTTGATTATATTTATTTAATTGTTAAATTCTTTCCTTTTATGATTAAGTTTAATTGTTGAATTCTTTTCTTTTATTTGATTTTTTTCCCCTCATATAAAGATGTTTATTCTGTGGCTTGTTTCATAATTCTTAATTGAAAATTATAATCTTCAGTATTTCATAAGACTCTTTTGTCTTACAGTGTAAGTTTTTTCAAGAACAAATAAATAAAATAAATGAAATAAATAAATGCATTCAACTCTTAGGTGAGAGGGTCTCAAGTAGTTTTAACATCACAGTGCAAGTGTCTGAGGTCGTATTGCTCGTTCGACATAGTTGAGCAATGCGTTGAGCAGCAATTTCGAGACAAAATGTTGGACTTTTTCCTTTCAACGTATACGAGTCCCCTTTTTGATATTTCGTTACGGAGATTTGAGTGCAACGAAGTACGTTTGACCATTGCTCCTTTCGTTACCATTTTTGCTCTTTTGCCTTCTTTCAGTATTCATTTCGAATATCAACGCTTTTGTCTCTGGGGCCCTACTCTCTATTTCGTCCCATTCGAAATAAGCTTTCCCCTTCCGCTTTTAAGTAGGTACTCTGTAATAATTTCGGAATTCTAAATGAGACACTTTCCACTTTCGAAATACAGAGTAGAAAAGGTTCGTTTTTGGAAAAATTTTACTTTCGGAACGAGATACAGAGTAGGGCCCCTGTCCAAGATAACCTCGCTCAACAAGTATATGAGTTACGCTGGTGTTGCTCATTTGACATTTTGTGTTCTCATCGTGCTGATCAACTAACTCGTTGCGAAAATTCAGTTGATCAACTAGAGCAACAGATAAGGTTGCCAATATCACGCAAGATCGTGAAATACGTGTACGAGTTAATGAGTTGATCACCGAGGTTTACCGAGGATCGCCTAGGTCCACGAGATCTTAGCAATTGATTGCGTTGATTAACTAGATTTATAAAGTTTTTCAAAGTTTTAAAGACTTGAAGAATTAAGTAACTGGATTCACAACACATTACATTTGTATTCATTCGAATTGCCGTGTTCAATTGGATTAGCGCACATTTGGGCATTAGAATACGAATTTTTTTATTAAATTTAAAAAACTTAAATAACAATGAGACTGAACTAATTTTCGTACAAAGTATACGACCAAAAAACATGAAGAATAATAATAATATCAACGAATTAGTGAATTGCTCAACAGGGTCTTATGGCTTCGCAGCGCAGACAATACGAACATTCTAGATTTTTTGCTGAATGGACTCGCAGTTAGAGTCATTGAGGAAGTCCATTCAGCAAAAAATTTAGAGTGTTCATATTGTCTGCGCTGCGAAGCCATAGAACCCTGTTGATCAATTCACTAATTCGTTGATATTATTGTTCTTGTTATTTTGTGGCCTGCCTTGAAGAAGAATGAAACGATTTAGCCTATTGTCTTCATCCTTTAAGTGGTTAATTCTTTGGGTGGCTCGTTTGCGTCCTTATAAAATGGAAATCTTCCTAAAAAAAAATTAAGATAACCAATTTTTGAACACCCTGTATTCATGGGCACTAAGATGCTCTGCACTAAGAAGCTCTTACTCAAAAATGAGTTTTGTGTACCTTTTAGAATTGAATTTCTCTGATGATTTGATTTTCTTTACCGTCTTGCTGTGGTATAGATCGCATCAATTGGTCAATTTTTATATTAGCAAGATGTCTAACTATCTCCCAAGATTACCTTTAATCATATGTATGACAAATTAATGGAAAAAATAAAACAGTTGCATAGATTAATGAAAATCTCAATCAAAATTAGGAAACAGAGAAAAACAAACACAGTTATTCCTGGAAAGAGTCCCCCTCCCCCCACCTTTCGCCTGGTATCTCTCTGACGTGTATGACATCAAAGTGACATTCATTCATAAATAATAATGTGCGACAACATGATGTTAATGTTGCCAAATATTGGCGTCGTCGGTGTGACACCTTCCAGCACAGAACAAGGACGAACGACGAACAAAACGAAAAACAAAAACAAAAAACCCATTTCACATTTTTGTTCACATCACTGACACAAACACACGAATACGAGGAGAGACAGAGCTTTCTGTTCTACTATGCAATTTTAATGCAAATATTGTCATACGTTGATCAAATGTGCGCTAGTGCCTAGTGGTAAGGGTAATGGTGGTGATGACAATGAACTGTATCTGCGAAAAATAAAACATTTCCGGAACATTCATGAAATTGTAATGAGGGGACGACGAAATATATAAATATACGTTAACATTTGAGGGCAAACGGATTTCTTTGAAGTGAGCTCATTCTCTTGGCGCCACATGAAATTCGAGAAAGGTAAGCGTGCGCCGAATATCAATTTAGGTGCGTGACAGCAGGAAATAGTTATAGGTACTTGGTAAATTATTCCACGACATGCTATTATTAGATATTGTCAGGGATCAGCATTCACTAAGTGGTCATGTCGACAGACTGGAAGGCATATCCGACAGGATAGTTGCTGTCAATCTGGAAATTGACAGTTTTGATTGATGGTGGTTGATTTAGTTTTAAAAATGTAGTTGTTCTTGCAGACAGGTTTGAGCCTCGGAATTGTTGAACAGTGGGTATGTTCCGTTTTCGATCTTTGATGAAAATGCTTTTCTTTTGCTTTTAAAAAATTGTTTAATTATATGGATAAAAGTGCCGTTTTTATGTAAGAAAAGGTATTCAAAAAATAGGTATCTTCCAAGTTGGCTAGCCAGGTGGCAAACTGACGCAGGTTTCACTGTAATCGGTTACGCAGTTTTTGTCGTACCGATTACGGTGTCACTTCGAAACCAATTTCTATGAAATATAGGCCAACTGAAAGGCGCACTTTCGTGGGTGAAATCCGAGTACAGATTAACAAGACACAGAGCTTCGGTCAAGAAGTAAGGTGGGCCGCTTAAGAGTTAGTTTAAACGGTACAAACTCCGAATCAGTCAGAATTATAAAGACGAGTGACATACTTTCCGGACTTGTTTAAAATTGTATCGGAAAAGTACACATGAAGTGGTCACTTCCGCAGTCTTAAAGGTCATAGCCTTCCCAGTTACTATACAATTGCCAATCAATTTTCTACTTAAAATCAGACTCCATCCCACTTCTCTGGTCTTCCACATTTAATCACACAGTACATGTCCACATGTAGTTTAAATTGATCGATACTACTGTACTCACTTGCACTCACCAGAAAGCTATAAGCTATATATAGATCTAGACTAAGGACCAAATCAACATTCCAGCAAATGGGACTAAGAAAATAATGACTCAAATACTCTATAAGTCTATACTGTCGTAGATGGTATACCCAACAGCCATAGTTACAATGCTGCGGTAAAGATGCAAGATTGTTGTGTAATAAAAGTCGAGGACAATAAAATGACAGCAAACAGAGAAAAAAAAGATCAGGAAAAAAAAACGAAGGCAAACAAAAAGTTAAAAGCAAAGAAAAGGATAAACTCAGCAACATACTGTGCGATATAATGGAAGCAAGGATTAGTGCAGTGGCAGCAGTACTGCAATGGCAATTTATTTCGGAATTACCGCCGATACGATATGTACGTATACGGAAGTGCTTCGAGTGTGATTAATTAATTTGCTCCACCGTACTCGTTTTTTTTTTCTTTCTTTTTTTTGTACTGCGTGCGGAGTCTTAGGGTTGTTGGCCGCAAAAAGTGGTTTATGGCGGGGCGCGGTTGACAGAAGAGTTTAAATTTTTATTTTATGTGCTGGCTTCGTTTCGTCCCATTCTTCATGTTAAGGACCATTAAAGTCATTTAAAAAAGATATTTCTTTCCAATCTGCGTTAAGTGAGTACTTCTGGGAGAGAGTTTTTCATGCTGCAACCCTCGTATGCGAGCTGAAGAGCGAATGACATCTGTTGTACATTTATACTCGTACGTGTATGACGGATGGATGGATTTGATATTCGTAATTGCAATTGGCGCGGCGAGAGGATGTGGGTGAATCATTGGGGATCGCAGAATGTGTGAGACACATTTGACAAGTGTCTGATGTTAATTTGAGTGTTTTTGTGGTTAATAAATTGCCACAAGTGTGTCAAGAGAGATTGTCGAACTGATATATATAGGCTGTGGAGCCTTTAACATAAGTGGGTTTGAGGAGGCCACATGAAGAGCTGTTACACTAAGGCGGAGTGCGTAAAAGCTGGAACTGTTGTTGCAGCTATTTATTTATATGAAGGGCAGTTTTAGAAATGAGTGGGGTATTGGAGCGGATTCAGTCGATAACGTCGTTGATGAATTTTCGAGGAACATTTGGCAGTATTTCGTTGACAATGCGGGGAATATAGCCTCCCAAATGCTTCGATCGATGTTCGTTTATGACCTTTTAAATATGTATTCAAGAAAAGTAATCAAAACTTAACAAAAGCTACCACGGACAATGTTTCGCTAAAAAACAACTTTCTGTAGCCTTTGACAGAACCCATGCTTCTGCGCCAGAGAACAGGATAATGGGGGTCTTGGCGTATGTTTTGTGAAAGCAATTGGCTACTCAACTATCTTCTAATTCCGCACCAACATCAATTAATTGCCAAGAGCACCGCTAGCAATGGAAGAAACTAGTTGTACCGATCTTTGAAAGATCGCCTAGATTTTTCCTTTAGATCGAAGTGCGAAACTTGTTGTACCGACTTTTCAAAGATCGTCTAAATCTTTCATTTAGATTTAGATCAACGGAAGAAAATACTTGTACCGACCTTTGAAAGCAGATCGTCTACATGTTTCCTTTGGAGTAATAGGGCTTCAAAAGCAGTAATGTCTGGCACAGGATAACGTTCAAAGGTCCCAGCATGGTTTTGTTTTTAGTGACCAATTCAATCGTTTAAATATTGAATCACCCAGTTCTCTGGTAG
The DNA here is from genome assembly GCA_951230905.1 of Cheilosia variabilis. Lineage (NCBI taxonomy): Eukaryota > Metazoa > Arthropoda > Insecta > Diptera > Syrphidae > Cheilosia > Cheilosia variabilis. The sequence continues at coordinate 19,225,033 of OX579679.1, read as the reverse complement.
ACGTTAACCAAACCCTCAACCGAGCTGTAACTTTGGTAATATTTTTTTAGTAATTTCTAAACGATTGATAAACCTCATACGTCGTGTGATAAGACTGCGAGCTGTACTGAATAGTTTGACACCTGAAAGTCAAGATGTGAACATATCAGGAATCAAAAAAGTCTCTGATGACAAAACTAGCACATCCATTGAAAGACTGTGTCAAAAATGGATGAGAACCCTCTTAAGTTCCTTTAAATGTTTCAAATTCTACTATGGTCATGACATAAAATTTCGCTGTAACCGTCAGCGTTTCTGTGCGGGAACTTTTCGTTTTTTTTTTATTAATCTTGATATGCTCTAAAAAATTATCTTTTCTTTGACCTGTCATGTGTTGAGATTGGGTGGGTGTGAGAGCCTCAATTGCGATTCAAACCGCTCAAAATAATATGTAACAACGCACTTTGGCTTAAGCTGGATTACAAGCATGCAAACGTAAGTGTTCGGAGGGTCTCTTTTCATTATATTAATACGTGAACATCCAAAGTTTCCGTATACTTTTTTAGTATTTATTATGAAACTTATATCATTCAAAAGTACTGTGCCATAGATGTGCACAAACAAAAAATTATGGGTAAAAGATGCCATTAAGGCTGGTAAAATTAAGTTAACCGCATACAAGATGCTTATCAGTTAAATGAAAGCATTTTTGTGACATTACATTTTGTCGCCGCCATATTGCCATAGTAGCGTATTCAAATATATCAGCTATTAGAATCTATTTTTGAAGGAATGCAATTTGCCTTCCCTTTAACTTTTAAGGGAACTTTTTTTTTATTCAGGGGCATATATCTGCGAGGTTTTGACAACCACTTTTGATGTTACTATGGAAAATATTTTTCGACAAATATTTTGCTCTAAATTTTTGTAACAGTGATCTATGTATTAAAATGTAAAAAAATCAGGAGTAAAATTTATTTTCAAAGGGAAAATTGTGGTGCTTTTTTTTTTCATCTTACAGTTGATAATAAAAAGATATTTGACCTTAAAGGCAATTGCTATCAGTAAAAAAAGGAATACTAGTTCTTATAAAACGTAGGGTCGATTTTCGACCACAAGCGAAAGCAGTCGATTTAAATAGACAAACAACAGTTCTCCTCTTTCACAGCTGGACAAATTTGGCGAAGCCTCAAAATTCAACAAGGCTCTGTAAAAAGCTTCAAAGCAAGCTCGGAATTGTAGAATCAATAGTGGAAGTCGATCTTTTCCAGATGGGTTTTTATGTGGAAACAGGCACATCCTGCTTAAAGACGATTGAAACATGTTGTGGCAGAGAAACTCTGTTTGCGATGTTGAAGAGACCTGTACCTATTCGCATGCAGTTGACTCAATTCTAGGCTGACCAGACGCCCACATCTCCTCTTTTAAACTGAAAACAAATGCCCGGTATCTTTTTGGTAAAATATGAAATTTATCCTCTTTTCGGATTTCTCAGTTTACGCAATTTTTCGACAAAACATAGCTGCAACAAAACATTTTTTTAAAACTAATTCCGAAATTTTCTGCATATTTCTTGTGTGAACACGACCTAAAATATATTTGTATCCGAACTCATTCACTTCTGAACACAACAACATATTTTATTTTTAACAATCGTCTGAACACACCCACTCAGTTGACCGCTCAATTTTTGCTTAAAGTAAATAATATCGGTTTGTATTGTTTTTTTAAAGTATCGTATGCGTGTTTTTTTTTTTTAAGGGAAAAGAAGTGAATTGAAAAAGAAAATGCCAAAACCCAAAAATCAACAGATATTTAAAAAAAAATACAGTCAACCGAAAAACATAATCAAAGTCAATAATATAAACAGTGGCATTATTTTATTTTTATTTTATATTTAAAGTTATAAATTGACTTAATTTATTTTTATAACTTATTGATTTTATTGAATTTGCTAAAATTCATATTTTCTGGTTTGTTTTAATGAATTAAAAAAATATATGCATAAATATATTTTGTTATTTTTCGTTCTTCAATTTTTCATTTGAGATTTTTGAACTTTTGATCTGGTCACCCTACTCCATTCGTAAGCGTCAGGAAAGTATTGCCATTTTGCGACAACAATTCAACAAAATTGAATACCTATCCTTGGTGATGTCGAGGAGTAGAGCGCATACGTACGAAAGACTTCTAATCACTTCTTTTGTTGCCCACAAGGAAATATTAGAACTTCTGTTGCGTATGCGGTTTTGCATGGTCCTCCCTACGCGTGGTCACCTTCTGAAAGAATCTCATAACTGATCTGATGATCGACTGCAACGACCAACTCAGCCACATCATTTGATGCCCGATGATGACTAGAATTCTCCTCGCGTTCCTTGCCTAGCTCTTCGGTGCCTTTTGCGGAACTGTGATCCTGTTCGATTGCTTCCATAAACCAGCTGTAATGTAAAATTCGAATAAACTGTCTGGAACGGCATGATGCATGAAATCACTCTCGAGACTCTCTATCTCTAAACGTCACATGCCTTCCTCATAAGGACATTCCAAAAGCAGCAACTTGACAATCTTCAATTTCGCATCCTAATAGCAGGGTCACCCCCAAAACGAAATTCCATATTTCAATGTCGCCCATGCGTGTCGAACACGCATTTAAGCGAATATTATTCAGCTGCTATGTACGTTCCCCACACCACGTCTTTTGAAAAATTAAAGGAAATCAATTCAATGTCATTCCTCAGCATCCAATGTCGATGGCAATACATCACACGGGGTATACCGTATACCGTATACGAAATCGACGTAGTCAATTCCCGCCTGGCGTTGCTATTTTTCCGATGATGGATGCGAACAATGCCCTGATAAGCGGCGCGGCGGGTGGATTCTGGGTATGTGTACCATACTTTGTACGTTCCTTTGACGGGGCTTCATGGAGGCAGACTCGCACATACCCATCCAGAATGGAAGGCGATCTAGGTTGGGGGAGCCCGAACCTCGGAGCCCACAAATTGAAATTCCATAGAAGAATATGCGAGCAACTGCGGCCGCCGCCGCCGCGCCGCCGAGTAGGTATGTGGTATGTGCGAGTGTGAGACAAAAGAACGACGAAATCAAACGAAATTGAAGGTTATTTTGTGTGTGCCATGTGGGAGAATTAAATTCCATGGTATCCTGAACACAGACAGAGTGCGCCATGTATGTGTGCATGCTTAGACTGTAATCATAGCACCATCACAAGGGGATTGCTCTGCAGGATAATGAAACAATGAAAATCAATCAGTTGTGTCAAGCGGTGTGAGGGAAAAATTTGCAAATTTTTAAATTTTACACGGAAATATGAATAAAAAAGGATACCAGAATTCGAGCCCACGGCTGACAGGTCAGGAGCTAAGGGTCCTTTTGGATTGACATCTGAACGACCCCATTCTTTGGAATAATTGCCTCTCAAGCCGTAGAACTGGCTTAGGGAAATATTCAGCTTTAATGTTTGCCCACCTAAATCGTGTCCAGGATTGACACGGCCCTATTTCTGCTTCGTCCGCATATAATACAAATTTGTATGCAACAAGGATGTGCTCTAATTTTTCCCTATTCCGAATGGAATCTGTGTTCTGATGGTCCTATCTGTCTGCCTTCAGCCCCCCTGATCGTAATGAAGAAGCAGGAAAAAACTAAATATACAACAACAATAAATATCTTCACCGAATGTAGGTCTCCGTAGACACTTGACACACAAAAATGCCGTTGAATGCCAGAAGCTATCAGCATAAGTAAAACGGACGACGACGAGCAGGCGGCTCACTGATGAAATATTTAGTTTGGGGGATGGGGATGCTGCTGCTTACCTTATCGTCATGTGTTTTCTCTACACATTATACCCAAGGGCAATGTAACATATACCTACTGCGTATGCACGGAGAGAGCGCACACCTAAGTGAGAAAGGAAATGATTTACTGTTTACACTTACTTACTTACAATAACATTTCTTCAAGGCTCAGCCTGGCACACCCCCACACCATTGTCCCTTGGGTTGCTGACTACATCAACCATGTACCTATATTTTGTGTGTATACAAAGGGTAGCTACACTTTGCTTATGGCTTGAGTTAACTTGCACTTGTTACTGCTGCTGTTATTCTACGAAGCTGTTGAATGCGCCTACTTCAAGAAAGTGGCTGCCTTCGCAGGTGCAGCAAGCGCACACAGTTGGTGGGTGGGTGTGCCATTCCGCTACTGGATGAAGCACACAATGTGGCACAAAACAATTTTGTTGCATTTGTCTGCACGTAGGTATACCGTATACCTACTCGTTTCTCGTCCTTTTATTTGGAGTGCTCTCCACCGACCAGGTGGTGTGTGGATGTGTCCCCTTAAATTGCACTCGCATTAGATGATGATTGTAACAGAACAGCGTAACGGCATGCTTTTATTATAATACGGGGCTAGGTGCAGATGGATGGAATGGAATGCGTCCGTAGCTCAAGTGTGTCCTAAGTGAGTGGTGGATGCGATGAAGGAATTCTTAATTTAGACAAGAGCTTCGAGAGGATCCAAGTGATTTGGTGGTGATTTGATGTGGGCTTTAGAAATATTGATTTGCATGGGAATGCAATTTTAAATGAAGTGGAGCGGTGCTTTTGAAGGGGCGAACGAACCAACATTCTTCTACAACCAGTTCGATCCATGGGTAGCTGCTTCTGGTTTTGCAAGTCACCTACCTTCAGTTGAAGAAAGCTTTTAAGATGTCTTTTTAAAGGTGGAGATTTCACTGTATGTCCTATCCATCAAAAATGTCCTTCTCAAGTGAGATTTGCAAAGTGGGAGAATTCACTGTGTGTCATAGCGATCTTTGACAGTAATTTTGTCCCTTCCTCACTTGGTCTATATCCCTGTGCAGTGTGCAGCCCTCACTATTGAGACTGTTTTTAACTGCCTTAACCAGTGTCCCTGTCCATCCCTTATTTGATATCAGTCTGCATTAAATGAAGAGCTTAGTTGTGAAAAGAGCTGTGATTAGAACCTCTCTTAAGTCCAAAGCCGAGCAAGACCATAGCTATTAATACGCCCCCTTGTGGCTTACAACCTTCTATCTGATAGTGTGTATAAACTTCGTTTGAAAGAGTTGATAAAAACAGTCTCTGATTCAATTGAGTGATGGCTCCCGTGGATCCAAGAAGCTGCCTTGACTATTGAGCGACTGGGTTAAGGTTAGACGCTGGATAACTCCACACAGCTCTGTCCAGTTGCAAGCAGTTTAAAAACCTGCGCCACACAGCTTCATCCAGTCCAAAAACCTCTTGTATTTTTAAAAGTCGGGATGTTGTCCTTGCCCACCTTGAACAGAATGGAAGCATAACCTCTCATTATACGGTATAGACTTCTTAAGTTAGTCATTCTGTCTATACATGTGTTCTACGTTCAGAATACATTATGTTTTGAGAAAAACGCCCCAATAAAGTGGGCGTGGCAGCACTTAACCGACTATAGTTTCTTGAAACGTGCATTGCTTACGTGATTTTTGAAGAACAGTAGCTTTATTTCCATCCTAAGCCTAATGTTTTAAACTTTATCGATTACCTAGTAAGACACAGATATTGTATTCGTACAAAACTTCGAACTAGGGATGTTAATCAATACTGTCATTGCGAGGATAGAGGAACTCAAAAAAGTGGGTCGCAGAATTCTGTCCGTCCGTCTGTCTTTCCGTAAGTCCCCGAGGCCTACAGCCTAAACGGTTGCCCGGATTTTTGGAGTTTGGGTATAGTTCGAGGAAATTTTTTTTTGCATGGTAACCTCAATATTATATGGTACTTCCGACACAAAATGTTAATACCAGTTTGATTTGTTCGAAAACGGCTCTAACGATTTCAACCAATATTGATATTTAAGCTTAAGTAGGTGAGGTTAACATGACTGCATACTCAGTTTTCTGCTGAAAAATCAAAAAACGGAACTTTTGAAATTCGGACATATCTCGAAAACAGTCCATATGATTGTAACAAAAATTCATTTCAAATTTCTAAATTCATATTAACACGGTCATTTCCAACGTAATGGTAAACCCACTTTTTCTCTGTATAAAAATTGATTTTTGAAAAAGTATTTTTTTAAAAATTTCCTTTTCTTTAGTTTACCTGAAAACGGCAATAACGATTTTGACTAAAATGAAAACTAGGAGTGAAATTGATGTTTTCAAAATTATTGCGTCCTTAATTTTCAATTCGAATCACCGAAAAAGCTAATTATAAGATCTGCTCATATCTCGAAAACCGCATTTTCGAATTCGATAAAACTTTAAAAACCAAGTAATGTTTAAATCCCGAACAATAACTTGTACTCGGTTTTCAGCTAAATAGTTGAGCTATAGTATTTTTCAAACTGTTTTGTCTGCCAAATTTTACAAAAAAAAAACGCTCTAACGATTTTGATCAAAATACATATTAAAGATAAAATCAGTATTCCAAATAAGATCCCGTACTTAGTTTTTCTCAAAAAATTCGAAAAAATCAGTTTTTTTAGTTTTCTATATTTCCCAACCTATTTTCACATATCTGTGCTATATTTTTGTTCTAATCTCCCCCACTTCCGATAAAAATGCAATAACAGGTACGCTGAACTTAATTTTAGCAAAATTGCATCTTTTTTTAACCTTTGTTGAATATGCACCTTAAAATAATTGCAACCACTTCCTTACACAATCAGATACTCACACTTTATTTGCACCCGCACACACGTCCATCGGCATATTCGGTTTAGATATAGCTGCTAATGCAAAAAACAAATCTCTGAAAACTTACATAATATCTGTGTAAAGATATCGGTCTAACACGAACCCTACTTCCAATCATAGACACCTCGAGCCAGCGTTACTAATATATTCCAGTCAAAATAAAAAACCATCAGAAAACAGAAACTCTTGCTACATCTACTTTTCGTTTTGTCCCTGTTTTATAAAAATAAGTTTTGAAATACCGGGTTACGAAAAAAAATAAAACGTGTTGTGTTTTAATTTTGTTGCTAAATTAAAGATCTCTTAGGCGGTTGGGGGAAACAGTTGCCGAGTTTTGTTGTACAGAAAACGGATATAAGTAGGTCTCAACATCTTGTCACCTTCGTATTTATTTTTCCCACATCGGGCAGAACTTTCAAATTAAGACCCGTGACCTTCCCTTGTATCTTTGTAAATTGCTTCAACCGACCTTCCACTTGACCAACACAAAATACACTTCTAATGAGGCAAAGATGATAACAAGAAGACTTACTTTAAGCACCCCTACGAGCACTCGCCCTTACATTAGACAAGTCGCAAAAATCCATCATAATCGCATTTCCAGTTATACAAAACGAAAACCAATAATCACTTTCACCTTGTGTAAGTTTTTCTTCCTTCCACTGGCATTGTGCTGGGAAGTTTCCAAACACAAACAACCTTAAATTAAGTAATCCCTACTAAGGAACTAGGGTCCTTTAGTATGTGACGGCCCTATGGACGATAAATTTCGGAATTTATGTTCTATTTAAAAGCGAAAATCATCTTACCCCCGTAATACGGCCTATACAAAGTGAAAACAACTGAACATCATTAGGACGCTAAAGGACATAAATTCACCAAGGCAAGATGAGAGTGAGGAAAAACAGAAAATCGAAAGAAAACAAATAAAGTGAAGAGCAAAAATAAGAAAAAAAAAAAAAAAAAAAAAAAACTCACAAGGACCTGTCCGCAAATCGAATTAGGAAGATGCGCGCAAATGCTTACAGGGAGTAAACCAAATTATATCGTCCGTCCTTGATTAGACGACCGTGAAGTCGCCATCTAAAAAGTCAAAACACGGGTGGACCCAGCAGACCAATATAATACCCTTCTCATTGCCGTCATCACTCAGGAAGAGGACGACGACAACTTTGTGTGGTTCGCTTCGTGTTCTTGTCTGTGTGTGCCAGTGTGCGTTGTAAAAATTGACAAATAATTCATTTTCAGTTCATTAAACGTATTGTCGCGAGGATGTAATATGCTTTTTGACTTTTTCGCTATTTTTCTTCTTTTTTTTCTCCTCCTTGCTCTGATGCTGGGTCAGTTTTAGACAATTTAAGCATCATGCTCGAAAGACGAAAACAATTTCAATCTCATCCTGACTTTACTATGTGCTGGGACGACGGGGTGGGTGGTGGTTCATTAAGAAAACGAAAAAGCAAGAGCCCAAGATGGAAATTAATTTTGCAAATTCTTGCGGGGTGGTCCTAGGTGTTAATGATGATGATGGCTTTGTGTGGAAAGAAAATAAATAAAGTCATAAGCTGGTGTACGTCTCATGACATGCCTTGCCAGAGAACGAGCAAAAATGACAAAAATGACAAAAATGTAATAAAAGGACGTGGATTTAATTACAATTCAAGAAGTGCCACGAATTTTGTGTGCTTTTTGCTGGAGTTCACCTTAGCGATATGCACGTCGCGTCGTTTTCTTTCAACTCAGTCTAAGTGACGGTTAACTTTGATTCGCGGGAGGTTTTTTCTTACTTTGTTAGGAGTAATAAATTGTTGAAATTGTTTCGCGAGTGATAAAAAGGTGATAAAATGCATCGCGGAGGAATGCCGACAGTAGCGGTGTCAGAAACTGGAATGCGCTTCAGATTTAATGGATCAATTGCGGTTCCATTTTGAGGTGTTTATATATAACTTATAAAGCAGGCAGTCAGGGTTAACATCATACAAACTGTTAGTTTGAAATTTCGCCGATCAGAGGTAGGTGGGAAGTTCATTTCGAGAGTTCATCGTGTTTGACACTTTGAAACTGGGCCCTCACAACCGCCGATTCCTTTTAACATTCGGGACACATTTCAGAATGAAATGACCGACGCATTGATGATTCTAAGAACGTCGGGACCAACAATTTCGATACGTTTAATATATAAATATTTATTTATTACTCATTCTTTTGCATAGCTGAAGATTTAAATACCGTACTTAACCCAACTAGGTCCGAAATGAATCAAACCCTGAGGCAAAGTTTTTGTTTTTGGGACGGAACATTTTGAGCAGAAATCTTACATAGATTGCGTACATACTCAGTTCGGGGGTAAGCGAGGCCCCAACTTAAAAGCATCTCGTCTCCAAATAGGCCCGTTCTTAAACTGTCTCTGCGCACTCCAAGTCGGTTGAGAATGCCTTCTGCACTTGTGCACTTCTACACTTAGGCGACTGAGGCATTTTAGACTTGAAGACTTGAAGACTCTACGCGCCGGAGCAGTTGTGTTCCTTCGCTCTATATTTCCTAGCCATATGAGACGACTGATGCGAAATTTTTTAGTTTACAGTTTTCTCCTCCAAATCGCGTCAACGCCAACTAGACCGACGATTTAACGAACAATTTTCCCCTCAAAGCAACCAAGGAAAAGGATATCCAAAACGAAGTCCAAGCTTCAAAATGACTCCCTAAAATTGTTCGTCGAATCGATTAGTTACTTTCAAAGGCGGTTACTTAATTCAAAAGCTATCGCCGGCCTAAGCTGTTTGGGGGCTCGGAACGAAATTTTCGTAGGCGCCCCTTATTACTTACCTATATGCAGATAGCATATCTTGGTGTTTTACAAAAGACTTCGTAGGGATTTAGGCAAGAGAATTCGACCTGTTTTATTGTAAATTTTGAAACCCTTGCACCTAGGCTATGAGCCCGCTGTCTAACAAACTTAGTAGTTTAAATTCTGAATGGTAAATTTATACAACTAAACTTGTTCTTTGTCGCGAATATCCGTTGAGGCGTTTATCTGATTGACTTCATACTGGGTAGTTATAAGATCCTTGTACAGTGGAGTACCTACAGTAACTATGACAACTTCTGTCGAAAATTTTGTATTTTAGCGCCTTGCAGTCAGAAGTTCCTAGTTTAATTATTTTCTTTTTTCTTCTTTTTTTAAATAAGCCTGGGGGTCAATTCTCGTTCTGTGAAAAAGTGAAACGAAAATATTTTCACCGTTTCACCGCAATTTCGATTCTCATTCTACGAAAATGTGAAACCAAACATCAAAAATTTTCATATGAATAATTTTTTTTCACGTACTCATTTTCAACAGAATGTTTTTAGTGAGAGATTGAAAATTGAGAACCTGTGTCTGTGTTCTGTAATTATCGCATCGATATATCTATCACTAAAACGATACGAATTGAAACAAAATGCCATAATATCACATGACGCGTTCTGTAACTGTGTGAATCGAAAACTATATCACACGGAACATTTCGATATGCATCATGAGCAGCTCCACCAAACCTTGCAAATCCTCCTAAAATCCTTAGATTGTAATCACATATCTGAAATGTGGGTACGAACACAGTTTTCATTGTTATATTATCAGAAATGTCCCATTAAAATTACTAATTGTACATTCTTTAAATGGTAGCCCTTACGGTTTAAAGTACCAATTTTCTACGTATTGCTTAGGTCTTGTAAGTCGTGTCGGGTACTAACTTTTGGTCTATCTCATTGTATTCCTGAGGGGTTGGAAACTTGATGTATTTGGACATCATTTTGTTTTGCAAAACATCAGCCACTTCCGAAACCACTCGAGAAACCATAGTCCTACTAATAGCCGCAGAAAAATAGTGGCCCACATCTCTCTGACCTAGTTGCAAAAAAAAATGTAATGCAACACAGACCCGAATCGGGATTGGAATAAATGTATTCCTTTGTCCTTTGCACAAATGTGGACTTAGCTCGTCAATAAGTATCCGAGCTGAACCAAAAACGATACAACTCCCGAAATCTTGCTTCCGGCATTTCGAAAGGGTTTGTGCTATCTCTTAGTACATGCCTTTGGATCCGTAACATGTTACCCCCATCGTATTTTTCACTCAAGATTAGTGAAAAGCTAAGCATTTTTAAAAACAACGATACAGCAAATCCCTGTGAAATAATTTTCAATTTTTATTATTTTGTTTTGCAATATTTTGACAGCTTTGGGGAAATCTTTCCAAAATTCCCATTAAATTAAAAGTTACTACAGAATACTTCTCGCATAGAGTTAGAGTTAGAGTTAGAGAACTCCAATATTTCCCAGATGCGATAAACAGCGGAATGTTTTGTTCCTAAGTTTTCGATGCGAAAAGTTATCGCATGAGTTACAGAACACGGGCATTGATGTCGTACAAAACAGTGTGCGATATTAAATTCACTACGATATTTTCACTAATCGAACGAGAATCGCTTTTTAGTACTGAGTGAATCGAAAAAATGAAAGCAGTGTATGAAAGCGATTAATCCGACTCGCTCTTTCACAGAACTAGAATTGACCCCCTGCTCTGCAATTTAGAAGTAAAAATTCCACTCAATTCATTTGCTGAGATAAAAATCCTTTTCCTATCAAATTAGAAGGCTACTTACCATAAAAATGAACAATTTCAAAAAAAAAATCAATCCGAAAGTGTAATCCTTTCGCAACCTCCCTTGAAGTCCCGTGTGCCATAAAAGCCTTGCTTAATTATAACGTCCATCTCGCTGTTCCTGCGCCAGAAATTAATATCCACGCCAACATTTTTATTGAACCATAAAGAAGTCCGCATAAAACCTCTATCGTCGGTTTTAATAACAAAAATGCTACTGCTGTTGCTGCCTTACATCCAAATCGCCTGCCGCCACCATTCACTTATAACAACGTGCAAATTGCAAACACAGAAAACAAAAAAAAAAAAAAAAACATGTAAAAGCCACAGTTGAGCTAGTGCACAAGCATACTGGCACTATAGCACTGGCACACTCCGCCTCCACACTCTGTATTCGCTCATCAACGCGTCGCCATCGGCGTCCGCAACCTCATCGTCGGCAATGTGTTTCCATTTTGTGTTGTCTATTGTGTCTCCTCGTATCCTGGTATATACTATCATCCTCCTTTCATATATAAACCTACCGCCCTCACGTTAAATGCAAAATTAAAACACTGCAAGGAGGACATGTACAATGAGGCGGAGAGAAGAACAAAAAATTGAACACACAAAAACACACAAAAAACCCCCCCAACGGAACCGAGTTGAACAAATAAATCACCGTCCGGCGGCGCGCCAACAGTCTCCCGCGATCTCATCCGACTCCCTCGCGTGGCACGGCTGCATGTCAGTTGTTCATCGGCGATTTACAGAAACGACGCGACTTTCACCGTCGCCGTCGCCGTCGCCGCTCCCACCTGGTGATACCACACTTCCATGTTCCATCGTTATATTGTAACTCCTTCATCAACCAAGAGCCCTCTCCTGCTGTTGCTTATTGGCGGCCTCCCTGGGGATTTTAAATTTTTCGGAAAATAATTTTCCACCCAAAGGCTTAACATTTCCTCCGTGCCCAGCACACGACCCCATAGCCGAGGAGTTCAGCTGGGCGGAGGAGAGGCAATAAAAACAAGCGCGGGAAAAAAAATTAACTCGAAATTATAATACGACCACCAGGTAATCGACATGAAATGGGAATGCAACATGCAATCGGCCGGAAAAAGTCCCATTGGGACACGGTCACCGCCGCCGCTTTGTCTGCATACAAATACGTGTACCGTGGATCACATACGAGCGCGCGTGGTATTGGTTCCCATTCGCCTTCTATTGACTCCTTCTGCCATCAGTTCGGCATTCGCCTTCCGTATAGGTTGCAGCCCTGGTTTCGTGTGTGTAAAATTATAGCACTTCGTGTCCTCCCCGTGGCCAGGTATGTTCTGGTTGCACAGCCAGCCAGACATATGAGGATGTGCAATATGAGGAAGGTTCTGAGTTTTTTTTTTTTTTTCGTGTCTTTGGATGAATAGAGCCTTTGTGGTCAAATGCTGGTGATAATGGTGAAGAGCATGGGCAGCAGAACGAGGCAAGACCGACAGTGACAAGCTTTAGGGCTGTAAAACAGATATAAATTGGATGGAGCCTGTCTGGGCGAGCGGTTTCTAATTGAGACACCTTTATGGGATTCGAGATTATGTCAAAATGATTTTATCACAGCAGAGGTTTCAAAGAGGTTGGTTATGGCGTTGTAGGACAATTATGTGAGGTTAGGTTAGTTGTAGTAATTTGGGCTTGTGGTTTAGAGCGGCCACAAACCGACTTACAGTTTACAGAAGCAAATGGTTGTAAAAAGCTAGGCCTAGGGCCCTATAGCGCCAACTAAAGGGTTTTCCAATAAGAGGTGTTATTTTGGTATTCAAAGAAAAATTTCATTTTTTGAGATAAATGATCGGATGTTTATTTCACAATAAAGAGGAAGGTATGCCGTTAATAATGAAAAACAACATCAGCCAAATGGCCACCACGAGCACGCATACAGAACCATATCCTTTTCATGAAATTTTCCATAACCAAATCGCAAAGTGGCTGCCCTATGTCCTCGATAGCCTCACGAATTTTATCTTTGAGGTCTTGAATCCCAATCAGCAAAGACACGACGTTGTTGATGATCGGCCGGCTTGAGTTCTTGTGTTAACTGAACTTTATAATAAGCCTTAAGACCCAAGTCTTTATGCAAAATACGGTGTAATGTCGTTTGTGGAATGCCCAATTCCAAAGAACGAAGGGGAATGGACAAATCTGGGTTTTTTTTCAACACTTTGGGCTACAGCAGCAATATTCTCAGTTTTTCTTGAGCGACGTGCACGGGTTTTATTCTTCACATCACTAACTTGTCCCAACAGCTCGAATTTTCCCACCAATTTCTGTATTGCGGTCCGACAAGGTGCTTCACGACGACCAAAAAATGCTTTAGTTTTGCGAACTGTGACTGCAAGATTTTCACCATTTCTGTAGTGAATTTTAATAATTTCAATGCGTTGTTGAAGCGTGTATCGTTCCATTTTTAGTAATGGCGTAGTTTCTACTTGTCAAATGTCAAAGAATAAAAGCTTCAAAAGTGACAGCTACCGAAATAGCGGGTCATTCACAATAACACCTCTTATTGGAAAACCCTTTATTTATTTCTTGTGTATCTTTAACCGATACTTATGGAAGCATTTTACGATCTTTAGCGCTGAGTTTGGTGTCCTTTAAAAGTGTTTTGGGTGGGTCGTGAAAACGTCAACCCAGTGCTTGGCGAATTCCCCATATACGTACTTTGAAATAATAAAAATAGTCTTCTACCGGTTTTCTTCTAATAAGCTAAAAAAATGTCCGGAAAATACCCTACGACTCGAACCGCCTTCCATACTTGGAGGCTGCCTATGTTTCCACCTCCACATTAGTTTGGTTTAGGTTAGTAGAGGTAAAAGATCTTCCAAAGATCCGACTGGCTCTCAAAAGGCTTTCCAATAAGCAAAACTGTAGAACAGGTTTCTAAGCTGTGAGAACGTAGAATGACCAGACTTTCAGTACAGTAGATCTTCTAAAACTTTATTCTGAACCTAGTTGGCTAAATAGACAAATTTTTAGGTAAAAGCTAAGCCGTATGAGGAGTCTTCTCTGAAAAGACTGGTCCATATTTCGGTCACATACTTAGGTCACGTTAAACAAATGCATCGGAACAGGATTCCGAGCCATGGGATGATATAGGTGTGCTCTACATGGGACCAAGACGGTTGTGTAAATATGACATATCTCTTCGACCGTAGGGCGATTGCTTCCAATAAAGATCAGGATTGTTATGGACGGTCGACATGAACGTTCTACTTCCACGGCTCTTGTAATGATAAACGGAACTGACATAAACTTTACATCAAATAACTTAAAGTGCACAAGCCTACACTAAACCTACCCCATTCCTCTGAGGAGGCTATCATTTTCATTTAAAACCTCAGATCATTTTCCTGGCCACAAGACTTTATTTGAGTAAGCTTCGGAGCATACCATCTCAGCATCATATTGCAATTTTGAGCACCTCGGAGTTAAAGTCGTCTTATAGACCAATTCTGGACTAAAGGCTGCGGTAAGATTGTTCAGAAAATTGTGCCTTACCTGGATTATCCAACAAGAAGTAGTCAGCTATAGGCTTGGAAGAGGACAAAAGTCTTAAGCTACGCGCTCTAAAATCAGTTCTTTCTCGCCATGAGTGACTAACTGCTTCCGTTTGGTCAGACGTTTACTAGTCTTCTTATAGCAATCCGTAAGCTCGCTGAAGTTTGCGCGTGACTAAGGTAGTGTAAAGTAAAAAAAAATATTTTAGCAGACCATCATCAGTTAAGAAGTCATTCCACAAATTTTTGGTGTAAACTGGACACTCAAAGAGTCTTTTGCGTGGTAGCAGTCAAATGCGCTTTTAAGTGTCTATTACTATTACTTTCGTATCCCGAAATGCGCCCTATGAAGGCTTTATCCAAAGTCTCTGTAAGAGATAAAGATCTTCATTTTTCAAGACACCTCTGAACCTATTCTATCAACACAAAGTTTATGTAGAAGCGGATCATTGATATGGTACTACCCTTACGCAAGAAGCTTACAAATTTGGATTTTTACTAGCTGCTACATATTTCAAACCCTTGGGGAAGACCTCGTTAGACCCTTTTGGTCAACAGGTATGCACCTAAAATCACATTTCTGATGGATGAAAACTTTTGTCTACATGACAGTGATATCAGTTATAAGGGCTGTCCGCGAAGCCTTTCTTTACTTTACTTCTCTTTTACGGTGCAAAGTTGACCACGGCCTCAAGACCATCTACCTATATTCTACCCCTGGTACCCACGCCGAGTTTATTGACATCGCTCTTCAATTGGGCGCGTTAATGAGGATCTTCTTGTGCCACAATTTGTCTCCAAGAGTTGAACTCAAAAATTCAAAAAGCACCAGGCTTTAAGGGTTATAGTCCCATGCTTTCCAGCCATCAAAGAAGTTTTATTTTCAGCTTTTTGGAACCTCCTCAACGCCGATACATAGTCCGTTGCTTTACAAGAAACTGATCTTGAAAATTGTCCATCGCAAAAGCTTTCTGTAAAGCGCTTTGTTAATAGGAAAAGCTCTTTATTTTCGCAGAGAGCCCTGGATCTACTGCCTTTATATTAGAAAAAGCTTTTTTTCTCGAAAACGCTCTGCACCTATTTTATATGCAAAGTCTTCAACCTGTTTGATATTTGATCAGGAACTTCATAGCGTTACGGCCAAGACACTTTCAGACCAACCCACAAAATGAGTCAGCTAGACACCATTGGAAGTAATAATACAAAAAAAATCCAATATACGTCACATCCTGTCTATAATGCGTAGCATTCACTTTTACTGGGTCACAATGCTGTCGCCATTACCAGGCAAACGATATAAAAGGAAAGCAATAACCGACAGGAAAATGAAATCAAAAGAAAAACTCGCCATAATCCTTTGCACATCGCACTGAAGGTCAAACGCCCATAACACTTCAGAATTATTCCCCCAGATATTCCATATACAGCTGACCCATTTATCCGCATATGCGGACATTGATTTCCATGCCTGATGGCACAGAGGCACTTTCCCATTTAGCCCAAACATCACATATGGCCTAATGATAATGAGACCGACATTAGCCGACAATGGAGACATTTCCCGATGCCCATTTAATCCCGTACTACAATAGTATAAGCCTTTAATGGACACGAGGACTCATCCAGTGTTGCGTATAGAGGCCCTAGCTTTATTGACGAACAGTATCTGCATCTCCGGGCCAATTGAATGGTATGTAGCACGGCATCGATGTCAATTGGCGAACTCTATGCTATCCATCGAAAAGCCGGCGTTTCAAGGACATTTTGGGACTTTTGTGCGTTTCTCTTTGAGACCACAACTACCACGTGTCAACGAGTACACCCACATCATAACAATTTTGATTGCATTGCTGTTGTCAGTTTTTTGTTTTCTATTCCGTTTGCAGCTCTTTTGACTGCCCCTCGATTTAGATCCTTTCCATCCGCCCTGCGGCAAAGTTATTAAATTGATGTCAAGTTATTTTATTCCCTCAGCCTGTGTGCTCATATTTTGTCGGTTTTTTTGTGATTGTCTCCCGCTTCTTCTTCTTCTTGTGGGGTATTGTTCGATGGCGCTTGTTGTTGGTCGCACGTCAGTCAAAAAAGTGAAAAGCTTTGCTATTTTGGCGGCAGCGAGCAGGATCCGTCCTCGGGGGTCGGTTTTGTTGTCGTATTCAGAATCAGATGTGCCATGTTTTGCGGGTAGTTATGGCGGAGCTGTGGAACATTCTAATTTCTAGAAAACGAAAGAGCGTCGGTCGGTCTCTCCCCCCAACTGTCAACATGGGAAAATGAATGAGACATGGCACAGAGCATTGCCAGTACTTGAGTGAAGAATGAATGAGTGATTGCTTTTCGCTTGTCCTCACAATGTGTGGATGTGTGCTTGTGGTTTACAGTAGGCAGCCACTACTACGACACATGTGTTGATGTGTTGATGACACTTGAAAAGGCAGCCCTAATGTGTAGCTGTAATCTATTTGCCATACCCGAAAATTCTATAATTTATACCCGTCTGTAGGGCTGTCTCTCTCCCGCTCGCTCTGTTCCAATCACGCCGTAAGTAATGAGTTTTGCTTTGCAACTTTTCACTTACATGACTGCCGGCTGGGTGCGTGTGGGAAGGAAGTTCAAATTAAGGCGCTTGAATGGATACAAAAGGTCTGTGGGGTGGCTTTAAGTGAACTCAGAAGTAATTTGTGCGTGGCTTTTCACTAGATTTACACTTTTTAATGGGAAGGTTTCTGTATAAGTTAGACAGCGGCAATGTGTGGTTCGACATGCTTCGTTGGGGGTCTTTGAGGTGCTAAGTCGGGGCTAGCTGGTAGGACCTACACTGTACAGCTTGTTTAAGGTTTAGAACCTCTTTTGATTTGGGAACGACCTGAAATGAAGTTAGATCCGAGCTCGGTGAAAATACGCGGCTTGTGCTTGCATCAGACCTTGTGAACATACTTTGATGCAATTTTTTCCCCCAAAGCGATCAGTTAAGTTCACACAGAAAAAAAAAATTGTTAAGCGAAGAATTTTGAGATTTTTAAAAAATAGTAAGTTAAAAGTTCTTCGTTCAAATATTATTTTTGTTAACAAGAGCTCGTTTTTAAGCTTTCAAGAATCAGGTATTCAGCGTCAGAATAATATACTCTCCATAACTATTTTATTTCATCATTGCCAACAATTTCATTCTTAAATCAACGATTTTGATATTTGGGTTCATTTTAACCAACGAAAATTGTTGGCATTACAATTTATTTTTTCTGAGTGTTGCAGTAGTTGAACTGCAAAGATGTTCAAAATGTAGTTCAATGTGAGTACCGATCTTCAACCTTTATCTGCCCTTTGGGAAACTTCAGAGAGACTTAAGTCTGACAGTTCTCACGGCTGTTCGCTTGTGTGACTTTTTGTTTTCTTGTAAGGTACCTTAAATTGTATACCGAATGAAGCTTTGTCAAGCCAGTTATACTCTCGGATGTTAATCAGACGTTCGCAAGGCGTGGCGGAGTGAAAAAGATCTCTAAGATGAGCACTTAATATGGAGCCATCCTCAATGTAGCAAGCAGCACCTAGATGAGCACCTTTTGGAACACCAGAGTTAGCCAAGGTAGTGTAGATAAATAGTTGGGGCAAAAGGTCTGTATGAGTAGCCTAGACCTATTCCCCCACAACCATTCGGTTTGTGTGAGTTTTTATTTTTTTAACGAGTAATTTTACCTATAACTTTATGGCGAGTCCGAAATTGAAAGAACAACTTTTTGGCAAAATTTCAGTTTTTCTGCGGAGCTATGTAGTCGAGGACTGCTAATGTGAGTGCTCTACTGAATGCGTTTCAAAAAATATTCAATGGTTCGGGCGGGACGCAGCCCAGTTCGGGAGCACTCTGATTAACCCTATATTAAGTGCAGTGCCATTGAAAAACAGTTTCGGAACTAAACGGACCTCGATGAATTCCAAAAATAGTTCAGTATGAAAACCGAAAGTTCTTACTTCACTTGGGACAGTGGTGGAGGAACTTTTGAAGCCATTACTCACTCCCCGATTTTTTTCTGTCTGATTTCTTTTCGTAATTTTGCCTTCTCGTACATTATGTGCCTAATTTTTTAACTAACATCACCCAATTGTTATTGAAAATTTAATAAAAAGCTTAACGCCTCATAAACTCAGATTGCTAGCACTGCCAGCCCTGTACACCTACTGTTGGTGAAATCTTTTAAATATATTTTTTAAATCTTTTTGAAGAACCTCCTACAATCATTAAATTACTGAACAGCCTCTAATTCGAATAGTTTATCAACTTGGGCTCTTTGTGAAACAAACTAAAATATGTTGGCCAGCTGAGTTTTCGGTGTAGTTCCGCAACAAGTTGATGCACGCCTTAATTTATTCGCACACTAGACCAACCATCGGAAGTTGAGCAACACGTCGAACGCACTTGGTAGTCGAGAGCTTCTTCAGCGTAGCTCAACTTGGAAATTTCTAACTTCATAACAATTACTGGTGCGAGGGAGAGCGTGTACCCTAAAATGACTGGAAACCGCCCGTGATTGTTAAAAGAAACGCGGGATTTCACACGTGTGAAGTTTCTCCCGTGAAACGGAATTTTTGTGAATCCCCCAAAAAAAATATTTTATTGGTGAATGCAAACATCAACAAATGCAAATACGTTCAACATTATCCCAACCATTATTTTCGGCACAAAAGCCACCTCAGGCGGGGAATAGTAAAATTACCATGACTTTCCGAAAACCCCACAAATGTCGTACACTCTTCGAGCACTTCAGGTTATTTTTCGCTCTAAATCCAAGTGAAACCATACCCAGAAAATATTTAATTTGTCCATTCATTCGGTGCGACCTCCTTAGGCAGTCATTGTCATGCCATAATAGTTTACAGTTAAAAACCACCACCCAAAGCAGCACATTAAGGTAATACTATAACCAACCACACACTATTTTAGTGCGTGTATGAATGAAACAAACCGCCTTCTGCGCTCTTTACCGCCGCCCCATCCGTATCCGCATCCCACGTAAATGTGCAAATTATGAAATTTAATTCCCTCGACAGCGACCAGTTGGTGTAATAAAGCCGCCTATAATTGTATGTCCTGTGGGTGCGCCTCTTCCATATACCGCCTCTGTTTTTCTCGATGCCGGCTCCCAAGTAATTTGTAGATAATTTATTATTTTTAATGCGTTTTTCATGAACATTTGAAATGTGCTCTGCCATATTATTATTATATTCACTGACTGTATTTTAACTGGACTTTATTTATGCAATTTGAATTTTTTTCTTATTTTTTTATTTCAGGTGAGTTAACTCTGGGGATTTACTGAATGGTTACACCGAGTACTTGAGTCTTGGGGCAATTGTATGTATATTCACAATAATTTTGTACGCATTATTTTTCGCTTAACAGTAAATTTAAAATGTTTCTGTTGTTGTTGTGGAAGAAATTACATTTAAATGGCACAAGTGGCGCTTAAGAATGTTTATGTTTATATATCACCTTTTATTGCATTTAATGAGGCATAATCATGTGGCGAGGAGATTTCAAATAAATTGATGTACGTCCGTAAACCATTTTGTGGATGAAATAATTATGTTACCCACATTAAATTGGTGACATTTTTTTTACATTTGTTGCGCATCGGGGATCGAGATAATGCGGCAGCGAGAAAACAGCATCTTTTTGTTTGTAGGTGACTGGGAGAAAATGAACACCCACTACAATGAGACGTATCCCTTCATTTTAAGTATTTTGGAACTCGGAGGGCAACCGTGAAAACCAGACTCAATTTCGTGCAGTAGTTTTTAAATCTACTCTGGACAAACGCCTTGTGCTTTGTGGTATGGGCGACGATGAACAAAGAAAAAACTTTCAAACAGTTTCTTGCATACATTTTCTTTGGGAATTATTTTCGACAATCATCCCGGAAATGCAGAGACTTCACCCTAAAAAAATTGTTGTAGAAATGTTGATAACCGCTGCTAATTCGACTGCATTTATTGTCATAATCGATCCGACGTCCAATGCTGTCGATTTAACAGAGAACATTTGTTGAACATTTCAAAACCAAGTTATAAAAATTGGGAATTTGTTGTAGATATTGCGACCACGAAAATTGTGAATACAACAGCATTCGTTTTTGATTGTACAGCAAAATTTGCTAAATTCGCAATATTTGTGTGTAGGTATAATCTGGAAATTTTAATTTTATTATTCACAAAACTTTGCGGGCAAAATGCGATTCCTGTCGTTGAAACTAATAACCTTTGTTTTAATTTTCACAACTTTTTTTTTTAAATAAGTTTCAATAAATTGTTAAAAAAAAATAAATAAACAATCCCAATAACTTTAAATTATTTTTATTCAATTACTATTGAAGAATCGATAAAGAATTTCATGTTTTGTAATACAATACATCTTTTGTCATCAATTGTAAAATTATTAATTTATAAAATTATATACCTAATAAAATTGATGAAGTATTTTATTCAAATTCACAACAACTACTGTAGTAAAAATTAAAATGATAATGTTCTGGTTGGGCAAGTGGGCTACGGTTAATGCAGACATCATATTTACAGGCACAGCTCAATGTAGTTTCAACTTCAAATGCCTGTAGAATACAATGCATATGTTGTGCATTCTACAAGTTTTAAGAACTTTTTTACAAAATTTTGGTTGTACATTTTACAAATTCGTATTTGTACATATAACAATAAAAAACTGACAAAGAGCTGTCAATTATACAACAAGAAATTGCGATAATTTTTACAATTCAATTGCTAAAATGAAGGCCAACTCGGCAAAACTTACAATTAATTGTGAAATTGAACGCATTTGCTGTTTATATAAATTATAAAAAATTATTGTAAATTTGACTGCCATATACTGTTGCAGTAGGGATTTCTTGGGTGTTCTTTGGACATCGAATTTTGTTGAAATCTATTGAGATGTAAAAAGCTACAGTTACGTGTTTTTTTAAAAAAATATATTTTTTTGTTGCCGGAATGTCGTCAATTTAGGATGAGGTCTTATTTTTTACATTATAAAAATCGTTAAATTATCAAAACACTTTTCAGACCGCAATTGGTCGTAATGCAGACTTTTTTGAAGAGCAATGTAAAACTCCTTCTCGGCTTCTGGTACCATAAAATGTATAGGAAGCAAAGAAGATTTAAGAACATCCGAAAAAGCAAAGTCTGTGTTGGGCTGGGCCTTAAACACAAACCAAATTTGGTCGAAGAAAGAGTCTTCGTCGAAGTCAGCGAGAACGAAAAAATACCCAAAGACTAGACAGATCCTTGCGATGAGACTTCAACAGTTCCTCTGTGCTGGTAGCTTATAACAAACTTTGGTACAGATTATCAAAAAACAAAGGCCGCACCAGCATATTGCGAGCGCTTTGTTTTTCAGCAGCATATAATATTTAGCATAAGCTCTGATTGCTCCATTTTTCAAAAATCGTTTCTTCAGTCCGCTGGGTGTATCCGAAAATGTATTTTTAAACTGAAAAACACAAATATTTAAAAAAAAATCTTTTAAATAGTTATTTAAAAAAAAAATAGTAAGCTTAAATGTGTACCAGAGATAAAGGTCTTTCTGCTGCTTACTGTCAATTTGTACTGCCTCCTAACTCTCTCTTTTAATTATCAGGAATCTCATAGTCGTCCTTAGCTAGTTGTACGGAATTTTGTGTTAGTACTGTATCCCTTAAAAATTTTAAGCTCAATAAATAAAGGAAGCATAGTTCTTTAGCAACCTTTTGTTCTGTTGCCTTATTAACAACCTTCACAAGGATCTTTTCTATAGCTTTAGGGCTATTTTAAAGAAGCTAAGGAACTTAGTTTAGTTAAGGGAACACTTTACTAAGTTCGAATGTGCTGAGTGAAGTACTTTAGTTCATTTAGTTCAATATTTATGTAGGTACAGAGTGAACTTCTTAAAATAGATGTAGATGCCTTAAATTGTTTTGAAACAGAAATACTTGTCCTTGTCTGTTAAGCACCATTTAAAAATGGTTCATATTTATCGCAAGATTGCAAAGTGAGATAAACGGTTATATTCGATTTAAGTCATATCAACAGTCTAAGATATACATAAAACATCCTTTTCACTGTGGCTAGTTTGGGCTTACCTTGGATAATTAATAACGCGCACTACATTGGCCCCCCTTGGAATCGTCTCCTAGTACACTCATTGGGAAGACCTCCCATTTATTTGTTTTATCAAACATAAGGTTTCTGTTTAAGCTCGTTTCGAGACCGAAAAATACCTGAATAAAAAGGAAAATTTGCACGATTTGTCACGATTTTTTTTTTTTGTTTTATTTTGTAGACAGAGAAATTATTTGTTCAACACTTCGGTATTATTTTACAAAATGGAGGCTCTAATTATACGTGTTTGACAAAATTACTTATCAGGTAATTTTTTTTTTACAATCTCCGTTTATATTTCTATTTATTTCCCTAGTCTGAAAGTGTCCTTAAACTTTACATTACCGTCAAGCGGCCACTAGTTACCGAATAAAGCAAGAAGAATGACAACCACAATGCATATGTTGCTACAATTTTTTGACAGACTTTCGACTCTTCTTATTACTTCTTCTTTTCTTTATAAGAAGCTGTAATACATATAGGAAAATCCACCAGATTCAACAACAATTCGTCCCATGGTTCTTCGCCTCCACAACTTTTTTAATTACAATTTATTAAGTCGATTTCATACGAAGGTTCGGGCCTTTGGAAAACTTCCATCGTGCATAAGCCCAACCGCCGGCCGACGAACGTTACCCCGAGTGGTAAGTCCCTGTTTGCATATGTTTATTTTCAATAATCCCAACCCCAACTCAAATTAAAGAAAAAACATCTCCCTGCTGCCAATGGGCATATATATTTTGTCACATTTGCCTCAGCAGCAATTAACTTTTTTTAAATCCCTCCAGCCTCCATTTTGTAAAATAATACCCCAAGAAATTACATAAAAGAGAGCACAAAAAAAAATAACTTAAAATAAATATTTATTTCCATGGCTGCAAAGCTCTCTTCTCATCTTCCCATGCATTGTATATTCTCGTAAAAAGTCCAAAGGATATGTGCGTAGTCATCAGCCCACGGCTATTGCAACGCGCATAAACGGAAGGAGCACACTTCGGAAATATAAGGGCCCGGCAGTGTACAACACGGTCGCCCTTATAAATATTTGTGTTTGCATTATTAATAAGCTATAGCAACACATGTTGATTTTCATAAAAAAAATGTAAATAATTTACAAGGACCTCCTACAACATGCTGCGTATTATAAATTGCTTAATCGAAAACTCATCTGCCAAATGTACTCTGGATGCATTCAGTTGGTGCGAGAATCTAAAAGATGTAATCCTTCTTCCAACAGAGGAGCTTGCCATCAAGGCGCACTCTTGTCGGGGGGCATTAAAGAAAATTTCAAACCTCGTTTAACATCATTCGTTACAGGGAAGTTGCCATTAAAAGAACCGCTCACCAAAAACAAAGAGGGACATCTGAGAAAACTCAACTGTCTTATGGCGTGTTTTTTTAGAGGGGGAAGTGCATTTGGCAAACGGTTTCCTAGTGGCTAGCCTCAATCCATTCTATGCAGATTGATTTTAATTAGTCGCTGGAAAAGTGTAACAGGCAGAAAGAGATCCGAGGAGTCTCAAGGAGTCATTTAAATTTCATTTTCCCCGACTTACTGACTACAGCTGCAAACTCGCCGTCTGAAGGAAATTTTCAATCCACTTCAGCTGTTTATTTGCGATAGAAAAATCTTCGTCTACAAAAATACAATAAAGTGCTTACAATATTATTGCTGATGTCTGTCCTTAAGGGTGGTCCTATGTACCTACCTCTCCTCCCCGATTGAATACAAGACAATTTGATAACATTCACATTTTATTCTATTCATGAAAACTGCTACATTGTTACGTCACAGTTAGTTTTTTTCTAAATCTTCGTAATGTCCTTTTATCGGGATTAAATTCTGAACCAACTTTTTCTCTCGGTAATTGTGTGTACAGGGTAAAATATTTACATTTGATACAGTTTTTTTTGTTGCTCTCCAGCTGAGGATTCCCTCGATGTAATGTAACACACTGCAGAAATTCGGAAGGACCCCTTTTTTTAGTAGTTCCATAGAATAAATGCAAAAAGAGGAAGACCCTCTTTTTGCGAGTTCACCATGGCGATAGCACACATTCATATTTTCCCTATCGAAAAGGGGGATAATGTGTGACAGATTACTGTCAATAGGATAAAAGGGTACATATAAAAATGGATTGCCACGAAAAAAAGGGCTTTCCTTTGTTACTCTATTTGGTTTTTAATTACCTTTGAAATCCACTTTGCAGTTTTTGTAGCAAGCCTTTCGAGAGTGACCAATTTAGGGGTCAATGGCTGTTGGCAATAGGATTAGATTTGGCTCGCGGTATATTAAATTTTTTTTGCGTTGTCCTGTCGAGAATTTCAATTAATAAATCTTAATTGGTAGACATGGTTGTGGGAATTCGCATGGTCGCCAGGTAAGGGTTAAGGGTTCAAGTGGCAATTAAAATGTGGACACTGTGTTGCGGTTGCCATTGTTCAAAACATGAGTTTAAGGTAGGACAAAAATTCGAGGTGCATTTAACGAAGTCGATTCATTGCAAAGAGAAAAAGTTTTTTCGGTAGCCGCAGTTGCTAATTTTTTGTAAGCCTGGCAATGAGCAGATGCAAGATGGCATTGCCATGGTCGGTACTCTCTCTGTCTCGCTCTTATTATGGCCCTCCATAGTTCATGAAATTAAAAGATGGACCAATTTGGATCGATTTCAAACTTTGGTCGCTCAAGCTCTTAACCTCTGTTTAAGTCTGGTTGAATACTGGATGTCGAAAGTTTTTTTTTGAGTTTTCAATCGATTTTTGGAACATTTTCAAGAAAGATAAAATCTCAATCCTACTAAGAGCTAAGACCGAAGACACATCCTTGGAACGCCCTCTATAGTGAGTAACATGAACCTACTTGCTGCATTGTGTACAGAAGGTGGCTTAAAAATTTGTCTGTAGTCCATTTTATTAAAAGCGCTAAAAAAGAAACAAATGGCAACACTTTTTGTTGTAAATATATAGACATAAAATCGTCAACCCATCGTTCGGAAATCTTACCGCATTGAAAACATGAGAATCTTCTTCATGAATCACAAATTCACAAAAGTTTTACATCAGTCACACGATAAATTGCATGAGCGAACTAACCTACAAAAGTTCACCTTTTAGATGGTCCTTATTTCATAAAAAATCCTATTTGAAGGAATTGGTACAGAAAAAAAAAATGCTCCATAGCTCGAAATGTGATTTCATTTTTACTTGAAGCGGTGAATTTAGCTGAGTCAGTCGCGTGCATTTCAATCTGCGGAATTATTGATGGGGTTATTCCAATAAGTGGACATGGTGATCTGTGACAATTTCAACCGCCTAGATTCCCAATCCTTCAAGGGGTCTTTCTGATTTATGCCGACTGCTAAAAGCTGAGTTTGGAAGATTTTTCCGACACTTAGAAAAAAAAAGTGCACGACTGGGTCGCTTGAAACTTTCTTGTTTAGCGCGAGTCTGACTGAAATTCAAATGCCTTTTTTTTCGGGATATAAGCATTACTTGGTTTTTAGGGTTTTATCGAAATCGAAAATGGGGTTTTCAAGATATGAGCAGTTTTTGAAGTGATTCGAATTGAAAATTAAGGACGCGATAATTTTGAAAACATCAATTTTACTATAAGTTTGCATTTTGGTCAAAATCATGCCGTTTTGAGGTAAACTAAGGAAAACTATATTTTTCAAAAATGACTTTCTTCAAAAATCCATTTTGCGATAATATACAGAGAAAAACTGATTTTCCCATATTACCTTAAAAATGAGTTTTTGTTACAATCGTGTAGACCGTTTTCGAGATATGTCCAAATTTCAAAAGTACCGTTACTCGATTTTTTAGCGAAAAACTGAGTATGCAGTTATGTTTACCTCACCTACTGAAGCCTAAATGTCAATTTTTGTTGAAATCGTTAGACCCGTTTTCGAACAAATCAAACTGGTATGAAAATTTTGTATGGGAAGTATACCATTAAGATTGGGGCTACCATGCAAAAAAAAAAAACGGCCCCGAACTGTAAATCCGAAGTTTGAACGAAATCCGTTCAGCCGCTTAGGCTGTAGGCCCCGGGACATACAGACAGACAGACAGACAGACAGATGGATAGAATTTTGCGACCCACTTTTTTGAGTTCGCCTATCATCGTAATGTCAGAATTGATTAACATCTCGAGTTCGAAATTTTGTACAAATACAATATCTTTCTCTTACTACGTAATGGAGAAAGTTAAAAAACAGTGCAGTGGAAAAAACCATTGAAAGTAGTTTGTGTTTCTCCTGGGATCGAACCAGCACACTACCCACTGAACCACTGCGCCCATTTTAAAATGACTTCCCAACAAAATTTGATTAGAAAACGAGCCTCAAATGTCTGATAGCAAATCAGTGAATACACCAAAAATATGAATGCCCTAATATCCTTGTCCTTAGAAGGTATGTTGATGTTGTTCATGTGACTCCTCATTCTCACGAAGAATACAGTTCTTCAATGTTCTTGTAATAATACCAACATTTGTTCTTCCATTCCCCTAGAGATAGATTCATAATTCAATTGTGTTGTATGCTTAGCATTATAACAAACGAATAAATTAAGCAAACAAATTTGCCCAGATAAGCACACACAGTTGTGCATTCACACACATTCAAGAATATTGTTGGTCCTCCCCTAAAGCAACGAACAACAAACGTACTCCAACATCAATCTGTTCCAACTTATTATGTGTATTGAATTTAATTTGCAAATTTAATATTATATGTTCGTTACTCTCTCTCTCACTCTAGTGGTATCTTCATATCCTTATTCGGTATGTTTGGTATTGCATTTAATAAACACCATGTCCTAGATAGTCTGGGTTCTGGAAATGTCACGCCAGATCAGGGTGTAGGGCTGTTATCTTACTCACACACTGTGTGATCCTGTGATATGGATACTCCTTTGGATAATGAAGTTCAGATATAAGTGGAACATGAATTTGCCACACAGAAGCGTTACCTATTTTGATGTGTTATTATATGACTTTCATGGGGAGTGGGTATGTGCGCATGGGAGGGAGGCTTGCATATTCTGCTTATCCCCCTAAAATTCAGACGTATACAAATATTCATAGGCATATGTATATTTTATGGTGTCGCTAATGATTTTTTTTATTTCCTTGACAGGAAATATATTGAAATAAGGATGCTAAGCTGACAGGGTATATGGTATCAGGTTTTGAAGGTATTTGGAAGAAGGGGTCTACGAGCAATACCCGCGAGCTATCTGTGAAGACAAACGTCTTAAACAGTCCAAATTATACAATTCGTTCGTTGATTTTTATTTCGTGTGTAACTCGCATGACTCTTCAATTTGTTAGAGAACTTTTTTGACACTTACCAACATTAAATCAAACAGTACCGACTTTACTTCTGCTATGCTTTTGGATACATTTTTCTAGAAGCTTTCAACTGACTTTTTAACAACAGATCTTCGGTTATGATTGTCATGGTTTAATTCTGTCAACAGATTTTGTACGCGTTCTCTCTAAGGGGTGTTTTTTCTAGAGGTATAGAACTTTTAAATGGAATAAAACAAAGATGATTTTTTTAAATTGACATGAAATTTACTTTATTCGAAAGATAATCCTCTGGCATTATAATTTAAATATGATGTCTGGCATATGACCGCCACGGCTGGTTCGGACGTAGTCTAATCTGGAGGTCCAATTTTCGATTACTTTTTCCAACATTTGTGGTCGTATATCGGCAATAACGCGGCGAATGTTGTCTTCCAAGTGGTAAAGCGTTTCGTGCCTATCGGCGTAGACTAGCGACTTCACATATCCGCACAGAAAATAGTCAAGCTGCGTTAAATCGCACGATCTTGGAGGCCAATTCACGGGTCTGCAACTTCAAACTATGCGGTTACAAAAGGCTTCCTTCAACAATCAATTGTGGCACGAGCTGTGTTACATGTTGCGCCGTCTTGTTGAAACCACAGCTCCTGCACATCATGGTTGTTCAATTGATGAACGAAAAAGTCAGTAATCACAACTCTATAGCGGTCACCATTGACTGTAACGTTCTGGCCAGCATCGTTTCGGATCGGATTCTCATCACTCCAAATACGGCAGTTTGGTTTATTGTCGTATCCATTCAACCAAAAGTGAGCTTCATCGCTAAACAACATTCGCTTATGAAAATTGGGAGCAACGGCAATCTTGTTTTTCGACAAAACCATGATTTTCAAAATAAATTTGCACAATTTGGAAGCGTTGTTCAGGCGTCAGTCTATTCATGTTGAAATGCTGAAGCAAACTAAAAATGAATCACTTGACAGCTGACAAAATGGCCGCCAGTTAAAATAGTATTGCCAACTTAAAGTTATATACCTTTAAAAAACACTCTTTACAAAAGCTGCTGCTATCAATCTTGGGAGACATTTTTGTTTTAGATCCGCCAGTGTATTAAGAGGTAGCTACCCCATGCCAACCCAAGTCGAATACAGACATCCGACTTTTTTAGAACTACCTGCCAAATTTTAACTGCTAATTTTGACGACAAATTCTCTCTGTGAGCTCCCAGCTTATCTGTCTGTGAATACAAATGTAAAAATTATAAAACTAACTAAAATTATAAACTGAACGTAAATCGTAACCTCTGCAACTTCACTTGCATATCGCTGTGCTTTGGCTGCTCTGTGTTTTGTTAATTTTTATCGGTTTTGAGAATATTCCACATGCGGGAGTTCAACCGCGGAAATTCACCTTCCATATTATCCGTATTTCATACAAATTGGATTAAAAATAGCGCCGTAATCGGTATACGATTAAAAAGGTTTATAGCTTCAGCTTTTGCCAGAAGATAAGAGAGAGTAAATTCAGTGGGTTAAGGAATCTTTTAAGTATTTCGAAGTACTATTTGCCTTGTCGCTAAATTGACGATTTTGCCGTAATATCGGCAGTACCCGCCCGACTACACCTGTTCCGTCACGACTTCAAATAAAACAAGTACGGCTTTTTTCTGTGGGAAAATTATATAAAAAAACCCCACATTTATTGACCTCCGGTTTCCGCCGAGACAAGAACGTCTCGCCTGCTTCGCAGTCCAAGCCAGACTCTCTTTTACAATACAATTTGCAAGGCACTCGAATGGCCGATGTTGCCATTCGTAACAACGCCCGTACCAAGGACGTGACTTACTTATCGTATTAAGTCTCGTCCACATTTCGCCCAGACAAAGTGCTTTGCTTGAACAATGAACACCAATGTTTAACATTTTACAACATAATGTCCCATAAGTGTTGGCAAATGGTGAATCTGAGGTGCCACGCCCTTTTCCCAATCCCGGCCAAAGAATTTTTAATATTTCCAACAGGCAATAATATGTCCCAATTTTACAAATTCCACGGCTAAATCTAGCACAAATGTCGAGATTTAATGTTTGAAATAACTTTTTTGTTGCGCAGGTGCCACTCCCCTCTGTGCAATCCCGCCTACATTTTTCGAAAAAGCTTTGCTGGAGCAATGAACCTCATTTTCCAAATTTTACGTCGTAAAAGTCGAGAAATGGTTTTATGGGAGGTGCCACACCCCTTTGTCCTATTTTGGCCAAACTTCACAGTGGTACTCTCAGGCCAACACCAAATTTTGCCTGGAAATTTTGAGCTCAATCGGTTGGGTGGTTTCGGACATTATAATGAAATTTCAAAGGATGTCTCTTTGTATGTGGATTTGAATTTGAACACGCATCGCGTTAGAAATGTTCAACCTTTCCATGGGGAGTTTTCAGTCAAAACAGAGGACTAAATAAAGAGCAACATTTGGCATTGATTTCGTCGCAATTGCTCATTCAGAAGTATGAAAACTTAGGGCCTTCTGAAAGAGTGCTTTTCTGAACCATCTGACACATTCAATTTTGTTATGCTGTATTCGCTTTCACGAAAACTTTGTTGCTACTTCAAAGTTTGAAGAGGAAAACAATAAATTAGACTGATGTGTTGTTTATTTATAAAAAAAAGAAGGCATCGGCGGATATTTCAGTATACAAAGTGGCGGATAATTCGATAGCAACTCTGAGCTATACAATTTGGTTGAGTGGACATATTTTGTTTATTTTTTTTACTCTCCCAGAAAAGGTTGGAAACGAGCGCGGAAAGTATCTTGAAACAGATGTTCAGATGCACCCAATCCTCAAATGCAAACGGTTTCAGTTTTCAAAAGGTTACACATGAACCGTTCCAAAATTATGCTAAGGAAGGAGTCTGCTTCATCACATTTTAACGATGTAACCTTTAAAGAAAGGCAAACTGCCTACCCAGCCATTTCCCCCTTTACAAAAAATAGGTTAAATAGACGTACATATCGACTTATCAGGCACCGCAATCAAACCGGCAAAAGTTGGTAACATTACCATCTTCTTTTTCCTCGTTTTTCGTTTTGGCAATGTAATAAAGATTACACGCAACCAAAAATAGTGTCGACGTTGTAAAAAGGCATAAATCCTCCTGGGAGGACACCGAAATCAGAATAAACCTCATCAAGTCGAAATCAAATCACCCCCCGAGTACACCACATGCGCCATTATCATATCCAAGTCAAGAGACAATCTCTCCTGGTTTATTTTTTGCTGCGAGAATAATAATTACATTTCAAAGACACCATAAAAATCCTGTTCGCATAAAAGTCAAGATAAACTCCAATTTTACCGCATTTAATGTTCCCCATTTTTATGGGAGTTTTTATGACACCCAATTCCACTCAACCCGAACGTCGTCCTGATGGAATGGAAATCCATGTTAATGACTGCTCAACTCGTCGTCAACCAACCAAGCAGAGTAGCCGAATCCACTTAATGTCACACAATAAATTGTTAACAATTAAACACTGGATCTACCCTTGTACGCGAAACTAACGTGCTCTCGTTCTCAATTAACAATCACACAAAATGGACCCGCGATTGTGTCCAATATCTTTTTGCTCATATATACGTGCGCGGGGATATCAATTTAATTTCGTCGCTATCATCTGGTTCTGTTGGTCCCGTTGTCTTTTGGGGGGTACCCGAATGCAAATATTCAAAGCCTGATGTCATAAAATACATTTACTACTTCCTGTTAGAGACCGGGTCGCGCATCTATGTGATTGTGAGTGTGTGTGCAAAAAGAAATGGAATAGAACATACCGGCAATAGTGGCTATAAAAACCCAAGTCATCTCTCTGCTACTCGTTTCATATTCCCTTTTCTGCTGTGTGCCATTTGATGTGTCTGTAGCTGGTGCGCGTAGTTTTTGTTTGCGCTAACGCAGCACAAAAATGAATTACACACACTAATCAGGCAGTAGGACTACCAACACTGGACTACTAAAAATTGTGATGATGGGGAAGATGATTCTGCAGCGGAGACTGAATTTAAATCCGGAGGATGATGTCAGAAGTTCTATATACACATGACATACGTTCACATAATGTCCATTTCTCCCAGTGACACAATAATAATATGGAACAGTGCAGAGATTGAAGACGACACTATTAGAAAGCGTTTCTTTGTTTCTTTAAGGAGAGTTTTACTGACTTCAATCTGGGCGAAACGTATATCTTGCTTGAATGGGCGATCCTGTGCTATTCCTCTTTTAGCGATAATGCGCATAATTATCAGCTCGTGCTTGGCTTAGACGCGAACGTGAGTGGGAATTATGTGCTTATGGAATTCAGGATGTATGAGGGAAATGTATGTGTACGTGCACTTTGAATTTCAAGGGTCATCTTGTGTGTCCTTTGTAGAAAGCGGAGCAATATTCGCGTTAGCTATGAGCTTACATTTCACGAGTTCGTGTAGTTCACATGATTGCGAGCAGGGCCGGACCAGCCATATGCGCGGCAAGTTCTGGGGGCTCATTTCTAGGAAAGAAAAATTTATTTTATCTTGCGCGAAAAAATACTGCCATTTGCATTTAAACAAAAAGCTTGTTCAAATAAGCCCAAAATATCCACATCTATCACACCTGTGCTGAAATCTTTCTTTCACATTTACTCACATCACTTGCAATGTTGCAACTTCAAGGAGAATATAACTCAAAATATCGCAGAATTAAAAAGTCCCACTAGACCGATGCAAGTTCACTTCTTGCCTACATAATCTCAAAATATTTAACGCTCTTCGTGTAGGTATATTTCTTGCACATCCACTTCCATTTAACAAAAGAATCTAGTTAAAAAATCTCAAAACAAAAAATACCTCAATAAAAAAACATGTCTGCAAGTCTACTGTGCAAAGATGGAAAAAGGGGCGCTTTCTGTAAATTTCGCATAGGGCGCTAGTTTGGCTGGAGCCGGCACTGCTTGCGAGGGCTACCTCCAGATAGTGCTTGATTGTGTCGTTCATCATACGTTTTTATACATTTCAAGTCAACTTGAATTTCGGCTATTTCAGCTCAAGCTGATTTAGAAGCAGTTCAACTCCTACGAAAGGTGTCACCCTTTCGTATAGGGTGGCCTTCAAGTCGCCTTGTACAATTTTAATGCCGCATTTAGGACGTCACTCGAGTGTCTGATGGGGAGATCGCAGACAATATTTTTAGCAGCATCGTCGTTTTCTTTTACGGGAGTAGAAGCGCATGTAAGGCTGAGGCTAATTAAACTCTCATTCGAACTCTTATATCACGAAAAAAAAATATTTTCCAAACTGGAGGTAGAAGTTTATTAAAACAAAAACATAAAGTACGGTTATCGTCCAAGCCAATTATTTCTTATTTTAAACATTTTCATTTCATGAGTCAAGAACGAGAAAAAAATACTAAAATTAAAAAGTTTTTCTTGATTTAAGAAAACAAATGTTTAATAAGGTGTTTTGCCTTAAGAAATATTTTCTTACAACAAGATTTAATTTCTTTAATCGTTCATAGATTTTCTTGACCCAAAACGTGTGAAATCAGAAACAATTTTCTTTAATCAATAACTTATTTCTGAAATCAAGAAGAATAATTATTCTATATCAAAGTAAGAATACGTTGAATACGAAATGTGACCTTAAGAACTTTTAGTTTATTCCAAAAAGTTCTTTTCTTAAATCTTGAATTTATTATTCAGAATAATTTATGCAAACCAAAATTTTCCTTAAATATGAATATTTTGTTTTTTTTGTTTTTCATAGAAATCATTTTCATCTAACAATAAATAATTGAAAATAAATTTAGAAGGACTTACTGTTTGTTTGTGGTTTTAATTTATTTAAGAAACCAAGTTGTGGAGTTGTTTACATAATTTTTATTAATTCAATTTATTTGCAACCTTAAGTGTTCTTGTTTTAATAATTTGTATGTTGAAATTCCAAGTTTTCGTTGTCTTACACCTCTAGGAAAATTCATCCGTTTTTCTGTGTAAATAAAAAAATAAATAAAAAGTAGATAAATGATAACAAAATAAATTAAATATGTACCTTAATAGTGACCGTGTGACATATCCTAGTACATGA
The DNA here is from genome assembly GCA_951230905.1 of Cheilosia variabilis. NCBI lineage: Eukaryota > Metazoa > Arthropoda > Insecta > Diptera > Syrphidae > Cheilosia > Cheilosia variabilis. The sequence continues at coordinate 19,190,583 of OX579679.1, read as the reverse complement.
AACACGGCTTCCGGCAACAATTCGCTCCTTATATCCTATGTTTGGAGGAATAAATGGATCAATATATAAATATATAATTTTCCAACTGAAAACACGATATCGCAAATTAAAACTACGTCAACAACTATATAAATAAAAATAAAATTAACTTACCAAAATTATAGACGAACCTTTTTAAATACTTTTAAGCACTCGGACTTAGTCAGGATTTGTTTTTGTTTTTAATTCCCTGCCCAATGGCGGACACGGACGCTACTACCTAAAAGATCTATTGTATCAAAGAGGGGTGGTTTAGACTAAGAGACGATTGACCTCCCTAGTGAAGTATGTCCTTAGAAGCATAGTTTCTTACTCAGTAAGAAGTGGACAATGGGCTGACTGTCTGTGGTATTTGCAAACTCGGAGCAAGGCCAAAAATCTGCTCGTGCGCTACTTTCGAAACAGACAATAGAACAAGAATAGACAAGAGAATAGAATATAAGAACTAAGTACTTATTTGTAGTAAATATAAATCGAATAGATGGGATGCAAATATGAATACAAAATTAATTGGGCTCCTTTGAAATAACATGAAGCATGTTTTTTTGTATTCGTCCTTGTTTTTTGTGTACTAGTGTTGTATGAGGAAGCACGCTCCAAAAAGGTGAACCAAAATGAGGAGTGATTTTCTTCTGTTGTGCATGTTTTTCTCGATAGAAGAAAAGAATTTGTTTCTTATAAGCAGTAAATATCAGTAACCCCTTCCTCTCTCACCACCTCCCCCAGCCACTTCTCCTCAATGATATCAAGACGATGATCTTATACACATTCGATCTGAAATATGGTAGAATTAAATCCTATTTTCACGATCAGTTTAATAAAATTCTTCTTAGTCGCTGCAATTATTTTCCTGATTTTAGAAAATCTGTGAAAGAAATAGTTTTCTTTCCGTGAGGACCTCCGCTTGCCTAGTGAAAGCACCATCAAATCTTTCTAAATTTTCTTCCAACTTGTGTGAGCTTTAATTTGTTAGGAGCTTTGGAAACGACCTGCAATTTAATGCCGAATAGAGAAAGGCTTTCATGACTGTTATACTATCAGATGTTTTTCAGGTGTCCGAAAGACGGCAAAAAAAACCTTAAGATGAATTTTCTGTTTATTCCCGGTCCCTAACTGAGACTCCCCGCTCAGGAGTCTTGCACAGAAACAACTGACCACAGAGCATAAGTCTATCGTGAATTATAAATCCACATCCGATTCAGTGCTGGGGCCCTACTATGAAACTCGATTCTACTATGGATTCTATTCGAAAGATATTTGCGACTCTACTTTCAAATGGCACTCTCTATGAAAGTAGAATCGAATGCCGGTAATGCCAAACTATTTGCCAAGAAATTTCCGATTTTCGAACGATTCTCGCAATATGTTTGATATAACCCAAATGAGTCTCGCATTATGTTTGGCATTTCCCAAAAAATTGATCGTGAAACAATTAAATAATAATAAATAAACATGGACTGTGTCGCAATTAGGTCGAAGGAAATCCGGAACAAATTCAACAAGTTGAACGAAGGCGGCATTTTTAATCCAAAAATAAAATAAACTAAAATAACTTTATTCAGCTTTGTTAAAAACTACCGCCTTTCGAAAGATGCCTTTATGTACTTGTTGAACAATATTTCAACAGATCTAAGTGTTCGCAAAAAACAAACTTTTGTTCCCAACATTATAAAGGCTGTTTTTAAATACCCCTTGGATAAATCTGGATGCCGGGTCATATATTGCACCTTTTCAAACTGTGCCACTTTGTGTTTGAACTTTGATATGATTCCCTGGGACAAAAAAAAAAAAAAAAAACCTGTATAATGTTTATAAAATATTCTTGAATTATTAATTTATAGAATTTATTTACCTACATTCTGAGAAAAAAAACTTCTTAAATCTACCTTTTCGGCAAGCACATTTGATGTAGAATGATTATTTGCGAATTCGAACGAATTTGACATTAACTTTCGGGAAAGGTAGTTCCAATATTGTACCAAGAAAACAAAAAAAAGTTGGCAGTACTAGAGCTGTTCGAATTTCGCTTTCATAACTTACTTATAGAATTACAGAGTTGCGATTTTGCGAATTCGAACAGTTTCACTTTAGAATCGAGTTTCATAGTAGGGCCCCTGCTTTATTGTAGCCATCTAGGGCCTCTGCCAACTATTTGGTTACATACGTAACCCGTTCAGTATGCGGACGTTCCAAGAGCAGATTCAAAAGTCATTGGCTTCGTCTCGTTTTCCATAGCCAATAACAGTGAGTCTTTACTATTTTGGGAAAGGTTACTTCAAAACTACCTGTTTTTCCGGGTTGGAAAAGTTACTGCGACGCACCACTCTCAACGAGGGTCTGAGTTATCAGTAACCCACTTTGAGATATAGACACAACCAGTGACCTTTAAAGGTTCACCTGACAGGAAATCGTTGTCAATTCTTTGTAGGTTTGTATGCGAATAAGAATAATAAGAAACACACTTTAGTGCATCCAAACTGACTCAAAATACAGTCGACATACTAGGCAACCAGCAGTCACCAGCATCGAGGTGAGAGTAGGAGTTCCAACTTCCAACTGCAAGACTGATGTTCGAAGGCCTGGCAAAAAAACTATTTATCACCTAGTTAAAAAAACAGTCGATCAGTATGAGGCGAGCGTCCACCTGACAGCTTTTGGCTGTGCAACTATTTGTAGCTTTCGAAAAGAAAGACACAAAATTACTTCTTGTAGCCGATGTCGGTCAGCAGCTTCCCAGCTACAAAATGTGTACTAAGAAGTGGCTCCCATTGTAATATGTACTAAAGTGTATCCGGAAAAACACTGCGAAAGAAAGAACACAGGTTGAGAGTCCTTGTTTGCACACACTACCACTGTAAACAACCAAAAGCTGCCATCAGCTCTTTGTTGAGATCGTTGGTCAAAAGTTGCCTGTTCATACTCTAATATTTCAATCGTTTTCTCTGTCACGCTGCACACCTAAACATGTAATCGAGATCCTCGCTCTCCTCGCTTTTGCCATCAAACCACACATCCTTGTTAACATGCATAAACACACCTTTCCTAGCGAGCCACGTTCTCTTTTGTGTTAACACATCTCTCAGCGTTAAAAATTTGTTTCAAGCAATTTGCCCCACCAAATTGCTACTCAAAATTCAATGCAACCACTCTTACACAGCAACCGCACCATCGTCCCCACCCCCGAACATCCTTGATCTTGTCGATGTTTCAAAATTACATAATACACCAGAATTTATTATTCTATCCCCAATCTGCCGCTGCTGCTGCTGGGTCTTTGTTCGAAATTTAGAGCAGATTTCGAAATGATGTCAAAATTTATGCTCGCCCAACCTGCTCGCCCCCAAAGGGATAACCCAGCAGCGCAAGTGTTATCAAACCCCTCACGCCATAAAGAGGCAACACGGATATTTATTCTATTATTGTTGTCTATTTATTCACCAAGGAGAAACAAAGAAAAATCAAATTTTCCAAGGATCCCTTTTTGTTTTATCGAAGAAATGCTTTCAAATAAAACTAATAAAAAGAAAAACCATAATAAGGGTCTTTTCAAACCCAGCCACCTATGCATAGAGAATAAGTTTCTGCAGTCGCTCTCGCTTGATCCTTTTTAATATACGGCCATATGAAACGATAATTCTCAACATAAAGTCCACCTTTGATATAAAGAAATTGGAAACCGTAACACCTATTTAGTTTACAACACTCAACCCTGCAATCACACACCATACACGCAACCCATACCCAGTCTGTTGCTGACTCTGTGTGTTGGGGGGAGTCTTTTTTTTCTTTTTTTTGGGTTTTCATTTTGAAAAGGGATGTGCATCCGCATCGCATACCCGTTGCCCGCCGCCGCCAGTCCGCTCGTGAAAGTTTATTTATTCGAATCGTGTTCTCGGATAATTTAACCCCCCCCCAAAAAAAAAAAATATATATATATATATTGAGGGTAGCTTGTTCTTTTCCAAACCTACGAGTAAACCCGGAATGTGTATATCCTCTGGTTGCGAGAAAAGGTCCTCGTGGCAGATGATTTTATAGCAGCGGTGATGGCTGCCGGTTCGGGTATATGGGTAGGGGTACACTATAAAACTCTTGTAAAATCGAAATTTGAACTGCTTGTCTAACACCGAAAGGGGTTGTGTGTTCGGTTGCGTATATGGGGCGGATGCTGGACCGGTGGTGAATTTTTAGGATCAGATCGTCATTATCGTTTCGTTTGCTTGGCTTTTGCAAGTACACCCGCCCCCCTACCACTCACTCCGGTGCGCTGACTTGTTTTACGAGATATGATATCCTAATGAATCACTCGATGCGGGACGGCGGCGGAGGGGAGTCGCAACTCGCAACGCCATCCAAAGAACAACACAACAAGTAAGATGACGAGGAGGTTTCGCGATACATATACTCGTGCACTAACTGTGTATCTTCTGAATTTCAAATGAAAGTTAATTTCGATGCCTTAGACACACACGCACACGAACGCCGGGTGTATATTAGCAAACTCTCTCCCACACGCGCCGCAAGACATCCGTGTCTTGAGTTAGTATACCTAATTTGCTTTAATTTGCAATGCAAATTTATTTAATCTTTCTTTGAGAACCGAAAAAGAGTGTGTACGAGCCGTGTATAGAGAGACGGCCGCGACTAAGGGTTGTTGGGCCAGCAGGCGGCATGAGGTTACGCCAACTTAGAGTTGACTTAATGATGAAATTTATTACAAGGGAGGCGGCACGAACGTATCGCTTAAATGCGCTACCCGATACCTGTCCGTGTCAATGCATGTTTACAATACACTAGGTGAAGTGTTGTTGAAAGAAGAAGAAGCAGAACTACATCCAGACACGGATCGATAAGAAATAAATCGACAAGATTCTGCGGATGTAACACGTAAATGGATTGCTGTATAGTGTATACCTATGAAAGGGAATAAATTGCCTGTCTATTATGTTGGCTATTAATTTTATTTAGAGGTTCATTTATAAAAATTTCGCACTTTTATATTTTTGCGAAGCGAGTTTAATGTGTACCTAGAACCTAGATGATGGTCGTCCATCTGAATGTGTATGGCGTGCTGAGTGTGGAATGTTGTGTACTATACTGCGTGGTGATGTAACAAATTGATTGTTTCCCAGCTGATGTTGGAGCGTCTTCACGGTGGAGAGCGTCTGCAAATTTAAGGTTCACTTTAAGGGGGTGTGCATTTTTGTAGCAATTATTTTTGACAAAGTGGTTTCGCACACATTTAAGGGGGTGGTGTTTTCTCATCAAACGCTTAGAGAGGGGGGGGGTGAAATTTGCACTTCGCTGATTGTATTTTTGATGCAGAGACTTCTGAGGCACATGAAGTTAAAAAAAAAAAATCCCAGTACGATGGGCGTCTTTTCTCGTCAGTCAGACGATCAGGCAAACATGCTGAGCTAAGTTACGAGTTTATTATCCTAAAAGAGTGATTTTATTCGAATTATTTCCAAGCCCCAGCCCCTTTATGCCGCTTTATCATAATATGAATGGGCGAACGACATCTTATGTCGAGGCGGTTTTACCATTTTCTTTTCTTGCTCACACTCTTAGACCGTGGATAGGACTCCTGTGAATCGAAAAATAACCTTTAAAATCTTAGGAACAACCAAATTTTAGAATTTATCTGCTGGAATGTGGATTTGGCCACGCATCACTTTAAAACTTCTTATCCAGTTTGTAACCGAGTGCTTAATAGAACAGCATTTAGTTTCTTCTTCATCGGAATTGGAAATAAGACTTTTCTGAAAGAGGGCGGATGTCGTTGTCGGTTGTCCAAGTCACATACAATTTTTGGAACCTGTACAAGCTTACTTCATTCTCAAACCCTACAGTCTTCGGTGTCTGAACGCAGGTTTCCATCATTGGGAAATGTTGGCTCGTAGACTGGTTTCAATCGGTTATTGCTTTCGTTCAATCGATTCTTAAAGTGTGTAAGGTGGAAATAATAGGTTAGACTTGTGGTGGACGTGCAATTTTTCAGTTGTCGCACTGATGCATAAAAGGACTTTTTTTTTAAATAGCAACTGAGCTACAAACTGTCTAGTACGATGAAATTTATGTATAAATAGGCGAAGGGAAATAGTTAAGAACCACTTTCACTGCCCAAACACAACATGATTTTTTTTTTGTTGGAAATATTGTGCAGAGATGCAATGCTGTCTCTAGTTTGTTTCCCAATATGTTGTGTATAAGTCAGGTTAATATAATGGTAGAATTTCTACCGCTGGGTGAACTCTAGTACGGTTACATAGGCTCGAAGATGGCGGGCTTCTGTCAAAAATTTGTATGCAGTGGCACTAGGCTTAGCCCCAGAAAAACATAAACTTTTGAGCGTTCGCTCTTACTCTTATGGGTGATTAAAAATGCAGAACTTACAATCTTAAAAATAACTCAAAGGCGTTAAGATTGCTAGGTCTAAGAGCAAGGTCTGTATTTGGCTCCCGCGTTTGTACAGCCCTATATCAATAGCTGAAAGCTGATCTCTAGTGAGCAGAGGTCTACGTCTTCGGTTCAGCAAGGACCTATATCTATGTACGGTTCTCCCAAAAGTAGGGACTTAACTTCTACATTCTAACATGGGTCCCCGATCAACCCACGTCTTTTACATGGTTCTTGCTAAGCTAAGACCCTCGTCTGTCCATTTATTTATTTATTTATTTATTTTTATATTTATTTATTTATTTATTTACTTATTTATTTATTTATTTTTATATTTATTTATTTATTTATTTATTTATTTATTTATTTATTTATTTAATTGTTTGTTTGCCAACAAAATACTAGGCCCTTTTTTAGACATGACGAATTTGAATTTGAATTAGTAGCTTTCGAAGAATGCTCCAGGAAATGGTACTTTTAAAGACGGCATATTGAGTACACCTTTTGATTGGCACTAGTGCGTTATTTTCCGCAACAAGGCGATGTAAATTGTGTAACAGAAAAAAAAGTTACCATACTGCGGAAGTACTTGTAGACGAGGTTTTGTTTTCAGATCTTCTCATTCTGTCGAAACTTCTCAGTTTTTCGACACATTTCAGTCTATCACTAGACACTTCTAAGTGCGTTACGCTTTATAAAATCGGCGGAATTAAAAGTGAGACATGGCTCCTAGAAGCTGCGGGATTTGAATGTCAGTTTGGAGCGTTGCCCCAGATGGAATATCTTCCTTTGCTGCCAAAAATTCAACTTTTGCTCTATGCTAATCATTATCCCTACACAATATCTTGACAACTAATAGCTAGCGATGAGGTAAGACTTTGAGGTAACTAGGGAGGCTTGAAGGCTGTGGAGCAATGACGGTCTTTCAATGGTTTCTTTTTTCCCAAGCTTCCTGTGTAAAATGTAATGACCAGTAAATTTTGAGAAAATATGCGATATACGTTTTAAGGACATCTGGCTATCAGCTTGATAAGTACCGAAAGCCTCGGCTTTTAAAACGATGCCATGACTTTTTAAGCTAAAGGAGATATATTCAGTTTATTCTATAAGGCGTAGTTCTTTAAGTAGCATACAGATATCGTTTGAGTAAAAGTTTTCCGGTACAAATATTCACAAAGAAGTTCTATCCAGAAACATAAGTAAGTATTTTGCATTTTATAGCCCAAGCTCGACTTAACTGAAGGTTTAAGAGTAGATTTCTGCAAAAGTTCCTTTAATTTTATCAAGCCCATCTTTTTAAGGACGGGATATACAGTGGCGCATGGGGGGTGTTGGGGGGGGGGGTCTAAGGGCCCCCGCAAACTTCTAGCCCAACACTTCAGAGAGCTGCGACAAATTCGTTGATAGACTCCATTGGCAAACATTTCATCACAAAATTCAGTCCCAAAATCTCAAAATTCTGCGTAAGCTACTGTCAATGCACTCTCTACAACCTCATTAGCTTCTCGGTCGCTAGCTGTTTTAACCTTCAAACTCTAGAGGGAATTTTTCTTAGTATCCCTGATAAATAGGCAGACCTTTTGACTCAGAACCTAGAGGTGGGGTTTATGGCTAAGGTGCATCTATTGAGCACTATTTAAGCTTCCTTCCTGTCGAAGTTGCTGCAAAAGAACAAACCATCCACTGACGAAGAGTACGGGGAGAACACAATCTAATAACCCTGTTGAAAATTAAAAAATCGAGTACGAAACTGTGTTAAACTCCAAACTGTGCTAAACAGCAAAGGCTCCGCCACACAGATGAGAGGAAAATCATATTTTCTCCTACATTCATATAACCATATTTCAAAGCAAAAAAAATGTTCTTTTGCTACTCACAACCGCATTTCAAGACAACTGTCTCCGCGCCATAAGTTTGTGGAAAAAAAAAAGTATATAAATAGCAATCCGCGCCACTAAAAACCATCCCACAGATTCCGCAATTAAGATACATATCTCATCTCACGCCACTCTTAGCCATCCGCTTTTTATTTTCTATAAATTTTTCCCCGTCTACGAGTGTACTCGTGCACGCACAATTTCCATCGCCAATCGGAGAGACAAAGTAAAACCGATCGCTTACGTAATCCTCCAGACAGCCGCGAGTATTGCGCGCAAAAATACACGCATTCTTTGCGAATATGTATACCAAGCTGGAGAGGCCGAAAGAAAAAAGAAAATTCACCGCAAAAATGTTTACATTCCAAGCGATAACCGCACGAGCTGTGCTAAATTTTTCCCCACATCAAAAATGTACACACTTTTTGTGTGCATTTGGAGGGAAAACTGAAAACTCGTCTGATCGCATCGGCCGGCGTGAAGCAACAAAATGCCTTAAACTGGCTGACCAAGTGATCGTGATCCACATTTAGGGGAGCAACAATTTTAAATCGAGCTCCGAGCTCCGACCGACCCAACAACTTGGCAGCGTCTATACATGCGTGTGTTGGGGATTTATTTATTTATTTCGAAAATTAAATTCCTATCGTTTAAAATGTTTACGATCAGATACATACATAGATATATGTTACAAACAACTGGCGCTTGATGTAGACAACATGCGGGGGGATGATCTTCGGACGGCAAAAATGCACGGCAGTACCTTTTGGCATACCTAATGAAAACGTGCGGCAGCTTGACCGCGTAGGATGTGCGAAACAAATGCAGCTCATATATGGCAGGCGCTTTCTATTCACGATGATTTTGTTGCCAATTGCAGTGTAGTTGATGGTTCCAATCGATTTGGTATGCGGCAGAGGTAGCTTTTCAGCATGAAGATCGAGCTAAATGAAAGCTGCGTCGATGGGGAATTTTGTTCAGCTTATTGGCAGTGTTTTGAAGACTTGCAGAAGGTCAGTCGTACAGATTTCTTTGGTAGCGATGAGCGATGTATGCCATGTGGTGTCTCTGTATCCTATTTCGCGAGAAATCACTATATAAATAAATTGCTATTTGTGGCGGGTGTCGATCTTACGGAAAAAAAGGACGGGAGCAGAACTACTGAATTATTTTTTCGAGCAAAAACTACAACGCCAATCCAAGCAAAAATAGTGACACCTTCTCTCAAACTGTGTAGACTAGGACCTTTACCAACCACGGCTCAGTAACTAAATGAATAGATCAGATCTATATGATCACACTGTATAGGGTGTCGTCTTTGTTACCGGTTAAAGTGGAAACTTCTGCACAGATTTTGGCGACACAAATTTTGAAATGTTTCTTAGGACTCCGAGAAGACTATACGTACGGTTACCATTTTTTCAATCACATAAAAGAGGACAATTTTTTGAATAAAAATACCTAAACAGTCAAAAATGGTTCAAGCACAATTTACCAAAAATTTTAGGTTTTTGTAGGTTTGAAAACAATACAAAATAACCATCTAACTCCAGATTTGTAACAATTGAGAAGATACCTACTCGCAATCTCGCTTATGGTAGGAAGATGGTCTGTTGGGAAAAAAAGGCGACATTTTAGAAAAAACAGGAAAATGTATTGTTTTCTTTTAGTGAAAAATCAGCGAAAAAGGGAACTGTCCTCTCAAAAAATAGGACGAACTGCCACCGTAACTATATGCTATGTCGTTCAATGCCACGCCTACTTTTTGGGGGCGTTTTTGACCTATATGTATTTGTTCCGTCTTTACTTAATCCGTGATAGATAGGCAGTCCTTTATAGAATTATTCCATAAATAGTTCTAGAATACTTTAGGAAGCTAACACTTCCTTAAATATTTTAAGTTATGAATAAGCCTTCTGCTTCCACCAAAAGCTGAGCTACAGACGAAAATCTGACAGAAAAATATAAAATTAATAGTTGGCGCATAGGCACCCTCGGTCTATCTTAACTCAACCACTCGTTTTGTGTGAGATTTTATTTAAAGGACAAATGGAAGGGTTTTTCAATTTTATGCCGAGTCCGAATGACTTAATTTAGAAGATTTTGTAATACTCTCGGAGGATTGTCAGACTTTCGAGACGAAAAAAACCTCGTGATGTAATTTCCACTTTTCCGGGAATCGAACCGGAGATCCCTCGCTCAATAGTCCAGCACACTAACCACTGAGTCCAAAATCGAACATGATTATGATCAAATAAAAAGTGCTACATCGAAGAAGATCAGAAACGGTTGTTCTTGATCGTGGTCGTGCTAAGGGGTTGTGGTTGCACATCGAAAGCACTGGGTGTCGTATTCTCTGTTGCAGCGGAACGAAAGCTGTGAGAATTGCACAAATTTACAAGAATTTCTTTCGATAACTAAATTGCTTTTGTGCAGGGGCGCCCAAGACCTTTCACAGGGACGACAACAACGGATACTGGCTTAAATTGGATCAACCTACCCAGCTTACTTTCTAATGGTTAGGTGGATAAACTACGAATATCCCAAGCCGGGAATGAAGTTGCGGATAAATAAATACCTAATAAAACGCAACCCAACTTCCTGCGTGGCTACTAAAAATTCTTTTTTACTTAGCCATTCTTGGGACCGTAAGAATTACAAACATCAACAGACTGTTGGCTGAGTTGTTGGACAGAGTTCAACACACCATTCCCAGAACCAAAAATCCCTCTAATGCCATGCAAAACACGCAAATAAAAATCACTTGCTTTCGCATTCCCTCCAAATTGATAGCTTCCTTTGAAAAATGCAAATCCACACCGTACACCACTCACAATGCGAATAAATCGACCACCTGCAGTGCAGATACACACATATACAAAATACATCCACTGAAGGCACAGCCAGTATTTAGGTCTCTAGGGTAAACTCCAGAACAGACCTAGCTCCCATTAGTTGCCATCATTGTCTGCGTATATAGTCAACGAGTTCACATAATTTATCCTCAAATTTGTTTAGACGAGGTTCTGTTTTTTTTTTTTTTTTTTTGTTCTCATATGTTGCGGAAACAATGGCTGTCGCCGGAGAGACGGCTTGTCGCATTGAAAACAAAATTATATAAAATTAAGTTGCATTATAAAAGAAAGACACACAGGTGAGTGAAACAAAAGCGAAAACCACACACAAGAAGTCGTTCCACTTAGCAAGAAGGGAAAACTCAAAATATGGACACAACAAAACGAAATATTAACATTGAAAGCACATTCGCACGTTTTATCCGCACCGTTAAAGTCAAATTGAATAATTACTTAATGCGGCCCCACCAACACATACTCAGACTCACCTCCACTCTGGCTTGCATTCGGAGTGGATTTTTCTCTCTCAAGAGGCGAAATTAATTTCAATTTGTTGTGGATTTTCAATGACATATTCCTTTGACAAATTCACATTCACATCTAATCCATGCACACGCTCGCATTGTTAAGTGGAGTGTACACTGTACAGCCATATTGCATGTCGGAGACAGATTCCACTCGTACTTCGCAGTAGCCGGTAAAGTTTAAACGCAGAGTGCGGTTCAAAAAAAAAAAAGAAACGGTGTCATCTGATGGAAAATTGCTTTGTCTTTAGTGTTTTTCGTGTGAACATTTTCTGGTCACTTTGTGCCTGGTGTTGCATACGATGGGAGATAGACTTTTGTAATGCATGACGGAGTCGTGCCTACTGTCTTCGGGTGTTTAGAAAAGAAGGTTACTGTGGAAAATTACTAGCTCCGCTGGAAATAAACGGTTCCTAAGTGAGCGTGGGTGGGGAGAGGTCTATAATTAATGCACGATAAGGCCTTGGCCACTTTAATTCGTCCATGGGTCCTCCAGTCTCCAGTGTGGTTTTAGTTTCGACGTAGGTAAGGTAGAATTCAAATTGTAGCTTCATAAGGGTTCTTGACCTTGCTTCTTGTAACCATCTTCTGTGGGGATTATAATTTTCGTTCACGCATAAGACGATTGGAGAACAAGAAATGTTGTTGTCTACTTTTATTTATGGAGCCGTCGTTGCTCATCTTCTAACTCGATGACATTTTTTCAGTCGACATTTCTTTGCATTCGAAATTCTGACGACCTATAGCAGCGATGGCGAACCCATGGCACGCGACGAAATATTATTGGCGCGTTACCAATTGAGAAATCCGATTGCACCTTTGAGCGACAGCATCAGCTGTCTTCAGCGAGTTAAGTTTTTTTCTTTTTTGCTTCTCCTTCGATCTTATTACCAAATTCTGGAATTTTTAAATTCTCTTTTTGGCATTCTTCGAAGTCAGCGCATGTCATATGCGATGGAATCAATCGAGCTAGAAAGGCTGTTAGGCAATACGACGAAGAATGCCAATTCCAAATTAATGGAAACTTGGAATTCAATTCCCGACACATATAGCTGCTTGAAAAAGTTGGCGTTTCCTGCATTGACAATATTTTCGTGTACGTATGCGTGCGAATCCTTATATTCAGAAATGAATAACATTCAAGATTCGTTTGTCAGATGATTCCAGTTCAGCCTGCATTTTGCTTAGAGTGACAAAATACAGCCCTGGTATAAACTACTTGGCATCAAGTTTGCAACAACAAAAGGCACGCTAAAAAGTTCGTTCATTGTTTTTGTTGGTTTCTCTGTTTTTTTGTTAATCTAAAATTTGTTTCCTTTTTATAAAATGAATTAAAAACTGTTAATTTCAAAAATGATTTTTTTGCTTACAAATAAAATGCTGCGCAGTGTACTCGTAAAATTATTTATTTTTGTTCCCAGTAGTCACTAGAAAACTAGATCAAGACTGTATGATGGCACGCCAAAGGCACTTCAAATTATTTATTTTATTTAAAATGGCACGAAGCTCTAAAATGGTTCGCCATCCCTGACCAATAGTGTGTTATTTGAGTCACCTTGAATATGTGAGATATTTCTGCGGGCTAACTCACCAAATGCAATAAATTTCCTTCCACTTTTTGTGTTTTTCCCTGAGTAATCGCATAAATATATCATGACAGCGAGATGCTGTCATATGGATCATGTGCTTCATGTCCAGTTTATGTGTCTGAAATATTATAGAATTTCGTTATAAATATATAAATTAAATTAATTAAATAAATTAAATTAAACTCAAACTGTCTGGAATTTACTATGGAAAGTAACGTTTGTCAGCCCATCACATTTGAGCATTTGGTTATCCCTCAGGGAGCTCCAGAGACTTACATCAACAATTTTCTTTGCTTTTAGCTTTCATATCAAATAAATATCTATAAATTTATAAACAACAAACAAAAAACTGCCTTACATCAGGAGCAAGCTAAAAAATCCTGCACTTCGTTCTCAGATTACTTATGACCTCTTAGCAATCGCAAAAATTTAAACGAAAATCAAAATGACCTCAAATGATGATCTGGAAGGTTCTACCCCCGATCGCCGTGCCACATCTCGGCCAGTAACATTGACGAATTTAGAAATGCAGCCATTAAAAACGTTCTTATTGAACAGCACATAATACGTTTCTAAACAGTTTTTGCTTTTTAAGAAAATGTTCTCAGGTAGGTACCTCGTGTTGGGCGCCAATTTCTTCCTCTACGGAGCTACGTCGGTCATGGGCAGTATTTGTGTATCTACGATGTGTATACAGACATTTTTTTAGTTTGCAACGCCATAATTGACGTAGATGATTGTAGGTTTTTGTCTGCTCCCGCCAAAGTGGAGCCCAGTTGAGGGCCATTCGGTATTCGCAAACATCATCCACATATTAAGAAACAATCCCAATTGAAATAAACAAGATTCCGGGCGCATTTTTCAATGGCAAGGATTCGGAAAATATTTCACTCTGCACATCATTCCTGATTTAAGTTTGCTCTACATAACTCGCTACTTGAATCGATTTCCTTTGAAGAGTTCTCAAGCTACATACAATAAATATTATTTGCAAGTCAGCTAGGTTCAAATGTCATCCCATCACTATAGCCACATGGGAATCGTAGCAAAATGAAAATGTGTCAATAGCATTGATGATGAAAAAATATTCGTTAAAAGAAAAAAACAGAAATAGTTTGCACACAAACATATCTGTGCCACATAGAATGAAGCACAAGAATCATCGTCATCCTCATCATCATCATCATTCGCACCGGAGTCATTCAGATAAAAATGTATCTTCCATATATGCATGCATGGAATATCTTTTCATCCTGTAGCTGAGCTACCGTAAACGCAGTTCACATATTTGCATGCAGGGAAAGCTCCCTTAGATATTATCGACATCAATTTATTTTCTTCCGCTTGTCTGGCGCGCATATGACCTCCCACCCGGGTGCATATCATCGCAGCACAACAATGCATTTTTCTGCAAGGTGTATCCACCTACATAAATAAATATACGCGATTGCACGGAATATACTCTGTAGATACATAACTACATACAGATACATGCAACATTATTATTTTTTTGTTGATATCCTATTCATTGAAGGCAGGTCCTTTCGTTCACTCTTGGCATTGCATTGAGAAGTGGATTCAGTTCTTTTTTTTCCCTTTTCGCTTGATATCCTTGTTTGAAAGGAAGCATCACAGAAGAAGAGATCTCGCACTATCTGCTATAATACATTTTGATAAATAAATGCTTCAACTTGTCGAAAACATGCAGCAGCAGTACACATAGCGACTACGAATATATGCAGCGGAAACAAAATCAAAAAAAAAATATGAAGAATCATGTTTATTTTTCGAATGATGTGCACAGATCTTTTGAAACAGCCAAAGAAGAATGAGTTCTTCAGAAAGCTCATTCAATCGAGAATTGGAGAAAACGTAACGCTTGATATATTTTAAACAAATGTGCAAACGCATATTCAGAAGAAAAATTAGAAAAAAAACTCGCAGATGAGATATTAATCTGATTTTATTTTTGGATATATAAAACTTAATTGTTGGGAAATTTCGTTGAGGAGGAAATGCTCGATCCGAGAGAAGGGGATAAATGGATTGCTTGACATGACGTGATGTTGCCAAACTACTCACTCATGCCCGTCCAATCAGCAGACATCTCAATATTTGTGTTATTTTTTCGAATTGAGAGCATGTGGCGAGAAGTTGTGCAGGAATTTTTGACGGTTTGTGTCAAGGTTGGCATTTTAATTTCGGAATAGTGAAAGCAGTTTTGATGCTAAAGAATTTCGATTTGGATATAAATTTATCTTTAAATGGCGACACGATTTAAGAGATTTTAGCATTGAACGTTAAATGTCATGTTTTTTGTGCGTATACAATTTTTCTTTGGAGATCTTTGACAGTCGCAGTTGGGAGATGTCTGATTTTCTTTAATCTTTAAAAACTGTTCAATGAGTTGTTGTGTACTCAATAATCCTCGGTGAAAAAAAGAAACCTCCCGTTGGGTGCCACTTAAGTTCAAGCTCCAAAACAAGATTGACATCAGCATTGTAATATGTTTGGATACCTTTTCTTATTGCAAAACTCGAAATTATACAGATGTATCTCCTTTTTAAATTATTAGAGCTGCCCCAGTGATGTTTGTCGACCTATCGCATTGAACCCCTTGCTCTACTGGGTATTTGTCCAGCATATCTTTTTTTTTTATGGAATATTATTGATGAATCTGTTCCCAGTTTAAAATTCTTTGAAATACTTGTCATACCCATGAATGATAGGGCGCGAATTGATACTTTGACATCAGTAGATAGGGTTGGGCGCCAGTTAATTTTGTATAAAAAAATATTTTTTTGCAAGGTCTCGATATTATGTTGGACGTCAATAATAAAATTCTTGCATATTCTGACAAAAAAATTAAAGCAAAACTTCCTCTTCTATATTCAACATTAAACCCAAAAAACGTGTGTATTTTAAAAAAAACGTGTGTATTTTTAAAGGGTCGCATTTGCGCTTATGAGCAACAATTTCCCCTTTTATTCCAAAATCAGAGTTCAACTGAAATTAATTTTTGGGCGCCATTTGAGTTTCAGAAAAATTTATGTTTAGGGAATCCGATTGTGTACATCCTAAGGTACGCTGCATTCATACCAATGGGACTAAGTGGATTCCAAGTATTTACACTATGGTCAAGTAAGCATTACGTTGAAAGCGGATTTCCTGAAGTGGCAACTTTTAAATAAATTCACATCTCAGCTCCTGGGTGGATGAACACTTTTATGGGAATAAAATTCTATTTGCTGTAACATTTCAGAATTTTATACCAATTTTACTAATGGGTGTACTTTGCGTCCACGTTGGGCGCCAGTTAAGTTTTACATATATGTCCCTATTGATAACTTACTGGTTAGAAATTGAAGCTGGAATACATTAATTTTACTGGTTTTCGTTCTTTGATGGATGGACATTTTCTATCTCTGCTGGAGTCCTGTCTCACGTCGGGCGCCAATTATGACTTCCCAACACTGGAATTAAAATGTTAACTATTCGACTCAAAAAGTATTCATTTTCAATGAAACGATGTGTACGACTACCTCCACAACTCTACCTCCAACTCTTAATAATAAACAAGAGTCTGTTATGTTAAATTCCCCCACAAAAAAATTGTTTTTTCTTCTACAGGTCTTAAGTTGGTCTAGTTCACATAAATACCTCTAAAACAGAGAAAAACTGCTGTCACATCGAAACCCATCACCCCCACATTCACACCACAGCTAATGCGATCCTAATGAAAGCTTTTCACTGGCCAAGCATATATATACGGATACAGATCAAAAGACTGCAACGTAGAATAATGCAGATACACGAACCAAACAAAAACCAAAATCATTCACCGTACTAAAATTGAATTAAAACTATCACCACCAGGCAGTGCTCGTTCAACACAAATTCAAATTATTTTCCCTTTGTGCCATTAATACTTTATGAATTCATGTTTTTGAATTGTATATCTCGATATGCTATTAGGAATGTTCCCCAATAATTAATTACAATCAATAATGAATTGCCCGTTAATTGTGCTATTCAAATACAGCCGCAGCCTGTACTGGACATTCTTATCCGGATTTTTATTTTATCCATAGTTTGCGTATTAAATTGTTGCTCACCCACTTTTGACGCGCCCATCTTTACAATCGCATAATAATAGATTCACATTGAATTAAAGCAGGAATAAAATAAATTGATTACGTGCGAGTGTCCATGGATAACTCATTATTAAATGATAACCAACAGGATAATCAATGCTCGGTCGTCCAAACACGTAAATCCAATGCACACCAAACCGACACCGAATGCGTGTATATTTGTGCTAATTTTTCATTAAAATTTTAATACACTTTGGGTGCATTTTATAACGATGAGTGGCCGAATAGATGCGGACAATAACAAAAAAAAATGCGTCTATTGATAATTAATTTTAAATCGAAACAATGTGCATCCTATCCGCCATATAAAGGTTATGTGAAAATATTCTGCGGTAGATAGGGTCTGGTCGGTCTACCGGTTGCTGGGGAAAAATTTATTATTTATGCTTACAGAACTAATGATTAGAGAAAAATATTTGAACATGCGTTACACAAAACACTCGTGGAATATTTACTGATTTAGATTTAGGGAGAAATTACAAAATGAAAATGTAGTACGTACCGCAACCGAGGCGTGAGTATCTGCTCGTTGTTCCGGTCAATTCAGTTATTTGAATACGGCATAGATTTTGATGTCGCTTCCATACGTTTCAAAATTTAAACTCACACTCGAATGGTTGTGGGAAGAACTTCTCGCACGTACCAATTACACCACTTTAAAAATGATAAAAATGCTCCCTTCTGAGAAAAGTACCCCCAAAAAGTGGGCGTGGCAAACGATTTTCTATTAAAATAGAGTTGGAAAAATTATTGGCTATATTTCTTATGGTGTGTCTACCTGGAAAATGTTTTAAAAATTGTATTTGGCGTACTGAAAATACCTACAAAAGTAAAAACAGTTCTTCAATACAGTTTGTGGAATTGGAAGTTATTTCAGTTGTACCAAAAACTCGGATTCCCTTCGTAAGTTTGTCTGAAAATATTTTTCTTTTCCCATTTTACATGTTCAATTCTCTTTGAAAGCCGGTAAATATTTTTTACTTCATTGATATGAGTTGTTTTGTCTGGATTCAGGAGTCCACTCTTCGCTTTCATAAAACCAATACTTGTCTCCAATAATAAAGCACACATGGAATCAAAAAAAAAAAAACAAACAAAAATATGAATATGCAAAATCTGTGTCAAAGGATATGCGGTGTGCATATAGTTAAATTTGATTTATTACTTTGTTTGCATTTTGTGGAGGCAAACATGCACGAGGCACGAGAGAAATCACATCGGTGCGCCTGTCGGTGTGCTGTATTTATTTGTTTAGCACGCTCGATGGACAGATTTCGTTGAAAAAATATTATTTATGAAATATGGAAGAATGTAATATTTGAATAGCATTTTCCACTATTCAGCACACTAATCATAAATAATATGCGATCATTTTTAATGCGTGCGAGGTTTTAAAATCATACCGCCCATTAAGCTGATTAATGATGGCATGTTAGTTTTACATTGTGGCACATCAAAAAAAAAAAAATGCAATAGAATGAATATGAAACTGGAAAGAAGGACTAACTCCGAATTGTGGGCTATGAAATTATAACTCCAGTCATGTTGTTTATGGGAAGTTTCTCTTTGGCAAATGCGACTTCGGTTCATTTCTGTTGGATATAATACATTTGGCGCCAATCCAACGTCGAGCCTCAGTTTTTTTTAAATATCGTGGGGATATCGAATGTGGACGTTTCGAAATTTCACTTTTACCTGGAAGTTTCATTATTTCAAAGAAAGGCACTTTGTTTATAAAGATGTCAGTCCTATGTTGGGCGCCATTTATTGAAGCAAATATTTACCTACAGAATTTAGGTACTTGCAATCTCAAGTCTTCTTGGAATTTATGGGGTCGATGCTTATGATAATAGGGCGCCTCATCCATTTTGTTGAAATTTTAAACCACTTATAGATATGGGTGCGCCGAATTGAGACCCTGTAAACTGCCGGTTCACCACCAGGAACTTGTATTTAGAATATAATTTGATTCTATTTAAAATATGTTTTCTTAATAATTAGGAGTCCTCCGATCTGAGCTCATTGCTTTTAAAGACTGCCAATTAAAACTTTCCGATGAGCAATTTACAAATCGATAAAAATATGAAATTTTAATATGCGCCTAGAGGTAAAAGCCATGCCCAAAGCAAAGCATTTCAACAAAGACAACTCTCCCCATTCACCGAAATGATAATTTAATATCCATGTTTGGAATATTTATATTGAAATTTAAAATGCATGCCGCACAATTCGTGGGCGGTTCTCTGACAATAAACTCCGAGCCGTGAGTTCTGCGTCGTCTGTGCTCGGTGGAAAGGGGAAAACATGTTGAAATTCCGCCGACAGATATGACCTATGAATAAATATTTTATTATTTTGTTGATAATGCTTTTTGTTTCCGTTTTGGAGGAATTTTTAATTTCTATTATTAAGCTGTATTCATTACCTATTCATTTTATTAACATGCTTAACATATTTGAAAATAACATTCTTCTTATTCTTGTTCTCTCTCTCTCTCTCTCTCTCTCTTCGCAGGTAAATATTGTTCTTTTTCGGTTATGAATATGGAGATCATATACGGATGTGATTAAGGAGGAGGTATACATTTTGTTTATTAATTTCGATTGAGTTAATTTAGCTGTTGATAGTATGCGTTCTATTTGGTGGAAGCAGGTTAATAATATTCACTTGGGGATGAGTAAAGCACATCACTCGGGGATAAGTTTCTTTCTAACTTAAATCAGTCAAATTTATAAAGGGTGATTTTTTAAGAGGTTAAGAACTTTTTTTTAAAAAAAAAACACAAAAAATTCGAAAAAATGAATGAAATATTTATTTGAATCGATAGTTTGAACCTTGCAATTTAATGTTTAAAGATAATTTCATGCAAATGTTGACCGCGGCTGCGTCTCAGGTAGCCCATCCGCTGAGTCCAATTTTGGCATACTCTTTCACACATATCGGCCGGTATCTCACGAATGAATGCATGGATGTTGGCTTCCAGTGCGTCAATCGAAGCGGGCTTGTCCCTATACACATTAGCCTTGGCATACCCCCACAAAAAATAATCTAATGGTGTCAAATCGCACGATCTAGGCGGCCAATTGACCGACCCGAAACGTGAAATTAACTGTTCACCAAACTCGCCTCGCAATTGCGCCATTGTTTCGCGTGCTGTGTGGCATGTGGCACCGTCTTGTTGAAACCACATATCATGCAAGTCAAGAACTTCCATTTCGGGCAAAAAAAAGTTTGTTATCATCGCTCGGTAGCGTTCACCATTGACAGTAACGCTGCGATTCGCATCATCTTTGAAGAAATATGGCCCAATAATGCCGCCGGCCCATAAACCGCACCAAACAGTGGCTTTTTCGGGATGCATTGGTAGCTGTTGCAATGCTTCTGGCTGATCTTCACTCCAAATGCGGCAATTTTGCTTATTTACGTACCCATTCAACCAAAAATGAGCCTCATCGCTGAACACAATTTTTCGATAAAAAAGCGGATCCTCGGCCAGCTTTCCAAGAGCCCATTCACCAAAAATTCGGCGTTGTGGTAGGTCGGCTGGCTTTAGTTCTTGCACCAGCTGTATCTTAAAAGGCTTTACGCCCAAATCCTTCCGCAAAATTTTCCACGTAGTGCTGTAACAAAGGCCTAACTGCTGGGAACGGCGCCGAATCGACATTTCGCGGTCTTCTGTCACACTAGCTGATACGGCCGCAATATTTTCTTCACTACGCACAGTACGTAAACGTGTTGGTGGTTTAATGTCCAACAAAGTAAATTTGGTGCGAAATTTGGTCACAATCTTCCGAATAGACTGCTCAGAAGGTCGAGAATGCCGATCATAAAATGGAAGCAGCGCGCGATGAACATTTCGAACCGAGCAGGAATTTTGATAGTAAAATTCAATAATTTGCAAGCGTTGTTCAATTGTAAGACGATCCATGGTTAAATTGCAAACCAAACTGAAGCTGTTTCACAGTGACACAAGGTACTAAACACACGTCAGCTGTCAAAACCAGTGTTGCCAAAACCAAACCAGCTAAAAAATCACCCTTTACAATCGGAAGCAGCACTAAGTTGTATACACCATTTTGTTGGTGAATTCTTTGTCAGAAGTCCCCTACTTTTTAGTTTTAGAGCACTTTAATGGGCCCAAAGCTTACAAGTGCAGCTTGCATTTTAAATTTTAAATAATTAAAAAATGCTGAAGTACACTTCGACTCATGGCTGTCAGAGAATTTATATTTATGTGTCAGAAATTGTTTCACAGGATGTCCGCAAATGTATGACGATATCAGCCAAAATACATCATTATCGTCACGGATCATTTCCATCCGCTCCTTATTTCTTTCTTTGGAGTTTTTCGAAATCACGGGTCTATGAGATCAAGCCACAGACTCTGAAAGTTCTCAAAGAGAATATCCAAGGAGAGTGAAAAGAGATATTTCAAAGCGACACCTGGTGTCTGTTTTTCGGCCACCCTGTATCTACATAAACAAAGGAGTAATACTCGTATGTTTAAGTGTGACATATCTGTATGCCACACACTTATACATACGAGTATTACATACTCCTGCAACTAATCAACTGATTTCACTGCAAATTCAACACTTTCTTCCTTTTTGTGCTTGCAGTTTTTAGAAAGTAAATAGAATTAAATCCGATAGGTGGCGCTGTTTTTTTTTTTATCAGTCTTCATTGTACCACTGTCAATGAATATTTTTCTTCTCAGAGTAATATTTCCGTACCGTAGTCGGACAAAATATTTCAAAATTTCTAAAGTGCTAATATCTAGTCATTTGTGTAATATTATATTCAACTATATAAACAACTATATAGACTATGTAAACTACACGATTTTGTTTGTGAAAACAAGTGAAAAAAGTGGACACTTTTCATGTATGCATGCGTACCAAGTTTAGTACGATTAAATTAAGTACAGAATGACGTTGTCAGAACTATTGAGTCTTTAAGTAAGCCTGCTGCCCCAAGGCCAGTTGGCAAGGAATTAAGTACATTTGCCTCAAAATTCTGATCAACTCAATGAAATGTCCAAATTTTATCGTGCTTAAAACTACGACGCTAGAAAAAAAGTCGTCATATACGATCATCCATCCCTGGCCAGGAATGTCTATACCTATGAACTGAATTTTGAACATTTTGGGACATATCTCAGATAAATGAAAGAAACGTTGCGACGTTAGCTACACACGTCGTATTTGCTGTGAAAATGTTCGCAAAATCGTGTCATTTTATTTTGAGCTTGCGAGAAGCATTCTGAGATCAATTTTCTGACCGTCCAATTTTTGACTAGTTACATCTACAATTTTAATGAACTTTTAGTGTTTGATTTTCTAAACCGAATTTATGGTACTTGAACTGTATTCTCATAAATATTTTTCACAGTGTTTAGGTTTTGGGAAATTTAGGACAAAATTTGTTAAATTTTTTGAAGGTTCAAATATTTGTGGGAATGTTGGCTCTCTTGGTCACTTTTTCAGTAGGGAAGTCAGAAAAAAATGAACTTTGGCCAAAAATTATCCTGAAAAGTAGGCGTGGCATAATGAACGACATAGTCTATAATATCGTAAGAAACATTTTAAACAAATGTTTATCCAAGTCTGGCCAGTATTTTTCACGCCACTAGGTAACAGTCAAAATGAATTTAATAAAAGTAACAAAGCTTCCCCCATTATTCAGCTCAGCCCGCAACCCCGACGCCTGATGTATTATATTGTCCTTTACATCCATCCATTCCGGTTTCGGGTATAATTTTCCTGATCGGGGAAATTTATTTCGTGTCAAACACGGTTACTCCTTTTTTCTATCTACCACGTATCATTTTGTATTTTATTTTGTTTATCCCGTCATCCCCATTCCTGTATATGGTTAAAACACTCGAGCTTGCAGTTGGTATCGTGGAGTATCCAGAGAATGATGTTGCTCCTAAATCAACACAACAACCCCACGTGATTTAAGTTAATCCGCCATTTGCACCGTGCCGGTCGAACGGTCGCTGTAGGTACGTCGTCTATCCCTTCGTGTTGTGTGTTTTGGTATCGTTTGGTTAGTGTTGTCGTTGTATTCTGTTGATGTTTTGTTAGTCAATTGTCTTGTTTTTTATTTTTTACTGCCACAGGTGCTGTTGCTCCATTGATGTCCTTGTTGTTTTTGTATGCGATACATATACGCGCTTCTAATATCGACAGGACAACAATGAAAAAAGTTGTAGTTTCCCCATAAAGTATATACCCAAAGCCTTGCAGTCGTCCACTTTGTCCATGCTCTCACACACATAGAGGACTATGGTGTTTGTTCCTTTGTTTTTTTGTTCGATATTCTTATATTCCGATGCAATTGGAAAAGGAGATGTTTGTTACAATTACAATCCCTAGCCCCTCGAGGGTATATAGTGGCTGATTTATTTGTTATTGTTTTATTTCGAAGGGTAATATCTCAATGATTGTAAAATAGGAGACAAAGTTTCTATGTTGTTGAAGATGCAGTCCAGAGGTGGAAAAAGCGACCGAGAGGTCAACGAATCTAACTTTATACTGTTTGAATAGTGGACAACTCAACTTGGGATATGTGTTTCAACCAGTGGATTGCAGTTGAACAGTTGCATGCTGACCAGAAATAACTGGCACAGCTTAAATAAGTCAATCATTACTGAGTTACAGCGCCACCTATTGGATTTTATCAAAACCACTCTTCTGTCAGCTTTTCACCGAAATTTGTTGTTAGGTTTACGAGACACAGACACACAAATATTTTCCATTTGTAAGGAATACAGAAAGGTTACATACCTACCAGTCAAAATTGTTCAAGTAAGGCTTTAGGCGTGTAGGGAGTATAAATACAGCCCACTAGTTCTTCTAAGCGGAATTCACGAGACGCATTATTCTTTTTAAGGTGCAGTTGAAAATGCTCCTTTTTTTTGTGCAAGAGGCACACGAGCTTCCATTCCAGCAGACGTACTTTGGTTGGACAACATTTTGTAGATAAACTAGACGATGCTATTGCAGACTTTTAAGGATTTAGCTGGTAGGCCATCCAACTGTTGTTCGGCGTGAGTCTGAGCATCGCTATCCTCGCACCCCATTTTGGTTCGTGTGAACGAAGACGTTGACTACCATTTGTTTAACTTTTTAAACAGATCCACAGCATTTCAGGCTGATTCATGCGATAAAAGCCTTGCGACGTCTTATCTTCATACAGGATCCTTTGGACCGTTGGGTATTGGGGCTTAGGTAACTGATATCAGCATCCATACTTCGGTTACTATCAGGCATTGAAAGTCAAAGACGCTCATGGTAAATACGTCTTGCACCTATCGCAAGACGACCAATTTGGTTGACGTGTGTATCATCTGAAGGCCCCACATAGCCTTTTGACAAAGACGTCGCACTACCTTGACCCGTTTTCCGTCTGTAGAATAAAGATCCCTCTCTGATTTCAGCCTAAAAGACGCTCATGACAACCTTCAAGTTATATAGGCACTTTCGGGGCTTATTATACGTGTTCTCCTGAAGATCGTTGAACGGTTCCTTGGTTGCGTCTACACACTCCCTTGTTGTAAGCACTCCCCTTGTTGTAAGCACAAACTAGCGCTATGTTGATAGAATGGCATAAAATTATGCAGCTTGTGCCCAGCGACTAAAATTCATTGCCAAGTTTTTAACAAGAAGAAGACGCCTTGATTTTTTTTTTTTTGACATGAGATCAATCTGGAGACAGATTAATATCCGAATGAGCAGATATCATAGCAAGTGAGCTTAGTATTTTATTCCCCATGACGCTTCGGGACACTGTTTTAATCCTTTTCATGGTTAAAAAAGGTTCTTTTAACACTGGAAGCGTGACCAAAACCGCAATCAAGAAGTTTATACCTCTAAAGTAAACCTTGTCACATATATCATGCAATTTCAAAACTTCGGTAGAAGGATCGCTCGACGATATTATTTTCGCACCAAAGTAGGTACTCAGCTTTCACAGCTGACAACGAAATTGCATTATCAAAGTGACTTAGCTTTTCCATTTCGTTCAATCGTCCAACTGCAGCAAAACCTGTGAGAAGAGCTTCAAACGATGGTAGAACGTCTTCGTTGACCATGAATCTGTCCGTAGGATTTTGTATTAACGAATCTATGCAAGGAATCAGTTCAGACACTCTAAAATAGGCTTCAACAGAAGAGGTTTCTGGATTGGAACGCGTTGTTTGTTTCAATGGAGTTCTTGGAGCTCTTAATTCAACTTCAAATACCTAAGTCCTCGGCAAGCTACGATGCGGATTGAAAAGCCTCTCTGAAAAAATCGTCGACATTTTCCCTGATGTTCTTAGGAGAATTCAGAGCTTCTTTTGTGAGGTCGATTGCAGAAACGAGATCTAAGACTGTTTTAGTTTTTAGTTTTTTTGCTTAGATTTTCGGAGGCCGCTTCAGCCCCTCAAGCTACGTGCCTGCATACTCAGGTCAGTCCTGACACTGTACCATGTGGAAAAGTATTCCATGTACTAAATGCACTTTAAATGAAAAGAAATATGAAAATATCCCTGTCCCTAAATACCATAACTCAAAACTGACCCTGAGATACCCTTCCGAGCGACTGTATCTACACTTGCTTTTCAACAATCCCCTTCCAACCGGATATGGCGGGCAATCGCCAAAACTGATTTGTTATTCCTTATCGCCTGGCGCCTTGACATATTGTGAGCACACAGAAAATAATTCACAAACGTTTCAAGTTGTTTTTTTTTTTTTTACTCAAACTGACAAAAAACCCTTTCAAACTGATGATAACGCACAAAAAAAAAAGCAATCCCACTGGGCACACTTTAGCATTCAAAATGACCAGCACTCTATCGAGACTGGTCCCTGACTCGACTGCATCACTCTTTATCCAGAGCCAGAGTACAGCGAATGATACTGCCGTTGTGTGTCCCGGACGCGAGCGGATATAGTCATTTTTAAGTTTCCGCTTGGTGCGCACACAATGCAGCGATATCTGAAGGTCCCGTCCCAACTGATGTGCATGTCACAGCGATGTGTGTGTCTGTACGAGATTTTATGAGCGCACAAAGTGCATGAGATAAAAGATCATGAGGAACAAAAAATGTTTTCTCTGAATGCAATCGATTTTTCTATCAAACTAAGTACACAAGCGTTGGATGGTACAGATATGCAGATAGATATAGAGGAGCCAAAGACAAACTTGGCACTGACTGACTTACAGAGATATGTACCTACTCCGAAGGGTATTCAGACTCATATTCATAATCGTATTCGTTTCACTAAACAACAAAAACCCGTGTAATTAAAATGTACAACCACGAAGCAACAGGGTAATGTATCTGGGCCACATGCGCTCCCAAGTATCTGTTTATGAGTTTTCTTGTTCGTTTTTTTGTGCCAGACATCATCTGCAATGATGTAGTAGGTACCTGGTTTCATTCATTGAGTATCTAACTTGATGCACCACAGTTGGAGAATGCACTCTCTCCTGGTCGTCCATCCCAGCTGTGTATAGTACTACAAACAGCTACTACTACTACTACGTTCGAGTATAGTACACACACTTGCCAAGTGGTTGCAATTTCCATAATGAAAATATTTTTTTATGTTTTATTTTGCCAGCTCTCCTCTTGTCATATCTCCGTGCAGTGGGAAGAAGCAACAATTTTCAACATAACAATATCCATCATAACTGCCGTTCAGTCGTTGTAGTCGAGTACATGCACCATTTGTGTTGCATGCAGCTTTAACCAGAAAAAAGAAGAGGGAAAAGTATCTCATAAAGCGTATCCATGTATCTATGCATTTATTGTGCATTCAGTCGGATGGTTGTGGGTGGTTGATGAAAAATAAAGAGGCCTACCTCAATGTACATTTGCGGGTTTAATGACACTTGCCAGCATCCCTCGTGCTCACCCTCATTCGAGAGGCACAAACACACCCGCACTGCCACACAATGGCTATCCGAAGAGAGGAAAAAGCCAAGCATGACAGCGCTGACAGCTAGAGCCTATCTGCTGGTTCGGTTTGGATTTTATGTAACAGATACTATCCATATATACGTATGCATATATAGATAGATTCGGATTTTTATATGTGACGACTGCTGTCGTCGGATCAGTGAGCAGAGCGCACCTAGAAGCTGTTGCTTCTGTAGGGCTGTACCTACTACAAGCATGACTACTGCCAGTGGCTGGGCTGCTGCTGTTCATTCCAGTCAAATGAAAAGTTCACAGAGTGAAAATTATAAATGACAATGACTTTGTCTTCGGCTGATAATACCCATCGCTCGGAGAATGCAAAGGAAGATTGCAAACATAGAGCCAGTCGTTTCCATCCTTTCCATGCAACCGTTCTATTCATAACTTTTGCAATTGAATGGTGATGGTGGTGGTGGTGGTAATGGTGCCGGTGGGTGTTGGTGGTATCGTCTTATATGTGGAATCTTTCAACGAGGTGGATGTACTGATAAATACCTAAATACAGTAGGACTCTAGGTCCATGTGACTCTCTGTGTCTGCCATAGAGGGATGGATTGGAAAATGTCCCATTCAATGTAATGAGGGCATTCCTTGGCTTAAATAAACTGCAAGTGCTCTTAAAGGGACAGTCCAATAGCTGATATCGCATATATGAAATGAACGTTTCCCCACAGAGTGCGGGGTTTAATGGCCTTTGACTTGAAGCAAGAACGGCGATTAGCCGGGGTTGAATTGTGTCGTGGATGCCAATTGCAGATTGGACCATCACAAACAGATGTTGTAAGAAAAAAAAAAAAAAACATTTCAGTCGAGTGATTTTCACTTACATCATGAGATTCGAAATTCGAAGAGATTTTTGTGACTTGTCGTTGCAAAGATTTTTATGAATTGCCTCAACTTGAAAGGTTCACTACTGCTCTTTTGAATTTTTTAGCATGTCGCCGTTCAGTAGGTTCTTTGGTGCGACAGCAAATATCTTGAATCTACCTCGGTTCATAGCTACAAATTTGAACTGTGAATCACTTAGAAAAATACCGCAAGCTAATCAATCTCGAAATAAGTCGAATGATTCTTAAAACAATAACAAAAATCTAAAATCAAGCTTTTTATTATTAAATCAAGCCATGCAAAATTAAAATCTGAATCATATCACCTGAAAAAAATTGCTTGCACACAAATACAGGATCGAACAAGAATTATACTCTCCAAAGCCCAAATAATCTTAAACTTGCATGATGGATTAATGCGCATACCAATTAAGATCGAGCCTTTCGATCTGCAGTCTGAAAAAGCCAAATCGAAAACGACATAATTGTTTAGAAACTTTTAGTTACCTATGCGAAAAGAGTACGTTCGCAAGAGAAGTATGCATTTAATAAATTCCTAAGGAGCCTAAAAATCACCAAACTTTAAAGTGAATAGCGTAAAATAGGAAAAGTCTCAAATGACAATTTTAAGGAGCCAGTGAAAAGTGATTGATATCTCGAACAGTTTACGCGTTTTCGTAGTTAAGTGTTCTTTCAAAAAATAAAACAGTAGAAAATTGTAATTAAGTGCGTGTGATAACTAAAATGGTGGAATTGATAATATTAATATAATATAATTAATATACAATTGTTATAAAAAAAATATGTCTGATTTTATTATGATTACATTTGTATTAAAATGTGTATTAAATAATGGAAGGACATATTTTAGATTTAAGTCCATTTAAGAATTTTTGTTTCAATAAATAAATATGATTCTTAAAAAAATAAATTGTTTTATTTTCTTAAACAGGAAAATGATGGAGTTGATAATAAATTCGACAAATAAAACTGTGCAATCTTAAATTACAATATGATATTCTTGACGTATTCCGAAAAAAAAAATATTATAAGGATAACTCTTTCTTATTTAATTATTTTAAAGTTTAATTAAAGAGTAACTATTCTGGGTTTTAGGGAGCATTATTCTTACTGCTGATAAATAGGTGGAAAATAATTTGATTTTGAGCTTAGCTTAAGCTACGGCTTCCAGAACATCTCTTTTAAAGAGAACACGTCCTCTTTTCTTTCTTTTTTTTTGTTGATTGTAAAGGTGTCCTCTTTTTTCGTCTGAGGTATATGGACAGCCTAGTTTCAGCTCACACATTCTTCACTGCGTTATGTTTAAAAATACATAGGCTTAATTTAAGTGTACAACAATTTAAAATTAAGTTGTTGCATTCTTCGGATGATATGATTTTGGGCTTCATTTAAGCTTACACGCTGTTAATACTGTTACAGGGCAATCTTAAAATAAAAATTAAAGGATAATCAAAAAACATACTCAAAGTAAAATTTTTGTATTTGGATTAAGAATTTCCGAGCTTCACAGACTTTCGTCAAAGGATAGGCTCAATCTGACACTGATTATCTTGGTTTTATCTCGTTTTCGTTTTTTTCCTGGGTGACGTTTTTTTTCGAGGATATGCTATTTCTGATTGATATTTTATTTGAACTTCTTCTTATGTGATGTCTTCCACTTATGTTATGACGATTCTACGTATTCCATTGTTTTTTCTTAAATTTCGGTGGATATTTCAACTGTGCCAGTGTTTCGCCTCAGGGTAGACTGTGTCCACCTTGTTCTCGCATCCGACTCGCATTTCATTCAAATGATTGCTTCGAGACTTTTTTGAATAAGATATTGCGGTTTCCTAAGCAGTGATCTCAGATTCTTACTGACTAAAACCGCCGTCTTTCTGGTGTTGTTCCTGGCGGGTCTATCGTCATTACAGGGCGAGCCTTAAGTGTTGGGCGTTGGGGTTGCTTGTTCATAGTAGTTGCAACAGCATTGCGAGTTGCTTCCAATACTGTTTCGTTATTATCAGGCTGGTTATATATTT
Organism: Cheilosia variabilis; assembly: GCA_951230905.1. Taxonomy (NCBI): domain Eukaryota; kingdom Metazoa; phylum Arthropoda; class Insecta; order Diptera; family Syrphidae; genus Cheilosia; species Cheilosia variabilis. The sequence goes on along the minus strand of OX579679.1, from coordinate 19,160,301 downwards.
TCTGTCTTGTATTGCACACCAATTTTTTCCTTTAGCACTTGACGTCCTTTATTCCTTTCGCGTAAAGTGAAACATCACGTGCCCCGTAGCCTCAGTATATCTTGTACAGCGCGGGCAAAAGGAATTGTGATCGTTCCCAAAGTTAAGCCCAAAGCCTCCATGGCCTGTTGGCATTTATGTCAAATATAAACTTAGCTGTCCATGCTTCCAATCGTCGATTTTGCGTATGATTGGGAACGTCCGTCTTCTCTTTTTACAGTGATCCCATCTCTGCTGCCATTCATCTAGACTAAGTATCCCTTGTGGCAAAGGCTGTCTTTGTTGTTGTTGTTCCCGTTGCTCTGAGGTATTATTTTTCCTGTGGTTATTTTGCAAGGAGGTCAATTGGAACCATAGGTACAAGCTACCCATCGCTAGTTACCCTTACTTCAACGATACGGTAGGTCACGATTTGGTCTTGATTGCTCCGGCCCATTGAGAATAATCGACTCTGAAACTCTTGTTTGGAGCTTCGGGGTATAAGCGCTCGTCTTGCTGAGTGTATGATCAATAGAGGGACGCTCACACAACCTTGTTACGACTTACCTACAACAGCTTGTGACGACTTTTCCTCTTTGCATGTAATTTTCGGTCAACATTCCTTGGCCCCAGATCTATTTACTCACTAAGTCCATGAGACACTGGTCTTCTGCGGCAACAGTTGCCTTAGGACTTTCCGCAAGACACCGGGAAAGGGGATTGGAGAGTATTCTGGCGGCCACTTTCTACTTTCTGACGCTTTTATGCAGTATTTCTTTGCTGATGCATCCTGGATGTCCCCAATAGTTACATGTCAACTGTAGCAGCTACCTTTTGACCTGCCCACTCATGGGAGGCAAATGAAATTGCGACCAAAAACAAATATACGAACCGATGAATCGACTTGCGACTAACCGAAAGAAAAGCCGAAACAAATTCTATTTGTTTGTATTATCTATTTCCAATAAAACGCAGCCGTGGCGATTGACAATGAACTGTCTCTTCTATCCCACCCACCGTCTGAGTTACATGCCCTTCATGAGGCTTGGCTCGTAGGTCGCAAATCGCAACTACCGCTACCTGGGACCCTGTGAGCGACCGTCTACGTCTACCGATGTGGTGATTGGGCTGGCCCTTGTGTAACCCTCTGTCGCAGTGCAGGGTGCGGCTATAGTCGTCGGTCGCAACTATCGATGTTGATTGATGGCAATTGCATTAAAATTGATGACCTTTGTCGGATCCTGTTGTAGGGGAATTTTTTTATTCCAAACTGAAGCGCCTTGGGTGATATTAGGTGGTTTGGGTAATATAGAAGAATGCTACGAAATAGAATCCATTCAGATTGGGCGCACAAAAAGGACACACAGAATTTTCAAGTTGCCCAAGTACGTGGGTACGATTATTCCCCATTCCAGGAGTACCTACCTACGCACTTTGTTTAAATATTCCGCTCGTCCATCTCTAAGACATTATTCCTGAAATTTCTGATAAATTCAAGAATCGTTTACGCCGTCGGCAGAGTACTTTATACAATTTCAAAGTTTGACATATTTACCCTCCATTAAATGTGGAAAAAAACAAAAAATTTCAAGACGCCCAATAACACCTCACAGCCTCATCGGAGGAACAACTTTTCAAAGCCCTGTCACGAACTCTTCAAACCAAAACAGAAAAGTTTTCTTTCCCTACCAGAAATCGTTGATAGGCTCTCCCCGATTCCCCGCGGCAAGGATAACACTGCCAGATTGAAATCCCATTTCCATTTGAACACTCAAAATGAACCGAGGGAATGACTAAATTATGTTTTGCTTTACATTTTTATTCATAAAAAAGTCATCGGGATGTATAAACGAATTCTCTGGTCAAACTGCGTGGGGCTCGCAGGATATATGTACTTCTGGCCCCCCACCAAACAGAATATTCTAATAGCACGTCATAAACAATTACTGTTTAAGAAACGAACACATAATACTCGGACTAAACAAAAGAAAGAATAATAAAATGACAGCCCCAACAAAAGAAAAAGAAAAAAAAAAACTGCCCAAGAGAACAAAAGAAAATAATAGAAACAAGGATCACAGCGGAAAAATGAAAACAACAACACACGCAACTTGATTTATAGAATAAAAATGAAATATTTTCCGTCCAGCTGCCTGATGGAGGATAACGCGGATGAGTGCTAACTGTAAGTCTCTCCTTTATGCGAGCCATCCTGTTTTGAGTGGTTATTTATTTCGGTTTTTGTTTGGGGTGTTCTTTTCCTTTGGTTTTCGGTTGCGCTCGCACGTTCACCCTGTCGTATACGCAATTTATTGCCCTTTGCGAATTGAAGTGTTGTATAAATCTGTTATCCACCGTGCTGCTGCTTGGATTTGTTTGTCTTCGCTGACTGTTTTCTGCCAATTTTCCCTACGGGATTAAGGATATGGAATGAAAAAAAAGCACACACCAACCGGCGATTCCGTAAAATCATAAATAAAGCACAGCAGCGCTCACGAGGAGAAACGGCAAAGTGGGCAAATTATGACGGTGTTCTCTCTTTCTAAAAAATAATCCCACTATCCACTATTTCCATCTCTGATCCTGAAACAACACGAGTATATGTGGGTACACGACTTACGATGTGAGAGGCAGCAAAAATTAAATCTCTCCGCATGTTCACACAGTTTTAACCGCCGCCCGCCCGTTGAGTTATCTCGGTCGTTTATTGATTGTATTTTTTTTTGTGTGGTATTCCATCAACAGACCCACAATCCCCCAAAATATCCGTGATTTATTTGATCCTGGCGATTTTCGAATGTTTGTTCAATTCACTGAAATGTAATTAAAATTTTTCTTCGTCGTTTATATTGACTGCGCGAATTTTCTCGTTCCCCCGCCCAAAAAAAAAACATACAAAACGGTCCTTTGATCCTTTCAACTGTCGTGTTGAATGCTGTACAAAAGAAGAAAAGGGTGCGCTCACAAAAGTATCCTACACACAAACACCCGCTCTCGCAGGCCACATAAAGAGATTCTGAATCTAGGCTTTTTGCCTTTAGGGTAATCATTTAAGCAAAGATAAAGCCCGACGAAGGGGGCGAGGGAAATTGCAAAAAAAAAAAAAAACGAAATACTCCATAGGAATTCAGGATATGGAAATCCTTTGAGAGTTAAAAATGCGAGATAGTACCTACGGGAGAGAAGAAGAAAAAAATGCCTCTGGTCTGTGCATCTGCCTATGAAAGGATATCAGGTGAAAAATTACTAAGAACAGCAGACAAATAGCAGAAAGGCAGAAATAGAAAAAAAACGAGGTTTTTTTTGCCGTTCTAATAGGAGATGCACACAAACGCGTGGTATTCGTCTGTGTGTTCATGGCCGTCGGGGAACATTCCACAGTACTTTGCGGTGTTGTTGATCCTTATCTCGGTCTGTAGTTAGTCATGGGTGCCAACAATTTGCATATGGATTCGTAGGCAAAACAGAATCATTCATTAGGATGTTAGATAGGCATATAGAGGAGCGACCGAGGCCGGGGAGCTGTTGAGGCTGTCCTGGAAGATGATGATTCTTGCCACCGAAAAGGCAGCGTACCTATTCAAAGGAAGTTACAGGGGAAAAAAAAGGCACAACAAAAAGTAATTTGATGTCCTTTCCATGGCCAGAGGCGCAACATCGTCTTGCAGTACTGCTCAGCTTTCTCTCTTTGATATTAGAGAGAGAGCCGATGTTCTTTTTGCGATGGGGCGCTCGACTAATTGCGGTTAATGACAGTAAACAGTGGAAATTTTAATTCCACGTCCTTTGCAGGCTGGGGTTTGTCAGCTGTTTTGGTGAAATTTGGTTTGGCGCTTGTTAGTATGACTGTGGGGAAGATGAGCTGGAACTGGACGATGAAAGCCAAGACTTTCATCCTTCTTATGTAGTAGGAGCAAGAGCTGTTATTTTTCTATACAAGAAGGACATCTTCAAATTGTTCTCATCATCACAACAGCAGTCTGCCCGAAAATCTTGAAATTTCCTTCCCAAAACCAAAATGGGTTGTTATTTCGTTTGGACTTTCCTACAACAATTGGAAAAAAAACCTCAAATTACAAGAAAATTTGCTGACAGTCAAAAGATTTGATCGCACAGAAGAAGAACCTATTAACAGAAAGGTAAAAATTCCAAAAAAAAACTTCGCACGGTAAGTGTTGCCAGATGGTCGAAAAAAATGTCCCTATCTTAGCGGGCAAATTTCCCTATAGACAAAAACCTAACAGTCGGTAATTTAAGTTCGGCGCATGACAAACACACTTCCTAGTGAGCTACCCGATGGATACAGAGATAGAACTTCCGCAAAAACAGCTCGTCAAAAGGGAGCTACACCGAGGAATTTTTTTTTTTCCTTATACGAAAATAAAATTTTCATGCCGCGTTGTATAATTAAAACCTCCCGCAAGTCATTAGTTTCTTTAATACACCACTCATGAACACCTAAGGAATTAAAATGTCCTCCTCTCCCTAACTCATCGTTTTTTGAAATTTTTCACGACTGACTAACCCTCTGAACAGAAAAAAGAAACAACGCACCCCAACACAGCGACTAATCATGCATCGGGAAGGGCAAAAAACTCCCTTTAACAAAAAAAAAAAAAACAACAAACCCCAACTCCAAATAAATCTATTGGGAGTTTACGTTCCATTAAAAAGCGAAATTCAGATCAAAAACCAAAACATCGAAAAAGTTTGCCCTACTTATGCGCCCCTTCCCCGCACACCGCCACGGACAAATGCACACATCTGTGCAGCTATTCAAGAAAAATAAAATTACAACCAACAACCTTGTAAATCACATTACAACATCAACCACCACCATCCCCATGGCTCTTGCTAAAAACCGAACCCAGCTCGAAAACCAATGAAATTACATCTGGGTGAAATGAATATCAGGGCTTCTAGTAGTATGGCGCTCCCGCCTGAAAGGCATAATAATTTTACATAATTTATGGTCCATTAAAATATGATTCAACCACCATTTCTCGTGCACTCGCCACCAGCATCGTCGTCATCTGCCGCGTACACACACCATCCTTCTCTCGCCCACAACTCTTTTCACGCAGTCGGACCGCTGCTTGAAAGGAAAACAACAGAAAAAAAAAAACGACAGAAGCGTAGATCCCGCGAACTGGCAGCAGGAAATAAATTAGCATAGCTTTACACTCTGACACAATATCGCTATACGCGCGTAGTCCTTAGGAAATGGACACTCGGTCTGTATGTTGTCGAGTAAACAAATGCAAAAGGGTCTTCAAAATTGAATCTAAAATTGTAAGTGCAAAATAAATAAATGAGAGGAGAGAGGTATGCAGAATTGCAGATATGTGAGCTTGTGCTCGCAACTTGTCCAGGTCTAGGTCTAGGTAGATTGTACATCATTAAAAATTTAAAAAAGGCTTGCTGGACACCGCTTAGAGTAACAATCTCTTCTGGTGTTCCAACATACTGATTTGAAGACCTTTCTAGGCAGAAAATACATGGGCGTGTCCAAAAATAAAGGGGACATTGGGTATAGTTTAATTTGATTTGTGACGCAAGAGGCGGGCTCTCTACGAGTAGGCTTACTTCCTTCTATGCAAACTTGTTAAATCCGCCAAAGTGGAATCTATATCACCCCTATCGATACGAAAGTCAAATCTGAACGGAACTTAAATCGCGTTCGAAGTATCCGTTTCGGAACAAAATAAATGACGCATCTTTTCATTTCAGCGTTCATTTTACATTGAAATATTCCGCCGTAGAGCTTCGGGAAAAATGTGCCGTGTGGTATAACGCGGTTCCACGCAATGCGGCAAAGTGCGCTATATCAGAGGTTTTTTTGGCCACGGAACCCTAAATGATTTTTTGCGGACCGCAATATTGATTTTAACAGAAAACATCCTTGAATTGCGGTTTGGATATTTTTTTGTTTGACAAGAAAAGAAAGATATAAAAATAATTATTTTAAGTTTTATAAAACATTTATTGTACAACAAAAAATACGTTGTAATTTTTTTCACATATTTACTTAAAATATCCTTAAAATTAGGCTTAATGTCCGACAACTGAATGGGAAGGTCTGGAGCTGCGTCCGGTCTGTTTCTGTATTTGTTTTTTGTGTAAGTAAGATGATTTTCGGTGCCACGCAACGTCATACGATTATGTATTTTTTACGGAACCCCAAGGTTCCGCGGAAACACCATTTGGAAAACGCTGCGCTATATGTCATCGGAGAATTTTTCCGAAAGTCGTATCGGAATGGATATCTCGAATGGAATTTCTCCGATATCGTACAAATCGGAGAAAAATCCGTTCCGAACGGATACCTCGATAGGGGTGCTTATAAGGCTTTCATATACAGATACAAGCTGATTCTATAATGATAGGTAGTGATATATTTCAGGGAGGATACAAAACATAGCTTGCATAGCTTTTATGCGACGAACGGGACTTGCAACACATTTTTTGGGCTCCTTTCTCATCGTTATGATGAACCTCGAGACAAGAGCAAAACTCAAGGAGACCACTTCTATAAACACTTGAAACCGGTAGGGCTTAGCGACCAATTAGGGACCTGAAATTTATAAAATAAAACGGGTACTTGACTACGATTTTCTATCGAAAAAATTGTATATCCTGGGACGGTTTTCCTCATAACCTTAGATCAAAAAAAAAATCCGTCATTGTAATCATTTTGTACATCGGACAAGAGGTGGACTTAGAACAGATGTATTAGTCGTCTGCTGATGAGCCCGAAAACAGCTCATCCTGGAGCGAAACGCATTTTTTAGTCGAGGCCACTTTATGTCGAAATATTTACTGTCCTGTCCCATAGCTCTTAATTTTCGATCAGTGGCCAAATTCGTCCCAACTCATTTATAAGACGTAGTTCGATCCAAAATGCAGCAGTGTTTGAGCATTCTATCTGATATGAAGTATTTAAGCACACTTTTCCCTCTAGCTCATCGAAATGCGGCCCCACCTGTTAAGCTTTAAGTGATAATTAATGCATTACCCACTGTCTTAAATAAAACAGATTCTATTCGAAGTTCGAGAGCGAAGCGTACTACAACTGGCGCCCAACACAAAGCTCCTCACACGAGGTCCACGATTCTTAAAGCCCTCGATTTGTTAGGCAGCACAGAAAGCACGCACAACACACCACCATTTCACGCAACCACATTAAGCACGCTTCTTCGAATTGAATGCCTTCGTAGAAAGTGCAAATAATGCACGAACGTCACTCCATCCCAACCACGTACGAGAACCTAAGTAGGCCCCGGCTACACCTACCCACTCACAATGTAGCCAAAACCCAGCATACCTATGGCAGCATCATTTTGTCCAAACCATTCTGCACCTTCAGTTACATGCTGAAGCAAAACCCTCATTACAATGCCTAACCATAAATTATTCACACGTAATTTACCCACGTCATTTTAAGTTGCTCACATTTTTACCATGACCACACAATAACCATAAAGCAAACAAACAAAACTCTGCCATTCAACTCTCGCACACCGCTAACGAACGTTGTCATTGCGCCAGGATAACAGCTTGCTACTGAGCCCCCAGCCTGGGCATAGCTTCGTTTCGTTTCGTTTCGTTTTTATTATTGCCAAGCTCTTAAGACATAAATATGCTCATCCACGCAAAAATAGAAAAAGAAAACCAAACTCACATCACTTCACATATGAGGGCGAACAAATGATGTACAACACAGGAGTGGATGTGTGTATGCGAATGGAAAATGTGCCAATTGTACGTGTGCATTGCACATAACGGCGGCGGCCCTATTCTTTGGCATGCCATCGCATATCTCCCCCCGCCCGCCGCAGGAAGGACACGGCACACGGACACACACAGGACAAGGAAATGAGCAAATGAAAAATGCGAGCGAAAAGCAAACAGTTCTTTTTGTTCGCACCGACAAACACTAGTGAACGGTTACAGCGAATTTAGGTCAAAAAAAAAAACAAAAAACAACAACCCATCTCACCCCTCTTAAATAGGATTCAGGATTCACTGGGGACGGAGTGAAACAGAGCAGCAGCAGTATACGCCAAAAAGGATAATTTGTGGAGAAATGAACAAACGACTGCCTGAATGAAAAATATGCAAATGTGCCTTATAGTTGTACACTAATGTTAAATATGTACAATTATTTCGCTGCAATTGCCACAGACAGTGGGGCTGGGGTTACTATAGGTATACTCCGGACCGGATCCGGAACGACCACATTTTATGGAGCGAAATTAATTAAAAATATTATTCTTTTTCGTTTCTCTCAGGTTAGTGTAGTGCAATTTGCGAGTTCTTGGGAATTTTTTTTTTAAATTTCGAGATGGGCTTTGGGGTACCTTTCGACACTCGTATGTTGGAACTGTTGCGAAAAGAGTCTCAGAGGAATAGGCAGTCGAAGTTGTTTCTTCATATTAATTTCTTATGCAGGGATTTGTCTAGAAAGCTTTAGAAATCAATGGTCAACTTGAGTGGGCTTAGGTGGACTTAAGCAAGTGTCAAAAGTGGATTGCGCTCAATAAAAGTAAACAATTTCAATGCAACCTTTTTGAATGACTGTCGTCAGGGATATTGCAGGTGATTGTAGTTCAGGAAAACAGAGCTCGTCATTTGTTTTCTTAAAGGTACACCCAGAAAAAAAAGGTTGATAAGCGAAGAATTTTGAGATTTTTAAAAAATTGTAAGTTAAAAGTTCTTGGTTCAAATATTATTTTTGTTAACAAGAACTCGTTTTTAAGTTTTCAAGAATCAGGTATTCAGCGTAAGAATAATATACTCTCCATAAGAATTTGATTACATCATTGCCAACAATTTCATTCTTAAATCAAAGATTTTGATATTTGTGCTCATTTTAACCAACGAAAATTGTTGGCATTACATCTTTTTTTTCTGAGCGTAGCTCCAACAGTCATACCGTTGTCATTTTTACTTAACTAGGTTGACCAAAGCTGCTCTCAATGAATTATTATTATTTCTTATAAACAATCTGTTGCGCACAAGAAAGAAGGCCCTCATAACAGCTCCAATTATATTTAGAAATATGTGCCTTCTTAATACCGTAAACAAGACGAACTGTATCTACGCCTGAAACTATTTGTCAACAAACAGATAGACAGCACAGGTACGATTTTAGGGCCGTTAAAAATTAAGCCCTAATACTTATACCATATATAAAGCGGATGAGGAAAGTCCTTTTCGCTTCGAGAGAAAGATTCCTCCGTAAAATTCTTTGTCCCGTTTGGACTTGAAGGCCGACAAATATACATGCTATAAATGGTCATAGACCTAGTCGACAAATTGAGTATTGTTCGTCTTAAGCATTTAGAGAGGATTGGAATAAATGGTCCGTCCCGTAGAGTCTTCTTAGTCTTTCTGCTAAAATGTAAAAGAAACAGCTGTTGAAAAGTACAATGGACCTTTGAAGTCATCTTATTATAGGAGTTAGCTTTGCAAAGCTAGGCAAGGTTTTTAAGTGTTGAATTTCTTATTTCCACCTATTTTAAGAAGGTTTCTTCAGGGCTACAGAATTTTAAACTGAAATAGAGCACATAAAAGTCATGAAATTAACTTTTTTGGCAGTAATTTTAAGCCAATTCTTCCAAGGAATGGAATTTTAGGCATTTAAGCGTCGCTTCTTGGTCAAATAAAGTCGAATCTGTGACTCCAACTTTCCGCCAATTGTTCGACGAGCAAGGTTCAGGTAACGTAGGTTCATGCTTCATGGTGAAATGGCAAACCAAAATAATGTCAATTCCAGCAGTTAGCTGTTAAATTGCTTGGCTCTCGAAAAAAAATGTTCCGATTCTTATGTTATGTTATGTTAAAGTGGCTCTCGCTGAGAGAAACACTTAGGCCGTTGATCGGCCCATTGTGCATACCACTGGTGTTTAGGGGTTCCTTTACTGGTTACTCATTGGGAACCATTTGCTACCGTTAATAAAGCCAAGAATGCTGGCAGCGCTGATGTTGCAAAGATCACTAAGATCATTGAGGAAATAGTTTCCTAAGTGCGCCATCCTTAGGTTGGATAGAGCAGGGCAGCTACAGATGAGATGGGTGACGGATTCGTCCTCCTCCTCATCCCTACAGCTTCTGCAGAAGTCATTATGTGGCAGTCCAAGTCTTTGCGCGTGTCTGCCCAGAACACAATGACCGGTCATGACGTTAGTGACCAGTGAAATGCTACGTCTATTGAGACGTAGAAGCTCTTTGGATCTTTTATTATCCAGTGTCGGCCAAGTAAGCCTGGCAACATCACAGTATCCTAGATGTTTCCATCTGTGACTTGCTGTCCCTGTTGCGTTCGCATTAATGATATGTTTAGCGTAAGACAGCGGTGCCTGCACGTTGTGCAGTCTAACACTATCCACGCCGGAGGAGCCTAATCTCGCAAGTTCGTCAGCTGCACAGTTCCCTGGGATATCACAGTGTCCCGGAACCCAGCAAAGGGTAAGGTTGTACTGTCCAGCTATCTCGTTAAGAGATACGCGGCAATCTTCCACCGCTTTAGATCTTATTTCGCTGGATATTAAGGATCTGATGGCAGCCTGACTGTCAATATATATGACAATATCCCTGTGTGATATTTCATTAATCAGCAGCCACGCTGTGGCTTGACGAATAGCTGTGATTTCGGCTTGGAAGACACTACAGTGTGCCGGGAGAGAGAAGGAGAGTCCAAGGTTCAGTTCTTCTGAGAATACCCCTGCTCCGACTCCCTCTAATGTTTTGGAACCGTCCGTAAAAATTGACAGCGCTCCTTCGTGTAGGACATTTCGTGAGTCCCATCGGGATCTGTCCGGTATTTCGCATTTAAAGCCCTTTTCGAAGTCGATTTTCGTAGGCAGATAGTCAGTAATGGAGGGTAGGGGGCATGTCTGTCGGAGGATGCTGGCATGGCCAGTTGATTGTCCTCTCCAGTGCTTACCCTCTCTGAGTCTGATAGCCGCGTTAGCGGCGTATTCCTTGCTGACGATGTCTAGAGGAAGAAGATTAAGCATTACTTGTAGAGCGGCGGTAGGAGATGTCCTCAGTGCACCCGTAGTGCTGATGCATGCCAGGCGTTGAGTCTTCTCAAGGGCCTTCAGATTGCACTTCTTATCCAAGGCCGGCCACCACACGACGATGCCGTAAAGAATGATCGGTCTGATCACCGCAGTATAAAGCCAATGCATTATGTTTGGTTGAAGGCCCCATCTGGAGCCGACAGCCCTCCTACAGGAGTAGAGTGCCACTAGGGATTTCCTAGAACGTTCGGCAATGTTCTCCCTCCATAAGAGTTTGCTGTCTAATATAAGCCCTAAGTACTTGGCACTTTTGACAAACTCGAGTGGAGTGCCATTGAGATTAGGGGGGGTGATAAGAGGAGTCTTGACCCTTCTAGTGAATAGAACTAGATCCGTTTTTGTCGGATTGACGCTTAGACCGCAGCTTTTGGTCCAGGCGACTAGTTTACGTAGCGCAAGTTGCAGAATATCGGAAAGAGTCTGTGGATACTTTCCTGAAGTAAGCAAGGCGACGTCATCCGCGTAGGCCACGACTTTGCATCCGGAAAGCTCCATGGAAATCAGTAATTCGTTGAGAACTAGATTCCACAGTAGCGGAGATAGCACTCCCCCTTGGGGGGTACCCCGGTGCACAAGTTTTTCGACAGCGCTGCTGCCAAACGTGGCTGTCACCCTTCTGCGGGTGAGAATATGGCCGATTAGGCAGCATATTTGTTCGCCAATATTTAGCTTGTTTAAGGCTTGAATAATCGAACGAGTCTCTATGTTATTGAAGGCCCCCTCTATGTCCAGGAAAACTGCCATAGTGTATTCCTTGAATGAGAGGGACCTTTCGATCGAGCCGACGATTGAATGAAGGGCGGTCTCAGTGGATTTGCCCTTTTGATAGGCATGTTGAGAGCTAGAAATTAGCGCTTGGTCAACAGTGCTTTTGATGTGAAGATCGATGATCCTCTCAAGTGTTTTCAATAGAAAGGAGGACAGACTGATTGGTCTGAAGTCCTTTGGAAGTGTATGTGAGGTCTTACCTGCTTTGGGAATGAAAACAACTTTAACCAATGTCCAGGAAGAAGGAATGCGCCCCAAGGCTATGCAACCTGCCAGAATCATCCCCAGACTGTCTTTGACAATGTGAAAGGCGTTCTGTAGTTGCGCCGGGAAGATGCCATCCGGACCTGGAGACTTTTGCGGTTCAAAGCTGTTGACGGCCCACTTCAGCTTTTCCTCGCAAATGGTGATTGCATTTGGAAGGGTACCCAAGGGGGCATCCCTACTGAAGTCAGGATTATCAGTGACAGGCGTGCAGCCAGGGAAATGGGCATCCATGAGCAGATTCAACGATTGTTCTTCTGATTCTGCCCATTCGCCATTGAGGTCTTTCAGTACACAGGGTACAGGGGTGGATTTAGAAAGGACTTTTCGCAATCTGGAACACTCATTCGTGTTGTTGATGCTCTCACAGAAATTGCGCCAGGAGCTACGTTGTGCCTTACGGACTTCCTTTTTGAAGATTCGTAGGCTGTCTTTGTAAGCTTCCCAGTCCGTGTTTAGCTTCGATGTTTTGGCTCTGTTAAAGGCCTTCCTGCTCTTGCAGCGAAGCGCGATAAGTTGCTTGCACCACCACGGGGGTTTCCTGCCATCTCTCACTATGGTGGGAGGACAGGAGCCCGTGAAAGCCTTATCCAGGGCTGAGGTGAGAACGTTGTTCAACGAATCTAGTTCGGCCTGATCGCTAGGTGGCGAGGGTCTGAGGCTAGCTAGATTCGCAGACAGGATTGTATTGTGTTTGACCCAGTTTGTTTTCCTTCGGTTGCGGAAAAAACATTTCTTGGGGATGAGGCTACAGTCTAGAGTGAAGTAAATGTACCGGTGGTCCGAGAAAGATTGACTGTCCGATACTGTCCACTTTGAGATAGCCAAGGAAATATTAAGAGAGGCTAAGGTAACATCTATTACCTCTTGCCTGTTTTTAACAATGAAGGTTGGACTATCCCCTCTATTGCAAATTACTAGGTTAGTTTCTACTAGATAACCAAATAAAGACTCACCTCGAGGGTTTGTGTCGGTACTGCCCCATAGATCATGGTGTGCATTTGTATCACACCCTATCACGACTCCGGTCTTTTTGTCCTCCGCTTCCTTGACCATCCGTTGTAGCTCAGCAGATGGCGGGTTGGCTACCTCGTATGGAAGGTATCCAGACGCCAGCCAAACCGGATTGCCGTCGTACGGAGTTAGCTGCGCTGCAGCAAGATCGCCTGTGCTATGCTGGGGGATGAAAGTAAGTTTTAACGTTGTTTTAGCAAGAATACAAGCCCTGATTTTACCTTTACCTTCCGCGTAGTAGAGGGTATAGCCGGGAGCCCTGAGCCCAGTTACGCGGTCCTTGGAGAGCCACGGTTCCTGTATCAGGGCGACGTCGAGTCCGTCCTCGATGAGGCGGACCATTAGGTTGGCGGTTGCCAATTTGGAGTGGTGTAGGTTAATCTGTATCAGATTTAGCGGCATTGCTATCCGATACAGATTTCTCCACGATGGTAGCATTCAGATCCTCTAATGGCGAATCGGTGTCGGCCGAGGATGATGCGGAGGAGCTGGGCACGTTGGCTGCAGCGTTGCGTAGGTCATCTCTCCTGAAGAGCTTTAACTCCACCTCCTTCAGGCCGAAGTTGATGGTGAAGTTCCTATCCCTGAGAATCGGGATAGACTCAGCGGACATGGAGATGACCATCGAGCGACCTGTCTTCTTGGACTCCTCCTCGGAGCCACGGGGATTTTCAACGACCTTCCAGTCTTTGACAGGAAGGCCCGGGTTTTGGAAGCCCATAAGGGCAAGAACTTTGGCGGGATCGCGTGGTTCGAGAGGAACCCAGACCCTAGCTCTTGGTCGGTGGGGGATGGAATTCCGGTCCACCACCTCGAGCTTGGCCCCAGGCCAGACTTCACCGAGGCTACCGATGGCTGCCCGGATGAAGTCGACCGAACGTTGATCGTCGCAGGCGATCAGTTTGACGAATCCCTGATGCCATCCAGCGTCCTTAAAGATGATGGGCTGCTGGTTACTGGTCATATACTCACAGAGGCAGTTCATCACTCTGTTCTCTATGAGTCCCCACTTTTCGTAAGTGAGTTTGCCTTCCTCATCCGATAGGTCCACAACCGCGACTATCAGGTTGTCCTTGGCCGCGTCCGAGAAGGATTTGGAACCCACGGTGGAGCTCCTAGCCCTCTTTGATGCGTTGGACACCTCGTCAAGGGATCTGCGCCTTTTGGGTACAGATCCAGTCGCTGCTGCGGTCCTACCCCCTGTAACGCTCGATGAGCTGTTAGCTAAGGGGCGAGTCTTCTGAGTCTGGCCTTCTCTTACGAGCGGTCTCTTTTTGCCCAGCGGTGGGGCAGAAGGTTTTTTACGGATAGAGACCTTTGAAGTTGAGGGGGTGGGGTCCCTGTTCGCGTGTTCAAGTACCCAGGGCGTTGCCCATGAGTATGAAGCTCTCTCCGGCTCGGTCCATATTTTTTCCGCCTTCGAGTGAAGACGGGCAAATATGCGCAAAGCTGCCTTGGCCTCGCGACCAAGTGACCTATCTCTGAGATCTGCCGGTGTGGGTGTAGGGGGACGCGGAAAGCTGCATAAAGCAGCAGTAGGTTCAACAGTGATCTCGTCTGAAAGCAACGAGCAATCACTGGCAGCATCATTAATGCAGAGTTCCTGCAGATGCTCTTCCACGCGTTGCGTGGGGGTGGCGCCGCTGGCTGCCGAGGTTGTTTTTTTAGTTTTTGTGTTTTTGTTTAGGTTTGAAATTTTGATCCCACGAGTAGCTAGGGAAAGGAAGTTCGATCTGCACAGAGCCCCGCATTATGCAGACAAGGCTATTTAATCCAGAGGGCGCCCGGTATCTGGATACACCGTATTCGACCAGCGCTATTTTTTTTTGAGACCTGGGCCCACGGCCTGGTTGATCCTCGGCACGGTACGTCTGACGCCTTGATCCAGCCCAGGGGGGAGTGAGGGGATGAGAAAGGAGGGATGGGATAGGACGGGTTGATTACCACTTAGTTCGTAGAGCTGGTAAGCTATATGGCAGATGGCGAATGCCGACCTAGCCGACCTACCATGGTTTGCTCTACTTAAGCCTCCACACCACGGCAAGGTGAGTAATCGTTGTCAATCGTAAGATTGTCCCCCTCACAGGCTTTTAGTGAGAGGAAGGAGGATTCTTAAATAAAGGACCTTTTAGTATATAGAATACCACCCTTATATCGAAACTTTTCGGATCTGTAAAGGTTTTTTTTAGAGCTGTTATAATCGTCTTTGACAAGTCGCCCAAAGTCGAAGGAACATGCTTCAAAGAGGAATTTCGATTAAGCTGAGCTGTGACATAAGAGAAGTGCCACTGTTTGAATTTCGTCTTCATCTCTGCAGCTTCTGCGGAAGGGGTTTGTAAGAAGGCCTACCCTGTTAGCCTACGCTTTAAATAAAGCGGTGTCCGGATATGGCATCGTTTTTACCTAGATTTCTTTTTTATCAAGGGTCTCTTGGAAGAGACTTCTCCAATAGGGTTGGGTAGCTCACTTTCCAGGTTAGTGGAGCCCAGAAATTGTATCTTGAGGCGTTCTTCGCGTGCCACGGTTCTCTGGTTACTAATTGTCCAACAGGCGTCCTCGCCTCAGAGGAACTGGTACTTCTTGCAATATTTTTGACATGGAGAGGAGCGATGTACGAGTATACGATGCGATGTCCTTCGAACAAAATTCAAAAGCTTTCTCAATACTACAGTCTCAAATGCTTGTCGGACGTTGCCGAGACGTTTCCTGCAACCATTTGTCAACCATTTGTCGGTTCACATTTGGTAAACTTGATTCAACAATCACATTTCGGGGACAGAAATATTTTCTAAGTGCAATGAGCCCAAGCAAAATCGCTTAGGTACTGTTCGTAAGCAACGGATGCCTACATCTTGTAAGAAGGGTCGGTACGTTCACCATTTTTACTTGAGGGCGCAGGTTTTGCAGCTTTGCTATAAAGTTGATGCAGCGCCTGTTTCTTGTATAAAAGCCATGCCTAAAAGAAGCACATTGAATGCGAAGGTAGACTGCTCTAAATGTACATTGAACGGTCTTATAAAATTCAGTCCTCAAAGAAGTGTTGATGATGCGACTTTGATGCTTAGCCCGCTCCTGTCTCATACCGAAATCGATACCAAAGCACCCATATAAAATCCGTCATCATCGAGAGAAGTAGCTGAAGGTTTATCTTCCGGCTTTTGTAAGTTGGATAACGAGCTATATTAAACGACTCACGCGAATCAAATTCATCGACAGCCCGTCGATACTTCATTTAAAATTCAGAGCCGTCCTCCCCATGAGTTCTCGTCACAGACCCTGCCGCCCAAAACTAACATAAAACGAAGCCAACAGCGCGAAACAAAGGCTTCCGACTCAACCTCTTAGAATGTCGTAAACTCGAAATCTTTCTCAATCTAAACGTTGATGACAACAACTTTTATATATATAGCTTCAAGTCCTTAAGCCCATTTTGAATCTATAAACTTTGTCCCTCACCTTTTCTCACCGCCATACCAAAGCTGTAAAAGAATTTACCAGTCTTCCCCGCCTTTTGTCGTATACCACCCTTTCAAAATGACGCCGCATAAAATTCCGAAAAATCAATTCAAACAGCCTACACACAGAGCTCTTACACAAAATGTCAATGAAACTATTTGCCATAAACAAATAAACGACAAATATAATGGAAAATAATCGTCCTGCCATAGTCTACGAAAGTACCTTCTAACCGCTTCGTAAATTTTAAACTTGTCCTAAATTCCGTCGCCATAAAACCTAATTCCGCTGCCGTCACCCAAAAAGCATTACATCTTTCACCCGAACGTCTAATGAATTGAACTTCAAATTATCATTCCTTTCAAAGAGATTACACAATGTCATCATAGCCTCCGCTGCCGTCGCCATCTGGGGAACTCGCCCTCTAACAACATTGAACAGACGACAACAATGAAACCGAGTTGACACTCACCGAATGGAGGCTGCAATTTTCCAGAAATTCAACACGATTCAATTTTCCGCTACCAAAGGCACCGACAAAAGATGGCAGCAACACAACAAAAAAAAAAATAGTAGGTGCCCACATCGCAGGTGCTTCAAGGTAGTAGTGGGTGGCTGTGTCTAAAACAACCCTTAATTGGTAGCTAGTAGAGAAGTACACGAGTTACTCAAAGGTGGGTAATAAATTCACTAATATTATTACACGGCGACGAGGCGGACTACGACGACGAGTGGTGCTTGTTGTTCCACGCCAAAAAGGGCGGACGCGGAAAATGTTTTCCTTCCGGCTGCGGCGGCGGCAACGGCAACGGCAGCATCAGCAACAGAACAGCAACCTCTCTCTCTGCTAAATTAGAAGACGGTGTCTTCTTGTCCGCAAAAGGTAGAGGCAAGTACATTTACCTATTAAATTTGCGTGAAATCAAAATTAGGTAACCGTAGGCCTGGGAAAGTGCTATAAAAAGCGAAAAACGGTTCCGCGGTACCACCAGGTCGTGCGATTTTTGTGGCAAGCCCTAGGACTAAATTAGCTATATAGAAGCACAAAAAAAAAAATACACCTACCTACGTGGGTACTGTTTACACAATGAGGGTGGGAAATCGAAAGCACTGCCTTGGATAGTTGATGAAAAAATTCTTAAGGATATACGAGTATACAGATACACTCCCTGTTCCGTTTTGTCTACACAGGGTGGTTTTAGTCATTAAGAACATTTGATTAGTAGCAGTAGCTGTAAGGAGGGGTGCGCGCGAAATGAGTGAACGTAAAAGGATAATAGGAAGTAATGGTTCTGGTAATCCAACACAATGTGCGAATGAGGGGGCTGTACCCCTGCAAGGGAAATAATTAAACACCGGGTAAATGGAAAAGTTTAAGTTTCGCTGGAGCTGTTTAACTGAGACGGAGACCCCAAAATGCCGTCCTGAATCGATTTTGATGAGGAAATATGCCCTCTTACCGGCACATGTGACAACATGGCCTTGCACTGAATTTAAATCGCATATAAGGTCGGGAGTATTCCAGAGAAAGCTGCCATTCTGCATGTGGACCCACCTTCGAGGTTATCCCATTAAAGTCAACATAATTTCACTTGAGCATGAGCTGCATGCAGATAGAAATTTGATCGGCAAATTTATTTGTCCACCCTGAGAATGGGGGTAAAAAAAATCCGTATGTTACATTTGGGGGAGAGAAATTCGGTTGAGGCTATCGTGCTGGTCTGGCTGTGCGTCAATTTTTAAGGCGGAAATGTGTTGCCTTCAATTTTTGTCTTGCCGATGGGCATTGACATCGGGAATGGGAGTTTTGAAACTGTTGAGTACTCTCAATGTGCCTGACGTGATTTTGTAATTGGGGCTCGAGGTGTTTGGGAAGTGTGTTATAGTTTTTTTTTTGGGAATAGTGTCGCACATGCATTTTTTTGGGGAAAAAGAATAGGAAACGCTTCTTTGTCTATTCGAAAATTGGTTATAGTTTTTGAAGAAACATTTTTTGCACATCTATCTATTGCATTTAACGCATTGCTTCACGTCCGATACGTCGTCGATGGTAGGTTTCGGAACCGCACACAAATCGCAGTTGATCAACTCAAGCGGGAAATGTTTGCTACCGGTTGTTATGGGCTATTCAACATTTGAAAAAGTTCACCAACTTAATCAACTGCGAGGTTGATCAACACCTAAATGAGTTGATCAACCAGATTGACGACAGTTATGCACAGTCGAATCTGTTCATCAGCAAACCGTTGATCAACACCTGAATGAGTTGATCAACTTGGTGTTGGACGTTTTTTAAAGAAATGAATGAGTTGGTCAACTATATCTACGAGGGTAGTCATCTATGGAATCAGCCCTAATAGGTATTCGAGGTTAAAGATTAATGAAATCAGTTGATCAAGTAGGTGTTCGAAGTTTTTTTATTTGACCAACTAGGTCTACGATGGTAATCCACAGTGGAATCGGTTGATAAACAACTTAGCGAGTAGGTCTACGATGGAATCAGTTGATCAACAACGGCATGAGTTGATCAACTAGGTCTACGAGGATAATAATCAATGAAATCAGTATATCAACTAGGCGCTCGCGGTTGAATGTCAATGGAATCAGTTGATCAACAACAAGAAGGTGCTCATCAACAACTGAATAAGTTGATCAACTAGTGTTACGTTAGCTATACAGAGTGGAATTAGTTGATCGACAAAGTGTTGATCTTCAACAAGTACTTGATCAACAACTGAATGAGTTGACCCACTAGATTTACGTTAGTTATCCGCAGTGGAATTACATCATCAAAAGGCATTGATCAACAACTGAATGAGTTGACCAACTAGATTTACGATAGTGGAATCATTTGATCAACATGGTGTTGATCAACAACTGAATGAGTTGATTAAATAGGTCTACGAGGTTATTCAACAAATGGATGAGTAGATCTACTAGCTCTACGAGCATAATCAACAATAAAATTAGTTGATCAACTATAACCTCGAGGTTGATCAACAATGGAAAGTGAAAATCCACTTTGTCCTTCAATTCGCTAATGTTGCGATGCGAATGTTTATCTCATTTGTTTTTATTTGAGTACGAGGAACTTTACCTCGATTTCGTTATGATAAATTAATATATCTAGCTTGAAAGAGATTTTTACCTTTTTCCTTAAATTATTTATTTATTTATGCGAATATCTTGGTTCCCATTTTTCTCAGATCTATATTAATTACAATTGTCAAGACTTTGCTTGGTCTCGCTTCTAGCTGCTTCCTGATTTTGCAATTCCCTCCATTCGGTTACTTTTCAAACTATTTTCAAAGCTTTAGGCTCAAATATGCGAACTAGTTCTCTTGTTCAAATTTCTATACAAAGTATAAGCCCCACTCCCACGCACATTTAATTTACATGAGCTGAGCACACCCCTATCCAAAGACAAAAATCAAAATCAAATCACTGTCGTCCCTTTCAGATTTATTCAAGTTTCAAGGAGAGGAACCCACCAAATTTAGCAATTCATCAAAATACGTAATATCCTTAGTCGGCATTTAATATCCACCGAAATGCTGTCAGACAAAAAAAAACTTAAGCGCAGTAAACACCACTCACGTCCTAAATAGTTTACTACTTGTACTATTTGTCGTATCTCGTATATCTTCTCCTCAAAGGAGCGAATTTTAAAAGCAAAAAAAAAACCTAATTCAGACACATTTCGTCAAAAAAAGAAAAGAAAAAAGGGACACAGTGAGTGGGTGAGCGGAGAAGATAATGTTTAGTGCGCCGGGGTTGAAATGTTAAACTAACAACAAACAATACCATAAAACATACAATAGAGACTATAAAACACAGGAACACTGACACACGCGAGATGGCTGGTGGAACTCATTTTAATGCGTACCCATGTTCCTTGATTATTCACACCGATACAAACGTACAAACATACAATACCCGGCGAGATACAGTCGTGCAAACAAACTAGGATAACATTTTGGAAGAGGAAATCCACTCTCCTCTGCACGGTTTTGGTGCTCGTTTGTCGTTGTCCTTTTACGGAGTTTTTATTATTCCTCTTGCACACGCATACGCACACGCACACGCATAAAGCTCAAGTTGGTCTGTGTGCGTTTGTGAGTACAAACAAAACGACATTATTATTATTATTCAGAGGGATGTGTGTTTTGTGACTGTAAAAATTCACCGCCCCCAAGCCAGGGGATTTTTCTGCATATTCCTTGTCTCGTCGGTCGTCTTCAGTAAGCGCACAGGGTGGTGGCGGCTGCCTCTCATATAGTGTATATCTGTCAAGCTTATAACTTTCGCAATTTGGAATACGAAATGACATCCTTTCTGAGTAATTCAGGGAACTTGTTTAGCGCTGTTGCTGTGCCCCGTCCTCCCAAAGACACAGGCCCGCTCACATAAATTCATCCGTCTTATATTACTGCTCGGTTTCCAGGGGTGATGCGAGGGCACAGAACACACGCGCTCTATGACCATTCATGTCATACAGTAAGCATTCGCCCAGAGTAGTCATTGGAGATTTTATTTTACTTTAGAAAACGGTCCGCACTGGAGATTGGAGGCCTGCGGCGAAAAAGAGCCTTAGCCGATCGAGTGTGGGGACGGTGGGTGCGTATACACGAAATTACTTTAAAAGCCTGTCTCTTCTCAATATTATAAAAGGCATTTCTAAAGTGGTCGATATGACTACAGAGTTTACGACTGAGTATATATGTATATTGTAGTGGCGGGTGTTGGGTGGTGGTGGCCTCTAATATTCTACGCATCGTATATGCGTAGGTAATGTCATTTTTGAGGGTAAAATATGTGTCTCCGGGTTATGGATACGGAAGCTCTAAAATAAATCTAAACGAAGAGCACCTTTTACGACTCGAATAAAAGTAGCAACAGCGCAACGAAAGCGAAACTTAATCGTTACGAAATGTTGCTGGGACCTTAGGCGGTGTTCGTGCATATGTTTTGTGCTTTTCCTTTTCCTCTATGTCATCTTGTTTATTTGAAAAGGAAATATTTTCCTTTAGGGCGGCTAGGCAGCCTTGAATGTTATTTCTTTTCGTGCGAAGATTGCTGATCGATATTATGCATGCAAGATTTGTGTGATGTTTTCAATATGAGCGCATGAGTTGTTGTTTGCCTTTAGGGCGGGTTATACCAAGGAAAAGACTCTATTCATCGATACATGTCCTTTTTGTATATATTCAATGGCAAATTTAATGGAAATGAGATGGCGGTTCAATCACCATCTGTCGAAGTCGTAAAAGATGTATACGAGTATACACAAATAGCTCAAATGGCCAAATTTAGATCACGTAACTCATAGCTTACTGATGTTGGTGTCAACTGGTTTTTATTAAGCTCGCACTGAAGACATAATTTATCAGTGTCGGCTGTATGGGGTGTATATGTAGCGTGTAGGTGGCGAGAATTAAGTCATCAATTTTGTATTTGAATGGTGACATGCCGTTGTGATGTTATACCCCCAAGAGTTTTCAGGGGAATGTGTCATCATTCAGAATAGTGTTGCGGTAAGGGATAATTTATTTTCTAGTTTGGCCAACTTGAGTACGCCTTTGACCGAGTTTTAGACAAAAATGTATAAAGTTTTTTAGGTAGATATTTGGCTTAGATTCAGTTCAGGAATGAAACAACTCTGTGTTTCGTTAATTTTATTTTTACACACCTCTCATTTTGTCCAAGCTTCATAGAAATCGAACGCAATAAAAAAAAATGGACAACATTCCGACCCCAAGAATCTTCTCTACCAAACGAACGTCCCTTAAGAGAAAAGCTAAGGTCCCGCACTCAGTTGAAGGGCTAACGCTAAAGTGGTTTCCAAGTCCAAACATTCCTCAGCTTGAAGCTCATAATGCTCACAATTATTTTAGAGAGAATTTTTTCAATTAATTTTTTGTCTGTAAATAAATTCAGGATATTATACTTATATTGTCACCCTGGTAGACGGCCTTAGGTCAAACGAAATAGGCTTAGTTATTTAATCATTGTTATTTATATCAATTTGAAATAAAAGTAATTTTAAACTTAACTTAAACTTAATGCTTCCAAGAAAAATAGAGTTTTTCAAAAATCAGACTTTATATACAAATATAGCTTTATAGCCTTTCTAGTCGTGTCCGATTTTTACACCGACCCTTTCTTTCTTTGTATTTTGTCTCTTGCCAAAACCAATTTGTGATTGTTCCTGGATCGGGATGTATCAATTTTACCCCTTCCGATCAAATGATCAAAATGTTCATGAGCAGATTTACAAAAACAAAGATGAAGACAACGAGACAACTATATTTTAAGACTTATTTATAAAGTTTTTCTTATTAAAAACTTGAAATCTGAATTCAATTCCTTTTTTTTTTAAATACGTATACATACATTAAGAAATCTTTTTAATTCTTTAAACTTGTGACTTTGTATTTAATCTTAAATTTACATACTTAATTTGGAAAAAACAAAAATTTGGGGTTTTTTTTTTAGAAAATAGCTAAATCTGGGGGTTTTTGAGATTTGTCTGGGGGGAAATATTTCAACCGTCTGGCAACGCTGCTCACCAACGTGTTTTTGAAGATTATGTGACTATAGGCTAAGAATAATCGCCTCATGGACGTTAAATTGCAGGTGCCCTGAGGTCGGCTTTCGCCAAATCCAGCTGTCTGGTTCGAAGTCCTCTAAGAAACATCAAACGTTGAAGTCATGTGACAGTTTTAACTAGCTTAACCAAAATTGAATTAATCAATGTTGTTGTCAAAATTAAATGTGTAAAAAAAGAACAACTTTTGGTTCTAAGCCTTTAAAATTTCTAAACGATCCCCTATTCCTTTAGACTATTTTTAAGTTTTTCCAAATAAACTTGACTCGCAAAGGTCGGCTCGAATTTTCGACACAGAGGGCCTACGTGTCGGCTTGATTGCAAAAACTGAAAAGGACTTTGAACGACCCAGAGCTGGACATGAATTCACCATTCAAAATAACAAATCTATGGCAACAAGGAAAAACAGCATAAGTAATTTTTAGCCACTTTTCAGGAGCGAAGGTTAAAAGTTTTAACTCAGATATGGCCTTCCATATCGTATGCGTTTTTTCCTGATCTATAACACTGCAACCGTAAAAGATATTTGAATGAAAAAAATATGACGTATAGAACAGGGTACGGTGCATCCGATAGTAACATTAACTCAATTTTGACATAAGTCGACTTATGCTGTTTTTCTTTGTTGCCACAGAAATATGAAAGAAGAATTTAGAAAATAACAGGTTTAGAACTTTACTTAAAAAGAATGGGCGAAGTTAGTCTCAAAAGTCTGACAAATTTTCGGGTAAAGCCTGTACAAGTTGTTTTCCTTTTTCTTAGGTATTATTATTATTTATCCATTAGCAGCACCGCTTTAAGTAACCTATTTGGATGCTTAATTGTTCTTATGCAAATGCTTGGGTTCCTTTTAGGTTGTAGTTCTTTAAAAATTTGTTGGCTTGTTTTTCATACCGTTTTTTTCTTCTGCAGTTTTCGGGGGTCGTCTCCACTATTCTATAGGACGACTGTTACAGAGAATGTCTACGAGACCAGCAATCAGCTCTCAAGAAGAGGCTGCTCAGTTATTCATGCCTAATTTGCTAAGTCCGTATAAACTCTGAGGGCAAGACGCTGTCGCCGACCCTCGTCGAACTGGAAGAAAATGTTCGGCAGATTTCCTTCAAACCTTTTTTGAAAATAAGACTTGTTGGTACTTCTTTGAATACGAAAACTTATATCTACCTCTTTATCAATATTCATAAATAAGTAAGACTAAAGGTAGGTTCCTATTTAAGGAATTCTTAAAAATCGCTTATCATTCCCTTTGAAGGCTTAGAGGTTATAGCTTTAAACAAGGAAATAACTTTCATATTTCCACCTGCTCTTTTGACTTGTGGCTGGATATTCACAGAGTTTTTTCTAGAACAGCTGCTGAACTTTGTTTTGCTTATTTATCAGCTTTCACATGGGCTGTGTAGCCCTCAAGTAAATGGTCCAGCAATAGCTTTTGCCGTGTTCCAAAAACCTTGCGCAAATAACATTTCACCAGCTTCGATTTTATTTCCGGGTCAGTCATTGGTTTTTTATCTGCTTGGCTTTCAATGGTATTGCCACTACCGGACCTGCGCTTGGAAGACATTGCTACCAGTATTGATCTGTCCAAGATTTCGAAGAAGACGGCTAAACCTACCCCGGTTTCCATCTTTGATCGGGTGCATAAATGGAACTGACTTGCGCATAGGTTCATCTTTCCATGCTTCGTTGCTTTTTAAAAGGGGCTCAAGAAGGGTCTTGTAAAAGGTAGGTGTTAATTAAGTCCTTTGATAGACGAGTAGGTGACCAAAGTGGGATCCCATTTCAATATATTTGTGCCTACTGATGGGCTTATTCGCATGGCACTGTGGTTGCCACTAATCCAATAAACACGTTTATTGGAAACTGGTTGATGTTAGCCTTAAGCTCGGCAATTGGAGTTGCTCCCATTACCCTGGTGGCTCCAATGCAAGCTGATCTGTGAACTTTTGTAATGGACTTTGGCAAAGAGACTCGCATAGGTCCTGTTTAGGAATTTTGTCCCCAGGAGAGGCGTTCGTAGTATGCACCTAAATAAGGTGAAAGTGCCTTTGCTTTTGTTCATATTCCATATCTGTTTGTAAGTTTAACCAACTTCTATTTTGTTTAAAAATGTTCAACCTGTCTACACATTTAAACTTTTGACATTCCTAAATTGTTTGCCTCCAACTAACCTGTTTACGCTTTCTCTTTCCAGGTAACTATCATCAATGAACTATTCAACAGTGACAAAACAGATTCTCATTTTCCTTGCAGTAAGTAACTTCAATTTTTAATTTCGTCCAGATGAATGCAATCTACAAGTCCGAAGTTATTCCCTTTCACACAAAACTTACCCCAATTTGAATATTTTGAGATAATTTCCAATTGAACGACGAACCCCTCAGCTTCATCTAACATCTTAATGAACTCAATGGTGCCCACTCAAATATAGTCCTTCAATATCCTTCCACAAGCTTGACCAGTTGATATAGCAAAAATGCTAATTTTATTGTGCATAGTTATTTATTCGAAACCCCTCTAAGATTCAACTGGATAACTGTCTCAGTCTTGTCGGGTTTATGAATGTTCATTCCTAATAAGTTCATCTCTGTTACAATTTTAACCAGACCTGCTGATTGCTATTCAGTTTTAATGGACGTAGGCACACACACACACAAAAAGCGTTGGACTACATTTGCCTTCAATTGAAAGTCTTGCTAGTTCCCCTGAGTAATGGCAATTTCAAAATACACAGCTCACCCACCCCCGCATTTCAACTCCTTTTTCATTAGGCTAACAAATTAACTTTGCGGATGGAAAAGAAAATTTCAAGCAACGAAGCAAAAGGAAAGGAAACACAAAAAAAAATGTAAGTAATCCTTTTGGATTATGAAAGTTTCGCTTCTGTTTCGGCTTTGAAACTGTGGCGCGAGCAAGGCACACGGCCTTCGTTTCGCAATCGCAATCCTTTTTTTTTTTTCGGTGGCTTTCTCGCTTTCACTTCTCGCTGAACGCCTCATTGATTATGTTTTATAATCCGCTGCTAATTGTTTGAAATAAGTAATAGCATTCTGCCATTTCTGCTTGTGGAGTTTTATTTCTGTTGTTATTTTCTTGTAATTTTGTGAGATCCTATTTTTTGCGGTCCGTGGTATCCGTTGAGATAGTGTAATCCATGATTTAAGCTGTGATTAGGTGCATTTCGGATGAGGGAGGCAGGAGGCAGTTACTGAGATGTTTTTAGCCCAACGTGGCGATGGGATTTTAATGTTTTATTGAAATAGACATAAAAGCTACTGAGTGTTTGAAGGCGTACTTAACTTGGTTTACTCTTCAAGATGTTGAGTTGACCTCATTTCATCAGCACTTCAACAACGAACAACCTGTGCCTACCATATCTTTGTACGAACCTTGTTTCCTTCTTGTTTGAGTGAGGTAAGACCTGTCTGTTCCTATAGTGAAATAACCCCACTTTTGCGTTTTTTCAGTCTTTCATCTTCCTGCCTGATCAAGTTGAGAGTATGCTTTTTGAGCCCCAACGCGGAAAAATGTTGGCAGCTTGTTTTTCTGATTTAGGTAATCGGCAGTGAAGTGAAGCGGTGTTGATTTGAGAGAAACTAAAGAACAAAAGGATTAGCTTTTTTTTTTTTTAATACTCCTCTTGAGAAAGACTAACTTATGACGCTCCAATAGCACCCCTAGTTGGTTGCACTTAAATTCTTGTGAGTTGCAGTCCTCTGGAAATATTTCCCCAGGAATCGAGCTCCAAATTTACTTGTCTGACAGCCAATGAAGTTCTTCGGGAGATAATTTCCTTCTTCTTCTGTCCTTAGAGTTTAAAAGTGACAGCCATAGGCCAGTTACTAGTCTTCTGTGCGCCCGTGGCTGTAGATTTGATGTTATTGTACCCTCTTTTATTAGTCGGAGATCATTCATCCCTGTATGATGTCAAGTAGGTTAAAAATACCTGGTGGAACAGGCCCGCAGGAACAATTGTTTTTTTTTTTTGTCTTATTTTTTTAAGACGAATGGAAGGGAAGTAGCCCAAAATTGTATGCGAAGTCCAGCGGCTTATTTGAGAATCTTTTCTAGAACAGTCTCAGATTTGTTAAAAATTTTCAACACGCTAACCGCACTGAGCCACTGCGCCCAGTCAAGTTTAGTGAATGTTTTGAGGACAATTTCGATATGTAGAAGCTGTATTCAGAGCCGGGTCTAATCTGCGCTCTATACAGTACTATACACTCAGGAAAACAGATTGTAATGCCAACAATTTTCGTTGGTTGAAATGAACCCAAATTCAAAATCTTTGAATTAAGAATGAAATTGTTGGCAATGATGTAAAAAAATTCTTATGGAGAGTATATTATTCTTACGCTGAATACCTGATTCTTGAAAACTTAAAAACGAGTTCTTGTTAACATAAATAATATTTGAACCAAGAACTTTTAACTTACAATTTTTTAAAAATCTCCAAATTCTTCGTTTAACAATTTTTTTTTCTGAGTGTAGGAGATCCGTCGGGTTAAAGTACCTACATCTCTGCTGTAAATCGGAAGTCTAACTTTGAGGACGCTTCCCTTGAGATAAGGTGTCTGAACATGACATCCCCAAATCGACTGTGACTCCAAAGAGGTGTATGGATTCTTTGGGATTGTTGGGTTGGTCATCCATTTTAAGTCGATGCATTTCTCTTCTTGAAAGTTGTAAGCTTCTGAGCTACTTTTTGTATCCCCACTTAAAAATTATTGCCAAGTCTCCATTGAGATACCTTATTTGCTCAGATCTTGATACTAGTTTCTGAGGCAAGATGTAAGAGTGCAGTTGTTTGGAAATCTAAAGAAATTATTTTTCGTCGACATGAAGAAGAAGTAGAGTTGGTCAAAGTATGGACCTTTGAGGTACGTCTGCGTGCCATTATAGGAAAGTCAAGCAACCATCCGGAAAGGTGTTGTGGTTCTCCATAGAAGGCTACTTCGTAGAGCTTTACGTTAGACCCGATAAGAAGCCCAACGCTTTTGCACTATACTCGCCTTGTCGTTCGACTGCCTATGTCCATAAGTGGGCTAGGTAGGTAAGGAAGAGTTGTTTTGTTGCCATAGGCGTTTTTTATTTTGCCCACATGATCTATATAGATCGTTGATTTCCATGGTTTACAACAATAAAACGAGACTCAACTGTTGTTCTAAATAGTCATCTACGATGATGTTGAGGGCAAAATAAGAAACGCCCCATAACTCATTTGATCTGTTTGTCGAAGTCAGGAGAGTCAGTAACCACCTGGGGAACTTAAGATGGATATAAGCTCTAAAATATATTCCTCGAAACCCCTTTAAGGCAGCCCGTAAGTGTGGGTAACTCAAGAAGTCTTTAATAGATCGAAGGCTGCAAAATTCATATTTCCTGTCCTGTATTATTTCGTGGTGGTCTTACTTCGACTTTTACCGCCTTTTCCTGAACTTTGAATAGCACAGAAAGTATAGCTGGTTCTAGGGATTTTCTGCTTTTCCAAATCGGTTGCATGCAAGCGGTCTTCAAGTACGTGGGAAAAGTCTTCTGTGAGTATGAAATAGGTGCACAGTTTTAGAGTAGTATTCCATCGAGGCCTTTTTACAACCCAGGTCTTTGAGATTGCGTTGAACTTCTCATGGCCGAAATTTACATGTTTCAGAAAGGCTTTCGTACTGGCAAGCACCTTCCGGGGGGCTTTAATTGACCGATAACCGTTGTTGTTATCTCGAAAGCAGTAGAAAATACCTGAGCCAAGCTTCCCAAGACCAGATAAATGTTCATTAGTCTCTGACCTAAAGACGTAGGTAGGTTGAATATTCGTCAGGGGTAACATGTTGTGAGGCGAAACGTGTTTGTGCACACGAATGGTTCGATCTAAGTTACAGAAGTAAATCATTCGTGCAAACGGAAACTTTTGAACGTTTCGCCTTACAGAATGCCGACTCAGCGTCTTTTAATGAACACCTATCTAAGCAAAGCAAAGTAAAGTAGACTCAATTCTTCTTGAGACTTCCGAGACTCGCACAAGGAACCTATTTAACCCAAGTGGAGGTGCCTTGCCATCAGCAGCTAGTTTCGACAACTTTCCGATGATGGTGGCTAGTAAACTGCTTCCAGCGCTATTCGCGTTCAGTAAGTGGGAAGTTCGAGAATCAATGTAAAAAAAACACGTAATAAAATATACCAGTTTATACCAGTTTATAACAAATTTGACTGCGAACTGTTTTATTGGGCATTGCTCTAGTTTGATTTGTTTTAATTTAATTTGAACGGAACTTCTTCTGACAGTCCGCTGGTAGAGTGAAGTATATGTTCAGCTCGGTCGTTGTGTCAACAACTTTGCAGTGAATTTGCTTTGACACTCGCAGGTTGGGCCACCATTTGAAAGTACACTCTGCAATCAGTCAAGTTAAATTCGCATTCGCTCCAAAAATGTCTCCACATCTTCGCATCTTCCTATGTCCAAATTGAAAAGGCCACTCCATCGGCAGCCTATACCTATACATTCTCTCTTTCTTTCTCTTACTTTTCGCATTGAACCAAAAGTGGAACAACAACAAGCCAAGTCAAAGTTTTGCTTAATTAAAAAACAGAAGACCGAGAAAAAAAAAACTCGCGAACAAAATTCATAAAACATGAAAAAGACGCTAGCGCCAGCTATTGAAAGAGCCCTTTGGCAATACGAAATCACAGTGAAAAGCGCGCTTAGTACCCCAGTAACAGAGTAAGCCTCCTCATCATCGTCCTCATCATTATATATCCATCGCATCCATATTCTCGAGCATTTGTTCTTCGCAATGAGCATCCAGAGCAAATACAACCAACGCAAACAAAAGGCTACATTTTTGCTTGTATTTACTTTCGTGCGAGGAGTTGGCCTCTTCCCGTTTCACCATCATCACCATCATCATGGCACACAACAGGCCTCGGGGGATCAAATGTTTCTTGTTTCATGTTTCTTGTGTTTGTCGTCGCATACTCAAACAAAGGCACAACAAAAATATAAAATAAAATATTTTCCTTTAAGGAACTTTTCAATTTTATGAACTTCTTCTATTCGACGACGTGGACGACGACGACGACGACGACGACGACGCACAGCACCAAACGAAACGAACTTGCAAAGCCTTGTCCCTTAAATCACTCAACCTATAAATTCGCTTCCTATGTTCCGCAGGTTCCATTTATATTGTCAAAAGGGTTCTGAGGCAGGGTGAAATGTGCGTGCAACTGTGTGTATTCGTATTCCTTGTTTTTTTTTTTGTTAGCCAAGTACAATACAAAGGCAGTAGGTCCTGACAAGGACTTACTACACAAAACGAGTCGCGTGTACTGGCTGCTTCCTTGCTACTTAACTTTCAAGTGCTTTCTCGCACTTACTAGCGCGCCAGCAGCAGTAGCGAAGGTGCGGACTCTTAATGGTTCAGCGGGGGAAGTATGTCCCGTCCCTTCGCCCGCCGAGGAGAGCGCGGCGAGTACGTTCATTTTTCTTCTGTCTTAAGAGTGCAATTTTTATTTTGCAAATATTTCAATTATTTTGAAATTTGCATGTGAATTGGAGGCGGGTGTATGGTACCAGGATGTGTGTGGGGGTGTGGGTGAAATACGTTTATTTGAATATCGTTTGCATTAAATCTGTGTTTGCTCCGTCTAATGGGTGTCTAAAGTGCACTAAAGGTTTGGGATGTTGCATAAATACCCAGCTGTTGGCGTACAGTCGGTGTGTACAAGAAAGCTAACAACTGCAGTGGTTGCAGTAGAAATTAAGTGTGCAGCACACAGGACTCGTTGCATGGTCGTAGTAGTATGTACATGGAAACTGTAAGTAGTCGGAAGCGTATTCATTTTTCAGTTGGCATGCAAATATCTTTGGCCTCTCCTCTTTTTGAACTGATTACGAATTATAAGAGTAACAGCAAGTTGAAGGGAGTAAAGTCCGAAAATAATACTGTTGGGTCAAAAGCGCTCTCAAAAATTAGCATTTACCAAAACTCTCGTAGCCCATAGCTGTCTCGGGATCGTAGCTTTAAGACAAAAATTATCAAAATCTGGGCAGTAGCTTTCGCGCCAACCCCTAACACAAGGTAAAACCTCACAAAAGACCGAAAAAAAGTACGCCCCAAAAAGTAGGCATGGTAATGAAAACATAGCCTATAGTCTTCTCGGAGTCTTAAGAAGCATTTCAAGAGAAGTTTCTTCAAAATCTATCCACGATGAAAGCAGAAAGAGTCTACTGTTAGACCTGCATTTGGATCGCTCTTAAAACAGTCGCGGAAGGTCCTAAATTGAGCCACTAACCATCCCTTAGGTGTAGAACATCACGCGAAATTGTTCCTGCACAGAAAGAATTTTTTCGATCGACTTCTTCACTTCAGTCCAACTAAAGGGTTTTCCAATAAGAGGTGTTATTTTGGTATTCAAAGAAAAATGCCATTTTTTAAGATAAATGATCGGATGTTTATTTCATAATAAAGAGGAAGGTATGCCGTTAATAATGAAAAACAACAGCAGCCACCACGAGCCCGCATACAGGACCATATCCTTTTCATGAAATTTTCCATAACCAAATCGCAAAGTGGCTGCCCTATGTCCTCGATAGCCTCACGAATTTTATCTTTGAGGTCTTGAATCGACGCTGGGCTGTTGGCGTAGACCTTATCTTTCACGTGGCCCCAAGGGAAGAAGTCGCAAGGTGTTAAATCACAAGATCTCGGTGGCCAATTGTGATCACATCTTCGAGAGATAACACGGTCCGGAAACTTTTCCCGTAAAAGATCAATGGTTTCGTTGCTTGTGTGGCACGTAGCGCCGTCTTGTTGAAAGTAAACGTTGTCCAGATCAATACCATCCAACTCCGACCATAAAAAATCGTTAATCATCGACGACCAAAAAATGCTTTAGTTTTGCGAACTGTGACTGCAAGATTTTCACCATTTTTGTAGTGAATTTTAATAATTTCAATGCGTTGTTGAAGCGTGTATCGTTCCATTTTTAGTAATGGCGTAATTTCGACTTGTCAAATGTCAAAGAATAAAAGCTTCAAAAGTGACAGCTACCGAAATAGCGGGTCATTTACAATAACACCTCTTATTGGAAAGCCCATATGTGTTATTGGTAGCTCTCCTGCTGGTACACCATTCCACTCATGCTTAATTTCAATTAATTTCCGTTTCAGATACAACCCGAATTCGGCAGAAACCCTCTCCCTTTTTTCTGAAAACCCATCCAACTTCCTTTGTCTCCTCTGTAGTTCCATCTGCACTTGTTTTGTGTCCCCATACACTGACTGCCCCTCGCTCTTCCTTTCACACTCTCTCTCTCTATCTCTATATGTGTGCAGTTTTGAATAACAAAAAGTTATTTGCTTCACTTTAGAACTTTTGCGTAAGCCAAAAGTTCACAGAAACTAAATTAAACAAAACTTCATGTTTCATTAGTGCGTTGCCATAAATACATCTTTGCCGCTGTGAAAGTCGTTGTCTCGTGTGTGTGTGTGTGTGTGTGTGTGTGTGTGTGGCAGCGATGTTTCATCTTTGCCAAGCAAACAAACAAACAAACGAATGGAGTTTCCAATCCATTTTGGAGCGAAATGGGAATTTTCGAAAACCGCTACCGCGCGCACCCTCTGGCGTTGAAACTGTGGCACGGATTCAGTTCCTGTAATAAGTCACTTAGGCGAGGAACGGCTGCATCCACACACCCCGCAAAGAGCGATCGCCTTGAGGAGGAGTGTGGGGGTAACTTTTTTCATTTACACATCCGTATAACTGGGGCTTGTCTTCTGTCTTGCAACGAGGAACAAACACACCCACCCCACACCGAAGATAAACATTCCCCACTGGGTTGTAGTTATTATGCTTTGTACATCACATGACTTTTCCTACATGACGCCATAATAATAAGTAACTACCCTGCCGCACAGCAGAAAGTGTAAGCGTGTACCAGCAGTTGAAATACTGCATAATAACAACATTATACACTCATACAGCGTACACTCGCTCAGGGTAGAAATTATAATTCAAATAGATGGGTTATGGATATAGCCCTATGCGAGTATACGAGAACACAGGGCACACTCGTGCACATGCATCCATCCGAAAGTATAGATACAGCATTATAATAACAACAAGAGCGACTTTGAGGGGAGCACTTTGTCGGTGTACTTCTTGGAGGGGTGGTCACAGTATGTGGAACAGGAAGACCGACTAATGGAATGTCCGCTGCCGTCATTTGGGGAATAATTAACACGAGTTTTATTAAGAATCGGGGAACTTAGGGCGAAGCCATTTGCCGAAGGTAGAGGCGACTTGGAGCTTGGAGGCACGAGAGCTTTTTCTGTTGTTTTAAGCTTGAGACAAAACAGACCTTTGGTTGTTTATTCAGTTTATTTATTTATTTAACTACTAAACATTTAAGCCACGGTTAATCAATTAATAATAATTTAAAAAAAGGTAGTTATTTAAACATTTTATGTTTTAAATTTTTTCCTTTGATATAAAAATATTGGATTCCTTGTTGACCTCGGTCTAGTATTGAGGTTTATAGAACTTAGAATATTGGTGGAGTTTATGTTGCCAGTCAGGACGCTAAATAAAAATAAAGCATTTGATTTTATTCTTCGTTTTTCCATGTAGGAGGGAGGACGAACTTCGGGGTCCCAATGTAAATCACGTAATGCAAAAAGAAGAAATTGTTTTTGAATGATTTCAATTCTTGAAATTCCAGATTCGTAGCTCGGGAGACCAAACAGGACTACAATATTCCAAAACAGGTTGGACTAGAGAAAAGTATAGAAGTTTGGTGATACGTGGGTTCTTAAATTCTTTTGAAAAACGTTTTACAAGTCCCAATCGGCTTCTTGCCTTACTGACAATGGAATCCAAATGGAGGTTAAAGTTGAGCTTCTTGTCAAAGATAACACCAAGATCATTAAAGTTATCCACACTTTCAACAACTTCATCATTAATAAAATAAATCGGTGTAGTTGGATTTTGACGCCTTGTGAAGGACACACATTTACATTTCCTCAGGTTTACCTGCATATAGTTCTCCTTACACCATTCCTGCATGCGGTCAATATCATGCTGTAGAAAGATATAACCTTGTGGGCTACTATAAGAATATATCAGCTTACAGTAAAATCTTTGAGTATGTAACAGAAAGACATAAATCGTTAATGTCCAATCCTGACCAATGTGGCTACCTTGAGGAACACCAGAATAGACGACGATATTTTTGGCAAAAATGCTTAGGGTGTACGACCTCTAAGTAAATATCGGGCGATTGTACCTTTCGATCAGTATAGTTCAACAAACTTATACCAGGAGGTTTTAAAAAAAAAAATCTTTTTCGTTGGAAGATCAAAATCCAACTTCAGTTTCATCAGTTTCATGGAAAATCAAAATCCAACTGAGGTTTCAGCAGACTTGGTCATTTCCATTTGCAATTTGCAATCTAAAACTGTGTTAACAAGGGGAAACAGAACGGACCCAGCAGCGGTCTCAGTGAAGAACTGAAAGCTCACCCTCACCAACCAACCAACCAATTTACAATGAACATTTGTGTAATAATTTTTAGACTTCGCCTTAAATAATTCGTCACAATTCGGTCGGTCACAATTGATCTTTTAATATTTTCGACTATTTTTTAACTCTGATCGGTTCTTTTAGCCATCACCATTAACAGTCCACGGACTATCTAAAAGTATTTTTTTTATAAATAGGTCAAAGTCTTAGCCATCACTTCAACAAAAAAGGAGTAGATTCTCCTAAAAAAGTACAAGTACAAGTACAAAAAGCATTTAGCGGAAATTTATAGAATCAAATACAAAAGGTGCTGGGTTAATGTAAGGTTAGTGGCCCTCTAGTACCATTTCTAGTGGCATAGCTTAAGGCCCATTGTAACCCTTCCATTTTTGTAAATAAAGCCAGCAATCAAGGGGACCTTTGATTTTTCTGAGTGTTTAAAGGAATTAGTGCTCTTGGCAAATTTTGGCAGATTCGACATTTTCATTTTAGCACTTTCCGAAGTTTTGTTGAGAACCCCGACCACAAAGGTCGGAGTCACCGATTGGTTCGCGAATGGCGGTACAGTGGCATAAGGATCGTCTCTGATTTTTTGCAGTCTTTAAAGCTTCTGCAGCGGTCGTTGGTTCTAAGCTTACATTCCTGGGTCATATTTGAAGACGTTCATCTGAACTCAAAAGTAGTTTGTTTTAATAAAAAGCTCTATCTGAAGAACTATAAGTTCAAAAACTGCATATAAAATTAACCCCTCTGCTAGACCTTTTTAGTGGAATTAAGATAGGTCCCGCTTTTCAAGCAGCCTACAATGTTCTTCCCACTCAAGTCCCAAGGTTATGGTTTACAGCTTTTGGGTTTTTTTTTTTTTTGAAAGGTCGATCAGAAGAAAACAGAATCGAGTTTCGGTCAATTATATTACCAACTCCGCAGGAGTTCGTTATGGAGTCGTAAAGGATTCCCAAATTGGCCAGATGGTACAAAGAACATTTAAAAAGCTCTTCGAACTCACAGAGGGAAAAACAAATGTATTTAGAGCTCCCCGAAAGCCTTGGTCTAAAACTTACAGAAAGACCCTTGTGAGTAAAATATCCACCATGTAAATACTTGGGCTTCAACAGAAATAGGACTCCAAGTTCGAAAAGAGTTTCACGATGTCTTTCTTCTGGTAGGGAACCTCTGAAAGCCTACTTTAAATCACATTGGTGATACCTGCACAATAATTCTTAACGTTCGGGCCGACTTGGGCCTATATGATCTACAGCCAACAGTATAGAAAATGCCAACAAGCTGAGAAATGATCCTCAACTTAATGTAGTCGCCTGCTAGTGAGACTGCTTTCTACCTATAGCTAAGCAGTTTTGTTTACAGAATCTCAGACCCGAGAGCCTTGTATGAGACAGGGAAAATTTCAAAGAGAACGTTGAATGAATACGAACAAATTTCGCATCTATTCCTGAAGTTCGTACAAACGTAGGCAACTTGCAGCTTGGAGGAGGAGGCCTACATTTGAAATGCTTTACAAAATCAAGCAGCACGTCCAAAGATTCGATTCGGGAACCTCTGTTCAAACCTAATAGCTTTGCATCTTCACCCCTCACGTTTATATCAAATTTGTATGTACCTACAGGCTTTCGATGGGCACTGTGCATTTGCCCGTCGACGTAGACGATTCTCCTTGGGCATTTTTGATCAAGATCACTGAGGCAAGACGTACTTGAAACTCTAAATAATTCCATTCTCTAAATAAATTATCAGAAAATCAACATTTTGGCTAGCAACGCCTTGAAAAAATGGGCGTGGCATCAACTTTATACGGGCGAGCAGTTCAAATCGTCATTCCCTACACATTTTCTAATTATGAAGAAGTTTCACAGTCGAAAATGTTTTCGAGTTGGTTGAACTAATGAGCCTACCTAACTTCTTTTTTTTCGTCCACTCACACCTCTCCCGATCGATTAAATGCATCCTGTCACTGCAAAGAATCAGAGTAGCAGTACTAACTAGAGCCCCTACCTGTTTCCTTTCAACCATACACATATATCCCAACGAAATATTTCAATTCCTACCCACATCTCTCTGTCATGTTGCTGACGTGCAGGCATAATGCAACTAAAACCGTCAAACAAACACACTGCCTCTTGCCTACCGCTTGACAGTTGATACATGTCAGTCTGAATCAGATAAAGAGCCAACCAACGGACGGACGGCGGCAACAACCGTTGCGATGGCGTTTCACAATTCCTGATATGTGTATCACGTTACTTATGCCAACGCCACCAGAGTCCTGTTCCTGTGTCGTTTCGTTTTGTCCTCTATGCAGGTACACAGGACATACAGTGTTTTAATAGCTCTCACCGGCAACACCAGATGTGTGAGTCATTCAAATATCCTTTCTGTTCCCTTTCGTTAGTCCGTTTGTATATAAATTCATATTAAAAGTCAAGGATACCAAATGAGATAAGCCAAAGGTAAAGTCCAAGGACATGCGAAATGGAAATACCACCCAACCTACGCTGGATATATTTATGCAAAATGTATGCACACAGGAAAACACACACTTTGTGGCAGCAGCTGGACTTTTGATTCCTTAAGTGCATTTCGGTATCAAAAACCAAACAAAACCAACACATGCAATCGGCGACTGTGTGGACGGTAACAAAACAAAAAAAGCTGCATACACGTTGTTTAGTTTGTCCCTTTTGGAAATTTCAAAAGTCCATGCAACTAACCATCCGGGGCGGTCATTCTAGGAATGAGGGTTCACTCTTTTCCGGAGTTTTCAACATAACGCTTCGTTAGGTTCTCTATGAAGTGCCTTTGCCCAAGCGAAAGGACCAAAATTGTAATTTTATTTTACCCGAGCGATACCTATAATTAGGCACAGTACGCTGTTAGTGTTTCCCTCTCGAAGGGTTGCAAATTTTTCCGCAAACATAATATGGGAGATTGTTTTTTTTTTAGTCGGCTATAGCGTATCCACAACACCGGAACATTAGTGAGCGCTCAGATGTGAATATCTCACACAACTAGCACCCACTAAAGCGGTGGAAAATATTCTGCACCCTCAACGGGTTTTTGGAATTTTTTCCCTTTGGCTCTTCAGCTAAGAGCGTGTTTTTGTCTGGCAGAGCTTAGTTTGTAAAGTTCTCATTACAAAGTGCAGTCTGCAGTGGGTTGATATGGTGCTGGTTAGCTGTGTATCTAGATACGGTCGTGTAGTATCTTTCCTTTTAGCTAGACATTAAATTATTTTACTGTCACAGAGTGTAGCGCTGTGGGTGCAAAAGTGGTTTATTTTTTTTTTCGGCACTTTCTACTACATACTAACTCTTTGGAAAGGAGTTGCATTTTTTTTACCTTCCTGTGGGCTAAGGGTGATGTTATAATTAAAATTGCGCCATGGTTTGTGGTGCGCAAAAAAATAAACTAAACGGATGGTAATTTTTCGCATAATTATCTGAACGAAAAACAGCGACGGTTTCGCTTTCGGGATTCCATTCTGCGACTATTTTTGAGGCCGTAAAATGGCAAAGGACATTCGAGGTATAGCGGGGACATTAATGTCTGTATTAATTCATGGTTCGTGAAACCTTTTTATCTGTCGAGGGTTAGGTGTTTCTAATTAGGAAAAAGAACTGAAACTATTTCCCTGGCTACTTATGCGGAGGTCTAAAAATATAGCTGAATAAATTCAGCCAGCATTTCGTTGGTTAAATTTTCCTTAAAGCGAGAGGAGCGATTTAAAAATATATTTATTTACCAAATGGCAATGCAAGGCGAACTTGGTCATCAATTTATACACAAGTTGAGCATAACTTTTTATTGGGAGATGAGCCCTTTATAATAGCTGAACTTAAGAAAGTCCCAGAGCGATGATCGTTCTCAAGTGGCTTGGAAAACTTAAGGTCAGCCTGATTTTCTAGAAGAGTTCCCGAAAGAGGCTAGACCTAGGTCTATTCATGTTCATACCACTGAGGCCAAGGCTTGAAAGCCCTGACTTTTCCGAGACTGTTTAGATTATTAGCTTCTTTTGAAGAGGAGCCTTCTTTAAATTTGTGGACAGAGAACAAAACTGACGAACAATTTTTCAACCTCGGTAATTCTATGTCTGGTGCTGAAATTTATACGTCTCAACTTATAGGCTCACCTTGATTGCAGTCATGTATTGTGTCCCGCTTTTGATCATAGTAGGATTTCAGGGTTTTTTTTTTCGGAGATGTTCTAACTGACTGAATAAAAAGTTTGATGCGCTGCAAAAATCGGCTCGGCCCAATAATTGATGTTGTATCAACGACTAAGTTCGTAGGTGGCAGAAGGAGGCCCAAAGTCGAAAGTGGTTCCTCTGGGTCCTAGGTAGACACAAAATCATGGTTCCGGAAAGCCATACGCCCTACTACTGAGCTCACAGTAGCTGATCATTTGGATGTAGGCCTTCCAGATGTCCATAGCCGATGGCTGTGTAAAGAGAGAATAATAACATTTTCCGTTTTGAAAAAAAAATAAATTCTGAAAAGGGTCAATAGGCGTTAAAAAGTGTCCTGAATTTGTATAAAGGAGTCCAATTTGGGCTATTTTGAAAAAGGCGACACCTGTCCAGGGTCAAAATTTGGAAGAAAGTTTCAATGGGACCCTAAAGGATCCCAAAGGTTACCCCGCCAACCAATGTCATTCTCTGTCAATGTGTTCAAAATATTAGTCTACTACTCAGATAAGACATCCCCCGAAAGACATTCACTTTGTACTAATTAGAAAATTTGATCCAAAAACCAAGTGTGAATTATATACCTAAGTTAATAAAAAAAATCCCTGGCTTACAAAGCCGCTTCAGAGAAAAAGGGTGGTGTCCAATTGCTTTAAAATAGTACATCGTAGCTACAATGGAGTTATTGGCCCATTTCAAGCGTTTCTTTCGACTTAAGTCGGCTTACGTTAATTTTTGACAATACCTTAAGGAATCGTTTTATAGTTAAATATAAAAATATTTTTAAAGCTTGCTGTTTGGCACACACCACAGAATGACATTGTGCCCGCATTCTGTGAAATTGCCTGAGGCTTTGCGGGCTTCGAAGAAATTTAGATTTCTGTTTAACTGACCGTGTTAACCACGTTTACGAACATGAAACGATTGGGAAATCGAAGAGATGTGTATCAAGAAACTGGCACCGATACCGTCCGCTGTTTAAGAGATTCGTGAAGCTAGCTAGCCATAGGAATGAAATTTGAACCTCTCAGTATTTGTTTAGTTAAATCGTCTTTATATTTTCGCTATAATAAAAAAAAGCCAACCATAACTGACACCAATAGTTACACAAAACAAAAAAGAACCGAATTAGTTCCACTTTAGAGGAAATAATGAAACACTACTCGCCCGTATCCGCGCGCCGATTGAATATTTAGTGGAAGTAACCCAGCTTAAGCCAATGTGCGATCGCATTAAACTATATCGTATATTCGACTGAACTTAAGTGGACTGTCGTTCATATTTGACAGTAACTCAAGCTTACGACATTTTTAACTTTCTCCATTACGTAGTAAGAGAAAGATATTGTAGTCGTACAAAATTTCGAACTCGAGATGTTAATCAATTCTGACATTACGATGATAGGCGAACTTAAAAAAGTGGGTCGCAAAATTCTGTCTGTCTGTCTTTCCGTCTGCCCCGAGGCCTACAGCCTAAGCGGCTGAACGGATTTCGTTCAAACTTCGGATTTAAAATTTGGGGCTTACAGTTGGGGGCCGTTTTTTTTTTCATGGTAATATTTATGGTACTTCCCATAAAAAATGTTCATACCAGTTTGATTTGTTCGAACACGGCTCTAACGATTTCAACCAACATTGATATTTAAGCTGAAGTGGGTGAAGTTAACATAACTGCATACTCAGTTTTTAGCTAGAAAATCGAATAACGGTACTTTTGAAATTTGGACATATCTCGAAAACGATTCATACGATTGTAACCGAAATTAATTTCGAAGGTAATATGGTTATTTCTAACTTTATGGAAACTTTTCAATTCGAATCACCGAAAACGCTAATTTTAAAAACTGGTCATATCTCGAAAACCCAATTTTCGATTTCGGTAAAACTTTAAAATCCATGTAATGCTTACATCCCGAACAATAACTTGTACTCGGTTTTCAGCTAAAAAGCTAAGTAATAGTAAATATTTTCCAAACTAATCATTGCAATATTTGGTACTGTTTTGTCTGCCAAATTTTACAAAAAACCGCTTTAACGATTTTGTTCCAAATACATATTAAAGATAATGTAAGTATTCCTAATAAGATCCCGCACTTAGTTTTCCTAAAAAAATTCGAACAAATCAGTTTCTTAAATATTTCTCACAAATGACTACCCAAATCCCGATCTGTGTTCACATTATTTATTGTACCTATATTTTTGAAATAATAACAATGCCCCACTTCCAATGAAAATTCAATAACAGCTATGTAAAACATATTTTTAGCAACTTTTCTTTTTTTTTTATATTGAATATTTTATATATAAATACTTCCAACAACTCCCACTTCATTTGCACCATGGACGATTCAATCTAAAATTAGCTTCCTACACTTACAGGCTTTAAGCTATTAAAATCCAACCGTTCTGAATACAGCCTGTTACAGTCGTTAAAGACTCGAAAACGACCTTGTTTAAAGTCATGCATTACTTCCGTCCTTTTTTACTTAAAGTGATTTGATTTTAGAAAACCATAAAGTACCACAAACCCATCAGAACATCAATGTTTCGCTACCCACTTGAGTCTGTCCAAGAACTTTAACCACAAGGTCTCTCTAACACACAACCGCACCAAGCTATGCGAAAGATTTAATCAAAATGACATCACACATGGCTGGCGTCTCGTATTTACGAACGTCCTGGCTGCCTGCTTTTCGCTCCAAAGCTGCAAGACTCTTTAGTTTCCACTTTCGAATATTTAGGTCAACTTTGTGGTTATGCATTCCGAGTGTGTCATGTGTCACGATATCGCATCGTCATCGTCATCGTCTCTGCGACGGTGACGACGGTGTACTGAAGGCCGGTCGGTGTTGCAAATGCAAATGCGAAAAAGTAAAAAAAGCTACTCGCTCTTCCAAGCAAAGATTGCATTTGGAAGCCAATAGTACACATTAGCCTCTGTACCAACAACGCCACCAGCACATTCGGTATGCACCTTTATTGCCAGTCATTTCCATATCCGTACGTGTCCAAATGGCAAAATTGCCATCGTTCGTGTAATTAGGTATTTTACTGCTTCGAGAGAAGTTATGTGTTTGTGCGGTGCACAGCAGGCGAACAGTTCGACGAAAATGGTACTCGTACTGGTGCGGCACAACACGTATAGAGTTTGAGGTCATGTCACGTATCATTTGAAGGAACTGCATCGGCACCAGGTAACCCAACTTACTAACTAACTGCCATCCGGTGAGTCATATGCGACGACGACGCCACCGCCACCGCCACCATATTAGTAATTATAATCAACGATTGTGTTCGGCTTGTGTAATTGAACGATTAGAG
Source organism: Cheilosia variabilis (assembly GCA_951230905.1). Classification (NCBI taxonomy): domain Eukaryota; kingdom Metazoa; phylum Arthropoda; class Insecta; order Diptera; family Syrphidae; genus Cheilosia; species Cheilosia variabilis. The sequence goes on along the minus strand of OX579679.1, from coordinate 19,118,056 downwards.
TGTAATTTTAAAATACTCCGGCGTCAGGTGACATTCCGATGCCAGCCGCAGTAGGTGCCTGTATATTTTGGAAACGAGATACTGCATACAGATTGGATTGTTGCATATCTATGAGTAGGTATGACTTGTCGCTAATTGAGTCATTGTTCAAAAATGCTGTTCCGACTTATTGCTGTGTGGGGATGACTAATTTTTGTTTTTTGCATTGGACAATATTGTCGCGAGGCATTGTTGTCCGCGCTAGCTGATTGTTATCGCTGGCCGTCAAGAAATTTCACAAACGAAACCAGTGTGCGAAAACAGGGCTTCAAATTGCCAACACCGATCCCCTGATAGATATGATAACGACTGATTGACATGGCAGACTTAGCCCAACAAAGGTGTGATGTGAAGATGTTTCGTAGTTTGCGATACATGCAAGCCGACATGGCAAACATTGCAGAAGCGGAGCAGTGGTTTCTCAGGCTTCAGGTAATTTGCATGTTGGTGTGGTGACCTCTAGAGACGAGATTGTAAACTCCGCCTTGTTTGTGCTCGATTTTGTTAAGCAATGAAAGTGATTGCAGTCTGTGGACACACAGGGCTTAGTCATGGGAAGGTGTACAAATTTAAGCACGCCCGTTTCTATGGTGCTACTCCCTGTGGTCCCATAAAATTCGTCACAAACTACAAGATTCTTACAAGTAAGTAGGTTTGGGTAGATCATTTGATCTATCGGTTTGTTCTGCTACCGAGTGAGAGGTCGCAGGTTCAACATCTAGAAAAATACAAACGAAGGTTAAAGATTTTTACATTTTTTTTGTAGACTTGACGAAGATCCGACGAAAGCTCCTCATTTCATTCGGCATAAAAATAAATCCTCACGCAAAATGAATGGTTTTAAAAAAGTCGGTCTAGGGTATACCGATCTGTTGCCCCTATCATTTATTTATTCATAAGAAGGTCGGGCGTTATGGTTGTTCTTTGGCAAGATCGACCGAGATTAGGTATTAAGAGTTTCTTAACTTTTACGACTCTAGATTTGCGATAAGTTTGAAGTGTGGGGCTACACCACATTCGTTTACATTACAAACCTAGTTAGTCTAAGAAGCTCCTTAGGGGTATTATTGGCTGCAAAATACCAAAGCTTCTGACGAAGACAACAAGGTTCTTAACACCGGGTAGAGTCAACTGAAATAAATGCTTTCCTCCATTACCGATATAGACCTTCTTTGTTCGAAAGAGCAGATCTTGCATTGTTAGTGCTGTAATTAAATTGCTGAATTGTTGAGCTGGATAGCTCTTAGATAAAGTTTTGTATGTACGTAGGAGCAGGTCCGCTTCGCCAAAGACCCCATTCTCTCCCAAAGTGAATCTAAAGTGGCTTTCTTTGTTCGATGTGAGGGATATACCGATTCCGAATATCTTACTGTCACTTGGCTGCTGCAGAAGTCTCCACGGCTTTGTTGGACATCAAACTTCATGTTCATAGGAAGACAGTTTTGGAAAATTTAAATTAGGGTCAGAATCAGCGTTGCCACTTTGCTGCAATAGCAGTAGATCTATTGCACTTTTTGCTAAAAATAAATCTACTTTTTTGTTTGATAAACATTCTCTTACACAGCTGTACAAAAAGCAAGCATACCTCTGTAAAGAACCTCTGAACGAAGCCAACTTATTGTGAACTTATTGTACAAAAAACATTAAAGGGACGATTAATATAGTTTTAAGCATTTCTTTGTTTTTTTTTTATATAACAAAAAATGTATTGCGGAAAGACCGAATCTACTGCATTTTTTTTAATGTTCCTCTTTCATTGAAGTGGCGACGCTGGTCATAATAAGAAATATCCCACAGTGTTCTGGCAGAATACTTCCTTACTACCAGATCCACGTCGAAAATACAAAATCATTGCACGAAAATGTTGACTTTTTGACAAAGATGAATGTTTCAAGTAACTTTAAAGAACACACATAGCACAAAACGTTCCGAGTACGATTACCATTAAAAGTGTCAAACTTTACGATGACATTGTCAGATTGGACATATATTCAATAGTGGTGTTGCCATTTCTGAGGAGTTAAGGTGCAACCTCCGTAAAAAATTCGGGGGTAAAACTTCCAAAATAAGAAATCACTGAAAAGGCTTAAACGATACCAACCACGGGCTTAAAAACCGCCTTCCATTGCGAGAAATACTTGCTGCTCGATCGACCAGTTTCTGAGCTCAATCTTAAGCTTCCCTTCCTCTACCTCCCAAGTAACAATTTGACTTTTCGGTAAGGTTCAAATTTGTAATTTCTTTAGGCAACAGCTTCGATAGAGCTTCTATAGTCTTTGTTAACCGAAGTTGATCCATTTCGAAGCAATTTTTTCGATAATAACTTCAGTAAGACCTGTAGGAAATTAAGTTTCGATAAAATCTCTATTAGACTTCCGCGATGTGTGGAAAGTGAATTGCTTTCTTTAGAGCTTCTGACCGAAGGCATTATAGAAGCAATGAACAGTCATGCAGTAAGCCGCTTGCGATTGGAAGCTGTACAGAAGCTCTTACTCGTAGTTCCTCCTAACTTACATATGGAGGCTTTATAGAAAATGAATTTCATAAGTCACAGCGTCCAAAGAAAACATCGGGGAAAAATGACAAAAAATAAAACACTTTTAGCACAGTGAAAAATATGTCAATAATGTGATTCTAAATAAACACTTTTCACTCATAAATAAATTAGGTAATAGTAAATGTCTTGCTTACAACTTCGGTCGAGTAAGCTGCAAGCTTATTGCAAATCTTAAAGAAACTCGAAAATGTATCAAGCAGTTCGGATTTACCACTGCTACAGCATTATGAGGAATTAGCCTACGGGGTGGTGTATTGGACTACTACGCAGCAGGACCCATGTTCGGTTCTCAGTGCGACGCATGTAAGTAAAATGTAAATTATAACGAGTACGTAAATGTAAACTCCGTGAAAATTGCAAAAAGTCTTTGAAAATACAGGGTGTCCGCCGGTAAGGTATACTACTTTGTTTGGCCGCCATTTTGGTTAACATTAGTCATGACAGTTCATCTTTGGCAGTCGTGCAGTAGACACGTGGCAAATTTATTATGGAAAAATATTCGATAAGCCAACGTGTTTTAATCGTTAAAACATTTCATCAAAATCAATTATCGATTACTGTGACGATGACAAAAAAATCATAATGAGTGACGAGGCACATTTTCATTGGAATGGGTATGTGAATAAACAGAATAGTCGGTTCTGGGCAATGGAAAACCCTCAAATTATTCATCAGTCACCTTTGCATCCATTAAAAATTACAGTCTGGTGTGCAATTTGGTCAGGAGGAATCATTGGACCTTACTTCTTTGAAAATGAAAACGGCGTAACGGTAACTGCGAATGGGGAGCGATATCGTGATATGATTGAAAAGTTTTTAACGCCACAACTTCATGCTTTGGGCTTGATTAACATGTGGTATCAACAAGATGGTGCCACATCGCATACAGCCAGGATTACAATGGAATTACTGCGAGACCTCTTTCCACAACAAGTTATTTCAAGAAATGGTGATGTTGATTGGCCTCCACGGTCGCCTGATTTGACTGCTCCGGACTTATTTTTGTGGGGATATCTGAACAGCAAGGTTTTTGCAAACAAACCAGAAACGCTTGAGCAACTCAAACAAAATATTCGTGATGAAATTAATGAAATACCGCGTGAAATGTGCGAGAATGTAATGAAAAATGTGCTCAAAAGGGCTCGCATTTTTTGAGACTAACAGAGGCGGACATTTACCTGATATTGTATTCCATACATAAAAAAAATAAGAAAATTGAAAATTGAAAAATGTAATAAAAAACATAAATACGTATTTTTCTTGTTTATATTTGAGCCTCTATAAAGCGTCCATAAATTTTCGGTAAAGCCCTACCAAAGTAATAACCTACTGCTGATAAATGTGAGATGCTTCCGTGGATGTTAATTGCCTTTCAGACGAAGGTTAGTTTTCAGTAAGGTTAGTTCAGAAAGTCTTAAACAAGTAAATGCCTGTATTAAAGTGCGCCATATGTGTTTCGATTAGACCTTATGCAGTTGATATTGCGGTAGCTGAAATAGCTTCGAAGTCATTTGACTTTTGTTACTTGGACTGCGTCCGATAATCGTGACCACAATCTTTAACCTAAATTCCACACAAAGCCTCAACTTGACTCGAATCCCGTCACAAATCTCTAAAGCTGGCTTCCGTTTGAATTCATTAATCAAGCCCAACCTAACATTCGCTACATTCCTGCAACAAAATGAACATGTTCGCGTAATCGCTCGAAATTAACTCGCAAATCGGCGCCATTCACAATATACGAGTGCACAGCATAGCAACAATTGTTCTTATATTTCACATGATTTACGCCGCCCCGATTAACAGTGAATGACATTTACAAATCGCTGCACATACTGCCGGGTACTGGCCGTCATACTGCTCCTTATTCGCGTACACATCCATTCGACGGATGGATACACTCTCGTATGTATGGCCTAAAGTCGTGTTCTCTTGTTGTGCATGCATTCAATTATTAAATCGTCATCAGCATCAGCAGGCGTGTCGCACGCGAATCCCTATCATCATATACACACACATCCGTGGAGTACTTCATAAGCAAGATTCATTTTGATGCAGATTATCCGAACCACGACGTTGCGCTCTGCCATACATCCCAATGCCACCCGGGGTGTCCTTAATTCAGATCGAATTGTAACTTTATTGCAGCCAGCTTAAGTCCTACAATCACACTCCGCACCGCACCCCACCGCCATTGACATGGTGATATATTGAACAGAAAATAAAATGGCGTAGCCCTTGTTCTCGACAAAGACACAAGGTGCAACAATTCTCTCGGATGGAGGAGGCAAGTCAAGGATTCGGTGTGACAGAGATTAATCACTATGCGCGCTGCGATCGAGGACAATCGAGTGTACGCTGGTGCGGGCGGAGTGTATGTTTGATTCTTGAATTTTGTATTCCTATTATGAGACCGAGTGTGAGAGTGTGTATGTTTTGAATGGCGACAAGTGCAAAAATACAATTATGAACTTAGGGGAGAAGGAGAGCAAAGAAAAAATTAAACAAAAGTGCGGGTCTAAGAGCCATGAGAACAACACTCAATCGCTGCAGGGTGGTGCGGAGGACGACACAAAATTGCAGCGATAAGTGCACGAGATATTTATTCACACTTAAGCACTGAGAGTGAGCTGCTCAGCCTGATAAGATCCCACAATGTCTTTGCCAAGTAGAAAAGTGCACGGGGGACTATAATGATGATTATGATGACGATGATGCATGCAGATGCTGCAAAGTAAAGTGTTTTCAGTTTTGTTGCATCTCCCTTTCGATGGCAGAGTCCTTCAGATAAATTTTGAGAGGTTGGCACCGGTTTACACGGAGAGCTATGTAATGTAAAATTTATTTATACCTTCAGATACACTTGTGCATCTTTAGGTACTTCCGATAAGAAATACGTCCAAGTTTGCACACCCTCTCTCTATAGCTGCAATTCCTTCCTTTTACAGAGTCCGAATAAATTTGCACATCTCAAACAAAAATCAAAACAGGTGCTCCTTGTTTTCCTTTGACCTCGTTTTGTTCCAAAAGATTATCCGTATCCGCTTTTATTCGCATATACCTACATCCGCTGCTCTGACTTCCTGCAGTTTTGTTTTTCTTCTACCATCTCTCTAAATAAGCTTAGTTGTATCCTTTCCATCATTTTTAATTAAATTACTTCCACTTCATCAGAGTTGGTATCTGGTGGACTCCATCGAGTCAGGGGACAGTTGCAGATTGCGCAAACTAAAACAGAAACTCACTTCACCGGACAAAGGAGCGAACAAAAATAAGCAAAAGATGTCGCTGTCATTAATTATGAAGCAAAGTGTTGTCGGTTAAATTTATTTTGTCCTTCTTTCGCACGTTTTGTTTTTTTTTTTTGTCCGCTTGCCTTTAGTTGTTTTAGCCGTTTTCTCCCTATTATTTCCAAGTCCTTTATGAAGCAGAAAGAAAAAGAAGAGCATGTATATCCAGCAAGATACTGATACCGACTCCTATCGCATTCATTATTAAGAAGACCGGTACCGGTTATAATTATTGTTTGAAATTTTTCATTTCATTTGTCATCGTAAATTGGTTGTCAAGTGATGATATACAGTGGAAAAGGGAACACACAAATGGAGCGGAAATTATTTTCGCTAATTTTCGCGACTTCTTTTGTGCTTTTTGGTTGGTTGGTTTTTTTTTCGTTTGACAGGACAACTCTTATGATGGAAATGGAACTAAATCTCAATTGAATAAATGGTTTATGTTCATCTGCAAAGGTGTGTCCTATGTCGTTTTGCGAAGTAGTGCTGTCCGTGACATATTTTGTTAAGCAGTCAAATGATACCACTCTTGCTCAAGGAGGAATCGTTTAGTGAAAGAATTGAATTTTTGCTATATTGGTTTCAGTGAATTTTCAACATATTCGTTCACTAACAAGTTCATTTGTGATAATTTTTTTAATATAACTATGCAGATACGATTTCAGCAAACTTTGTATGGAAGTCCTTACTGGCTATGAGTTTCTGGTAAAAAAAAACATCTGACCGATTACCTTTTATATATTTTTTTAACATTACCTGATTTTTAAATATAATTCAGGGACTTGCAAACATTTTTTTGTAAACAAAAACTGTGATTGGAAGTCCATTCGAGCAGTGGGCTATCTACTTGCAGCTTAATAAAATAGCTGTTCGATCTGGAACGTTTGTTAGACATTTTTGTATTTCTTAATTTTATTCAGAGACTTGCAATATTTATTTTTACAAGCAAATGCTTTGGTTGGAAGTCCATAAGATTTTCGGTCCTGATACTGGCTGGGTGCACAAAGTATCGAATCACTAAATAGGCGACATTCAGCTAAATTTTTCTTGCCAATTTCAGGATATAAAATACGCAATTTATTTTGTTCAAATAATTTTTTTTTTTTGCAAACAAACACTTTGGTTGCACGTCGAATGTGTCGAGGTGTGGATTAGATACTTGGTGGTGTACAAAACAACTGACTGATTAATCAGTATCTCTTGGTCAACATTTCCGCTTTCAATATGACATCAATCATTGTGAAATTTTTGGTGTAAACAAACAGTTTGATTGGAAGTTTGAAATAAAAATAAGAAGTCCACAAATGATTTTTTATGAATAAAGTATCGAATCACCAAGTAACTGAACGATTTACTCATAAAACCGAGTAGAATAAAATTGTCTGCAAACAAACACTATGGTTAGAATTATAGGCATTTCGAATGATGCAACTAATTTATTACTAGACTTTGGACAGAGATTAGTCAAACATTTCTGGAGATTAGTAACCATTTTTTTGTGGCTATGCAATGCCGAAATAATACCAAACCACAGTGCATCAGTGGAATGTGTATAAGGGGCCTGCAGGCCCTCTAAGGCCCCTCTGCTTGGGGTCACTGTTTTTTAGATTGAAGTAGGTGATAGGTTGGTAGGCTGTAGGTGATTATATTCATCTTTTGCATTCATCAATCAAGATCACCGTAGCTTCGCTGTGTCGGAGGTAATAATGATGTATGCAAGTTTCCCAAGTTTCCCAGATGCGCCCAAACGGCCACAATGTTAAAAAACGTCCAACTCATATTCCTCTCAGGACGTGACATCTCAAACGCCACTAGGGATAAATAGTACTATTTCTTATTCAACAATCGCGACGCTTATTTGATTTTTGAAGTACAAAAACGATTTTAAGTTTCAATAACACGAAGCTGTATCCCCTGGTTCTCAGCTTAAAACTAGTTAAGCTTGTTACCCACGTATAATGCAACAATCTTAAAAACTAGCATTCTCTGGCATAAAATTCGCATTCAAAAGGTGACGAAATTTTCACTCACACGCAACTTACTTTGGCCAATCCTGTTTAGGCGAAAAGACTGGGTCGGCATTCTTTAAGGCGAAACGTTCAAACGTTTTCGTGTGCACGAAAACGTCTGATCGTTTCGTTTCTTATAGAATCTGACCCCTGCTTTTCTTCGGTAGATTGTAGACTTCGACATTGGTATCCTACTTTTTTTAACTGAACAAGGTTCCCCAAGTTTAACATACGTCATTTTCTGAAGCTGCAAGCAAGTGCGCCGTCACCTCTTTGACACAACTTTTATTTGCTGTCCTTACCACTCTGACAATCAGCCACACTTGATCCTACCAATATCCACATTCCACACAATTATACTACAGCTACCCATCCACTTTTATTACTTCAACTGCATAATGGCGCACTCTCGATCCCACTCTATACAGAAGCAAAATAATAACCCTCCACCTCAAGCATGTATATCTTCACAAGTGCTGCACATCCTCGAAATTACCCTGGTGTGATATAATAACCACCTTGCAAATACAACACTCGACTACACCAAATAAGCTTGCTCATTTTTCTGTCCGGATCCTTTCTTGACATGTAATTCCCGTTTCTTCCTTTTAAATAGTATTTTTCATCTTTCTTTGCTGGATTCGAAAAAAAAGATTCCATATACCTAAAAAGGATAAGGGCGTCTTATACAATATTCCCCGCATATCGCTCTGTTCCAAGAAAAAGGTTAAAAAGTACAAACCCCCGACACAAGAAAAAAACATGAACATCGTTCTCTTATTAGAGGAAACATGCGAAACAAAAATGCATCGTGTTCCAGGAGGGATGTTACACAGAAGAAAAAAAAATACAAATTCTTGCAAATTGAAAATCCTTATACCAATTGTGGAAAAAGGGGGGTAGCTTGAGTGATTTCGCGTGCGCCCCCCTTTCTCCACACAAACAAAACCTCTTCCAGTGCATTTTGGGGTAGAACGTATAGGAAATTGCAGGATAAAAGTATACCCAGATAAAGATTTACGCGATCCTTATAGAATGTCTCAGAGAGGATGTGTCGCCAAAAGAGAAAAAAAAAAAATAAAAATTCCTCGAATAATAGAATAGATAGGAAATTTTGGATTTCTTCCAAATGAAAATTAAATTTTCTCAGGACATTTCTTTTGTCAGCGACCGGGTTTTCTATTTTCCCTGTGAATTGCATATTTATAAGCAGTTGTGGATTTTGTCTCCGCTTTGGTATGCGGGCATTTTACTAACATCATGGTGAGAGTGTTTTTTTTTTTTTTTGTGGGAAGGGGTAGAATGAAAATTGATTGTCACCGAAGGACTTAATGCTGACGGTATGCAATTTTCGTGTGATAATTCCTCACGAAGGGAGAAATTAATTTTTCGACAGAAAGTGTATCGGGTGTTGTGCCAAGTTGTGTTACTGCAGTAAGAGAGTAAAGCAAATCGTTACTGAACGGATGGCAGAATAATTGTCGGCCTTACGTGACTTGACTTTTGAATAAATTATGAGGGGGGCAAATATGCGCAGAGGGTGCAGTGGCAGTAGGAGCCTAACAAAAGTGAATCGGAAAGTCATCATCCGGGGGTCTTTGTTGTTGGAGAAGTCATAGTAAGAATAGCCCCGGGCTTACAAAATTTGTGTGCAAGTTCAAAAATGAATGTGAGAGGCTTTACAAGTTACCAGAGGTAGGTGGTGGTTTTTGGAGTTGCATATTCAAGCTCAGATCTGAATTGAAGCCGCTTCCCATCAAGTGCATAGAATTCGGGCCTTCAAACTTTCTTGACTCAGTAAGTTTTACCCGTGCTAACGCCGAGTATAGAGTCTAGGAAAAGTAGGGCTAAGCTGCCGAATCAGTTAAGGTAACCGAAGAACAAAATGACCTCAAGGTACCTCTACTTGTCACTGGCAGAAAAGGCAGTGTAAAGCTGTAATTTGAAGACTTCCAAGGGGTTTATAAGGACTTTTCGATTTGCAGCACCATTTTTGGCAAAAGGCAACTTTGACCTTAGATTGTGCCTATGGAAACATACTTTTGTAGTTCAGCCAATGTTCACTAAATCACTAGTATGGTGACCTGGCCTGCACAAGACTAGACACAGCAACAGACCTTAATTCAGTTTTTGTTTCAACTCCTCCTATGAGATTTTGGTACAAGCTGTCGAAATGGGAGGCTGTCTCTATAGTGCTGGGGGACTTGCAGAGGAAGATTTTATGTAATAAACATCAGCATACGTAATGTACTAAGGAGTCAGAGTGGTAAACTGTCTGAAAATTGTGGTCGTTGCTCCTTTGTTTCATTGATTTTAGCGAACATATCCACTTCGGTCTCCAATCGTGGTACGGAAGCTGTGCTATGAAATAATCGTCGTCTACCAACTAGGGCCAGAGATGGTAGTATCAAATTCCACAACGGCATAGGTTCTGATAATTTGAAGTGGCAGGCCAAGGGTGGAGCTCTGTGGAGGCTTTACTTGGCTGTCGTACACCCGGTACCCTTGTATTTTATTCCAGATAAGATTATCCACCCCACCCAGGAGAGAACGGAAAAATAGACCACTTCCACTAAAGTATCAAGGATCGATTTGGACCGACGCGACGGCAGCAAGTTAGAATGCGTCTTCTTCTGAGAGGAACTGAGTATTTTTTAAAACTTTGTCGGCTTAAAAACACTCAGCGAAAGCACTCAAGATAGGAAGGGCTTACAAGGTACTCCGTCGTAGCCATACAGGTAGAAAGTTCTGGCTATCCTCTTGGAAGCCATAAAGCCTTCAAAGCATTTCGTTTAAGCTCTAGTGCAAGGGGTAAGGATTTAGCTTAACGCCTCTCTCCCATATGGCTCTCTGGCCAAATTAACATAAAGGTGACCAAAAATATCGATGCCCTCTCAAGGTATGCAGCTTGAAACTTGAAGCTTGCCTTAAAATGGCAGTCAGGGCTTATTTAAGGTTACATTTTAAACCATTAGTAGCTCGCTCTTTGATTTTAGGTTCTTAGAGCAGTTTATCGACAAGCTTGACGCTCGGCTAGAAGAAACTCGAAGCAACTGTGTCTTTTCCAGAAAGCTATGGCAGAAAAAAACAAATTAAAAAGTAGCATAGGTACCCTAAGTGCAGCTTCTTGCAACAATTTTATTTTTGGGACAAATGGAAGGGGCCTTAAATTTTGTGTCAAGTCCAAGCGGCTAATTGAGAAGTTCTTTCCTGACAGTTAATCTCTCGGATGTTTGTCAGCTGTTCGCAAGTGACAGCGCAGTTGAAGAAGACCCTTAAATGTAATTTTTGTTTTTCCAGGAATTAAACTTGGGACCTGAGAATATTTACCACTGAGCCATTGGATGATATTTCTGTTGTACAATATCAAACTGACTAACTTTATGGGCTCTCAATCAGTGAAGAGTCTCGAGATGGTGCACTGCAGAAAACGCTTGTGTGGATGTCAGCTCATCCTTTCAGATAGAGGTTCGGTCGGAGAGACTCAGAGGTTTATTATCGTCTCGACGCTATGGGATGGGGTTTGGAAATACTCCAAGCAGCCGAGCCAATGATGTCGACGTTTTGGTTGGCTTTTTGTACAACACATATTTACATCTTGGTGCAGCTCATACAGTAAGCGGTTGTTGTTGCTCATTCTCCTCCAATCCCAGGACCCAAAAATAAGAACTCTCTTCAGTAAAAACAATGCTACATGTAAGCTCCATCGCAGCCTATATGATTCTATCCTTGGTTTTGGGTTGTCCTGAACAGGCAAGCATTTTACTTCGTGACCTTCAAAGAAGTGAAGCCCTTCAGGGCTGAGACAAGGCTTCTACAGTCCGATGTTCATTATTTACCGAGCTAGAAAAGCCAAACAGATTTAAGCTTTTGGCATCCAATGTTCCGAACAGTCCTTCGCCGTTCGACAGAAATACTCTTCGCCTTCTCTTTTAAACTAATTCCGTTTGCAGTCAAAAACATCGGCACACAAAAATGGAAAAGCTAAGCCACTCACTTGCACCGTGTGCGCCTTGAGTGTGCCACCCCATGTCAAAACTAGCATAAAACGTTCCACAAGATTTAAATAAATCCTCCTTAAAAAGTTCAAATCAAAAAAACATCAACACTTTTGTCGTCTTAATTTACTTTATGCAGCAGCAGGGAACAGCAACAACAAAAATGTATATATCTCTGAACTTTTCACCAACTAACACCATTAAAAGTATTTTCCCTCACCATGGGACTCAACCTCATGACCTCATGCTCCTCTCTACAACTATACTGGAACTGATGCTGGCGGAAAACATAAATAAATATGAAGGATGACTTTTTGCAACTATAAATCCCCACCACAGAGAGCGAAAGAAGGAGACAGCGCGCGAGTGCATTTTTAACTTTTTCGCGCTGCCATCGCATCTCGTTGGTCGTATCACAACCCCGTGGCACAAGAAATCGGAAATGATATTAACAGCAAGTGCTTTGAAGGCGACAACAACAAAAAAATGCGACGACAAACTTAAGGCAAACACAAGACGCTGAGAGAGCAAAATAAATAATAAATAAGGAACTTGAAAGACGGTACACACAGAGAAAATGGTGGCACCGAAGGTCGGGTAGGAAACTTTTTTCTAGCGCGAGCACACATGGGCGATGTTCCTCTCCCGTGACTCTTATCGTGGGGGAAATTGAAACAGCCAACCAACTGCCCTAACCCACCCGCAAGTAGTTGCCCGCTCACTACTGCTCCATGTTAATAGTCGGGGACAACTCCAACCAGCTTTTCTCAGTAGCATTGGAAACAGGAAAGAAACGACGAATAAATTCAGGGATACAAATCTATAGATGCGGCTGCTCTTTCCGTTCCACACGCGATATGACGGAATAGATACTTTCCCCGAGTGTGCATGTGTGCAGCAAAACAAACCAAAAGCGGGCTATCATCTGATCAGCCAGTTCCAGTACTGTATGGAGCCCTGTTCACTCTTGGGTCGATAGTCGGTTTTACTATACAGCTGCCGGTAAGGGATACGGCTGCACAAGGACTGCCGCTTTTTAGGAAAAACAATTTCCACTGCGAAAAGAAATGGTATCATAAATCTCAAGTGTGGAGCTGTTTTGTATTTTGTCTGTGCCACCTCCTTTAGAGCGTTTATGAAGAGCACACCACAATTTTGGTATAGATACACGCGTTGGTGTCTCGATAGATTGCCAAACGAAAGCATGTATGAAGTATGAAGTATGATTGTTGTGGAGTACGTATTGTTATGAGGGGTGGCGAACAAAACTCACAGTATGGTCAGCAGCAAGGGACATTGGGGCAAGCCGTCGTAAACTTTCTTTTCTGATTGAAGTACGATATTTCAACGGCTTTTCCGCATTTATCTTTAATTTTGTATCTTCTGTTGGAAAAATGTTGAGAGTAAACTACCAAGACCTTCTTAACCCGCCAATGGTGACGCAAATTTGACTTTGATCAATGGTGACGCCGGTCTAACGCACCGGAGTTTTCAACTGAAGATTTTTCGAAACGTGTTACTAATAGTTCATGTTTTTTCTAAAACTTATGCTCTTTGACAATAAAGCAAAGATATTTAATCAATTTAAGCTCTTTTGTTTCAATAATTAAATTCACAATTTTTTTTTTATTAGGGCAATAAAAATAACAAAGTTTTTAGTAATACATTTTTTAAAATTAAGAAAAAAATAAAAAATCACATGTCCATTAAGGAAAATACCGTTTTTTAGTCTTTCGACATTCGGAACTTTTACAAAATGAAAAAAAATTGGTATCCTTCCAAACAAAATATAGCAAAAAATTACATCTCAAAATCTAAATTTCTACAGGTAAACAGCTGCTGCAATACGGCACTACGTGTTCAAGTCACAAATAAAAAATAACAATATATATGAAACACATACATATACACACATAGAAACACACAAATTTACATATACATGAATTTAACACAATAAAACAATGAAAAAAAAATAATAAAATAATATAAAGGGTGATTTTTTAAGAGGTTTAGAACTTTTTTTTAAAAAAAAACACAAAAAATTCGAAAAAATGAATGAAATATTTATTTGAATCGATAGTTTGAACCTTGCAATTTAATGTTTAAAGATAATTTCATGCAAATGTTGACCGCGGCTGCGTCTCAGGTAGCCCATCCGCTGAGTCCAATTTTGGCATACTCTTTCACACATATCGGCCGGTATCTCACGAATGAATGCATGGATGTTGGCTTCCAGTGCGTCAATCGAAGCGGGCTTGTCCCTATACACATTAGCCTTGGCATACCCCCACAAAAAATAATCTAATGGTGTCAAATCGCACGATCTAGGCGGCCAATTGACCGGCCCGAAACGTGAAATTAACTGTTCACCAAACTCGCCTCGCAATTGCGCCATTGTTTCGCGTGCTGTGTGGCATGTGGCACCGTCTTGTTGAAACCACATATCATGCAAGTCAAGAACTTCCATTTCGGGCAAAAAAAAGTTTGTTATCATCGCTCGGTAGCGTTCACCATTGACAGTAACGCTGCGATTCGCATCATCTTTGAAGAAATATGGCCCAATAATGCCGCCGGCCCATAAACCGCACCAAACAGTGGCTTTTTCGGGATGCATTGGTAGCTGTTGCAATGCTTCTGGCTGATCTTCACTCCAAATGCGGCAATTTTGCTTATTTACGTACCCATTCAACCAAAAATGAGCCTCATCGCTGAACACAATTTTTCGATAAAAAAGCGAAAAAGAACATTTCGAACCGAGCACGAATTTTGATAGTAAAATTCAATAATTTGCAAGCGTTGTTCATTTGTAAGACGATCCATGGTTAAATTGCAAACCAAACTGAAGCTGTTTGACAGTGACACAAGGTACTAAACACACGTCAGCTGTCAAAACCAGTGTTGCCAAAACCAAACCAGCTAAAAAATCACCCTTTATAAATAATTTGCGAACAATACAAAATTATTTTACCTACATACACGGTGACACACGGTCTCACGCACCGGGTTAGTAAAAGAGTACACAACGTGTGCTCACTAAGCAGGTTCGACGTGAACTGATGGTGGGGGACGTGCAATGCGGCAGCTACTCGAAATTGCAACAAAAAACAATATCGGAGAATAAAGTTATTCGATTTTTTTAACACACCCGGTCTCACCGACCAGTAGGTCACCATTGGCGGGTTAAGTGGTTAAGTATGCACGCATTTTCCGGTGTAAATCACGACCTCAATTTTAGTCAGCGCCATCTTTGGGAGGTTAACCGACTACCGACAACCGACCCATTCGCTTCAGTGAAATCGAAATTCTGAGCCTTTGGGTGAGGGATCCCCGGATCGATTCCCGGAGAAGCACCAAAATACATCTTGGGGTCTCTTTCAACTGCCCCGCGAACGTTTGACAAACATCCGAGAGTATTTTTGTCCTGGAAAAGCTTCTCAACTCAGGCATTCGGACTTCATTAATCCCAAAAATAGAAACTTACACAGAACGAACTGGGGGTCAATTCTGGTTCTGTGAAAGAGTGAATCGAATAAATCGTTTTCACATTCGCTTTCATACACTGCTTTCATTTTTTCGATTCACTCGGTGCTAAAAAGCGATTCTCGTTCAATAAGTGAAAATATCGTGGTGAATTTAATATCGCACACTGTTTTGTACGACATCAAGTTCTCAATTTTCAATCTCTCACTAAAAACATTCATTTGAAAATGAGTACGTGAAAAAGTATTATTCATATGAAAAATTTTTGATGTTTAGTTTCACATTTTCGTAGAATGAGAATCGAAATTGCGGTGAAACGAGAATTGACCCCCTGGGGTGAGAAGCTGAATTGTGGTGCCTTATTTGTTTATTATTTTTTTCTGCTTAGGTGCTCTCAATATGGTACTCTTATTAGAAGCTTAGACTAGTAACAGCAGAAACCAATTAAATTTAGGTACTCTCTAAACTGTTGCTAAACTGTTGATAATATACCACGGCGATGTCGTCAGCTAATAGTTAAGGCTTTATCTCGAAATTGTAGTCGCAAAAATTCCGTTTACTTAAGATTATAATGCGCGAAAAGTCGCTACATTTGAATCACCACTTTTGTAGTAAGTTTTGATAATTTTAACGCGTAGTTCGATTGTTAAGCGGTCCAATATCGTAAATGGCAAACATTCAACTAATATTATGAAACTTCAAATGACAGCTGAGTTTGACAGGTGTCAAATGCGAAATGAATGACCCTCTACAAGAGAAGGCGTATAACCGAACCTTGTGGCACACCGCCAGCTACTTGACTTTGTTACTCATTGCTTTCCTAGAAGCGATAGTCGTAGAGGAGGATTCTGTTGGAAAAGCGACTTGTAATTGTTTTACGAATATCGTCCCGTATTTCGTCCCTTTTTATTGAAAGGTCATGATACGCTTCCAACTCTCCGATTTAAGCACCTTTTTAAAGTCCAGCTCAGGATGTGCTTCTTCGTGCCAACTGCCGATATGCTCGGTCTCTCATCGTAACTTTGTCGATTGAGCTGGTTGATTTTGACTTTCAACATTCGTATTGGCGTTTTGAGATGCCTTCTACTCTCTTCATCCGGATGAAGCCTGTTGTAAATCTATCAGCGTGTTGAGAGCTCTTTCACTGTCTTAATTGCCGAATGTAGCCTCTTGTAAACTTATCTGCTTAAGTATTTTCCAAATCATGCTTAGTATGTCGTTACCCTTCCAGCGGTATAGTACTTATCCTTGGGGCTTCCAAGAGTCGGGACGAGTGCCCTCCTAAAGGCACGCATCTTTTAAGTACAATGATCCAGTTCCGGTGTCTGTTTATCGAGAACTTTTTAGCTTTGAATAGTTCTTCGCGTCTTATCATGGGTATAGCATAGACTCGCTTCAAGCTCCCTAGTCTCTTGTCTAGGAAAAAGGGTCTCCACAAGTGTTAACATATTAAAGTCTTGTTCGGGTAAGGGCTTGACTTTCAAGTGGGCATGGCTGGTTCGTATTTGGATTCATGTGTTGCAGTGAATTGAAGTTTTAATGAAGACATGTGACCGGGTTTTTAAAGCCTTAAAACTTCAAAAAACTACAGCGACTCCAACTTAATTTCGCCGCCATCTGGTTTTGTTGTCTCGTTTCATGGGTTATAGAGTAAATTAAAACTTGTGGAAAGCCTTTTTAAACGTTGGTCTTCTTCCTCCGCTCTGCAATCATTAAAACAGTGCATCGTGAAAAAGCTTCAAGAAGGTTCTCTCCTTGTTATAAGTTCGACTTACCCTACTTTGACATCTTGCCGCTTGGAATTTTATAGGAGACCGCGAATATGAAGTCCAGCGGGCCTCTTTCGTACTTGTTTCTTATTTTAACTTTCTTGACGTCTTCCATCTGTCCTTGTCATGTGCTCAGAGGTTAGAAGGCAGGTAGAATGTTCAAGTTTAACTACTGAAGCGTTTGGCATGCTTCCCAAGATTTTTGACTCGTCAAAAGTTTAGCGGGTGGGGATTTAGTGTGTGAATCGAGTTCTGTGCCTGATTTCCTTACACCAACCTTTGTAGGGTCGAACTTATCTAGGTGCAGAAGCATGTTCAATCAAAACGGGTATCCAAATCTTTGTTGGTTCCTTAAAAACGTCGTTCGCTTTGATTTTTGTAACACAAACTGAACAGGGGACAGGCTGATTTGGCTCGAGAAATGCATGATGGACCACGCGGTTGAATCTCTCCTCATCTGGACAGTATTTCCAGTTTATTGAACAGCCCTTTAAATAGGGATTAAAAAAGATCTAAATAGATGCTTGAAGTATTTTCAAATGTAACTCGCATTTATTACCAATCAGACCTTTTTTATTTTATACCCCTTTGAACTTATGAACTTCCTCATTTTTTTGGCTCTTTAGTCCAGTGGACAACTCATCCAAGGAAAGATGGTATTTTGCGAAAGGTTTGACCTGCTTTAGAATGAAAGACACGTTTCCATGTGAAAAAGTCCGGACTTAAATCCTTGTTTTCTCTACACAACAGCATTCTGTAGGTGGAATGTCCATTCACCCACACGGAGGTACCTACCTACGAGCTGTAAATCATTCGCCATCAAAAAGATGCCCAAATTTGTTTTTTTCTTAACAAAAATGCATCCCCATTTAAAGTGGATCACTCTGACTGACCGCAGACAAAATACACGCGCGCCCCCAATTTCCCTCAACTCGTCCCAGAATAACTATTCCCATCCCACTCCCGCAGAGACTAATTTCCCATGTATACAAGTAATCACAGTGACCTGCTAATCGAGTTTCCCCGTCCATCATCGCATTAAAAACTTAATCCGGCGACACTTCCTGATATGTCGATGAACAACAGCAACTTCATTCTTCACAGTGATGGTGTGTGTTCAGTGTCCACTGTCCACTGTCCACACCAGGGCATCGCTGGAAAAAAAAAATCAAGAAGGCAAGACCAGAGAAGAAGAAACGTACAAATAAAACTCTGTCGGCAAACATTTGAAAACAGAAACCCATTCGCAGTGACAACATTTACCTACATGTGCACTCTCGTTTGCCGGCTCTTTGCATTCGCAATGATACGAGTTTGTTGCGGGGCGAGCCGAAGCCCTCCAAGTGTGTTAGTCTATATCTGTGATTTCTTGTTCCCATGGAGCCCCAACGAATGGTGACATATATATCGAACAGTGTGTGCACGCGGCCAACTTTCCTCTCAGATTATGCAAAACGGCGCAGCACCAGAAGTGAACCGGCAAACAACATCATGGCAAGGCGAGAAAACGTAAAATCAAAAGAAAGACGACAGCAATTGCGTCCATCTGAAGACCGCAATGGCACAGTCGGACTTTGAACATGGTGACAACAAGGGAAAAGGAGCAAAAAATGGCGCCTAACGGAGCCTCCTCTCTCTCGGTCTCTCTCGGACTCTCTGAATGGTGAAAGGACACTCGCTTGCTTTGTGATTACACCGAGTGCAAGTGGAGTTGGCGGGGATTCGGTCGTCCGATCAAATGTTTGCATGAGCCTGGAAGTAATCTACAGTGTGCCGCCGTATAATCGACTTAGGGGCATTTTGTTTCGCTTGGACCCCACTGTCGAGCTTGTATTGTTAGAAGACCGAGTGAAGCGAAAGTGTCATGAACTCGTTATGGAGCTGGTAATCTCCGGTGGTGGTCTACTCTTGGAAGCAATTTGCAGACGACAACGCTGATTCGATTTCAGTTGCACAGTCAAAGTGTATGTTGGGAATGGGGATAAGGGGGTTCTGCCTGACTCGATTTCAAGTTGTCCTGTTTTTGTTTTAAATCGTCATTCCTCGACAGTTCTTTATTGATGGGAGGTGATGCAAGCTCAGCCCGGTAGATGGGGCAGCGACAATTTGATTGACCTGTCTATTTTGGTTCAGAAACAGTGGGTGCTTAATAGCGGTGTCAGAAGCAGCTGAAGTCCTCTCGAGATTTTTGTTGGAGGCAGTCCTTGCAACTATGAATTGTTTCTAATTAAAGGGGGCAGGATCGTGGGTTATGAAGTACTGCATGGGTGAACAAATTTGACCTACTAAGGACTTAAAAAAATGTGGTTAATTTTGCGGGAGAATTTTTAAATTTATTTCTCGGGAAGGGCGAACCTTCAACCGTACCTCGCTCTGCTGCAGAAGGGTTTTCGTTCTAAAATGAAATTGCCGAAAGTTGTGACCCTCAAATTGTTCCTAAACCATCAAAATATAACAGGTCATTCAATAAGTGTGTAGGATAAGTAAGAAAAAAACAAAATTTTGACAAAACTCGATTTTATTATTCAACACAGTTGCCTTCGAGGGCGATACAACGAGTACAGCGATTTCCTAACTCTTCGATACCACTTTAATATTGCGATTTCTCTTTCTCGTCAAAATAGACCTCAGTTTCAGCAATTACTTCATCACTGGACTTAAATTTCTTTCCAGCAAGCATTCTCTTGAGATCTGGGGTCAGATTCTGTAAGGCGAAACGATCAAACGTTTTCGTGCGAACGAACGATTTACCCTATGTTACTCAAGCAAATTTCTTCGTGTACACGAAAACGTTTGAACGTTTCGCCTTACGGAATGCCGACCCTGAAAACAGGAAAAAGTCGCTGGGGGCTAAATCTGGAGAATACGGTGGATAGAATTCGATTTTATTGCGGTTTAACAGCGACAAACACTCCTCTGAAGCATCAATTTCGTTGTTGTTTTTGGTCGACTGTGAGCTCAAGCGGCACCCACTTTGCACAGAGCTTTCGCATACCCAAATGTTCGGTAGAATGGTGAAAACACTACCATCTGATATATTTACAATACTAGCTCGTGCACCTTCAATTTGCGATCGTTCATAACCAATTTGTGGATTTTTTTTTATGTTTTCTGGAATAACAGCCTCATTTGGGCGTCCACTGCGCTCTGCATCATTTGTGCTGGTACGACCACGTTTAAATTCAGCAATCCACTTCTCTACCATTTGTCTCGATGGAGCAGAGTCTTTCCACTGATTTTTTTTTTCATCAAAAACGAATGTTTTATCAAAACCCGAAATTCACTTTTTTCCATTTTTTTTTTTCAATAACAAAAGTTGCTTCACACAAAATGCTATAACTCACGAATCAATAGTCAGTGTGCTGTCAAATTTATACACTTATCGTTTGAAGGCTAGTACTAAATAAAAATCATATGGAAAAAATTCTAGTAACGCCATCTATGGACTTTTTGAATGACGTAGTATATCCTCATTTGATTGAAACTTTGACTCGCCATCAACTTACCCATTGCTTATAATTATGGATCGGATTTCCATGCAAATACATGTTTTTTATGAACACCTTGGATGCAAGGCAACTTATTATGTATACGTATCATGAAATTTTCTTTAAAATGACATTTAACAGTTAGTGCATATTTTTGCATATTTTGCAAATTTTGTGCATATTTTACTATATTTGCATATTTTGCATATTTTTTATAATATTAATTCATATTTTTGGAGCATATTGTTCAAAAATTTGACTAGACAGTAAAAATATATCCCCTTTATGTCAGTGCAAACGAAGCTTAAAACTATTATCTTTTTCTTTTGTTCATTTCACGTTTTCAGGTTTTGAATTCGAAAATTTAAAAAAAAAATTTCATGATCTATGCAAATAAAACTTTTCAAAATGAATTAAGGAATTAAGGAATTTATTTTTATTAAACAAAGGAAGATGTTTATGTTTATGTTAACTGTGTTTTTTTTGTTTATTAAATGTTGATCTCGTTTTAAGTTATTAAATAACAAAAATAAAAAATTTAACGTATTCTTATAGACTGAAGAAAATGTGTTTTTAAATTGAACCGAAATTAAGTTTAACTAATTTTAAGTGCATATTTTAAATTCATATTTTGCATTTTTAAGCGCATATTTTAAGCACATATTTTAAGCGCATATTTTGAGATCTTTAGTGCATGAAAATCCGAACCCTACTTATAATTATCATCATCTCTCATCAGTCGAATATATGAAACTCCTTACTGACTCCGTCTTCCCTTCTTCTCTTTGCAGGTAATACTCATTCATGACCATCGATTTCACAGAACTTCTGGAGGGGAATTCTAAAAATCGCGGCTATCGTACATATTTAACAACATCCTCGTCAATTATTCACACAGTGGCCATCCCAAACAGAGAATGGCACTAAATTTACACTCGTTTATGAGGTTTTCCCATTTCCCACTAGTGCTCCTTGAAAAGGCCGTAGGATGGTATTAAAATGCATCTGTAAATAAACTATGCCTGGTACACGAGGACACAAAACATTCCAGTCGAACACGGTACACATTAATCCGTCGCATTAAAAACCCACACACAACATCTCTGGACTGTGTGTTTGTAAAATGCGTGCAATTCCCTTTTGGTAATTGTCCCCATCCCGTGTCTGTTAATATGTAGGATGGCACTATGTAGTTGAATGACCAAGGCAACGACAAAAGCCCAACAATACTGATAAATCTGGTGTTCCGCTGCCCCAGAGAAGAGGCAACCGGCATAGCCATTTCCCCATAATATGACCATCAAAGCATCTACCAGGATGTGTGGATGTTTGTCCCTATTTCAATATCACTCGTAAATTTGGCACAACGTACCGAAGTAAATAACCCCTAACGTGGTTAGAAATCGGTTTCGGTCTAGTCTTGGGATTGGCGTTGTTAAGATGGGAGATTCCTCGTTGTGTGGATGGAAATTGTCGTTCAGTGCCTTTGGTTGTGCAGTATAAAAATGTCGAGCTTGTGTATCTTCTCCGGAGTGGCGGAAGTGTACTTTGGAGGAGATTTATAAGTGAATCGGGACATGAAGGCGGCGGTTGTTTTAAGATTTCATTGTCCTTTTTGTGTGTATCTACTCGGAAGACGTGAAAATTATAGGAAATAGCTGTAGTAGAATAGATCTTCGGAGTCGGACTAATATTTATAAAGATGGCGCCCAACGTAAGGTCGGTTCGGTGGTAGAATTGCGTTCGTTGGTACATTGATCATAATGTGGGTCCTGTCACGAGTAGTTTGCAAATCATTGCTGGAGAAAACTAAATATAGGACTGTCTTTCTAGTCAGAAATTGACTTTTACTTGTCGTTGGTACCGTTACCGTTCTGATGTGCAACCCTACAAGTCTGATTTGAGTTACCTGCATTCTGTGTTCGACAATTCTTTGACATGCCTAACTTTCCTTATATCCAAATGATAATTTAAAAGAAGCTATTAAATAAAATTCAGTATTTCGCAAAAATGGCGCCCAACGTAAGGTCGCCGTCGTGTTTTCTTTATTCCCTGATATGGACTGATAAAAAAACTTGAACAGGGTCTTATACTCGCGTTTTTAGGCTATCTTCAGTCAACTGTCCTCCTAATAATGTAAAAATAACCAAGACCCAATTTTAGTCATTTTCCGTCGCAACTTGTCTTCCGCCTTGAGTTTAGTTTCCGTTTCTTCCTCCTTTATAATGAGACTATTCTTCCATTTTAATGAGACTATAATGTATTTTTTTTATGTATCTTTAAATCTGCTAAGAAAACCACAGAAGAAAAATCAGCTTCTGCACAAATGGCGCCCAACAAAAAGTCTTCACAGTCAAAATCGACATTTTGTTTCGCAAATATTCCTTCGCTTTTATGTTGGTTGTAGTTTCCTTCTGTCTTAAGAGAAAGGCTGCATATATGCAAATCTGGTTGGTGTTCCCTGCAACAGACGAAAATTTAGTGTAAGGTCTTTTATAGAATTTCGCCTTGGTGTAGGTCTCAGTTACTTTCTGCTTTAGTAGTGAAGCTATATATCCACTGGTCTGATTGATGCTCTCTGTAAACAAACAAAAAATAAGCTTCTAGATAAATGGCGCCCAGCGTGGGGTCTTACCAATTTTTTTCTTAATTTTCATGGGCAGCATGCCTCTCAACTAGGCTGGCTTCAGTTTGAACTCTCAACCCTCCAACAACTGCTACTTATTGTGCTACCAGAAAACAGGAGAAAAACTGTCCTCTAGAAAAACGGCGAAAGCGTCATTGTGTTTACTTTTGGCTTTTGATTTTATTCAGTTTGCTCCAACAGAGTAACCTCATGCATGTGGTTGGCACAGAAACAAAAAAACCAAACAAAATGTTTGTTTGTTTTTTTTGCAAATTGGCGCCCAGCATGAGGTCTTAACATTTTTTTTTTATTCCTCGTCGCACTTAGGCTTTTGACTTGGCGTTGGATTCAGTTCCTCTTAGACAAGACACTTACTCAAAATAGATCTTCTTACCTGTCTAATACAACAGGAATTGAGCAGAAAATGCCATTCGTCATAAAATCGCTGTCATTCTTCAGTTGACTTAAGTTATTTTTAATTTTATATAGGGCCCTTTTTAAATTTCCAGTAAGTACATGTAGACGTGGTGGTAGGTGACAAAAAAAAAAAGTTTTAATTGGCGCCCAATGTGGGCTCTATTGGCAAATGCCCCTTCCTCTCTCTTAACTTACTTCTCCTTGGCAGGTATACATACGTATATGCGCATTGTACAAAGCACATCCAATCTCTTATCAATAAATCACTCGATCTTTGCTCCCTTGACCCACAGTTCGTATACCGTAAGCAGTGTGCTTACCCTTGTTCAAACCAAAACCATTTGATTTAAAAAGAAGATACCACCCATACTACGCACGAAATATAAATAAAGTACGACACTTCAAAAGCTCGCACTCACAGAGATTTCATTAAGATAGCGCGCGCCCCAATGACACACAAGTTACCCCCAATGGCATCTCTTTATTACCATCCTTGAGAATTTCCACACACCAACACATTCACAATGGCAAAACAAAAAAAAAAAAATCAAAGAAACATTTCTTTTCTTTTTGTTTTCTCGGTTACACTTGTATCCACTTTATTCACTTTTATCCTTTTTTATGTCTACTCTCCAATTGAAGATCAAAGGAGAGGGCACGGCGCTGCCACAGAGTGCTAAAAAGACTTTCCATGTCATCCTTTCCATTATTCGGGCATTTAAAATGGATTTATCTGTAATATTCTTGAACTGTCATCATTCCCGCTCTCACAGATCACAGATACATTCGCCGGGATAAAAGATACAGCAGCAAATATAAATGGATGCCGAAAACCATCCTAAGGTCATCGTTTCCAGTTGGATTAAGGATAGGAGTAGTTTGTAATAGAAAACGGCATTAAATACAGATAATATGTGTTCGGTTCATCACCTATTACTTTGGACAGACCATATATAGGGACAAACTTTTAGACTAAGCGGGCGGGTTTTTCTCTCTCTCACTCTGTTTTGTATGCTACAACTCAACTACGGAAGGACATCTTAGTAATCCTCTAATCGTAATCCCATCAAGGTTTTGTGTAAAATTCCATCTTAGATCTGTTTTACTTTTTCATTTCGATTTGTGTTGGGTATCTGTTTGTGGTCTCAAATGGAGCACCCTATACCTACTATCATTCGAGCTACGAGAATTGGTTTTTTGAAGGCCTTTACTGGTCTCACAAAAGATGTGACTCAACAGTGAAAATCAGAGATAATTCCAATAACATGCGGGTGTGACGACTTCCTTTGACGCGATGCAGGATTAATGTATTCGAGATGTCTGCGATTGGGAATCTTGTTGGCCGTTGTAGTGACATTAAATTAGACGTTGGGAAAGGGATCGGTTAGGGATATCTCCACTTACGATAGTGCTTTCTGTCGAGTCGTATTCGATGTTGGGTAGAGCGCCCTCTATGTTTACGGGGAACTAAGGGGCCGAAGTGTTTCTATATTTTCAGAGCACCTTCCGCGGATTTGGTTCGAGTCCTTCCTTGAGTGCAGAGTGGTAGACACTTTTCTAAATGACGTGGTTTTTCCGACGATTGATGTTAGAGCTAGACTCACAGGTCTATCAGATTTAGGCGGCTAACTTGTCGTTCTTGAGGGCTACTTGCTGTACTTTATTTTCGACTTGAGCTCGTGGGTAAATTCAGCAAGCACGCTAAAGATCGCTGCGGCTGCAACCTGCACATTAAAAATTGAGCGTTTAGCTTGCTGTATCCATGTTTTCAGTACAGTTGTTCAGCTGCCCCAATCAGCTACTTTGAATCCTACTTTCAGCAAAAGTACTTAGGAGCAAAACCAACCCATATTTTTTAAAAATAATCTCTTTCAATGGAGGGAGATTTTCCGTCTCTTAGACTGACAGCGAGCCCGAATAACTTTTTTTTAGAAAATTATTACCAAGCTTTCAACACCTTTTGTTCGGAGAGAGGAAACTCTCGAATTGAGTAGTGAAAACGGAATGAGTCTTTTAATGTAACGACCTCCATCGGTAGCTGATTGCGACAGCAACTGTCATCTAATATGTTTGAAAGCGTTGGACTGACAGATCCAGAGAATGCATAATAGCTTATGCAAGGAGACATACAAGCAACGCGTATGGCGGAGAAAGTCGGTTACTTTCTACTTATGCGCCCTTAAAATGTAGTTTGTAGTTTTCCGGGGATCGAACTTCAGACCCCTCGCTCAGTAGTCCATCACATTATCAACGCCCCACATTTACTTTCTGCTTTTGTGAGTTGGATCCGTTGACAGTTTTTAACAATTGAGAAGAATCACATTCATTGGTGGAAATATTGACAGAACGAGCGGAACTGTCATTGTGGATGAATGAAGTGGGATACGAGTATAACCCATTCGTGGAAACATTGAAATGCCGATGACACCCTGTCTATGGAACTATTCTGCAAAAATATATTTCGTGCAACGGTTTTGAGGCGACTGTACCTTCCGTTGAATGCGTCAGCGTCGACATATCTCTTGAGACAAAGCACTCGACGCATGAACTCAAAATATATAAGATTTAGATAACCCACGTTCCTTTTGCTTCTACGCACCAAGAGGCATTATCAAAACAGAAAATATATCCATGACGTAGTTGCGTATTGAAGATTCCGCCACAAGTGCTTTGCTTTCACTGTAACCCTGCGCAGTTACGTCACAACAAAAGAAAAAACTTCGTCACAATATAAGATTCCAATGGATTTCGGGCTCGAGACGCTTTCAAATTTTACAACATTAACGAGGTATCGTGAGAAATATGGTTGACCGTTAGGACGACTTAGGACGTTTTTCAGACAAGCCTTGCAATGCTTGCTTCGGGTGGACCAATGCACAGAAATTTACATAAAAAGACGCATGAGTAAAGCTAGCGCAATTGTATTTTGCTTAAGCGCGCTTCAAGGTTTAGCAAAAGCCTCACCAAGGTATAGGGATGTCAGGTATGCAAGTCCATGTTAGCCGCAGAGCTCAGCCCCTTCAACGCACTTAAAGCGAATATATTTACTAAAAACTAAATCACTCCTACTTAAATTCAATTCGTAGCCAACCCTCCAAGTAATCCTTTTCACAAACCACTTGACCTCTACCCAGCAAGTTAATATTTTTTTTATATTTTTATTTTCCATTTTATAATGCACAACAACACACCCGACCTCCTCCAGCACACTTCTGTTTCCAGCACAAGTTATTTGTGACACATGGAGCTTGCGGAACGGGCTTTGAAAATAATTGCTATCAGCAAATAATGAGCCAAAGTGAAGAAACTATTTACAATTTGCCCGCGCATAGAATTTCAGAGAAAATCAAGGATTTCGCTCACGTAGCATCACACCTCTCCGTCGTCGTCGTCGTCGTCGTCGTCCGTGTATCTACTGTCCGCCTGCTGGCTGGCCGAGTACCGGTACCGGTCCGAGAGTTATTTCCATTGTTCATGCTGTCATCGTCGTGCATGCCGTTGCCATGGCAACACCACTCGTAATGATGACAATGCAGTCAAGAATTCTGTGTTCATAATTTGGTGTGGTGGTTGCTGCACTCGTGCATTGAATGTTACTTAGTGGATTATGCACGACGCTATACCCATACAGTCGGGTGAAGGAACTTTGGGAATTTCGATATATTCAGAATGAGGGTGGCGGTGTACATTGGTTGGGATCACTTTAAACCCTACTTCCGCATGACAGGGACTCGGCCACAAGTCGATTAAAATCAGTTCCCATTAATCAGTCAGAAGCCCGACCGCAACCAATTCTGCCACATAGAACATACCGAAATCCCTGACCAATACATACGCACCACATAATTCATACCCGGTAATTAGACTCGGGTTTGATTTATTCACAAGCGTATAACTTTAACATTTCCTCGTACATAATACTGAAATGTCGGAGCATAAATCAATGCAAATTATATCCTCCTAAAAGGATACTAAGACATTCACTTAGAAGTTTCGCATTAAGCACCCCAAATAACCCTCTTCCTTTATTCCCATCTACACGTACATGTATATGCTTCGGCTTAGAGCGAAAGAGAGATTCAATATTATGTCCCAGTCCCTCCATGCTTTTTTTGAGCCCTGAAGACAACCGTCTATTTCTGGGGTAAAAAAAAAAAGGATTTTCTTCGAAAAAATACCCGAAACATGTCATGAAAGTGGAGAGGACTCGCACAATCCTCTGCAATAATATTCTCTGGACATTTGAGAGCTTTTCGCCAGTCTACTTTGTCAGCATCGAGACAAAAGTCAAGAAAAATGATGGGTCCTTATTCCCGCCCCCTGGTGCTCGTGCATGTACCGCACTTATAGCAAAGCATCTGTGAAGAGTGCAAAAGGATTTTTGTCACAAGAGCATGGAATCAAATCACAGACGCTAAGATCCTCTTGAAAATAAATATCTCTTCTTCGATTTGAAGTTAGGGTTAGGCATTGAAGGGACAAACTCAGAAATACGTATCAAGTAACAGTGGGATATTAGAAAACATATATCTTTTGGGCTTCGCCGAACGAAGGAGTTGGGTACCTCCTCCCTGCCTAAAAATACACTCCACTGCTCTAGATCATATATCAAACGTTTAATACCCTTTGTCTGGTTGGTCCTTGTTGGTGTGATAATTTAACACCCTTCGCTTGTGTATAGTCCTGATTAAGGACTACTGCCAAGCAGGTTGCGAGCATGATATCGAAAACTTTCTGAGATGTTTTGAAATTTTTTATCTGCTTTGAGAGTTTTTCGAAACTTTTTGCACGTCGCCAGCCACCCTTTTGGGGGGGCGAAGCAGGTGTCTTTGAGGCGGAGAAAACGCGGAACAGAAATGGCTGTATTATGATCCTTGTACTCGTCCCAAACCGTTGTCTGTTTGATTTAGGTGTGAGGTTACGCCAGCGTTTTGAGTCTTCTTTCGTCTCGTAGTACAATGGTGATTGAAATGTGCGATTAGCTGTGATTGGGTATTGAATGTAGCGATTTGAAACTTGTGCCCAGCAGATGGGGCAATAAATCACAGCGGGAATTCGTATTGGCGTTTGCAAGTTGATATAGTACGGAGGGTTGGTGGAAGTTCTTTTTTGACAGTTATACGGGGTATATACTATACATACCTTTTGCACTTGTGCTTAGTTCTGCTCGTGTAAAATTAGGTCTTTAGTGACGGAGCCCATTCGGGTAATGTCAACATTTTGCAAAATTTAAACCTCACAATCGGCGTGTTTATTACTTTTTCTCGCTGTTTGCCGTGTCTACTGGGAATCTAGACCAAGAGGATATCAAAAATATCACGGAAATCACTGTCACATAATGTTGCGGCCATCAACTGGATCGGAAATACTGCACTCTTGGATTGAACAATGAGTCTCCCAGAACCTTTAAAAAGCTCTCAATTTTCCACGTATACTCCAAAATCAATAAATTCTTTGAGAAATATTATTTTTGCTTTCACCTTAGAGTATTAGGCCCAGACCTATTAAGATAAACCAAAGGTTCTTATAAATTTGTTGTTTCTACATACAATTCTAGTACATGCTTTTTTTAACAATTCACGACAAAAAACCCAAATTTCGTAACCGAAAACCCTTAGTTATCGATTAACTTCAAGTTCGAAGTGACTATACTAGGGGTAGTTGTTTTCAGCCATATTTGAGCAGTTCTGTCGTAGTCCCAGTACTCTAAGAGCACCCATGGATATAGATTTAGTTGCGAAAAAATGTAACTTGGGAAATACCCAGATAACGAATTTTATTGGATACGGGTAAAGCCTGCAAAAATTTAAAAGACGATTTGAACAAAACATTCGGAAATTGATAACTTCGAGTGGAGCTTAGAACTAAATTCGTCAAAATTCACCCAAAACACATCGGGGCTGATTTTCATTTGACTCGGACTAGATGCGTCAGAATTTGTACTCCATGCTGAACTATTAAAAAAAAATTACCGAGCTAAGGCTTAAAAGTTTGAGGTAACCTCAAACGCATACAGCTAAAAACTTTCAACAGTTTTTCAATTTCTGACACCATTGGAGCAGCTTTGTGTGTTCCGCAAGCCCAAATAAAATCATAAAACGTTCGGTTTTGAGGGAACATTTTGAGTTTCGAAATTTTGACCACAACTTTGTTTTTAGCGTCACATGCAATATATTCTTAACTACCGAGTTTAACTTGGATCGGACAATGCGTCATACGTCATTTTGCGCCCGGCTTCTTTAAGTCGCCACTTTCTGGTTTCATGACTTTGACCAACCGTTTTGAAATCATAGTTTTGAGGTCAACAATGGCGAATTATAAAATTACTTTAAATATACGTTGAGTCGACTCTTAAATAAAAAACTTCGTTCGTCTTAAGAGTATTTTTTTTACTTTCTTGGTTCAACAAAATCCGAATTCTGCCAATGAAATTTTGAACTCCGAAATTCTGGTCAAAAATTTGTAACCACCCTGATATCGATTCCGAGTTATGCTTTTCGTTTTTGAGCAAACACTTTTAATCCCAGATACTCAAATTTAAAAGCTGATTTGGAGTTGAATCGGTCTATGATAATCCGACTATTTTGACCACTTTCTCTCAAGTTTTTAACTGTTGGTTAACGAATTTTAGGATGGAACTCAGAAAGGTCCCAAATGTTGACTCTGAAATTTGTCCATAAACGAGGGAAACTAGTTTAATTAGTTTAACGCAAATCCTGGACTCCCATTTACATCAAATTTTGATTTTTAAGCTGAGTCGTATCATAAATGGTTAAGTTCCTCGACCACTTGGGTGTTGCCATCATGAATTAGGTGCCAATGAGACATTTTCAATCCAAAAACACAAAAACTAAAATAACAGAATTTTGGCCGCTATTTCGTTGCCACAAAGTTTTGGTTTAAAAAAATCTTTATCAACGAAAGCTGTCAAAAAAAGTGTCTACCTACTAAAATTCGCAATTTAACCTTTAACAGTTTGAAATATGGTGAAGTATTTTTTGCGCATAAATAGATTCAAAAAGGACGGTTCCAAGTTGTTTACGCCCTTCTGTAGCTCTACCGAGCATCAAGTCAAAAGGTGTCTTGGTTCATGGGCTATCAAGGTTTTTGGAGGCCTCTTGTTTGAAGTCAACCTGCGCGCTGTACCTTTTTGGGCATCATTGGGCATAGAAAGTTACCCACCCCATTGCAATGACAGCAAATGAAACGTGAGTGTTATGTAGTCTAAATAAATAGACTTTTTATGTTCTTGACCGAAAGCTGATGAGCTTCTGTATTTCGCTTAATTTTAAACCGTCCTTTTCCTACGTGCCCTTTATTAACACCTTCCTGACCACTTAGCGCAGTCTCGTGCAAAGGATTAGTGGAGGGTATTATCGATTACCATCCACGGCGTACACCCACTTTTTTAAATAAATTGAAACTCAACAGAGTTGCCCCCATTATTCACTTCAACTGCAGGACTAACCTTTCCTATGTCCCAAAAAAAATAAAATTAATTGAGTAATCTCCTTAAAGATCATTCTCCACTGCCCACAAATGTCATTCCGAACTTATCCACTTATTGTATTAGAGAATCCTTACAATTGTGTGTGCGTCTTTCGGATAAATATACCGTATAACCGGAGGAAAAAACACCACCAGACCACCCACTACGGCAAAACTTCCTGCTCCCTGTACACTGTAAACGACGAGGAGAAAGAGCTGGAAAATCATTCCAATTATAATCCTAAAAATAAACCCAATACATTGTGTACGCGTTACTGAATTTAAATGAAGAATTAATTCGTCCTTTTTTATTCTGCTGTTGTTGTCGTCTTCTTTATCTGTCAGTATACGGCACACTATGTGTATATGTAAGTCGAGGGGAGGTGGGCCGTGCATTAGATATCCACATTTCATCGGTGGTGTCACAAAGGATATATACAAGGGTGTTCTAAGTAATTTCCGCCTTGACAGTCAAGAACATTGGCGAATACGAGGAACAATAAACAAGAATGCCGGAGAAGGATGCGCGGGAATTACTTGATAAAAAAAAACTCAAACTCACACACAAAACAACATGAAATGCAGAAAGAAAGAAAGGAAAGCAGTAAAATTCATTCACCCCAGTGAAACGGTCTAAGGATCACTGCTACTGGCTCTGCATAGAATCAGAATGGAATTGGATCGATAGATAAATGGATGTTTTGGGAGAGATGATATTTTTTTCATTTCTTCCCTATCAAGTGGTGAAGTTGTTGTTTTTTTTTTTTTCGTCTTCCTGTCTTTAAGTTTTTCGTTTTATTTATGTCCTCTTTGCATGGAACTGTTGTTGGTTATATGCTGTCTGGTTTGTTTACACTTTTGGCCTTCTGTAGTGTTTGTTTGTTTATTTAATCAAAGAAAATCCATAAAATTGGTTATTGGAATGATGACGATGAACATTTGACTTGAACGAAGAAGTTTTCGGTCCTCAAATGGAGAGGATAAATAAAATTACTTTTTCGTTATAGGAATTTAGCGACTGGTATAGGTATATATGAGAAATAACGAGCGCAAGTCATGAGGATGTATGCGTTAAGTAGGTACGTTGCTGTCGGGGCTAGTTTGGTGTCTATACTGTAATTGTGTCGTTATTTTGATGGAGGACATCAGCGTTTATCTGGAGGCATGATTCAGTTTGTTTAAAGAAAATCGATTTTTTTTCCCCGTGGTGAAGTAAACGTCTCTCGACCGTGTTTAATTTTGAGACGGTCTCGAAGAAGAGTCTAGACAAACAGACAAATTCGTTTGGTAGTAAATATCAGTCGTGATTACGACCGAGCACTCAATCAATCTGGTTTTTCTGAAATTATTCTTAAGCCCCATCAACTCCCAACTCAGTTTAAAATTTATTATGGCAATCGACCACCGCAGAAATAACAAGTAAAAGTGTTATCATCGACCTGGCCACTGCATACAAGTCATGCAAAGTTTTAGGCATGTGAGGTAGTACGTAATTACATTGAACACAGACAGAGAGACACATGGGCCTAATATTGATTTTGTATGGGAGGTACCAGAACTACTCGGCCGACGTAGCCCATTTTTAATACCAACTTGACGCCAGTAAAACTAAGTCCTCTCACCAAATTTCACTTGCCTATTTAGATTATTTTCGACGCTATCGTGCTTTCAACATGTATTTTCTAATATTGGTTTTGTATGGGAGGTACCAGAACTACTTGACCGACATAGCCCATTTTCATTACCAACCTGACGACGATAAAAATAAGTCCCTTCACCAAATTTCATTCGCTTATGTATATTCTTTTGGGCGCTATCGTGCTTTCAGACAGACAGGCGGGCAGGCTACAGGAAAAACAACAGAAAATAGTGTCAAGTAGTAAGTCGTGAACGATTTCGAATATCAGCGAAAGTCACTGAAAATGTTGCTTATTTCAGCGCGTATGTAATCAGAATCCAGGCTGTTCATAAAGGCACTTCTCATGGTGACCTGCTATTTACTTATAATCGTGGAAACGATTCAGTATGGAGTACATAGTCGTGGTCACGACTGGGCACAGATAAAATCTATCAACCTGCTGACTATGTTCAAAAAGTTCTTAAGCGACATCAGTCGCCCAACTCAGATACAAAATTTTGTATGATTAACTTCTGGTCCACAAATAAAAACCACAGAAAGCTGAGTCGAGAAGCAAGTCGTGAACGACTTCAAATTTTAGCAAAAATCAGTTACACATGAACGGATTTTCAGCTGGAGCAGGTGTCATATGCGAACTAAATCTACAACTCATCTTGGCCATATTTTCGTAGATATTATTTGAATGAGGTCCATAGTCCTGATGACGTCCGTGCCCTGTTAACCCCTAAAAGTCTGTCAATGGTATTTTTAAAAATATTGTCATACTAAGTATAAAATTTCGCATGGCAACCATTTAGCTTTGAAATTCCACCCCACAGTGGTCGTGAACTCGACCTCAAACTCAAATCACTTCTTCTCTAAGTTCCTAAGCAACTAGACACCGAAGATAAAATTTCCATCATTCGTAAAGGGTCACTCAAAAAAGCTGTCACTCAGGGGAAAGGCAAACGCGCCTTTGTTTGAAATTTCGAGCAAGGCCAATTATGGTGACTAACCTCAACAAAATTCCTCCTTACACCTCCTTATTCCTTCCTTATCCACACAGTGTCCTAATTTAGAGTTAACAGCTGAAAACAAATTTTATTACAAAAGAATTTCGCAGCAGAATGTCCTTTTTTTCCCCTGATGCATCTCTGCTGCACGCTTCGAGCGAGGTGCATTACTTTATCTTCTCGGTGGATTGTTACTTACAACGGTATACGAAATACGTCCTAAATGCCAATGGTCAGGCTCAGAGGGAATACTTTGTTAAAAGTTTTTCTTGTGCGTAATTTTTTCTTCACCGCATTTTTACTCTCGACTATCAAAAGTTTATAAATATTTCGGTCATTCTTAGGCGAGGTCATTTATGTCAAAGGATACCCGCAAGGACTTGGGGAATATTTACTAAATAACTTCTTTCTCTCTCTCTCGTGTACCTTTTATTCTATTTCTACTGCTATTTTGTGGAAAAGCAAACAGAAATACATGACTTTTGATGCCAGGCATCGCATCATCATCCAAATGGAGGTTTCTATTCTCCTTTTTTTTTGAAGGAAATTGCACCCAGCACCAGTAGAGCCTAACGAAATTAGGTCTGCTGTGGGTAGCACAACAAAAAACAAACTTGCGTCTGTGAGGAGAAAAATTTAAAAAAAATGTATATTCATAAAAACCGCACTGAAATATCAGAACGGAATAAAGGCGCTATTTCATTTTTTTATTATTTTTGCTTTTCTGGACTCGGTGGGATGGGGGAGGTTTTCATTCACATGGTAGAGGGTTAGAGCGCTGTTTCTCTTCTTTCTTTTTTTTTTTGGTGGAAAGTTTTTGAAAAGAACGTTTCCTAAAAAAGAGAGGAAAACTCTCCCTCTTTCTGTGTCTCTAAAATAGTTCACAAGTTCTTTTGTTGTTCATAGTTTTCGGTTTTATTTTATGCCGAATCTTTTAAACCACAGCCAACATAGTTTAGTTTTAGGCCAATCTAGTCGACCTGAGGTTTTTTTTTGTATAGTTTTGCTCCTTTTTGTGCTAAATTCTTTTTAATTGCTTTAAAGTGGATTGAAACGTTTGGTTTAACGCAGAAAATTGCGAAGTTTCTAACTCTTGGGGAATTCATTTAAAGTGAACATCGGTGGAAATTTGAAGTTCGTCGAATAAACGGCTCTTGATGTCGTTAGCTGTGTACAGCAAAGTTATCCAATTTGGGCTGGGAAATAATCAGAGACTTTGACTTGTGGATAGTTCTACTTTTATAGCCGGCGGGAAACTTGACATTTTTTCAAGGCGGATTTAACTGGATAGATATATCTAGTCTGATGGACTTTTTTTTATGTTAAAATATTTTTTGTTGCATTTGTGGTATGCTCCCTAACAACAACAACATTTTTAACTTGTACTTTGATCCAGGAAGTAGATTTAATAATAAACTAAATACTCCGATACTCTTTGCTCTTTACTTAAATATCGGCTTCGTGCTCAGCTTAGTCACCGGATGTGGATAAGACCTATCCTATCTCTCAATGGCGACGTTCTGTATTGAAACTGTGAGAACCGCAAACAATTCAGTGCAGTAGTTTTTAAATCTATCGCGGACAAACACCTTACAGTCAGTAAAAAGTTACTATTTTCTCATCTTATGGATAAGTCTGCACTTCTTTCTAGTCAAAGTAAATAAATAAATATATAGCGCAACAGGTCTGTAAGGATCCTAGGCCTAGCTTCTGCCCACCATTCGTTTGGTGTGAATCTTTAATTTTTGGGACTTTTCCGTCTTAGGCATCTGAATCGTTTAACCATCTGTAAAGGCGGGCTTTCCATACCTTTAATATCATTGCACACAATGTCCCCTTTCATCACGCGATGTCTCTGTTGGAATCTACCTATACCTACATTGTTGACTTAGCACGTTCCCTTCACCGTTTGGTAAAGCTTTCGAAGCTTGGTTTTGGAGTGCCGCCACCCTTATTCCTTGATCGAGGACTGCTAAATCTCTTTATGCCACCTCGACCTTATTCCTTTATCTTTTCCTAATAAAGGGTTTTTCAATAAGAGCGCTACAAAAGTTTTTTAAATAAAACAAAAACGGTTTTGGATATCAATGAAATTCTTTATTCCTGTGAAAGTACGTTCGATGCCATTATGTATGGAACTCGATTTCTTTTGCATGGCCACCACGGGCACGCTTGCAGAAGTCCAGACGCTGAACCCAATTTTCGACGGTTTTCAAGCATAAATCGGCCGATACTGCTGCAATTTCAGGTTCGATATTCGTACGAAGTTCATCAATCGTCGCTGGCTTGTTGGCATAGACCATAGACTTGACGTAGCCCCACAGGAAATAGTCTAACGGCGTCAAATCGCACGACCGAGGCGGCCAAGCGACTGGACCATTTCGTGAGATAACACGTTCTCCAAACTTGGTTTGCAATAAATTGATTGTGACATTCGCTGTGTGGCTTGTGGCGCCGTCCTGTTGGAATCACATGTCCTCCAAGATCATATCACCCAATTGGGGCCAAAAATATTCGGTTATCATTGAACGGTAGCGATTCCCATTCACAGTAACTTGCCGGTCTTGATCATCACGGAAGAAGTACGGCCCAATGACGCCGCCGGCCCATAAACCACACCAAACCGTAATTTTTTCGGGATGCAATGATGACTCATGGAGTACGTGTGGATTTCTGCCTGACCAATACCGCATATTTTGTTTATTGACGAAGCCATTCAGCCAGAAATGAGCCTCATCGCTGAAGATGATTTTTCGATGAAAATCCGAATCATTTTCAAGTTGTTGCTCAGCCCAATTCACGAACATACGACGGTTCTGGTGGTCAAGCGGCTTCAGTTCTTGCGTCAATTTAATCTTGTTAGGATGTAGGCCAAGATCTTTTCGCAAAATTCGCCACAACGACGTCACAGAGATGCCCAACGCTTGAGAACGACGTGTGAGAGACACATTTGGGCTTTCTTCAACTGAAGCCTCAGCGGCAGCAATAATCTCGACACTACGGGCACTTCTTTGTCTCACTGGCACGGGAACATTTTGTACTGTGCCTGTGGATTCAAATTTTTCCACTAGACGCTCAATTGTTGATCTCCTAGGACGATTATGACGACCATAAATTGGACGTAGCGCTCTTAACGTTGAGGCCACTGACTCCGAATTTCGGTAGTAAATTTTAATAATTTCGACTCGTTGTTGGCTCGTACCTATATCTTTCCATCATGAAATGGCAAACCTTACTGAAGAGAAATGTCAAACGAGCGGCAAGAAATTCGGCGTCGTTTGCTGTCCCTGTCGCTCTACTTTTGTAGCGTCCCTGTTGAAAAACCCTTTTCATGAGCTGCTTTGGGACTGCGGTCCTTCTATTCGGCCCCACATTGTGGGAAGTTACTTCCTCGCATGTGCCTTTTGATGCGCACTTCGTCAAACCATGAGTATGATGTGAGTAGTCGTATGAAACCCAGCGTATAAGTTTCGGATGACTCTTGAAGTTGATGCTACTAGCTTTGCGACCTCCTGTGACTGTAGCCATCGGGCGTTTAATCTGCTAACCGTACTTCTCCGCTGTTGTGCCATCAAAGATATTCCTAGACGTACCTTGGCTGGAACTCGGTATCGGTCGGGGTCTATCTTGACCCCAAGCAAAGTGTTTGGACATCTACGAGTTCGAGTAGTGCCGACAGTAACGTGAAAGCTGAAGATTGCTGCCCTCATGAATATTCATATGAGGAAACCGTGTTTAAGCTATGGAAACGTAAAGTCCCACGGCAAAATTAATAAGCTTAAGTCAAGCTGAGACTTGATTACCGAGAACCAATATCTACTAAGAAGTGCTAAAAAACGCACACCCATT
This sequence comes from Cheilosia variabilis, assembly GCA_951230905.1. NCBI lineage: Eukaryota > Metazoa > Arthropoda > Insecta > Diptera > Syrphidae > Cheilosia > Cheilosia variabilis. The sequence continues at coordinate 19,080,412 of OX579679.1, read as the reverse complement.
CCCCTTTGATATAGCTTTCTATGAACTATAAACCAGCAAACTGTCTCCCTAAACTGCTTAAAAATTATATTCAAGGACAGCAAACTGGAAACTTTGAAATAGATTGAAATGTGTCCCCTCGACTTGTCAATAACTTCCGCCAACAAAAGTACCCAGCAAACCATCGACACAGACCGACTACGCATAAAACCAAATCTCCCCATACAATCAAATATTAAAGAAAAAAATATTCAAGGACATCCCATAGCTAAAATAGAACTTGAAACTTCAAAAACTCATCAAACTGGCGCCCAACACCAGACCCATTCTATATTTTCTTCGCTGAAATAATTTAAATTTTATTTCTATCGACGACTCATATGAGTCCGAAAGAAAATACACAGCCATTGAATAAATAAAAGTCCACAGACACCCGTCCCGCAGACTAACAACACATACCAACGCCAGTTACTGCTGAGATTCAAACTGCTGGAGCTCCATTAGCTCCCACAATGCATATAGTGGAAAATATCACACTGCACTCTCCCTTGGCACATAAAATTGGATACTCGGATAATATTACCTTAATAAAAACACAACGATGACAGTAATAATAAAAAATTACACTCACACACCGTAGTAACTAAGCAAAGATAATTATTCTGTATTATGAATTATCCCCACGCGTCTCTGCGGGTCTGTCTGTCTCTCTCTCGGTGTAGTCGCCTTCAATATCTGGTCCACGACAGATATTAGTTTTCCAACATATATAAAAATGCATATCCCAGCTACCATCAGGAGGACGCCAACGACAATATCTCTGTTATTGCTCCTAGAACACTGGCACTGATGGCTCGTCCAAGGAGCGACGCGCTCGTCGTCTACTTACACGTCATAACCACAAGGGAACAACAATTTAATAAGTCATCATCGTGCTAGCATATTACCGTACATCCACCGTGGTGTTGTACAACACCCAGCGCTCCTTGTGCCAGTGTGAACCGAAGGACTGTACATGGAAGCAGAGAAGAAGAAAAAAAAAAACAAAAAACCTCCTTTCCGACTGTGGAGTGGACTCCTCCGGTGCAGACCTGGTACCATTCTGATTAGAGTTCCGTTCCGTTCGGGCCGGTGGTGGCGTGAAGATTGTGAAAATGACCAGACTAGAAGCAAGCGAAGGAAGGTGAAGCATATACTATCACAATCATCCAGCGCGCGGACAATTGTCAGAACAAGGGAACCATTTAGGAGAGCGGTGCCCGGACAGGATACCATTTCAATGCGGAACTTATCTGCGATTATGTTGTCACTATGCGGTTGGAATTTCATATTAAGTGGTTGCAATGTATACGTACAGAGGGATATTAACTGCTTTTCGCTGTCGTAGTCGCCATCGCAGTCATCGTCATCGTCATCGTCATCTGTCTTGACGGGCTCCTCATGCCATACCACCCTCATTGTTTGGTCCTGCATCCATTGGCATGGCATCCACTTAACCTTCAGTAACCCAATTGGACGGGCTTCGTCGTCGTCCACTTTGTCTTGGTTTTTGCTGTGCGGTGGTGATGTTTTATGCTTTATGAACTTCAAGTTGCGAATGAAATTGATGAGCAGCAGACGCTGTTGAGAGAGCGATTTTACGACAATCATACTTATTGCGTACTCATCTCTTATTTATTTTTATTTTTTTTTATTATCTTTTCAAGATAATTCTCCAAAGATGCAGGGAAGAGAAAAAATCGCTGAAATATGTAAATTGCTAGGGATTGACACGGCCGGTCATAATTGCTGCATATTACGACTTTCCAGAGTGCTCGGCCCGGGGTGGAAATGTGTATATCAGCAGCTCACGTCGAAATGGGTTTTAAATTACCTAGGGAGGCTGATTTATGAGCCGGTTCGTAATGTTTCTAGGTTATGAAAGCCATAGACAAATCATACTGAGACCCCCAACTTACAATCCCCTTGCCGCTGGCCCCCGCAGTTTTTTTTTTCAAATTCGCCATTTTGTTTTCCTACCGGTGTTATGTCAAAAAAGAATAAGAAAAAAAACATACAAAAAATGCAAACCTCGGCAACCGTGGGGAAATGTGAAAGAGTTCGGGAATACCACATTTTTACATAACTGAACGCCATTGGTTAGTTATTATAAATTGTTAAAAGGCGAATAATTTGATTTGTTTGGTTAGTAAAACTATCTAAAGTTGATGTTCTATATACTAGAAACATATTAGGACGAACATGGTTGCGTATTTTCCGCTTTTGGATATCATTAACTTCGATTTCGTGTGTGTAAATTTTTCTTAAATAATGAAGAAAATTTGCTCAAAATGTTTTCATTTTCCCTCAACCAATCTGCATTGTTAATTTTTCATGAACATTTTAAGCAAATGTGCACTTATTCCTAAAAAAAAATATTATCCACACGTAACTAACAATTTCAAATTAAACGGATAAAATTCTATGGCAGCGGCCAGCAACTTTGCCCCCAGCGGAAGTGTCTTATATTTCCTGGGAGTGTGTTGGTGGCCTTTGATTTTATAACATAGAACTTGTTTATATCACATGTTTCCACGGTTGCCACTTGCAAAAAAAATTTGCTACCAAAATTGAAAAAAAGTTACCAAACCCAGATAAAATTTACCAAAAATCTGGAGACGTTGATAAAACACAAAGAGAAAAAATAGCATACATCTATAGTCTTCAGCCAATGTGAAAATGCCTTATTACTATCCCAAGACTTTTCTCTGATTTATATACTCTTCAGAGAAACTAAAAGAAAAGTGTAGAAGTCATAGCACTTTATTTTTATTTATTATAACACACATTCTTTAAACATAAGAAAAAAAAAAACCTTAGTCATTTAACACATTCAATTAGGTACATTATAGGCTTAAAGGAACTTAGCCTGAATTTAAGTACTTAAACAACGACTACTTAATAAAATAATATAAGAGTTAACTTACTAATGTAATAGTAATATCTACTTAATACTTTTTTTGACCAAAAGCATGATTTTCTAAGCTCAAATTATATTATTTGATTTTTGAAATCGAAGTGGCTATTCGCACATAATTTTTGTACTGACTGACGTTTGTCTGGCTTCTGGACACGGCTACGTTTTTGACGTAACGTGATCGTATTTTCATTAAAAATAGTGTTTTAAGACATAAGTTGGGCTTTAAAACGTACAAGATTGTGCCCGAAAATGAAATACTGGAGCTTAGAGTCTTTTTAGCGAACGAAGCGAGCCACATTACCCCTATTTGCCGCGAACTAACTTTGACATCTCGTTACGTAGACGTGAGAACAGCATCAGCCTTTTAAAATTGCTTGCTTAAAAGCAAACATTTATAAAACATAAGACTTTTTAATTCAATAACGTTCCTTATTGAAAAGTGGGAACTTTGTCAACGCCAACAACGTCGTGCACAAAATTACCAGCTGCTAGAAGGCATCGGATCACATCGGATCCATTTCCGAGCCTTTTTTCTTATAACAAACCTTAATGATTATGATTAACTTAGCTATCCATATCTCAGTTATAAACAGAAACAGAAAATATTTCGGAGTTCACCATCTGTCAAAAAAAGAAAATGAGTGCATTCAGTAATTTTTTGAATAGAACAGGTTTACATGGGTGGTGCTGACGCATATGTAAATGCAATGCTTTCACTCAGAAACAGTGAGGTGAAACATCGAGTTCGTATTTTTGATGGTCCTTCTCAAAAAGTTATCATAACCAGATAAAAATTACCAAATTACCAAAAACTCAAAAAGCAAAAAAAAAAAAAAATACCAAAGTGGCAACCGTGCATGTACCTACTGATGGTATAAGACATATGCGGGACCGTAAAGTGCAGGCTCGTATTTTTCTAAACCTTCTACCATATAAAAGTTGGTCTTTTTTTAAACGTTTCGAGAATTTCAAACCCATGACAGTCAAACATCCGTGGGCCTCTGGGGGGTGTTCGTAGTTCGAAGAAGAGTTTCGGATTGGGGGCGTGGCATCTCCCATTTTGTTGCAATACATTTTTATTTATTTCTATATCTTGACAGAAGTTGCAGGAACATTTGCAGAATTTTATACACCGATATTCGTTGCTTGCAAAGAGTGGGCGGAATTTTAGGACGAGGCGTGGCAACTCCCTTAGAACATAGGTATACTAAGAACGAGATATCGTATGGCACTTATGCCAGCTTTTCAGATTTTAAATATGACGTGTATTGCCTTTTGGAAGGCTTTGCAAATCTGGGCGGTATTGGGTGACGGGTACCTGCTAAGGAACAAAAACATTTGGAACGCCATCTATGGCAGTTGATGTAACCAAATTCGGACCAAGAAAAGACACCCGTGCTTTAATAAAACTCTGAGCTTTGTGAAAAACTGAGCGAGAGGTTTTCAGGTTCGATCCTCGGAAACACAAACTACGTGGAAAGGTTTTTTCCACAGCGCCTCTTCTCGCAACCGCCTGAGTAACATCCCAGACGCAACCCCACATATATGCAACAACCTCCACGAACACCGTGCGAAGCAAATGGTGTGTCTTGGGTGTACTAGAAAGACAGATTGGGCTATTTATCAGAAATTGGGCAATATTTTTCCTAAATTTCCGACAGATAAATTAGTTATAAATCTGAGCATTTTTTATCTTGGGCGACTTTTTCTATAGCTTTTTCTCTTAAGGACTTTTCTTCTTCTTCTTGTTGGCTCCGATTTCGGGCTACAAAATTCTTGACATTGGGCTATCGAACTAGTTGAAGACCTGGCAACCCTGCTGGAAAGCTTTCGATGTGCGCCCACCATTGCGAAACAGAGCAAAATGGAAGTAAATAGTTTTTACATTTTTCCCGCATTTTCTCAAATAAGATCTGTTTTGAATTTATTGCAGAAAACCTAATGATAGCTCAAAATGGCGGGAAATGTCTTTCAAGCTTTTTTCGAATTGACATAGTATTGTGAATATAATGGCGAGTGGAAGGAATTAAAGTCGCAATGAAAAAAGCTTCATTTGATTTCCCAAATATATCACAAGAAAAGTTTAAAAAAAATTTAAAGCTCGATTTCATAAAAAAAACTCAAAATAAATCTCGGTGACGGTTTCATAAAAGTTTTCATCGGTCTTAGCTTCGCATAGACAAAGGTATCAGCATCACTAGAACAAAGAAACCAAATGACGTCTACCATCGGCTGTTATTAGCATCGTTGATAAAAAACGGCTTCCGGCTTCCGAAGTTTGGAGGGTAACTTGATCCGACGAGACATACCTTAGCCATTCGAAAAAAAAATTATGACAAAGTCCGGAGGCATTTTAAGGGATCTTGAAAAAAAAAAACCAAGACGCCTACAGCGCCAGATGACGTCATGAATTACAACTCAACCTGGTACTCTTCTCCCGAAGAGCTGAATTGTGCTCTCTCCTTTAGTTCCTCTTTTTAGATGTAAGACTGTGGGCCACTGCTGCTAGGGTAGGGGCAGCTACTCTTGATGTTGTCTGCACCGATGAAAAATGTTTGTAAATTATTATAAGCAGCATCAGGGGAAAATTCAGCGCAGTAGCTTAGTGGTTAGTGTGTTGGACTACTAAGCAAGGGGTTTCAGGTTCCAATCCCGGAAAAAAACAAATTCCAACTTGTTTTTTTTCCACTGCGCCACCTCTTGCGAACGTCTGACAAACATCGGAGAGTGAAACTGTCATGAAAGAGCTTCTGAGTTAGCAGTTTGGACTCGGCATAAATTTGCGGATCCCTTCCCAAAAATGAAAAACTCACACGAAGCGAATGATTGTGAGAAGCTAGGCCCAGGTTTCCTACGGACTTCTTGCGCCAGGATAAAGTAGCTCGAGTTATTTGGAGATGAATTGACTTCTATTGGTTTCTCAATCGCGCAATCACCTTAAAATGAGGACAAATTTGATTTTTCCGGCATTTCTGCGACTGCCAACACCCAGAATGGCAGTTTTTAATTTTTTTATTTTTCATACCCTCCAATTGGATCAGTGATTTGTAAAATAACACAAGTAACAGATTTTTTTAAATCAGTTTTACTACGTTTTTACGCAGCATATGTGTAGACATAATTCGATACCTAAAACACACAGAAATCCGATCCAAAAATCGGCATTTTGTACTAAGAGAACCTGACTCTTCTACCATTTTTTGTTTCTCATGTAAAAAAATAAAAATGTCACTTGTGTTGTTTTAGCAATCCCCGATTCAATTGCAGATCACAGGAGCAAAGTCCCTATCCGAATTTGTTTGCCTCCCAATTTTAGCGCATAGACTGATTCCTAATTCTTCCTCGTAGTCCGTGCAGCGATTAACGCTAAAACTACTTCACCCTTAATGACAATTAAAACATCTCTCTGTATGCCAACATCCCAGGTCAGCTATCGCCCAAATGTAGTCTTAATCACAATTCACGTTGGCTCCATCCAGCTTAAGTAGAACTGCGGCCTTGCAACTCGCCCAATTAGATATTCTACCCGAAACCACTGCGCCCTCCAAGAACGTGTTCAGAACTAATCGCCTGCACTTAATCAGCTTCATAATTACATCAAGTACACCCCATTGCCCAACTGCTGATTGTTAGCTCACTTTTCTCACCTCGCGCAGACCTTACACAACCCGCCGCCGATACTCGTCACATATACCTACTTGAGACACCTGCAATCACGAACCACTCTAATCGGCTGTTAAAATCAGTTTTCGCTGCGCTGCCTCAGGGTATGCATAGACATATACGATCAAGCTGAGTCAGAGGCACTTGCAGTTTGCAGATGCTGAGGCCGTTCTCATTACTTAACTCTTCAGCGTGCCAATAGATCATCATGGCATGGGAATCACTGCGATGCGAACATCTGGCATCTGGCGGAGCCACTTGAGCGTGCATGAATAACCATTAAGCTGGCGATTAACCGATCGGGAGCAGCAGCTTCACTTCGGATGCCTATTAGCTCAGTCACTTGGAATGCAGTGCAGTTTACCTTGAGGTATCGCGCGCCGGCCACCGCGCCGCATCGCCTCTCCTGGGTTAAATGTCGTCGTGAAGCATTTCTTCTCCAATCACTTATGCGGGGAGAAGATCGATGAATCAACGTGTGTCGTTTTGAATTTGCATTCAATGGGATTCGCTTCATTCACACGGGTGGCAGCTTTGAATGCGAGCAATTCCGCTCCCATGGCAACGTTCACATTGTTCTGAATGAGCGAATACGCTGCGACACATTGAGGCCGCAAAGTTGAATCCATTCATTCGCACAATTTTTGTCAATTAACGATACACAATAAAAAAATAAAAAATAAATTACCAAACAAAATACAGAAGGGAGTCCTTTTGTGCGTAACAAATTAACTTCATCAATTAAATTGGCGCACCAGAAAGGAAAATACACAGTATCCTTTCGGCAGGAATTTTCGTTGCTGCGGTTCGGTCGGCGCTCCAATGTCCAACAGAGCTATGGATTTTTAATTGCACCTGGTCAACACTGTGCAGGGATAGGTAATGCAATTAGTCCCTATCAACGGCAGCAGTTAACAGGACATTGATGGAGGGAGTTATTTTCTTTTTGCATTCGCTGCGATGACGAACTGCTGGCGCAGCGGACGTTGTAAATCCCATCCAACACCGGAATGAGTGCATGGGATGGAGGGGGCATTGCGCATTGGACATTGGACAAATATGACTCAGATTTGAAGGTATTTGAAGACGGGGGGAACTAAATTAATAGCGCAGCCATCTATAAAGCTGGAGTGATCGATTTTTTAAATGTCTGCGGTAGGTGGGCTTCCAGTTACCATGCGTCGTTTGTTTGAAGCTTTTGAATGGCTACAAAGAGCGGGTAATAGGGTTTGCGGGTTGAGTTCCAGTCTAAATGTTGCTGAAAAGAGAGGCATTTTTTTGACCGCATATGAAATTGCGATTAGTGAGATCGATCCCCAAGAAAACGCAAAATATTATCTTTAGTTTTCTTCCACTGCGCCACCTATCACGATAGTCTGACAAACTTCAAAGACTGTCATGGAAAAGTTGGTCGTTTGGACTCGGCATAAAATTGTAAATCCCTTCCTTTTGTCGCAAAATTTAAAAACCCACACAAATCGGATGGTTGTGAGAAGCTAAGCCTATAGGCTTTCTACGGACCTCTTGCGCCTATCTATTTACTTATTTTTTTGACAAGAAGGAGTGGGTGGGTAATCTTTCAATAGATACACGTGGTCAGTTTACAGCTTGGTACTCCAGAAAGTGTTAATACAAATGGGACGTTCTATTATATTTTTGCTGGCAGAAATATCCTAGCTTGTGCCCAAAAATTTCGCCAGAGGTTCGTCTGAGTCTTATACCTCAGAACAGAGACCCCAGTTCTATAGAGCTGTCGATTCCAATCAGACAAAATCGATCTCTTGGTGGGTCCTAAGTCAGCAGCCGTAACTGTTCCAAGAAAGAGTGCTGTTTTGCTAAGGAAACCAGTTCCCGCTTCTACGCCCGAGGAATACAATTTCTACCTGTAGTTTGTTTCCAGTCCCATCTCTTCTAAACATTTGACAAAAATCTGTACTTAAAACGTTTCAAAACTCAGACCTTACGGCATGAAATTATATTCTTAACTTATATTCCCAAACAAAAACAAAACACACAGTCATAAGGGTCGCGATTCTTTTTAATTATAGTTCCCACAAGTGAATGGTTGCGATTTGAAAATTAGTTTGTTTGCAAACACATCGATTGGAATTATAGTTCCCAAACGTGAATGGTTCTGAAGCTGAGATGTAAAAAACTATTTGTTTAAAAACACTTGAATTGGAATTATAGTTCCCACAAGTGAATGGTTGCGATTTGAAAATTAGTTTGTTTGCAAACACATGGATTGGAATTATAGTTCCCAAACGTGAATGGTTCTGAAGCTGAGATGTAAAAAACCATTTGTCTAAAAACACTTGAATTGGAATTATAGTTCCCACAAGTGAATGGTTGCGATTTGAAAATTAGTTTGTTTGCAAACACATCGATTGGAATTATAGTTCCCAAACGTGAATGGTTCTGAAGCTGAGATGTAAAAAACCATTTGTTCAAAAACACTTGAATTGGAATTATAATTCCCACAAGTGAATGGTTGCGATTTGAAAATTAGTTTGTTTGCAGACACTACGATTCGAATTATAGGTATTTCGAAAAACACCGCTAGCTCATTTTCCAGCCTCGTTTCGGTGATTGTCTGAACATTTGAGCTCCGTCAATCCGCATATGGGAAATACTTTATAAAGAAACGTCCTTTTTTTCCACCTTCAGAGGAGACCTGCTGTTTTTTTTCTTACAGACTCAACTGGTATCATAGGCTCTTTGCGGAACTGTCACCTACAACGGGGGACATTGCGAGTCCCTGTTAAGTTTTGTTAAATGCAAACATCACAACCCTCAATTTGGGTTCATATTGTTGCACTTTGCGACATCCCCCGGGCAGCGAGAGCTTGCATTACAACCAATCTGTGCCCAACCATGAAACACAAAAATGAAGTCGATGGCATCACCTCAAACGCATTTGCATTCAACTGTAAAGGGTTTCTCATTATGTGGTCGTTGTGTGATATAAATTAAAATGAAACGATGCATATAATGACGCCTCCTACCTCAGAGCCTTGATTGACTTTGTCGACGGTATTGATTCCCAAGGCAACATCATCATCAGCAGCAGCGGTACTATCACACCCCTCGATGTGCGTCAACATTGCAGGTTAATAACACACGCACGCTATTGCTTTGCTTTGTTTGCAAATATGTTTCCGCACACGTGTACAGTATATTTAACATGCGGCTGTAGTTAGAGGATGCGAAATAGTTCCTCCACCAGCAACACGCTTAAATTGAAATGGGAATTGGTTCGTTCGGCCAGCACAATTGTTTGCGCACTCCAACCGCCGTATCGGTTGGAGCAGAGCTTGTGCAAACAACTTTAAAGTCCTTTTATTCGTTTTGTTGTGTGGGGGACACGATGAAACAAACATCAGGGGAAATCAATTTTGTATCCTTTTCGGCGAAACAACAAAAAGCTGAGCACTACCCGCAACCGAAGTCGGAGTGCATTAAAAATTTACAAACAAATTGCAATTTCTGTTTAGACGGCTGTTCTATGGGGCACGTTTTTCCACTTAAAGTGGCAAATAGCATCTCGTTTCTAATTCAGTGCGGTTCTGACTCTTGTCAGGAGGCTATCATCGCCGGCATGATAAGTTGGCGAATTTATTGCTCCTTTTAGCTCGAGTTGCGTTTCGTTATCGATATGTATATTATTTGCCCGTTGAGTGTCATAAAATCGGAGCTGCTGCATTATGCAGTAGGTCGTTGAAAATATTTTAAAATGATACGTTTTCAAACTTGTATGGCACTTGGAGAAGAATTTCTCTAATCAAGTCAGCTGAAGTCATGCTGAAAACCACGTCCAACTTAGGTTGGACTTCTGTCTTAAGTCTTATCACGTGAACGTGTCGATGGAAGTTGGCTTCATTTTAACTGGCAGGCTTACAACTTTCTAATTTATTTGAAGTGAAAACTTTTGGCATTTTTGAAATGGGAAAAAAACCATTGAACTCGCGACACTGTACAGCGTTGCCAACCACTTTTGATGAAAAAATTCCTAACTTTGAAAAAAGCCTTTTTCAATAAAATAATACTTTAATTTATTTTTATTCTTTTTGTAAAGTGGAACAATAAATCAAGTATTAAACACAAATATAAAAAAATAAACAACATTTTTATTTATACAACAAACAAATTTGTTTCCATATTCATTCCAATTACTGGAAGTGGAAGCTGGAACTACTTTTAAGAAATGACAGATAAAGAGTTCGGTAAATGGACAGAGTTTGAAGGTGGAAACACATTCTTTAAGACCGAGGTTACATATATATATTTTTTTTTTTTTTTTGGCCTTACAATTGATAGCTATTGACGAATGGAGGCTAACCCCTGGCGGTAAATTTTCGCATCGGTAGGTTGCTATAGATTTTACCAGCTGGTATGTATTTCTATGAAAAATCAAGCAGTTATTGTGAGAAATTGTGTATTTAATTCAAAATATATCTTTAATATAAGAAAAACACTCATTTTATAACAGCAAAATAATATCTTAAAAGTGAGTGCGATAAGCGTTGTTATTTTTGAAGAAGATGCTGAAAACTATCGGAGCTCAGCATTGTGGCATTCCTCAATGCAATTCATGTCGTGAAGAGGGAATTACATTGTACCATCTTCCAAAAGAAGTTCGGAACTCTAAAGATTTTTTGATTAAATAGGGTATTGTGCTTAAGATGGGGAAAGAAATTCCCAAATTTTCCATTTGTAGTCTTCACTTTAGAGATAAAGACATTTTGCGACCGAATAAACGGGATGGTTTTCAGTATAGAACCAAACTTGTGGTAGGAGCCTTTCCCAGCCTAAGTCTTCCGAATTCATCAATTCCTTCAAAGAAACCAGGCATTATACGTTCAAGGCGGTTACTATGACGTTCAGCAGCTTTAATGAGAAGAAGTTACTACAAGTTGCTACATTTCGTTTCCACTTTTATTTATTAATTACTTTTAATTTATCCTCTACATCTACTCAAGAATACATGACACATCAACCCACAAGTTTGGCGGAGAATCCTACTGATACCCAAGAACCATCCAACAACTGTACGAAGAGTGTTCGTAGCATAGGGGTGCAGGCATGCCTAAGCCCGTTCGCTAGCTTCACTGCAGTATGGGCTACTGACTAAAAATTAAAAACCATGACTGGGTTGCATAATAGTTTTACTGAAATAGTCAATAATTTCACAGAGCGATATTGTGACAACCTTAAAAACTTCTAATCTGACTGGATCCCCATCATCACAGCAAGCAAATCTGTAAAAATCATAATTAGCACGCTTTTCGTAAGAGAAAAAGCATCGAAAATATATAAACAAAGCAAGTTTTTTATTTGTTTACATTAAATTCAACACTTCTTTGAACAGACTTTTGTGCTAGTTTTACAAGATGAATTGACTCACACTATACAAATTTCGGACAAGTAGTACTTAGACTTTCAAATTAAGTTTGTTTTCAATTAGTTGGTTAACATTATAATAGATAAACAATTAATTTTCTTACACGAAAACACACGCATTCCTTATCCAAGTCCTTTGCAAAACAAACAGACGTCAAAATTCTATAGGTCTCTATATATTCCTTTTTTATCCGCCAGGTGTCGCAGGAAAACTTTTCCACTCGTCAATAGGGTTGCACGTCGTTGGAATTATGTCCGCCTGCATGCTTTTTCCATGCGGTTCCTTGCTATAAACTCCTAGTCCAAGTTGTTTCGTCCCACAGCAACACCAGTTAAGACAATCCTTGAGCGGTGGTTTGTTCACCGTGTAGGTAGCCGCTTCTGATGGTCTACCCTCGTCTCATTTAGTATTTGGGATTAATCTGCACAGTGGATACCATACTTGCCCTGTAGTCAATCACCACCCGAAACGTATCGATTTATTTGCGAGCTGCCTATGTCTACCTATGAGGAAAACTTTTGTTTAGTAGCCAAAGCTTCCTATTGCAGTTGCGTGCCACTTCCTCAAGAAAATGGCCCGGGCCGCTTGTCATTCCTACCAGTGCGATGAAGTTAACCTGACTCATGGAATCTTCTCCGCAGCGCTTGGCCATTGCATTCTTAGTATGATATCATACCTTGGGAAACTGACTCTCTGTTATAGCTTTCGTTTAAAGAAACTGGTTCCAGGCTAGACTTTTGGAAAACTCAACCAATCAGTTTATTTGAATGAAGACGATTCTTAGCCGTATTCCAATCCACCATGGTGGCAATTTGTTTCCGCTAAGCACAGCCTGTATTGAGGTCGGCGAAGACCGTTGGGATGCTTTCGACTTGTTCCTTCAGAACGATATTTGGGAGCGCTGCAGATCCTTCTTACCGTTGATTTACTGGCGAACATTCGATGGAAGGTTAAAAGTTGTCAAATATAAACTTTTGTCCTCTTCCCAGAAGCGCAAGTCGATGTCCAGAAGATCTGGTAGTAGAGACTCCCCTCTATTGACCTCTTAAATTAATTTATCTTACTTCACAGTTCTCCAGGATTTACTGATAGTCTTCCACACTCGAGCTCCGTGGTTCTAAGAGCAGCTTTACAAGCGGGTTCCCTTTATGTTCCATGCGTTCAAAGTGAAAGCTACCTCAAGCCTTGTTGCTTAGGCTCAGGGTTCTGTAGTTATATATCCACAACCAGCATTTAATTCATTATGACGAAAACGTACCAAAAGAATGTTTAGCCAACATTTCCCTTATCTGCGAATTAACTTGACATCCCTCGGCGGTCAATTTTTTTCGCGGATTTCATCAAATGCCCCTCCAGAGTCGCTCGTTCTCCTCTTGGTAACACATAAACCACTTCTACTCAGCTAACAGGTAATAAGAATTTCATTCAGTTTCACATTGCTCCTTTGGGTAGCGAGAACGCTTAATCTTAAGCGGATAACACACATCTTCTCAGTCAACTTGACCCCACATTTATATTGTACTCGCTACCCTCGTTCAACAGCCGACAAGGACCAAAACAATCCTCAGGTAAACAATGGAATCTTCTGAACTCTTATGTAGTCATAACTTAACCACTTCCTAAGTTGTTCTTCTTCACTCCTATTCCACTTGTCGCACTTAGCCCCCGGAAGTGGTGGAATGTGAAAGTGGTCCCCAGAAACAAAAAGAAAAAAACCAACTAAAGTGTTGTGGCGTGGCTACGTGCTCGTGGATTCTGTTTTTAAATTGAAACAGTCTGGCAGAAACAGTTGGCAGAAAAGCTTCCTCTGTCAAATCCGCTAATGACGTAGCCAGTAATCAAGCTTGAAGAATGGTGTCCTCTCTTTAAAAAAAAAGGACCTAAGCAACTGAGAAATTTGTGTGAGCCAAACAACTACCCCTTTACAGGGTCAAGTGAGCGAGTTGTGAAGAAAAGGCCTCCTCCTCAATAAAACCACACAAAATCATGAAGAAAATCCTTCTCAAATAAATGGTCGCCGAAAAGGACTTGAGTTTACTTAGATATTTATATATTTTTCTTTTTTTTAACTGTCGCACCTATGGTAACAACAAAATGGCGAATGTGTTGCCGCTCGCGGGAAAAGGATATCCGAGGGAGTCATATATATATAAATTGGGTTTGTTGCCGTTTTCTTCGTGTCCTCTGATGCTCTAAGGACTTTCACCGTCTCCTTCGTTGCCGTCGCCATCGTCGTCGTTGTAGTCATTGTCGTTGTGGGGTCCCGATGAGGGGCTATACCACAAGTGGTACTTTTCTAGTTGCAAAATAGATCCACTTGCGAAAATTATTGTGAAAGCAAGGACTTCTTTTATTTTTATTATATCCCTGACGTTGTAGGTGTATGCGAAGCATCATCAACAAAAGACGACTACGACTGGCACTTTGTTGTGTTCGCAATGTAATTTCACCCGTATCCTGTTTCTAAATCCAGATTCAGGCGCATACACACGAATTTTCGTATATTTTCACATTTTTGTGTCCTTTCGACTGTACGTGTTCTACGTAAACCAATGATGATGATAATTTCGCTACTTTGGCATTGTTTTCCAGTCCTTGCGAGAGACATTTTTATATATTTTGGTCGGAGTTAGCACGATGATTTGCTTCTCCACCGGAAGAACAACAGAAAAGTTTCTAGTGTTCTAGTGTTTTTTTTTTTTCTGTTGTCGGTATCTGTTCTGGTGGTCCTTTAAAGTATAAATCTTCAAATTGTATTTTTCCTCGTAGTTTTCTTCTTCCTGGCAAGTTTCTCTCATATATATTGCGAGATTTTTTTTTTATGGTTTGGGGCTTTTGTGCCTTCGTCTGCACAGTTTCGGTTTCAATTGCATTTTTGAATGCAGAACAAGCATGTGAGTGTATATAGGGGTATTTCAATCCTCCTACACACTCATCTTTAATTTTTTTTTTTGCCATTTCTATAGCGTTGTCTTATATGGGTATGTACGTTGGAGTGGTTTCTTTTTATTGCGCTTTGCTGGTCCTTGGCGGATGCCTAGGACATTGGCAAAAGGAAGGAAGTCCGAGAGTAGAGCTCGCACACTATACTGGTGGTGGAGAGATAGTAAAAGTTTCCCGTAGCGGAAAATTGAACAATTTCCGCTTGAGTTTTTGGTTTTTCTTTTTTTTTGTGGTATGGCATTTTTTGCCGGAAGCAAGTTGAAGGAGTGATGAAGAATAATGCAAGCTTGAGGAAAAATCCAATGCCACGCATTCGATTGTAGTGGATGACTTTTTGCATGATTTGGCTTACCGACTTACATATAGTAAAAATAGGTAAAATATGGGGTAGGCCTGTGGACAAATATCGTCCAGTTGTGCACTCCAAGTTGGGTAAGGTCGACTTTCGGCATTTAAGTCTCCACTGTTTTTGTCCCTCCAATCTACAATCGTGTATACTCAAGGGTTTCGAAATTTCGCAGCTCCTGGAAATAGGCAACAATAACCCTTTAACTGTTGATTTAAAATATTTACGTGCTCAGAATTCATTGCTATAATCCAACTATCGAACATCATTGTTGATACCCATCTTTGGTTTGACCCTCTATAGAAACTTTTAAAACAGTCATTTAAAAAAATTAGAACAGAGCTCCAGTTTTACACAACTGCAGCGAAGAATTTAAATTTTTCCAGGAAGATCTGCTGTATTCTACTGTGTTCAAAAAAAAGTGGTTGAACAATTTGTTCATATCCCTAATTCATTTCGATTCCTCTGCCTCTTACTTCATAAGCAACTGCAACACATTTTGAACTAATTTAATAAATGCGATCTCTTTTTGCATGGTCCCACTCATAACTAACCTACAACATTTTAGAATTGCTCGAAATATAAGTACCAACAATTCAGTTAGATCCCCCTTCCGGGGGGTCACTTTGATGATTTCTGAAATTCGCTTCCAATTATGTAAGTATACCTTCTGCAATGAAGATGTCCAGTTCAAAATCGGTATGCGTATTATGCGTTTTAAGTTCTCATATCCATCATCGATCCCAGCAGTGAAGTTAAATTTGTATACCCCCTTCCAAAGAATCACTTCGAAAATTCCTGAAGCACGTTCAAATTTCAAATCTCTTAGCAAACCTAAAGCCAATTTCAAGCTCCGAAATGTCGGTTCATAAATGACTGAAAAAAGTTCCGAAGGCCAAAATTTGAGGCAAGACTCATTCAAACCTTGTTTTTCTCCTTCGATGATTCATGAAAAATATTTCCAATTGCTTCAGACCATACAATCTAGTGCCGGGGCATATTCGGAAATAAGTCCATTCCTAAGCTGTCATTGTCATTGATCCAGAATTTAGATAATAAAACTAATTTAAACCTCTCAAACCCCCCCTTGAGAGGGGTCACTTTGTAAAATACAGGTAAACTTTCTGCGACTTTTGCTTAATTTAGCGCGCGTTGCGAAATTTCTCGCTCATAGGCAGCTTGCTCCTCTTGCTATAAGGTTTAAGGGAAAGTATGTACTTGAAGATGTCGGTTACTAGACATATTTCTATGAAGAGGTCTCCTGTGAAGGTTTCGATTGAAGTGCCTACCAATTGTTGCAGCTATTGCAGATATTGCAAATTTTATTTCAGATATTGCAAATTTTATGGGTTCACATAAGCATATCACAAATCACATATTTGGGGAAAACTCGTTTAAACCCTCTTTAAGAGGGGTCAATTCACTTGCTCAAAACTTCTTACTCAACTCAATTTAAAATTCATAAGCGAGTGCATTCGTAAGTTTTATATAACTATTTGTCGTTGATCCCAAGTAGATGAAGAAACTCATTCAAACCTCGTTTGAGAGGGGTCACTTAAAAACGCCTACTTACCGTGTCGTTTTGGTAGCTCCTGTGCTCTTCCAAATTTCGAGTTTATTAAGTGATAGGTTTACATGTAATCGTACTCATCGATTTCAATTTGAAAATTAAGTTCATTCAAACCTAGCGGACCCCCTCTGAGAGGGGTCAATTCCAAAGTTAAGTTTTTAAAGCTCTGCTGAATGTCATGCTCATTGGTAGCTGGGTTCAAAAATGATCGTGTTTGAATAGAATTATTTATCGGTGGTACAAAATTTAAGATGAAACTTCTCTTCCTAGAAATTTAATAAAAGACGTACCTACTTGGGTTGCTAGTTCTACCTTTGTGAAAAAGTACAAGTCATCAGGTGTTTCAGTTCGTGTGTCTAAGTCGTATTTGATTTTCGCCTGATTAGTCGAAAGCTGTTTGCTTAACCTACATTCAGTTTGTTACCTTCTTTGCCAAGCTTGCTGGGGGCAGGTCACGTAAGTAGCTGTTCTTCTAGACGATATTGTTTTTGAAATTTAAATGATCGAAATAAATTATGTTCAGGTCGATTTTTATACCCTCCACAGGAAGGTATATTCACTTTGTCATTACATTTGTAACGCCAAGAAGGAGTCACCGGAGACCTTATAAAGTATATTTATTCTGAATCAGGATCACATTTTGAATCGATTTAGCCGTGTTCGTCTGTCCGTCTGTCTGTTGAAAGCACGATAGCGCCTAAAGGAATTGACATAGGCGAATGAAATTTGGTAAAAGGACTTATTTTTATCGTCGTCAGGTTGGTATTGAAAATGGGCTATGTCGGTCAAGTAGTTCTGTTACCTCCTATACAAAATCAACATTAGGCCCATGTGCCTCTCTGTATGTATGCTGTGGAGGGTATCAAAGCATCGGCCAGGCCGATTATAACACTTTAACTTGTTTATTTTAATAACGTAAGTTTTCAACACATTTAGGGAGAATGAACTTTATAAAGCTAATAAGCTCGTAATTTTTGCACCTAGTTGCTTGATTTTGAGGTCTAGCTTTTCGACAATAGTGGTCTCAATATTTACGTGATTAGGCCCCAGTGCTTTGGTTTGGTTCATGTTTTATTATTAAAAGTGTCATATTAGTAAAAAAGTTCGTTCATCCGTGTCCTGATTGCTTAAGATGACCGCCGCAAAACGCCAGGTACCTGGTCGTAGATCAAATTCTGTCGCACTGCAATAGAATTCTAGGAACAAATTTATTTCGACCCAAAGTGGCTGCGCTAATGCACAGAATTCAAATTTATTCTTATTATTATTACAAAGTACAATAGAAGCAGACATATTTTCCCCTCAATCACTAAGATGGTCCTCTGCACTCAAGTATCACCTGATGGGTCATATTTCCACTTCTGCTTGCCATATACTCGTATATGAATAGCTACACCCATGCAAACTGAATAGGTCTTCCAACTTCGCTGAACTTTCAAGGCTGCACAAATTTCTGCCACACCACACTTCCACACCAATACAAAGACGATTCCTCCTCAGCCACCATCAATAATATTCGAAAATATAATCTATTTTGCCAAAGTCAGGGCAAAAGTGTCGAAACCCTATTATAACGGAATATTTATGAGACTTAGAGTAGCGAACAAACAAAAATACGAAATAGAATTAGAAAGTTGAGGGGCTGAGCGCTCCTCCATGACACAAACGAAAAGTAACATAATACCCGCCCAACGAGGGGAGCAATCATAATAGGGGGGAATGAAAACTTTCTTACAGGAAGTGTAATAAAAGTTCGTAGGATAATTTACCATCGCATCGCGCAACAAAACAGTAACTTTTTCCCAATAAACATCGTAACTCCACTCCCGAACCTATACTCCTCTGGGAGACGTACCGCATCGGGGCAAAGTAAAGCTTTTGCTTCCTCCCTTTCCATCACAAACAGAATCAGAAAACCTACCCCATTCGCACATTTAGAATAAAATAGGTGTGGAAACAGTTGGAAGTTATTATTATTGGTGTTTTGTATTCGCATTCGTACAGAAAGTAATCCTTTTCTCGAAATCCCCGTTCGTCTGGATTTAATCCAAAACCAAGCAGTATTTTCACGCGCAAGTGTACATTATACCAGAAAAGTCGATGGAATCTCAGCTCTAAATCTAAACATCGCCTCGCTCTCTTGTTGGGGACGAAAACCACAGGAAAAATTTCTCGAATCACTCAATGGCATGTGTGATCGTTAGTAGGAACATATGAGGCGTAATTTGGCTGTGCGTAGAGCACAGAGCGCCGGAGTGGTGAGTGTATGTGCGTGTGGGAGTTTTGTGCGGAAATCCTATCAATGGCATATTGTCTGGCTGAGGAGATAAATTAAACTCCATTATCTGTTATAATTAGAGATGGCAGGATGTCGTGTTCTTGCCAAGTGAAACACACACGAGTCTGCAGACAAATAGGGTTCGTGAACCTATCAGTTACCATGGCATTTGCTTTTTGACGTCTAACATGGACGTGAATTATGGGCACACATTTTATGGTAGATACGAAAAGGCAATCTTCGCATGCACTTTCTTTGAAAGGTTAGGTACTCGTCTTGTAGCCGCGGTGGCTTAGTGGTTAATAAGCGAGGGGTCCCAAGTTCGATGCCTGTAAAAACTCGGCGGTCGAATGATAACCAATTTTTTTGGCCGCCGATTGAGGATCATGACTTGGACGATATGTGGCTCCAACAAGACGGGGCACCAAGACGCACGACACGACCAATTATGGATTTATTGCGTGAGAAGTTTCCAGGTCGCGTAATTTCACGTTTTGGCGACGGCAATTGGCCACCAAGATCATGCGACTTGACACCGTATGATTTTTTTCTTTGGGGCTACGCGAAAGACCGTACTTACGCGAATAATCCCCGAACTCTAGACGCATTAAAAACCAACATTACTCAAGTTATGGCCGAGATACCGCCCGAAATGTGCGAAAAAGTGGTTAAAAATTACCTCAAAAGAATCGCATGCTGTGAATCTTCCCCAATGAAATTGTATTTCACACTTAATGGAAAAGTAGAAACTTTGCAATATAATAAAATTTTCATCAAAAATGTATCGCTGTATGTGATTTATTTAGCTTTACTTTCGAAACCGAAAAATGAATGACCCCTTACAAAATCGTTCCTTTTGACACTGCGTGTTCCCATATCCTATTCGTATGTTAAAACAGTCATCTCTCGGAACTACCCCCGCACTGGCCATTGCTTAATACATAATGACGAGCAGTCCCAAGCTATAACCTTTCAACTTTCTTCCAAGGACCCTCTTTAAATATTTAAAAGCCAATACCGGTCCACTCTCTCTCTCGTCTATTTCTTGGAGAAAGACATTCTTCTATCGCAAAAACTCATTTGGGGGCGGTCCTGTAGGAATAATTTAATTAAAATTTATCACGCAATTAATTCTCCACTTTCGTTGGAATTTTAATTGCTTTCAAGGACCCCAAGAACGCCGCAGCATCATCAAATGTTTATTTTACCTCACACTAATTTGCGTTTTCTTCCTCTGTGTCATTTGCAGACTTGCTACGAACTGGAACGATACCTCCGGGATGAGCCGAAACTTCAATCGTACAAGAAAAATTACACCGAACTAGATTCGGCATGGGAAATCTTCTCCACACCTGCACGCATCCTCGAGGAGTTGAAAATCAAAGAGCAAAATCTCGACTCGATATCAACGAGTTCGGTGTCATCAGCATGTTCGGGCATATCATGGGACAGTTCGCTGAGCTGTTCGGTGGTCGTGAAAAAGGAAGCCATCGATGTGGATGACGAGGACAATAACTCGGATAGTTGTGAGGAGAAGATGTCATCGATTTCGTCTATATCGTCGATTCCACAGATGGAGAAATCCATCAAACTGCGACTGATAGCCACAGGGACACAGAGCATAAACAACTATTGTCCGCAGGGCAACACAAACAACATAGCCAGCAACAATCATCGGGAAATTATTTTACCGCCACTAACGCCACCCTCCTCACCCGAATCGATACGAACCAACAGCAGCAGTAACAGCAGTAGTAGCAGTAATAGCTGTTGTGACACGCTGACTGCAACGGGCTTGGCTGCGCTCATCAATCGTCAACAGCAATCGGGTATTTTGCGATTCTCGACCTCTTCAACGAATACAGTTCCTGCTGGCGTTACCACAATTGGCGTGCATCATACAGCATCGACAGGGAGCTCGGTGACAAGTGAACAACAGCAACAACATCCGGCGCAACATCACCAGCAAACGCATCCGCAACAAAAGCAACAGCAGCACCAGCAACAGCAGGTGCAACAACAGCATCACATTCCTCGAAGTGCCATAGTGCGACTGACGACAACTACAACAACAGCGCCTAATGGCAAAAATGGCGTCAGCCTAGCCCGTGTGATACAAGTCAGCCAGCAAAATATCCAGCAACATGCTGCGATCGCTCAACGTGGAACGACTGCACAAAATCCACAAGTGACCGCATGTAAGTTTAGGAGAGATTGGGCTCTCAGTTTGGTTATTAACTTGATCTCTTTTTAGTGACAGCTAAACATCACCAGCGACAACACGAACACATACCAGACTCGAAGAGGAGAATACACAAGTGTCAGTTCTTGGGCTGCAAAAAGGTCTACACGAAGAGCTCTCATCTGAAGGCCCATCAAAGAACGCATACGGGTGAGTTGAATTAACTTTTTTACTTATTTTTTTCTATTTGTAGTCAATGTTGAGCCACATGTAGTTCGAGGCAAACTGCAAGCAACTTAGTGTCGTCTAACAACAACATTTCCTTATAGCCAGTGATAGTTACTATTTCATATTGGGGCACTTGTGGTTACCACTTAGCAACAAGTAGTTCCGATTGTAGTTGTGTTTATTCACGAATGATGTGGGAGTTGTATCGTGAAATCTAATTACACGAAATTGATATTCTGTTCATCATCGAATATATTTACTTATAATTAAAGACATAAACTGATTAAGCTGCTTTGTAGTAGCTAATCGAGCGGCTTCCGCCAAGAGTCAGTGTCCTTTGTAGTTCCTTCATAGCCACTTTTGTAGCTGCGGCTTATCATCTCATAAATGATGAGATATTTGCGGGAATTCTTTTATCATGAACTCTTTCTACTCAAGATGGAAGTCACGAACTAATTTGGCTGCCTTGTAGTAGTAGTAGTAGTAGACTCTACGAAGATACACCGTAGCTGCGTAGCTTGTAGTTACTTCATAGCCACTTATAGTTACTTCAGCTTAGCTACTTGTATTTATGACTATTGCCAAGTGATGATGTGTTTGTAGGACGTCTTGCATTCTTAAGTCATTTGCAGATGTGTAGTGACTAAGTCGCCTTGTAGTACCGAATATAGTATACAAAGATACAGTGTAGCTTTTATAAGATCAGTGAAAGCGACATGAAGCATTACGCCACATGTACCATGCGATGAATAATTTCAATTGTAGCATATGGATATGTAGCTCATCATAGGCCGAACGTGGTTTGGCTACGTTGTGGTAGCATCCACAGCTGTCACACATGTCGCTAAGCCCAGCCAACTTCGGATTCAATATCAGAAAGTAAATGTCGCATTACCTCGTCAGTTTTTTTATATACCTATCATGAGTAAAGTAAGCGCTTTGTAGTTCGTATTGAGGACACCACATTTCTGTGATTGCAGTCAAAGTTTCTTCGTCAGTTTGTGGTAAGCAGCTTGTAGTAATCGGTAGCTTTGCAAAGAATGTTTTTTTAAACAGATATTGTTAACAATAAGGATGGTAGAACTGGACTCGGTTTGTAGTTCAACATAGACCGAAGCTTCTTGTAGTTGCCACTATCTCTTGGAACTCGCTCTCCTTTTTTGTCGCTTAACACATGACGCACATCACCTGATACTTCGAACTTACAACGCTCCCCAAACAATGGACCTACCGAAATTAACCTCTCCACTCATTTGCACCTCTTCCATTTGGCCAATTCACGACTACACTCTTCACATTCCTCAATCTCTTTTGTCAGGTTCATTCATTTCCGGAATACTCTCACCAAATAGCTATATCCTTTGAATTGAACAGCGCGAATGACGTGACGACCAATTTGTGACTATTGAGGCGACAAATAGGATGTACACACAATCAGCAAAGATAGCAAAACAGAACAACAACTCTCGATTTGCCAGACCAACTCGCCCACAAACACACGCACACACGCGCGCAGGAAGCAATAACGTCGGTCGATGGCAACCAAATAAGCACGAGTCCTTATGCGGTATCAGGCGCTCATTGATGCATACAAAATTCGATGGTAAAAATGCGCGTTGAATTGTGTGGATTGTATTGGTATCTTTTGTGCTTGAGGGCAAAATCTCAGGCCACTTTCGCGCCAGTATTAACGCATCACTTTGATGGCTTTCTGGTGTATAGAAATTTGGTAGTCGCTTTTATTTCCTCTTCGTTGGATTGCCATTTCAGAGGGAGGCTGCTATAGGAACGTTTTAAAACAGATAAAGCTGACAAAATGTCCAAAGTCCTATCGCCGTCTTCACATAAATTTCATTGTATTTTTCATTTCGAAGAATATTAGAGGGTAGTGCGTGAGTGACAAGACGCTATAAGATGTAAATGGGATCGGGTGGGAGGGACCATCTCTTCCGGATATGATGACAAATGAATTTTCTCATTAGAATAGATCCATCCGCAGATTTCTTTGACATTATTTCGTTATCCGTGTATTCATGAGAGGTAGGCATTAGGCAATGACGGTTCAGTTGGGTTTTTTTCCCTTGCGTGAGCTTGGACTTGATGATGGGAGGAAGCGCGTTGCCATTTGGCAGGACGTCATTGTCGATTGAATTAATCGAACTGTCATCCTGCGGAGACTTTGAATTAATTTGAATAGATTAAACTTTAATGGAACTGAATAGGCAAAGTGAATGAGTTTATTATTTGGGGAGGCAGTCCCAGCGGTTGGGATTTAGTTACTTGGCAGTGTTCGAGAACATTTTTTACCAGACCTAGTTTTGCTTATGATTGGGATATGTTTTAGCTAAAAGCTTAAAATATATTTTTTATTAGTTTTTTTTTATCATGGTAACTAGTCATCGCAACTTTGGCACACATTGAGAAGCCTCATGTGCATCTGTGCCATAGTTCTCGTATCGGACTTTCTATCAGGGTTGGTACATTTTATGGACGTACACCGAGTTCAAAGGCACTCGTCAAGTTTAATTTGGGAAACTTGACGAATCTCCCGGATGTAGCAAGTGAGTTTAATACTGACGTTCGCCATGTTGTATGAATTTCGTTTTGCACCTCTTTTCTTACCAAGTTCACGATCGAACAAACATTTTCTGAGAACTACCTGAACTTGATACCTGGTTCACTTAGTTAAGTAGTTAATTTTGAACTACCACCTCGTATCTGTTAATGAATCTTTGAAGCACGAATAAAATTAGTGAACTGCGAAGTTGAAAGGAAAACTACTTCAAGTTGGATGTATCAGTTGTAGATTGATTTGGCACAGATCAGGCCCTGTAAATATCGACAGGCACTACCTCCGAAATAATACTTAAGAGTTGTTGCTGTTGACGATGGAAATATTTCGAAGATCACCTGCGAATTCAATTTGTTGAAATTTGTTACTTTCACTTCACGTGGACGGGGCTTGTTTTCGTACTTTAAATCGATCACTGGAGCTATACGTTGCACTACGCAGTAGGGATGGGAAAAACCGGCCCGTTTAAACCGAAACCGGTTATTTTGCTTCGGTTTCTCGGTTATAACCTTTTTTTTTTAAATGCAATAACCGATTAAAAAAAAAACGGGTAACTTACAGTGTCCAACTTTTCACCTCCGTTAACAACTCAAAATTAATAGGCCGAAACAATTTAAAAAGCGAACATTGTTTGGTCAACACATGACCACGTGGTAGCCAAGACCGGTGGAACTGGAAGATTACTGCTAAAAAATATTTGTCCCTTGCCGGAATTTCTGTGCCTTCTGAAAGTCTGGTTTCAACATTAAATGAAGTTGATTCCGATGAGAAGAGTCGACTCACGGACCAACATAAATCATCGAAAGGGTTTTTATCAATAGGTTGGAACAAAAATATTGGCCAACAACAACCCGTTAATTTATTAAACCTTTTTATAAATACAATTTTTAATAAAAAATGAAACCGACGGGCTAAATTTATGATAAACTAAACCGGAATAACCGAAAACCGGCTATTTTGTAGAAACCGCCACCCCTACTACGCAGTTCAAAAGAGAACTTTTTTGCGCAGATAAATTGTGGAGGGCGCAAGGACAGAAGATAGATCCTAGGGGGGTCTACTCCGTATATAGGTTTGAAAATACCCAATAAATGACTTACTATCAAGTAATCAAAACTGAACAAGACGAATACCCTATACAGTTTAGTAGCTCGTTAAGAACTCATTCGAGTGCTCTGTCAAATGATTCCTCATGCATAAGTCTATTCTGCAATGGATAGAGAAGACTGGACGTAGATGTTCGTTCCCACCCAATATCTCACTGCAGCGGCACAAAACCCTGTAAAAAAATTGCGAACAAATTCTATCACAACTAACTATGGGCTTGCATAGATTTTGGAAAAACTAGACTAGACTAGACTGCGAGTATATGTCTCCCTCTTTCAATGGACCATGGGTAGAGGGAGCACAAATGAACCCGCAAAAGAATATTGATACCGATCTACACAGACGGATCGAAGGATTGTAAGCCCGTTGCCGGTCTACTTTCGGAGCAACTATACATGCAATCAGACTTCCTTAACACAGCAGTGTCTTCGAAGCGGAGGTTCTCTCAGTAGTACGGGAACGATATTGCCATTGACAGTCAGGCGGCCATAAAAGTATTTTCTGATACTGAAATATAATCCAATCAAGTTTGCCGCTGAAAAACTCAAGGGTATTTGCACCACGGGTCTTTGCTGGCTTACTGCGGACATACGAAAAGAGGCGGCAATGAGAGGAATGACGAACTTCCCAGAAATAGGTCCTCAATGGCTCATGATCGATCAAAGTTATCTCAGAGCACGAGTGGAGAACAATCTTCGTATTTAAATAAAGCCAACAGCAGGTGGAAGCCGAGTACGCTTAAGCACTACATCGCCACAACAAGGATAGGACGTACTACTGCACTCAGAAAAAAACAGATTGTTAAGCGAAGAATTTTTAGATTTTTAAAAAATTGTCAGCTAAAAGTTCTTGGATCAAATATTATTTTTGGTAACAAGAACTCGTTTTTAAGTTTTCAAGAATAATATACTCTCCATAATTATTTTATTACATCACTGCCAACAATTTCATTCTTAAATCAAAGATTTTCATATTTGGGCTCATTTTAACCAACGAAAATTGTTGGCTCTACAATTTTTTTTTTCTGAGTGCGATTTTTTGCAAACGCCTTATAAAGAGTCATTCATTTTTCGGTTACGAAAGTAAAGCTAAATAAAACACACAAAGCGATAATATTTTTGATGAAAATTTTATTTCATTATAAAGTTTGGACTTTGCCATTAAGTGTCAAATACAATACAATATCATTCGGAAAGATTCGTAGCATTCGATTCTTTTGAGGTAATTTCAAACCACTTTTTCGCACATTTCGGGCGGTATCTCGGCCATAACTTGAGTAATGTTGGTTTTTAATGCGTTTAGAGCTCGGGTATTATTCGCGTAAGCACGGTCTTTCGCGTAGTCCCACAGAAAAAAATCGAACAGTGTCAAATCGCATGATTTTGGTGGCCAATTGACGTCGCCAAAACGTGAAATTACGCGACCAGGAAACTTCTCACGCAATAAAGCCATAATTGGTCGTGTTGTGTGGCTTTTTGCGAACTTTTGTAGTAAGTTTTAATAATTTTAACAAACATTCAACAAATATTATGACACTTCAAGTGACAGCTGAGTTTGACAGGTGTCAAATGCCAGCGCTACCAACTTGAAACCACGAAATGAATGACCCTGTAAATGGACATACATCCTTTTAATCTTGGACTATCCGCTGTAACCACAGTATTCCATTCCCCGGCCATTTGCGTTGACAGATTTAAACTTACGTCTCTACGGTCTATACGCTCAGGAACCTTTGACTACCCTAACTGTAATGAAATTTCCAACTCAAACGTGTTGCCATCCATTAAATGCGTTTTTTTTCCCTCCCCACTTTGCCCTCTTAATTCAGCGAATCTAAAACTAATTAAACTTGTGTCGTCGCAATTGGAGCAGAACATCGCTTTGCTCGAATGGAGGATTTTCTTTTTTCTTTTTCTTATGCATCCCAAGAGCGACCACAACTTGTAACAAATTGCGTCCCTCCCCGATTGCCAAAGTTGCGCCAAAGATAAAAACAAAAAAAAAAAAACTGCTTTTACCAGCAAACGACATTCCTCAGACGATTCCGTGCTAACAAATGAAACTCATCTAAATGACCAAAGTATCTAAAGAATTTCGCACAATTTTACTTCGTGTCCGGTCCCGATAGTCAGCTTTTTTTCCAACTTGAACTTCCTTATACCCATACCCAGCCCACCCACGTAACGTCAGCGAGTGATTTTGCAGAAAACGCATTCCTTACGTTGGCCCCTTCGCCCGCGACGCTTTTGAGTTTAATTGCTTTATGTGCCAAAGGATCATTCTCGGGGAAATAATTCTCCAACACGTACATATACACTCACAACTCAGCCAATATAGCGAGACATGGCCCTTTGCAAGAGCTGAATTACTTCTGCATCCTTGCATCTGCCATCTTCTGGATCGTTGCTGCTTAGTGTGGCGCGACTTGTTCCTCAGCAATAAATTGCGTAGTTTCGCTTTATTTTTGGTGACTCTGACTCGTCCTTTCTTTTAGTTGAAAACTTGCCAACCAAATAGATGTACTACATACACCCCCTCGCAGTGGCTGGTTGTAGGGTGTACATCTAGATCTACATAGCATTATGCCAGCCCACTTAAGCCCCCCGTCTGCGCGTCATCATCATCGCCGTCGTCGTCGTCGTTCGTGTGGTTGTGTAGTACATTTTAAAATCAGGTCTCATTTTTATCCCGATATTTCTCAAGGATTTTTCTTGTTTTTTTGGTAATTCACCAAAGCAGGGATGTAGGTTAGTTGGTGGCAGTGATTTGTTCCGTTTCGGTTTGCGATAAACTCTGCCGCCCTTAAATCGCAGCGCCGCCAGTATACCCTGCCACGGCCCGACGACAACGATGACGACGTGCGGCGAATGTTCAACGGTTCAATATAGGGGTGGGGTGAGTGTTTCATTTTACCTCATACAATCCGGCGCCCGGTGGTCCTCCTGTCGGATGCAGGAAGTGGAGTTTAAAAGGGAAAACTCACAAGAGGCAAAAAAAATGTAGAGACCAACCTTCATTTTCTCTGGGGAGATGGGCGTGGCGGGGGGTAGGTAGATGTACAATAAAATTACTTAAATTTATTTCCGACGATGAACTTAATGTTATCGGGTGAATTCGGATTGGAGCCATCACACCGCCACGATGGGCAATACAACTGGGAATTATCCCGCAGTATCTTTCCCATCCAGGATTCGTTTCTGCGAGCAGGAGCATTGCCATTGATTCGATTAGAGCTGGCTTTCAGAGCAAATCGCATGAAGAACGGATTTGCTGGGCTATATGTGGAAAAAATGGAAAAAAACTGCAGGCCCGACGACCTCTTGTTTAGGTCTTGGACCGGGCAGCGGAATCAATGAGCAATGTGCTAGATGCAATTGGGTTTCAGTTGAATTATGGCAACTTTATTGCTTTATGCGGTGCAGTGTGCACTCAGGAGAGACCGTAAAAGACGAGCGTATCGTATACGTTCGGGCTTCGGGCATTCCATTCCAAGAGAGAGAGAGAGAGAGAGAGAGAGAGAGAGAGAAAGGGGGCAGAGAAAAGTGCATTTAATTTTTCATGCTACAATTTTTTCTTGTATGTGGCTTTGTCGTTTTCAAGGAGCAAGAGCGGATATTTATTGTCTTTTAATGCTGGGGTCTGATGGTGAATGGCCAGAATTAATACAGCGTGGAGAGCACATCGGCTTGTGATTTTCAATTCCGAGAGGTTTCCGGCAGAGTGCACTTAAGCCAGGAGTTATGTGTGGAGGATGTTTGTGGAGCACATTAATTATTATCGCGCTGAATGGATGCAGGATTTGGTTCTCCTTAGAAATAATCTGCTCCTCTGTACTGGTTTATTGTTAAATCCGATTGGAGTGCTCTTCCATTTAGACCTGGAAACCTCTCCATGCGTGAGGCGACGTAAATAGCCATTCGATAAACGTGCACCCATCCTTGACTAATTGCAAAGGGATGCTATATGTTATATGAATGAGTGGTTGTATTGCCCCTCTCTGAGGGGGGTCATTTGAATAAATCAGGTGCTGTTCCATTTTGCCAGTTTTAAGGGCAAGCGATTTTCAAAGCATCCTTTAGGAAAAAGCTAAATCTAGTTTGCATCTTTTTTGTTCCGTTTGTCTGTATCTCGTTTTTATTATCCACAGTCCATGTTTCGGGGCCAAATTTTAGTCTTTGTGTGGAAAAGGTATTCGCCAAACCGACGTATTGAAATGGACGAGTTTAGTCGAACAGTCCGTTTATTGTCCTTTTTAAAAGGGTTATTTCCAGAAATTGTAAAACACGTGTCTCCCTTGATTTTGTTGTTGTAGTGGGTATATGAAAAGACTAAAGTGCAAGTCCACAACTGAGTTAAAGTCCTTTTATATAGTTTCACTTGAAACTTGTTCGCCTTCTTTAAAGGGGGCACATGAAATTACGCTGACGCAAATCTGCCGAGTTTTAATTGACTCTATTTGTGTATATCTTACAAAGCTTTCGTTTCAAAGACGACTCTATTCGAACTGTGTTTGCTCCAAAAATCTGCAATCACAAATTTAACCTTACTCTGTTAGTCTACACTGCGTGATTTGGGCATGTAGCTGACGATGTTTGCATTTGAACGCATTTTAAAGAAAGAATCTATCAGTTCGAGGTAAAACACTTACTCGTACTTAAAAATTTCCGTTAGCTACTTCCTCTAAGAGCTTATTTCGTAAGTCTCTTAGTAA
Source organism: Cheilosia variabilis (assembly GCA_951230905.1). Lineage (NCBI taxonomy): Eukaryota > Metazoa > Arthropoda > Insecta > Diptera > Syrphidae > Cheilosia > Cheilosia variabilis. Next base: position 19,050,473 of record OX579679.1, on the reverse strand, counting down.
CGCAACTACCCTTTTGCAACTTTATAATATTTTGCCAAGAGCTATTTATCTAAAAAAATCGAACTCGTTTTGAAAATGTGTTTTTTTTTCGTCCTTCAATTTTAAGGTCGGATTTGATCGCGGTGCTTCTTATCGATGGTCATTTTTCTCTGCAGTACTATAACTTTCAAAACACTGAGTCTGTTTCTAAAATAACGACAAAAGACTGGAAACTTTTAGAAATAAAGTGCACGACTGGGTCGCACGAAACTTTCTCGTTTAGTGCGAGTCTGACTGAAATTCAAAGACATTTAAGCAAATCTTTTTTTCGGGATGGAAGCATTACTTACTTACTTAACGGGCTCCCGACCCGTGGAGAGTCTCTGCCTGAGACACTGCAGCCTTCCATCCTCTACGACCCCGGGCACGCTGCTTCCAATTTTCCAGACCAAGCGCTCTGGCATCCGCGATGGCTTGGTCTTTGAAACGGAGGTTCGGTCTTCCTTGTCGCCTCGAACCTGGGGGCTGGGATTCGAAGATCCTCTTAGCTGGAGCATTATTATCCATTCGCTCGATGTGGCCGAGCCAATGTAGTCGACGTATTTTGGCTTTTTGGACTACATCCACATCTTGGTACAGCTCATAGAGTTCGCGGTTGTATCTTCTCCTCCATTCGCCCTCCTCGCACACAGGACCGAAAATCCGTCGAAGAATTTTTCTTTCGAAGGAGCCCAGTATCAGCTCTCCCTTCCTGCTTATCGTCCAGCACTCGGCGCCATAAAGCAGGACTGGCAGGATGAGTGTTTTGTAAAGCGTACATTTCGTCCTTCGAGTTAGGAGTTTTGAACCCAATTGCTTTGCCAAACCGAAGTAGCAGCGGTTTCCTAGGGTAATTCTTCGCCGGATCTCCACTATGGTGTCATTCGTGGAGTTTATGTTTATTCCGAGGTAGGTAAACTCCCTAACTACCTCGAAATTTTTACTATCAACAGTGACGTTTTGTCCTAGGCGGTGGACAGATGCTTGTTTGTTTGTTGATAGCATGTACTTGGTCTTGTCCTCGTTTACTTCAAGGCCAACAAATTTCGCCTGTTCTTCAATCGCCGTGAAAGCCTCTATCACGGCACGCTGGGAGCGACCGATGATGTCGATATCGTCCGCATACCCCAGTAGCTGTACGGATCTGTTGAAGATAGTGCCTTCCGTGTTGACACCTGCCCTGCGCACTATCTGCTCCAGCACGAGATTGAAGAAGTCACATGATAGCGCATCTCCTTGCCGAAATCCGGTGCAAGTTTGGAATAATTCGGAGGAGCTACTTCCAAATTGCACATAGCAGCGCGTGTTTTCCAGCGTAACGCGACACAGCTGGATCAGTTTTGCCGGGATCCCGAATTCGGCCATCGCCATATAGAGCTCCTGACGATGAATGCTATCATATGCGGCTTTGAAGTCGATAAATAGGTGGTGAGTCTCGACTTGAAATTCATTGGTCTTCTCCAGGATTTGTCTCAGTGTGAAAATTTGGTCTATGGTCGATCTGCCGGGCCGGAAGCCACACTGGTACGTGCCGATTAGTGTGTTGCAGAACGGTTTAAGACGTTCACACAGTACGTTGGATAGGATCTTGTATGCGACATTAAGCAGGGATATGCCTCGATAATTCTTGCAAGACATAGGATCGCCTTTTTTGTAGATGGGGCATATGGAGCTGATAGTCCAGTCATCGGGCATGCTTTCTTCCACCCATACTTGGTTGATGATTTGGTACATGCGCCCTACCAAGACATCACCACCGTATTTGAAGAGCTCCGCTGGTAGACCATCAGAGCCTGCGGCCTTGTTGTTCTTAAGCTTTTTTATAGCTAAGCCAACTTCTTCTATACTGGGTGGTGGAACTGGTTCTTCATTGACTGGACGTGGGTTCTCTTCTTGCCCTATCACTCTCTCTACATGATGCCCATTTAGCAGCTCCTGGAAGTGCTGCTTAAACACATCTACTATTCCCTGCGCTTCGGTGACTAGATTTCCTTCGCTGTTTCGAAGAGCCTGCGTTCCGGTCTTGAAGCCAGCAGCCAGTTGCTTGGCTTTCTTGTAAAACCTCCGGATGTTGTTTCGATCGCGAGACTCTTCGATCTCCTTGAGCTGGGAGACTGCGTAAGCCCTCTTCTTTCGACGCAGGATTTTCTTCTCCTCCCTCCTCCTGGTTCGATACTCTTCCCTCGCTGCCCTTGTTTTGCGCTGCAGCGTCTTCATATGTGCATCTTCTGTCACCTTTTTCCGACGAACGCACTCATCATCATACCACGGGCTTTTTCTCTGGGGTGGCTGGTACCCTATAGTAGTTTCGGCTACCTCCTTGATGATGTCGCGATACTGGGACCACTGGTTGTTGGCGTCTGTGGTGGGTGAATGCACAATGGAGAGTCTCTCACTCAGGCGCTCTCTGTAGGCTCTGGCTACTCCAGGTGTGCTAAGGCGTCCAACGTCGAATTTCTTCTTCTGGGCGGTTCGCAGCTTCTTCTCGTTGGACAGTCGAGCTCTGAATTTTGCCGCGACAAGAAAATGGTCAGAGTCGACATTTGCCCCTCGATATGTGTGCACGTTGAGGATGTTGGATACGTGCCTCGCATCGATTAGCACATGGTCGATTTGGTTGGCGGTTCGACCGTCTGGAGAGCGCCAGGTTGCTGTGTGGATCCTTAGCCTTGGAAACCTAGTGCTACTTATCACCGTATTACGAGCTGCTGCAAAATCGATTAGTCGGTAGCCGTTGTCTGTTGTCGTTTCGTGGATTCTGTGCTTACCAACTAACCCGCCAAAGATGTTCTCCTTTCCGATTTTAGCATTGAAGTCCCCGAGTACAACTTTTACATCGTACTCCGGACAGGCTCCGTAGGCTCCATCCAGGAGGTCATAAAACTCCTCCTTGATGGGGTCTTCAGCCTCGTCGGTAGGGGCGTGTGCACATATTAGGCTTATGTTTTGGAAAGTAGCTTTGATGCGGATCACAGCCAGGCGATCACTAATCGGCTTAAAGTCAATAACTTTTGTCCTAAGCCGATTTCCCACGGCGAATCCGCATCCTAATACATGCAATCTTTTATGGCAGCTGTAATAGATGTCGCAATTTTTTCTTTTCATCATACCTGATCCTATACATCGTATCTCCTGGATCGCGGTAATGTCTGCCTTGTACCGCGTGAGGACAGACTCAAGTTTTTGAGTAGCACCTGGGGTATACAGCGTCCGCACGTTCCAGGTGCATACTCTCATCTCGTTGTCCGTTGACGTTCCGGGTCTAGTTGCCGTTTGAGGGAATTCAATATCCGAGGCTCCTCGTGTCTCTCTCATAACTAATACTTTTTTCCGTGGTCGGGAAGTTACCCCGACGGCACAACCCCCAACCTGGAGGGCCAGGCCCTTGTTTTGACCCTAGGACAGCAGGCCGGTTATTCCGGTGCCAGTAACCCACTTTGGGATGTGAGCGCTGCCGTTGGCCCATTAAGGGTTCATCCGCCACCAACTCTTCTCCAACACCCTGGCTCAGTATTGGAAATCCCTATAGACCTGGTATTCGAATATGTCGAAGCAGCCCATATAGGGGTTACACTAAATAGTTCGGCCTGACTGGAACTGTAGACGCCACCGTTGATTCCATCTAGAGAATTCCTCCGCTGCCGTCTGGAAAAAGAGGGAGTGCCTTAGTGAGAAAACACTCCCTCCCCCCCCCCCCCCCCCCCCCCCCCCTCTCTCGTCTGCTGCCACCAACAACCTTCCAAAGGGGTTGGTTACCCAATCTCCAGTCGAGGTACTAGGCACCCACCAGTCACCAACGCGGAGGTGAGAGTAGGAGTTGATTGTGAGAGGCTAAGTGAGAACGCTTGTGTTCTCATAAAACGCATCACAACCCTTCAACCGACGATGGAAGCATTACTTGGTTTTTAAATTTAACGAAATCGAAAATGGGGTTTTCGAGATATGAGCAGTTTTTAAAGTGAACGTTTCCAGTGATTCGAATTGAAAATTAAGGACGCAATAATTTTCAAAACATCAATTTTACTCTAAGTTTGCATTTTGGTCAAAATCATGCCGTTTTGAGGTAAACTATAGAAAACTTTATTTTCCAAAAATCCATTTTACGATATAACAGAGAAAAACTGAGCTTTCCATTAAGTTAGAAATGACCATATTACCTTAGAAATAAATTTTTGTTACAATCGTATGGACCGTTTTCGAGATATGTCCAAATACCAAAAGTACCTTTACTCGATTTTTTAACGGAAAACTGAGTATTCAGTTATGTTAACCTCACCTACTTAAGCTTAAATATCAATTTTTGTTGAAATCGTTAGAGTCGTTTCAAACAAATCAAACTGGTATGAAAATGTTGTATGGGAAGTGCCATTAATATTGACGTTACCATGCAAAAAAAAAACGGCTCCGAACTGTAAGCCCCCAAACTTTAAATCCAAAGTTTGAACGAATTCCGTTCAGCCGCTTAGGCTGTAGGCCTCGGGAAATACAGACAGACGGGCAGAATTTTGCGACCCACTTTTTTGAGTTCGCCTATCATCGTAATGTCAGAATTGATTTACATCTCGAACTCGAAATTTTGTACGACTACAATATCTTTCTCTTACTACGTAATGAAGAAAGTTAAAAAGACAAAAGTGTACTTCCAAGAATCGGAATGTTATAATTTAAGCAACTACACAAATTTCCCAGAAGCTTTATAAATCGTGAATATCCAATAAATTGTTTAAATAATAAAGACAACATATTTGATCAGTGCAGTTTCTCATATGAGCGGAACGATTGGGGAAGATCACCAGACTAGTAACAGTGCAGCAACAGATGTTTAACAGAGCAATAACAGAGGAGTAACAGAATAACAAAAAAAAAACAATAGAGAAGTAATCGTTTTGGACGTACATGCGCCGTGGTTAATACGCCGTTTCCTACACAAAGGAGCGGTTATGTCTTGCTGAGAATCCTTTGTGGAAATTGAAATGTTCTACGAAAATGTGAAACCGAACTTCAAAAATTTACATTTGAATAATCTTTTTTCATGTTCTCATTTGCAAGGGAATGTTTTTAGTGAGAGTTTGAAAATTGAGAACCTAATATCATACAACTCAGCGTGCGATATTGAATTCATCACGATAGTTTCACTTAATGAGCGAGAATCGCTTTCTAGCACCGAGTGAATCGAAAAAATGAAAGCAATATGTGAGAGCGAATGTGAAAACGATTTATTCGATTTTACAGAACGACGTAATGGAGCTCGTAAATAATTCACTAAAAGTGCAGCAATTTTGATCTCTGATCCAACAGCAGATCGAATCAGTTAAATGTTTACCGCATGCGAAGAGCATGTTGCCTGTTGAAATAAAGTAAGGTAGAGCCACCTACCTTGGAAATTGACGAAGATGTTTATGAGTCACAGGAAACTGACTTTGACTGCTTGAAAATGCAATTTCCGTGCGGAAACTTATATGTTATAAAGTGTTGAATTGTCACTTAGCATATTTCCAAGAAACTTGGTGACTCTGTAAAGAAAGGCAGAGAAACAAATTTTCAGACAGCACTACATCTAATTTGAGCTTCCTAAATGATGCCAAATTATGTGACATCTGCTAAGAGAAACAATACGGACTCGTTCAACTGTGTCGTGCATTTATCAATCACAATCGATGCACCTTGAACTACTCTTCGTCTCGACAGCAAACTGTATTCAGAGCGATTTACCAACAGTCAGTGGATTGCACAATATATTTACTGCGAACATCAGAATTTGTGTCAACTTCATCAGCAATAAATTCGACTTGACTTCCTTTAGTTCAAAACTAGTACGAACACATCAACACATCAACAGCACAAAAAAGAAGACACAATGAACTGCAATGACTTTCGCTTTCGTTGTTGTACATCAATTAACCTGACTAACCCCTCCGCTGTGACTCGGCCCGGACTGATGAGGCTCAGGCGGCTGAATTCCTCACTTAATTTCAGTCATTCATGGGTTCTGTAGTGAGTACTCGCTTTCCGACACAATGTGTACCTACTACCGAACCAGTTGTAACCGCACTCCAACGCGAAATGGAACCACATCAATGAACGATGTTGATGACGAAAGCAACAGCGACGACGACGACGACGACGACGACGACGAAGCTGCTTGTTTTTGCGAGCCTAGCCACCCAAAAGCGCTTGATGAATGAAAATTGATTGTGAGTAAGGTGACTGACTCACTAGCTGATAGTGGTGCTGCCACTGATCGCGGAGGGGATGTAAGCGCACCCGTATCATGTGACCAAGACAAACTGTACTCTAATTAACGTCGCATGGTGGAAGTTGTACAATTTTTTGTATGAGTAACCCAGACCTCAACTATCGATGACCTCTGGAGGTGAAGGTATGCTCGCTCAGTATGATATGATAACAGTTCCATCTAAAGACAGTGAGAGTGGCTCCAGGCACATTGGTGATTCACATCTTGTTTTGCTGTGCGAGAGTGATCTCATCTTGCGTATAGTTTTAGCTGCTAGAACGATGCTAATGAAAGCTGCGGCTGTGTTGGGTCAGACCGATGAGCGTTAATTGCTTAATATAGTATAGACTCGTAACGATAATTTGCCACAACCTATGGCCTACATCGAGAGTGAATTGGAATCGCAATAAGTGCGCTCAGTTTGAGCATGCTATATGAGGGCAATGGGTGCAGATTAAGGATCCCATGACCAAGAGTGATTTACTGGACTGCAAAGCAGGGCAAGATACAGCGGTATTTCAATTAAGCGTGTCTGGACTACAGCAATAAAGGCATCAGGGTGTCTTCGACAGAGGTCTGGCAGTAAAATAAGCGGAAACTTTAGAGCAGCTTGAATTTGGAAAATAAATTCCATTATACGAAGAATTGGCTTCACCGTTCAACTCGAAAAATTGCGTTACTCCCTGACTTGCGATGATGCTGATTTGGCTCATGTCAATCAGTCTCAAGTATTCAAAAAGACGTCGACAGATAGGTCTTAGCGCACGTGCACCGACTTGATAACGCCAATCGGCCTAATCTACGGAATTCGTATTTAAAGAGCAAGTTGATCAACTAGGTGAGAGAGGCTTTTCTTAATTTGACTGAGTTGGTAAACTTGGTGTACGAGGTTTTGTAGCAAGCTAATGAGTTGATCAACTATTTACACACAAAACACAAGTCGATCGGCAATTAGGGGAGTTGATCGATTAAGGGCTGAGGGCTGAGGCTATTTAACAACAGAACGAGGTTTTCCAGCAAGCTTTTGATTTGATCAACTATTTTCCAAAACAACAGAATGGGTTGATCAACGAGGTTTTCCAGCAAGCTATTAAGTTGATCAACTATTTCTGCTGAACGCACACGTTGATCAAAAAGACGTAGGGAGTTTTCCAAAACAACAGAATGGGTTGGTCAAAGAGGTTTTCTAGCAAGCTGCTAAGTTGATCAACTATTTCTACAGGACACACATGTTGATCAAACAGACGTAGGGAGGTTTCCAATAAATTCATCTAGTTGCTGAAAGTTTGCCAGTATAAAACAAGTTGATCAACTAGATGTGCAAGGTTTTTCACATGTTTAATAAGTTGATCAATTATTTCAGTAGACACATTATTTTGTGATCCATTAAACGTACAGTGTTTTCAGCATACAGAATTCATTCATCAACTAAGTAACTGAGGCTATTGAACAATACATTTTGATTGATCAACTTGGCGTGCAAGGGTTTTCAGCAACGTAATGGAATTGTTCAGTCATTTCTACAGAACACACAGGTTGATCAACTAGGCGAACGTTGTTTTTACCCGACTGGACTGGGAGGGTTATGTGTTTCGCGCGTATCCTATGTACGTTCCTACGGGACGCCCTGTAGCCTAAACGGCTCAACCGATTTTGAAAAGTGAGGTATCATAATATTCGTATTCTTCCCCGGTGTGTCATAGGCTAAAAAGATAAAAATAAAAAAAGGTACGTAAATGCGTCTTGTTCATATATTTTTGATTCTTTTTTTTACAGTCAGTCGGTTTTTTTGGTTTTTTAAATTAACTTTTTTTATAAAAGAATGAGTTCATCAACCAAAAACACAAACCTACGCATTCAACTAAAACGTATTCGAATTGCATTGATATTTGATAGTGAAAGTGGTGTTAGATTGAATTCGTTCAGTCAAACTGTGTTTTGTGTTACTGGGAACAGCGCCAGTTAGTCCTTTCTACGGTTTTTTATGGCCATAATCTTTATATGAAAAAAACTATCTTCGTAAAGAGTGAAACAACTTGAAACCGAATTATACTTTACACCAACTGTTCATAAATTTTCTTTGTATATTATGATTTTTTCGAAACATAGACGCCATTCACGCATGTAAAATGTCCACCCTATCCAGCTGACAACCACCCCCAAACCATGTTCTCCTCTATCACCTCGGGTACCTAATTTAAAAAAAATAATAACAAATAACAAGCAAACACGAGCCCAAAGCTGACGTATCTTATGTCAAATAATTCGAAGAATTGTCATGAGATATCATGTTGACGACTTGCCCCGCAGGTGATCACTACGTAAACGTATATATGTCCTTCAGCCATAATTTTGCGTTTCCTCACCTTTGCTCTAACGCAACATAGTCTTCTCTATTTCGAAGGTTCACTTTCTCCCCTCTCGTCAATATAAACTTTCTTTTGTCTATTTCTGAGTTACGTGTAGTGCTTTGTCCTTTGCACCACGGTACGACGACGACGAGGCCTTAAGATCCATCAGAAACAAGTTAAGATGGAAAATATTTGTGCTGTGCTGATGAAGTGAAACATCTAGGACAGACAATTTTCACCACTGGCCCCGAAATAACACAAGCAGCAGTGATAAGACTTTTTGGGGGCGCGGTGTGATGAATGGAAGGAATAGTAAAACTCTGTGCCAAGGATGTCAATGTTTCGTTTGTTTTTGTGATGTTTCTTCCGCTCGTTGTGCCAACGGTCCTCTTCCAAATTGAATCGGCTGTGATATTCTATTGTTTACGTAAACCTACGCTGGTAATTTTATTAATAAGTGTTTTGTCCAAGGCGAAAATAACAAATAACAAAGAAAAAAAAAAACATGTTATGAAGGACTAGTACGGAAACAGGATAAACAAAATTTACGACACATAGCGCAAACAAGTCAAAACAATTTTAAATTTATATGGAGGACTTTTTTCTGTTTTCGCTGTGTTTCCCGTTCCTCTCGTCGGCCGATTGTTTCATTTGCTCTCCGTATAGGGTGTATCTCGATCTCGGCTTGTCAACTTCTCCCGTTTATGGGATGGCGGGACGAATTTTTCGGTAAATTTAATTTTTCACAGTTGTCCTAGGCACCATCCACAAGCATGGTGGTGGTAATAAAAATGAAATACACCAAGTGGCACAGAGCACAATAGCAGTTGGTCGACAGTGGGATTCCGATGCCTGCCAACTAAGACAATTGGCGACTTTTGTTGTTTGTCGTCTCTTTTTTTCCCATTTCAGTTTGTATTTTTTTTTATGGAGATTTTCTTCAGCAAATTTGGAATACGGCCTTGTGTGTTATTTTTGTTTTATTGTAATTATTAACGAATTTTCCACGAAAAGTTGGATGCAAATGCGCGCTGTGAATTTATTTCGACAAATTGTCAGAGGCTCTCAAGTGTGGGACATTTGAATCCGGTTTGAAGTAGCAAACAACTGATGAGGACGTTTTCTTGTATCCCTATACATCATGTCCAGTACAGTCGCTGGTGCTCAGTTTTATACTGTAGATAATTTCAATGTTTCGCAGTTGAATCTGAGACGGCTGTTAGACGCTGTTGGGGGATCACTTTGAGTTATGTTCACTTTCATGATGGTCATAATAATCAAATTTAAATTACCGCTCTGGTTGATGGAACACGATATAATGGGTGTTGGCAAACGAGTTGGCTTTTGAGCAAGATTGACTATGATTATTTTTTTGTTTTTGTACGCTTTTCTTGGAAAGTCTTTGCTCATAAAACGTGCAGTACATACTTTCTTACACAATTCATTGCAAAATTACTGATTAAGTTGTGTTTGCTGTTTGTATGCTGTCCAGCATAATAGTCACCAAGTGAATTGACACGAAGTGTTGTTCCAGTTTACCATTTATGTTCATGTTCCTGTCATTTTTCTGTACTGAAGATACTTGTAAGGTATCATTTTCAAGCCAGTTTTCATGTGGTGTTACATTGAGAACAACCTCAGTCTAAACAGTGAAAAAATCGTTTTCGGTGGCGTATACGTAACATTTTGTTTACTTTCGCCACGATCTTGTGCAATCAATTCCATGACAGAGGGCATTAATTTCATTTTATTCAGTAGTCCTTGTGCCTTCTTAAAAGTCCATCTTGAGGTATTCTCCCTCTACCTGCCGGAATATTTTTTAAAATTTGTTAAAGAAGTGCACAAGAACTATGTTACAACCATTGAAACTAACATAAAACGTGATTCTAAAGCTTTCTGGACGTTTCTTAACACTAAAAGGAAATCTTTAGAAATGCCTTCTTGCATGTCACTGAACGGAGTTTCTAGTACTAATGTAAACGAAATTTGTAACATTTTTCCAGTCTAAATTTGTAAGTGAGCATATTAATTGCGGTTTTTCGGTTCAATCTGAGCATATAACTGACCTTGGTCATATTTCGTTAACAAATGATGTAGCATCCGATAACTATCCACCATTGTTATTTAAAAATTGCAAATTTAGCCTAGTTGATCCACTAAGGATTATATTTTATTTATCCTTTTCTTGATTTTTGGAAATTTTCGCTCATAGCTCCAAATTTTAAATCGGTTTCAAAGAGATGTATCGAGAACTATAGACCTATAGCAAAGCTGCAACTGTTTCCTAAAGTATTCGAGGCGGCTGTTAAAAAAAGGTTGTACTCAGTTGTTCGCAACTTTATATCTGAATTTCAGCACGGGCTTGTAAGTGGTAGGTCAACCGCTACAAACTTGGTTATTCTTACCAAGTACTGTCTTGAAAATATTGAAAAACGTCTCCAAGTAGATTGCGTATATACTGATTTTTCAAAAGCCTTTGGATCGTATGCAGCACAATGTTCTTTTAAATAAACTTGAACTTTTTGGAATTCATTCTAGTATTTTAAAATGGATTGGCAATTATTTGACCAATCGCAAACAATTTGTTAGAATTGGTTCCGGAAATTTTTCGGGAGTTCCCCAAGGAAGTCATATTGGTCCTCTTCTATTTCTGCTTTTTATCAATGACTTACCCTCTTTCGTATCAAGTTCAAAATGTCTTTTGTACGCAGATACTAGGTTTCATTTTTCGAAACTCTAAAGATTTTAATGATCCATATACACTTAAAACTCTCTATAATACTTTGATTCGCTCGATGTAGGAATACTGCTGTGTTGTTTGGAATCCTTTTTACCGCAATGCTGAATCTCGCATAGAGAAAATTCAAAAAAGGTTTACTAGGTATGCTCTAAGAAAGTTCGACTGGAATAATAATCTTCCAACCTACGACGATAGATGTTCCTTATTAAATTTGAAACCTCTTTCTAAAAGAAGGATATATTATTATATTAAATATGCTCCTTTTCGTGTTCTTCGACCTAGGGAAAATGTTTTCTTTATGCCACCTAGACACAGAACTAATTATGATCCTATCACTATGGCTTGCGTAAATTACAATAAATACAAAAACCTAATTGATTTCAATATGAGTAGAGAACATTGTAAATCTGTAGTTTTAAATAAATTATAATTTGTAACAATGATCGCATTCTTTTATAAATTATTGCAAAGTAATCTAAAATAAGTTGTACTTATAAGATGAAATAAATAAATAAATATTTTTAGGGCTAAATTCTGGTATGGGCGATTTTCCGCTGAAATATCGAAATGCCATCGTATGAGACAAGATGCAAGCTATTTGTTATCTTACCTCTTTTTAAGCGTAGGCAATATTTTTCAATTATGTTCATTCGGGACTTGATAAACAACCATATCGACTGCCCTTTTCTTTTATCATTAATTGGTTTTTATGCTCCATCTAGAATGCTTAGAAATCGCTCTTATTTTATGTGCCTTGTCATAGAGTTAACTATGGTTGTAATGAACCAATTACCAGATGCCCAAGAGACTCATTTAAAAATAAATAAATTTTAACGTTAGGCTTTGGTGGTAGTATTTAAGTATTTAAATTTTGTATTAAGTAATCTAGCGAAAGCAGTGAATGTTCTCATTTGATGTGAATAAATTGATAAATATATAAATACCTACTTACTAAAATAAGCCACAGAATGCCACAAGCTCAGACCAATTATTATGTCCTTGATTATAAAAAGTGTCATAAACTATGTCAGGTACTAGCTGTTTAAGGTAGGTAGCGATTGATTTTTTGATTAGTTATAATTGGAAATAAAAAATAAGGTTGATCTTTTAATTTTAAACAATTCCAATATAATCTTGTGCAATTTCTAATTTGATGATATATTTTTTATTTTAATTTCAGGTGAAAAGCCATACAAATGCTCCTGGGAGGGATGCGAATGGCGTTTTGCCCGCAGTGATGAACTCACCCGTCACTATCGAAAGCACACCGGTGCCAAGCCCTTCAAGTGTCGCAATTGTGATCGCTGTTTTGCCCGATCCGATCATTTGGCGTTACATATGAAACGTTGCAGCATCGTTACTGTTGGCCCAGTACGACATCATTCCAGCAAGCCAACTGCTAAGTAAAATTTATCCCCACTCCTCATCTGTGCTCTCCTGCTTAACATCCCAACCTATCAAACCCGCATGGATACCGTATGAAGAGTGAAGATAAGTGATCACTGCTGGTTTGATATTATGTGACTCTTTGGATTTTCTATTTTTTTATCGAAATGTATTTCAATTCGATTTTGTAAGGTGATACATATTAAATTGTTTCTCACTCGCCATGTTGAATTAGTTTGGTATAGTTTAATTTAATTTTTTTTTAAATGTTACAACGTCACGTTTATAATAATTGAACTTTCATAACAAAAAATAAAAAAATACGTACATACATATAAATTAAACAAAATATTCTTAGATTTTTATCGTGCCATCACAGATGAAGGAAATGCATATGAAGTAAATATAACTAAAAACAATAAACATCATAACTATAGTTTCAATAATTTTAATGTATTATTTGCAAATACTGTATGTAATTTAATTTTTTTCTAATTTTTATTTTCATTTTAATTTTTATTAAATTCACTTACCAAAGTAGAGAGAATACAATACAAACGAAAAAGTAGATAGTTTATTTTAAGCAATATTAATTATAATTTTACATCCTAAGTTTTATGAAACAGAGTGTTTTATTTTTTTAATTTTAATTTCATAAGTGCAAATTATTTTTTACGACAAAACAGTTTGATGAGAAAAAAAGAATATACAAAAAAATCAACAACACTGCCAAAAATTATATAAAAAAGTAAAACGAAAAAAAAAATAAAAATAAAAAAAAAATAGTTCAAATGATGTGTATACATAAAAATAAAAATATAAAATTTAAGTAAGTAATGCGCGACCTTACATTTAACATACATATAGTGCAAAACATTTACGATGGCGACAAACAATAGGTATATGAATAACTATTTTTCTTTAGTTGTTCTCTTCTATTATCATTTGACATTTCTATTTTTTCTTTTCTTATTCGGTTACAAAGCTTATAAGAGTAATTTAATTAACGTAAAAATACTAACCCAGAAGCTTAGCTTAATTTTTTGATGTTTATAAATAAATGTATTGTACATATTATACTAGGCAAAAATTGACACCCCCTCCCCTCCAATGCAAAAGTTTTCCAATGATTTTTTTTTCTTTTGTTTTTTATTTCTTATTTATTCCCCTGAAAAGAAAAACTTATTATCAGCGTTAAGTAAAATGTTTAGCTTAGAAAAACTACCAGAAAATAATAAATTTTAAGTAAATTTTGAGAAAGTGAAGAAGTGAACCACACGAACAAACGATATGCGGTTGTGCAGAATAAAATTTCAGCAAAAAAAAAACTATTTTATTACCATTAAAAAAAATCCATAAAATTAGGTGTTTACATTTTAGGTGGAAAAGAAAAAAAAAATAATTTAAAATTGGCTGTTTGTAGCATAAAAGTAAATTAATTAAAATAAAAACTTGATATTTTTCAATGTTATTTAGCGGTTACATTTAACAATTAGCGTAAAATTTTCTTTTACAAATGTATTAATCAAAATTTTACAATTTAATTTAAAACAAAAACTCTGTAAATATTTGTACATCCAAAAAATTGGCGACAGTATCACTTGGTTTCATAAAAAAAAAAAAAAACAAAAAGAGAAAAACGCGACGCGGCAAAGTAGTACATATTGGAAAAAGCTAAGTAAATTTATAGTTAATCTTAGATTGATTGCAGTAGGACTCTATGTGTTGTTCTTAATCTTTTGTTTGGGAAATTACGTACATTTTTTGAAAAATGAGTGCTTCGAAATTAATAATAAAACATTTTAAAGTATAAACGGAAATGTAAAACTTTATTAACTTAATAAATTAGGAAAATTTGCAATAGGATTCTTGTTTTTCACTTGCTTAGGAAAATAAAAATGAAAATCGAATTGGAGACAGATACGAAAGGATATGAGAAGAGTAACAGGAAACAAAAAATAATAATGAAGAGAAAAGAAAAAAATATTCGCTATCGTTTGTGTGATGAAAATTCTGTGATCCGCATTTGAATATATTTTTGGGCGGCGTTTATAATGATAATTTACATGAAGCAAAATGGATATTAAAAATGAAATACTTAAAATTAAAAAGATGGATAGCAGGTAATATGAGAGCCGTGTGCAACCAAGGGAGCTATGGTAGCGAGTGACCTGATAATAGAAACGGAATTTTAGTAAAGTATATAAATGAGATCTAGCGAACTTTTTGGTAAGTGAAAGGAGGGCGGTTGAGTCGAGTGTGTTGCATGTGAGGCTGTGATGTATTTTTGAAAATTCCTGCTCGCGACTGTCGTGCTGAGAGCGGTTTTAAAAATGTTCTAAGTCTCTTAATGTATGTGGTGGCAATCGGGGTTTTGAAAGTAGAATTTCGAAAGGCATCTACTCACAGCGAGGGGTACTAAACAGATTCATAGACTCTTGAATCGAATCACTTTTCACCATCAGATGTGATTTTGCGTTTCTCCGGGATCGATCTTGCGACTCCTCGCTCAGTTCACCACTGCATTGCTTTGGCGCATGCAATTTTGTGACAGCGAAGACACCAATATAGCTCGACTATTCGCTTCGTAGTTCAGAAAAGAACTTTCGCTTATAGCGGGATTGGTAATAATTTCAGACCAATACGCACTCGATGCGGCTCGAAGGACCAAATGCAATTATTTTCATTTGCCTACCAAAATTCATGTGCACAATTTCTTTAGATAACTTCAATAAGCTTCTGGTCAAATAGATGACGGAACTTTGTTTGGTTTGTAAAATCGGCACGTTTCCTCAAGCAGTTCTTTCCCATATTTACTATTTACCTATGCCAAAAAAAAATCAGTGAAACAGGTTTCATTTTGTTCTTTCAACTTGAATTTACTCCTGAATTATTATCACTCGGTTCGACATTGCGGGCAAAATGTACCTTCGCGCCGGCCAGCAACTGTCAAATGTACGTCGGTAAACTTTGAAATCATTGCTTATGTCTACAGCAAAATGACAGATAAAACCTGTCTTAAAAAAAAAAAACTGTTTTAAACGGTCTGGTTTATGTTGAGGTTAGAAAGTTGACATCTTATGTCGACTGACTAACTCAAGCTTTCAATATCAATATGATTATGAATTAAATTTTCAATTTCTATCTGGGGCAGCAGGTAGTAGTTAAGCAACTACTTTTTCCGACTTGTTTACTTTGAAAAAGTTAGCAGTTGCCGTTGTAATCATTTCCCCAATTGCAGAAACCAGTGAAATACTCTGCTAAAATTGGTATTTTAATACGATGGGTACGGAGGGTACTCGCTCTTTTAGACTCTGGCGTAGTCCAATCTATAAAAAAAATTGTAGAACTGCTCAAAGCTATAGGTGTCCAGTTCATTTTAAGAGAAATCATTGCCTACCTTTGGCAAAGCCACAATAATGTGGGTATTTCGAAGCGATCCAAACAGATGTTCTTGTTCTTTTTTTCTACATAAACATATTACCGCCAACTTAATTCGTTAAGTTTCAACATTTACTTCCAGTCCTGTAACAACGAAATTTAGACGAAACCTTTCCTTTCGTAAAAACTTCCAAACCAAACTTCGCATACAGGGTTTTACGTATACACCAAAATTAAGGTAAAAAGGAAAACGAAAATAAAAACAAATGAATATGTATTTTATATAACAAAAGCATTTATCAAAACAAAAAATAAAAAAACAAACTCTTCCATTCTCAAACTTCCAGTTAATACATATTTATTTTTTTTATTTAAAATTACTTGCACTTTTATTTCGTTTTGCAAATTTATTCGCTAATTAGCACTCCCACTCTTACCAAATCACTCTCATTAAAAACAAATTCAAATCATTTTGCAATAATCTAAAAACAAAAATGTTCCTAATGGCGCGATACAAACAAAACAATACCCGATCATTTAATTCAGCAAACTTTACAAAAGATTAAACGAAAAGTGAAAAAAAAACACAAACAAATTGGTACCTGACACAAGAATACATAAAGCAAACATTTTAAATAACAAAACGACTAGTCTTACTTTCCACTCTCCATACCCTGTTTCTGTATTGTTTCCATTGTTTTCTCTCTAACGCAAACAATATATATGAAAAGGTTATAAACAAAGCTCTCACACATTTCCTAACCGTAAAAACAAAACAAGTCATGTAATATAAGAAAACTTCACCGAATGCACTCTTTGATGGAATTGTAGAAATACTTCAGTGTCATCTATAGATAAATTGTTTTACTTTTTTTCTTCCTTTTAATTTCTTGCGTTCTTAGCAAACAATTAAACAAAATGATAGCAATATCTATTAGTTCTTTCGTGCAGCAAAATAAAAATAAAAATAAAAATAAAAACAAAAATCTATATACAAACTCAAAATGTGTCAAAAAACTTTATGCAGAAAATAAAAAGAGAAACCAAATCAATACAAACATTTTAATAAGAAATCATTTAAAAGAAAAAAAGAAACCTATATTTAGTGTAGAAAAGAAATTTCGTAAAAAATAAATTCAAAAACAAATCACAGAATTAAAAACTAAAACAAAACATTTAATCTAAGAAACAACAAATAAGAAAAAATCCCATATTTTTTAAGCTGAATAAAGTATTATAAATCAAAGACTGGTATTTGAGGTGTTCCGAAGAATAATAATTAAAACAAAAAAATTATATATATATATAAAACAGATAAGAAAAAGGCAAATAAAAATATTTTTTAAAGGACAGAGTAAAAATCAACTAAAAACTTTAGAACTATATTTAGAAGGAAGGCAAAAAACCTATTAATAGAATCGATTTACCCCCTAAGAGAGAATGTACATTTGATAGAGTTTCGAAACTTAAAAGCTGCAATTTAAAAAAAAAAAAAATATAGAACAAAAGAAGTAATGAAAATTGAAGAAATAAGAATCTAATAATAAAAATAGTTAAACAAAGAAGTGAGATGTAGATCAAAACAGTAAGTGCGAAACAAGAAATATTTTCGATATACATTCCGATATCAGTTTTAAAATTAATTTTTTTTTCCTTAATTTCGCTTTGGACTTTTTAAAAATATTTTGTATTTTGGAGGAAGGGGGTCTTTTTAATACTCTACCTAACTTTTGGGTTGTTTATGCATTCCCTTTAGCAGATACAAGAACCTGTCAGTAGAGATGAGTTTGATCATGTTTATGTCGACGTCTGCAGACCAATCTGTTAGTTTGGTTTAAGTTTGTTTTCTATATGTCTACGAAGAGGAATCAATATTTTTAATCTTCTATATCAAAAAGAAATGCTGAGTAAAAAAAAAATAACAGCATAGGTATAAGCACGACCAGAAAATGCCCCAATGAGATAAATTCAGATAGAAAATCCCCTCACAAAGGAAACAATTATTGTAGTCTGGTATGTACCTCTACACCCTGACCGAAAAAACTGCCTGTCATCATCTTTTCTTGTTCGGGGGTTCAACCCCCGAAAACATTAGGCCCTACGAGTTTTTTTTTTCACTTCGCTACATGTTTCAAACATATAATAGACATCCAAAATGTTGACTGTCCTCAAAAAAGTTATCAATTAAGGCGCTCAAATTCATCCCTGTCCTTAAATCTCAATTAGATCAGTTGTCCACTTTTTATGATAACCCAGTGGTGGTGGAATAATATTCTCCTATATCCACAGCATAGTGCCGTCTCACATCTAACGATATACCTTCCTCCCTTACATTTGCACATTTTTAATTGCGAACTATTTAAAGCGAACTAATCGAAACCGATATGACGTAAACCAAAACTGATAAGAAAAACGAATTTTTCTGCAAAAAGACAGAATTTAGTAAAAAAAAATAAATACCCGAAATATTTTACCCAAATTATAAAAAAAAAAAATTAAAAAAAATCATAAAAACTTTTTATAATATAAAAAAAAAACATGGAAACTTTTCCAATTGAATATAGGAGAAAAAAAAACTACACACACGACAAGAAAAATGTTATTTTTATATAAATTCACATCACATACAATATATACAATTTTTACAAAACAAAATTTAACATTTTTTCCCCTATTTTAAAAAAATTAAATATATATATAATATATGATAAAAAAAATACCATATATGAATCGTAGTCAAATAAGTATGTAAGTGAAACATTTTGCACATGTAGTATAATAAAACTTAATTCTAAGTAAACCATGATTGTAAGTAAATAAAATTGTATAAAAAAAAAACCCAAACTATTTGTAAAAATGTTCATTAATATTATTAAAAGAAAACAAAATATACTTACGAAGGAAACCCCATATAAGAAAAGGAAAATGTATAATGCAAAGCATAAAAACTCTTCAACGTAAAATGGAAACAAAATCCCAAAATATATACAGAATATATATTTCTTTTTGTATGTTTATTAGAGAAACTAAAAATTAAAAAATAAAGAAAAAAGAATCATGGATTTGATGCATGCAAGAAAACAAAACAAAAACAAACCGTAATAGTAATTATTAAAACAAAAATTAGTAAGTCTCTTCAATGTTTAAATGGTAAAGTGGAATTTTAAAAATAAATTGCAAATACAATTTAAAAAAAAAAAAATAAGAAAAAAAAACGCAGAAAAAGAAAACATTATATTCCTTGAAATGTTAATTTATTATAATTATTCTTGCATTTGATTCCCAGAAATTGTTTAGATTTTTAGAAAACAAAACGAAAAGAAAACTCTATGAAAGAAAATATATTGTAGTTATTTCATTTTTTGAACTAAGTAAATGTTTTTTGGTTTAAGTATAAAGAAAATTTTATTATTATGATGTGGAAAAATGTTGCTTTTCGTACATTAAAACAAGAATATAATATATGTATTTGTATGTACATTTATACAAAAATTACTTCAAAAAGAAAGTGTTGGATTTTTTTTCTACAAGAAAAAAACAACTGGAATATGTAAGTGCTAGAATCTGTTTAATTGTGGACACACAAACTCTTTATTCAGTAACTTGTCAAAGCGATAGTAAAAGTAAAGTTTAAATCAATTTTATTGAAACGATCTATGGAAATGCCCGACTAAATCAATAGATGAACTATTTATTTTGCAAAGGGAAACAGAAGTACATTGTAAAAGTAAAAGAAGGAAAACTATTATTTTTATCATTAAATAAAGAAATGAAACACACACAAAAACAAATATTAAATTAGCATATGAATATTTTTTTTATTATTATTATTATTAATATTAAATAGTTTTATTTTGTCGCTATATTATTGGCTTGTTTGTTGCTGCTTTTTGTGAGTAAATATATATATTATATATTATTCTTATGTAAGAATTATTAATTAATAAAAAATACATACATTTTTTATTTAAAAAAAAAAGTAAAATAAAATTGCTGTTTCATTTCGTCGTGGGTGGACATTGGACTTTGTATTTTAGGGGGTGAGGAGCATTTTTTTCTTCAGTTGTCAGTTGGATTGCTTAATCAAGAAACAAAATAAAGTAAGTTCCTAGTACGTAAAGGTATTCCAAGCATCAAGTCGAAACACTATATGATTAAGAAAGATTAAATAAAGAGGTAGTTTCATCCTTTTGCCAGTTCGTCTACAAAAAAGATCCAAAGCTCCCGCTCGTGTTTGAAATTTTGGCGAAAGTCAATAATAACTACAGGATACTTCATAGACTGTTGAGAAACCCATTTTGAGCTGACAGGGAGACACTTTAAGTGAAATATCAGCTGTTTTGTTTTGAAAGCAACTGTTGCCACAACATAAAAAATAATGTTTCCACCTTCTTTTATTATTTTTTAATATTTAGTTTCCCAGAGACAATTTTGTTTCAAAAATTTGCGAGGGAAATCGAGAAGATTATGTACTGACAGCTGACAGCTCTTGACGTCACTACAAGTTCCTAAGTTTTTCGCATTTGAGACGGTTTTGATGCGCACTGAAGTCGTGGCGATCAACAAATAATTATGGTATAAGGTAGCGAAGCTAATAGATTTAAAACCTGAAGTTGAAGTTGATGTATTTGCCTGTGACCGTAAGAGGCAGCTATACCTTCTAGTAAACCAGGCGATTCGCATTTCGTTCGCTTCGAGTTCCCCGGAATACTATTTGCAAAAGTTTGTTCGCTTCACGAAATGGACTTAGCTCCAAGTGCGCGCAATATATTTTCGAAATTAGCAGTAATAATTATTTTTAGGTCTACAGGTATAGTTAAAATAGTTCTGCAAATATAATTAAAATTAACTTAGGTACCAATTGAATTAGCCATTCACCGAGTCATTACATGCAAATTTATTATAACATACACCATAAAGAAGATAAACTGAACAAATAAAAATGCGGGCATTGGAAATATTATAAGAATCTTCAACTTAAACATGTCATTCATGTCGTCCATCAAGAGTGATGCCAACTTATGCATAATTCCGATGCTTGAGCTATTGAGGAAAGAAAAGCAGTACATTTTCTTGAGATGCTTTTACAATTAACAATATAAATAAATTTTTTTTTTATTTTTCAATTCACAACTTGACCTATTCGACTTAAAAAAAAATTATATACAAAAAAGTTGAAACAAAATCCTCTCTGAGCTTACGGAGTGATACCCATCGATCGACCAACATTTTGTTAGCAAATTTGAATCACCTTGTACGATTGGTTCGTTTTACTAACATTTGAAAATATGAAATTTTTATCCTTTTCACCAAAAGGCATAGTTTTTTTTAAAAGGCAACATTTTTTTTCGAACTTAGGCATAAAAACTTCGATCCAGGTTGGCATCACTGTACAATTTTAAAGAAAAAAGTATTACGAGTATGTATTTGAAACTTTTTTCTCGACTTCTAGTTCCACGTCCCATCGTTCATTGTGTTGGTCGTATTTTTGGGGCCAATATTTTCTGTGCAAAATTAGCTCGGTTCCCTTAATTTTCTTAGCGGAATCCATATAATGTTAAAATCTTAAGGTAAACATTTCTACAAGCGTCAATAAGTAGGCAAAGGTTTTTTCAATAAGGACAGGTCGGAGATGTATTTAAATGGAATAAGACAAGCTTTGTGTGAGGTATTTCGAAATTTAGGTCTTCCTTTGTCTGTGTGCTTTAACTGGCCAAATCATGAACATGGGTTTGCTTTAAACTTTGAATGTGATTTAAGGCGGCTCATGGTTTAGGGCCATTTATTTTATTTTCGCTGAATACTTCTCAAATAATGGGACTATAAATGGTCACCTTTGTTTTAAATCGCTCAAGCTACCTGCACAAAATTCAACGTTTAAGTCCAATATTGGCATGCTCAACAAACGATTTTAACGAAAGCTTATAATCAATGTGATATGGTGGTTATGGAACTTATGACGAACTTTAGACGAAATGTTGGTGTAGATTTTCATAGTACTGAAAGTGCTCGTCCATGAATACTTCTCAGAAGCTTTTTTGAATATTATTAGCAATTGCCTAACCTTTACACGTGGTCTAAACTCTGCTAGAGTAGTAACTTTCGACTAAAATACGTAGCACTTTCCTCTAAATAGGTACCTTAACAGCCTTGGGACAGCTGATCTTGCTATATTTTAATTGGATAAGTGGTCCCAACACATTATTTTCGACATTTGACTCCAAGAACGTTAATCGATTCCTTGGGATGGAACGGGTTTGTCGGGCATTTTAATTTGTGGTGCAGTCGATGCGTCCTTATTTGAAAATGAATGAGCTGTGTCTTCTGTTCAAAAAATATAACCGAATTGTATATTTCCCTACTTTAAGACATTTTCCAGATCTTAGAGAGAACGTATTTGCTTCTATCTGTGATGTACTTCATTTGGAGGCATACTGCTCAAAAAGGATTATGCAAAAGTGCTGTCAACAAAAAAGGATGTTAATTAAAAGGAATATATATATATATATATATTTAAAATGTCTGCTATAAGTTGGCCAATTCACCTAATATTTATTTTAATCAAAGCCGCTGAGGTCGGTTTACAACAAAGGAAACACAACTTGAAGAGTAACATAAGTACCTTTCCAGCGCCCATAAACCACATATAGCCACCTTCCCTAAAGTTGAAAGTCGACCGATGTTCTATTTCACATTATCGTTCGAAATCGTACATCGCAAAGGGAAGTCCTTACTTGAAGCCCCTCAAATTTGAGTCCTTAAAGGGGCGGAGGAGGGGTCATTTTGAGAAAAACGACGGATCACATGCCCATTTAAATTTTTCTTCTCTTGAGACTTCTACGTGAATGCGTCTTATGGTTCTGGTAAAGAAGGAAGAGGCTGGTAACGGTTATCTTGCTCCCCTTAGCGAAAGAATTAAAAAAAATGGGAGGTCATCATTTCTCACAAGACAATGCCCCCGGAAGCGGAAGTGAAAATCACCTGCTTTCTATACCCAAATATTTTCTATTCTCTATCATCACGCAAAAGTTGTTCCCGCTTTAAGCGTAGTACGCAGCTCGAGCTAAACTAAATTTTATCTCCAACTTTTCTCTCCAAACATCAGCTAAAGTCCTAGCTAAATTTTGACATAGAGTACGCCGTCGATAAGTGTCACAGAAAACAGCTCTTCTTTGATCAAATTTCCTTCAAAAATGTAATTCTCTCTTATTTCTAAATATTATGTCTGATTCTATGTACTTCTCGTCCACGTAATAATTAGAAGAACTCATCCTTGCATACTTTTCCGCAACACAACAACAAATACACAAGCATCTGTGGCTTGAGAAAATGTGCCGTCCCATTAAATGGGCACGCTAAATTTTGACAGACACATGAAGTAAATACATTCTGAAACAAAAGTTTGATTATTTAGCTCGAGCTGCGTACCACTCAGCTAAATGGGTTCGCTAAGATTTAGCTCAGCTAAATTTTGGAGAGAATTTTGTATGGGAGCGAATATTTAGCTCTAGCAGCGTACTAAGTTTTAGTTAATGGATAGGAAGTTCAGAAGTGTACACAAAAATCTTTCAAATTGTACCCCTCAATTGGGGTGATGAGGGGTCGCTTTCTGATTTTCCGCAATATCGTCCATCAGTTTTAAGCTCCAATTCAATGTGCTAAGTTTCAAACTATTTAGTATTAAAAATGTGATGCAGGTTTTGAAAACGTGGTGATTTTAAAAACGACCCCTCTCACTCATTGGGCTGGGGTTTGTCACCATTTAGCTTGTGGAAAACATTCTGAAAGTAGCGTGGATCTTGAATTAGAAGTTCGTGCACTGACAAGTAAGTCAGTCAGTCGGTGAGGACAAACTTTCGATAGGTACTGAGGTCTGTACAACTCTACTTTCTATTTTGTTTTAAATTAATATAATATAATGTTTGGAGTTATTGATCTCTAATTCTGACCATTTTTAATGGTTCATATGTCCATCTGCCCTTAAGGGGAGCATTTAATTTTTTTGTTCGTCTTTTGTGTAGGTCATCGTCGACACAGTAGATAGATAAATAAAGCAAAAAAAATACGCAATATTTTTAATACTTTGACTTATCCGGATTCGCTGCTTTCTTTTTTCTACCCAGCTTTTTCACCTTCTTCCCGATTGGTAAATAAATACGTGCCTACATTTTTCTGCCAGAAGAAACGTCCTCCCCATCCCCACTCGATAGTTGTCTTTTTTTTTCAGTGAATGTTTGAAGTTGGATGAATACAAAAACAACCTGCCTACAAAGGGTGATTTTTTTTTTAAATGGAATAAAACAAAGATAATTTTTTTCAATTGACATGAAATTTACTTTATTCGAAAGATAATCTTCTAACATTATAATTTAAATATGATTTCTGGCATATGACCGCCACGGCTGGCTCGGACGTAGTCTAATCTGGAGGTCCAATTTTGCGATGACTTTTTCCAAAATTGTTGGCCCTATATCGGCAATAACGCGGCGAATGTTGTCCTCCAAGTGGTCAATCGTTTCGTGCTTATCGGCGTAGACTAGCGACTTCACATATCCCCACAGAAAATAGTCAAGCGGCGTTAAGTCGCACGATCTTGTAGGCCAATTCGCGGGTCCGCAACGTGCGAAACTATGCAGTTACCAAACGTTTTCTTCAATAAATCAATTGTGGCGCGAGCTGTGTGACATGTTGCGCCGTGACATGTGAGCCTCATCGCTAAACAAAATTCGCTTATGAAAATTGGGATCAACGGCAATTTTGTATTTCGAACAGAACCATGATTTTCAAAATAAATTTGCACAATTTGGAAGCGTTGCTCAGGCGTCAGTCTATTCATGTTGAAATGCCAAACCAAACTGAAATAAATCGCTTGACAGCTGACAAAATGGCCGCCAGTTAAAATAGTGTTGCCAACTTAAAGTTATATACCTCTAAAAAAAACACCCTTTACATAATTGCGTCCCATGCTGTTCAGAGAGTATTAGCCAAACCACTCTACCTAACGACATCTTATCACAGCCAACCTGCGCCTGTATTTCCCATCTCATTTCCTAGATGCCGCTTTGATGCATTCCGAAATATCCATCTAATCCCTAAACCACTTAATTAAAATGCCGCTCCATGCGTATCTGCTCCATTCCCATGTGCATGGATTTCAATTAAAGAGCTTTGCTCTTTAATTAGAGCAAGTGTTTGCGTGGGGGAAACAATGCTGCTTCCAATCGTCAATCAAACATCCATACATCCTGATTTACATTCCTCTCAACACTCCGCTTCAGTCAATCAGCCGGGGTTTGAGGGTTGCAATATTTACTCACGTCTCCACCGGGAAGAAAGTATTCTCGAGCACGTAATCTATCAATAGCCAAAATCAAGCAATTCCTTGTGTGGCGGCAATCAAAACCTCAAACGAGAAATCACGCAGATACTTTAAAAATGTTGGGCCATACGCACCCCCTATAGCTCCACCAGTATTGGCAATGCATCTGTCTGTTTTCCATTGCATACTCTTAGGCGACTTCCCTTTTTTCGTGCAACATGCTGCAACATGTTGATAAGAATTTATTTTTATATTAATCACTGTTAGAAATACAACCTAATCTATAACCGGAAACTGAAACTGAAATTTGTATTCATCGCCGTAATCCATTTATGCACCTTCTGTTCGCCGCCTCAACTTTGGTGGAATTCGGAAGAAGGAGACGATTGCTTTTCCCGCCCATGAAACAGAGGAAAAATTTGCATTTTTTCTTTGAGTGCCACCCCTAATGGTATTCTTACCGCCATCTGTCACCATGACAGAGCGTGGGTGGGTGTGTGCGGAAGAGGTCTTCGAGGGTGCTCTGTGATAAGATAAGTAACACACAGTTCGATGGGAAATTTGTCTTTTGTCACCAATGCGCCGCAGGGATATGCTCTTTTTCTATCCCTGTGTTTCCGTGTGTCTGGGTTCGGGGCTGTTTTAGTGTATGATAGTTCGTGATACTGCACCTGAGGTCATGACAATAATGACATCGATTGACTAGCTTTTGGGGTGGGGGAGGGATTCGCGCAGATGACTGCGGAGGCGGACAAGAGTAGTTGGCATCAGGAGTTCTCCGTCTCCGGCTTGGATATGCATTTTAAAATCGAACAGTCCCGAGGCACCCTTCAATGCCAAAGATATAGTTGAGTAGCTTTGGCAGTCACTTTGGGGTTTGTATAGGTACGATGCCGACGACTAGGTTGTGCTATAGGGGAGGCAGATGGAGTATAGATGTCATTGCTGGGATCGATAGCAGCATTGAGATATCCTTAAAGATTATACAACTGCAGGGGAATTTTGCAGTTGAAGTGCTCGAGGAAGATGCTGCCTGAGTGTGGAGGCGGCGGATCAGGTGGAGTAGAAATCGTGAAAGATGAGATGGCTGCAATTGAATGTCTGTCGTTTTGGAAGCGGATAAGTGGAATTTTTTCCTCCCCTCGTATAATCGTATAGTCTGCGAAATGTCTTCATTTTGGTGGGAGGTAAAATTGATTGTAGTGCTTTAAGATAGAATGCTAATTTGACGGAATGTGCAATGTTTTTGAATGCATTTTCCGAATTAATTGAATTTATTCACTGCATCAGGGAATTAAAGGATTGGATCGATTTTTGAGTCGAAAAAGGGCGCAAAGCTAATCCAGGAAAATATTCAGCACTTTTGATGGCGCTACAGTCGGGAGCGAAAGTGGATCTCAATCGATTTGCATATCCAAAAACCTATCCATGGCTAGTTGTCTGTAGCGGCGCCATGTTGATTGGCGGCCCCCTTTCAACTGGGTGTTCCATATATTGAAACGATTTTAAATAGAGTATTTAATGATAAAACACAAAAGCCGTTACTATCGAGTGAAAAATCGATTCCTTTTTAACAGAAAAAAAAACCCGAGTTCGCGAGTCGCCGGAAAGTACCTAATCTCTGTCGTTTCTCGGTCATCTGAGAAATTTTTACAAGCGAAATTTTGGTCCCCTCGAAAAGTAAATTTTTTTTTTTGGGACCGTATTAGACGACAGAACTTTTTAGCACGAACTTTGTTGCAGTTTCAATTTAAATTTCAATTATTGCCTCCTTCAGCTTTATGAACGACACGCCTTCAATTTAGAGGCATTTCTTTCGGTAATCTGTTTAAGTTTTGGGGAAGGTTTATGATTTTCCTTGTTGGATTTGGAAACTCGTCCCAGATGAAAAATAGTTCGCTCTATTTTCATTTGGATCGATTGAAAATTAAAAGACTCTTGAGAGAAGCGCGAAACTTGTGCTCTTTGACGTTCGAGAAACATACATACAAACTGCTGCAGTTACGTTCATTTCTTCGGAACTCACGGTGAGTTTGTTTTGATCGCCATTAAACTTGAGCAAAAGTTCCGCGTTCGTATATCTGTGTTCGTTACTTCTGGTATTTCGTTAGTGAGCGACAAGTCCCTGAAGGACCGGTCCCTAGGGAAAGACTGAATATCCATCGCACAGAACTTGAGTTCGTACTTAATCTTTGTGACGCCAGTAGTTGTTAACGTGTCGCTAGTAGGGCTAGGTTAGGTTAGAACTGTCACACACAAGACACTAGGCACCTTAGTGTCTCCATCGCGACCCCTGGATGTTATTACGGATATCTTGCATGATATGTTCGGTTCCATTTGGGCATGCAAAAACGCTCGTAGTTTCCGAGCTGATACAAAATATCGTAACAAAAGACCGTTCTTATAAGTTGTTCGCCATTCTTTAAGGAGCACAAATAACAGAGTTGTCTCCACCATAAGTTTACTTTTCACTCACTTTTTTTTTGTGAGCACAAGATCAAATAAGCTGTTTAATACGAGGACTAAATCCTCTGTAACCTTTCACATACCACTTATTCGGCACAGTATTCAATTTGAATCATTTGCATTTGTATACAAATGTAGAAGGGAGTTCGTTTCTCGGTCGAAATGAGTCTTTACTCTTTCAATTGGCGTACAAAATTTGAAAGTCTATATCTGCTTGATGTATGTAGAATTATATTATTAGGATTAGTTTTTTCTATGTTTGCTCCACGCTTCGAGAAGAGGAATGGACTCAAGGCCTCTTCACATAGCAGAGGAATTTTGAACTTAAAGAACTTAAAAAAACAAAGCTCACCTATAGACGATTCAAAATATTTGATGCAACAATTTTGTTTTTAAAAACTGCAAAAGGATTGAACTTGCTACAATTATTTTAACAATTTGAAATATAATTCCAAGTCACATTGGTACTTTGAAAATCAAGAGAGTCAAGAGAGTTGCTCCAATTCTGTCTGACAAAAGTTATATATGTAGCTATTTTTTATTGTATCTAATATTTACAGTTGTTTAGTAAACTGAATGGCAAAACTGTGTGTGATTTACTAATTTACTTTTTTAAAATGCGTAAAATGAAGATGGGTAGGTTTTGGGCTGCTTTTATTTAAAATATACAGCATTTTCCATTTCAAAAAAATTACACGGATATGAAAATTAATTTGTCAGACATCCGTTGAATGATAGCAATTAATAAGAAAAGAAAAAAATATAGTTCGGCTTTCTTCTCTCTCATTTTCATAATTTTTTTCCAACTTTGTTTTTGTTTTCATGGAAAACGTATAAGATAAGATAAGTAATAAGAGGCATTACAAATTCGCAAAATGCTACTTTTTAATACAAATTTATGAGGTGATGAGAAAGATGAAAGATGGTTTATTTTTTTGGGCAAGAAATCTTAATTTTTGAAGCTCGTAGACTCCTACCGAAGCAATATGTGTATTTCTAAATAAGAATTCTAGCGCCTAGCAAAGCAGGCGGGGCGGTTTTTTATAGTAACTTGTAGTTAGTTTCGGCAGAATTACAAAAATGTAACGGTTCGCACAGTCTGCTATCAGTAGCCTCAAACAAAATCCTGAGCCTTGACATTTCGGCAAAAATTTAAATAATTTTTCTATGTAGCTGTATTTACAAATCTTAATTTATGTTGTTTAATTTATCACGGGCTAATTACTCGATGATTGGAAGGCCAAAAGGCCTGAAAATGCCTCAGAAAACTACAGAGGCGTTTGCAAACTGCAAACAGCAAAGATTTTTCAGTGCAAAGCTAAAAGTAAAATAAATGTTCGAGTTAGTATTTATCACGGTTTCAAGATGGTTTTGTTTCTGGCCGTTGGGCAAAATTCAACCCGGTCCATTTTGCATCTTCTGTCATTAATGCTGATGTCAAATTGACGCTGTTTAAAGACGTAAGAAAAGCCTACAACTCTGTGAACCACGTCTTGCTGATACCAATAGAACTATGGTTCAAGTGGATTTCACATTTATTTTAAAAAACTTAACAAGTTTCATGAAGTCTTGGTAGAAATTATTCCCGAATACTGCATTTCAGATCTGTGTATCCACAAGGCACGTTCCTTTTTGTGATATTTTTAGATGTAATTGCTAATGTGGTGCTCTAAAAATGGTTGCAATTTTGCCTCCAATTAATGTATGCCTATGATCTACTACGTTGAACAATCAAATGTACAAGAGTCCAAATCTATAACTAACCAAATTCATAAATTTTTCGGCGTTAATTGAACTGTCAGTCAGTCAAATTTTGAACTGGTAATTGGAAGCGACAAATACTGGGTAAATAAACTTCAAGGAAGCACAACCCATACACAAATTTTTTTTAAATATATTTCCCCCCACATTAAACAGCAAATCAAATCATTTTGTGACAATTTCTTCCTAATTGGCGCTCAAAGTGGTGCAGCCGAAAGCTTGAAACCAATTAAAAATAATTTTCGATCATTAGCAGCTAATTTGTTATAATCGCATGCCGCCGCCAGTGTTTCTCAGTCGCGCACGAAAATTTATTATTACCCATCACAAAGCATAATGAGTTTATTTATGAAAAACTCTGTCTCCCCAATTAATGGTATTAAAATAATACCACAATTTGAATAATGAAGCTCGTGTCGCTTGAACAGATTTTCAGAATATTCATCTTGAATGCTCTTGCCCTTTATTGGCATCGAGCTGCCTCCATTTGCATGATTTGTATTCTTTATTACATATTTTCAAATGTCCAAAGAGTTAATGTTTTGTCGGGTTGACAGTTTTTTTTTTTAAATAGACAGCTTCTACATTGCGACTTGAACCAGTGGACAGAACAGCAGTATGAGCTGTGTGATGTGCTTTTTTGTCCAAGGCTGCGGCTAGCTCGCCGGATCGCCAAGAAACACGAACTTCAGCTAGAGCGTAGAGAAGTTTTGTTTTATTACAATTCTTAACAGGTTTACAATTTTAATGTAATTATAGAATTCAAACAAATTCTTATGTTCTACAAGTTTTAAAACCAGTGTTGCCATTTTGACCGGATTCCGGTCATATCTGACCGAAATGTTTTCACTCTGACCGGAGAAAATTTTGAAATCCGGTCTAACCGATTTTTGACCGAAACGAAAAAATTCTTTAACCGGAAAAGACCTATTTTGACCTGAAAAATAATATTGTTCTAGAACATAGAATGATACTTGGTGATACTTAACGAACACGCTCACAATTTCATGCAGAAACCAATTTATTGTGAATAATCTTAGAATGAAGCGGCTAGTCGCAGCAGTCTCATTTGAATGCTCTCACAAACTGTGACTCGGTCGGTGTGAGCATTCAAACAGACCTGAAGTGAATACGATTTAGCATATTTTGCAATTCCGGTGTTGGTTTTACCAATTTCAAACACAGAAGTGGAGTGGAAAGATAATTTTTCAGCAAAACGGTGTGATGTGATGCAAAGCTTTTCAAGGAATTTTTTTGTTTTTTTGTTTTATTAGATTTAAGATTTCGAGAATTTAGAAAAATAAAGTCACTACATACATTTAATATAATATAATTTTTTTTTTATTTTTAATTAAAATATATATAAAATATAGTAAATACAGTAAAACCCGGATAAGTGCCTCTCGCTTAAGTGCCTAACCAGCATAAATACCTTCTTTTTTGAGAACCAAAATTCTGAGGATTTTTTCATATCTTTACTGTACCTTTCGCTTAACTACCTTTCCCGCCTTTTATTTTGTATAGGTACTTTTATTGAAATTTACGTATAGGTACATTTTTTAAATCAGCTGAAAAAATACAAAAGTTTTTTCCTTTAGCGCTTCCTTGTGTTTCATGCTTTAAAAATCAAAAATAAAAAAAAAAAAATAATCTTAATCTACTACAATGGTGGATACTGACTGGGTAGCCGTCACTGTCAAAATTTAAACTGTCAATGTACTTTTGTACACGTTTATTCATAAATCATAAGTAGGTATTGTGAAAAATTTCTGGAAAAGGCCGAAAACTGGCTTCACTTTCTATTAAACAAAAACTACGAATTCTCCGCTTGGTTCATTTTTTTTTATATAATTAGGGTAAGTGCCTATGTGCACTTAAGCGGATTTTTTTTTATAACTGCCTAACCCGCATGAGTGCCTATCAAAACGGGGCATTTAAGGTGAGGCACTTATCCGGGTTTTACTGTATTGCATTTTTGACCGGACTTCTGGTCAAAAATTCTTATTTTATCTCTTGACCGGATTTTCTGACCGAATTTAAGAAAAAATAAAATCGGTCATTCGGTCAGATTTGACCGGACTCATTTATTTTTAGTGGCAACACTGATTATAACAATAATTATACAATGTCAATAATTACGGTACGGCTGCACTGGTCCCTATCGTCTGGTGTGGCTCTGGTTTTCGGTTGTGGGTCTAGTGGCGAGCAGCCCGGAAATCTACGGGATCAAGTCTTGCGACTGTTACGGCAATCTACAAATCTTCTTGGCAATTCGCTAGCTACCCGCAGGCGCACCAAAAGTTTCAAATAGCCCAACAACTATTTGCGGAACAAAACTCAGTGGTACACGAGATTGGTGCGGTCAACTCCGAGATTTTGCTAGATTTCTTGTGATATCACTCGTCAATAAGCCGGTGTGAATTTTATTCACAAACGCAAAAGCTACATAGTGCCCATATTGCTAAGCTGCTGTTAGAGCGGAAAAATGGATCGGCGGGTGTGGGGTAGACACGGCCAGTTGGTTGGGCACAGCCAACAGTGGTTGAATGCATGAATGTACAATGTGCGTAGTGCACCTATATGGCCAAATGATGCGGGTGGTAGGGGAAAGCGTATCACGAATGGTTAACGAAAATATTAAAAAAAAAAAGGTATCGTTGTAACGAATGCATCGTTACAGCTGAAGGGAAACTGATCTACAGATCAAGTCGCTGCAAAATAATTTACATCTCGCCCATTGACACTTAAAGTCAAGTAGCTGAGCTCTTTCTAGAAATTTGGGCAGTAAAATTCCAAAACACTTATTAAGTGGCCACATCGCATGACCCCATTCGTCGCACTTAACATGCGATTATGAACTAATTTATTGGGCATTATGATACTTAAGTGTGTTTAATCGAAGTCAAGTTCGATTACACGAAATGTTTTCGATTATCCTTGCCCGGGTACGAGTAAGTACCCCCATCACATAGTGCACTGGAAGGCCACGTACACCTACACATTTGGGTGCAAATATTTGTCTGCGAGAACTTAATGTATGCAAATTGGTTTGAGATTTCTGTAAACACCTATTGAAACTGAGATTATCGGCTAAGGCGCATATATTTATTTATGGGGATTTCCAAAGGCAACTAAACTCACCACATTCCGATACTTGAGTCTTGGTCAATAATCAATAATCATAACTAAGTGCATTTGGCGAAGAGAAACTGTTTAGGGTGATGGTGGGCTACGATATTTTCTGAGGGGACACTTAAACATGGATAGCTTTGTGAAGAAGGAGTCTTAAATGACCGGACGGGTATTGAAGCGAATATTAGGTTTTTGGTCGCATTGGAAAGCGTTGTGCGCTATGTTCAATAGGAACAATGTTGCCACTTCACATCCAGTTGGGGAGCATACAAATTTAGGGAACGCAACTTCACCAACAATAAAAACTCACACTCAAAAAATCTGCGAAATGGCTAGGGTCCCTTACTCACTATCAAATATATTTTTTTTTAACCTTTTCAGGGGCAAGTTAGACTGAACATAGGTCAAAATAGGAATCGAAAGAAACAGAGAATCTGGCTCCCTTACAAAGCTCTTTTTTAATGAAAAGGGGAGAATGAGGGACAAGCTTAAAAAATGGAAAAAATAGAAAATCTCTGTGAAGCTTAAAAGTAAAACTGAAACGCATTTCCATTAAAAAATAAATCGAAAGTCTACTCAGAATGAAATGTTTAGTATGAACATATGAAAGACAGCAGCCCATCGACCTGGGCTCAACCTAACCACCTCTCCTGTTAGCACGACCTTTAGCCAACTGTCTCCAGTTACATGCCGAAAAATTACTTAAAAAAAATCAACCAACTTTTGGTTTAAAAAAAAAAATAAAGTGCACGACTGGGTCGATCTTAACTTTCTCGGTTTTGGTGCAAATGAAGTTGCTGATAGTGTAAGCTCCAATTTGTTGGAATTATTTTTAGGGTGCATATTCAATATGGTTGAAAAAAGAAGTTTTACGTAGCTGTTATTGAATTTTTATTGGAAGTGGGCCATTGTTATTATTTCAAAAATATACCGAAGATATGTGAACACAGATCTAGATTTGGGTAGTAATTTTTGAGAAATATTTAAGAAATTGATGTGTTCGAAATTTTCGAGAATGAACATTTTGAAAAAAAAGCACGCAATAATTTTGAAAACATCAATTTTACTCTAAGTATGCATTTTGGTCAAAATCGTTGTAGCCGTTTTTCGGTAAACTAAAGAAAACCAATTTTTTTGAAAAAATCCTTTTTTAAAAATCAATTTTACGATTATATAGACAAGAACTGAGTTTGCTTTAAAGTTAGAAATGACCATATTACCTTAGAAATTAATTTTTGTTACAATCACGTGTGAGAACTTTTAGCCCACCACTACCAAGGCTGATACCGGATTCATGAAATGCTTTGAAAAAAAGACAGAGCTCAAGGTTACTTTGCTCATTTGTTCTGTCTGAGTCTGCAGAAGAAATCAACAAGATCCTAATGGAAGTTCACTTGAACATACATAGACTTACTCGTACATTTAACGTCCGGAGAAGTAGCTGATGTACTTTTAAAGTGTTAAGACGTCTTTTTAATATTTCTGACCGTTTTCGAGATATGTCCAAATTTAAAAAGTAAAACTTTTCGATTTTTTTTTAGCCAAAAACTGGGTATGCAGTCATGGTAATTTTAGTTGAAATCGTTAGAGCCGTTTTCAAAAAAATCGAACTGCTATGAACATTTTATATGGGAAGTAGCTACCATTAATATTGAGGTTACCGCGCAAACAAAAGAACGACCCCGAACTGTAAGCCCACAAAGTCCAAATCCGAAGTTTAAACGAAATCCTGGCAGCAACTTAGCCTGAAGGCCTCCGGACATACGAATAGTCTGAATTTTTGCGACCCACTTTTTTGAGTTCCTCTATGTAAAGATTAACATCTCCAGTTTAAAGTTTTGTAGGAAAACAATATCTTTCTCTTACTACGTAATGGAGAAAGTTAAAAAGCAAGTAATGGTAAAAGTTAGTGGATTACAAAAAATCGAGTCAACTTGTTTAACGAAACCAACTCAGTAGAACTTAAACAACTGGTTGATGTTAATATTGAAACTTGTTTGATAACAATAACTGATAAAGTGATTTTTTAAATTATGAATTCAACCTTTTCATCCCGGTAGTTTTCAACAACGGTACGAGTATATTTTGTCAGAGTCTCAATTAATTTTAACCCTTTTTTTAACCGATCGCACTCGGCCAGAGTGGTAAAAATTCCACGTTCACCCTCCAAGTTGGTTGAGCTTACCTTCCACTTGTGCGCACCACTTAAGACGAGGTCTACCAATGAAGAACTATGGACGAACCCAGTGAGTCTCGAGTGGTAGAGAGACGATCCGATATTTTAGTCAATCATTCAACCAGCACTAAACTGACTAAACTGACCTAGCTCCTGGGCCTCTGAATACCTCCTAAAATTGTAGATCACTTCGCAAAACTACATAAGACTTGCATCGCTTTCTTAAAATGGTGAGCAATTTCCACCGCGAATAAATATTTCTCGTGCAGCCTGGACAAACACCTCAAATCTCTAATAAAATTTCACCAGCCCTCAGGAACTCGTTTTAATGAAACGTCACCTTTATCATCCCGCAGCATCGCCCCTCATTCGCTGTGACACTTAATTTATGAAATTTCCACGCGTACATATGTATATGGCCCTCACCCATATTTACCACGTGAAATGCGTGCAGACCGCGCGTACGCCACTACTCATTTGATGGTGAAAATATTGGAAAATGTGGAGACACATGCAATTAAACGGCAATAATTCCGTTGAAATTTTCCCGCCGCCCATAGTAACCTGAAAAGGAGCGAAAAAAAAAAACACGCATACACAAAACAGGGCGATCCACAATCGCAGCACCATGCTATCAGGCATTCGTATCTCTCCGGCTTCATTACAAAATGGTCACGTTCAATTTCGTTGGCCACTGGCACGTGAAAAAGATTACGGACTCTAGTTGAGTTGTCATCCCGCCATTTGGCGACCCCCTGCCCCGCTGTGGTGTAGTCCATTATTATGCTGTCAGTAAAAATTATCGCTCGTTTTATTGCGGCAATAACATGTGCGTGTATGTATAGGGCGGCTATAAGGCGCGTTCAGTGCTCACTGCAGCACAGCAGCACAGCCACTGGTCCGGTGAATTTAAATTTCATTTCAAATGTCATCGTGATTATCGATGATGAAATTAAAGGAATTGTCGCGTTGAACACTTTTTGAAATTAACTTTTGTCAGTTGTGCTCATCGGTTTGGGAAATTTAAATGCGAAATGGCCCGTTTGGGGGTTGCCAATATTCATTTTCACTGTACTAGCGTATCTGTGGATATTAAATTGCATGTCAGTTAAATTTTTCTAGATAAGTACTGCGGCCTTCGCTGTGGGGTCCAAAATTAATGTTCGTTCGTAATTTGTCAATATAAATATGAGCGGATTCCACATGCCATTGAGGACAGACCAGAAAAATTCGTTGACACAGCAAATCCAGCCCACATTTGTGGGGCCAGGCAAGGCAGAGACGCATATGAGTGGTCCACTTTCCCAGTCTGTGAAATCCTTGGTCACAACTTTAAGAAAATAAATATAAAAATCTGGCGCAACAGTTCTGCATAGGTACCGTATGGGCATAGTTTCTTACATCCATGTGTAGTTATTTTATGGGACAAATGAAG
The DNA here is from genome assembly GCA_951230905.1 of Cheilosia variabilis. Taxonomy (NCBI): domain Eukaryota; kingdom Metazoa; phylum Arthropoda; class Insecta; order Diptera; family Syrphidae; genus Cheilosia; species Cheilosia variabilis. The sequence goes on along the minus strand of OX579679.1, from coordinate 19,014,073 downwards.
GGGTCCTACAAGCACGAATGGCTATATTGATAAGTTATATACTCTGCGATGTTTGTTAGACGTTCTCGATACTAGGTGGCACAGTGGAAAAATTATTTTGTTGTTTATTTTTGGGGATCGATTCTGAGACCCATTGAGGCGCGCAGTGGACTTGGTCACAAAAAGACAAAAAGACAGAAATAATCTAAAATTTGCTGAAACCAAGCTTTTCCGAAGTAATGCACAAAACTATGATGACCATTCCACTTTCTGGCCCGCAGTGACCAACAAAGTTCAGTCACTGAAGGCCGGGCGGGTTCCAGTAGGTCTCTTCCATTAAGAAACTTCTTGACCTACGCAGCACTCAAATGCAAGTCGTAGGTCATAAATAAATATTGGCACAAGGCGCACATTTGACCAAGTTTGTTGCAACTACAATATTGAAAGGTGGATTTCATGCACACAGCTTGTACAGTTTGGGTAAAGCAATCGATTGGCTTTCAGGAAAGAACCGGCGTTTCAAGTCATTTTAGAACTTATGCGGAAATGTGTCCCAAAAACTTCATAAAGATCAATAAGTGAATCAAATACTGCAGACAGATAGATGGATGCTGAATATATTCTGGCAAGGAAAGCGAACTCGACTCGACTATTAATATAGACAATTTCCACATGCAAACACGCTAGTGGCATCACGGCTGCCAAGTCAAGACCGCCGACGATAATGAAGGTCTAGAATATTGCAATACCACACGGAAAGAATTTTAAGATCAAATCAAGACAAATAAGCGCAGAATCACGAAAAGTTTGTCTAGTTTTAGAGCTTAGCTAAGGATTTACTAATTCACGACTTTTTATTCGCAATTCTAGAAATTGTGCGAATTGAAGATATTGACCCTCAAAAGTCGTGAATCAACACTTTTCATTATCAATAATGCGATCAAACGAGAAATACATATTGCCATAATCGATCGCAATTTGACACAAATAGTTATCAATTTGATATTACATGGATTGTAAATTGCAAAAACAATTCGTAAATTACCACTTTTCTATTGTAAATCACGATTTCCTCCCTTAGCAAATTACAACCATTTAGTCTTGAATGGCAACTCAACAGTGTTGATTTGCGAACTAACAGGAGTAGATTTACTACTTCAGTAGTTGCAATTTACAAATTCTTAGTCGTAAATTGCAACTTATTTTTATCATTTTGCAATTCATATTTTGCAATTTACGATTCTCGAGTGGTGATTTGAGGCATCACCGTATTAAATTGAAAATGTTTTATTGTGAAATTAGAAAACTTTATTCTCAATTTGCAACTTATATCTTGCGATTTACAAATCAGAATTCATAGCTGTAATATTTTATAATTTGTTTTCCTCCTGATATCCGTGAGAATCATACGACGCCATATCGTCCGAAGCCAACGGGATTTGTCTGGGGTAGTTTTTCTGTCTACGCTGCAATTTAAAATACATACAAATTATTTAGAAGAACTTGCCAATAATTAAAACCTTAACAAACCTTTTCGATTACATATTTTAGAACCCCTTTGATATTTTAGAGTCCATTTCAATTTATTCTTCTTTTCTAATTATAGTGAGATTCTGAAAAAAAAAAAAATACAGATTTATATGGTACCTACTTCAGCTTTTTTTTATTATTCAATAGGTACTTACAAAATAGATTCCAGAATGCATTATATTCCGTTGGTTAGTATACTGACTATCACTACGAATAAGTTATTCTAAAACCACTTAAACCCGACTGCTTTGAGCAAAGATTGAATACCGACTGACTGTAATTTACGACTTCTCTCCGTCAATTTATGATTTCAATTCACATGTGTTAAATTATTACAAAATTTTATTGATTCATCATTCTGTGTTGGTAAATCACCAAATATTTTTTGCAATTTCAGATTGTAAAGTGGTGTTTGAGAAATTGACCATTGGAGTGGCAAATTGCGCCAAACAATCTCGCAAATCACTAGAAATAAAAGAAGCTCGAGCTGATATTTCTAATCGTTAATTTCAACCAACAGGATTTGGTATTCTCCGCCGTTTTCAATGTCAAATTACGAATTTTTGTATCAATCCATGAAAACTTCGTTGTGATTTGCGAGAAATATATAATTCGTAAATTGCAACTGAAAATTTTGCAATTGGTGATTTTCAATTCTTTCCGTGATCTGCAATCTTTTGTGGGTGCCAATTTTAAGCTGCTTAAAGGGTTATGCTTAAGTTCTTTTAAGAACCAGTGCGTGCTTTTAAAAAAATGTATTGTTCTTGTCAAAGGTCCCTGTCGTCTAGGTCTCCGAAAAGTCTGCTTCCCAGATAGCGGGGTGGAGAAGCAACTGCAGAGCTTTTCTTAATGATCTCCGTCTCGTATTTATCTTGACAGCGAATGGTACAATATTTTCTGTCACTAAAAAGATTTGTCGTTTATTCCTTTCCAAAATGCATTTGGTCCGTTCGTGGCCATACACTCAGTGATGCCAGATCGTGGGTAATTCCCATTTCGTGGGCATTTTGCCTTTCAAAATGGCTAAGGGCAAATCAGGGCGTTTGGAACAAGAAAAAATTTTGTATTTTGTTGTTTTTTAACGTCGGCATGGGCAAAAAGGGCATTTTTGGGTGCTTTTGACATAGGTATATCGTGGGCAATTCAGTCCGAAAAGTCTGGCATCACTGCATAGACTGCGGTTATTAAGTTGCCTTAATGAACCAGGTTGTATCAATATGTCCCTCAATTTTTGGTTCTTGTTTCTAGTTGGCCACTTGCCACTTCTCAAACTAAAACCAAAAATACGGAAGTGAAGCCCTAGCTGCCCAAGCCAATGCGAGTACCCACTGAATATGCAACTTGAGGACAAGACTCTCTATATCATTACAACAGACCCTGCGACCGACCAGGTACAGTCTGGTCCGGTAAAAGGTAGGCCTTCTTTTAATTTCCTACGTAGAGTCTCCTGCTGCAACATCTCTAAGGTCAGAGGAATAAAAACCTCGACGGGCGTTCGTTTCCGAAACCAAAACTCCACCAGATGGATCTTTTACCACAGTTTGGTGCTGGAATTATTGGAAAAACCTGTTTTCTAGATTCCCTACTCTGAGTTTTGGACGCACAAAAAATTGTGTCGCCCTCTACCGTCATGCGTAGTTTCAGCGTGTACATTTTGAACTGCTACTACTCCGACGACGCAGACAACGAAGCACCGCAAGCAACAAATATTTTTTTGGAGGCGGCTGCAAAAATATTTCCCGTTGTCTTGTCGAGTGGCAAAGGCAATTGGATCTGGATGTACTGCATACATTTACTCAATATTATGTATTACAGTGTGGTTGAGAAGAAAAAAATTGGACTGCCTCATTTTTTTTTTGCTGGTAATCTACTTGAAAAAAAAAGTTTTGCTTTGAATTCAAATGAAGGAAGCTCACAATAAATATTCCGCAAAAATGGTGACGGGAGTAACATGAATTAGATGGGACTAAAACAAATCTTTTCAAACAAACAATCCCCCGCGAGTTACACGACATCCAAGTAGTAGCACCATCAACGGCTTAATCCTCATCTATAAATCAACTGACACAGACACACATCAGTTTGCAGAAAAATTGCCTTCAGAGCCTCTGGCAGTTTAAGCACTCCCGAATTTTCGAATGACATTTCGAGTCGACTTTAGCACTACTTTGGATCCTCGCAAATTTATTTGACTTGTGCAGACCTCTAAATTACACCATCCAAATATGCTGTCGAAATATTTCACAATCCGCCTCCGGTGAAATAGGTCGCCGCTACCGCATAAAATTGCTTAATGAACGCCAGCTGTGGACCGCGCACCCACCATAAACCAAAAATGGAAGACCATTTTTCGACCAGACGTCGAAATCTATGTAAATAAATGCAAATTTTAATAACCACTCTAGCGTTGCAACGTTTACCGCTTTTAACTACGGCCTGGTATCAATTAAGCTACGCAATCACCATGGCGGGATTTCTTTGTGTGTCGCCGAGGTCCGGTCAAACCACTGCCAGGGCAATTTCGTTTATCTCATCGCATGCGTCCATAAATCGCTGAAAATTCGGCAATCAATCGAAAACGTTTCACATAATTTCCAATTAGCGACAATTCCCACAAATTTCACATGGCACCGCATCGCCGAGCCTCAACTGGTCGGCGAAGCAACTGCGCGCCCATTCTATCTATCAGGGATAGGGCAGCACAAAGGACAGCTATACTGTCAGAGGGCTCTCAGTTGTAGTGCGGGAACCGAACAACAGGAACACGACATTTAATGGCAATTGAAATTGTTGAAAGATAACCTGGGCCATTGGGAGCCGGCTGGGGGTGCCATAAAACCGTTCCCGGAAATAGAGGTCAACCCATGCGCGCCATATATCTTTTCGGCGGATTCAGGCCTGAGTGCAGAGTTGTTTGCGAGATGGCGAGCGCTATCCTTCGACTGCCATTAAGGAAGTGACGCGGTGCCAGGAAAACGCGTTATCTCACCGGTTGAGTGTGGATGGGTTGGGCGCCTGAACGTGCACGGGGCACAAAGTCAAAGCAGTAACCACCGACCGGACCGGTAGGTTGGGGTGTGTACTGTCTGTAAATTGGGTCACCTTTGGAGTGAAAAATGCGGGTGCGGATCTATCGCCTCCAGTAAAGTACTCTTTGGACACGTACAACGTATTTTTATTATTTAATTCATGTTGTTCGAAGGAGTGGTCCTACTTAGTTGTACTCTTTGCGAAAACTTTTCGACGCCAAACGGGGTTAATCCTACGAAATGTGTGAGAAAGGCCAACCGAGGTTGAGGACTTACCCCATTAAAACCGGCCCGTGGGCGGTGATAAGCCCTGCAAGGGCAGAATTTATGGTCCTGAGCTATATCCATTTTCAAGAGGCAGGATACATGTGTGCCTGTGTGTGTGTGTGTTTCGAGTGGACGACCAGATAATTACTTGAATAGTTAATTTATTGCCGCCTTTGTGGGTGACGTCGATTGTTTGGGGCGGTGGGTTAGGTAGGGACCCTTTGCTGGAATTTTTAATCAAACTGTTTGCTTTGTTGATGGAGCAATGATTGAGAGTAATTAAGAACTTAATATTCTTCTTCGAGTGGACGTTGTTGTTTATGACACGACTGTGTTATAGGAGTTGGGTTGTTTGTTGCTCCAGTTACATGCTTGAATAGCTATGAGGACTGTCTACAGCCACCGACTGCACAACTGATTACAGGTTATAAGTGCGATACAAAGTTAATTAATGTCAGAGCAGGATGAAGAACACTTGTCGTGGGGTCGAGGTCGGGGTAAGTTTTTATTCCCTTCTATTAGGTTGGAGATACAGGTGGCTGCCAGGTACTCGTATATGGGAGGAATTTGTTTGTCAAACCGAAAAAGGATTAAATTTGCCTTCATAGGTACTTCTATCTATTTACTTGTTAGAAAAATTAAGAGTCAAGCGGAGCCGAGGTAGCCTAAATTTCTATTTTCCTGCAAGTCACTGCTGTCTTTTATGACGTTTTGTCCGAATCTCCCATTCGATGTTTCGTGGCCTTGCCCTCATTTACAGCTCAGTTCCGAGCAGAATGTGTCAGCTACAACAGTTCGAGGTGGCTACTCGCTGTGTCATGACATCAATGCCACACTTTTTCTACTACTACTACTTTTTTCGAACTCGAGATGTTAATCAATTCCGACATTTCGATTATAGTCGAACGCAAAAAAGTGGGTCGCAAAATTCTGTCCGTCTGTCTGTCTGTTTGTATGTCCCGAGGCCTACAGCCTAAGCGGCTGAACGGATTTCGTTTAAACTTCGGATTTAAAGTTTGGGGGCTTACAGTTCGAAAACTTTTTTTTTTTATATGGTAACCTTAATATTAATGGTATTTCACATACAAAATGTTCATACCAGTTTGATTTGTTCGAAAACGGCTCTAACGATTTCAGCCAAAATAGATATTTAAGCTGAAGTGGGTGAAGTTAACATAACTGCATACTCAGTTTTTAGCTAGACAATCGAATAACGGTACTTTTGAAATTTGGACATATCTCGAAAACGGTTCATACGATTGTAACCAAAATTAATTTCGAAGGTCATTTGGTCATTGGTCATTTCTAACTTAATGGAAAACTCAGTTTTTCTCTGTATTATCGTAAAATGAATTTTTGAAAAATGTTGTTTACTTTAGTTTACTAGAAAACTGCAACAGCGATTTTGACCAAATTGCAAACTGAGAGTGAATTTGATGTTTCCAAAATTATCGCGTCCTTCATTTTCAATTCGAATCACCGAAAGCACTAAACTGCTCATATCTCGAAAACCCCATTTTCGATTTCGATAAAGCTTTAAAAACCAAGTAATGCTTACATCTCGAACAATAGCTTGTTCTCGGTTTTCAGCTCAATAGTTAAGCAATAGTATTTTTCAAAAAAAACATTGCAATATTTATTACTTTTTTGTCTGTCAAATTTTACAAAAACCACTCGATTTTGACTAAAATACATATTAAAGATAATATAAGTATTCTAAATAAGATCCCGTACTTAGTTTTTCTCAACAAATTCGAACAAAACCATTTCTTAAATATTTCTCAAAAATTACTACCCAAATTCCGATCTGTATTTAAAATATTTCGGTATAATTATGAAATAATAACAGTGCCCCAACTTCCAGTGAAAATAATATACATAAATAATAATATAAAATAATAGCAGCTACGTAAAACTTCTAATTTTTTCAACCATATATTGAATATGCACCCTAAAAATATTTTCAACAACTTGGAGCCTACACAATCAGCAACTCCCACTTCATTTACATTAAAACTTTTGATGAACGAGAAAGTTACGTTCGACCCAGTCGTGCACTTTATTTTAATTTACAGCTTGGAGGTTTTGTTAAATTTTTCTTTCACTTACTGAATACCCGACGAGGGTTCTTTTTCCAAAACCTAGATGACCTCTGCAGCACATCAGCAGATATGGTACTGAACTTTATCAAGGCCTGAGCATGGGTTGTAGGTAGCTGGGAATTAATTTTTTAATCACAGTGTTTCATTGGAGAAGCGCGAATTTTGTCCTCCGACTGGCGTTGCTGTGCACCAGTATTGAGCTGAATTTAGCACCGGGTACTCCTCGCCATCGCACAAACCTATAGCCTAGCATACCACTCCTAGCTCTACTACAAGGTAGAGAAGAGAGCTACCTATTTTGGACCTTGGGGACCTGTTGCGCCAACTATTTTTTAGAATGCTAAGCGTTTTCAATCTTTGGCTTAGTATTCAGTGTTTTCAAAATCCTCCTCTAAGTCTAGAAAGGTATACAGAGCGACCTCTTTCCAACGGTAAGTCTTTTTAATCTCTTTCGAAGCTCTATCAAAACGCCTTTTCTTGAATTTTCAATTAAGAAGGCTTACTAAAAGGTGTTGTGTAGAGGTATACAGCTGAGTAAGCTCGCGTAAGTCCTTCCACAGTTCTCAGAAAACACAATATCTAGCTTAAGCAAATGAGGGTTTGATTTAGGTAACCAACTGTGTGGTACTTATCGAAGGTAAACCTGTTTATTATATTTAAAAGTGATGGATAAAATGAAGATCACTTGTTTTTTGATGAGGGCTGTCAAACTAGACCCATCTAAAGTTTGTACCTTCAATGGTTTGAATAGGATGATGCCACAGTCAACAAAATCTCGGTTGGAAGGTCATATATCTAAAAAATCAAGGTAAAGGCCGAGCTTCTTGTGACTATGTATACTGTTGAATTTTGTCTGTTAAATGCGTGGTAGTATAAGCATTTCAAAGGTTGTCACGATGGGAGGATTTTTTTAGATCTTTCCATCTTTATATTGTCCCCAGACGCGGAGGGTTTTATCGTCTCTCAGAGCTTACTCAATCTTTTTCGAGTTCTTCGTCCCACTACGGTCCGCAAGTTAGAACCATTGTAAGTTTCAGTGAGATCAATAATCAAATATGATGTACGAATAAGGGAAGATGATCTTGAGCTACCTAGGGGGGCTTGAGCCCCCCCCCCCCCTGAAAATCTAAACAAAAAACTAAAAACTAAAACTTTCTTAGATCTCGTTTCTGCAATCGACCGCACAAAAGAAGTTCTGAATTCTCCTAAGAACTTCAGAGAAAATGTCGAGGATTTTTTCTGAGAGGCTTTTCAATCCACATCCCAACTTGCCGAGGACTTATTTGAAGTTGAATTAAGAGCTCCAAGAACTTCATTAAAACAAACAACGCGTTCCAATCCAGAAACCTCTTCCGTTGAAGCCTATTTTAGAGAGTCCATACTGATTCCTTGCATAGATTCGTTAAATACAAAATCTTACGGAGAGATTCATGGTCAACGAAGACGTTGTACCATCGTTTCAAGCTTTTCCCCCAGGTTTTGCTGCAGTTGCAATTTCGTTGTCAGCTGTGAAACCTGAGTACATTCTTTGGTGCGAAAAAATATCGTCGAGCGATCCTTCTACCGAAGTTTTGAAATTGCATGATATATGTGACAAGACTTACATTAGAGGTATAAACTTCTTGCTTGCGGTTTTGGTACGCTTCCAGTGTTGAAAGAACCATTTTAACTATGAAAAGGATTGAAACAGTGTCCCGAAGCGTCATGGGGAATGCAAGATTAAGCTCACTTGCTTTGATATCTGTTCATTCGGATATTTATGTGGATTCAGATTGATCGCATGTCAAACAAAATAATCAAGGCGTCTTCTGCTTTGAAAAAATGTGGTAAACAAATAATTTAAATATGTTCGTTTAAATACATACGATTTAAGGAGTAATAAAAATGAGTGAATTGGAAGTTTTTTGTTTTAAGAATTCCTCGTAAGATTTGGAAGCAAGCCCCCCGGAAACAAAGTCCTGGGTATGGCACTGGTGGGAGGCTTTTATATCTTTTATATATTTTTGGAAAAATGCGCGACTGGCAAGGGCGATTCTTCTGCGCCAAGTTAGATAGTTGTAGAACCCAACTGTACAACAACTGTGATCATATTTCATCTGGAATCCTTGCTTTTTTCTTTTAAGACTCGCCGAAGTGTCTTAAAAAAAGTGGCTAGGGTCTCCAAGGTCCCAGGTTCCACTTATCGCGTTGCTCCACTCGCTCAAACCCAGAAAAACACCAGTCTTGCGCTATCTCATCAGAAGCGGAATCACATGAACGAGAATGAACCACCGGCTCAAAGGAGCCCACTTTTAACCTCTACAACAATAGCTGAATTAAATTATCTCCATTACATGACCACTGACGCCTGTACACACTGCCATAAAATAAACATTATAAAATCAACTTAACATGAAAAGAAACAAAAAATAAACAACCCATCAGCACATTGACCCAATCGTCCTTAAAATTGCAGCCCAATTTATTCCGGCGAAAGCCATTAAACAGTTCCGAAACATTTCTGCATTAAAACGCCCATTACGCTGACAAATTGAGAACGTAATTCAACGGACGTAACAGAACGTAAAAACGAACCGAATACTGTGTATAGTATACCGAACAGCAAAAGGACATTGTCCAAAATTCAAATGACACTCGCTGGCGTTTGTGTGTGCGGTAATAAAAATCGGGGTCAGGAGCCAGATTGCCAAATATACACACTGACTAAAGTGCAGACAATAATGCTTCTATCTATTTATAAGGACTGCTTCTTCTTCGTCTACTTTTTGTGTTCGACTTGTTCTTTCGTTTCGTCATCATCATCCCCATCGTGATCATCATCATCATGGTCGTTGTGTCGCTGTCGTCGTCCGACATCCTCGCTTGTTGGATTGTTATGCGAACTTCTTTTCCGACCAACTTACCGCCAGCCCTTCGGAACTAGGTGGAAAGAAATAAACTCTGGAAATCCATTAACCCACCATAGTTGTTGTTTTTGTTTTTGCTGTTCGGGTAAGACGCCAGCCGGTAGCCGTTGATGTCGCCGCTGATGAGGGACGTCGGAGTGCCATCAACGAAACCCTAAAATTGCAGAAAACTTCTGTTCCATCTTCATCGGCGCAATGTATATGTGCGGCCATAAATTTCACTAACGACAAAGTCAGGAAGTCAAAAACCTATTTTATTGGACAATTTATAGCGGAGCCGGCCCTGACTGTGGCTTGGCGGTACATCCGCCAGCCAGAGGAGGAAATTCTGTGTCAGGAGAATGCCAGATGGATACAACAAGATACTCTTTATTGTAAATCACTTGCGTCTCTGCATCTGCATCTTTGGAGCGACTTCATTTGCCCATATGGATGCATGCTTCTGGGTATACATGTAACGCTCGTGCCCGAGTAGTTTATCCAGCTGGCCAAATGTCAAAGGTTAATGTCAGAGCAGATGGTTTCTGGAATATTTTCCGGAGAACTTTTAACAAATTTTAATGCACTCCATGGTTGGAAGGTGTAATTAGAACCAGGATAATAGGGAATTTTTGTTGTCGGTCGTGGTGGTAGCCCTGCACTCAAAGGATGGGTCCGAATATCCAATTACGGAAACAAGTTCCTATGGAAATGAATCAAATTTCCCCTTCGAAATTTTTAAGAAAGGGACGGAAAGTTTCCTCCACCACTTGTGGAAGTTTCGTATAAATAAAAGAGGTTTAGAGGGAGGGGATGCGATCGCTTAATGACGATGGTATGTATGTTTGATGTCCCCTTCGAGTTTTCAGATCTATGGGATAAATCTCCGCATTCATCATTGTGGTGGAATTGGTCTTGTGGCTTAGGTGATGGAGATTATTGGACCGTAGGCTGTGTAAAAAAGTTGGTCACACAAAATTAGACAGGTATGGGCACGAGGGACGAAATTTGAAGGGACTCTTTGATTGATGATTGCGTACAATGAGAAGGATAACAAATGGAATTTTGTGTTTCCGAGTGATGGGGCCAAGAACAGCCACAGGTGTCAGAGACAAGAGAAGTCAGTATCGTTTTCGCAAAGAGCCTAATGAATGAGTATCTGTAACCATAAGCAGTCATAACCTGTTTGATGAGTGCCCCAGTGGGGAGACTAGGTCACGGGATGAAATTTCAGGGTAAGTTCGACATAACAATAGAGGACCAAAACGATCAAGATGAATGAAGTGTTGGCCCGTCGACCGCAATATATTTGTGACGGCCCTTTGTGGATAGGTACAAATGTTGTTTTCGAATAAATCCACGCAGACTGAATCACAGATTGATTGTGTATTAAATTAAAGGGTGATTCATTTAGGTTTGTTTTTTCAATATAATTTTTTTTTGACAGATCACGCGTAACTAGCCTCATGGTGTCGTGTTCTTCTAGTCAGTATTGTTTGACAAATCATTATAGAAAGACTGGAGCTTCAACAACGTCTCGAAATTATTCATCTCTATTGCGAAAATCAGCGAAATAAAAGCTTCTGTGAGAAACAGTTTTGGCGGACAGCTAGTTTCACGCATCGGACTTGTCGACTGGCCACCTAGGTCGCGTGATACACCTTAAAAAAATGTCTGCCTTACGTGAAGTATCCGCCGAAAAGCCGCCTACGATCCAGGATTTTGAAATCAATATTACTCGAGTAATTGGACAAATACCGGTGGCAATGGTGTAAGCAGAGATCCAGGATTGGAAAATATGGACATCTAGAATGGACCATGTTCGACTTAGTCGCACAACATTCAACAACATTCACACGAAATTGTATTAAAAAAGTAAATCTAAGACTCGGTTCTTTCAGACCATAAGAAAATTTCCACCACCTAAATTCGTTAAATGTTTTTTTTTTTTTTTTTTAAACAGATCTTATTGAATCACCCTGTACTTAGAGGACTTAAATATTTGTTTGTATATTTCAAATTAAGGGCGGGAGCTCCAAAATGAATCCAACTGATTTCTGTTGGCCCAAATTAAACGATATGGCGGTGGACTGGATGTCTAGTTCCTTAAAGATTAGCCCCCTCACCAAGTTGGGCAATTTTTAAACTAAAATATGAAGCAACCGTTTCAGTTTCAGTATATCTCTCCAAACTTCTGTTGACAAAACACTTTAAGACCTCCTGCTATCAAAGAACTGCCTTCGCCATCCTTGGCCATCTGCCACCCATATGTAAGAGCTTTGGTCTCTGGCGAAAAGCCTTTACCAGCAACAATCATATGCAACACCACCGATTCCGATTGATCACATGTTTGCCACATTTAACCTCGGCAGCGGGCATCGGTATACGAGTACACACAACAGGTAAGGACGTCTCTGGATATGGCTAGTGTTCTATATACACCTCCCGACTGGCACAACACACGAAGCTCTTATCTTCTGCTCCTCTGCCTAATTAATTAATCCAAAGTGAATTAATCGATTTGGCACATCGCAGACCTTCAGCAGGCACCACCGCACAGCCGCCATCAACCACAGGTGCCCACACATGCATCCGAGGATGCCCACCACTCTGCAGTAGGATGGGGCCTATAGGTTTTCATTTAGTCAATTTCCTCGAGATATCCGCTTTGATCCTTTAGCATCATCCGAACCCAATAAACGCATATACACACAGCCAAGTGGTCAAAGGGTACAGGCACAAGTGCCAGATACCAAATCTCATTTGCTACAACGGATTTGCAGAAGAGTAAGTAGGGCGCAAAAGGAATCGAAAGAGATTATTACTCAGCCAGCATATGGGTGAAGGTAGACCGACCGCCAGCCGCACAGCCGTACAGACTGAATGCATGGCTATGGTAAGCCATTTCCAAATCCGTCGATGCAGACTGGAAATATGCATCCGAAGAAGGGGCGGCAAGAGTGCCCATCTGCACTCATTAGGATGCTCTGTCGACTGTGATGGCAGGATGATGATGGCAGCGTGGCGTTTTCTTTGGGCGCGCACCACCTCATCATTCCGGTGAATGCCTTCCGTTTCATTTGATTAGAATTATACCAACGGAATGGCAACCAGATCGGAGCGGAGAGTGTTTGACTTCATTGGGTACATCGGTACAGCTCTGACTGGTCGTGGTGAGTCCTGTTTGCACACTGCTTTGTGCAATCAATACTAAGAGGACTATGGGTACTTCCGTTTGCACTTGAAGGTTGCACAACATAAAAGGGTACAGTTGTGTGAGGACTAGATCAAAGATGGCTGCGAAGGCATTAGATGGGAGGAGGTATAGCCTTCCTCCATTTGCCAATTCGCACTTTTTTTGTACAATTGTCGGCCGGTTATCCTTCCCACTGTGTCGTCCTCCGGTAGCATCAGGTATGTGTCTCAAGTGTGAATTAGCCAACAAAAAGTTTCATTACCGTCATCCTAAAGGACTTTCATCTTTTCTATCGCTCGCATCTTTGTGTTCTCTTTTTGTTTTTATTTTTTGGATCTGTTTTTGTCTCCAAAGTTATTTTTTGCACATTTATCTCTTACTTTTGCGTCGTTGTCTGTCAGTTGAATGGAGAGCCGGGGGTGCTGTATTTAATTCGCTTCGGATGGAGAAGGCTAAAACTTTCGCTGTTCATCCGAAAGACAGAGTTGCGTTTTGTTTGGGTGTGCTCGGAGAAATGCTGGTAAGACTGGAGGGCGTTCGGGTGAAAAGTTTCACGTTTTGTCCCATAATCGATGTTTGGGGAAATTTCTCGACTATCGATTTGATAAGTTGCTTCTCGATGGGGAGAACATGCGGTTTGTTCCCAAATGGAAACTGCTGCAAGGCGGATGCACAGTTTGTGGAAGTTTTTTCTTCTCCAAATTGTTTTTTTTTCCTGTTAACTTTTGCTACCGTACATACCGAGACAAAGACATGGCAGCATATGTTGGTGAGAGTTAGATTGGAGGAATATAATACCATGGGATGGCGGGTGACCCGGGACTTAAAAAGGATGGATAAATGTTCGAATCGAAGGAAACACCTGTGGTGGTCTTTGATGCGGAAAGTTTTTGCGCTAAATGACGTTCAGTTGTTTTATCGGGTGGGGGGTTTTTTTTTTGTCGTTTGAAAAAGTTATTTAAAGAAGACGGACGGAGTTGTTGGAATACAAATTGAAAAAAAAGCGTCGAGTTTATGGGGTATATTTGAAGAAACGGCATATTTGAAGTGGGGATTCGCGGGACTTAAAGTCAATACCGAACTTTGAGACACGACAACTTGTATAAGTCAACATTTTTGGTCAATTGCTCTACTATATAAGTTTGTTCTCAATACAGCATAAGGGGTTGCTTTCCATTCCTTTTTCTTTTCTCTTTCTCAATCTTTCAAATTTTAATAATTTTTTTCTTCCTTTCAGAATTATTTATAAAACCACTGCTAGTTTTAAGAACTTTGTTGTCTCACTTTAACCTTTTTTCGACTACAAAAGACCAAGTCATATTTTACTTGTTAAAATTGTTAAATAAATTTAATTGTATTGAATTGAATTGAATTGAATATTGCAACAAATCAGTTTTTTTGCTGTCCTTCTAAAAATGACAAGGAATAAGGAAAATATTATTTTTCAAAACTGTATTTCTGATTTTCCTTATAGGTACCTATTGTCCGATCAGTGCTTCTATTCTGCAACATTCAAACCGTATACAGTATTCGCATACATTTTATAAGGAGGCAACGTAGATCCCTCAGCCTCACTGATAACGACACGCATAAGAATACCACCATCTTTGAGCGGCACAGAATACGAACTGCAACCGGCAGTGATACCAACTCAGGTATAATTATGGCTTTAAGCATAATTCCAATGCTTGATCATTTTTTGAAAAAAGACTTAATTTTTTTGAATACAATCAATTCGTACAAACACATTTTGAGTTTCGTAGATCTGGTACATTCTTTGATGAAAGTGGCATCACTAGTTTTTATTTACAACTGTGCGTCGAGCTTTATTTACCAATTCTCTACTTGACTTACTCGAAAATCCCAAACCTTGAACTACAGAGGTCAAAAAATCGACCACCAACATTCTGTTAACAAATTTTAATCACCTTGTATGTGCCTTTATAAAATATTCAATTCTTACCTTTTTTACTAAAGAGGCAAAACTTCGATTCGGGTTGGCATCACTGGCCACGGGTGGCCATCTTGAAATAATGTATAACGATGGTCATGGTCACTCACAGCCATACATCTCTGTGTGTTCCATATCTAAAAAATGTAGGTATGCTTAATTTTTGCAGGAGATTATCTTAAAGAAAGTGCAATTCCCTGCATGAGGAGTTAGAGCTACAGTGTCATTTAAAATGTGTCCGTTCCAGTGCTCATGGGAATTTTTAGAAAATTTCCCGCAGGCCAAAAATCCCTTTTTCCTGCAAACTTCCCTTTTTATTTCCCACGGAAAAAATAGACAAATTGATTTTTTCCTGAACATGATCATTTTTTTTATAAATAACACTTCTTTAACTGTTTTATTATTACTCTTTTACTTGCAGTTTTTTTAGTACTCATAGTGCGGGCATTAAATAAATTTGTATAGAGAAGACAGGACGGGGGCGTAGGGCCATAAGTCCAGGAAACATTTCAAAATTTTGTTATGGACTTATGTCCTACTGAAGTGGGACATAAGTCCATTAAACCATTTACGAAATGATGTCCCTTTTAACATGTTTTTATTATAAAGAAATTCTGTAAATATTAAATTTGGGATATTTTTTATACCTGAATACTGAATATTCGTCCAAATTGTTAAAAATTGAAATATAGCCATAGTATTATTTTTGCGATCGCGAATTTGTGACTTTAATCTTGTCAAATTTTCTGAAAAAAAGTTCTTTGTGAAAATAAACTGGCTTTTGGCTTTAGCAAATTTGAGAAAATATAAGTAAAAAACTCGCGCCAAGATTGTTTGAAGCTTTTTACTTTTTATACCCTCCACAGGAAGGTATATTCACTTTGTCATTACATTTGTAACGCCAAGAAGCAGTCACCGGAGACCTCATAAAGTATATATATTCTGAATCAGGATCACATTCTGAATCGATTTAGCCATGACTTCGTCTGTCTGTCTGTCTGTTGCACGGCAGCGCCCAAAGGCATGGACATAGGCGAATGAAAGTTGGTGAAACGACTTATTTTCACTGTCGTCAAGTTGGTACTAAAAATGGGCTATGTCGGTCAAGTAGTTCTGGTACCTCTCATACAAAACCAATATTCGAAAACACATGTTGAAATCACGATAGCTTCGAAAAGAATCCACCTAGGCAAGTGAAATTTAGTGAGAGGACTTATTTTCATTGTCGTCAAGTTGGTACTAAAAATGGGCTATGTCGGTCAAGTAGTTCTGGTACCTCCCATACAAAATCAATATTAGGCCCATGTGTCTCTCTGTCTATTGTTCAATGTAATTACGTACTACGTACTACCTCAAAGCATCGTCCAGGCCGATGATAACACTTTTTTTGCTTGTTTTACTTTCTTTTCTTAACCTATAGTGGCCTTTATTTCATATGAGTGGCAAAATCCCTCATTGTTAGTTAGTATTAGGCTGCACATGCAGCTCGAAGAGTGAGGCAGATTTCATTTTCATTTTTGTTAGGTTTTCTTTTTTTCAGTTTCATTAAAATAAACTTTAAATTGTTATATGACACTAATGTGTTACGAATGTTGGTTTTATTTTTATGGTTTCTTTGTAGAAAAAAATGCCTTGAAAAGTGGGTTTTGGACTTTGTCTTATGGTGACACATTAGAATCATGTTGCAAAATGTTGAAATTATGTCCCGTATTTGAAATCAATCAAATATTGAACTTATGTCCCACCGAAGTAGGACAAAAGTCCAATATGAACTTACGTCTCGTGGAGTTATGTCCCTGCGCCGAAGACAGGAGCTTCCGGGATTCGGTCTCATTGGTTCTAATAATCTGTGAATTGTGACAGATTTATTAATAAATGAATTAACATAAGGAAATAAGTTTCTTATATAGCCAAAGAAAAACAAAATGAGTTTTCTTCCTGAATTCGTTTGTCGTATGTGGCGGTCATTGACTTGCTTTTGTTTTGCTAGCTTTATGCTAACGAGTTCATAATTTGAATATCTCAAAATGCGGTGAAATGTTTGCTGCCGAGATCTCTTAGTACACCTACAAACTTTTCATAACTTCGCCATGATCGTTTTGGGCTGTAAAGACTCAACTGGTCATAGAGTCAGCATAAATATTCATTAGATAAACGTATAAATATTAGAGAAGCTTGAAGGCTGTGCGAAATGGTACCCCAGGAAATAAGGCCCAAAATAAAAAAAGAGATTAGTGCCAAAAAATGGAATAAATTTTCATAGCGATATTATGACCCATTTACAAAATAAAAATTAGGCCCCAAAAATAAATTAAATAAATCCTCAAATTGGGGTAAGTTGAATAATGAAACTATGCCCCATTTTTAAAATGGAAATAACGTCCAAATAATGGAAAATGTGAGCCTCGTGTTCAAAATCGTGCGATTTATTCAGTAATTTTGTTATGCAATTTGTTCAGATATGTGCTATTTAAAATAAAATAATTAAATTGGGCCCCAAAAATAATGTTGGGCTCTTATTTCGTTGGGTCTTTATTTTTGCATTATGAAATTAGGTCCCAACTGAAAAAATGAAATAAAGCCCCAAATCGTGAAATTTAGACAAATTTTGTTGTTTAGCATGAGCATCTTTTTGGGGTTTTATTTTATTTTTCCTTTGGCCTTTTTTTGCTGGGGCTTTATTCCGCGCAGCCAAATCTAATATAGAAAGTTATATTTAGTTCTTATAATTATCGGAAATTTTCAAGTTTGCCCTTTCGTATGTGGATTATTTGAACACGTAAAACTCGAAAATTCCTCAGCCAATCCTTTTGAGTTTCTCTGCCTTAAAGAGCGCCATATATTTTCTAGCTCACAGCAGTCGGCCATTTAGAAGATAGAGTTAAACATTCGAGACCTTAGACCAAGTGGCTAGTTCGATTTACATATTGAAGTACCCGGCTTCGGCACCCACTACGTCACAAACGCTGCCTCTCATCACGAGCAGATAACCTTGTAGCAGATACAATTTCGGTCAGAGTTATCGTCACTGGTCAAAGTTGAGCTGTTTGCCAGCATCGTCCCGAAAATCTTTCGATTTTTCCTTCCAGCACATTTAGTGTAACCAACAGCTTGAACACCGCCCAATCCAAAGTTTCACTGATACTCGAAATCCGAAATCAAAATAAGAAGCACCAAACGCCTAATCATTATGCAGACCTGTGTTAATTTTTTTTTCCTCTTTTACTGGGATCGTTAAATTGAACGAACAGGAACGCACATACTTAAAATTCAAAATAAACTCTAATTTATATGCAGCGTCTGGAACACGTGTTACAAAAAAGAAAAGAAAGAGAAGATTAAACACACCCATTTACACTATCACTTGGCCTAGATATGCCTATGCCTATGCCTATGCCTGTGTAGGTATAAAGTCCTCGCCAGGATTCCTCTTGTACTTTATGCAATCCGAATCCATGCATTATACATTTTCCCATTTTCGGCTCGGCTCTCGTGTGCAAAATTGCCCTTTTCGCAAATTGGAAAAAGAAAACCCTCCCCAGCAGCACCGCATTCCACTCGGTTCCACGGTTAAAGGACGAAATAGGCGAAATTGGGAATTCTGTCTATCGTATCCGATTTGGGAATACTTATCGCACCTTCCGGTGTCACCATAATAATCCCGCCACGCACACACAGTGCCTCATACATGAGGATTTGCCTAGCTTTTCCGGTACAATTTTCATGCGGTAAAATCAATACAAAGAGCACATCCTGCACCAACGGTTGCTGTTAATTAATAAATAACACTTTCACACTCTACGCTCTGAGGTGGGATTCCTCCTGAGATTGCCACCACTCATACCTCTTGCTGTGCATTAATAAGATGCAAGGACTCGTTCGGGTGAAAGAAACGGATGTGCAAGGATGTTGTCTCAACATAATTTATGTTAATCTTAGCGACAATATGGGCGAAGATTTGCGATAAACTTTTACCCTTTGAACGAGAGATGGGCCTGATGAGGGATGGCAACAGACGCAGCGGTAGCTAGTGTTGCAGTTTCATGGAAAGAAAACACAGAAACTTCGAAAGGAGTTTATTAAGTTCTTTCTTCTTCTTTTTTTTTTGTGTGCTGTAAGACAATAGGAGACATACGATGGCTAACCTCTTTATCATCTGGCAGCATTACCTGAGATTTTTCTTTTTTTTGTTCCTTTATTCCCGAGGGCAGATACAGGATGGGCTAAAGGCTGGGATGAGACTTAAAGTTTGAAATATTTTACCCGAACGAGGGAGAACTTAAGGCGCCAGCTTGAGTTATAGGACTTTCGAAGAAGTTGCACTTCTTTTTCAGACCACTTTTTTGTGGGCGCATGAAACAGACAGTTTTGCAGTTCTTCAGCTGGTGGCGAGGCCTAAGAGGGCGGTGGGCAGTTGCTTTGAAATTTATGTAGTGTTTTTTAGAAATGTGAGTAAAAACTAGATCTGAGTTGTAAATGGCAACTCTATATTAGGGTGCGCCTTATTATAAGCAAAAAAAAAAAAAAAGTTCTAATTTTGAAACAATATTTCTGAAAGTTTTATAAAAATCGGATAATGTATAGAGGTATAGAGGCTACCGACAACCAAATATTACAGAGGGCTTATATTATTAATTATAAAAAAATATGCAACTAAAATTTGGTTTATAAATTCGATTTTATTTATTAGAAAACATAAATACGAGTACAGATACAAGTAAAAGTAACAGACAAATATAAACTTAAATTATTCTTCCTGTTAGGATATTTATTTCTGTAGTCTTTAACTACCAATAACAAAAACTGCTTCTGTTCTTCGTTATTAGTGTGTAGCTTGTTGTACATCTTTCTTTTTGTTTCATTGGAAACTCCATCATCGAAAAATCCAAAAGCCACAAGTTCTTCCGACAAGTACCAAAGGTGTCCAAGGAACTTTTGAAGAGCAACCTTTGAAATAACTTCATTTATTTTCTTATACTTTTCAAGTTTTTTGAGTAGCTCAAGATCATTTCGTGGAGCTGATGTAGAATCGGAGGCAGTCATCCAGACCCTAACATAGAGGCTCACAACAAATAGGCAAATGTCAAGAACTCTATGTTCTTTTCTGAAGAACTGACTCCGGAACATCCATATCTTAAGGGAGTAGATAGCTTTAGACATCCATCTAGCACGATGTAGTCCAGACGGAGCCTTAAATGATGTTTTTTTCTTAGGAACTCCTCCGAAGAAAATAATTGTCAGTTCCAGAAGTTCTTCGTAGTCATCTCGAGGTTGGAACACTTGCAGCTGAGATTCGGAAAAGGCAATCATTTCGTCAGGGATTTCAATAACTGCAGCTGTTGCAACTTCATTGGACAAGGCAGTTTCGTAGTTTTGGCGATCTATGTTGAACCAAGCTGTTTTGAAACGCTTAAAAATTTGAATATCTGGACCTGTTGTTGGTCCTAGTGATGTCATGACCACTGCTTCCAACATTATTTCGTAGATGTGGTGACGGCATGCCAACCACAGCATGTCTTTGTCCATTTTTTGTTCTAGAAGAATGCACGCACCATTCCTTCTTCCCGTATTCACTGACGTAGTGTCAAATCCTAAACACTTCACTTTATCGCAGATTCCCCATTCAACAGATGCCTCATAAACTGCGGTTGCTGCAGCCTCACCCGTGCCAGAAGTTAGCTTCGGGACTCCGAGAAGTTGATCTATTCCGCTTCCAGAAACTAAAATAGGAAGGCGATCAACAATGTCACTTCCAACTATAGCCTCCAGTAGCTTACCGTCCCAGTGAATTTTCAATGGAACTTCTGGAGTAAATTCCACTTTTAAATTCGCAGCAATCCTTAGACGGTTCTTCGCACGCTCTCGGCGAATAGAATTCGGATTCACATTGTAATCTGCTGGATTATGTCCTAGAAGTTTAAGTACAGAAGCCAAAACCAATGCTACATTCCGATCACTTAGTTGGCAACATCAAGGCTAGCCTCCAAGCTGATCTAATATTTTCTTTCGTCCTCTGTTTGCAGGCGGCACTCCAGACGGCGACAGAACTGGTCCTTCGCTGGCTCCATGATGTTCAGTATCTTCTACTTCTGATTCAGATGATGATGAGGCAAAAAGTACCTTCTCTTCGCGAGACTTTATTTCTTTCTCTTCTAGCTGCCTTCTCCTCTTCAAATCTTCTTTTTTTTTTCTCCAAACGCAGTTCTTTTTTCGCCAAAACTAAATCAACGTTACCCATCTTCCCGCGACGTCCAAATTATAGAACCGATACCGGTACGGGTACGTACAGTATTTTTAATCAAATATTCGCTATTGGCAACAGCTCCAGATCGCAGTACACTGTAAAATCATCAATACTAAGTGTTGTAGGGGTAATAAAAGGCGCTAAAACATATTTTTCAAACTTATTTTACCTCGAACGACATTTAAAAGTGAAATAAAATTTTTTTTTTTTGCCTTTTGAACCAAAAGCCCTTTGACTTCTTCAGTGTATTTTCAAAGCCCGGTAGCGACCCCTACGTTTTATCCGATTTGAATATTTTTTTTTCTAATTTTTTACTCATGAGAGGCAAGGAAGAAGGCCGAAGAACATAAGGCTAAGCCTGTTCCTGGTCCGACACCAGCGGCAAAGAGATGCAGTAGCACTATCTCACCTTCTGTAGGTAATACGCAGAAGAAGCCAAAGGTGAGTGAAAAACCTGACAGGTCGCGGACAAAGCCTGCTAGGCATGCTGCTGTCTCACACGGCAAAAGCTATGCAGCGGCTGCAAAAGCAGCTGCAGCTGGTGGAAGTCGTGCCATGACGGCGACGGCCGAGCAGGTGGCGGTTCTCCCTTGCGAATATCCTAGGGAGATGCTGAGTACCGACGAGCTCAAGGATCTAGAGAATGCTCTAGTGGATGAAATGGCCCGTGGATGGGAGCATAAGCTCAAATTCAATGGCATACATTTCAGGATGGGTATGCTATTGGTTGAATGCGAGACTCCACAGACTGTGGAATGGCTGAAGACAGTAGCACCCAAACTATGCAATTGGAAGGGAGTGGGCCTTACTGCGATGAGCGGGAAGGAAATACCACGTGCCCATTCGATAACAATCTACTTCCCACGAAGTGCTGATCAGGAGCACCAAACCACATTGGCACTCCTCGAAGCACAGAATGATGGCCTGAACATCAAAGCGTGGAAGGTTCTGAACGGGAGGAAAGAGGGAACCGGGCAAGTACTGGGCCTCGGTATCGACCAGCAGTCCTATGATACCATAAGGGCTCAAAACAATTCCCTCAGCTACAGGTTCGGCAGGGTTGCGGTGTCTGGACTCAAAAAGTCGGAGGAGAGTGTGGGGCAAATGACCCTCTCGACTCCAGCTTTACAGGGGACAGAGGCCGTAGTGGAGCATATTGATCCACAGCAGGCTGCCTCACCATCACCTCTTGTTGAGCAGGTAGCTGAAGGAGAGACACCAGAGGAGTACATGTCCCTCTCGGAGAGCTCGCTCTCTGATGAGGAACATGACATGACGGTTGTAGAAATGGATGAGGACATCCTACTTCGGGAGGAGGAAAACAAAATCAATGAATCCCACACTGAAAATGGCCCAGGTGAACATCCACCATGCTATAGCGGCATCAGCTGTAATAGCACGGATGTTCACAACTAATAGACTGGGCATTGTACTCATTCAGGAGCCGTGGATCCTGAGAGGAGCAGTCAAAGGACTCGCATGTCAGAATGCAAAGGTAATTTGGGACACTCGTGTTCTCAACCCTAGGGCATGCATTCTTATTAACAAAAAACTAAGTTTTATTCTACTTTCAGAATATGCTACGCGAGACCTGGTGCCAATACAGGTAGCTGTGAAACTGGAAGGAGCATACCGCACCATCATCATCGCTTCAGCCTACTGCGCCGGGGACGAACCAGTCGTATCGGCGGCACTGCAAGGCCTTGTGGAGCATGCAAACAAGCTCCAACTGCCGTTGCTAATAGGATGTGACGCCAATGCTCACAATACCATCTGGGGGAGTACAGACACTAACATCAGAGGTGAGTCATTATTAGAATTCTTCTTAAGCTCTGCTCTTGATATATATAATGTAGGTAATACCCCCACCTTTGTAACTCGAGCTAGGCAAGAGGTACTAGACCTTACACTAGGCAGCCATAGCATGAGTAGATTTGTTAGGGACTGGAGAGTATCAAGTGAGCCATCTATGTCTGATCATAGAATCATTACCTTCGATCTAGACAACACTTGTATCACAAGTAACCCAATCAGAAACCCAAGAAATACAAATTGGGACCTCTTTGAATCAGCTCTTGAAAACAATCTCGAGCAGGTAAATACCAGGAGAGCCCCAGCTTATCATTTAGAACTGGAACACACAGTGGAGGGCATAACATCAGCCATCACAGATGCGTTCGAAACTAGCTGCCCAATAAGCAGAAGTGCAGAGAAGAATAAGGTTCCATGGTGGAGCAACAATCTGTCAAGACTTCGGTCGAAAACGCGTAAACTGTTTAATACAGCGAAACGTACTGGAGACTGGCAGAGCTACAGTATGGCACTGACTTCTTACAACAAAGAAATAAGGAAAGCAAAACGAGAAAGCTTTAGACAATTCTGTGAGACAATCATGGATACTCCTGTTGCTGCCAGAGTGCACAAAGCACTAGCAAAAACAGAAGGAACATCAATGTCTCTCAGAAAACCGGATGGCAGCTATACACAAAATGAGAAACAGAGGGCAAGACTTCTATTAGAAACTCATTTTCCTGGCAGTCATCCGACTACGGACAACAGGAGCATGACCAATAATCGAAGACCCCAAAGAGAGGATTGGAAAACAGCGACCGAAATCTTCTCCAGGGGGCGACTAGAATGGGCAATCTGTTCCTTTCAGCCTTTTAAATCACCAGGGGTGGATGGAATTACGCCAGCCCTACTACAAAAAGGACAACGTAAATTGCTTCCACATCTGGCAAACATTTTTAAAAGCAGCCTGGCACTGGGCTATATACCAAACCAGTGGAGACGGGCAAAGGTAGTGTTCATTCCGAAAGTGGGAAAAAAGGACCCAAGTTTACCGAAGTCCTATAGACCAATCAGCCTTACTTCGTTTCTTCTCAAAACGATGGAAAAGGCCGTGGATAACTACCTACGAGAAGATGTACTTAGTATATCGCCTCTTCATTATCGCCAGCACGCCTACAGAGCGGGCAGATCTACGGAGACTGCTTTGTACCAGCTGACCGAAATTATTGAAAGCGCTCTTGAATCAAAAGAGATAGTACTGTGTGCTTTCTTGGACATCGAGGGAGCATTCGATAACACATCGCATGATGCAATTATACGAGCTCTAGGTAGAAAAGGAGTAAATAGCACAGTATCGAAGTGGATGTATGAACTTCTGAGCACTAGATCAGCAGAAACTCACACATCAGAAGGAATTATCAAGGTTAACACAGCAAGAGGCTGTCCGCAAGGAGGAGTTCTATCTCCCCTAATGTGGAGTCTTGTAGTGGACGAACTACTTGAGAAATTGTCAAACCACGGCATAATCTGTCAAGCATATGCTGACGACATAGTTATAATCGCCAGGGGTAAATTTGAGGGAACCTTATGTGATATCATACAAGGGGGACTCGAAATAACTCGGGATTGGTGCGCGACGGCTGGGCTTAGCCTAAATCCGTCAAAAACAACAATAATACCATTCACGAGAAAAAGAAAACTCGAACGGCTGAGACCGATAAGGTTGTCGGGTACCACACTGGCATCAGTCAACGAAGTTAAATATCTGGGACTAACCCTAGACAGCAAACTCCTCTGGAAAAAACATACAGATGAGATAAACAGGAAGGCAACGCGGGCTCTAATGATTTGCCGGAGCCTAGCGGGCAAATCCTGGGGATGTAGCCCGACCATCCTTAGATGGATGTATATTGCCATTGTGAGACCAATGATCACATATGGAGCGATTGCATGGGTAAGAAGAACCAGTCTATCCACTACAAGGAAGATACTCAATAAAGTGCAAAGACTGGCATGCCTATGTATTACAGGGGCCATGAGAACTTGCCCAACTGCAGCTATGGAAGTGCTATTGGAACTGACCCCCTTGCACCTCGTGGTTGAGGAATGTGCAAGTAAAACGATTCTAAGAATAGCCAAAGAAGGAAT
Organism: Cheilosia variabilis; assembly: GCA_951230905.1. Classification (NCBI taxonomy): domain Eukaryota; kingdom Metazoa; phylum Arthropoda; class Insecta; order Diptera; family Syrphidae; genus Cheilosia; species Cheilosia variabilis. The sequence continues at coordinate 18,988,951 of OX579679.1, read as the reverse complement.
AGGACGAGGAAAGTGCATTACACTAAAACAGTTTGATGCACTAGTCAAAAAACACCCATTACTGGCCCTTCCTAGAGACGATACCATCAAAAAATTTGATTTCCAAAAGAACTTTGTTACAAAGCTCAGTAACAAGAAGAACTGGAGCAACGAATCCACAATTCACAAACTGAGCAATAACACAACAAAGTGGTACACAGATGGGTCAAGAACTGATGAGGGAACTGGAGTGGGAGTATGCGGGCCTAGAACCAAATATTCTGAACCAATGGGCAAAAGTACCAGCATCTTTCAGGCCGAAATCTATGCCATAGATAGATGCGTCCAAATCAACCTCGACAGAAACATAACCAACTGTGATATAGCTATAATGTCAGACAGTCAGGCTGCAATTATGGCACTCAACTCCTACATCATCCAATCCAAACTTGTATGGGAATGCCTACAAAAATTAAATGAATTGGGTAATATATTCGGTGGGTTATGAGGGGCCTTAACGTCTCCTATTAACCCTTTGTCGATTCCGATGGGCGTGCAGAAAATTAGATTTAGATGAAGGTTTCATGTTGGGGCTGAGTCATTTAATATAAATCATTGAGAAATGAGCCTGCCGATGAGCCAATTATACAAATTACAAGTTTTCGTGCACGCTTTCCGAGTTCCTTGGGGCTGTTTGTTACCATAAATTAAGAATAACCACTCTTTTCGTCAGGATCTGTTCTCTTATTTCTCTTAAATTAAGTAACTCCAATATTCCTATTTTAATCAAATAAGAATAACTTTCTTATTTTAAGAAATACTTTTTTTATGTTGTAATAGGTTTTCTTATTTTCAGTGTGCTATAATTTTCTGATTTTCAGAACATCGTTACGAGAATTCTGCGATTTTTTCAAATTTGATTTAAGGAAATGTTATATTTTACTTTTAATTTTAATTAAAAAAAAAGATTTAATAGATAGCATAGTTATGGCTCATATATAAGAAATATATTTATTTATCGATTTTCTAAATTTTGGGTCATCTGCAAGTAATTTTGTCGTTCGAAAAAAAAATACTTAGTACATCATGGGAGGACAAATATTTTTATTAACCCTAGAAAGATAATCTTATTTTTTAGTACTGAAAAAATAAACATGCGCCTGCGAGGCGTACATTTAAAAAAAAAGCCTTTTTATACAAAATTAAATAAATATTTTTTTTGTTACTTCATTTTATTGTTACATTATTAGCAATTAAGTAAAACATAAATATATATTATTAATTTCATGAAGTAAAATATGCTAAAAAGAGCAAGTTTGTTCGAGCGTCGTTAGAAGCAGAAAGCAAAATATATATTTCGCGGGCGCCTCCGAGGCGCAGTTTATCTTTCTAGGGTTAAATAAATTGAAATGCATCCGTTTGTGTAAAAATCTACCAATTAAATGTAATTTGTATTTTGTATAAGATGGAAAAATCACATGAAAATATTATGATTTGTTTGTAGGTACTTAAAGATTTTGCCAAAAGGCGATTTACCTCAGCTCTTTTTTATTGATATTTACTGGGATGATATTCATTTTTAATTTGAATGCTTTCAGGTCAGATTCCTGAAATTCCCGAGATTTTTTCATATTTTCGCCTTTTTCCCATGGAAGGCTTTTCGGACATCGAATTACAACAAAAAAGAAAGAGTTATTTATACACAGAATATGAAGACGGAATAAAAGAAACCAAAAAAAACGATGCCTCAACTCCCAAGCAGCGTAACAGTTGTGCGACTAAAGCTATGTAAAAAAAAAAAAAAAATTAATTAAAAAACATATGAAGCAGTCAGAAATTACAACTTTCACTTATTATAATTTCATTTGCTTTCTTTTTATACTTCATTTCGGCAGTATAAAATGACAGCCGAAATGATGTACAAAATTCCTTCGACAATCGACTCGGCAGGATCTTCGAATACTCTAAGGCCATTTTCATAGGAGGTTCGTTGTAATTAATGTTACGTTGCGATTGATGGTTTGTTGGACTGACAAAGACTTTTCCTCACTATTCCTAAAAAATATCAATAGCAGTGTCGCTTCTTGTATTTATGTATAAAAATACCCACGACATTTTTAACTTTCTCCATTACGTTAAGGGAAAGATATTGTATTCGTACAAAATTTCGAACTCGAGATGTTAATCAATTCTGACATTACGATGATAGGCGAACTCAAGTGGGTCGCAAAATTCATTCCGTCTGTCTGTCTGTCTGTCTGTCTGTATGTCCCGAGGCCTACAGCCTAAGCCGCTGAACGGATTTCGTTCAAACTTCGGATTTAAAGTTTGGGGGCTTACAGTTCGGGACCGTTTTTGTTTGCATGGTAACCTCAATATTAATGGTACTTCCCATACAAAATTTTTATACCAGTTTGATTTGTTCGAAAACGGTTCTAACGATTTCAAGAAAAATTGATATTGAAGCTTATGTAGGTGAGGTAAACATAACTAATAAATAACATTTCTGCTAAAAAATCGAGTAACGGTACTTTTGAAATTTGGACATATCTCGAAAACGGTCCATACGATTGTAACAAAAATTCATTTCTAAGGTAATATGGGCATTTCTAACGTAATGGAAAACTCAGTTTTTCTCTGTATTATCGTAAAATGGATTTGTGAAAAAAGTAAATTTTGAAAGATATAGTTTTCCCTAATTTACCTCAAAACGGCATGATTTTGACCAAAATGCAAAGTTAAAGTAAAGTTGATGTCTTCAAAATTATTGCGTCCTTAATTTTCAATTCGAATCACTGGAAACGCTCACTTTAAAAACTGCTCATATCTCGAAAACCCCATTTTCGATTTCGATAAAACCCTTAAAACCAAGTAATGCTTACATCCCGAACAATTACTTGTACTCGGTTTTCAGCTAAATAGTTAAACAGTAGTATTTTTCAAACTAGACAATATTTGGTACTGTTTTGTCTGCCAAATGTTACAAAAACCACTTTAACGATTTTGACCAAAATACATATTAAAGATAATATAAGTACATATTCTAAATAAGATCCCGTACTTAGATTTTCTCAAAAAATTCGAACAAATCAATTTCTTAAATATTTCTCAAATATGACTACCCAAATTCCGATCTGTATTCACATATTTTCGGTATAATTTTGAAATAATAACAATGCCCCAACTTCGAATTACAGCTACGTAAAACTTCTTTTTAGCAAATATTGCCAACTTGAAATTTTTTGTCAACCATATTGAATGTGCACCCTAAAAATATTTCCAACAACTTGGAGCTTACACAATCAGCAACTCCCACTTCATTTACATTAAATCTTTTGATGAGCGAGAAAGTTACATTTGACCCAGTCGTGCACTTTATTTTATTTTCTAAATAAAAGGCTACATATAAAAATTAAGAAAAGAGGAGTTAAAAAAGAAAAAAAAATTGTTCTCTGCATCTCTGCTTTTCAAAATTCTGCAAACAACAAAAAAAGCGCTCGCTTTTTAAATTTTCCAAACCCTTTTTTTTTTTTTTGAAAAGCTTAATTTAGAAAACAAGAATTTTAAAAGCAGAATTTTGTAAAAATAATTTGAACCCATCCAGAATTTTGACCCCAACCCAATAATAATGTATTCCAAACATTTCACGAAAACAGTGTCTAATTAAATGTATCCTCCTATTTGAGGGATTATCAAATCCTATTCTTTAAATTCATCAAAGACGCTCAAATCCACTGGTTATAAAGACGATTGCATCAAATATCTGTTCTCATTTCGGCTACCAAATTCACTCCTCTGACTTAGCATTACAACGAAGCGCGAAACAAACATTCAAATACACACAAACAACACTATTCCCGTGCACAGTCCACATGCCTGCTATAGGAACGCACAACGTACATTTATCATTATCCATTCCACCGGTTAAGTATATCACTAACGCGTGGTGCTCACCCTGAATTTATGAACTTGGTTTCAACGGTGTTTAATGGGCGGCTCGTTCCCATGCAGCGCTTACGGCTCAATGAGCCAGCTGCCATGTTTATCATCTTTTATTGCTCATCAAATTCAATTCGGCTAAACACTAAATGTATGGTCATCAGTCGTTAGGTATATTCATTATAGCCGGGATAACGGTTCGCCTCAACTTATTCATCATCCAAAGCGTTATAATCATTGGCACGTAAACAATTGAACAATCGACCCAACATCATAACTTAGTGCAACTTACACGTTTATGCGGAAGCTTTATCTTCATACTATTCCGCATGAATATTTCACCGAGTCACGTCCTCCTCCGTGGAGTATGTGGCTTGGTGTCGGCCGTCAATAAATTCTTCGCATCCCCCCTCACAGTCGCATGGAAGGGTTCGCCTACCTACTCTTTGGATGCTCGTGGTTGAATGCGTCAGTCACTTCTCGGGCCCCATTGCTTGACCGATATTTAGATAGGTTCATTACCCCGGTACCTGGCCACATGGGAATAGAGGGTAATGAAATGGCCGACTCCCTAGCAAGAAAGGGAGCATCTGAAGCTTTCATAGGTCCTGAACCATTCTGCGGAATAGGGGATCACACCCTCAAAGAAGAATTTAGGAAACTAGAGAAAGAAAACAGGGCAAGAACTTGGCACAACACTCAAGGCATGAGGCAGGCTAAAAAACTTCTGGGACAATACAACCGGAAAAGATTCCAAGCTTGCATCGGCATGAGTAAAAATAACCTCCGTATCCTAACGGGCTTTCTAACGGGGCATTGTAGACTCAAGGAACACCTTAGGAAACTGGGTATATCTGAAGAAGGTCTCTGCCGATTTTGCGATGAGTCCAGTGAAATCCCAGAACACGTGCTGGGATCGTGTGGGGCATTGACCCACAAAAGACTGAAATACTTGGGCAAGTACCAACTATCTGATGAGGAAATACGGTCACTGGAGCCAGCTCTCATCCTAAGATTCTTAAAGGAAACTGGACTAGAGAGAGTGCTATAGGACGGATTTCTTCCGCCAAGGAGAAACGAGAGTACAAGAACCTCTAAAATGATTCCGAAAGGAATTATAATGGGAGGGGAACTCGTATGAGGGCATATACCTCACTAAGGCGTTAGCAGGGGGTACAATAGACCAAAAGGTCGCAGTACAACAACCCCTCTCAAAAATAAAAAAATAAAATAAATACTCATGAGATGAAACCAATTGACTGGTTGGGAAACGATAATTTCAAAAGTTTGAAAATAAGGCGCACCCTACTCTATATATGACTTTCTGAATACACCTTCAAGTGGACCACCCTGTGCACTATTTTTGCGATGATCTGAGCGGCTCAAGCGCAGTCGGGTGAATTTTCGGAACATATTTGACAAATCGGATGAGGCTTATCAGGCTTGACTTTCCAGAGTGCGTCTCTCAGAAAAAGAAATTGTAATGCAAAAAATTTTCGTTGGTTAAAATGAACCCAAATATGAAAATCTTTGATTTAAGAATGAAATTGTTGGCCATGATGTAGTAAAATGCTTATGGAGAGTATATTATTCTTACGCTGAATACTTGATTCTTCTTAGCAAAAATAATATTTGAACCAAGAACTTTTAACTTACAATTTTTTAAGAATCTCAAAATTCTTCGCTTAACAATCGTTTTTTTTTTCTGAGTGTATGAATAAACAACGTTTGAGAGTGAAGTCGTCGGACTTTAATCCTCGCGAGTTTTGCCACTTTGATTGGTCTACAATTTACTCCGATTTCTTCGTGTATCTAAAAGAAAAGTAGTATGCATTGATAAATACATTTTGAGCTTTTTAAGTAAATCGAAACCGTCAGCAAACCAGGAAAAAAAATTTACCAAACTTTCTACTTCGAAAAATTCGGTTTTACTTCTTCTTATTTTCATCTACTGCGGAATGCAAATTCTAAAGTCCGAAACCAGAAGTCGTCTTTTAAGAGATATTTCCGCAGACGAAGTTTGAGAACTATAATTTCACTAGAATTGATAAATTTTTTGAATGAGCTCCGAGTAAGGCTTAAGCCATGCAGTAAGCGATGTACGAATGGCTTGTCAAAAATGCACATTGCTTAAGGACTGCATCAACGTGGCCAGTACCAAAATATTTTATTGGTTTGAATTTTGGAATCAGGAGTTCTGGGCCCTAATCACGTAATTTTTGAAACGTGACTACCCTCGGAACGATACTCGTAGTTCGTAGACCTTCAAAACTATCAAATAAGTGTGAAAGCAAAGAGCTTCATTAAATTCATTCTGCACAAATGTCAGAAAAAAAGTCGGCCTGAACATTTAATTATCCAAATTTAAAAAAACGATATCGTCTAGACGATCATCGTGTTACTTGACCTGCCTGATAATTAGATATTTATTTTAAGGTTTGTTTATCGATTTAGGTATCTACATTTTTTCTGGTTGCATCCAATTTGACAGCAGCTGGCTAGGGTTAGATTCTGTAAGGCGCACGAATGATTTGCTCTAAGTTGTAGAAGTAAATCTCTCGTTCACACAAAAACTTTTAAAAGTTTCGCTTTACAGAATGCCGACCCTGATTTGGGATTCTAATAATAAATTTTCCCATTTGACCATGAGTATTTTCACAATATATTTAAAAAGTAAAGATATAGAATTGCATTTCGAATTAAGGCAATTTATGTATTTTATTACATTAGATAGATTAAATTTATTTTTTGCACTTTAAAATTCATTACAAAATAAAGTTTACATAATTAATTAGTTTGCATGGCATTGCCGTCTGCCTGATTGGCAATAGATAAAATTTTTGAATTTTTAGTATTAGTCGCACTATGTTTTTAAATTAACTAATCAAACTAATCATGGACTCAGTGTTTAATCGGCTCAAATCTGATTTATTAGAAAGATTACAGAGAGAAGAACTTAACCGAGATATTGATTATGCGTTTAAGTTACAAATTGGTATTATAAACTTTGAAAAAGGAAAAAGTTTAAACTCCTAAAATCTTTATCTGACAAAAAATCCAATCTTCTTGAAAATTGTTTTGCATATCAAAAACTTATAATGTCCGCTCGTGGCTTTGGTAAGGTCGTTTCAACGATGCTTCATCACTGATCAGTAACCTCATTAAAAACAATTTTAAAAAATTTATTATATTGTTCACATTTATTTAAATTAAAATCTGTCACCAGTTCATCACTTTATAAAAACTTGAATTAGAAGACCAATGCAGGTAGCTTTAAAAATTATTTTCGTGACAGCCTCATTGTTCTTACAAGAAAAAATATTTTTTATAGGCCATAGCAAAGCCTTGCTAACTCCGAGTTATATTGTGTAGTTGAACAAGTTCTGATAAAGCTTACATAGCAATGTTACAAAGAGCTTAAGTTTGATTATTTTGCTGTTTTTGATTTTTAATTTGTAGCCTTCTGCACGTCTATAAAGTTCTTAAAATGTTTTTCATGCTCATCGGATACCGTATAATTCATACTTGGAAATTCAGAAGTGAAAAGTAGACTTTCAGCAACATGGAAAAATAGAATTAGATACAAAATAAAATTCTGTTTTCAGCACATCATATTATAATTGATTACAATACTAGTTGTGGTCACAATATAATTCAGTAGTGTAGTGTATGCTAAATTCCAAGCAAGTCTACGACCAAAGATGACGAACATGTTTGATCTCGAGCGCACGTACGATTAGGTGAGAGTGACTCAGTCACTCGTTAGCCAGACTCTGTGGCGGTCCTTAGGAAGCTGCTATCAACCATGAAAATCGGGATTCTAAGACCTTCATACTACGCTTTAACTATTCATGAGAGTGCCCCCAAAATAAAATACTTCCTTGAAAAAAATAGTAAATGCTTCTTAAAATTGAACCGGTAAGGCTAAATTTCCTAAAACATTTCCAACTATTACTTTCTTCAATTCGGGTTCAAGAAATTAATAGTTCAAAATGTTCAATGGTTCAATTTTCCTTCGGCCGTTTTATTTATTTGACAAAGAAGTAGTTCAAAATTAAGTCGGATGCAAAACCGCTTTTACGCGCCGGTTTTAAATACAATTTTGTCCCAATTAAAGTCCCAACATCCAATTAGGACAATTGGATGTGGTCATAACATTTTAAACTAAAAATCCACCTAAGGTGGGGTCTGATTCGTCGGACAGGTGCGCTGCCGTCCATACGCCCCACGTGCCCCAGCCGCCTCAGGCTTTGTATCATCATCTTTTTGACCAAGTCAACGTCGCTGTATAGCCCATAAAGCTCGTCGTATAATCTTATCCTCCATACTCCATCGATACAAACTGATTCGGTCCAGATCGCCCGAAGAATCTTTGCCTCAAAACATTCCAGGAGGTTTTCATCCGTTTTTGAAAGAGTCCATGCTTGTGCACCATCATTTTAACATAAAAATATAATGTGTCCAATTTTCAAGTGTTATTTATAAATAATTAAAATAAATTATAACTTTATGAAGAGTGCTCTTTGACAAAGTGAAACAGCCGAACATAGAGTTTCTGAGTCAAGTCACCTCAACCCTTTTACCTTATTTAGGTTGACCTAGAACTTAAAAGTATATCTCATGCCACTTTTGTGTAACTTTGGGAGCACTATCTACATGGCAACAATTATTAAGAATACGTACAAATTTTTGTAATTTGTTCTTTGCTATTTTTGTTTTTATTTTTTTTATATTTTTTTATATTTAATTAACCAAATTCGATTGATCAGTCGCTTCTGACTTGAAAATATTCGGCCTTTGTATAACGACCTTCAGCATTTAAATATACACTGAAAATCAAGCTGAAAATCAATAAATGGAACCTTCAGTCACCTATACCCTTTTGTCCTTCCATGCATCCATCCATTCCTACTCCGATGTTTTATAATTGGTTACTGAAAACTCATTCCGAGGTACGCTGCCGCTCTATGGCCAATAAATATTAAAATCTCCACTTTCCTAATCCCATTTGTATTCAATGCAATTCAACTGGCTCGCAAAAAATGCTCAATTTTTGTTTTTGTTTTTTCGCTCCTCAGCAAAGGACAATAAATCCACGTTGACATAAACAATTATCTCGCCTCTTGAACTTTTCACCCAAATGCACAGTTACACAGCTGCATGCATATATCCCGGACGTGTCCACAAGTCTACCACCAAAATCCACACACAAACACATACATAGAATACGTCGCACATGTAGAGAACAACTCCAACTTTCACCCTTCGCCACCAAACATTGGAAAAGGGCACCCAACTTTATTTTGAGAAAAAATCGAAGAGGAACCCAAAAGTTATTTTTCTTTCAGTACTTTGGCATTTTGGCAACACCACAAAACACACAGGTGAATGTGAGATTGCAAAGGAATTACATTTCGGCCATTGGAGTCCCACCAATCCATCGCAGTAAAGCACCAGTCCGTCCAGTACCTACAGTCTTAAGTCGGCACTCGTCACAGGGTCCGACTGAGGGAGAGAGACAAAAAAGAAGAAGAGAAACCAAATCTGAAATTCTGATCAGAGGATGTTTGAATTCGAAACCGTGCAAATGTCTGCATTTGCAGCTGCACACAACGGCGAAGCGGACTTCTATAAACATTTCATATGTTGACTTGGAACCAAAGTTTAAATTAATTTTGGCCAAGTTCCAGGCTGAATTATGCATCGCAGTGCACATGTAACTCGTCGCCGTCGTCCTCCTCCTCCCCCTCCCCATGCTCCTCTCAAAGCCCGACTGTTTGCATCGGCATCAGTGTTTCATCTTATTCATTTCTGTTCCACTACCACCGCACTCACAGAGACTTAAATCACGATACCAACACAGAAAACACTAAAAGAAGAAAAATTTGCCAGATTTTTCCCAGGCAATGGTCGCCGTTGCGGACCGACTCTAACCGGCATCCAACATTCGCCATCACCTTACTACCAGGCCACTAAATTGATGCAATGCCTGTGTGCATCCTGTTTGGCAAGGCATGCCGAATGCTTTCTGGCGATTCGTTCTTTTTATTTTCCCCTTCGCCATATGTATGTGTGTGTGTGTGGTATGAGGATTCATGGCTAGATCAGAAGATACAACATCTAGATATCCTATATTTAGTTCCGCTATATTTGCACAAACACAAAAACGACCAAAAACAGAATACAACCAAAAAAAAAGGACGAACGAATCACGGGTAATGAAAAACATGTCAAGCAATATTTGAATTGGAATTGCATTGCCATCGAGGATGACTGCGGTGGGGTGTTGTTCGATTACACTAAGAGTTACAGTTACTGGTATTGGCACTGGCGCAAGATTTGGCACAGCACTCGGTTGTTAAGCGAAAGGCGATATCGAATATCCTATCAAATCGATAGGGGGTATTTATCGGATTGCCTTGGATGGGAGAAGAAATTTGTTTGCTGCACGTTGGTAGGACCTTAAAGCTGATGAAGGTATAGTTTGATCGACAGCGGTTTTAAATGCACACAAAACTGTAATATCTACTTTACGTACAAGGAAGTGATGTACAAGTTTGCGATTGCTCTTCCAAGAAAGTCAGAGGTAAGTTAGAGCGTCGAGTGCAGGGTTGCCTGCAAAGAAGCACGAAAGCGACGATATATAGATTTTCTCATGTTTCTGTAAAGGAAAAGCTGATAGCTGTTTGAACATGAGAAATAAGTCGGTTCATGTCAAGCGTATATAGTATAGCCAAACATTTCAAATTACTTCAGAGCAGAACACACAAAAAAAATATGTTAAACCTTATCAAAGCAGCTTCTACCTCAGGGGCTTCCATTTTATCGTCGGAATCGGAGGATCTGGAAATGGTAAACATTTGAAACAACTCAGGAGCGACATAAACGTAAGACCAACTTCAAGACTTTTGGAAAACTTCAGGGCACTCATTCCGTAACTTTTCAGAAGATTATCGTCGAAACGATAGACCTCCAAAACTAGCAACAAAGTGCTAAAATTATAACTTTGAGAACTCAATCCAGCTAATTTTTCAAAAATATAAGGAGAGCCGACGTTTGTCAAAAAAATTCGAGCAGAGTATGACTTATTTTGGTGATCAAAGTTTCAAAAGCGATATCGTTTAGACGATCGTTGATGTACGGAATCTGCCCCAGACTACTTCTTCAGGGTTTCTCACTGGGATTCGGTCGAAATTCTTCTTTCAAAATTCTGCTTTGCTAAATTCTGTCTTCTCACACAAAAATTCTGCTACCAAAATTCTGCTTTACAAAATTCAGATTTTCAAATTTAAAGCAATAAAGTTCAGCTTATTCTGCTTTTTTCCAACTAACAAACGGCGAGAAAAAAAAGCAGATATAAAAAAAAACAATTTTAAATTTATAAAACATTAAAAATTATTTACTTTTTCTTATTAAATGAAAATAAAATTAAAATTAAAAAGAAACAAGAAAACATTAATTAAATATTGACAAAAAAATTTAATAAAAAAAAAACAATATCTATTGGAAAAAATAATAAAAACTAATGCGAAATTTGAATAAGTAAAAAAATATATGAAGCACTCAGAAATTACAACTTTTATTTAATATAATTTCATTTGTTTTCTTTTCATAGTTCATTTCGGCAGGATTTTTATCCTTTTCCTTCGACATTCGACTCGGTAGGATCTTCGAATACTCTAAGACCATTTTCCTAGAAGGTTCGTTGTAATAACTGTTACGCTTCGATTGATGGTGTAGTGGACAGACAAAGACTTTTCCTCAGTCTTTCTAAAAAATATCAATAGCAGTGTCGCTTCTTTTGTTTACTTTCGTATTTCTATAATAAAAATAATATATAATCTTAATTTTAAAAAATACCCACGCAAATTTTTTATTGTCCTCCCAGGAGGAAATAAAAGGCTACAAATAAAAACTAAGAAAAGAGGAGCTAAAATTAGAAAACAAATGTTCTCTTTTTACAAAAAGCGCGCTTTTTAACACTTTCCAAAACTTTTTTTATTGTTTGCAGAATTTTGAAAACAGAATTTTGAAAGCTGAATTTTGTTAAAAGAATTTTGACCCATCCCGAATTTTGACCCCAACCCTTTCTCACTCTGTCGTCGGAATATTGAAAACCGGGAACTTTCGGATCACCGAAATAATAAGACCAAGCGTGCTGGCGAAATAAAAGGCGGACCACGTAAAAGCGGCTACAACTTCGGTGACTGCCTCTTTGAGGACATAATCGATTAATTTCTCCAGAAAATAGAAGCCGAGAGAATTGTCAGAATTATGTCAAAAAGTTGATAGCAGTAGCCTCCAGTTAAACGTCTGACAACGCAAAGCCTAGCAGTCAAAAAGAAACTCCAAGACACAATAAAGCGTAGTAGCCGAAAAAATCTCGGAGCTAGTAAAAGCTTCAACTATGTAATTTTGAAGTCTCAAACTCCATTGTGAGAGTTGGAGCAGAGAGTAGTTACGCAAAATATTAGGTCGCGCCTAAGGGTATTAAACGTTAAAGCCAGAACCATGCTTCTTGGCTACGTCAGAGTTTAGCAGTAAAAAAAACAACGTCGGACGATGTCAAATCGTGATAGCCGATCAAAAAGGTAGACTACATCAAACCGGATACTATTTTAGGGGCCTCACAAGTGCTTGGCCTACATTACTACTGAGCATCAAAGATAGAAACCATATTCACTTAAGGGAAACAAGGTTCTAAGCAAAGGAGGAAAATACAGGATCAATTTTACAGTCTTCGAAAACGCAATAACTACAGCACGAGCTTACGCAACACTTTCGCGGTGGCTCCTATCCGCTGACATAACACAGTGTGAATTATAAATGAGGAATACTATTTACCACACTTGTGGGCTCAACCGGGGTTCTTTAGTCTGGCTACTGGTAGTTGGGCTGTCGCTGTTGCACCATGATGGCAATGGAATTTTTTTGTTGGGAGGTGACAAAGAAGCTGAAAGCCTTCGAAAGATACGAGTGCCTTGTAACACTGATCTGCGTGGTTCACCAGTTGCATTGATAGTCTGCGATCAGCAGGTACCTACGAAACAGAGCCCTCTATTGTACTATTGCAACTTCTCATGCCGCGGAGGTAGTTGGCAGTGAAGCCACTTATCTCTTATTCAACAGCTGTATCCGTCGCATAATTCTAAGACCCAAATTAAAGTCCATATAAACTCCCGCCTTCTAAAATGCATCGTGAATTAGGGAGTCCTTACTATGACGCATTACAAGATAATAAAAACCAGTCCAAGTCCATCTCGGACTATAGGCTGCACGTTTATTGTCGAACCGATTGCGGCGTTATTTCAGAATCGATTTTTAAGAAACAAGGACCAAATGGACTGTCGATTTCCATGGGTGAATTAACAAAACACAAAGCTATTGATAACCTTCATCGAAAATATTTACAACAAACAACAATTCAAATAGAGAATATAAAACCTTTCTTAAGTTTAGCCCCATAGAACCTATGGACACTTAAAATAGTTGCGGCTTCATAACCTTGCCTTATAGAAAATCTAAAGCTATATTCCTATACAGGGATACCCCAGGTACAACCTTGAATAGATTTCTTCCAAACATCCGAGTCCGTATGGACTCTCTTATCACCTGAAAGTGACCATGACCACTTGAACACAAAGGACGCAATTACGGAAGGAACAATGTAATCAGAGCTGCACTTCATTTATAATCATCCCTTCACACAGTCGCCGCCTTATCCTTATCCTACTTACGCTTTCCACCTTCTCCTAATAAGATTCATCTTACTATCCTCCGCTGCTTACTTCAATCCTTTAATCCCATCCACCAGAAGGTACTCTTCTCAGCAATCCACACAAATTATTGCAGAAGCTCAACTTAGACACGCAATTCCCTACACCTCATAGCGGGTCTGACACAGTCCTTAAAAAATGCAAAAGCAATTAAGTAATTAGGACTTCTATTGCCTGCCGTCCCTCCAAGTAGCTACCATTTATGTAGCACTTCCCAAAGCCTCGTCGCATTAATCGACAGCTTCTTGCTGGCCAAAGAATAGGCAGAGCGCATCTTTGTTGGCGCTACTGCCCCTGCACATCCTGCGTGGAAAACTAATTAAAAATCCGATGAAGGAATGAGCAGAGGAAGAGAAAAGAAAATATTAAATTCGACTGAGGGTTGAGGGACTCCTTTCACAAGCCGTCTGCACTGCGGAGAGGATTATGTAAGGAAATGCAACGGCAGATAGTAGGTTCATGCACCTTCAAATCCAAATAATTAATTTCCATACAAACAAAGCCATTAGGGATGAGGATGCGACTTACATAGCCGTTACACAGGACTGCTGCTGCAGTCAACTGAGAGACAGCGTATCCACTTGGTAATCGGTGTTCTCTATGGGTGAGCTTCTGCTTCCTTTCAATGGTTTTTATTTCTTTACCGCCCCGGCCCCCCTTAGACAGTAACCCTACGAGGACCTACTGATATTAGAATAAAATTTGCATCTTCCTCTTATTTTTCTGTGATTCTGATTCGTATCTTCTGTTCGGTCGTTTGTTTGGGAGATTTTTATAGCATAAGAAGGGTCGAGACCAAGTCTATATTGTGGATAGGAGCGCTGCCATTGCTGATGATGAGATCCTTCCTGGGTTATCATCGAGCGCGTTCTCAATCGCTCCTTCCTTCCTTACGAAGTAATTATTCATTCAAAGTTAGACGGGCGGAGTGCTGGTAGTGGTGGCTGGTGGCTCAAAACTTCTGCAAATGAAAGGAAACAGAAAGGAATAATTTCCGTTTTCGATTGTTATTGAAATTCACATTTTCATGAATATTCATGCGATCATCGAAAGTTCGTGTCTGTTTTCCTAATATGGAAGTAGCAGCTCCTTGGTAGCTCTCTTGGTTTTTCCTTTATTTATTTTTCGTTGCGAGCAAGGTGATGATGCTATTTCTATGGCACCCACACGAGTGGCAGTGGGGTGGCCTTTATTGAATGCGAATGGGAAAGTGAATATTATTCGAAAATATGCGTGCTGCCGGTGTATATGGTTATTTTGAATTAATTTACTTCATGTCTTATTGAAGGCATGTGGAAGGCTGAAATTGTTCATCGTTTCGATTAGTTTTTGGTCGTTGATCGATTGATTTTAATTTTTAATTGCATGTGTAGCTCTTTTGTTGTGAACAGTGAAACCCAAAAGGACCGATTAGGAATGATGATATTCGATATTCTTTGGGCAGAACTTTGTCTCGAAGAATATTGCACAATATTTTGAAACAGCGCGTGAAACTTGTGTTTTTTTTTTTTTTTAGGAAGCGGGTCAAAAAGCTGCTTTGGAAGTTCTTCTTTTCAAAATTCTGTCTTCGTACACAGTTGTGACTAGTCAACCATACACATTAGTATAATAAAATTGTCTCTATCTAAAAATTATTGTTGGACGCGTTGCATTGTTTAATATCAAATGATTAGCAGCAACACACACCATTCCCGTCCTAAGCATAAGTATCGCATTCTGAATACGCATGCGAAATGAACCGAATGGCAAATTATCATTTTTGTAAAATAAGCATTATTTTAGTAAATAAGGTAGCTTTTAAATAAAGACGCTGAGTTAAAAAACCAACTTCACGAGGAATTGATTATTTCTGTTGACTTCCGCCCACCCGAGGTAAGGGTTCAATAAAAATTTAATAATTACTTAGATTTTCACACACAAAAATGAAAAATGCTGCTCTTGTTTTTCAAATTTAAAGCAATAAAATTCTTCTTATTCTGCTTTTTCCAACTAACAAAATATAGTATAAACAAAAAAAAAAATAGATATTAGAAACAAAAATAAAGTTTGAATTGCAAAAAAGCAATAAAAAAAAAATAAAAATAAGGGAAAAAAATTTAATTTTTAAAATAAAAAAAAATATATTTCAAATAAAAATAAGGAAAAGAGATGTTAAAAGTTAAGAAAAAAATTAGTTTCAAAAAAATATAAAAAATAAAGTTTTCTCTACATCTGGTGCGCTTTTTAGCATTTTTTAAACCTATTTTTTTAAATAAAAAAATTGGGTAAAAATAAAAATAAAGAAAAATAATATTAAAAATTAAAAAAGAAATTTAGTTAAAAAAAGCTCTCTTCTCTGTATTCCTCACGCTTTTTATATTTTCCAAAACTTTTTTTTTATTGTTTGCAGAATTTTGTTAAAAGAATTTTGATCCTTTCAGAATTTTGACCCCATATTGACAGCTTTGCGAAAGGACTGTGTATGTGTACAAGTTTATAGAGGTACATTTAGATAGCATAACGTATCACGTAAAGTAAGTAACATAATAGATAATGCAAATGAATAGAACCAATTCTATATGAAACGGCCGAAACCCGAACTCCTCCGCTATAATTGAAGTCGTCGTTTGTTGTAGGTATTTGCGATTAAATTTATCATAAACTCAGTACATATTTTGTTAATGCGGAAATTGACCTTTCACTTGGTAGTGTTTACGACAATAAAAGTTCTTATTCCTATTATTGGGGCGTTGATTTTGGAAGTCGTTTGCCAAGACCGTAGACCTGCTTTAGTTTAAGCTTTGGTGGCGCTTACAATCCGGGTAGGACCACGGCCTCAACCAACAAGCCCCTCCAGCCAGCTCGGTCCCTACCTAGCTGCCTCCAGTTACGCGCGCCAAGTTGGTTGAGGTCGCCCTCCAATTGTGCGCACCACCTAAGTTGGGGTCTTGCTCTGCTTCGTTGTCCCTCAGGGATGGACTCAAAGACAAAGGCCTGCTTAGTCGAGAAAAATAAAAATTGCAAGCGGGCGCTTCTTATTGAATGTGATCCACTCCACAAAGTTTATATAACCTTCCCAAGAAATCTTGCATTATCTCCATATATGAATTCGCCTTTGCTTCGTCCAAGTGATCGTGTTTTGTTCTTCCGCGTGGGTGTTTCAGCAAATTCTTCCACTGACATTCGCCGCTGCATGTCAATCAATTCAGACAAAGCATATATCGCCTGGGATTCTGAGATGAACTCACAAAATGCGAATCGTCTGATTTTCTGGGACTCTATCGGAAGATTTTAGAGTGGACTTTTTTGATTTCTAAAAGATGCAGTTCATATAAATAGTAAAGTGATATCGCGAAGGTTTTTAGCAGACCATAGTAATTCACGTTTTTTTTTTAACAACTATTTTTTCTTATATCTATTGTCCTTAAATATTGACATTCTCGAAAAGCACCTCAGACGTTTCTTCTTCATCTTATAAGAACGATTCATATCTGCCTCCAAAAGTCCCTTTCCTTTTACATACTCGTATCACCTTCATGTGAAGTACGTTTTAAAACCCCCCACCCATGTACCCAGCTAACCCCCTAAGGTGCCCTGTAACAATAAAAAAATGATTGCGCGTAAAATCGTTAGCACTTCGTTGTAAGCTCATTTTCACATTTTAACCACTTTTCCACCAGAAAGGACTGTTCCACCACTTGAGCGATTACATCAAGGATATTTTGGCTTATATGTGGATTTCTCTTCCAAGGTTTGTTATTGTGGTCCCGGCTTTAAATTGCCCTACAGGTTTTATGGAATAAGTTTGCCAAAGTAGAACATTCTCCACCCAAGACCCAAGTACCTACATGCACTACAGCCGAGACTCACTCGGAGGATTAAGTCGCATAACGACCGCCTTGACGAGAAATAAAGTCGTTTCGTCCCCATATCATTTATAATACTATACGGACGTTCAACTCAGACCTCAGTTGTTGTTCACTTTACACACTTTTATTCGAAAATGTAGGCATATTCAGTGGGGTAACACAGTAATAAAAAATCGATGGTTGTGCTTGGAAGGCTACCAAAAGTCGTTTGGCGCAATAAAGATAGTTCAGCGAAACTTTCCAAGAATAAGAAATGGAACAACAGAGGAGTGAAAACACACATAAAGACCGTTTACACTTGCAACCTTAAATGAGGTCAGTCGAAAAGTGTGTTAAGAGAGGACAACTTTCCGAATAACTTTGAGGATTTTTCATTTCTGCAACTGATTGTGACAACAAAAGCTGGGTGAAATATTTACTCATTACTTACTTCAAAGGGTGGGTGTAAAAAAATATGGGGGCTTCGACTACTTTGTGATATTTCTTTCTTTCGAGTTGTTTTATGTTCCCCCGTGAGTTTCATCAAAAAAAGAAGGCTTTGCTTCCACCATTTAAAACGGACCTTTTTCCGACTGTCAGGTGTGTTGCCACCTTAACAAAGAAAAACAAAAATTAATAAACTTTTAAGTCTTTTTATTTTCTAAATAAAATTCTTCTTTTTCCGGTGACACAGCTTCCAATTATTCTCCTCAATGGTAAAAGTCTTCAACAGGGTGTCGCAGTTACCAAAAGTCTTCTCTGGGCTTATTGGTCGCTACTTTTCAAATTGAGTCTAGTACTAATATTCCCAAGATTTGAAAACTTCTGCTGGAAACTGATCTCGTTTTAAATTGCTGCATTTTATTTTGGGAATGTTCAGTGTCGCCACTAAAAATTAATGAATCCGAATGACCGATTTTAATTTTATAAAATTCGATCAGAAAATCCGGTCAAGAGATAAAATAAGAATTTTTGACCAGAAGAACCCGCTCAAAAATGGAGTATAGTAATATATTTTAACTAAAATAGAAAAAAAAAAGATATTACACATACGTATTATATGTATGTAGTTGCTTTATTTTTCTAATAAAACAGAAAACAAACAATTCTTTGAAAAGCTTTGCAGCAAATTTGCAAAAAAATATAACATCTTTCGATAGGGTGACTAATTTTGCGCCACCTTGTACAATGTTCCCCAATTCGAAGCTGTGTGTGCTAGAATGTGCAGGACTTGGAATCCCTATATTAAAAATCAAAACATACAATTTCTCTCCTCTTACCAGCAAGCAAGTGTGAATTATTAAAGACAAGAGACTGCAGTCTTTGTAAATAAATGGCTTTTGAATCTGTGGGTCTATCAGCCAGTTCTTTTTGTTGTTTTGTAGTTATTTCAAATATTCTGTTGTCATATTTGCTAGGTAACCCTAGCGTAATACAACCGAAAAAGTATTGCATTTCTGGTCTCAGTAGCGTGATTCTATTAAATAAAGCTGTCAAAATTTCTGAATACAGTTACGAACATTCGTTCAAGCCTCCTTTATGGATTGAGAATGGTACGGAATTTTGTAAACGGAATTTTGTAAACCCTCAATTTTTATCTAAATATCAATCTTTTCATAATAACTTCAATGTTCCGCATCTCTGTTAAGAGGGTCGTTGTTGTTAAAAGCTCCATGGTCATGGATGTTGTAATAAAAATGTACAAATAATTAACGCAGCAGCTCAATAGGAGACTTGCTTTCAACAACCATCCGATTGGAGCCTAATTTTATACAAGCATTATACGGGAATTGGAAAAAAAAAACCTTTAATAAGTAACTAAGAGCTGTCACTCGCAATATCACAACAGTGCAGGAACCTTACCGCGGAGCCAATACGATTGTGAAATAGAAGCGTTTTACACAGTCCTGGATCACCTCTTTCACAAGTTGTTCTAATATAATGCAGCAGTCCAATCTACTCGATTTTTTGCCAAATAAATAGGGTGTCGACGAAACCCGTCGCCTTGTATTTGCAAGCTTAACTTTAATTAAAAAAAACGCCTTTGGTCGATTATTTAAAAATGGTTTATTCTTGCTTCTTTTTTCTGGCGTTGGCGATGATTCGAGTTTCTTCTTAGCTGTCAAAAAGCGCAAAATGCCTGTGTTCCTACACTATTTTGGCGCGTGCTTTGTCGTTCAGGTTACAAGTATAATCATCGAATCGAATCGAATCATCGCCCCGAACTACCATCGACAATCTTATAACGTAGGGTATACGATTTTTTTTGTTTTACTGATTGCAACCTTATTCCAAAACCTATTTAAATGAAGTATGAACTGAATAGTCCCATTTGCGTAGATTAATTCCCGAATTCATTTTCGAACCTCTTTGTTTTTAAAAGCTCAACACGAAATTATTTACTCATCACTTTGTAACAAATTTGAGGCAACTCAACTTTTTTCCAACACCCTGCAGTTCGGCAAGCAATCCTTTCTCACATAAAACATGCGGCTTCCTAGCTACCCAGATGACCTCTGTGCAAATTAAAAACACAAATTCCCCACAGCCAACTGATCAAGTTCATCATCCCTTGTCCTTGTGCTTGTGCTTTGTCAAAGTGCGCGCTTAATGCTAAATGTCAACAGTTTGGCAAAATGCAAAAATTAATTGCATCCATGCATAATTTAGAACACACAGAGAGAGAGAGAGAGAGGAAGAAATATCCTCTCAGATAACAGCTCGTCGCCTTCATGTTCGGGCACTGGCTCAAATTGACCATAAGGCACTTAAAATCCTTACAACTTCTCAGCCAATTAACATTATTCATGTTTTCTTAATTTTGCTTCGTCTTTCGTTTAGTTTTCGCATATTTCCATTCTGTTTTGTATAGATATATCCTTTTCGACGCGCTCTTCTGTCCTCTGTGTGCCATCCAGAGTTCAGGGAACATCTTTCGCCGGCATAGTCAAAGTGCATATACATCTTCTCCGGCTTTTATCAAGTTACTTCGGAGCAGGAGATATCGCATATCGCAGCAAACAGGAAATTCCTTCAGCCATTAAAGGAGCAGCCAAACTAAACAGACTTTGTCGTTTGGCAGCATCGTCTTTTCGCCTCCTTGCCTTTGTGTGTGCCTGTGCTGTTGAGTTGGTCGAGCGCACTCACACGCACACACGAGTAGCAGCTCCGCACCATCTCATAATTTTGTTACACACAATTAACAATGCTATTCGAAGGATGGAGGCTCCGGGTGAAGGACGAGGAGGACTTTGCATAGTTTTACACAAACGAAAGTCAATTCCAAAGGAATTATGCACACAGGACGTAACCTGGCCTGGATGGATGGTGATTTTCTTGATTTATTTAGTACGCCTCAGCGAGGACTAACGTTGCCTTGCCATCCGTCGTTTACGCTCACACCACCGCACCGCCACCCCCATAATACTCTATCTGGGTGATCTTTTTTGAGCTGCAGCATGGCGTTCAGCATCATCCATTCATTTCTTCGTACATTGAAATTTTTAAGGTCAAGTAAAAGGATATCAAATGTTTAGTCAAGTGTGGTCCCCTCGTAGCAGTGGATATTATATGAGCTTGCAAGGTACATGCATACCTCCGGTATCGTGTTATCTTCGGCTTGTGGTGCCCGACTGTGACTGGGATGGCGGTGTGAGACTGGTAATGTCGGAACAACGGTTGATCATGTAATTTGTAGGTAACAGCCATGCGACCTTATCTTCGATGGAACGTAGCAAGCCGAAAGTTGTGCAGCATCTCGGTCGGATGTGATGGTATATGGCCTGGTGCAGCTATCCTGTTTTAAAGGTGAATATTGTTCGGGCGGAGAATGCATAATTTTGAGACTCTGTGTGCTGTGTGCCCACGTCAAGGGTATTTTGTCAAAAGGCATATATTATATATACAGTGACTTACGACCGACGCTGGATGAGGGTGTTCACCATGACCTCGGTAGGTGCTGCACTTGGTGGGCATCCCACCGGTGGGGGGGGGGGGGGGGGCTCTTAATAATTCGATTAGGAATGCAGGTCTGTCGAAGGGTTTAAGTTTCTCAGTGGGGCTGTTGAATTATCCCTTTGTACATGAATATGAGCGAAGTATGGTCTCAAGTATTTGGGTTACTTTGATGTGTGACTTTATGGAATTTGGGGCGTACTCCGGTGGTAGTTATCTGGATTATTGTTTGTTTATTAATGCAGCCAAGCGAGGTATTATCGAGTTCTCGAGGTGGGATTTTGCTGCACATCTTTGGGGTGGTGATATTAGCCCATCCAATGATGACAATTTGACGAAGCAGCTATTTGGGACAGACCAAGAGGCCACATCAATTTAAAAAATTTATTAAGTCTCTTGTGATCCAGACGGCAGTCATCAGTCACATTTCAAAGCATTAGCTCCACCTAAAAGACTGACGACTGACCTATCGGTTGCTTCCAGAACAGAGCCAAAGGAAGATGATACACGGAAAGAATTTTAAGATCAAATCAAGACAAATAAGCGCAGAATCACGAAAAGTTTGTCTACTTTTAGAGCTTCGCTAAGGATTTACTAATTCACGACTTTTTATTCGCAATTCTAGAAATTGTGCGAAGTGAAGATATTGACCCTCAAATGTCGTGAATCAACACTTTTCATTACCAATAATGCGATCAAACGAGAAATACATATTGCCATAACCGATCGCAATTTGACACAAATAGTTATCAATTTGATATTACATGGATTGTAAATTGCAAAAACAATTCGTAAATTACCACTTTTCTATTGTAAATCACGATTTCCTCCCTTAGCAAATTACAACCATTTAGTCTTGAATGGCAACTCAACAGTGTTGATTTGCGAACTAACAGGAGTAGATTTACTACTTCAGTAGTTGCAATTTACAAATTCTTAGTCGTAAATTGCAACTTATTTTTATCATTTTGCAATTCATATTTTGCAATTTACGATTCTCGAGTGGTGATTTGAGGCATCACCGTATTAAATTGAAAATGTTTTATTGTGAAATTAGAAAACTTTATTCTCAATTTGCAACTTATATCTTGTGATTTACAAATCAAAATTCATAGTTTTATTAATTAGGTTATTTTCGTATTCCTCCTGATATCCAAGAAAATCATACGGCGCCATATCGTCCGGAGACAACGGGATTTGTCTGGGGTGGTTTTTCGGTCTATGAAGAAATTTAAAATACAAAAAAAATATTTAGATGAACTTGACATTAATACGAACCTTTACAATTCTTTTCGATTACATATCTTAGAATACATTCCAATTGATACTTCTTTTCTAATAGCAAGATGTAACTTCTGAAAAAAAAAACAGATTTATATGCATAGGTACTTCAGGGTTTTTGGAATTCAATAGGTACTTACAAAATGTATTCCAGAATGCTTTATAATTAGTAGGACACTCACTATCCATACCAATTAGTTATATTTAAATTTAAACAACTTTAACCCGACTGCTTTAAGCAAAGATTGAATACCGACTGCCTGTCTCTGCACCGCAACGCAATGTGCACAATGAAGATTAGGAGAGGAAAGCTTAACTTAAGTTTAAATAAGAGTACATATAAAGATTTATACAAGGTGGCGCAAAAATAACCTTC
Source organism: Cheilosia variabilis (assembly GCA_951230905.1). Taxonomy (NCBI): domain Eukaryota; kingdom Metazoa; phylum Arthropoda; class Insecta; order Diptera; family Syrphidae; genus Cheilosia; species Cheilosia variabilis. Next base: position 18,965,819 of record OX579679.1, on the reverse strand, counting down.
CGATGTTTTTTGGCTGTAATTTAAAAAAAAAATGAAAAACTTTGATTCTTCTTGTGGATTATTTTTATTTGGTCTTTTAATTTTTTTTACATCAAGTCGAGAATATGATGTCATGTAAATGGCCGCCGCCACAGTTGATTGTCATTTGAGTCCTTTTTATGGCATTTTCTATCACTTTGGCCAAAACTTCCGGCGATAGGTCCTCACATTCTTGACGGATATTGTCTTTAAGAGCTGCAAGAGTCTGAGGCTTGTTGACATAAACCCGCGACTTCAAAAAGCCCCACAAAAAGAAGTCTGGAGCGGTCAAATCAGGCGATCTTGCTGGCCAGTGCAAATCGCCAAAGCGGGAGATTAGGCACCCGGGAAATGCATCCTTCAGCATATCGGTTGTGGCACGTGCAGTGTGTGCCGTTGCACCGTCCTGTTGGAACCACATGTTTTCCAATCCAAATTCATCAAGTTGCGGCAAAAAGAACTCGTTGATCATTGCTCTGTAGCGCTCACCATTCACAGTAACCGTTTGGCCCGCGACGTCTTCGAAGAAAAAAGGTCCGATGACTCAATAGCAATATTCTCTGCAGAACGGCTACTCCGGGGTCTGCCACGCCTGGCAGCATCTCGTGTTGTGCCAGTCTCTTCGAGGCGAGCGGCTAAACGTCGCAGTGTTTCACCAGTAGGCGTTGGACGGCTAGGAAATCTGCGACCATAAACTAACTACTAAATAGACTGACAGCTTTCGTGCCCCTACCCGATTTCCCCCGCAAATTTCAAAAGAGAGGCTCTCTCTCGCGCTCTCTTCTTTTTCCTGTCTGTGAATACGTGTATTAATGGTCGCCGGGTGGCACTATTTCAATAGCAAACAAGTTGTAAATAGATTTATAACAATAAATGCAAAAATATACATGTTGATTCTGTTTTTTTTAGGTAGCATAACTTGTTCTCTACCCATATTCTGCACCAAAAACTATTCATCCATTCACATTTCAATTGTTTTTTAGTTTTATTTGTATGAAATCTATTTTTGACAGCAAAATTCATGCAGCTGCATAAATGAAATCCGTGGGGGTTGTTCAAAAAATGAGTTGGCAACATACAAGTTGAACCCAAGCTTCCACTAGGGCATAAGTGAATTTTAGAAAATGTTCATGAACGTTGAATAAATTTCTATTAGGCTTGGTGAATGTTTCCAAATTCGTTTATTTAACGCCATATTTGTACAAAATTAAAATATGAATGGAAATTCTGTCGCTTAATAACACAGAACAGTGTTGAATAATGTTACTTAGGAACAGTAAAGATGCAAATGCTATTAATATCGGAAAGCAAGATTGTGGTATAATTGGATTTTGCTACTTGATTTCCGATTTCAGATTTCGCGTATTCAAACGATTTGCTTTTACAAATTGTAGAACAATGTATTTTCAAATGTGCACTGATTTTTTATAAGCCTGTCTACATTAGGTTCGTTCGCGTTCGCGGTTTGAATCGAACGCAATCGATATAAATCGATCGCAATCGCACAAAATCTATACACGTACTCATCAAAAATGGCAGAAAAAGAGAAAATTAGCAAAATAACGAGTAACGAGCAGTTTCTCTCTTGGCTCGAAACAGCTCAGAGAATTTCACCCGGCAGGTTCTGATAAATGTGTCAAATCCACAAAGTTCACACAAATTCAAAATACGTCAAACGTCATGCGCTTAAATAAAATGTGCGAAAATAAAGAAAATTCAGTGGTGGTCCAATGTTCTCCCATAACATTTCAATTGTTGCAAAATGGTAAGTTATATTTATTTATTTGTGATGTGTTAAAAAATTTTTTTTTCAGATCCTCAATATATGGCAAATGTTTCGCAGGATATCATACATTCATCGCAGGACTTTATGCCTATTGAAGAGGAAGAGGATCCTCTGGACACATTTGAATACGACTACAAAGGCTATTCAGAACTAACGGACCCGGACGTAGGAGACACAACTGAATATCTGTTTATTTTTTATTTTTGACGTAGTGGATGTCAAAGATGTAAGTGGCTCAAAGTAGCTACAAATCTATACACGTACTTTGGAGTATATTTTTCGCTCTCTGAGAGAATTACGCTCGATTTTTTTAGTTTGACAGATGTTTAGTGCTTAGCTCGGGAAAGTACGCGAATAGACCTATTATTAATTAACAAAAACAAGCGCACTCTTTGTGTTTTTGGAATACAAAAAATTATCAAAACATCATATTTTAACTGTTCCGAGTATTCACATAAATATAAGGCGATCTACGAGGATTTTTGTATTATGGCCTTTACAAACAAAAACCAAGCGCATACAAATTTGACAGCAATAGTATAAGCAATAAAAAAATCGAATTCATTTTTCGAATTAAACAAATGCATACTTGATATGTTATTGTTCATTTTACGTACTAACTACAGATTATAATTTATGCTACAACTAAAAAATATTTTCCGCCACAACATAAAAACAAAAAGTTTTCCCTAAACGGTGTTAAAATATTTTGTTTCAGTATGATTTCGAAATTTGAAGGATTAAAATCAACAAAAAAAAAGTGTGTTTTTTTCTAAATAAACAAAAACGGTTCAAGTTACAAAATCTCTTTCAATAAAGGAAAATAAAACGTGTTAGTTCATTTTATAAAGTTCATAAACTTTATAAACTCTTAAGTATGGCAAAAAGATACATTTTTTTTGATCGAGATTGCTTTTCATGCTCTATTTGCCAAAAAAAACACACTCTTCTATCTCAGCAACATTTGAGAAATCTCGATTTTTTCTCATATTTACACATACTTTCCTAATACTAATGTGTATGACACACAGTTGGTGGTTACGAATTGCTTATTGTTGGAAGGTTGGGTTTTTTAACTGAATTATTAATTTTTCGAGTAGGTATGGAAACAATTTTTTATATTAAATTATTTCGAATTGAGTTATTATAAATGTGTACAAATCAATTCAAATGGATTTCCAGTGCAAGTGAAAACAAATTTTTGTTGCGGCCAATTCAATGCACACAAGAACCAATAAAATTCATATTTTATGTTCGATTTGGCAGCAGAAATCTGAAAAGCCAAATCGAGAACGACATAAGAACAATTGTTATTTGCCCAACACAGCCGCAACACGATAACGAAATGAAAGCCCACCTTAGGCTACCGACATCCGGTTTAAACCGGAAGAGTGTAGGCTGGTTTTTTTCAAGTATGAGTGAGCCCCTTTGATTAACATAGGCACAAATATTTACATGAATTCAAACTGGGCTACATCCAAGGTCAAATTCAGCTTGTAGGCGATTTCTCTTTTTTGGCTGAAGCTGTCAGTCTATTTACTAGTTAGTTTATGTCTGCGACGAAATTCACGTTGTGCCAAAGTCACCGACCGATTATTGCTCAAATAAATAGTCACCAATATTCCGCGTTCTGGAGCAGTGTAGCGTAACATTGTTTATTAACGTGTATTTCGCATGTGTTTACTACACAAATGTCAAAACAGAACTGACATTAGGGGCCAGTCGCAAAATTTATAGCATTTTCTGATAGGAGGATTACTTTTGCGCCACCTTGTAGTAGTAGCCAAGTATTTAAAAAGATCCGTTTTAAATGTGTTGCATTTCGGGAATATTTTATAACTTTTTTCCCTCTGCTCCAAAGTATAATGGAGACTTGTACGGGGTCGATTAATTTCGACTGTTCATGAATTCGCTTGGCACTGGGAGGTTTTTTTGCGCTCGTCCCAAATTGCGTTGCTCAGACACGTTTAATAAATTATTTGAGGGGTTGTTATACCCTCCACAGGAAGGTATATTCACTTTGTCATTACATTTGAAACGCCAAGAAGGAGTCACCTATCTGTCTGTCTGATGATTGGCGAATGAAATTTGGTGAAAGGACTTCTTTTTATCGTCGTTAGTTTGGTATTAAAAATGGGCTATGTCGGTCAAGTAGTTCTGGTACCTCCCATACAAAATCAATATCAGGCCCATGTGTCTCTCTGTCTGTTGTTCAATGTAATTACGTACTACCTCACATGCCTTAAACTTTGCATGAATTGTATGCAGTAAAGGGTATCAAAGCATCGGCCAGGCCGATGATAACACTTTTACTTCTTTTTTTTTTTTTGTTATTATGATTTTTTTGTTTTTTAAAATTGTATTTTTGAAACCAGTTACGTTCAGTGAGTTTTTGTCTCGATTTATGAACATCAAAAAAGGTATTCAGTGTTTCCCGAATATATTTGTGTTACGCACAATTCTTGCCACCGCCAAAAGAGAAAAGACCGGCCATTTCACACGCGGTCGTTTTTATACCATTGAAGTGTTGGCTGAATTGTAACTTCCTCGGCGAATTGCGATGACATTGAATGCACTTACAGCGGTTATTTTCGTGCAGTGCATTAAACATAAGGTGCGTGCGCAAGAGTTTTATATTTAACAAATTGATTGTCATTAATTATACATTTGAAGGCGTGCGCTACATGTGAAGCCTCTTATCTTGTGCTCCCACATGATGCCGACTTAGTTGTTGTTTGGGCAGTTCCAGTCGGAAAAACCTTCGAAGATTAAGTGTTCAGCTAAAGTAACAGCGACTTATCTAAGCCTTAATAAGCCCGCTCGATGAACACAGCCTAAGTGCTACCCTTCTGTCTCTCTTAAAGCCCTACCCCCCTTAAAAACATCATCATTTCCATCTTTTTCAATTACAAAACTTTTGCATTAATCCAGCCCTGTCAAACTCATATGCAAACAGTCCTTTTCCGTCATGTAGTCGCTGTCCCTGTCAGCTACGGCAAAGTGCAAACGAACATTTTACCAGACATCCTCGTTTCACATGTGTGAAAGAATAATTACTCGGATATCACTTAACACCATCGAAAGTTGCATCCTTCGGTTCGGCTGAATTACCTGCACGAGACGCTCTCTATAAATTTTGCACAATTTGTGTATGCGGCTTTTGGGTTTGACGCGCGGCATAGGACCAGTTTTACACACACTAAGACACATAATCCAAGAGTCCGACATTGGTACGGCTCCTCCGGGAATTGTTTACTCGCCTAAATGCAGGGAAGCTTGTTATTGAGTGAATCATTGCTGGTTGGCAGCATTCCGATTGTGTAGGCGAACTTTGTTGGCAACTCAAATTATTGCTTCTAATTGGAATGTGATGTCATGGTCGTCGTCATCGTCGTTGCAATGTTATAGATGGCACAATTCACAGGGAATACGTGTTTTGATGAGGTGTGTTTAATTGTTAAAATGTAGCGTGTATCCTTTTAACGAGTTCCAAAAAATTCCCCACCGCACATCTCCATTATATAGGAGAACCCAATAGGTATTTCCTATTTTCCTAATTAAAAGTTTAAATTGGTGCGCAGCGTATGCTCAATGCTCATTGCTCAAGTGCGGGATGTTGTTATGGGGACCCACAATTGGTTGACGTGCACGACTGTAAATATTTGCGACAGGCAGCTGCGCCGGGGGATGACTGTAGTAATTAGTAGTGGAACTTTATTTGCCACCAGCAACAAGTTGGTTGTTAGTTGTGAGGATAGGGAGTTGTAATAAGCGCGAAACTTGTGAAGGTTTTGTTTATGTAGTATTTCTTATGGCAACACTGGCAGAAAGCCATCATAAAAGTCACGACTTTGTGTGACCGCCACCACGTAAATCCTGGTATGACGAAAATTGTTGACTAGCAAAGCAAGAGGCATATAAAGCGGCGCTCGGAAAGAGGTCTGGAGTTTTTCTTGCGAGCAAAAGAGACGAGAGGGACATCGGAAGGAAGAAAAAGAAAGAGGACTCGCATTAGAGCGTCCGATGGAAGAAATTAAGAGATGCTACTCCAGGAGGCGAGTACGGAAAAACCGTATGACAGTCTTACCAGAAGGTAAAGAGATCGTTCCAGAGCAGTAGCCTTGTTTAGAAAGCTCTAGAGATGACGTCGGCAGATTCAAAACCGATGCTGAGAATGTGGATAAACTTCTTCTGGTGAATAAGACCATCACGATCCTGCTGTTACGTAGAAAGCACCATTCCATATAGAAGACGGTATATAAAACTTCCATGATCAAACTTAAGTGGGGATAGTAATGTCAAACTGAAGACCGACAAAGCTGCTTTGGGCCTGACGAATTATCCACCGAGCGTTTTGAAACAGCTGAAGGTGACTTGATTGCCAAACCCATTTTCAAAATATGTCCAGACGAATGCACGCCTGATGGATGGAACGTTAGCATCATTCGCCCTGTCCACAAGATAGAAGACATCTTCGGCTGCCACAGCTTAGGAGGCATTAGTCTCCTAAATATCACAAGATCTTACCTGCTATTTTGTTTGAACGTCTAAATCCCTTCACAAATAATCAATACGAACCAACTTTTCGTCGATTTTAAGCCCGCCTACTGCAGTATTTATAGAAACGTCCTTTACTGAGCTCGTTAACGAGGGTAGGACTGAGGATTTTGCTGTCAATAAGAAGGTAAAAATCGGATCGAAATCGAATCAGAGGTAGAAGAAACTTTGTCCACCTAGAACAGCTCTTGCTAAACGCTTACGAAGCATGGAGCCCTACCCCGATAAACTAAGGGTGAATTTCGGTGAATCTTGAATTATTTATCTTCAGAAGATAGAGATATCCCCGGTCGCTTCAAGAGAATGTTTCTTCTTCGGTCCCATTTGCGTTGACGGGTTTGTGGAAATCTTTTCAAAGCCGAAAATATAAAGGAGCTCTGCAGCGATAAAGGCTTAGTCAACAAAATTCGCATAAGTCGTCTTTGAAAACTAGGACATATAGAGCTTTTATTTCTCGAGTCTAACTTGGATTGCCAATGCAGTACAGAAGTACCTCGCTTTGGTAGAAACGGACCTCAAGCGACTTCGAGTGTCCATCGAAGGCAATTACAAGAGGCTCGTGTTAACTGTAGGAGCTTCTTATTCGAGACGGCTCAAGACGAACTGTAGAGTCGCCTATGAAAAGAAGATGTTGAATTTGTCAGGTGGGTTCGTAGCTCGTATTATAACAGTTGGGACAGCTTCACATCATCAGTTGGGTCCAATTTGAGTCCATTACGGGGACCATCAGTGTGATATCTTCGGGGGCTAAAATTAAATCCTCTTTACTACAACAACTCTTTCTATTTGAACTACCTAGTTTGATGATGTATCTCAGGAGTTCTTAAAGGTCTTTTGCAGCCACATCCATCAGTTCGACCCCTTAATAACTGGGAAGATGAAGTTCACTTGTCTACTAGAATCAACCAGATTTAAGTTAGAGCCTCAGGTATTTTCTTAAGATCCACAAAGCTATATTCCAGGCCTCCAAGTTGGTGAAAAGTCTGCCTGTCTGAAAGGCTGGATGCAAAGTAGGTGGCAAAAAGATTTGTTTTTCTCCGGCGTTTCTACGGCTTCTGTGGGTAATTAACTTTAGTTATTTAAATTTGATTATATAATTTTTAAGTTATTTCTATATATTTTTAAATAAGCTTATAAATAAAATAAAGAAAATATTTTTAAAATTTATTTTTGTACAGTGTCTAGTAATAATTATGAATTTAGGTAGTCACCTATGACGAAAGTCGTCTTTTGAGTGCCTGTATGTATTGGGATTGATCCAGCGTAGGTTCTGTTCTACTCAAGTATTCAATATCAATCTTCCTTCATAGCCCGGAGGATAGTGCGGCACAGCATGTGAAAGGTGTCGTCAGGAGAATAGCCAAGGCAGAAAGGGTAGAGGCAAAAATCTCGCAGCATCAACACTACTTAGATGTGGAAGAGAGACATGTTTTTTTGTTTCTGTTCTACTGATTAAGGGTCCTATGAAAAAGCTGAAAAGCTGAAAAAGGGAACTTGCATACCCGCATGTTTATTCATTCGCTTTAAGGAGGTTTGGATTGTAGTTGTTGGTCGAAATTTCCTGCCTGAAAAAACGCAATCAAAACAAAACAAAACAAACAAAAAATGAAAGACGAGTGGTAGTTCAAATTACAAGAGGAAGTGATGCCATTATTACAAAAAGAGACAGAAAAAAGAATGAGAGGAAAAACATTTTGACATGTGAAGCGTTCAGCGGCAAGCGACCACTTAAGCTGAAAACGCATCGTCGAACATCGCCTATGCTCACCCGTTGGCAAAGGATATTCCGTAAAAATATTTCTTGCATTGGTTTAACGCAATAATCCATGGCTTTTGCAGCCGCTTAGCTGTCGGAGTATACAGTGAAAAAAGGAAGATTGCTATGCTACAGCCAGGGCCGGACCAACCATATGTGCAAGATGGGCAAATGCACAGCGCGCCAGGTTCTTGGGGCGCACTGCTAGGAAGGAAAAATTTATTTTATCGCAAACAAATATTGCCATTTGCATTTTAAACAAAAATCTTGTTCAAATAAGCCCAAAATAACAACAGCCGTCACACCTGCGCTGTATTATTTCTTGCACACTAACTCACATCACATGCAATGTTTCAACTTCAAGGAGAATCTAACTCAAAATATCGCAAAATAAAAAATCCCACTAGACATATGCAAGTTCATTTCTTACCTACATAAACTCAAAATATTCCACCCTGTTCATCTATGTAAATTCCTTGCACATCGACTTACATGCTACAAAAGAATCTAGTTCAAAGATATCAAAACAAAAAATACCACAATCAAAAAAAACCCATTAAAACTCCTGTGTGATGTGGAAAAGATTTATGTGTGCAAATATGAAAAAAGGGCGCTTTCTGTAAATCTTGCACAGGGCGCTAGTTTGGCTGGAGCCGGGACTGGCTACAGCCAGTTGCTTCTAAGACGCGTGGAGCTGAACACATCTGAATATTTTCTGGCTAATTTCCTGACTTAAGGTGGTGCTACAGTCCGGGTGGACCTGGACCTCAACCAAACTGCGTCTCCAGCCAGCACGACCCTTAAACAGCTGTCTCCATTTTCACACGCAAAGTTGGTAAGAGTTCCACTTGAGTCGCGGTCTTCCTATTTTGCGACGTTCCTCGGGAGTGCATTCGAAGATCTTGGAGCACTCGTGTCCATTCGCTGTACACGACCCAACCACCTCAATCGTTCAACCTTCACTCTTCTTCCACAAACTTCACTCAGAAAAAAAAAAAGATTGTTAAGCGAAGAATTTTGAGATTCTTACAAAATTGTAAGTTAAAAGTTCTTGGTTTAAATATTATTTTTGTTAACAAGAACTCGTTTTTAAGTTTTCAAGAATCAGGTATTAAGCGTAAGAATAATATACTCTCCATAAGAATTTTATTAGATCATCGCCAACAATTTCATTCTTAAATCAAAGATTTTGATATTTGGGTTAATTTTAACCAACGAAAATTGTTGGCATTGCAATTTATTTTTCTGTATCAAAAATACCAAAGCATTCGTGTCTTTCAAAAGCTTTAATTGAGGATTCCTCTTGTTCCCTTTTTATTCCATGCAACTATTGTCCACTTAAATTGACTTTTAAATAATTATTCACCATTAAGCGTGTTTGCAATTTTCAGTTAATAAGCAGCTTTAGCAAACAAAAATAATAATTAAAGCAGATTAATATTTTTTTTGTATTGTTTAACTTTCTCGTTGAATTAATTTTAATTATTTATTTATTTTATTTCATTCCACGGGACCTTGTCTGGGTTTTGTTTGAAACTCGTGAAATAATTTGTTGAGCAGAATTAATCAATTGGAATTAATTTTAATTGGTTATCCGTTTCCATGGCCGTTACATAAGTAGAAGTCATAACTTTTTGCACGGAAATAGCTCAGTTGAGCAAATATAGTTGGAAATGTAATGTCAAGCATTGAATATGGTTTAGGGGACGTAATTTTGTATTTCAATTTTGTGAGTCTGTGTCCGCCGGCTGTACATTGTACAAACAGGTGTTGTATTATATAAATAAACGTTCTTGTCTGTCGGCAGGCGAATATGGATAGTATTGAATTACAAATCACTCTCTCAGTCTCACAGAAATGAAAAACAGCCTTGTGAATTTTAAAAGTTTATTTTCTCAGTTTCGTTTCATGTGTTGTAAGGGGTATTTTTTTAGAGGTAGGTATAGAACTTTAAGTTGGCAACACTATTTTAATAGGCGGCCATTTTGTCATGTGATTTATTTTTAGATTGGCTTGGCATTTCAACATGAACAGATTGACGCCTGAACAACGCTTCCAAATTGTGCAAATTTATTTTGAAAATCATGGTTCTGTTCGAATTACGTATCGCGCAATTTATTTTCATCGAAAATTGGACCTCCGAATTAGACTACGTCCGGTCATATGCCAGAAATCAAATTTAAATTATAATGCCAGAAGATTATCTTTCGAATAAAGTAAATTTTATGTCAATTTAAAAAAAATCATCTTGGTTTTATTCCATTTCAAAGTTGTATACCTCTAAAAAAACACCCTTTATATACGCTTTTGAAAAAAAAAAATGAAATTGGTTTTGAAAAAAGCGAGGTAATCGGCACACGATAAGATGACATATTATAGGTAGGTATACAAAATGGAAAAAAGAAAAAGTACCAATAACAAAGAAACGGGTTGAAGTCTTCAATCATTTGGACACTGAAAAGTGCGAATATAAGCAAATGGCGACTGTTATCGAGTTTGTCTTATGTCTTCCGGGCTCGACTACTCCTGTTGAAAGAGTTTTTTCAGCAATGAATAAAACGTAGAAAACACATCTTTTTTATTATCAGCGTGACCTCATCCGGATGAGATCACGAAAATAAAACAAGACGGTTCACTGAAAAGTTTAATTTTTGAATTGTAGCAACAGTTGCTTTCAAAAACAAAACAGATAATGCAGGGTATAACAAACCTCATATTACCACCAGCCATATTGCAAATATTCTGCTTAAGGTGACATCACACAAGGCTTATGTCATCTCATTTGCAATGTCGGAGGTGTTACCATATTTGAATCAAATTTGAATAATTTTTCTTTTCATCTATCTATTTTTGTGAAACAAATTTAGTATTTTATGTTCAAATATGTAACCCATGAACAATATTTGCTGCTAGCAGTTGAGTTTATCTTGCCATATTAAGGTGTATCCAGACCAGCGAAACATTTCAGAAATGTTTATGAAATGTTTCTGAAGCAATTCGGTTACATTTCATAAACACTTATAAAAGATTTCTGAAATTTATTTATAAAATGTTTATGAAATATTTCAATTTTATCCTTTTTTGAACTAGAAGAAAGAATGTAGTAGGATAGCAGCGACTAAAGTTTTTATTTTTGTAATTTTGGTCTCGGCAATCACGCGACACGCGATTTAATTCAAATAATCGTATTAAATGAATCACTTTCTCATTAGGTATCCAAAGCTTTTCTGGACATTTTTATTTTATTTAAAAAAAAAAAAAATTGAAAAACAGCGCTCACTTTCTGCAGCGAAACTTGTAAAACAAAAATTATTTCCCGTCACGATTGGGTAACTGTGAAACATTTCACAAATGTTTTTTTGGTTATTAAATGTTTGTCTACTCTGGACATACCTTTGTGGAACGAGAAAAAAAAAAACTAACTCGGAATACGGACGGGGAGATCATTCGAATGCGAAAAAATCAATTGTTCTTTTTACCCGACTGTACACAGGGAGGGTTATGTGTTTCGCGCGTATCCTATGTACATTCCTACGGGACGCCCTGTAGCCTAAACGGCTTGACCGATTTTGAAAAGTGAAGTATCATATAATATTCGTATTCTTCCCCGGAGTTTCATAGGCTAAAAAGATCAAAATAAAAAGAGTTTATTTAAAAAACCAAAAAACCCGACTTACTGTAAAAAAAAAAATAATTAAAAATATATGAACAAGACGCATTTGAGTACCTATAACTACCTATTTGGCAGTCGAAGGGTACCCAATCCTCATACATATATTTGTTAGACTGTGTAGGTATATAGTCTCTGATTGTCAATTAGTTACGTATAGGTACTTAAATGCGTCTTGCTCATATATTTTGAATTCTTTTTCTTTTTTTAAAAAAACTTTTTTGTGTTCCATTTTTTAGTTTGGCAACGTGATTGAACGTGTTAACGGTTGGCTATCGGTTACAGGCATACCAACACTTAAAAATAAAACAAGCCACTAGGGTAAGAAATAGTAGAAATAATTTTCAGATCATGATTCGTGATCTCGATGAGAAGCAGGATCATGTGCTGTTGTTGTAATTGCATGTAAATCGATTATCTATATGGATCATAGCTGATAATAAAAAACAGATATTGAAAGCTATTCTTACTACAAAAATAAATTTAAAAATGAGTTGCTTGGAATTTTTTAACTGGTTACAAACACAACCAGAAATGCTTACAAAAATGCAATTAAGTTTAAAGTATTCCGAAGAGGTTGAAGATTAATTAATTATTTATAAAAAATAAGATATGAAAAAAATATGTAAATGAAAATAGAAATAAATGACATATATTTTCCAATTTATCCTGTATTTTAGCGAAACAAATATGGGAACGTTAGGTATAGCCTATGATGATATATAGGGTGTCCCATAATTCACGCAAAATGTAATTTTGATGGAAAATGCAGATATTTAATTTGAAAGCTTAAACTTTTTATTGATTCATAGAGTATACAGATTGGGGCTATGTATGTAATAGCACATCGGATAAATGGCCGCCAAGGCTTTGCTACTCTTACTCTTTTATTGAAATTTTCTATGACCGTTTCGCATAAATGTGGATGAATTTCATCAATAAACCTCCTAATTTCCTCTTTCAAGGCGTTGGTGGTCGTGTGCCTGTTTGCATAGACCTTTGACTTCAAAAAAACCCGAAAGAAAAAATTCCGATGGCGATAAATCGCAAAATCTGTATGAAAATGAGCTTCATCACTGAAGATGTTTTTGTTCGAAAAATCGGCATCCACTTGTTGTTGCTCCAAAATCCATTCAACGAACTCTGCATGGTCAGTAGTCTTCAGTTCTTGAGTCAGTTGAACTTTGTAAGCATGAAGTTTCAAGTCTTTCGTGAGAATTTGCTGTAGAGAGCTTCTCGAAATGCCCAATTCTTGACTACGGTGCCGAATTGATGTTCCTGGACTGTCAGCCAGTGTTGGTATGTCATGGAGATGGTGTTTCCCTCGGGAAGCTAATTTTTTTCCCATTTTTCCCTTTTGAACCTGGTCAAAATTCCCACAAAATTTCCCACTTGATTAATTAAAAAAAAAAACTGTTAACATTAATATTTATATTAACAAAAAAAATAAATGAGGGCAAAAATATATTCTATATTTAGGAATTTATCTGAAAGAATAAGATAAACAGTCATTTCATTACTGGATATACACACATAAAAAATCACATTGGTAAAATTCATGAAAGGCGAACATATTGTTTATGTGTATCTCTATAATAAGAAACTGTTCGATAATAAATAAAAACAGCAACTCAGTTGAAAACTTAAGCAATGAAAATACCTGTGGAAGTTAGAAGGAGAAGTTCAAAATGAGTATATGAAAGAGAAAACAAAAATGTGATACTCTTAGCCTCTTACGTGTTTTGTAATTTGTAGTAGATATATTTAATAACAAGTCATTTAGATAGGTTTGTTTTGTGAACACAGAATAAGGTACTAAAAATATGATATTTAGGTTGAAGTTTGATGGATTTTTTGTTTTTTTATAAGTTGACCAAATTTCCCACAAAATCTTACCGAAATCTTATTTTTTCCCTTTTTCCCACAAGACGGTTTCTTACCATCGAAATTCCCACGAAAAGGTAAATTTCCCACGAGTTACCAAGTTAGCAACACTGCTGTCAGCAACACTCTCGCGAACTGCTTCGATGTTTTCTGTTGAACGACTTGTGACAGGACCATAAACTAAGTATTAAATAGACCGTCAGCTCCCGCGCACCTACCCGATTCCCCCCGCAAATTTTGAAAATAAAATTCTCTCTTAAATTTTCTATCTGTGAATACGTGTGAAGCAGCAAAAAAATAATTTTTAAAAGGTGGGAGGAGTAATAAAATACTGACACTCAGCAGTGTTCCTGCATTGTGGTATCTCTACCTTTTTGTGGGAATTTAAATTTTTGAAAAACTTTCCTGCGTAAGAGGAAACAATGTCTTAATTGTTGGACTATCAATAATCTGGTAGAAAAACAGTCGAACTACATTTCACTACGAATATCAACGCACTAAATGAACATAAAAAAGAGATTTGCCTTAAGCCAAAATTTCTATTATCAAAAAATGAACATCATTATACTGAAGATTAATTTAATATGATATTCTCTCTGAATAATACAAATTTTAATTTTAAAAGTATGTTTTTTCCATAAACAAAACTAAGGGAATTTGAGTTTAGTGAAAAGGGAAAAATTAACACGCTTCGTGTGAAAAATAAAGAGAGAGTGCTGAGAGCACTGACTGAGAGTTAGTGTATTTGGTGAGTTTCTGTCAGCTGATGGATGCGTTCTGAGAGTTTAAGTTCGTTGTTTTATTTCACCACGAAAACATGTAGATATTCTACAAAATGTATAATAGCGAATGTAATCAACATAAATAAACAAATGAATGATGTGTGAAATAAAATAAGATATTTTTGTTCCTATAATTATTGTGTCTGTTTTCGTTTGCTGTTTTTGGCGAAAAATTACTTCACCGTGAATGTCCACAGAAAACCGGCAAAGAATTTAAAGAGAAGAATTGATTACGACTATTAAGATTTGAAATAGTATGAGTTTTTAGTTATAATCTTTTCATGAAGATTCCGTTCATTAAAAAAAAAAAAAAAATTTATTAGAAAATTTGGAACAATTGACACAATTAATGAAATTACATTTGAAATCAATTGCGTCAGCCGAGAATATGAATAATGTTCATTTATAATAAAAATAAAAAGTCTAGTAGACACAATCAACGAAAATTTATTTTCTTTAAAATTTACGGGAAAGAACGAAACTCAAAATGTATTTAAGCAAAATTGGAAATAAACATGTTTACTGATTTGTAAATACATTGATATGTCTCACGCATTTAAGTTTTGCTGCTTACAATTTATTTGCTTTTAATATATACGATTCTTAATCATTAGTAATCAAATATTTTTTTATATTAATAAGGGTTTTTTTTTTTTTTGTCAATAATTCATATAGTTTATCGATTTCGATTTTTTACAACAAAGATGAAAACATCCCGTACTATATAGATTATCTAGGTAAAATGAAAGAAATCTTGATACGTATACCTACCTAACCTATGCTTTTTAATAGAATTTGGTACTAAATTCACCACACCATACCCACCGTTTTCTTAACACGTCCCGATAACGGGCAGTTATTTGAATTATTTGAATTTATTTCAATGTTACCACAAAATGAACTGTCAGGCAACTGTCAGGTTCCTATGTGTGAGAGTATGTGTGCGGCTAATCTACTTTAACATGGCACACATACTTTGCCACATAGAAACACGGAAAACAGCTTGTAGGCAAATTCTCTTAAGTTGCAAGAGCTGACGGTCTATTTAATACTTAGTTTATGGACAGGACACCCAGAGTGTTTATGACTATTAATTGATCCAGTCTCCCTGAATTTTTCAATTATTTTCTTCACAGTTGATGGTTTTAATGATGACGGTCAAATTGCGAACTGTAGCTGACAAACCTTCATTATTTTTCAAATATTGCTCAACAATGAAAATGCGTTGTTTTTCGTATAGCGCTCCATTTTTACTAACCCCGAACTGTCAGCTGTCACTTTTCTTCTCTTTTTCCGTTGGCATCACTGTACTATTAAATTGCGCAAAATTCAAATTTCGCGTGAATTATGGGACACCCTTTAGTGTAGCTAGACTGACATCTTGATCTCTTTATTGATTTATGACTTGAGTTCGACGTGTTGAGGGAAAAGCAGAAATGTGTTTAGGGTATATGAGAAAGTGCAAGACTGGACCGAGCATGAAACTTTTTCGTTCGTTGACACTTAAACTTATACGAGACTATTTTCAATTGAAGGCCGTCTATGGCTGTTTTTGATTCATGCGATACGGGAGCATATGGTTAAAATTTTAGGACCGACTCCATGCATACTTAGCGACTACGACGCCTGACTTAATCCCTGACCGAAAGGTCCTTGGTTGGTCATATCGTAGGGATACTAAACATTCGTTCGTAGGAACAAGTTTCGGCATCAAGTTGTTTCCTTCTTATAAATATCAAAAAGAGCGACGGTGATCCATCGAAGATCTGCAACACTTGAAAGCGATCCTCTTACTTCTAGAAAGCATGCTTGTTTAGAGCCGCCAGGGACAGACCGCAGATATTGTGCAGCATGTGCAACTGAACAATGACGACTGCTGATATAACTATTTCCACTACCATCAAGAAGTTCTGTTTCTTTTGTAAAGAGCTTGGAAAGTCGAATAACCTTTTGCGGAAGACTGCCTAATCAGAGACTATTATCACAGGAAGCGTCGTTAAAATTTCGGCACTGATATGACGATGATAACTCGGAACCGTAAAACCTTAAAAAAAAAAAACTCTTTTTACATAGGACATAAAAGGACCCAGCCATATGTCCCTTTTTGATGGTTTAAATCAGAACCTCCACCAAATCAGACAAAGGAAAAGCTCCAACCAATGTAATTCGGACTATGTACCGAAAAGTCAGACCATCGACAGAATCGACAGCTTTCCGCCGAATTAAAATTCCGCCAGACGAAATTTCGCAACCAAAAGACTGCAGTATTGCATCCAGAATTCTATTTAAATAGTTCAATGATTCCATTGCACAGATAGGACTGCTGTTCACCCATTTATCGCAAATAAAAGCACTTACCATGCCCGGCATATTATGCATTTCTCCACATACTCGTTCATTCCCCCCTGCAAACTCAGGGATCCATCAAGTCCGGTGGAATTTTTGTTCTGTTTTATCTTTATCAATATTACATATAGCTGGCGTTCACTCGGCAAACAGAAAGGCAGGACAAACCACGAATCTATGGTACCGGAAGTATCCTTTTAATATCGCCTTTGATAGCATTTGAGCGTAACGAAGGAGAAAGTCCAATACTGGGCAAGTGTGGTCGTCTTCATCGCCTTAGTCTGCCTGCTTTCTGTTTGAGTTATCCTCTGGCTTAGTATTTATCTGCGATGGGATTCTTTTACAATCAATAAATTAAACGGGTCTAGTGTTTGTCTCTATGCATGTGTGTGTGCGGGGCGCAACTTTGTGCAACTTGAACTCATCCTGCCATCAAGTTATGGTCACTGGTCAGTCTCAGTGTGTAGTAAAGCAAGGAATGCCCGATCGATAGAAGGAAATATTCGCCACTTTCGTTTCAGTTTCCGTTTGGTTTCCTTCGGCTGGGGCTCTCCTTTGATTTGGTTTTTATTCCGTTTGTGTGAATTCCTCGCTACAACCGACCGACGACACAGAGAGGCATCTTCGGTCGGAAGCCGACGAATGGACGTTGAAAGTTGAATGGTATTTATTTTCATCCACGAAAACAAATATCATGTAGTTCCGTGAGCAGCTGTAGAGCGCTGCTTCAATGGGAAGATTGTCTTGCAGATTGCAGTGCATGTGCGGTGGGGTGGGACCGTGCCGGACAGTTGGCAATTAACCATGTTGTCCGTATTGCGGCTTCTCATGAACTATTGCAGTTATCCTGCGATATATACGTGTGCATTTGTACACTGCGGCTTTAACAGCAGTTAGGGTCGTGTTAACAGATGAGAAGTAGATTTGATAAAGCGGTGAGGTAGCCCTGTATAAATTTCCCTGACTGTATTTTTTCACAACATGGATGGAACATCCCATTGCAGTCATCGGATGCATGCTAACAGCGCCAGCGCCATGTTCGAGTGATTTGGGATGGAAATTAGGAAATCACATGCTCGACATTAGTCAGTGACGCTCATTTGGTACTCTCTTTGACGATGATGGTTGGAAAAACATAACCAAATGTAGTGGACGCAAGTCGCACATCTGCATACTGAAAAATAAATAAGTAGTAAATGCTAAATGGGTACCCTAGGCCTTGCTTGTCACGCAACCATTCGTTTTGTTCGAGTTTTTACTTCTGGAATAAATGGGAGAGTCCTGCAATTGTCTGCCGAATCAAACGGCCGAATTGATGAGCTTTCTTAGGACGTCTGTTATTATTTGACGTTCGTAGGAGAGGTAATTTGTGACTTTTAGGGGTTCGAAAATGAGGCCCATTGCTCAGTAATTCAGAATACTGCGCACTCGAACTAAAGGGTTTCCCAATGAGAGGTGTTATTGTGAATGACCCGCTATTTCGGTAGCTGCCACTTTTGAAGCTTTTATTCTTTGACATTTGACAAGTAGAAACTACGCCATTACTAAAAATGGAACGATACACGCTTCAACAACGCATTGAAATTATTAAAATTCACTACAAAAATGGTGAAAATCTTGCAGTCACAGTTCGCAAAACTAAAGCATTTTTTGGTCGTCGTGAAGTGAAGGTGGTGAAGGTGGAAAAATTCGAGCTGTTGGGAAAATTTAGTGATGTGAAGAATAAAACCCGTGCAC
Source organism: Cheilosia variabilis (assembly GCA_951230905.1). NCBI lineage: Eukaryota > Metazoa > Arthropoda > Insecta > Diptera > Syrphidae > Cheilosia > Cheilosia variabilis. The sequence continues at coordinate 18,947,283 of OX579679.1, read as the reverse complement.
GTCGCTCAAGAACAACTGAGAATATTGCTGCTGTAGCCCAAAGTGTTGAAGAAAACCCAGGTTTGTCCATTCCTCATCGTTCTTTGGAATTGGGCTTAATTAATGATTTTTTATTGTCGGAGTTGGATGTTATTGATCTGGGCAATCTTTACTTTCAACAAGACGGCGCTACGTGCCGCACAAGCAACGAGACCATTGATCTTTTATGGAAAATGGTCCGGACCGGGTTATCTCTCGAAGAGGTGATCATAATTGGCCACCGAGATCTTGTGTTTTAACACCTTGCGACTTATTCCTTTGGGGCCACGTGAAAGATAAGGTCTACGCCAACAGCCCAGCGTCGATTCAAGACCTCAAAGATAAAATTCGTAAGGCTATCGAGGACATAGGGCAGCCACTTTGCGATTTGGTTATTGAAAATTTCATGAAAAAGATATGGTCCTGTATGCGTGCTCGTGGCGGCCATTTTTCTGATGTTGTTTTTCATTATTAACGGCATACCTTCCTCTCTATTCTGAAATAAACATCCGATCATTTATCTCAAAAAATGGCATTTTTCTTTGAATACCAAAATAACACCTCTTATTGGAAAACCCATTATGACTTCATAGGACAACCGTCAGATTTTGGTTCGGATTATATCCGTTTTTTATTAGAAACATGGGGATATGTAAGTAACTATAATCTACCTTCAGTCGGACGTCTGCCTTTAACAACATGCGACCTCAGGCATCCTGATTCATAAGTAGTTGCGTACGCCAAGTTCGTTGGGGCTTATTTTAACTCTGGATAAGTCCGGCGCAGTGATCCAAGATTGAAAGGAAAAGCTCCAATTATGGCGCTTTTAATATAATGAAACGGAAAACGAGGAACAAGCTTAAAGAGGGGGAAAAATTCAAAAATCTCAATGTAACTTAAATTGTTTTAAAGTAAAATTGAAACGTATTTTCATTATTAACACATTTTAAAGTTTTCTTAAAATGAAATGTTCATATGAAACATGAAAGAAAACAGCCATCGAACGTCTACGTACACGGACAACAATTTAATGAATTATTCTTAATTTAAAGCACTTTGAAAAGTCTGAATTTTTTCTATTGAACTTATAGATTTTTGAGCTGAGGAAAAGGAAGAAAAGACTGTTTTCTGGGAACACTGCACGGAAAGAATTGAAAATCACCAATTGCAAAATTTTCAGTTGCAATCTACGAATTATATATTTCTCGCAAATCACAACGAAGTTTTCATGGATTGATACAAAAATTCGTAATTTGACATTGAAAATGGCGGAGAATACCAAATTCTGTTTGTTGAAATTTACGATTAGAAATATCAGTTCGAGCTTCTTTTATTTGTAGTGATTTGCGAGATTGTTTGGCGCAATTTGCCACTCCAATGGTAAATTTCTCAAACACCACTTTACAATCTGAAATTGCAAAAAATATTTGCTGATTTACCAACACAGAATGATGAATCAATAAAATTTTGTAATAATTTAACACATGTGAATTGAAATCATAAATTGACGTAGAGAAGTCGTAAATTACATTCAGTCGGTATTCAATCTTTGCTCAAAGCAGTCGGGTTTAAGTGGTTTTAGAATAACTTATTTGATGTGATAGTCAGTATACTAACCAACGGAATATAATGCATTCTGGAATCTATTTTGTAAGTACCTATTGAATAATAAAAAAAAGCTGAAGTAGGTACCATATAAATCTGTATTTTTTTTTTTCAGAATCTCGCTATAATTAGAAAAGAAGAATGAATTGAAATGGACTCTAAAATATCAAAGGGGTTCTAAAATATGTAATCGAAAAGGTTTGTTAAGGTTTTAATTATTGGCAAGTTCTTCTAAATAATTTGTATGTATTTTAAATTGCAGCGTAGACAGAAAAACTACCCCAGACAAATCCCGTTGGCTTCGGACGATATGGCGTCGTATGATTCTTACGGATATCAGGAGGAAAACAAATTATAAAATAATACAGCTATGAATTTTGATTTGTAAATCACAAGATTTAAGTTGCAAATGGAGAATAAAGTTTTCTAATTTCACGATAAAACATTTTCAATTTAATACGGTGATGCCTCAAATCACCACTCGAGAATCGTAAATTGCAAAATATGAATTGCAAAATGATAAAAATAAGTTGCAATTTACGACTAAGAATTTGTAAATTGCAACTACTGAAGTAGTAAATCTACTCCTGTTAGTTCGCAAATCAACACTGTTGAGTTGCCATTCAAGACTAAATGGTTGTAATTTGCTAAGGGAGGAAATCGTGATTTACAATAGAAAAGTGGTAATTTACGAATTGTTTTTGCAATTTACAATCCATGTAATATCAAATTGATAACTATTTGTGTCGAATTGCGATCGGTTATGGCAATATGTATTTCTCGTTTGTCCGTATTACTGATAATGAAAAGTGTTGATTCACGACTTTTGAGGGTCAATATCTTCACTTCGCACAATTTCTAGAATTGCGAATAAAAAGTCGTGAATTAGTAAATCCTTAGCTAAGCTCTAAAACTAGGCAAACTTTTCGTGATTCTGCGCTTATTTGTCTTGATTTGATCTTAAAATTCTTTCCGTGTGACAGTCGATCTTTGAAAATATTTCACGTTCAGGTAATATGTTAAAAAAATGCATGACCTGGTCGAATATGGAAAAATTCATGCTCCTGTCCAATCTGAATATATTCCATGCGCGGGTCCAATCTGAAAAATCTGGAACAAATTCGTATCTTGTGAGTGTATGGTATGCACGATTCTGTTCTCAATAGATTACCTTCTCAAGACGGTTAATAGCATTTGTGGTCAATCGCTGCAATCGACATGTAGGACACTGCTCTTAAGACCTCTACAGATCGCACATGCATTCTGTGGAACTGGCTAAACCCTGGCGGTCGCCCAGAACGCTGTCGTCCTAGCATTCGCCGAACCTTCACGTCAGCTAGTCGGCGTTCGGCGTAGTCCGAAAAGGCAAATCTCGTTGCAAAAATACTAAATTCAATGTTTTATTTTTATTGTTTTGTTTTTTATTTCTAATATAAATATAAACGGAGCATCAAAAACAGCAAACAAAGTAATTTTCTGCCAACTAGTTTGACTTATAGAGTTTTTCAAAGTTGGTCAATTTTGTTCAAGAGTAAAAAAATAAACCGAAAAAACGAACTTCTTAATTTTCGTTTTTTGCAATTACGGCCTATTAAACAGAAAATCGTAATTTTCTTAAATATAGTCTAGTTGTTTTATATATAGGTAAATTAAAAATTTAATAAAGAAAAAGAAAATTACCTACCTAATATTTAAAAAAAATAAAACAGCAAAGCAGTTTTTTTGGTTTGAGTAGATTTTTAAAAAAAATTGACCACGATATTTGACCCCAACTCATAACTATTTGTTAAACCATGTGCAAAATTGTAGCTGTCACTATTTCGGAGAAATTGTAGTTTGCTTAAAAAAAGTCATGTTCCCAGTGCTGACATTTTGGCCTTAAGAACAAATTTCCTCATGGAATATTTCAATTATTTTGTTCATTAAAAGAGCGTGAAATGTTCTCCCATATCAATTAAAAATTGTTTTGTTATTATTTTGATCGTTAAAAAATCTACCCACTTCCACGATCTTTTTATATAAATGCCAATTGATTTTTGTAATCCTCCCACTTTAACGACTCTTTTTGAATGAATTCCTCCTAAACTAAAAGGGTTTTTTAGGTATGCTGTAACTGAGTTTCTTCGAACTACTTAAATTATTGTAAAGCATTATTGTTCTTATTCTTAAAGTATACGTAAACATGGATTAACTTGCCAAAGGAAAGGAATTTATGAATTTAATTATAACTTAACAAAATATTTAAAGAAATATGTAATTGTGGATTATTTTTTTGTGATCTAATAAAACAGGTAGAAAAATTAATTTTCCCCTTTTACGCCACCTTGGGAAGCTTAAACTTCACAGGTAAAACAATCCTTGAGCCTAAAAGGCAAAACATCTTATGTCAATTTTGTGCACTTTTCAGGAGAGCAATTTTAAACTTATGCAAGGCACTACAGTTGATGACTTAATCTATTTTAAAACAGTTATAACTTCCTCATTATTTGAAATTTTTTAAACTGCTTTGGCTTAAGAATTAAGTAAGGAGAACAAAATTCAAATAACGTTAAACAGCTAAAACAACTTAAGTCGACTTAAGATGTTTTAACTTTTAGGCACACATATAAACGATGACAATGTATAAATGGTGTTATTTTTCAAAAGGCTTCAATGAAGAACGTCGAATGTAGATCTATAGTAATTGTAAAAAAAGGTGTTAAATACTCTTTTTTATTTTATAAATATATATTTCGTATTCTATTTGATTTTATTTTATTATTTTTTTCATTCATTTTGTTTGTTCCTACACTTTTTCATAAAATATCACTCAAACAGTTTATAAGATATACTGATGCGCCACAAAATGAACAAATACTGTTTAAATACTTGATAAAAACATTAAAAATTGGTTCGGTAATTTTATGTAGCACTGCTGTAAACAAAAATATTGTGGATCACCCTTTGGACAATTAAATAGCCGCAGACTTTTTTTACAAGACTCGTAAAATTTTACCTGTTTTTAAAGTTTTTCTTTAATTCCTTTCTCTGTTACATCTTTGTAAACAAAAATATTCTGGATCACCCTTTGGACAATTAAATAGCCGCAGACTTTTTTTACAAGACTCGTAAAATTTTACCTGTTTTTAAAGTTTTTCTTTAATTCCTTTCTCTGTTAAATCTTTGTAAACAAAAATATTCTGGATCACCCTTTGGACAATTAAATAGCCGCAGACTTTTTTTACAAGACTCGTACAATTTTACCTGTTTTTAAAGTTTTTCTTTAATTCCTTTCTCTGTTAAATCTTTGTAAACAAAAATATTGTGGATCACCCTTTGGACAATTAAATAGCCGCAGACTTTTTTTACAAGACTCGTAAAATTTTACCTGTTTTTAAAGTTTTTCTTTAATTCCTTTCTCTGTTACATCTTTGTAAACAAAAATATTCTGGATCACCCTTTGGACAATTAAATAGCCGCAGACTTTTTTTACAAGACTCGTAAAATTTTACCTGTTTTTAAAGTTTTTCTTTAATTCCTTTCTCTGTTAAATCTTTGTAAACAAAAATATTCTGGATCACCCTTTGGACAATTAAATAGCCGCAGACTTTTTTTACAAGACTCGTACAATTTTACCTGTTTTTAAAGTTTTTCTTTAATTCCTTTCTCTGTTAAATCTTTGTAAACAAAAATATTGTGGATCACCCTTTGGACAATTAAATAGCCGCAGACTTTTTTTACAAGACTCGTAAAATTTTACCTGTTTTTAAAGTTTTTCTTTAATTCCTTTCTCTGTTAAATCTTTGTAAACAAAAATATTCTGGATCACCCTTTGGACAATTAAATAGCCGCAGACTTTTTTTACAAGACTCGTAAAATTTTACCTGTTTTTAAAGTTTTTCTTTAATTCCTTTCTCTGTTACATCTTTGTAAACAAAAATATTCTGGATCACCCTTTGGACAATTAAATAGCCGCAGACTTTTTTTACAAGACTCGTAAAATTTTACCTGTTTTTAAAGTTTTTCTTTAATTCCTTTCTCTGTTAAATCTTTTTCAAAGAAAATCTCAATTCAGACCTAGATTTAGAAACACCCTGTGAAGAAATGTTCTTAAAAGTCACCATCTTTATAGGCTTAAAAACGTCCTTTAAGAAGAAAAAAATTGTATGCATTCAAAAGTTATGAGATTTGCAACCAAAAAAGTCATTTAGGACCACAGTGCGCCGTACCCATCAACTTTGTTCATCGTTTGCTTCCGGAGCTAAGTGACACAGTGCATCTAGCGCGCCCCCTCTACAGTTTGTAAAGCTTTCCTGCTGTAAGAAAAAAATCAAACTAAACACAGAGCCATAGCAATAACAATCATCATGGTTGCAATTTCAATTCGTCTGCCCATATGTAGAACATAATAACCCCGCGCAGGCTTTAGCACAGATCTATGGCCTGTTGCTGCCACATAACTCGCTATAGCATTCACTGCTTAGTGCGTCCATCCGAATGTAAGTGCTCAATAAAATCCCTGGCAACCCACATCACAGAACAACAATACATTGAATGTGCGTCCATAACTTCTATCTGTGGAAGGCTTTGCGAATCGTTATGGCGTTGCTGGCACATTCCATGCAAACACGCTATAAGCGTAAATCGCTTGAGCTCCACAAACACACTCACACCTCGCCCAGTCATATTTGTTTAAACTTTCCCAATAACGCAGCCAGTGCAGTCGAGCTCGGGCCACCGCAGAACCCTGCACAACGAATCGAAGCACATGCCTCACGCCGTTTGCCGTTTGCTGTTGGCCGTTTGCCGTTCGCCGCATGTCATGCGAGAGTAAAGCAATCATGGCTTTTTCTGTAAAACTGGACCGTTCCCAATCGAATGCGATTAATTAGAATCCGCATATCAATCTCGCCTAGACCCACTCCGAGCTCCGACTCCCCCTGCCCCATCTGTGCTCTCTCTCTCTCTCTCTGTTCAAAAGAAATAATATATCATTCCTATTTGCCTTGCAGCGGCAAAAGATAAATACGAACAACAACAAGAACAGCGGCTTGGTGTTGGTGTGTGCACGGGTGTACGTACGCCGGAACACAACAAACAATTACACCGGCAATAAATTGTTCTTCTGCCATTTGTTGATGGCGATTTGTTGTTATTTTAAGCCGGTGCGGTGGGTGGCGCGCAATGATGTACTCCCCTCATAAAATTTCTGTTTGTTGGTGGGTGGGGTGCCTCTGCACCGTCATCCCTGTTGACCCAATCAGTGAACTCGGCAAACAGTCCATGCCAGCAATTGAAACTGCTTAGCTTATCGATATAAACAAACTCGCCAACACAATGGACTGTGCACATGAGCGTGAGCTGGGCGCATACCGACGGAAAATATTGAATACCGTGATCGATTAATCCGATTAGAGGATGTTGCACACACATATTTGTGTACCGATTAAAGTCTGGCAGTGGGATCGCAATTGGATTCAGTTGTCCTCCGAGAAGTGTGAGGTAATGGGCCAATAAATTGCATTTCAACAGACGCTGAACCGAGCCCGGTTAACGGAGATTAGTGAATTATTGATACGGCGAACCGGCAACGACGCAATATAATGCGGTTCGTGTCCTAATCCAATCGGGGCAAATCTGGTTATGCCATTGTCAGTGAGATGTGTCTTGATAGTCTGTGCGGGTTGGTGAATGTGTGACGAAATGGTGCTTCAAAATGGAGTTGCAAAAGTTAAAGCTGGGAATGGTTAGCACTCGCAAATTCCTTTGAAAGGAGGAGGCACTCCTTCCTGGTAGTTGCAATAAAAATTATTTCACTAGCATGACAAAGAGCATATTGTGCACATAATTCATGCGGCCAAGTGCAATCTTACTGTGAGCGCACTGTGAGACAGCCATTAAAAATTACGTGCCAGGACTTTTCATGCAATCACACACTTTTGCCACATAAAGAGTCGAGATAAAAATGGTGCGACAGAGTGGGAGCGGGAATAAAATCGGAGGCGCGCTGAAAAATACCACTTTCGCAGGACCTTTCACCGACGACGACCAGCCAAACCGCACTATGTTGCACTCGCACATGGAGAATCCTCTTAAAGTGGCTTTAGCCAGTGCAAGTGCTATGAAAAACTTCAGCTGGTCGTGAACGACGGCCTAACAGAGCAAAACGAAAAAAAAAGAAGCCAGACAACATCCTGAAAGTCGTTATGGAAACGGCGAGGATTTGTATCTGCATGTGGAGGAGAAAGTTCAGTGTAATGTACTTGCCGATGCGAATGTTCAAAATTGGCCTCTTGGAATTTTTTACTTGGGATAATTCGATCAATTCTGGATGAAGGACTGGGCCGATGGTTAAAATGGGTGTCATGAAAAAATGCCCCACTTTACACACTTTAGGTCGCTTCCAGAATATGTGCACCTAATTCGGGGGGAGGTTTTTTTATGGAAAAAGAGTATAAGAACATAAGAAAGGCGCCCAACGTGGGGACTGACAATCTGTAAGCTCTGTTGCTCTGGGCGTTAATCGGGAAGTCGGAACAAATCCGTATTCAGCTAAGAATTCAATTCGGTCAGACGAGTTGTGGTCTGCTGCTGAGCTGCAATACAAACGGGAAATCGTTTTGACTGACTTTTTAATTTAATTATTTGTTATTTAATTTAATTGCCATTTTTTAATTTCCCTTAAGCACTTACCCCCGTATTAATAAACACTGCGTAAAAGTTATCAACTCGTTACTCAGCATTTACGTCAAATTTTTGTATGCTATCTATCTGACGTCTACTAACTAACTTACATTTGCATATTTGTTATTTTATTTCGTGTTTTTTTAAGTTAAAACAAATCATAATTTTCTAATGAACTTAATTTTGTTTCTTCAAATACAGGAGGTGTATGAAAAGTAAGAGTAAAAACGAAAACATCAAAGAAATCGGAGGTGGAATTCTGTAAAAACGAAACGAAAACCACTTTCGCATTTAAAAAACGAAAGAAATCACACGAAAGCGAACATTTGCTTCATGTAACTACTTTCGTTTTCCTTTTCTCGTTCGCAAGGGTTTTAGAAACGGTGTGACAAAAAAGTTGAAGTTTGAAAAGGTGTATATATATCAAATATGTTGGACGGCTAACAGCTGATCGTTTTCAATGTAAATATTTCGTTTGTTGATATTTTGGTCGTAACAAAAGGTGAACATTCGAATAATAATCTAAGTACAATTAAGAATTACACACAAACTGTTTATTTTAATTAGTTACATTCTTAAGGACGTCAACAACAACACCAACGCAACACAATATTATGATCAGGGAAGAGATAAAGCCGCAGAAAAATGGGAACAGTTTTGGAGATACATAACGAAAACGAAAACGTCGATGAAATGGCTTTCGCTTTTTTGCTTTCGTCCAAATGAAATTTCCTTTCGTTTCCAAAGTTACATGAAGCAAAATGTTCGCTTGAACGAAAACCATTGAACGTTTTCATTTTACAGAATCCCACCCCAGACTTTTTAGGTTAAAATTATTTTGAAATTTCAACTCGGGTAATTATTTTTACTGTCTGGGTAGGTGCTTGAGGTTTTGTTATCAGTATAAAAAATTTCGATTTTCGATTGATATTGTAATTTAAAAATGTGAACGGTAATTATTCTTAATACAGCCGGACAAAAAGAGTTAGACGGTGGCAAAATGCTGAGCTACATATTTCCTACCTGGCAATGACACATTTTTTTTTTTTTTTAAATCGGCGTCGGCAATGTTATTGGCACATCGCTGTTGCGAAAAAGTCACTAACAACCCCCTCATTTAATCTCTAAAATGTTTTTTTGATCTATATCTACCAAAATGGAAAAAAAAATTATAGCGCCGTACTTATGAAAAATTTTAGTCTCGACTTAAAATTTACCGAAGCTCACAGTTGCAAAATTCACATGGAATATTTATAGTCACTACTTATAGAACTACTAAAATTTAGAGTCGAAACAGCATTTTTTTATTGGTAAGGGGTATAGTGAGGATGGGGCCGGGCACGGGCCATGTGTGCCCTTACGGTAAAGACAGTACTGGCAATGACTTAACCGGGCGCATGAGAACTTCTATCGAAAAGGTACATACGCCACTCAGATTAGTCTTAAGCCACTATCAGTCTTCTGACCTCCTTGCGGAAGTCTACGGCAACCGTCTCTGAGTACGATATCGAAGCAGTGCTTAGGAATTTGTAAGGCTTGAGTTATAAAGGAGGATATTCTCGGCAGCGTAATTAGTAAGTTTGGATCCACAAAACGTAAAACAGATATTGACTGTCAACTTATCAGCAGCAGCTGTTTAAAAGGCGATAATTTTCCATGGTTAAGATTGCACAAAGTAGCCTCATAAACCCGTTTTTGAGAGTAGAGCTTGACTCCATCGTGTCGCAGCAACATTTTATCGACTTTCTAACAAAGGTGGAGCTGGTTAATGGTCAGACGTTGGACGCCAGATAGAAAAATATTCAGGCGCCAAAAATCAATGGATCCGGTATTCTGACATCAACAATGATCCGTCTGCCGCCTTTCAATAGTTTATCGAAAAAAAAGTTGACAGAAGACGCTCATAATAAGAAGCTGCAGCGAAGCACGAGCCTTCTAAAGAATTAAGAGATCGGAAGGCAGTTCATCAAAAAGAGAAGACCTCCAAAATATCAATTGGGGAAGTGCGTGAAGGATATTAATGGACAAGCTGAAAACGGCACATCGGCTGCATCGACATTGCGGAGCATGATGAGTGCAAAATTCAGTGGTACCAGGAACAACCATAGCATCCATACATCTGCAGAGGTCGTGTTGGACTCAAAATCAATACGGCTTCTGTGGGTAACGTGGCCCAGAAATTTTTGACAAAAGTAGTCATTTAAACCTCAATAGAAGACGCCTGGCTAAAGGCTAAAACGGAAACAGAAAAGTCTGGTTTTAATACCAAAAGGCGATGCAGAGCCCAGAGACTCTCATTCAGACTCTTGCTCTTGTACAGTAGGAAAAGTGCTGCAGAAAAGTACTAAATGACGACCCAGTCTGCCGAGAATAATTTTGTTGGTCTTGAAGTAAGCGGGGACAAGACCAAATGCATACTTTGACGGGTTTTGTCCCACTTTGTGAATATAACGAATTGAATTGAAGAAACAACGGCAGCTAGCTCCAATATGCGGATGAAGTCCAATAACAAGTCGACACTTGGTAAAGGGTTTTCCAATAAAAGGTGTTATTTTGGTATTCAAAGAAAAATGCCATTTTTTGAGATAAATGATCGGATATTTACTTCATAATAAAGAGGAAGGTATGCCGTTAATAATGAAAACAACATCAGAACAATGGCCGCCACGAGCACGCATGCAGGACCATATATTTTTCATGAAATTTTCCATAACCAAATCGCAAAGTGGCTGCCCTAAGTCCTCGATAGCTTCACGAATTTTATCTTTGAGGTCTTGAATCGACGCTGGGCTGTTGGCGTAGACCTTATCTTTCACGTGGCCCCAAAGGAAGAAGTCGCAAGGTGTTAAAACACAAGATCTCGGTGGCCAATTGTGATCACCTCTTCGAGAGATAACACGGTCCGGAAACTTTTCCCGTAAAAGATCAATGGTTTCGTTGCTTGTGTGGCACGTAGCGCCGTCTTGTTGAAAGTAAACTTTGTCCAGATCAATACCATCCAACTCCGACCATAAAAAATCATTAATCATTGACGACCAAAAAATGCTTTAGTTTTGCGAACTGTGACTGCAAGATTTTCACCATTTTTCTAGTGAATTTTAATAATTTCAATGCGTTGTTGAAGCGTGTATCGTTCCATTTTTAGTAATGGCGTAGTTTCTACTTGTCAAATGTCAAAGAATAAAAGCTTCAAAAGTGACAGCTACCGAAATAGCGGATCATTCACAATAACACCTCTTATTGGAAAACCCTTTATAATCGATACCAACGATAGATAGCGAAGCTCAAGGAGAGAGAAGTTTCGAACCAGAGCTCCCAGGACAAGGAGAATGACCGGAATTTCATTTACAACCATCGCAGATTCAGGTGGGTAGCTCAAAGCAAACGTAAAAATTGCAAACGGGAGTCAATAAAGCTGAGTTCAAGCTCTGTTTCTTTTAAACATTATATCCATCTATACCTCCTAGAGGATCTGACAGTCTTTTGTTATCACAGTCGCTCGACTTCGTATCATGGTATTTTTTCGTCGTGTGACTATAGTATAGTTCACTTCACCAGTTAGAAGTACAAGGTGATGTCGCTACTTTGGGCTAGACGCGCGAACTTTGAAGGGACTCTACCCGATAAATCATCAATGTGGCTCCATCTGCTCCGTCTTGTGATTGCTGAATGGGCACCAACCATGATGTTCCGACTATTCTACAAAGTAGATTGTCGAAGATGCCCTTCTTCGTCAGGCAAAAATGCAAAACGTTCAATCCTTGCATGACAAAAAATCCGTCCTCCATCGCGGAAGGTGCGGGACGTTTGGCAACAACTTAAAGTGCAATTTGTATTGCGGGCTAAACTCGAAACAACTCACTCTCTGCCACCACCAAAAAATCCCAGCAAAACTGTACAACAGCTTACCGAAAAATAAAACAAAACCCATCAACCGACAACTCCTCCGGGAAAGTATGTATTTTTAAATTTTATTTAGTCTGAAAGCTTCGGTTCGCAAACACCGCCGGTCGTCTGTCCCTTTCAGCAACAGCTCTGGCACACTACCGTTTGACACGAAGCCTGTGTGTAACATGGTGGTAATATGCCTTCCAATTCGCACACCTCTAGTGTTCCAAGAGGATTTGCCTTCTGGATAGTGTCATGATGTCACACACTCTCGTCCTGTAGTTTTGCGAAAACCGCAAAGCCATTAACTGAGAGCTTATCAGATTTAACATCAGTCTCGTGCTCTGGGCCTCGTATACCTAGCTGCAGTAGACGGAACAGTGTTCAGTTAATTTTTTGTCCGTTCGCACTCGGATCCCTCTGAAGAATTACTTAGCGCCAGATGTCTGGTAATAGTTTGTCGTGGTTGAGATGAGTACAGATTAGGGGTGCACACTCTTCTGCCCCCACTGGATCTTAATAACTTGTTTAAGTAGTTCGCAGTTGATGCGACTTCCTCCACCAGATGTGATGCATTTTAAATTTCTCAACGGATGGCCAGCTCCAAGTGAACTTTGCAACTGCATTGGCAGCCATTGGGCCGTAAATAAGATGTCAAAGGGGAACTTTTGTTTCGCGGCTGCAACAATGGCCTAACTGCAACGAACCGGAGAAGTTAGTCGTACTTTACGGAGTCAAAACTCCGTCGATGAAATGTTTGTGCGAACTTTTAACCTTTCAGTGGGAGGCAACAAACTAGCAGGGCGTTGGTTCCACAAACAGATTTAAAACGAGATGTATCCTTGAACATACTCAAGTGCAGAAAGCATCCTTCGCCACCAACGAAAAACCACTCCATTCATGATTTTCAATCTCCTTCGAGTTCAAATCGAAATCCATTCCAGTTTTTCGGGCGAAATTGTTTTATTGCTGGAAATAACAATTAATCTAAATAACGGTGCCGAGTATTCGCCAATTGCAAAGAGAGAAAAAAGCAAGCAAGGACACCCCAATCAGAGTCGCAAAAGTGAATGTGGGACCAGAGGGGGGGGGGGGGGGGGGGACTGCATATTACACTGGGTGTGGGTATGGGTAGGGAATAGCATTCAAGGAAATTGGGCTACCTGATGGAATTTATTTATTCAACCCCGTAGCCAGTTCAAATATTATCTCAGAGCAGCCCGGTCCACGGATGTGTCGGTTTGGATGTCGATGTGCGGTGCAAGCTGCCCACAACCGTGTGTGTAGTTAAGGATCGCCTTGCGTCTCCAAACTCGCGCGCTGGTCGACATTTAATTATGTAAAATGTGATATGGCCGACAAAAGAGAGAGAGAGGGAGAGACGACGGGAATAGTTTCATGGCAGCATGAACATGAAACGTGATTGCGAGCCCGTTGGGCGCCAATGAATTGCACTGCCGTGCAGGGGCTGGGGCATCGATGGCAAATCTCTCTGCGAAAGGATAACGCGAGGACGGTCTGCCATTGCGAGCTTTATTATACGTTAGGGGTCATGTAATCATCGAATTGGGATTGACCGTTGGTTAAATATTTGCAATGGTCATTGAGATTTTTAATTTTTCTCGTTTTTTCTCGTTTTTGTCCAGTCTCTCTGATTATATCTGCGTTTGCAATTTGCAGGGGGAGGTCGTTCGACCTGCTTCCTCTCGAATGTGTTTCTTTTTTTTTTCTTTTTTGTGCGAGTTCAAGGATTCGATTACGATTCATGCATGATGATGTAATTAAAATTTAATTTAGGTTAAAAGGGCTGCCTGTGATTCAATCGATAATTTGTGTTGAAAATCGTCAACTGCAGCGACTATGTGGGTCGGCTGGCTGGCAGGAGGGGGAGACGGAGTATTTGAAGTGAATAAACATTAATTGAAGCGCACTGGGAATTGGGTATTTAAATGGAATTGTGTTTGCCCCTCTTGAAGGAGGAGTACTGGTTATTTAATTGGGACTGAGATGGCAGTTGTCAAAGTTACCTCTGTCCCTTCGCAGCGCAGTTCGAGGTGTATTTATTGGGCGCAGTCGAAGTCTGTAATTATACCGAGAGTGGTTGTGGCAATATTGACGGGCAACTCGAAACACAGCCGAAAAGATGTCACGATTTAGAGGCTCTTTACAAAATGATGTTTGGTCGTACTTTAATATAAGAGATAATAAGACCGAAAGGGAGGTGCCTACAAGGAAGATTTTAAGGAAGTTGATACGTAAATCGAAGGGGAACCCACTTTGTCCCAAAGTGATGAGGGTGGTTTTCTTTAATTTTTTGTAGCAAGTCTTAAATTGATTCACTTTGGTAGGAATTGTTTCCAAAGCACTCGAGCCTTCTAGAGGCGAATTGTGAGTAATACTTTGGATGTTAAAAGGTTCGTGCTCTTACTTGTACTGGAACAAGAAGCTTTGGATGCCACAATATTCAATGGCACTCGTAGAGCCGAGCGTGCTGGTATTCTAAAGGGTATCTAAAATGACAGCCCAGAGCGATGCGAAAATTGCTTTAGCATTTCCTATCCCTGGGAGTAAAATATTTAAAAAAAGTATTCTTCCTGTTTGACTGTTATTGCATTATAAGAGGTGACACGCCCCTTTTCCATCCGCCCACATTTTAGGTATATTTGTTATTCTTTCGTGATAATGAATCTTGCAACTTTAGCACCACTAAATGGTATTTCAAATGATTTTGCTATAAAGAAGGCGCCACGCACATTTTTCTATGCCGCCCACTTTTTTGAAAATTATTGTAACAGGCATTTTGCGTCTATTCAGCAAATTTCGGACAAATAGCTGCCATAAATGGCAAAACATGTATAGTTTTTTTTTTAAATCACTTTTTGGTGTGGAAGGTACCCTGTTGTCTTTTAGTTAGTTTTTTTTTTTTTAAGTGTCTTTTAAGTATAATATGCGCTGATGTACCAAATTTCATGACCCCAACCCTGATACAACTGCAAAGATATTTGGTTTGATATGTTTTTCGTGTATAACACCTTAACCGTTGCCATACTGATGTTACTCGCGCCACCTATCGTGGATTTTTGGAAGCACTAGTATTCCGGTCACTAAAACAACAAAATATTTCAAAACAATTTCCAAATACGTTGGACGGTAAGAACCAGCTAACATCACTTTCATCGCATAGTCCAAAATGAGATCCCCTATTAAGGGTGTTTGTATGTATGCGCTTAGCTTGAGAACCAATCGACGGATTCGGATGCGATTTTCACTTCTAAGATCACCAGTTCTCGAAGAAGGTTCTTGCGTGCAAAAATTGCTCTATCGCTTGTAAGACTTGGGCATTGCAAGCCACTAAAAGAGTGAGAAATAAAAAAAATTAAATATGTTAAGAGTTGGAACTTATTGCAGAGCTCATTGAACCCGTGTTTTTTTGAGCTTCGATCTCAGCAAAGCAAAGTAAAGTAGGATTTTCAGCACGCAATTACAAAAACTACTGTGCGTCCTCGAAGTGTCAAGTAGAGCGTAGTTGTAGAAAAATGAAAATGCTCTCAAATTTTACTAAATAAACTGTAGTAGATTAAATTCGAAACAATTAAGAAAGTGTGCAAAATAAAATGTTCCCGTAAAAATTGGAGAAATTTAAGAAAAGCTTTTCTTATATTTCCACTATTTTTACACCAAATTTTTAATACATAGCAAGTTACATAAATATGTTACTGAAGTAATTCTAGAATTACCACAAACTTTCTACACAGATTTGGTACACATTGCAATATGGACTACAAACGTTATAAATATTTATTAAGTTGGACCTTTGTATAACATACCTTCATTTAAGTATGTTGACTTAATCAAAAAGTATCAAAAGTTAAGCGCGAAAACATTTTAAAATTTTCATAATCCACTTCTTATTATTTTAACCAAACTTTTGTTGAATATTCTCGTACTTTAGAATAGAATAGAAAAAATCATTTAATAAATATTACGACTTAATAATAATAAACGCAACAAAAAAAAAACACTCTCAATGTATGTACAAGTACATGCACCCTGTGCCCCTACCTAAGGAAAGGCACACGCAGTGTCGTGGGATTCATCCCTTTTTGTGGGAATTCCGATGTCGGAAAAGTCTTCCGTGGGATAAAGGCATAAAGCACAAATTCGTGGGAGTTGCAGAAATCTGTCAAAAAACATTCAAACTATGAATTTTTGGTGAAATTCTATCAAAACACTTGTATTTCACCGATTATCAACACACTGAATGTCCATAATAAACAGCCCATGTAAATCGTATTTTATTAAAATTTTCTAGTACCAAAAAATAATAATAGCAGGGTTACAAACCGCGGTTTTTATACTAAAGGTTAGTTTAACGTGATTTTCTTTCCGTGTAATACAAATCTTACTCTTAAAAACTGGATTTTGACGCAAAAAAGTATCGTTTGATTTTAAAAAGGATTTTGAGTATGGTGAAAAGGGAAATAAGGGAAAAATAACCACGCTTCGTGGGATAAAGGAAGAAGTAGTGCTAACAACACTGGGCACACGACAGGCAAATGGCGGCTTTCTGATTCTAATTGGGATCCATTATCAACAAAAATAAATTCATCTTTGAAATATTGAAATTCGAAACATCTTTTGTTCTTTAAAAAATACATGTAAACTAGATAAATAGAGGAGATAATATTTTTAATTTGGCTTTACAGCCATTGCAATGATTTTGAAAGTCCCTGGGAAAATACAAATAAACTGGAAATAAAACTGAATATTAAAATACTCAATATTTCTTGAGCTCATGCGTTTTCGCCACTACAACTTATCGATAAGACTTTCGTTTAAATATTTTGTATTCGGGTACGAAGAAATGCAATTACTGAATTTAAATAATATTACCTGCATTACATTTTCCCGGCATTATCTGCGTTTAGGTATTTTAGCATCCCCAATAAAATGGAAATTTTATGTGCGTATCAGTATTTTTATTTCCCGACCAACTTACAAACACATGAAAACAAATTTGACAGCTGATTAAAGTTCGGTCACATTTCGGTTACAAGTCATAGTCAAAAGTGTGTTTCCAGAAATAGTAATTTAAAGAGGTAAAACTTATTCCCCACTTTGGTCAACGTTCCATCCTGCACTGGAAAGAGTTCGCACGTCGATACTCTATACGAACTATTACTGAAAAAACTTCCACAAGCACTTAGTTGTGAGAACCTTTGCCTAAAGTCCTATGAGGCCTACTGCAAAATGGTCCCATACCGCCAGGTTAATGCTGCGGGTGATCTCCATACACTAGTTCAATCTACTTCGTCCTACCATCTAAAATACCACCTTTCAAGAAACATAATTTAAACGCAGGATAGCAGACCGAAATTATTTCCCCCTTCGCTGTATGTGTTCTTAAAAAAACAAACCCACTAATGCCCTCATATCAAAGAATGACAGAACCAAAAACCCGCTCCAAAACCGGAAATGCAGTTTAACGCCCAGTAAAAACAAAATGGAAGTGAACTCCCCACCAGGAGAAAGAGTAAGCGCAGACAATAACCAACAGAATTCCTTGGTAATGAAATGTTAGAACTTTGAAAGCATTGTTTACTTTGGCATATCTCATTAACCAGCAAAAAGGAAAGGCAATCCTCGGTGATGATGACATCCCATAAGCGTTAGCCTCTTTCATGTAGTTTCACTTCTTTGTGTGCTTGCTTATGGTGTATACATGGCTGGACATTTTATAACTGCGTACTTCCTTCTCTGTTGGGTCATGATGGAGATGCTCGTCCCATATAAACATTCTTTAATTTGCGCTGGAATTTCTTCTCCTCCATCGTGCTGGGAGAGTGAGACAAAGGGCAAGAGAGAGCTGTCAAAATGACTACATCAAGAATCTTCAACTTTGTCCCATAATGTCAAGCTAGGGTTGGTAATTATTTTCATTGTTAGTATTATTAGTTGTGTGTCTGTTGTGTATGTGCACTGAGCACGGCATTTTTGAATGATGAAGCGGAGTGGAGGACGAGACGCGCAACTATCTCTGTTATGAACATTCTGACAAATTGTGCTCGTACAAAGTACATATCTGCCTTTTATGGGTGTAGTTGATGTCAAAGTAGTAAGGAGAATTTTCAAACGGTGATGGACAGTGGAACCCCCTTTTCAATCAATTGTCGGACTTAATTTAGCCCGGTAATTGAAATCATCTTCTCAGTTACAGTAGAGTTTTGATTATGCAAGGACAAGAATGGGTGAATGGAAGGAACTGCTGTTTTTGTCTAATACGTAACAGATATCGAGAGCTGGTTCCTCCTTCGATTTCAATGCTTTGACCATCAAAAAGAAGGTTCCAACTATTGAGTAAATTTGGATTTTTGTCAGAATGAAGAAGGTCTCTTGTGGTACCACATAGAGCTGGTTATTTCTAAAGTTCTTGGAACTAGTTCGCGTTTTCGAAAATCTTCGAATTTTGCTGGCTAAATTTGAAAATCGCTTCCACTCAGTGATCCCAGATATAGGGGAAAAGCAGCAATTTTGCGGATGCAAGAATGAAAAAGGGGACAACCGGGGACAAGCTTATAAAAGGGAAAAAATCAAAAATCTCTGAGGAACTTAAATTGTTTAAAAGTAAAATTGAAATGCATAACAACAAATTTTAAAGTTTTCTCGGAATGAAATGTTTATATTGAACCTGAAAAAAAACAGCCCATCGAACGTCTACGTCCATGGAGAAAAATTGAAGTCCGAATTTTTGTTTTTGAATTTATGGATTTTGTTTTTCAGGGGGATAAAAGGAAATTTTTTTTCGAATTTAGGGAAAAATGAATGCTTGTTGCAATAAAAAATAAAGTGCACGACTGGGTCGAACGAAACTTTCTCGTTTAGTGCGAGTCTGACTGAAATTCAAAGTCATTTAAGCAAATCTTTTTTTCGGGATGTAAGCATTACTTGGTTTTTAGGGTTTTGTCGAAATCGAAAATGGGGTTTTCGAGATATGAGCAGTTTTTAAAGTGAGCGTTTCCAGTGATTCGAATTGAAAATTAAGGACGCAATAGTTTTGAAAACATCAATTTTACTCTATGTTTGCATTTTGGTCAAAATCATGCCGTTTTGAGGTAAACTAGGAAAAACTATATGTTTCAAAAATGAATTTTTTCAAAAATCCATTTCACGATAATACAGAGAAAAATTGAGTTTTCCATTAAGTTAGAAATGACCATATTACCTAAGAAATAAATTTTTGTTACAATCGTATGGACCGTTTTCGAGATATGTCCGAATTTCAAAAGTACCATTACTGGATTTTTTAGCGGAAAACTGAGTATGCAGTTATGTTTACCTCACCTTAAAAAACAGCTTAAATATCAATTTTTGTTGGAATCGTTACAGCCGTTTTCGAACAAATCAAACGGTATGAAAATTTTGTATGGGAAGTATCATTAATATCGAGGTTACCATGCAAAAAAAAAAAACGGTCCCGAACTGTAAGCCCCCAAACTTTAAATCCGAAGTTTGAACGAAATCCGTTCAGCCGCTTAGGCTGTAGGCCTTGGGACTTGCATAAAGACAGACAGACAGACAGAAGGATAGACGGACAGAATTTTGCGACCCACTTTTTTGAGTTCATATATCTAATGTCAGAATTGATTAACATCTCGAGTTCGAAATTTTGTACGAATACAATATCATTCACTTACTACGTAATGGAGAAAGTTAAAAAGGAGAAAGCACTCATCAAAGTCTCCTTCCACGTATAGTCACGTCTGAAGGTTTGAAAAACCGACTAATTGAACTTTGGTCCCATTCACCTCGCAGTTCTTTTCTCAAGACGTTAGATAAAAACATCACAAATGCCGAATGCGTGGTTTGTATACAGAGGCAGACTTTTTTTGGGTTTAGTGGTTAAAATGAGTAAAACCAAGTTTATGCCGTCAACAGGAAGGTTTGATGTGCCTAGACAAATTGAACAGTACGTCACAATCGAGACGTATAACTTTGAACCACAAAGGGACTCTGTCTTACCTCGGTTCTGTTTTTACTTCTGATAACAGCATCTCAACAGGATTTAAACGAAGAACAAGTCTTGAAAATCGCTGTTTCTTTGGGCTCAGAGCGTGTTTGGGTAGTAGAGCTCAATACTAACCTCGTGATCACCCCAGTCCTACTCATGGTGCTGAATCTTGGACTCAATCTAAGGCAGATGAAAATATCGTTGGATATTTTGGTTGAAATATTCTCCGTAAAATTGTCGGTCCCGTTTGAGTTGACGAACTTTTTACGAAATGGTTGGACAACGAACTCTCCGAGCTGTACCTTGTCATAAAATTACCCACCGTCGCCTTAGATGGCTAGAGCATGTAGAGCGGGTGGATACAAATCGTCCGAATCACCAGAATCACCTACGCTTTAAGTGGAAGATAACCACAGCTGAATTGGAGGCAGTTTGCTAAGCCACGCGAGCTGAGAGTCGCATTGGTTGAGGCTCAGTTCCTCCGATGAATGTAGCACCACCAAAGAAGGTATGGGCTCTTTACAGATCTGCTGAGCTAACAATTAATTCATTTAAGAGGTGACAGAACAAAGAGAGCTCTTGGCGTTACTTGCCTACCACGAAGGTTCAAACATGGCTCGCATTTAACCATCGATCACACCAGCAAACGCAAAAAAAATGTGCGGTTTTAGGATCTGTAAGTAAAACAGCCGTACTCCAAACAGACTGCGCGAACTTCGAGATATCCTTTATAGCTATTCCCCCAAGAACAAGCTACTGTATGAAGAGACTGGTTGCTGTCAGATAATAAGGGTGGGTGTAGCAATAACGGTCTTTACGGCTCACTCAGGTCTTAGCACTTGGATCCAATAAACTCTGGATTTAAAAGAAAATATTTCGATCTGATATTAAATAGGAATTAAATAGGTTTAAGCAGTGTTGCCAGATTGGGCGCTTTGTCGTATTTTGGACTATCTTTTTTCTTAAAAAACGATGGAAATTTCTTCAATGAGCGCCCAACACAAATTTGGGCTACATATCGTTTAACAAGTTTTGTGTGAATTTTGTTTGTTTTATTTCTTCACAAAACTACAAAAAAGAAATATTTTCGAACAAACCCGCACTTTTAAAACTCGGCAGCACTCTTGCAGTCAAGTGACATCGAACAGTCGTTCAACTTGCAGGCACACCAATTTATTTTGCAGACCTTTTGATTTGACACAAGCTCACAAGCCACAAAGGCCAGTTGCAGAAGGTAGTGGGAAAAATACAAAAACAAAAATTAATTAAGGAATTGGAAAAATGTTCAACGATTTTTGGGCATTTCTTTCTGCGCAACGACTTTGGGCTAAATTTTTTCAAGGTTTGGGCGCTTAAAACAAAATTCTGGGAACCCTGGGTTTATGGTGGCCCTGACTATCTACGAGTATCAATCAAACTATGACGTCCCAACTCGATTCGTTACCTGTCGAACTGGCTATCCCTCTTGGTTAGATCAGTGTTGCTTCGTTGTCATGTTACCTACGTTTTGGCAGTGTAGTGGAATATGAACCAGCACCCTTTACAAAATCCAAACGTCATCATGGCTTTCCCTTCAACCTGGGGAATCAGGCTAAAAAAATACTGGAAAAAAAATGCGAGGGTAATTCAGGTTTGTCCTACACATTTAAAATTAGTAGAGCCACGAATAGTAAAAAATTGACTGCAACAGAAGCAGGACCGCTCTCGTAAAAGTTCTTCTCTTTCGGAATACCGAGCTGGCTGTCAGTTCACTGACAGTAACCCAACCTTAGTCACCTATTTTCCAATTAATTGGCCAAAGACCCTTGTAGGACGTCTCTCAGATATCCCATAATCACACACGGAATCAAATTTACCGCACGACAGACTGAGAATGGACATGGTCCCATCAAAGGGTCCCACTCCACCCATAAGTGCACAAATCACCGACCTAACTGAGACTGACAATGTCCGTGGGCTCTGCTTATTAGTTTATTATCTCCGCTAAAGTCGATTGTTGCCCTAAAGGATACCGTTATTAAAACTGATTGTATATTAATTAAGTTACTAATTAGTAGGCAAGGATGATGAAAAGTTGAGGCGACTACAACGACTACAAGGACGACGACATTCCATCAGACGAAACAAGACGATGTCGACATTGATGACGGAAAATAAGAAGAACGAGCCGGTGCCAGTGCTGGCCGTGGGATACCTCAGCTCCCTGCCACACTAACCAGGGGAATGTCAAACGGATTAGGTCGAAAACATTGAACATCATCGTCATCATCATCGTCGTCATGTGATGTACTGTGGCATCCATGACTGGTGTAATTATTGCCCTCGGGGATAACATGAGAATGTCGGAGCTGCACACACTGTCGCTGTAGCGGCAAAAGGACTCAGCCACAGCCTTTTTGCTATACACAGATTCACGGCGGATCAATGTTGACATTCAAGTTGAGAAACGAGTATACGTAGTGAGTACAAACACAGAGGACTACTTTCACCACCATTCCGTACCTCCGGTGATGGTGTGTGCAAGGACAACCAACACCCAACAGCCATCAGCCTGTTTTGCCGCCGAACGTAATGAATACACACATGGCATACGGAGAACATGTCGACGAATGCTCCTCGTGTACAGCTCCTGTCGATTGTGTTTACTTCAGAACCGGAGATAATAACTTAAATCACTTTTGGCCCAAGCGAGGGGGCCCACAACTTATATGCGGCTAAAGGCATACACATTCCACCCCCATTCCACTTGTAGTGCGGATATGGTGGTGTATGGCAATGGTGGAGTTTGTGCAGGGACTCGGTCGGTCTGCGTTTTCTTTTCAAAGGAAGAAAATTGAATTTTAATTCACAAAGGAGTTTGCCTAACGTTATCATTGTTTACCAACTGCGCTTTTCTTTGCGACGAGATGTTTCTGAGTCGTCGGCAGCAGCTCTGTCTACTTTGTTTTTTGTGCCTAACTGCTCCTTTTTGCTTTTTATGCAGCTCGCGGTCCCCACTATATGTGTGTGCATGTGTGTGTGTGATCCCAAGTAGCATGCTTGGTTTTATTGTTCGTAATTTTGTTACAATGTAAAGAAATGGCTGAAATGTTCACAGATGCAACATGGGAGCAGTTCCCTTTTTACTGGATTGTTCGCTTTTATTAAAAAGGATGAACAAAATGGTACACATCTCCATGGCGGTGTTGCCATGAGATATGGCCAAGGAAGCCGAGAAGCGGTATACTCGACATTGTAATGAACACTCGGGATGTTATTTATAATCCACTTTGTTTTGTCGCTAACTAGGCGTGGAATAGGATGATGAATTTAATGTCCTTGTGAAAAAAAAACCAAGGGAGCATAATTATTAGGCTTACATCTTCAGGATGTATATAAGATTTCTCCAAATCCACCGTCGTCGTTCTGCGTGGGTATGATCAAAGCAGCCTTTTCGTTTGACAAGGAGAGGGGAATGAGGATCCGGGAGGAGGAGGTACTCGCATTAGTAGAAAACAAAAATCCGACTGGGCTTGAACGTCTTTCCTATTTCTTGTTATTTTCGAAAGGATTATGTTGGGCTGCGAATGGTCTACTGTACAACTTCTAATACCATGGGGAGGTGTGTTATCCTTCATTTGAATTCCACTCGCACTAAGATTCATTTCGGAATCAATTTCAAAGATTAGATTTAGATTCGTCCTTAACCCTAGAAGGCGGTTGCTAACTACCCCTAATAAGCTAAACGTTCGTCGATTCGACGATCTGTACTAAAATATGTTTTTTTAAGCTTTGTTTAATACATGTGGTTCTATTTTTTTTCTGAAACATTAAGATTGTGTTCCCAAAAAAAAACTTGATTTTACTAAGTACAATTCTTCATTTTTTTTATTATGAAGCAGTCTTTTAAAAAACACAGAATTTTTCAGTCTAAATATAACATTATTTAAAAAAAAAAAAATTTCTTCTTTCGCAATATAAAATTAATAATAACAGGTGGTAAGAAAAAAAAAATAAAGGAACTAATTTTTCTTTGTGCAAGATCCGAAAAAGTCAAAAAAACGACGAACACGCGCGATTAAAAAAATAAATAAAAATAGAAATAGTAGGGTCGCCTAATTCCGAACACTCCCAGTAGTCGAACACTTTCTGTAAAAAGCTGCACAGCTGTATATTTTTAAGATTTTCAACTCCTACAAACGCAAAATGCTACATTGTGGTATTACCTGTAATGGTTTTTGCAATATCAACTGGTACAATATTATTGTTAACGTTTCAAAATTGTAGTTTAAATTGAGTCTTTAGGGAATGCGTTTGAGTGCGGGCTCAGTAGAAAAAAACAACTGTTGCGATTGTCGGAGGAAGGTGCGTTTTTTTGTTTGAAAATTCAGGTAAATGTTTATTTTCAATGTTTGTTTCATTAGTTTATATATATTTTATGTCTTTTTAGTAAGGTTTTTATCTGAAAACATAATAATTTTATTATTTTTTGACCGTTTGATCATAGGTAACCAAACTTCTGCGAGTTTCCTATTCGAACACTAGTGTGTTCATGACTGAATTAATGTACAAATTTTATTTTTAATTGTTTATGAATTCTATTTATTTATTTCCTTTTAAGGTGTTTTGTTACTGTTTTTTATGTTTTAAATAAAAACAAAAATATGGATTTTTCTCATTTTCTTAATTGAAAATATACACGAGATCTAGCGTTCGAAGTAAGGAAACTTTATGTTCGGGTTTAGGAAGCTAGTGTTCGACTACCGGGGAATAATGTTTTTTTTTCAGTTTTTATTTTTTTATAAAAAAACAATAACAATTACAGGGAAAAACTTAACTTTATTTTAAAATATTTGAGTTATGGCAGCTCATTAATTTTTCTTGGCATATTAAATTCAACGGTTCTCTCACAGTTAGTGATTATTTTACAATGAACCACTAAGTGTTCGACTACTGGAGACATGACCCTACTGTTTTTATATGCCGGACACAACCGTCTTTCGCAAAAGCGCATCGGCGACTGAGTTAATTGGTGAGCTTTTGTCCTAACTCGAGTTAGGACAAAATTAGTTATAGGCACCATCGTGCTCAACATTTAAATCTACTTCCACTTAATTTTTTATGACCGTAATATTTTTTTTAAACAGAAGTTTTTCCCAAGAAAAAAATTAACTTAGAAACAAATATTCCTAATTTGTAGTGATGATTTAAAACTTTAATCTGCTCTCTTGAAAAGTATGAAAAAAAAACTTAGGTGGTTATGGCTTGTGGCCACAGAGTTACTATGTGCAGTGTTTTTATAACGTGGGATTTATCCCTTTTGGTGGGAATTTCGATGTCCGAGAAGCCTTCCGTGGGATAAAGGGGAAAAACACCAATTCGTGGGAATTTCAGAAATCTGACAAAAAACATTCAAACTATGAATTTTTGGTGAAATTCTATCAAAACACCTGTATTTCACCATGATTATCAACACACTGAATGTCCATAAAAACCAGCTCATGTAAATCGTCTTTTATCAAAATTTTATAGTACCAAAAAATAATCATAGCAGTGTTACAAACTGCGGTTTTTATACTAAGGGTGATTTTCTTTCCGTGTAATACAAATTTTATTTTTTATAACTGGATTTTGACGCAAAAAATATCGTGGGATTTTAAAAGGGAATTTGAGTACGGTGAAAAGGGAAAAATGACCAAGCTTCGTGGTATAAATGAAGTGAGATTGCTAATAACCCTATGTGTCCGCTTGAAAAGAGATAGCAAAATTAAGAATGCGACGTCGTCGAATCGACAAACATAAGCCTCAGCGATACCACTTTACTCCAATTGAAGTAGATTTACTTCAATTTTGGAAAAAAAAAATTTAAACCTGCTCCCTACTTGGCACTATTGTTAAATTCTTTATATCTACTTCACTTTAGGAATCCCTTATTTAGTCCGCTTCAATTTTAATAAGAAAACCTTAAATCTAAAGGGTTTTTCGCTGTGTGGCTTGTGGCGCCGTCCAGTTGGGACCACATGTCCTCCAAGTCCATATCATCAAATTGGGGCCAAAAATATTCGGTTATCATTTAACGGTAGCGATTCCCATTCACAGTAACGTGCCGGTCTTGATCATCACGGAAGAAGTACGGCCCAATGACGCCGCCGGCCCATAAACCACACCAAACCGTAATTTTTTCGGGATGCAATGATGACTCATGGAGTACGTGTGGATTGCTGCCTGACCAATACCGCATATTTTGTTTATTGACGAAGCCATTCAGCCAGAAATGAGCCTCATCGCTGAAGATGATTTTTCGATGAAAATCCGAATCATTTTCAAGTTGTTGCTCAGCCCAATTCACGAACATACGACGCTTCTGGTGGTCAAGCGGCTTCAGTTCTTGCGTCAATTTAATCTTGTAAGGATGTAGGCCAAGATCTTTTCGCAAAATTCGCCACAACGACGTCACAGAGATGCCCAACGCTTGAGAACGACGTGTGAGAGACACATTTGGGCTTTCTTCAACTGAAGCCTCAGCGGCAGCAATATTCTCGACACTACGGGCACTTCTTTGTCTCACTGGCACGGGAACATTTTGTACTGTGCCTGTGGATTCAAATTTTTCCACTAGACGCTCAATTGTTGATCTGCTAGGACGATTATGACGACCATAAATTGGACGTAGCGCTCTTAACGTTGAGGCCACTGACTCCGAATTTCGGTAGTAAATTTTAATAATTTGGGCTCGTTATTGACTCGTATATCTTTCCACCATGAAATGGCAAACCTTACTGAAGAGAAATGTCAAAAGAGCGGCAAGAAATTCGGCGTCGTTAGCTGTCCCTACCCTGTTCTACTTTTGTAGCGTCCCTGTTGAAAAACCCTTTACTTCCAAAAAAAATTACTTAATAAATGTTTTACTTGAGCCCAGATTCAAAAAAAAATTGCATCAAACTTCACTTGAAACACAAAATTTTCTGACGTTTACTATTATTTTCCTTTTAATGTTCTGTCAAAGAGGTGATACGTTTGGTTTCGTTTTGGTTCCTGTCTGTTCCGAAAAGTGTGGCGAAATACGTGAAAGAATTATTACTAACCGAAGCTTTTGATGCATTGGTGCCTCTTTCAAAGCCCAACGCCACAGCCACATGAGAATACATTTGGGAATTGAGAATATGTCGGTATTTGGGTTATCGAAATGTCTGCTCAGAAATTAAACAAACAGATTTCTCGGAAACACTTTTCCACCTACAACAGCAAAATCAGATTCGAAAAGACAGCCAGAGGACTCACTGCTAAATGTCTTAACTCGACACACACACACACACACATAGTCGACTCTAATCCATCAAGGGCTGTAAAAAGGTTATCTCCGTGGCAAAAGTCGTAAAAGCAAAAGTGTCACTGCCACTGGCAGTGCCATATCGCCATCGCCTCACAGCAGTCACAGCTCGCAGTACTCACTTTCGGTGTGTGACAATTCACTCGAGTGTTGTTAATTATTTCGTTACACCAAGATGAATAGAAAAAGCGACAGACCCGGACGCACCAACGGCAACGGCATACAGCTTAAGCATCCTGCATTCTGGCGGGCTACATAATTTAACACGACACGGACTGACAATAAAATTTACTGCTGACTTCTGCATAATATAAACGATTGCTGCTGTCCCGCTATTGCCATATATAGCCGGCAGCCCTTTTCATCGCCTTCGTTTTCGCATCACAGCGGTCCAAAAATGTTGTATCTTTGAACAAAAAAAAAAAAGGGACATCCCATCCGCACTCGGAAGAAGATGAACAAGTCTGCGCGAGCCAAGCGGAAGTAAACAGCAAAACAAAGTTACAAGCAGCGGAAGCAGCGAAATTTTCTTTGGACATAAATACTCCAGTTAAATTGTCCTTCTGGGTGTAATTTCTAGTGCGGTGGTATGTCCAGGAGCGAAAGTTTGCCCACTACTCTGCTAAAAGCGGATTGCAATTGGGCAACTTTACTACACACCCAGCATGGGCACGAGCACAGGAGCCAGCGTGTGCCTGTGCACAGCCAAGATGAGTTGTAGCCGGCAACAGATCACGTCCAACGTGAATCTGTGTGTGAAAATGAGGATAACAACGACCACCATTGCAGAAATGAAAGCGAACGACACGACTTAAGGAAGACGATGATGCACAGCTTTCTTAAATTTCTCCAGGGGCTTTGGTGTTAACTGTTAAGTTCGGCGATATACCTAGGGAGCGTGCAGGATGGTGGAAATAATTTTAATCCTTTAATGGTGACACTTAAATTGCACAGCAGATCAAAGAAATTGAACCGTCCAGACGGATGGGTTGCAAGTGATTCTGTTTATGGCCAATTGCGTGATTTAACAAATCGTCGTGTAATCCTGAATAAAAGGAGTACCGAAAGCTGTAAAACCCTTTATTGAGATTGCTACAGAGCCTTTATTTGGGTGTAGGTTTTTCGGAAAAATCAGGTTTATGATGTGGCTAGTGCACGGTAATAAGGTCGAATGTTGTAAGGTGCGATCAAAAGATGTCTGGTGTGCCGGCCTTTGTAGCTTTAGGAAAGGGCGATGCTGAAGTGACTTCATTCTCTTATCAGTCCTAATCCTAAGGTCGTCTGTTTTCTTTCCCTAAGAGCTGACAACTTACCGCTCACTTAGCCTGCCTGTGGCCCTTGAATTTGATTCAGAAATCACCGTGGTAATGATTTCGCATTTCACGATCTTTTAGTGAATACGAAGAAAAAGAACCTCGAAGAATAGCTCGTGACAGATGAGCATGCGGCGGCAGACAGTCTTTGTATCAGAGGATCCCATGAAATCCCTACCGAAATTGAAAAAAAAATAGGAAATATTTGTAAGAAAATAAATTAAAATAAAAAAAAGTTACGTATACGCCACCGATTTAAATAAAGTGCACGACTGGGTCGAACAAAACTTTCACATTCGTCAAAAGTTTGTTTGGTAGCTTTCTTATTTTATTAAGTAGGTAGGTAAGAATCAGAGAACCGATGCTACTGCTATATAAAAGAAATGGTTCATAAAATATTAGAACAGTATTTGGGTTATTCATCTCATAATGGCAGTACATATCAAATAGCAATGCGAGTTTTTATAAGTTAAAGCTCTCTGTACCAGGCAATTGTTACAAGTTCTGGTTAGAGAGTTTTAAGCGGCTACTGTACTATTTTATAAGCTCTTACACTTTACAGGATTTTTGAGTAAAAGCTAAGCGAAGCAGTGGTTTCTATTTTCCGATCTGCTAGGGCATTTTTTAATTTTTGACTCAAATGGATTAGTCACACTAATTTAAAGTGTGTATATGATTGGAAGTAGGGTTCGTGCTAGACCGATATCTTTACATATGTAAAGATATGTAACTTTTCAGAGATTTTTTTTTGAGCTTGCATTATCAGTGATAAACCGAATATGCCGACGGTCGTGTGTGGGGGTGCAAATGAAGTGGGAGTTTCTGATTATGTAAGGAAGTGGTTTCAATTATTTTAAGGTGCATATTCAACAATGTTTAAAAAAAGATTTATTTTCTAAAATGAAGTTTTGCGTAGCTGTTATTGCATTTTAATTGGAAAAGAATTAAAATATAGCATAGATATGTGAAAATAGATTGGGAAATATAAATAACTAAAAAAAGTGATTTTTTCGAATTTTTTGAGAAAATCTTAGTACGGGATCATATTTTTCAAATACTGATTTTATCCTTAATACGTATTTTGATCAAAATCGTTAGAGCGGTTTTTGTAAACAGTACCAAATATCGCAATGTTATAAGTTTGAAGAATGAAATTGCTTAACTATTTAGCTGAAATCCGAATACAAGTTATTGTTCGGGATGTAAGCATTACATGGTATGTTTTTTTTTTTAAATTTGCGTGATTCGAATTGAAAATTAAGGACGCAGTAGTTTTGAAAACATCAATTTTACTCTTAGTTTGCATTTTGGTCGAAATCGTTATTGCCGTTTTCAAGTAAATTGAAGAAAACTACATTTTTCAAAAATGACTTTTTTCAAAAATCCATTTTACGATAATACAGAGAAAAACCGAGTTTTCCATTAAGTTAGAAATGACCATATTACCTTAGAAACGAATTTTTTTTACAATCGTATGGACCGTTTTCGAGATATGTCCGAACTTCAAAAGTACCGTTACTCGATTTTTAGCGGAAAACTGAGTATGCCCCAAACCCAAACTTTAAATCCGAAGTTTGAACAAAATCCGTTCAGCCGCTTAGGTTGTAGGCTTCGGGACAGACAGACAGACAGACAGACGGATAGAATTTTGCGACCCACTTTTTTGAGTTCGCCTATCATCGTAATGTCAGAATTGATTAACATCTCGAGTTCGACATTTTGTACAAAAGAGTTAGTTAGAGAAAGTTAAAAATATATTGACAATAAAAAAATGTTACGAATACGCCACCTGTTTTAAAAAAGTTACACAGTAGCTCAATAAACTGGTTAAATTCGACTTGAAGCTAGAAAGTGTCATTTGGAGCTCCAAAGAATCTAGCTCTACCTTAAAATTCGCTGTTATCAAGCCACACAATGTATCGGGCCAATAGAGGGAGCTTGGAGCCTTTGCGACCGAGCTCATCACTCTTTTTCCTGTCTTCGAATTCTTCCTAACATTGAATCTTTGTTGGATTTGTATGAATCAAGAGCCTTGAGAGTCTGCTTGGTTGTCTGAGCATATTCAGGTGTTCGACCTTCTGAGATCTCGTCTTGAGCAAAGATTTCAACTTCAAAGACTTCGATTTGGAAAATCGTTGTTGTGTGGCACAGCTGAGAGTCTGACAATTTGGACTGAGGTCCACTTATTCCTGCCCGTTGGCATTTTCTAGCTGTCCTTGTACCACGCTGAGTGGTATTCACTTAGCCCGACGTGCGCTTTGATGGAAATGTTTAAATTTAAGCTCCGAATCATCTCCCCTGGCTAACTCAATGACATTGGACTGAGAACCCTTCCTTCGCTCCTACATCTACATTTCCTTTTCCACACAGCGCACAGGAAGAAAAGAGTCCACACCGATAAATGGAAACTTTTAACAGCCTCCTAATTTGATTCAAAGCAAACTTCGACAAGGAATACACAAAGAATTTTTCTCTTTGATTTTTTTTTTGTCGGTGCTTCCCAAATTTCAAACCCGAGAAAATCCACAAATGCACACCCGTATCCTTTTCGAAATATCTACCCCCAGCAGGCGGAAGAATGGAATCTCTACAGCTGCAGTGATTTCATTGCACTACTCTTGGATCTTCCCATCGATTCCCGCTAGCTGGATGCGTGTGTACTTCTATAGCCACCGCCATCTGCTGGATGTGCAGTGTGC
The DNA here is from genome assembly GCA_951230905.1 of Cheilosia variabilis. Lineage (NCBI taxonomy): Eukaryota > Metazoa > Arthropoda > Insecta > Diptera > Syrphidae > Cheilosia > Cheilosia variabilis. The sequence goes on along the minus strand of OX579679.1, from coordinate 18,915,780 downwards.
ACTCCTCCATTTGATCGCAAATATAATATTTATAGCGTCTGCATGGGTAAATGCTCTATGCAAAATTCGCTATGTACACACACTCACACACAAGTAACTGGGTGTAGGAGAAGAAAAAAAATAGGAATAAACGAGCGAACCTACAAAACGAAATGCATTACGCTTACCGTCGAAGAACGAAGAACACAAAATTCGACAAGGACCTCCTTCTCGAGATTGTGGATTTTTGGTCCTGAAAATTTGAACAGGCACCCTTAAATTCCTTACACATGCACAACCAGAATCATCATCAGCATTTTGCGAAAATGTGTTCTTATATTTGCTACTTTTATCCTTTGTTTGCATTCGAGATATTTTTTTTGGTCCTTCTGCGGATGGGCGAGCCCGCGACGACGGCAGTGCAATGTGCATAGGGAAAAATTCCTTTCACAATTTGCACCATGTTATCGGAGTCGTAGCATTAGGAAAGGCAATTGCGAACATGCGAGTGGAAGGTTGCCGCTCTGTTTTTTGTATGAAGGTGTATGGGGTACCCTAGATGTTGGGAAGTTCAGGATTTTTAACTCTCAGTCCTTGTTTTTGTATTTTTGCGACGACTATTTCTTGGAAAAGATTCTGATGCGGTCGTGTTAAAACAGTTGTGGAAGCATAACTGAGATCGGCCTGGGGTTCCACCTGCCCTCTCTTCAAATTGAAGCCAACATGTTCCTCTGCAACCCACAGCCTCAGATAAGCTTCGCTAATTGCCTCACAAAGACGACAGAAATTCTTTCATGGCGAAGACTTAATTGTGTCCTAAATTGTTTTAAACATCAACTTCGTGAAATCTCTTCCTACTATCCAAAATTGAAAACACACCAACTAGCACCCTAGACAGTCGAGATGCACTAAATTGGAAACAAAAAGAACGCCGAACCACTTAAAATTCATACAACTACTTTTTGACAGTCTCTCGGTCTCCCTGTGTCTGTTTTCCACCCGCGTGCTATATTCTTTTAGTGGATTCGAAATGGGGAATTTACGTGCGCATTCCAGATGTGCTCGCATAGGCCCTCACGTGTAAGACCGTGTTTGCTTCGATCGTTGAACCAGCTAGCTCTTTGCGTCTTGACAGTGGCTGCATACTCGTTTTTTTTTTTCCTTCTTTTTGAAAATAAATTATCTACCCACCCAAAAACGATTGTTTGAATTCGAATAAAATAAAGAGGCAGTGTCGTACGTGGGAATTTGTTCGCCTTTCAGAACAAATTTGTGTTTACCTATATTCTCGTAGACTTCCGCTCAGTGCGGGTGCTGGAATCATTCGAGTCGTGTTTTTATTTTCCTCACGGAGTACTAAGCAAATTAACGTGCGCATATTTTTGAATAATCTCTCAGCTTACTTTCTATATTTTTAGGGAAATACGAAAATTGTAAATTTTGTTTGGAAGCAATTTGTAAATAGATGAGCTATGGAAATCGCTCTCAAGGCGTGGAGGTCACTTGGAAAATGCGTCGGGGTGGCTGCGGGGAAATAACTCCATGGGAATCTACTCCGAATGGAAATTTATTTCACATTGTAAGGGGAAATTGGTCCACTTTTTTTTAAGTGGAGCCCACCAGAAGAGAGAATTATTTTAAATTTAAATTGGTAAAGTTGTTGTTGTACAGCCCTTTTTTTGTAAGTTCTTCTTCGAAATTCCGCTATCAAAATTCTGCTTTGCAAAACTCTGTCTTCTTACACAAAATTGGTGCTCTTTCAAATTTATTTTTTTTTTAGTTCTGCTTTACAAAATGCTGCTTTTAAAGGAAGAAATTATAATTTAATTAATTAAATTAAATCTATAGATATAGATATAGAAAAAAAAAAAACAATTTTAAATTAATACGAAATTATAAGTTAATTGGGTTGAAAAAAATTAAATAAGTAACAAACTGAATGAATCTATTGTAAAATATAATTAAAATTAAAAAAAAGGGAAATTTAATTCAAAAACAACAAAAATTAAGAAAAGAGGAGTAAAAAATAAATTGAAAAAAAAACGCAAATTAAAAAAAGAAAATGTTGTCCCATCTCTGCTTTACAACACTTTGCAAACAATAAAAAAAGGTTTGAAAAAATTTCAAAAGGGCTCGTTTTTTGAAAAGCATAATTTTGAGCAGCAGAATTAAAAAGACCAGAATTTTGTAAAAAGGATTTCGACCCATCTGGAATTTTGACCTCAACCCCTTTTTTACGCTACTTTGGTGTGATTTTTATGAAAACTTTGATATGTCATTGATGCGTTTTTTTTTTGATACAATATGGTTTTTCTTCTGACGCATTTTTGGACCATTTCTGAAAGGTTTTTTTCCCAGGTTTTTTTCCTGTTTCTCATGTGATTTCTAGTTCGTTTCTATTTAGTTTTTAGTACATTTTTTGAACCGATTGTTGATGCTTATTTGAAAACGATTTCGGTGTCGTTTCTAACAGTCTCTGATGCTTGGTTTTTTACGTTTTTAGAGGCTTTTTTCAAACGTTTTTAATGAATTTTTAGACTGTCATTTGGTGCGTTTTTCGACGCATATATTAATAACTTGTTTTTATCGCTCTTTTCATGTGCTTTTGGTCTGTTCGCAAACTCGGTCGACTTTTTTTTTTAATGTTCTCGATAAATCTTCTGACTCTTTTTCTATAGAATCTAATTTTTGTTAAATGTCTTTGATCGGTTTTTTTAAATACTTTAAATGTATTTTTGAAGCAAGTTGTCTTAACCATTTTTGGGGCTTTCTGTTATGCATTTTGATCACTTTTTTGAATCAGTTTTTATTCGCTTTTTGGCAAGTTCTGGACGCCATTTTAGGTGCAGTTTTAATCTGTTTTTGGATGCGTTTTTTTGAATGTTTTGTGAAGAGTTTTAAGCTCTTTTTGATGCTTGTTTAGATTTTTTTTATATCATGTTTTTCGAAGCGTTTTCGATACATTTTATGTGCAAACTTTTCGATAGGCTTTTATTGTGGTTTTCAAAGCCTTCTTAAGTCATTTGTCTTACGTTTCTAATTGCGTTTTGAACCATAAAAAAGGGCAACAAACCAAGCCATCAAAAATATTTCGAAAGACCCTTCAAAATTTCTTTAAAAAAACTCCCTAAGAAGTATCAAAAATGTGAAAAAAAAACTCGTTTAAAAGCGTATTTAAATGGCGTGTTTAAACCAGCCGGCAAAACTAGACATGACTTTATTTAAAAAATAAGAAATACCATTTAAAAATGATTCTGTGAAATTAATGCTGAGTCAGAGCCAGTCAAGGTGTATAGTATACCCATTTAAATAAAAACAAAGAAAAAAGAAATTAAACAATGTTAGGGATAAAAACTGACCTCACCTCGTCAATATCGGCAACAGAAGAATTGTATTTAATTGCCGCTCTTTCGGAAACCACAAAACCAATTTATTCAAAATTGCTATCATTGGAACATTTTTTTATTGCAATTAACTCAAACTCAGTGGAAACCTCAATGATGGAATTCATAACAATAATAGTATATCAGCTTCACTAGAAATGTTTTTGGTGTATTGCTCCTGGCATGGCTTTGTACTGATGCAGCAAAAACCTGTTCCACGTCTATTTTATGTACCTCGAAATAATACTTAACCTCGATGGGACATCAATCGATGCAGTTCGAGGTACAAAGAGGATCCCTGTGCTAAGGAAACCTTCCTGAAATGGGTCTAATAATTTTAAGAAGTCACTTATTTATAAACCCCTATGAAGTAGGTCCTTACATGCCGTTTTATCTCATCTCAATCAGATCTCATCAAATCTTCAAGTCGCTACATGTCACAAATAAAAGCCCAACTTGTCAATGCGGCCAACGATTCACTCCATTATTTGTAATTCATTCGTGATCGATAAAGCAAGAACAATAAACGCACGAAACGCAATCAAGTGTAATGAGAAGGCTTATCCAGGACCACCGACACTAAAAGAAACCAGCAAAGTCATCGGCAAATTGTCACTGACAATGATGCCGGCTTTGGCCATAAACGCGTAAAATAAGCGAAAGTAACTAGCTGTCTGCTAAAAAGACCTAAACTTGGTGTGTCTCAGCCGAAAATCCAACCATTCCCCCCGAAAGCCGTCCTAAAGTTGTACCTAATAGAACGAAACGCATTAAGAGTTTATCCTTCGAGTCGTGTGTCTCGCTAGGTGACCTAAATGAGGGAGGAAATGTAACTTTCTCTCCACTATATCCAGTCGAGCATGTGGCAAACGACGGGAAATGGTCGAAAGCGAACGGCAAGCATGGGCATATCCTTAGATAAACTTATTACATCACTCCGAGCACGTATCTGCATAAAATATCACTCCGCAGATACACAGAGTCTGGAGATACACATCGCCATCCAGAAGTCATGCCAAGGCAGAGCTACAAGGAAAACCTTCGTCTCCTGCGTGTTTTCGAATGTTTGTGGTAAATAAATGCGTTGCTCACTCATGGACGTCAAATTCACACTTTGGTGGTTATAACATTGAGTTTTTTTTCTCCATCTGAGTCGCACTCAACCATCCTAGCGAAAGGGGCCGGTGTTTTTTTCTTTTCGTCGAAGTCAGCTCAGTGCATGGGTAAACTTGTTTAATGAATCTGCTGAAGTTATGGGCTTAAAGCTCTACAGATAGGTGATAAAGTGACAAATCCACATGAAGTGGATAAAATAGGGCGACGTGGATGGGTCTTTGGTATTGGTGGTTGAACTTTTCTCTGTAAATAAGGATCGTATCGGTGGGAGTTTTTATTTTCATTTCGATATGAGAGTGAAGGGCACATTTTTGGCGCCAGGGGGGAAAAGTTCCACAGAAAAATTAGTACTTCTTGGTGTTTTTTTGCTTTTTACTGCTATACTTGTATTTCTGGAGGCTGCTACCAAAGTTCTTATTTTGAGGCTTGTCTTTGAATGGATTACCGCGAAGTAGCCAAAGGTAAACTTAAAGATATTTTAACACCCATCTGTGGGCATAAACGAGGAGGAAATAGCATCCTTTGAGCAGAAGCCATACTTTTTGATTTGATTTAAAATTAAGTTTCCATTTTAATCTCCCTTTCTATCTAACGGAACTAGTTCGAATCTACTGAGCGGATTTCAGTTCTGCGTTTGCAAATATTGGTAAAACTTAGAGATGGTAAGGTATGTCCATAACGAATATGGAAGCCGGCCTTCTTTCGGTAAAAGAATTTTCAGAATCGGTTCAGTAGTTCCAGATCTTTCCCTCTACAAACTAAAATTTTCGAAAAAGCAGGCGAAAAAAAAGAGTGGCTTTAATATGACATCAGTACAAGCTACGTCTAAACGTGGTTCCTGAGTAGCACAATAAATGTCAAAACATAACCGTAGCCCAATTGAGTATGTTACTGAAAAAAGGCCTACAACTTGTGTGGTTCCGCAAACCCAATATGAGTAAAAGAGCCGCAGAACATGGAATATCTAATCGTGATTTCCGGGTAGCAAAAGCCGACTACGACACAAATACAGGATCGAACAAGAACTATACTCTTAATAATCTTAACTTGCATGATGGATAATGAATGGATTTAATTCACTCCGATTGATATTTCGTACAGTTTGCTTGTTTCCATATTTAAGTGTTCTTTCAAAGAATTAAACAGTGGAAAATTGCAATAAAATGCATGTGATAACAAAAATGGTGGAATAAAAAATATTTATTTAATATAATACACAATTGTAATAAAAAAGATGTCTGATTTCAATACTCCACCCTACATTTGTATCCATTAAATAATGGAAAGACAAATTTAAGATTTAAGTCCATTTAAGCATTTTTGTTTCAATAAATAAATATGATTCTTAAAAAAAATAAATTGTTTTATTTTCATAAACACGAAAGTAAAATATAATATATAAATATCCCTTAAATTGGGATATGACATTCTTGCAGTATTCCGAAATAATTTAGTATAAGGATAACTTGGTCTTACTTAAATATTTGTAAGTTTATTTCAAGAGTTATTATTTTGGGTTTTAGGAAGCATAAGCAGTAATATTGCTGATAAATAGGTGAAAAATAAGGTGATTTTGGGCTTAATTAAAGCTTACACGTTCTTAATACTGATGTACAAGGTGGCGCAAAAATAACCTTCCGATGTTTTTTGGCTGTAATTCTTCTTGTGGATTATTTTTATTTGGTCTTTTAATTTTTTTTACATCAAGTCGAGAATATGATGTCATGTAAATGGCCGCCGCCACAGTTGATTGTCATTTGAGCCCTTTTTATGGCATTTTCCATCACTTTGGCCAAAACTTCCGGCGATAGGTCCTCACATTCTTGACGGATATTGTCTTTAAGAGCTGCAAGAGTCTGAGGCTTGTTGACCCGCGACTTCAAAAAGCCCCACAAAAAGAAGTCTGGAGCGGTCAAATCAGGCGATCTTGCTGGCCAGTGCAAATCGCCAAAACGGGAGATTAGGCACTAGGGAAATGCATCCTTCAGCATATCGGTTGTGGCACGTGCAGTGTGTGCCGTTGCACCGTCCTGTTGGAACCACATGTTTTCCAATCCCAATTCATCAAGTTGCGGCAAAAAGAACTCGTTGATCATTGCTCTGTAGCGCTCACCATTCACAGTAACCGTTTGGCCCGCGACGTCTTCGAAGAAAAAAGGTCCGATGACTCAATAGCAATATTCTCTGCAGAACGGCTACTCCGGGGTCTGCCACGCCTGGCAGCATCTCGTGTTGTGCCAGTCTCTTCGAGGCGAGCGGCTAAACGTCGCAGTGTTTCACCAGTAGGCGTTGGACGGCTAGGAAATCTGCGACGAAATTCACGTTGTGCCAAAGTCACCGACCGATTATTGCTCAAATAAATAGTCACCAATATAACGCGTTCTGGAGCAGTGTAGCGTAACATTGTTTATTAACGTGTATTTCGCATGTGTTTACTACACAAATGTCAAAACAGAACTGACATTTGGGGCCAATCGCAAAATTTATAGCATTTTCTGATAGGAGGATTACTTTTGCGCCACCTTGTAGAACAATCTTAAAATAAGAATTAAATTTTAACCAAAAAGCATACTCAAAGTAAGATTTTTGTATAGTTGGATTAAGAATTTCCGAGCTTAACAGACTTTCGTCAATGGATAGGCTGAATCTGACATTGATTATCTTAATTATACCCTCCACGGGAAGGTAAATATATTCACTTTGTCATTACATTTGTAACGCCAAGAAGGAGTTACCGGAGACCTCATAAAGTATATATATTCTGAATTAGGATCACATTCTGAATTGATTAAGCCATGTCCGTCCGTCCGTCTGTCTGTCTGTCTGTCTGTCTGTCTGTCTGTCTGTTGAAAATACGATAGCGTCCAAAGGAATCAACCTAGGCGCATCAAGTTTGGTGAAAGGACTTATTTTTATTGGCGTAAGGTTCGTATTAAAAATGGGTTATGTCGGTCAAGTAGTTCTGGTACCTCCCATACAAAATCAATATTAGGCCCATGTGTCTCTCTGTCTGTTGTTCAATGTAATTATGCAGTGTAGGGTATCAAAGCTGATAAGACTTTTACATGTTTTATCTCGTTTTTTCCCTGAGTAATACTTAATAAGAGCGCACTCTCCTACTGTAGAAAACTGGGCCAAGGCAGCCAAGTTTGCTACTAGGTACGCCTCTGTTAGAAAACCATTTCCATCAAAAATACTTCACAAGTTCCCCAAAATCGTATTTCATTGCACCATTCGATTTTTCTCTGCCCACCTTCAGTCCTCATCCGTTGCAATTCCTATCGGCAAATTGCTCTTAAGCTAATTGTACCTACAATTACTGGGGATAAAAATATATTGCCCTCATTTTTCATTCTACCCCCAACAGCAAACGGAGGCATATCCATAGCTAGAGCTGGATACGGGATACAATACCGCTGCCATTACATACCAGTCGTCGCACATCATCCAACCGCTCTTCCAAATGGAGCTGGCAAGAGCAGGCTTCCTCTGCGCACTTTGTTTGTGAACTATTAAAAAATCGGAAGAGAAAAAAATATCAAAAAACATCTCCACAGCCATAACATAACACTCGTGTCTATTTGCCGATAACGATGGCACCGATAAAGAGCATAAATAATACCAAGCTCCGGCACATATACAGACTGCTTGTGGTATAGCCGTAGACTCTATATCCATTCAGCTCGGAATAGCCCACAACAAACGGTCCGGAGCTCATGAACTCGAAGCGTATATCTGCAGCTGACACTTCCTGCTGTTACAGTGACGCCTGTTTCACTCACTTTACCCCATTCTCTGTTTGTTTTGGTTTGTTATATCATTTTTCAGTGTCCTTGATGCCAGCCAGATGTAGTAGCCATTACCAGACCATTGGACGATGTCCTTTAGTGCAGCATGGTCGCCTGTCAACCGAAACAACAACAGTGACAATGTTTTCGGTTAAGTCCGGGACCCTGATTTGACGTGAGTGCCAGTGCCAGTGACGGTGACGGTGACGGTGACGCTTGAAAAGGGAAACAGTTTATTTAGCATTTGATTCCTATCTATAATTGCAACAGGAAATCAAATGAAAACGGTCCTGCCCGCCGACGACTGTACAACCGGACCGAAGCACTGCTGCTGTCGGTATAGATGCTGGCAAGTGGATATCATGGACCAATTTAATATCGCAACAGAATGGTTGAGGGTGGCCGACCAGTCCAACTATGATTGGTAGGTTGTGGGGGCTGGTTATGGTTGCCTCTGGTTCTGACGGAAGATGGGAGGTTAACCGTAATTTTGATTTAATGCGGAGCGGGGACCGAACGGGCATAGGATCCGGTCATGGCCTTTAAAAGTCCCACAAGATGGTTAATCAAATCCTATGTGAAACTGTAGCCAGCATACAAGTTTCAGGGTGAAAAGATTTTTTCCCATCTAGGGGGTCTAAGAGATTTTCTTTTTTTTTTTTTGAGTCCTATGCATTTGACTGACAGTTGCATGTAATTGGAATACGCTGTCGGACGGGTGAACAAGATCCTTAACAAAGAAAGTTGGGAACACAAGAAAATAAATTACGGTTACAGTTGCATAATGGTGTGGCTACGGGTGCAGTGCGACCAAAGTTCCCTTTAAATTTATCACAAATTTTATAAAATTCATCATTTGGGGGAATATTCGTGTTGGCAGCTGCATTTTTTGTCAGTAATAGAAAATACCTCTAATATTTTGGCCTTCCAGAAAAATTAAACTGAAAAGCATTTCAAGCACAGTAGGACCCATGGATGATTTTTTGAAAGTTGCGAGTGATGGAGCAATCCGTAGGAAACTGAAAACTTATCAGCAATAATTGTTAAGAAAGAAATTTCACTTGCAAGACTTGCGGCTCCTTTTTTATGGGTAATGGAAGGTGAAATACATAGTTACTTAGGACATTCAACGTCGTATGATTGTGGCGGTGGAAAATCTATCAGACTGTCACTGCAAGGGAGGCATCAATGATTCAGCTGGTTAAATGTTCGTTTGTTCTTATGATACGTTGTGACCACTTTAATGAAAGTTCTTGGACGGATTTTTAAAGGTCATATAAACAAAGTTTCTTTAGACTTTTGACCTATTTTGACCTTAAAGAAATAAAGTTGCCTGAATGCTCTGTTAAATGTCAAGGACGGTCTTCGCCAAATGACAATTATTCGACTAGAGGTAAGTTAGCTCTCTCGTTCGCCTTGTTTTTTTTCCAAAATATAATGTACAGGGTAGGCAGATAAAAACCAGACGGACAAACATTTTTACAACAGCGGTGTGAGATATTCAGTTTTATATCTCACACCGCTGTTGTTTTATTAAAAATATTTACTTTCTTTATTCTGAAACTATTTCATGTGGAATAGCACATTATTCAAATGGGCGCCTCGGATTCGCTAGCAGTGCTTCCAGCGGTCATCGGTCCAATTTTCGATGAGTCGTTTCAAAATGTAAGGATTTATTACGGCAATCGAATGTTGGCCACGAGCCTTTTCGCCTGTTGACATAGTCGCTGATCCAAACCGATCCATAGCTGATGTTTTTGGTTACAATTTACAGCTGTGCCGGAATTTCGAATATTTTAAAATAATTTCCGCAGGCGTGAAATGATTCCTGAACAAATGGTAAACTTTACTGAATTTTTTGACAGATGGATTTCATTGGTAGCCTTGACAGCTGGTGAAACATAACAAATGGAGAAAGTATCATTGCAATCTGGTCAATCTTGAAGATAAACTTTACCGGCTTTCCTGCCTGATTCTCCAAAGCTTAGAGTTCGAATAGAATCCCGCAGGGTTCTATAGTCGGCTCTGCGGTGTGCTCTATTTGCGGTGGATGGCAAGTGTGGAGCTCCTATTTGAATTCCTCTTTTATAGGCCTTAAGGAATTTTCATAACAATCTCACTGAAAGATAGTCAAAAGTCCAACCTGATGAGACTTCTATTTCAGGAGGTGCTACTGTTTTTCTTAATCCTTTTATTTTCGACGCGCTTTTATTCACTTTCCTGGACGCAAACCTTACACCATTTTCGACCCCTAATTTTTAATAAGTTTTCCGACGTTATTTGGGACGAGTTTTTGAAGCGACTTTTGTTTAATCTTTATCTGGTATTTTGAAGTGATTTTCGACGTATTTTTTGACAAGCTTTTTTGAAGTGTGTAGTTTTTGGCCTCGTTTCTCGTCGTGTTTTAGGACCGGGTAAAAAGCACTTTCATCGGGTTTTCCTGATTCATTTTTGACACGTTTTTTTAAGGTTTTTTTATGGAGGCGCTCTCAAAGGGGTTTTTCCAAACGTTTTTCCCTTATTTTTCGACATGACTTTGCTTGCTTTCGACGGGTTTTTGGACAAGTTTTTAGACGCATTTTTTACACAGTTTAGGTTGCTTTTTGACGCTTTTCACGGTTCTACTTTTGGATGCGCTTTTTCTCTCGTTTTTAGACGAATTTATGACAGAAGAAGAGGTCATTTTTGACTCCTTTTTTTGAGTTTTTGGAAGATTTTTTCATCCTTTTTGAATCATAATTTTTTACGCGTTTTTGGACGTGCTTATCATTCTGCGGGTAAAAAAAAAAATAGTTTGGGCAACTTATGTCAATCTTCTCAGAACCATTCGTTATACTCTCGGATATTTGTCAGACTTTCACTAGAGGTGGCGCAGCGGAAAAAACTTCAAGATGTGATTTGTGCTTTCCCGGAATCGAACCTGGGATCCCACACTAACCACTAAGTCACTGCACTTACACATTCTGCAGATATACATCGCCAAATATGAAGACTGTCTGTTATATCATCCCACACTTAACATTTCATATACCTACCTGCTGATAACATTCACATCCTGTCCATGCTGAATCAGTTAAACTGTACTCAATCAAGTACCTATTTCTCTTCCCACTTGATGAGATTCCTTTGTCCCATTCTCTATATCCCCTCTTAACTTATACAACATTTGCCCAAATCCGTTTTGTCACAATCGTTTGCAGTAAATAAGAAACCCTTTTGTAGACTCTTCATTGTATATACAGAAAGCTTTCCTGTGAGAGCACACATCCTTAAAAATGTACATCTAAGCAATCTTCACATCGAATCTTGTTCATTGCCAGCAAACACACGGCCAAGAAAATGAATAAGAAACTAGAAACGTACACACGTCCGCTCTCCGCTCTCCGCTCTGCTCTGATGGCTGACAGGACATTGAGTAAATACTCCTGATTGTATGCAAATGTTTTGTTTTATTTATGCGGTAGGATCCAAACTCGGTTTCGGAGCGGGTATCTTTTGGAATGCAAGATCCATCACAGCACATGTTGCGGACAGACGAAGATGAAGACGACGATGACGGCCGGCGCGGCGTGGGCCTGGGCATCCCTTTGGGTAACGAATCTCGTAATGTATACGAGTGTGTATTTTTGCTACGTTTTATTTATTCGAATGTTCGTGCTGTTCTTTGGGTCAGATTTTTGTGACTGAAATAGAGCGAGGGACGGTCGGTCGGTGTATTTAGTTCGATGACGTGGAACGGGTAGCGCTGGAGAAAACTTGCCAAAGAACCGTTGAGTAGGACACTTGACGCTGATGGCAGGTATACGGTTTTTTGTGGTCCTGTTTGTTTAGGTCTTTGACCAAGGAAGGATATTTTTTTGTTGGTTTTATTTGCTTTCTGTTTGTCGGTTGTTGATGTTGGTTGGGAGGTGTCTATTTGGCATTTGTTAGCAGTGTGGAAATGATTGAATTTTTAAGCAAATTTTCCCCATGGCCGTCGAAGTGTCCTTAGACCTGCGGGTATTTTCTATGTGAAACCTTTTAGTTAGATTTTATTGGCGGCTTTTTTTTTATTGTTCGAGTCTTCGGGAATCGTTTTGTCTTAGCTGCATGTGAGCCGGTTTTTTTGTTTACATAGGCAGTATCATCCGCAATTTGCCCATTTTTTCGAAACACATTCACTTCTGTATTTCTACAGAGGCAGCATTTTTTTTAAAGTCTGAAAAGTACTTTCTTACCCTGATTGGCATCATTTACTTAACGTAGTGAAGTGTCACAGGTGCCTTAATCGTAATTTTAGGTTTGATGAATAAGATGCTGATGGGTGCATTTATTCGCTCGAACAGTAGTACTAGGAAGGAACACAAATCTGTTGTTGTTTGTGTTGTTGTTGTTGTTTTATTGTTGTTGTTTTATTGTTGTTGTTGTAATTATTGTTGTTAGTGCTGTAATTGTTGTTGTTGTGATTGCAATTGTTTTCATTGCTAGTGTTGTTGGTCTAATTTTTGTTGTCGTTGTTATTGGTGTTGATATTTTCTGTAGTACATGCCCTGGCGTTTGGTCGTTGTTGTTGCGAATGCAGTTGTTGTTATGGCTGTTATTGTTGTTCTCATGTCGTTGTTTTATAGTTACGGTCGTTGCTGTTGTGATTGCAGTTGTTTTTATTGCTGTTTTTGTAATCTAATTTCGTTGTTATTGGTATTGTTATTGTGTTTATCGTTGTTGTTCTTGTTGCTGTTATTATTATTGTTGGTTTAGTTGGTGGCGTTAGTGCTGTTATTGTTGTTGTTGCGAATGCAGTTGTTGTTATGGCTGTACTTGTTGTTCTCATGTCGTTGTTAAGAAGTTACGGTCATTGCTGTTGTGATTGCAGTTGTTTTTATTGCTGTTGTTGTTAATCTAATTTTGGCTGTCGTTGTTATTGTTGTTGTCATTGTTATTTTCTGTAGTACATGCCATTGCCATGGCAGAAAAGCAGAGTAAAAGTAAGAAAATTGATACGTAAACCGCATAAGAAGTCCTATTCTGCCCATTGTGGTGAGTAGGCTGTCAGTATAGGACAACCACTTTTGATCTAGATGCACATGCAGATGGTTTTGTCATATTTTAGTCAGCAAGTGACTTTTGTATACATTTTTTTCCATACTGATATAGATTTGAATTTGAATGTTCTCACAAATTTTACGGACCACCTCATAATTGTATTTATGTTATATATTTAAGTCACCCGTTTGAACCCTCTTACTTGACTATATCGTGTGAATGAACCCCACTCAAAGGGTTACATCCACACAAACGGACAGTTCAACTGCCTAATTGCAGCTGAATAGCCAAAAGCGTTTGTAAATCGACGAACCAGATAGAACATTCCAAGCGACAATACAGATGTGTGTATTGCTACCCTCGCTGCCAAGAGTGCATTGAACGTTCAACTCCCTTCGTTTACAATACCGGTAAATGCAATGCATTAATTGGCCATAATTAAGCGAATTGCTTATGGCGAGAATATTATTATACCAACACAGAGGACAATGCAGGGTGGCAGCACCATGATGATGATGATGATGATGTGGCGGGTGTGAGGTTCATTTTTGCTTGATTCAGTCGATATCCTGTTTATCCTTTTGTTCGCATTTGCCAAAGACGATCTAGATCGAAGAAATTGAATTTCCTCCTCCCTTGGAAGGAGCGAATAAAATGTGTGTGCACTTCTTTCTGTTTGCTCTCTACCAGTGATTATGATTATGTGCGGGTCGAAATTGCGAATGAAAGCGATGGGCGGGCTATGGCATTCAAGTTTTTATCTGATCCGTGTTCATGTGGATTTTTATTTCATTCAGCCATTACACGAGATGAAATTGCATAAAAGGCGGAAAAATATGCACGCGGGAGAAAAGCGCATTTTGTGCAAACAAATAAATTGCATTAGTTGAGCATGATTAAATATTTTTCCTTATCCTTTGTTGGATTTATTCTTCTTTGGATTGCAGATCCGCAGTTTTATCCTGTCGAATCGGATGAAGGAGTCTTGCTATACCTACTCCAGTGAAAGGCTTAGCTCAGTGGTTGGTAATGTTTTTCGTATGCGACATGTTTGTGAAAGGATTTAATATACTGGATGTACTCGACCATGACCAGCATTTGAAGGAACGAGTCTCAAGGGGGAGGACCTACCGCCATGAGGTTGTTAACAAATGACTATACTGCCTGGGAAATAGTTGAGTGGTTTCACTAATTGCTTGGGATAGCTGGATTCCGGTGGCCTACAAAACGGCCATGCGACTCAGATGATTTTAAAGACGATGAAAGATGCAACAATTATTTTTAAGTCCCCCAAAAACTACTTTTAAGGTGGACGGGGGAGTAGTTAGGCATTAGAAATGGACTAAAATCACAAATATCCTCTTTCAGACAAACTGCCGCAAGAGAGCCTCTTAACTACTTAACTGGAGTTGCTGCGAACCAACCGGGCTAATTTTATCTTAGGTCTAGTCCTTTAGCCTGCTGGATTCGGCTAAAGGGCCCCAAAATGCAATAAAAATCTTTCGCCAAATACCAAAACCTCCGCAAAAACTAAGCACCACTTTCAGAAACACCTTCAACCACATGGGCGGTAGCCAGCTCCACTATTTATGAAAAAACAAACAACTAGATTAAAAAAAAAAGGTCCTTCGATCTGCAACTGCGCCATTCGAAGGGCCCATCGAAATTCAATTCCATTCGCATTGTTATCATAATAAATGCGGAGGCGGAACTCTGTCGGCGAAACCCACCCCATTCGTCACTATACGTCTTTAGTTCCTTCCACTGTTTGCTATTAGAGAATTCACTTAGTGTTCGAGATTTGAGGATTCAGATTCAGATTCAGATTTTTTCTTTTTTTCGATTCGGAATTGGGTCCATTGTTAATGTTGTTTGGATACCCTTATGGGTGCTCTGCTATGCACAGCGGTATTATTGAAATTTACGCCCGACGAACTCACAAAGGACACACTATCGCATAGTGCTATATACGAGTATGTGTGCGAGAGTATTTGATGAATACAATTCTCTTTAGAGATTTATTCAAATCTGATAAAAAGCTTTTCCCACGATGACGACGACGACGACGACGACGACAACGAATGCGAGTGACAGTGGTATGAGTGCTATTGGTACAATCCTTCGTTTGAAAACCTATATAGGTATACATGTGTATAGTTTTGGGTCAAAACGTTTTATCCGCTGAATTATGCCACCGAGTACGAGTGGTATATCACTCCAGTCGATTCTATTAATCAGATTCCATTGAGCCATCCGTGTGTGGTACAGATTTTTAATGACTTTTCTTTTTTTTTCGGTTGGCTCACATGTGGCTATGTGCGCTCAGCCCTTTTTTGTGGGTTCAATTGAATTAGATGTGTGCGCCAAGTGCAGTAGAACGAACTCTGTGAATGGCCTAATTTGCATGAAGCGCCCATAAAGGCGACTGTTAAAGTCACTTTTATCGCCATTAGGTGAACTCCTTCTGGCTGTATGCCGATGCCATGCGGGAACTGGATGGCATGATTTGGTCTGCGCATCCGGGTAACAGGATGCTTATGCATTTATTATTTTTAAAGGCGCATAATGGCATCGATGGGGAGTTTATAAAATTAGATTTGTATCGCCAGAGGGTCATACAAATAAATTAATCAACATGTATATGATTTTGCGCAGCGAATGCGAATTGGTTTGTTATCGGCTGGCAGTGTCAAAGGCTGCTCTTGCTCTGAATTGAGCAGAAGTTCGACCGCTTATTTGGTTCGTCTTTGCGAGCTTAAGGAATGAGTTTCAGACGAGGGTAGAAGTGGCGTCTTGTTTGAGGGGTGGCACCAACTGTGAATGGATTTGGTTTAACTAAACAAGGTCAGCTCCGTAGCTCCATTAAAAGAAAATTGTCCAGAGACGTGTTGGTGTCACGACCAACCCAACCTGAAGACGCAGGGTACCCGTCCCCCTCCCCTCCCCCCTCATATGGAAGAAGTAAAAAACTCGAAATTGCAGCCAACTATAGGAATCAAGGCAGATCACAACTTTAGGAAGTGTTTGGGTGCTGATTTTTGGTTTGAGCAAGGCCTCGACAAGAACTCTAAGGCTTCCTTTTCTAAGGCTTTCCAACCAATCGTCTGGACACAAATTTAAGGTCATTACGCTGACTTGTACTCGCACCGCCGGAGGAGAGAGGAGCGGAGCAACGATGCCTCAGTCGTTGTGTTATAATTCTCCTCCGATCTTTTCTAAGACGTAACACTTGTCCTGTTCGTCAAACAAATCGGCCCAAAGCTTCAAGGGAACCCAAAACTGCCTAACACCTGAATATATTCAACAGACGGACTTCGTTTGTTCATTTAAAAACGTTTTACGAACCTTTTCGAGTTTAAGAAAATAAAAGAAATACCAGTTCAACTGTTTCTTTAAAAAAAAAAACTTACCCCGTATTGCACATAATTTAATTATTGATCCTGCATAACATTGGAGTCCTACTGGATTTGCAGCTAAACAGAGAAAGTACCTAAAGTAACTCAAGTAGTGCATTCATCCAACTCGGAACCCACTTTCTCTGTGAATAGTTGGCCCGTTCGCCTAATTAACAGAGACTCTACTGTTTGCAGTTCCCCGCGACGAGTGGCGGAAATACAGAAGGTGCTTGCGACCGTCATCGTGCTAATTGACTGTGCGGTGTAGCTCTCCATCGACCCAGTATAAAAAATATCGAACCCGAGACAATTCTACTAGTTTAAACTAATTTTCATCTAAATTTGCATTTAGATTCTCAAAATCAAACGGGAATCCTTTATTTTGGGAGCGCTATGCACTTTTTTGGTATCCATATCCATTTGCCCTACCGCCGCCCCCACTTAGTTGGGAAACAATCGAAATGACAATTGCAGAGCGGAGAACAAGACGACCATCCCAACTATTCCCAAAGTTCCTGATGCGGAAGCACTACTTTTGGGTTCGCTTTTTTACAACCGACATCCTATATTCTATTGTCGGCTTACACCCGGACCAGAATACATACGTATATATTCGTGGCACCCACTGAACGATAGAGAGAAAGATACAAGCTCTTCCATTTAATTGTAATCCCTTCTAAGTCGTTTAAAACAGACGAGTCCTTGAATTAATTACCTCATCGTCATCGTCGTAGTCCTTCCTGTGCATACCATGTATACATATATATGGATGTAGTAGGAGAAGAAAGGGGGGGGGGGGGGAGAATACGAACAGAAAAATTGAAGTGAATTCGGGTGTGGAAAGTGTGGAAACGAGTGCGGTACCTAGTCGGAAGTTTCAACTGAAACACGATTAACAGAACGATAATCAAGGATGATGATGAAATTTCCCTTCAATATCCTTTACACATGTATTTGCATTTCCTCTTCCTTAATTTGATTTTGTGTTTTTCCTCCAGTCCCATTAGTGCATGGCTACATCGAGGATTACTGTCCTCGCTGGTGTGGTTTTTTCTAGCCAAGTGTGGTATAAATAATTGGGTCCTGCAGAATATGTTTGGCTTTTGAATGGTTTTGTTAAATGAATGCTGCAGCGAAGGGTCTAAGGTTCAAATTACACCCGAGCTACGATCATCTGGCAAACATCCGAGAATACAATGGTTCGAAGAGAGATCTCCAATTCAGATTTGTAACTGAAGCTCGATCAAAAAGCTACCTAAGTCGGTGCGGTCCTTGTAGACTCAGCAGCCTCCAGTTGGTTGAGGTCGCCTCAGGTCGTTATTTTGATGGCGGTCAATAGCGTATTCATGATTTACCAAAAGAATGAACTTTCCGAAAATGTTGTACTTTGGTCAAGTTCACGACCAAGAATATGGAGATTGACAAATTTCTTTCAAAGGTCCATAAGGAAACACAAAGTCGTGAATACGACCGGGCAAAGGTAATTTCTATTAATCTATGGACCGTTTTTCTGAGATTACTCTTCAGCGACAGCAACTAACTGAGCTCGAAATTGGATATTACCACTGAAAAAAGAGGCCACGGAGGTAGGGTCAAGTAGCAAGTCGTGAACGATTGCGAACTCAAGCGAAAATTAATAAAAATGCGGTTTATTTTAATGTGTTTTAGTGGAATCACTTTGGGCCTTCTATTATATTCCTATAGTCGTAACCACGACCGGGTACGGTCAAACTCTATCAATCTGTCTAATGTGTTTCTAAAGTTGCTCTTAAGCCCCAGCAACATCCCAACTGGGTTTAAAATTTGACATTGGAGACGACTAGCGATGAAAAAAAAGAAACAGGAGAAGTACTCAAAGTTAAGTAGCAAGTCGTGAAAGATTCAGGACTTCAGCGAAAGTAAGGAAAAGTAATGCTTAATAAAACCTGTCTGGATTCGGAGGAAGATTGGCACTTTTCATCCGCGGAATAAATTTGTGCCATCTATTTCTATTCATGGAAGTTGTTCAGCATGAGGCACATAGTCGTGGTCACGACCGTATGCTTAAATGTTTCCGAAAAGTAAGCTCCAACAGTTTCCAACAGTTAAACTCAATCAATCTATGAGAAGTGTTCCTGCAATTGTTCTGAAGCCACATCAGTCACCCATCTTATAACGGTTTTTCATATGGCAAACACCTAGCACTGAAAATAGGACCACAGAAAATACTGTCAAGTAGAAAGGCGTGAACGATTCCGAAAATCAGCAGCCTCAAGAGTGTATCCGTATCCTTTAACCGACTTTGTCAGGATTTTTGTTCAGTACTCAAATGGTCCCGTCGACGATGTTAAGAGTGCTTTATCAGCACATTCTTCTGTTTGTCCTCATTAAAAGAAGGACCTATCGCCACTTCTGTTCAAATACCGGCAAAAGCGCTGCAGACAGCTCGCTAAATTTTCCCAACAATATCAGCATCATCAGCTATCCAAGTGCAGACCAACGGACCTTTGAAAACCTTTACCTCTGATGTGAGTTCCTCGTAAGTTTCGTACAATGGCTTTAAGAGAGATTTTGAAGAAGTCAAATGACAGCGCGCCACCTTTTCAAGATGAAAATATTCAACGGAGCAGTGAGACCGGAGCAGTCATTCTGCAAAATAATTATACCAATGGCTTTAAACAGTTGGTCTCTGTGTAAGCTTTTACAAAGGGATACGATACACGATCACTGTACCCGTTTTGCCCAATCAAATACAAATCTAGGCTGCAGAGCTTGCTTTAAAATAGGCTTATAAGCAGCGTTGCCACAAAGATACAATTGTATCAAATTAGCTACATTTTTGCTTCCGTGCAAGAAATTGATGCTTAGATCATATTTGTTTTGATTTTGGTTCAATTTTCAATTTTAAATTTTTTTCAATTTTCCATTAAAATTCTGCACAATCTCCCTTTTTTACCCGAATGGACACAGGGAGGGATATGTGTTTCGCGCGTATCCTATGTGCGTTCCTACGGGACGCCCTGTAGCTAAACCATATATTTTATTTTTATTTTTTCAAACAAATTTTTAAATCTGGCAATATTAATTTGTTTTCTTATTTTTTAAACTGACAATGATAACTATTGGTCATTCTGAAACAATGTTCCCACCCATACCGATACTGTACTGCACATGTACGGTTCGACTCGAGCACATCTGCACTCGTACATTTCTCCCAATTTATAAGAGTGTATGAGTTATTCAATTCAAATTCCTCTAAGCCCCTACTCTCTACTCTACAGTTGTCAAATGGCAATAATCTCTGGATTAATTATCTTCAGCTTCAGCGTTTTCACAACAATTCAAAGGTGAATAAACCTAAAATGTACAAAAATTCTAAAAATTCATTTAGAACACGAATGAATTTTAAGCCAGTACAGATTACTCTGCAAAACTTATTTATTTTCTTAAGTGTACTTTTAAGATTTTTTTTTTGTAGTAAATGAATTGACTGATAAGCATTTGATGTGAAATGTGATGTTTGTTTTAAGGATTTTGTTATTTCGTATTTTTATTTCTGTTTCTTTCGTTTTGTTATAAATTTATTTAATCGAAAAAAGCTACATTTTTTGTGATACATTTGGTATATTTTAGAGGCTGAAATTTAGATACCAAAAGTATGTATCAAAAATACATTTTAAAAAAAATAACATTTTTCGAAAAGTCAACGCTGCTTATAAACCTCTAAGCTTATCTTTTCGCAAATTTAAAGCCCCGTATCTTCTGAACGAGCCCGCCGATTGCAATAAAATAAAAACTAAAACCTGCCAATGTTAATCCCTATGTTAAGCTGAGAAGTTCAAATGAATTCGGTGAGCAATTTTCGCTTGAGGCGTGTTGAAATTCACAAAACAAATTTTAAGCAGAAACGTTTTACCTTCACCTAATGGGATGCAGTGCTGCCGAAAGTACTCCCATCGGAGTATTGTACTACTTTCCACACCTCCGTACTCCCTACTTTCACATTCGTACTCCTATTTTCTAAAATGTTTTACACTTTCAGCAAAATGTTATTTCAACCTTAATAAATGTAATTTTAATTCACTTTAAATTTACTGCAATTTTGGCAGCACTTTTATGTTCCAAACTGTCGTCAAAAAGATAATAAACCTCTTTCTAACTTGTTTTTGTTTTTCATTGGCTTCATGCTATTTTCATCTGTAAGTTCGGTAATTATTTTATTGTTATCTGAGATTTTCGTTTGGTGCATAGAAAAATCATACTGAGACCCCCAACTTCAATGCAGAATGGGTGTTTAAAAATAAAAACACTTTGACCAAACCTTTATCAGGTATTTAAAAAAAAATGTACACATGAAATCGATCTTTTCAAAAGATGTAAATACATAACCATGTTTGTTCTCATATGTTTCTTGTATTTAAAACATCTCCTGTAGATAGTTTTATTGACCAAACAAATCAAATTTTTCGCCTTTTAACAATATTTAATAACTAACCAATGGCATTCAGGAATGTAAGTAGGTAGGTAGGTAGGTATTTCTGATGCTGATGAGTTGATACACCTACCACATCTCCAAAAAAAAAGCAAAAATCGCACGCAAATGTTCCGTGAAAGATGATTGACTGATTTTTTGTTTCTCAAGGAAATCGACAAAAAGCCATTCTGTTAGTCTTGTAATATGAAACTTTTTAAAAAAAGAAATTGTACCCACATTTATTTTTGAAGAATAAAAAATGCTGTACTACTATTCTTTTCAAAATACTCCCCATTTTTGGCTGCAGTACTTCCTTATAATACTTCTCTCCGGCAACGCTGGATGAGAGACAGTTAAGTAGATAACTGAGAACATATCTGGCTTCTGTTGTGAGAATGTTTTCCGGCCTCAATAATGCTGTTAAAAAAAGCCCATTCACATGAGATGGACATAAAAGTCGCCGATTATAAAAACTTGAATGTGAATCTGTTACCAGAAAACCGATGACGAAATTTTTCTCTCGCATGTAAGTAACACCAAAATGTGGCCGAACCTTTCTTATTCAGCATTCCGTTTCTGGTGAAGGCCTATTACAAAACGGTCCCCTTTAAGCCCGTAAACCAACAACTGACAACAGTGCCACCCTTCGCATGATTTCTCACATAATTTATATCAAAATGGTTCCTCTAAATCCTTCACCGACCGCCTGAATGCTAAATTTGTAAAGAAACAGTCCCACACTCCTGTCTCCACCGTAGCTGGTGAACTCAATCCGCATGCTGAAACGTTAAGCAGCATAAAACATACATACGTTGGAAATGCCATATGGCATAATCCCCCAGCTAATATATGTGTGAATATTGAAAGAATACAAGTAATATCCCCATGTGCATCGCGCAGAGCAAACCGAGCACCAGTGCGCTAACAAACCACGGAGCAAGGACATCATTTTTCATTTGCACGTCGTTTGGTCCTCTCGTTTTTGCCGCAAAGCAACACAACAATCACAAAACAATAAAAAAAAAAAAGCCGAATGTATTCGCATGCGTTAACATTCGCGGGTATGATCGGAGCCAGGACTCTGGTTTAATATGGCAAAAGGGAACATCACTCCCCCACCACCCCACATTTGAAATGTGACCGAGGTACCGTGAAAAGTTTTTGTTTCTCTTTTAATTTCTTTTTTTTAATTTATTCACTTCGCTTAATTATGTGCAACGGGTACAACTGTTTTGTGGTTAATTAAAGCAGTAGCAGTCTCGCAGGTAGCTGTGACTCAACTCGACCCTTTAACATGAGCAAAATGTAATAATCTAAATTGCGTCGTTTACTGTGGCTGGCCGGCACGTCCTAATAGGGGGATTCCCAGTTGCACATTGGCCGACAAAACACAGCGACCCTACAACAAGACGGGACGCTTTATTCCCCTTTTAGGGATATTGGCACTTTTTATCGACCTCGACATTTTATCACTGGTTTTGTACTTCGACGGATGTAACTTTAATTTATTCGAAGTAAATTTTTATGCGGATCGGTTCGGTTTATGTTTTATGGTTGTAATATGCTAAAATGCTTTCCATTAACGCAAATTGCCCAGGATGGGAAGGGAGCACCTATATGCAACTTTTGTTTCATTTTTTGCGTCGACGTGTCATCGGTTTTATCATTTTTGGCCTAGCACTTTTATATCTGTCATATATGTGGACTTTATGGATTTCAGGTGATTAAGCTGGTGGAAGTGAAATTCAATTCAATTACGTACGTGGGTTGGATTCGAATTCCGCAGTGGAAATCCTCGCTTAGGAGGGGATGCCGACCTGTTTGGGTAGCTCAGAGGTACAATATTGAAGGTGAATGTGGAAAATAATTTATCCAGCTGCCCTTTTCCATCTCACGTACCTAGATCTTAGAAGGCGTTTGATTGATTGGGACTAGCTTTTCACGTAATCAGGCTTTTGTTGGGGTATTTTAGCCTTCCGAAGGGTGAAATAGTTTCGGAATTAAGTAGAGAATTCGAAAACCCAATGTCGGGTGAATCTTTCTCAAACATTTTAATGGATTTCAACAAAGTTTTCGCCAAAGTCGTACGGTGCATCATTTCTGTTCGAAGTAGTATAGGACTGGGAAAGTATTTCCTCCGTAAATGCATTTCGTCATTCCAATGCGCTCCCAACAGAATGAATCTCTTGACGAGACTGACACCTGTCCAGTAGCAGCCTCTGATTTTGTTCAAGAGGCCGACTAGTTAAAGCTCGTTTTGAAGATAGCCCAACTAAGTTCAAGTCGTCTGAACGAACTACGAGAAATGATTAAAAAAATAAATGACCCTTACCGCGAAATGTAGCAACAGTCGGCACAGCATAAGTTAACAACTCGACACTTAGACGAACCAGAACCACCGTTCCCGCTTTTGACCCAATCCATGTTTACCGAGACTTTTCGTTCCATAAAAAATGACTTTAAATCACAAACCGAAAGGATTTCAAAAAATGTCTCAATCTTTTATTATAAGGACACAGCGAGAATTTTGCAGCCACTTTAATGTCAGCTAATCCCGAGATCGCGATGGGAACACTAGGATGCCTAGTGTCTTGTTACGGTTCTCCTCCCAACCCTGCGTCTAATCAGACCTAACCTAATGTCAGAAGTGCCCCATCTAGATGTCATGATGTATTCGGTTTCCCATTTTCGGCAAAAAAGACCTACCTTGTGGAACGTTTCCGAGACAATAGGCCTATTTGCGTACTTTTCCGGGCCAAGCGCTTAAAAACTGTCAAACTCAAACAATTTTCAGAGAGCTGAAAATGTACTCCAAAGTACGTGGACACACTCGAGCTACTTTGAGCCACTTACATCTTTGACAACCAACCCATTTGACAAATAAACATATGACTTACATTTTTGCAACATATAAAACGTTCTGGGAGAACTTTCGGGCAGAGATTACTTCTATTAACCTACTGTCGAAATTTTTCTAAAATTGCTCTTAAACGACAGCACTCTTCTAACTGAGTTCAAAATTTGATATTGAAAACGGCTAACACTGAAAAAATGGCCACCGCTTAATTTTTCTTTATTTTCACAGATGTTATTTTAGTGTCCTTTTTGATTTTTAAAACGGACTTTGAATTTGTTGCTTGTCGACTTTGCGCATTTGACATATTTATCAGTACTTGCCGGTTGAAGTTCTCTGAGCCCAGAGAGGAACTGCTCGTTACTCGTTGTTTTGCTAGATTTTCTTTCATTTTTAATGAGAACGCGTGTAGACTTTGAGCGATTGCGATCCATTCTATTTCCAGTATCAATTTCTTAATCTTGGTCGCGCATTTATTTGACGAATACCCTTCGACAGTGATTAGGCGGTTCTCCTAACCAAGCAGGGATAACTTTGCGGAACGTTTTTTACACGAGATTGGCAATATTTTCCATTCGTCCCGTTTCCATATCCCGCTCATCTATTACAGGAGTTCACTCAGTCCTACCTACCTCTTGATATTCATCAAGTGAAATCCATTCATGGAAAGAGGAAGGATATCAGATTTGATCTAATATATCATCTTTAAACGATTTTCTATACGAAATTCAACAACTGCTGGACAGAGAGACTTTTGCAAGTTGGTTCTTTTTGAAACCCTTTTAACCAAATATTAATAGAGAGCCTTCCGGACTTTTGTATCGCTTACTTTTGTGTCCCTGTCTTTTGTTTGACGGTCGCCTTCGCAATTTTGTGCGTCGATTTGCGGTCTTTTGTGATGCCGGGCTGAAATGTTCGTGTCTAAGGAATAGCTCAGAGTTTCTTTCTCTAGCAAAGCGAATTAGTTTTAAAATTGTCAACCTTGCGAATGTTGAGTGGGTATACTCTCAAATCACAAGTAGGCTGTTTTGTTTTTAGTGTGGACACCATTGGGTGCTTTGAAAAGATTGCAGATGTAGACCCTTATTTCCTGCTTGGCGACTTGGAGTTCAGTCAGCTGTCTTCCTACAAAAGTCGGTGATCGATTTACTCGTGGTAATTTCTGATATTCACGTGTTCAGAGGGAAATTGTCAACTGATATTGTACAAATTTGATCCGAGTGACCAGAAACCAATCCCACCACATTGTGAGCGAAGGTCGAAGGTTATATGGTTACGTTGGAAGGGGCTTCAGAATGCATGGGTGGAGTTCGCAAATCAGCACACTGAAAATAAGACCCTGGTATATTATTTGATAAAAATGGGTCTTCATTCAACAAATTTTTGTCGATTTACGTCCAACGAAATGTTTCTATCAAATTGACAAAATTTTAATAAGCTTTAGCATGTCTTAAAAATATTGTTGGGATGATTGTGGGGCTAACAAACATTTTGCATAAGTTTTGTCAATTTCACAGACATTTACAAAAGTGATTTTTGGTTCTGTTTTCATGGATAGAAAAAAAAACTTTTTTAATTCGACTATAACATTTTTCAATTGAAACAATATCGATTTATCAAACTGAAAATTGTGTTTTGTTAATCTGACAAAGTAGTTTGGTAGTAAATGTTTTATCCATTTGACAAAATATCGTTGAAATTGATAAAACTGAAGTTGTGTTAATAAATTTCATTTATCATTAAAACAATTTTTTTGTCAGTTCAAGAAAGCTATTTTTGTTGAAATTTTACAATCGAATTTTGTCAATATTACCTGGTATTTTATTTTCGAAAAAGTCGAAAAAGTGTTGATAAATTCCGACTATTGTAGAAAGAATTTCCGCGCACTTCTCGGAGTAGCTCAATCCAAATCATGGCTGCGAGAATGGCACATTTCTTTTGGCAGCTCTTTTCCATAAAAAAAATTTAACCTCTTTTATGTAACAAAAGGTGTTGATGATGTCATGCAGCTGTGCGAGGAGAAGCAAGTTTTTATGTGATGGTACGGAGTTTACGCCAAAAATCATCCAACTCAGAGGCATGTCGTCTCTTAAGCTCTGAAACGGATAAGAAATTTTTATTAAATGCAATTCGCTCCAGACTACGTGGGAACAAATATTGCGCCATCTCCTGTTAGTCATCTCGTCATCATCATCATAAGCGTCGCAGAGGAGTGGGATGACCGCATCGTCCCACGAGGGTTTTCCTTTTTTTGTGAATTTCCTTATGAACAATTAGGGTTGGGGTCAAAATTCTGTTTTCGAAATTCTGTTTTAAAAATTTTGCAAACAATAAAATAAGGTTTAGAAAATGTTAAAAAGCGCGCGCTTTTGAGATGGAGAGAACAATTTTTTTTTCTAATTTTAGCTCCTCTTTTCTTAGTTTTTATTTGTAGCCTTTTATTTCCTCCTGGGAGGAAAATAAAAAATGTCGTGGGTATTTTTTAAAAATACGATTTTATTTTATTTTTATTATACAAAATACGAAAGTGAACAAAAGAAGCGACTCTGCTATTGATATTTTTTAGGAAGACTGAAGAGAAGTCTTTGTCCCTCCAATGAACAATCAATCGCAGCGCAACAGTTATTACAAAGAACCTCCTAGGAAAATGGTCTTAGAGTATTCGAAGATCCTGACGAGTCGATTGTCGAAGGAATTTTGTTTGAACATAACTTCGGCTGTCCTTTTATACTGCCGAAATGAAGTATGAAAAGAAAACAAATGAAATTATAATAAATAAAAGTTGGAATTTCTGACTGCTTCATATTTTTTTTTACTTAAATTTCGCATTATTTTTTTCAATAGATATATTTTTTTTTATTCAAATTTCTTATCAATATTTAATCTATTTTTTCTTGTTTCTTTTGAATTTTCATTTTATTTTTATTAAAAAACTAAAAGTAAATAATTTTTAATGTTTTTTAAATTTAAAATAGTTTTTTATATATCTGATTTCTTTTTCTATTTGTTTACATTTCTTAGTTGGCAAGGAGCAGAATAAGCAGAATTTTATTGCTTTAAATTTGAAAATCAGAATTTTGTAAAGCAGAACTAAAAAAAGCAGAATTTCGTTAAGCAGCATTTTTGTGTGAGAAGGCAGAGTTTTGCAAAGCAGAATTTCAACCTGATCCCGAACAATTAATTCAACAAAGGTTTGTTCGTTAGCCTCTGAATTATACCCTGCAGTTACACTGTTTTTATTTGACAGCATAGTCGCTGTAAAAGGTAAAAGCCTTTCTTGCCTAAATTGTCGTCCAACTGTTTGCCAATTTGGTATACGAACATGAACTATTTCGTTTTAATTTGATTAGCAAAGCCGTCACTTTCTGTTAGACCGACTTATAGTTTGAACTCATAAAATCTGCAGTGTCCGTAGGTCGGTTTTTTTTTTATTCACTCTCTCCATCACACCCTACAGCTAAGAAAGACTTCTCCTATGCAGCACACTGCGGTAGCATATGTGATGGGAATGTTGATGTGTTTGACAAAGGTACCTATACCAAAGAACACCACGTAGACCAGTCTAGTCTTCGGATTCGGACCGACTCTGCTGTTGATGGTAATTAAATTATTTTCCCAACTGAATGTGTAGTCGGGGGGTCCTCACATATTCATTAGCCGCATTGCTTCGGGGTGCAACACTTTAGCAGACCAATGCAGCGGCGGCGTTTCTTTCAATTGCAAGTGGCGAAGTTTGCTCGTCTTCCTAAAGGTGAAACTTTTCGTATTACTTTTGATTCTTGTCGGGGGGGGGGGGGGGTTTTTCACTATAGTGAAAAGTTTCTTCGAACACCGATATGCGACACCTGTAGTGCTCTTTCAGAACAACTCAACGGAAGAGGGTTACACCAAACAAACAGGCTCTCTCTCGCTCTCTCACTCACTCGCCGCGGTTAATCCCACGAGGCAATCTTCATTCGAATGGGGTAGCAGTGAGCACACAGCAAAATTGACTTATCCCAAGGAATTCTTAAGTACACCATATAAAATGAAAATGTAATCGAATTACTGTCCCGATGAGTCCCCAAATGAGGGTGGATTCGCCTCCCCAGCAGCGCAGCGCTGGGATTAATAATTGTAAAGCATTAATTATTCCACCAGTAAGAGGGAGGATGGTAGACCTTAACGCACAAGGACATTTAATTTGCATCGCTAATCGTTACTTGAAATATCATCCTGATTGATGTTGGTAATCTCATGGGACTTACTTTAACCTTTTTATACTGCATGCCTCCAGTGCCGGCACCACTCGCCACCGCCAGCACCACTCTGCGCGACTTTATCGAATCATCTAGCGGTTTTTCGAGTCGGATTTGCTGCCCGAATTCGTAATGACTTGAAAATTTCCTTAAAATCAAAGTCACCGGGGGTAGTCCTTTCTGTGGAAAATTAAATTTCAGAAGGACATTCAAGATTACGTTCAGCAGAAAAAAAAAAGGAACCCTGTTTCGTCACAAAAGTTTGCTGACACTTTTGGGACATATTTGCCACATTGGCCGGGATTTTCTTTTCTATTTTTCGCAGTGTGTATTCAGGCAATGCTTGCATACGTAGATGTCCTCATCCTCGGCAAAGGAGCTGCAGGAGCAGGAATGCAAATTTTCTTTTCGCTGGTGTTTTTTTCTCTTTATTTTTGCGTTCCTAGGCAAGGTATATAATTCGTTTGGAGAGTAGCATTATGACATTGTCCTTTGATAAATGATCACAATTTCTCCATTTTGAATGTGTCCTTTTTCTATTTTCCCATTGCGACTTGGGTTGGCTGTAGTATTTTTTTTTCTGTTGGCATATCTATTCCAATTTGAATCTCTGTCATGATAGTGTGTGTTCGTTCGTCTTTTGCAGATAATTCTTGTCCTGTCACTGTGATCTGCGCCAGAGTCGGCATTATCTCCTGGAAGTTGTAGTTTTTTCTTCTTCTTTTTTTGCGATTTTTTTTTTCCTGTTCTAGGAGAGAGGAAGGCATACAGGAGATTGGGTGAATAATTCATGTTAGGTGGGCTGTTTTTGCAGGTGCGTTGTGTCTTGGGTTAGGGATCTATTTTTTTTTTTGTGTCTTTTGCATTTCTCTTGTTTTTTTTTGGCGAGGGTTTTTGATGTTTTTCGTCCTTTGGAACAGTTTGTCAGACAGGATTATGGTAATTTTGTGTTTTCATCGTTTTATCCTTGTGAGATGAGTGCGTTTTGGAGATGAAATCATGCTGCCTAATGAAGAGGACCAAATGGAGGTATTACATAAATTACTTTGCTTGTCGGTATTAACGTCTTCTTTGCTTAAAATTTTTTTTTCTGCCTTCTTCTTATTTCGGGGTAAAAAGGATTAATGGGGCTCAATTTAACGGGGATAGGTAAATGGGAAGGTACCTTTGCAGGAAGTTGGAGCTTAAAATGATGAATCCTTAATTAATAGGAACATTCCAGGTGTGCTAATGATGTGGTGGATGGCGATGGATGTTGTTTATCTGTTTGCGATGAAGAGTCCAAGGATTAGTTTTGGGGAAAACGGGATTGCCAATATAGGGCGCAGCAAAAGGGACTAATTTTAGGGGAAATTACGGTCTATGAAGGGAAACTTTCTGCGGTTTACACGATGGAGGTGGTCAGAAGGGGTAGAAGAATATGTGCGGCCATATTTAAAGTACTAGCTTCTAGCATTTATCAGTTTTGAGACGGTTTTTTCTTGTCAATTGTGCACCAATAGTAGTTCTTTAATATGGCTCTTCTGGGCTCCTTCTGGTTTCTGTTGGATATCTTTTGCCCGAGCCGCGGTCAACAGTTTTCTGTGGGGTTCTCTTCGCCTCTCATCATAGCTTTAACGACCCCAGATGGCCGATCTTTTTGAGTTTGAGATTTGACAACGAAGCTTAGTAATTCGTCTGAAAATGGTTGCATACAAATTTTGAGAGCTAAGATAGATAAAATTTCAAGTTTAAAGTGAAAAGAAAACACCAACCCAACATTACTGAAGTGAAGACCTAGAGGCGGTTTTTTTATACAGCAAATGTTGGCTTTTTCAAGTTGCTCATGCCTGTACAAATAGCTTTCGAAGCTTTAGATTGAGCTGTTCTCTGCTGACCAGTTTGCAAATCTGTAGTATGATTTTAGAAACGACCTAGATGGAAGCAGCAACACAGAATAGGGAGAGTGGTGGTCCCCTCCTTATCTATGATTTTTTTGAATATACGCCAAGCTTTATCTAGGCTACCGTTCGCAGTGAACCAAGGCGTATCAATTCCCTTCGAAAAGATCAGTTCTTCGCCAGCAACTTCGTACTCCAATTCAATTGAGGTCCATTTCTACTTGTGCGGTTCACATATCTCTTGAGGTCTAGGTCGAAGAGGCACGTCCCACCCACATTGTAAGGTTAAAACCTAGTTTATCTTGAGGAAAACTATTTTATATCCAGCCTTGACCAAATCTACTTTCTAGCTAATCGGCTTCTACACCTTAAGTTTTTTTTTTCCTGTGGTCTTCAGATTTAACATGAGCTTGCACAAGGAAGCAGCATTCATCAACTACGAAAGGCAAAGGAAAACCACTTAAGCTTCACTGGACAACATCCATATACAACCTTCAAGATTATTCCTAGCACAGCGAGGATGATATCGGAAGTTAGTAATAGTTGACCATGCCACATGGTCCTGCAGATTTGTTTGCTTCGAAGTTAAGTGGCGCCCAAAGCAGTTTGTGTATTGGTAGACGGTCAATCGTCTCACACTCTTGAGAAGTTCGTCTTTGTTGAAGAACAAGAGTAGATCCGGGATTTTATGGTCAAGAAAGTGGGTCGGAACCCGGGAAAAGTTAAGATTTAACAACTCTCTTTGGTGTGGCTGTAAATTTCAGCAAATCTGTTTACCTATGACCAAGACGATCATTTTCATCATCATCGCCGTCATCACAGTCATCATCATCATCATCGTCGTCATTGTCATCATTTTGAATATCCCGCCTATCCATTATAAGCGTCGCTCCGGTCTCAATCAATCTTCCGACACTGGCTCCAAATCATCAAGGGGAATGTAAAATCATCTACCGAGAGATGAAAGCCTCAGGTCAGCGCACAACCTCTAAGCCAAGTCTCCGAAGACTATGGTTGGGGACAACTGCCTAACTTCACCAAACCACCGAAAGATGGGTAGCTCCGTCATATCCATTTCGCTTACCTACAAAATTAAAATGCCCTTCCTAGGACATTTTTCACTCCCAGTATAACCTTGAGAATTCTCATTCGCAAAAGCAAAATTCCCACTGCCAATTCCTTGGACTGAGTATTTCCACCTACGTACGCCTATATGGAGCTTCTGCGTTTCTACCAATTCAGTTATCCAGTTATCCAGTTATCCAGTTGAGAACACCTCACCTGATGGAGATGTAGCAAGACTAACTGTTGATCTCATTGCCTAAGATAATATTCATATTTTCCGCAGTTTACTCATTTTGCGCGCCTCGAAACATTTCTACAAAACTGTTCTCCGAGGACATTAATTTTGAATATCCTTCCGGCTATAATAAATAGCAAAGTGATTATTCAGGCGGTGCAGAGCACAATCCTGCTACATGTCTGCCAGCACCCAGCACCCAGTTTATCCGTGGCCACTGTCAGTTCTGAATAATGCTGAAATTATTTTAATTGAAGCCCTTGTTAAGCCATTAAAAGGCATTATCCTGTATTGCCGCACCTTCCCTTAGTGTTCTATTTATATGAGAATGCTTGTTTGTGTGTGTGTGAAAGTTAAAGTGTCTGCAAGAATTTCCATCGCATCGTGCGATGATGGCGTCATAAGAAATTAATCTTGTTAATTAAAATGCTGGACAGGCGACATAATAACGCTTTTTTTTTCCTCCGCCCCACCGAGGAGGCAAATTGCCCGTGAAGAATGTGCATGTGCAGCCTTAAAGAGGACCTCAGTATGGAGCGTTCAACGGTCGATAATATGCACTGTGTGAATATGGAATTCCAGTAGAGGAACTTCCAACTACACATTGAAACAGGTCTGGACTTGGGTCTGTAGCTAAACTTGTGGATGTACCTGAAAGTTGCTTTATAAAGCATAAAATATTTAAGGCGGTGTTGGCGTTGAGGTCTCTTGTTTTGTTTCAAATGATCAAGCATTTTTGGAGCAATATGCAGAGCCGGACCAACCATATGTGCAAGATGTGCAAATGCACAGGGCGCCAACTTCTGGGGGCGCATTGCTAGGAAAGAAAAATTAATTTTATCTTGCGCGAACAAATATTTTACACAAAAAGATTGTTCAAATAAGCCCAAAATAACAACATCCATCACACTTGTGCTGAATTATTTCCTTCACATTAACTCACATCACTTGCAATGTTGAAACTTCAAGGAGAATCTAACTCAAAATATCGCCAAATAAAAAATCCCACTAGACCTATGCAAGTTCACTTCTTACCTATATAATCTCAAAGTATTCAACCCTGTTCGTGTGCTTCTTTCACATCCATTTATATTTTACAAAAGAATCTAGTTCAAAAATGTCAAAACAAAAAATGTCAAAACAAAATATACCTCAATAATAAAAAACCCATTGAAATTGTACCTCCTGGGTGATGTGGAAACGTCGTATGCATGTGTGCAAATATGAAAAAAGGGCGCTTTCTGTAAATCTTGCACAGGGCCCTGGTTTGGCTGGAGCCGGCACTGGCAACACGGCAAGGACGTGATATCGGAAAACACACATTTTGGTCGAAAACGATCTGGAAAAGTAGGCGTGGCAATGAACGATATAGCCTAGTCTACCCGGAGTCTTAAGAGACTTGGTGAAGAAAGCTTCACGTTAATCGGTTATATAGAAATTAAACCCCTACGGTATTGTTACAACTAGGTACCTGAATGTGTATCAATTTGCGGCAAATACAATTAACGACTGTTATGTGTCAAGTCTTCGCACTAGAGGGCACTAATTTTGTTGTGCAATACACAAAAAACACAGAGCGAAAAATTACTACTCAAAATCAATAAGATTGCCTTAAAACGAATGAATAATATGATATTTCCATAGAGAAATCTCTATTAGCTGTTTTTTATTATCAGCGTGATCTGATTCGGATCAGATCACGAAAATAAAACAGAACGGATCATTGAAAAGTCTAATTTTGGAATTGTGGCAACAGTTGCTTTCAAAAGCAAAACAGATAATACAGGGTATTTCAAACTTCGTATTGCCACCAGCCATCTTGCAAATATTCTTCTCAACGTGACGTCACACAAGGCACATGTCATTTCACTTGCAATGTCGGGGGTGTTACCATATTTGCATAATTTTTCTTTTCAAATATATTTTTGTGAAGCAAATTTAGTATTTTATGTTCAAATATGCAACACATGAACAATATTTTGCTGCTGCCGCTTGAGTTTATCTTGGCATATTAAGGTGTATCCAGACCACCCAAACATTTCAGAAATGTTTATGAAATGTTTCTGAAGCAAATCGGACAGATTTTATAAACATTTATAAAAGATTTCTGAAATTTATTTTTTAGCCCCAGTATTAATAAACACTGCGTAAAAGTTATCAACTCGTTACTCAGCATTTACGTCAAATTTTAGCGAGTTAAATTAGCAGCGAGTAAAGTTTTTATTCTTGTAATTTTGGTCTTGGCAATCATGCGACACATCGGACACAATCGGACAGATTTTATAAACATTTATAAAAGATTTCTGAAATTTATTTTTTAGCCCCCGTATTAATAAACACTGCGTAAAAGTTATCAACTCGTTACTCAGCAGTTACGTCAAATTTTTGCATGGTATCTGACGTCTACTAGCTAACTTACATTTTGCATATTTGTTTATTAATACGGGGGTAAAGGTTTATGAAATATTTCAACTTTATCCTGTTTTGGACTAAAAGATTCAAAGCATTTCTGGGCATTTTTATTTTATTTAAAAAGAAATAATAATAAAATAAAATAATAATAAAAATTATTTCCCCTCATGATTGGGTAACTGTGAAACATTTCATAATATTTTTTTGGTGTCCAGATCCAAACCAGCAAAACATTTTTAAAAATTCCATAAAAATTGTTTTGTTTAATAAGTGTTTTACAAATAAATATGGAACATGAAGGTATTTAATTGTTTATCAAATGTTTGGCTGGCCTGGACATAGCTTTATAGAACAAGAAAAAACAAAATAACTCGGAATACGGAGAGGGAGTATATTCGCATGCGAAATAAATCAATTGATTTTTTTGTGTTCCATTTTTTAGTCTGGCAACGTGATTGTGTGGCTGTCGTTTACAGGCACTCCAACATTTAAAAATAAAACAAGCCACCTAGTCGGAAATAGTAAAAATAATTTTCAGATCATGATTCGTGATCTCGATAAGCTGATAATAAAAAACAGCTATTGTTTTAATGAAGAAAAACTTATCTTTTTTTTTTTAATTTTTTCATATAATTTTTACGTGCAAAATCGCTTCAAATAATACAAATTATATAAAAACTTTATTAATATTTGGCCTTGAGAAGTCAATCTAATTAAAAAAGTGTGCCTATAAAGGTTTAAAATGAGATCTTCTCAAATCCATAAGTTGTACGTGGCATTTTCACATTGTTTGATAATAATATGAAAACCTTATTAATATTCGGTATTGAGAAGACGAACTTATTAAAAGTGCTTGTCTTTGAGAGTTGATCTTCTTAAATCAATATGATTTTCCTCTTAGAATGAAAAGTTTTCTCATATTTTATAAAAGCTCGAATGAGTTCCAGTGAAGTGATTAATCTGACGTGCTTAATATGGTCTCAAAAAGACTTGGAAGAAACCCAAGCACTTTATAGTTCCTGGGGCTTAAGTAGGTCGGCGTCCATGTAACTTAAAGTTTATGGACTCAATTCTATCGACGTTTTGGACAGAATGCAAATTGAAGACGTCATTAAGTTTTTTTGTAATATAAACAGCTCCGGCTACTTTGGCGATAGAATTAAATTTCAAGCTGGGTTAAAAAAAAAAAATGGGCAAAAGATAGGGTAAGTAATTAAATGATATATTTTTCATTGCGATTTTCCAAGGTACGCTCACGGTTGCCACTTTGGTAATTTTTTTTTTGCTTTTTGAGTTTTGGTAATTTAGTAATTTTTATCTCGTTATGGTAACTTTTTGAGCAGGAGTACCAAAAATAGGAACTAGTACCTCATTTAAATCCTGCCTTACTGTTTCTGAGTGGACGCATTCGCATTTGCAAATTCAAAAAATTCAAAAAATTACTGAATGCATTAAATTTCTTCTTTTGACAGATAGTGAACTTCGAAAAATGTTCTGTTTCTGTTTCTAACCTGGTGATAGGTAAACTACAAATAAAATAATTTGAGTTTAGAAAACTGACTACACCTTTTCTTTTAGTTTTTCGGAAGTCTTAGCAAATGGACGTTTTTACACTGCCATGCCTTTTTTAGGTTCCGTACCCTAAGGGAAAAAACGGAACCTTATTAGTTTCGCTTTTGTCCGTCCGAACCCTCTAGACTAATTTTTTTATATTATGTTCGTAAATAAGAGAAAAGTCTTAGGATAGTGATAAGGCATTTTCGCATTGCCTCAAGACTATAATATGTATGCTATTTGTTCTCTTTGTGTTTTATCAACGTCTCCAGATCTTGGTTTGGTAACTTTTTTTTCAATTGTGTGTCCATATGTAAAATATCTATAAAATAAAATAC
Source organism: Cheilosia variabilis (assembly GCA_951230905.1). Lineage (NCBI taxonomy): Eukaryota > Metazoa > Arthropoda > Insecta > Diptera > Syrphidae > Cheilosia > Cheilosia variabilis. The sequence continues at coordinate 18,880,068 of OX579679.1, read as the reverse complement.
TTTAAAAAGATTATAACCTGATTTTAAAATTTTCAAGCGTTTTTCAATACTTTCGAGAAATTTTTCTCATCGCTGCTAAAGCTCGTATGACACTACATTTTTTCCTCATTTTTACAATTTTTTAAAAGTCAGCGGTGTGTAAAAGAGACTAAAAGTGTATTACGAAAGGGGTAGCAATTGTTTGCAAAGCAACTGAAATTTTCAATAGAAATTATTTTCAAATAATCTTGAAATGTCAAAAAAAAAAAAGCTGACAGCAGCTGAAAAATGTGACTGGAATACATTTTCAATGCATTTTTTTTGACGTGTCTACATTAATAGAGTTGGTGTGTACTCACTCCTATCGGGAATTTTCGATCTAATTTTTCGAACTGCTCAAGTTTCATTTTAAAAGCAGAAAAAATGCCAAAAAATTGTAGTGTCACACGGGCTTAAGAGATTTTCACGTAATTTTTAAAAAGTTTTCATATTGCTTCTAACAATTGTTTCAAGATGCCGTCATATTGATTTTCAATAAGATATCCTTTTAAAATTATGTGGCTTTCATATAGAATATTCATCAATATTTTAATAAGATTTACTCTATTGTTTTGACATGCCTTTCATCTTGGATAAAAACCATAGAGAAATCTTATAACTTTCCTTCTATTTTATGTGGTGGTTTTCGCTCTTTATATAAACAGTTTTATCGATCCTCAAATTAATCTAGATGTTCGCATTTTGTTCATTCAAATCCCTGTCAATTTCAACCATTTTCTCAAGCCGGGTATCGCCTGGGATTCTCAGATGAACTTGCCGGCGAACAAATCGTGTTCCGGGAAACTTGAAGTTGGCGAAATGCAAATAACTTATTTTCCTAGGATATCAATATCGATATTGTGCGACCAATGTGTCGATGGAAAATCGACAGCCATTCGCCGAAACCCACATTGAAGAAGACCGAAATGCGAACATGCCTATGAGAAATCACGCTAGAAGATTAAGCAAACTCGTGGTAATCCCTCTCCTGTTTGGAGCGTTAACCAGACTGAAGTCGGTTTTGAAATTCGCCTGTGATGCGAATTTATACCAAGAGCTTGCTAACGTCCGTCGTACACTGCACGCGCAACACATCAACTTCAAATTTAACGCATTCAACTCGTACGTGCGAGGTGTCCTACTAAATCCAACTAAAAGTGTGGAAAATGGTTGGAGATCGTGGCACACCTTGTAAGAGTCCTAGTTGTTCAATGGACATAGTTGAGCATTGCGTTGAGCAGCAATTAAAAATAACTCATTGTGGATCTTTCAACGCTTTGAAGACAGTCAATTACCTATAAATAAGTCTAAAAACAGTGAAATAAACGGACGTGTTTTGTCCAGGACAGTCAAACACTTTTTTTTCCATTAGTCCACTAGCTGACTAAAAGCCACAAACTAAATTCATAAAATATGCGATAAATACCTTGCTACCCTCGACATAGTAGTTGCTAGTCTCCTAGCATAGTCCTTGTCACAAATCCTGTCGCCTTTATGTAACCAAAACCAATTGTCCGGTGGGCACCCTCAACTCAAGTGGCGCTCTTAATTTGCAAGGCAGAAAAATAGTCCTGCATTCGATTTGTATGGCAATCCCTCCATCCATTTGCCGCCATCAGTTTTTTATTTGCCGTCGTAAATTAAGGGACGTCAAAAAACGGGAAGTGCACTTTGCAAAAACTCACTTCGAACTGGAAACAAAAAATCTATGCAGACGTGTGGCGTCACAACTCTTCGCTGATGGCGAATAGTCGATGATAAAAGGACACGGACTAAGCGCTGCTACAAAGTCGCCCTTTGAACCTAATCGTATGCTGTCCGACCGGGAGTTTAAGGGCTTTCGTCTGGCCGATGGCATAAGCGCATCGGCACGAGACACCGTGTCCTTATGCGCGAGGCAGTTCTTAATGGAAGTCAAATTAATTAACACCACGCGCCGGTTCCTCCGGGCTGGTTGGGTGGGTTTCAAACTCTGCCATCACGGCACGACTGCCCATCATGTGATGAATAGACCGGCGAGGAGCAATTATTTCGATTAGAACATGTCGTTGGTGCAAATTGATTTAATTTCACCGACAAAAGGGTCCTTCTCGGACGAGTTCGTTGAATTCTTGCGTCTCGTTGGAGAAAACAAGCAAAACCGCATTGTCAACCCACACCAAACGGCACCAGAAGTCGATACGAATACATAGATAAGAAAAAATATCACGCCAAGGGAAGACAGCGAAAGCCTCCCCAAGTTGTCACCCCCGGACGCACTCGCGTTTTGAGTATATCAAATTGTAAGTCAATTCAACGAATTACCATTCATCTCATGATTTGTACGTTTCTGTCGTTCGGTTGTTATTTTTCTTCTGCACTTCTATTTTGTCCTCCTGCTGCTTCGTCTAATCATAGATTCATCGCAGCAGTATAACTCACTAACACCTCTTCAAAGGCGAAAATGGGGAGAAACGCAGAACGCCCGAAGGACATCTGCATGGGAATAATATAGATTATGCTCAGCGAATGACTGTACGTGTTGCCATAATATTATGGAATAGAAGGAACTTGCGATAGCGCGTTGATCCTTTTCTATATTATGCATGTAGTTGATGACCCTCAATAAATCCGAAACGTTTACATGTGTGTGTCACTGAATGAATGCGAATCATTACGCTTATTGTGATGGATTATGTTGAATATGCGATTTGACGCCGTTATCGTGACAAAATTATGTTAATGGCGAGTTTTCCCCTATTGTCACATTCATGACGTGGAGGCATGTGTATTGTTCCTCGCTGGGGTAGACTGTTGATAGCAATCTATTTTTCTCAGGCTGGTGGTAATTGGCACTGTTCGCAAATGTAACTGGCTCTTCGGAATCTTTATTCTGACAGAATCCACTGAGCATGCTGTCAATAAAAGAGGGCAGTTGGCCCCCCTTTTGGAGGGGCACAAATATTTTTGTCTAATAAACAATTCAATTCAGTTCCAATCGCGGAGTGAAATAAATGTATTGAAAGGTGTCTGAGAGTTTGAATAGTTTTTCGAAATTGGCCCCTAACGGCACCAAGTGGCAAAGAACAGAAACAGGAACAGAAACTGAAACAGAACAAAAAGTTTTTTCGTTCTGTAGTAAATTCTGGTTCCGTTTACGTAGCTCAGCTACACAAAACTGAAACAGAAACAGGTCGCGAAATAGTGGGTGACGGACATTATACAGGGTGTTTTTTTTTTAGAGGTATAGAACTTTAAGTTGGCAACACTATTTTAACTGCCGGGCATTTTGTCAGCTGTCAAGTGATTTATTTTTAGTTTGGTTTGCCATTTCACCATGAACAAGTTGACAAATGAACAACGCTTGCAAATCGTGCAAATTTATTTCGAAAATAATGGTTCAGTTCGCGAAGTTTACCGCAAGCTCCGTTCATTTTATGGTCGACATAATCGTCCATCAGAGCAATTAATTCGGTTAACCATGGATCGTTTTCGCACTACGTTTACTCTATGTGATAATACGCATCCGCAGAGACGTCGAACAGTGCGCACCGAAGAAACAATTGCCGCTGTAGAGCAAAGTGTTGAAGAGGACCCGGATGAATCGATTCGCCACCGTGCACAGCAATTGGAGCTTTGTCCATCAACTTTATGGAAGATTTTGCGCAAATATCTTAGCTTACGGCCTTACAAGATCCAGCTTGTGCAAGAATTAAAGCCGCGAGACCATGCAATGCGTCGTGATTTTGGTGTATGTGTCCAAAATGATGAGGCTAATTTTTGGTTGAATGGCTACGTCAACAAGCAAAATTGCCGCATTTGGAGTGAAGAGAATCCACATGAGACCCTTGAGACGCCATTACATCCACAAAAACTGACTATTTGGGTGCTCTAGGGGCTGGTAGAGTCATTGGGCCATACTTCTTCCGAAATGATGCTGGAGAGTCAGTTACCGTTAATGGAGACCGGTATAGAGCCATGATAACCGACTATTTTGTTCCCGAATTGGATGGCATGAAAATGGATGAGATGTGGTTCCAACAAGACGGCGCTACATACCACACAGCGCACGTCACAATCGATTTATTGAAGGAAACATTCGATGAGCGCATAATTTCGCGGAATGGACCTGTCAATTGGCCACCAAGATCGTGTGATTTGACACCATTGGATTATTTTCTTTGGGGATATGTGAAGTCGCTCGCCTACGCCAACAAACCAGAAACGTTAGGGGACTTGGAAGCCAACATTCGTGGCGTTATTGCCGACTTACAGCCCCAAATTCTCGAAAAAGTGGTTGAAAATTAGACCTCTAGACTTGGCCTTATTCGAAGCAGCCGCGGCGGCCACATGCCCGAAATCATATTTAAACATTAATGGCATAAAATTATCCTTCCAATAAATCCAAATTGATGGACATTAAAACGATTTTTTTGTGTTTTATTTCAATTCAAGTTCTATACCTCTAAAAAAAAACACCCTTTACAATATTTGGTAATTTCTCACGAAATCTGTTACTTTCCTCTTTGTCTACTAAAAACTCTTCTTTTTTTTTCATTTTCAGTTTGTTATTCATACGTGGCCATTACAATATACAATATTACGATGCGAAACAAACAGCCAGATGACAGATGCAGAAAAATCCAAACAAAAATCCAAACCCACGATAAATTGGCATTTCTGTTGTTGGCAGCAACAGAAACAATCAATATGGGCTTGTTTACGTTCTGTCGTCAAACAGACATTTTTCTGTCTCTAATTTTTGTTGCTGAAAAAAAAATGTTCTGTTCCGAATTCTGTTTCTGTTTATTATCGAAATAATTATTTAAAAAACCAACAAAACGCGACTGACTGTCAAAAAAAAAGAATTAAAAAGATACAATTCAAGTATCTACCTATACCTACCTATTTGGAAGTCGGAGGGTACTCAATACTCATATATTTGTTAGGCTGTGTAGGTATTTAGTCGCCGATTGTCAGTTTCAAAAACGATATCGTCCCGACGATTATTGTTATACGGAATCTGACCCCTGTATATCGCTGTAGAAATCATTACAAAGCACAATTATCGTCAATGCCAAAGTTCTTGAGAGCACAACCAGCCTTATTATGTCACTCACTAAGTCTTCAATACACCTAAATACACAAAAGACTGAAAAATGAGTACCTGAATAGGACCTCAACGAGTGGATAGGAGATATGGATATGGCCCTTGCAGTCAACAGCAACACAATTTAGTGGTTCCAAGCCGATGTATTAAAAACTTATTTACGGGATCTATAAACACCAATTCCATCACTAATAAAAGACGTCATGTACAAGCATCCTTTGCTTAGAGCTCTTTGCTTAAACGTGACTCCTCCAAATCAGCGGTGTACTGATTCCAAAAATTAAGGTAAAACTCTAAATGGTGCCGGGCATGACGAAACGAAGTACCCGACGAACTATTTTCACTGTAAAGTCTTTCACTAGCCCAAAAACCTTTCTGCTCTAATGGCAGTTAGATGAACAATTAAAAGGCGTGCAAAGAGAGTTAAAAATTCGACAGTCCTTCCCCAATAAATCAAGAGAGTCCCTGAGCCTTAAATGGTATACCATCAGAAGGCTAGTAGACTTTCTTAGGGGTATCTTCCATCTCTGATATCACTCTCACAAAGTGGCTAAAAAGCTGCCCCTGAGAGATGCTACAAGACCTCTTTGCTGATGGTTTAGCCGCAGTAGAGTGTAAAAACGCCTAAGCAGTTTGTCACGATCTTCCCCATTTGAATTAACAAAGGTCCAACTTTTAAACTTATTAAACCACTTTAATACTGTCCCATTCAAAGTTCCAACATTAACTAGAAAGCCCTATCCAAAAAAAATGCCCTCCAAAACAAGCTGACTTACAAATTTCAATAAAAACGCTATTTAAATTTGAAATTCATCCCGTTTATTGCTGGGACCGGGTATTAACTTTCCGGGTAAATAATAATTTGTCGTGCGATCCAATGGTGGCGCGCCCCTATCCCGGGCACATAAAGGGATAAGCGCATCTGTCGGGGTCACACCCAATCATCAGAATTCGATTAAACGTTCGATTAAATTGGTCGGGAGCTGTGTTGTTTGCTTTACCGAATTGATTTGTTTGCTCGCAGACAAAACATCCGACAAGGGTGCGGAGTTAACCGCAACATCCGATTGATTATGAAATGTGTACTATCAAATTAAAAGAGTTCCACTGGATGGGATCGATTTGAATTGAGTTTAACTTGGAAATTGGTGTGCATGGAGATTTGTGCATAGTGCGGGGAAGGAGCTTTTTGAATAATAATTGCGATAAATGGTCGCTCTAAAGTGCAAACTGTTGTTAGTAGCTTTAAGTTTTTAATTAGTTACAGCATCGAATCGAAAGTGTGCCACTTTGAGAGGCTGTAGCTTGAAGGGGCATATAAATACATCTCCTGATGTCCTTTCAACTGGAATGCCACGAATTTAGTGGAAAGAGTAATGTTCGAATTTTTTTGTGAAAATAGAAAGTTTTACAAAACTGAAAAGGGGATCCGGTCGAAAGTCTGCTTAGCACAATTCAGATTTTCAAATTTAAAACAATTAAATTCAGTTTTTTTCCAACTAACAAATGTAAACGACGAGAAAAAAAAACAATTTTAAATTTATAAAACACCTATTCAAAATTATACCGAAAATATGTGAATACAGATCGGAATTTGTGTAGTCGTATTTGAGAAATATTTAAGAAATTGATTTGTTCGAATTTTTTGAGAAAAACTAAGTACGGGATCTTATTTAGAATACTTATGTTATCTTTGATATGTATTTTGGTCAAAATCGTTAGAGCGGTTTTTGTAAAATTTCGCAGACAAAATAGTACCAAATATTGCAGTGTTTAGTTTTAAAAATACTATTGCTTAACTATTTAGCTGAAAACCGAGTACAAGTTATTGTTCGGGATGTAAGCATTACTTGGTTTTTAGGGTTTTATCGAAATCGAAAATGGGGTTTTCGAGATATGAGCAGTTTTTAAAGTGTGCGTTTCCAGTGATTCGAATTGAAAACTAAGGTCGCAATAATTTTGAAAACATCAATTTTACTCTAAGTTTGCATTTTGGTCAAAATCATGCGGTTTTGAGGTGAACTAGGGAAAATTATATTTTTCAAAAATGACTTTTTTCAAAAATCCATTTTACGATAATAAAGAGAAAAACTGAGTTTTCCATTAAGTTAGAAATGACCATATTTACTCAGAAATGAATTTTTGTTACAATCGTATGGACCGTTTTCGAGATATGTCCAAATTTCAAAAGTACTGAGGAAAACTGAGTATGCAGTGTTATGTTTACCTGTCCTACTTATCAATTTTTGTTGAAATCATTAGAGCCGTTTTCGAACAATTCAAACTGGTATGAAAATTTTGTATGGGAAGTACCATTATTATTGAGCGAACTGTAAGCCCCCAAACTTTAAGTCCGAAGTTAGAACGAAATCCGTTCAGCCGCTTAGGCTGTAGGCCTCGGGACATACAGACAGACGGACAGAATTCTGCGACCCACTTTTTTGAGTCCGCCTATAATCGTAATGTCAGAATTTATTAACATCTCGAGTTCGAAATTTTGTACGAATACAATATCTTTCTCTTACTACGTAATGGAGGAAGTTAAAAAAGGTATGAAGCAGTCCGAAATTACAACTTTTAATTATTATAATTTCATTTGTTTTCTTTTTACACTTCATTTCGGCAGTATAAAAGGACAGCCGAAATTATGTTCAAACAAAATTCCTTCGACAATCGACTCGTAAGGATCTTCGAATACTCTAAGACCATTTTCCTAGGAGGTTCGTTGTAATTACTGTAATTACGCTTCCATTGATGGTGTAGTGCACAGACAAAGACTTTTCTTCAGTCTTCCTAAAAAATGTCAATAGCAGTGTCGCTTCTTTTGTTTACTTTCGTATTTCTATGATAAAAATAAAATAAAATCGTATTTTTAAAAAATACCAACGACATTTTTTATTTTCCTCCCAGGAGGAAATAAAAGGCTTCAAATAAAAACTAAGAAAAGAGGAGCTAAAATTAGAAAAACAAATTGTTCTTTCCATCTCTGCACACAAAAAAGGGTTGGAAAATGTTAAAAAGCGCGCGAGTTTGCAGAATTTTAAAAAGCAGAATTGTGAAAGCAGAATTTTGTCCTATCCTGAATTTTGACCCCAACCCGCTGAGAAACCATCATTTCGATCCGCTCTCCTGTGCAATATCTACAACCTTAAAATAATAAGAAACTTAAGAGCAATCCGATCTCAAGCAATCTCATTCGTTGTAAGCTGCAAGCTTAAAAAATGTCCTGCCTCCCTCTCACACTGAGAACTGCCGGGCCCAATAGATATAGGCAACTATAAGTTGAGGCATATCTACCAAGGATCACAGAAAAACAATTAAGCATACAACGATCTTAACTAACTTTTCTCAAGACGAGGCTCACTCAAATCGCTTAACAAATTGAAAATGCACCTAACTGACAAATTTACACTTAGGACTAGATCCAAAGTCCGCTTCTTTTTTTAATTTAAACCATTGTAAGGACATCTGCTTCTGTCGAACCGAAGCACACAGTGAAACCAACTTTGAGCTCATCTAAATTCACTTATAACCTCTCAAAGGCTCCTGTCAAACTTCATCCTCTGGCTAAGCCCAGGCCACTACACATTGCCCCCCCCCCCCCACAATCTGAAAAGCTGGCTTTCGTCTTTCATCCGAGACAGACAATTCTCCAGATGCAATGTAACTCAAACATAAGAAGACCGACACCGACACAAACCTGTGTGTGAGACAAACACAACCGTGTACCTGGAATAAATTTCCAACTGAGTCTGCAGTTTCGTATACCCGTCATCGGTATATCCACACAGTCCTTAAAGAAAATACCACAAGACATAGAAAGGATAGAACTTCTTCGACGGAGCAGGCATTAAAATTTACAATCACTCGGCCAAGTGAAACGGAAACTTTGGAGGAAATTATTCCAGAAACGTTCTCAAATGGCATGGTCAACGGATGCGTTGCCGCCCCTCACTCCCTTCGTGTGGCTTTTCAAAGTTTTCTCGGCAAATTTTTGGGCCAAAAATGTTCTTGTTTTCTTTTTGCTGCTTCCGACCACCATCATCAGTATACCGACCGGTCAACTGCAATTTCCAATTGCAATTCCATTGCGCTCTTCAGCTCCAGCTATCATCGTCGCATCGCTCTAGTCGTCGTCGTTGTCGATGAAAATGAAATGAAAATTTCCGAAACGTGCACCAGCACACAGGATGGAGGTCCTAGGAGAACTAAATCAAATAGCTTATTAGTTCAGGTTGAGAAGGCAACAATATTTATCTGCAGACTCTTCCGGTTGACCGCAGTTGCCCTTGGTTATTGGAAAGATCCATTGTACATCTGGATAGAAGTGGACAAAATTGATTTCCGAACTTTTTTCCCTCGTCAGGAGAGGAGATGAAAATTCCACTGATACGGGTGTGTACCTGACTATTATGGCTTTCAAAGGATATTTGCAATAATTTTATATCGTTGCAAATTTTTGTGGGGGCGGCGTCATCGGGGAGCTGAAAAACTCAGTAATTGCCACTTAATATTGAACGTTTTGTGGTGACCTATAGTATAGTGCATCCTTAGGACCGTAAGACCGAACTGACTTCTCCCGGCTGGTTTGTGCGATTCTCAAAATTGAATCATATCTCTGGGACGTGGCCGAAATGAATAAGTCACCAAAAGAGTTTTTTTTTTCTGGATTTGAGCCACTCCATTAGGACGGCAGGTTCGTGATGATGATGTGCCGACGAAGTTGGAATATTTTCTGCTGATGATGGCGATGTTGGTTGCCATTCATTTGGGTGGGCGGAGAGGCAGGCTTTGCGGTTGATGTAAGGCGCTTTTGGTGAGTCAACAAAAATAAAATTCAGAGATACGAGTAATTGGCCGATAATCATAAGCTAAGCAGACGCATTTCGCTGAATTTGCGATTTCATAAATGGGAAAAATTGACGGAGAGGAAGTCGAAATTATGCGGGCAGTACCGAGATGTGAGTAATACCCGTAGGTATTTGGTTTTTCCGGAAAATTATCTTTCGGTCTAAGGTCTAAGCGAACAGAAAGGGTTTGTATTCTTCGATTTTTGAGCTTTTTTCGCTCGTTTTTTGATTCGATATGTAACTTTTATTTTAAAATCACTTCAAAAGCAAATCTCTAAGCAACCGCCTGCATATAAGCACTTTGCCTTGCGGGCAGAAAATTTGTAATGATGAAAAAGTGTTAATAATAAAAAAACTAGGAACTTGAAAACGTGTTTTTGAACGCGTTTTATACGCATTTTTTGACGCGTTTTTAGTTGCGTTTTCGACTCGTTTTTTCGAGCGTTTTTAAACAAGTTTTTTGACACGTTTTCGACGCGTTTCTTGACTCATTTTTTGATTCCTTTTAAGAAGCAGTTTTTGACTCCTTTTCGGCGCGTATTTTAACGCGGTTTTTGTTGTTTTTTTTTTTAACGAGTTTCTTGACGCATTTTTTGATTCGTTTTAAGACGCAGTTTTTGACTCCTTTTTTTGACCCTTTTTTCGGCGCGTTTTTCACACCTTTTGTCGATAAAATCTTCAGAAAAGAAAAAAAGAGCTTCAAAAGTGCTTACTTCAATCACATTTTGTAAAGTAGAAACTATTATTTTGAATTTTTTTTTAAATTAAAAAAAAAAAAAACTTAAAACTAAATCAAATTAAATTTAACAAAATATGTAACTTAGATTTTAAAATCATTTCAAAAACAAACCTCTATAGTAAAGCCTGCAGATAAGACCATTGCCTTGCCGATAGAAGAAAAGGAATGATGCAAAAGTGTTAATAATAAAAAAATAGGAACTTGAAAACGTGTTTTTTAACGCGTTTTTTTACGCATTTTTTGATGCGTTTTAAGTCGTTTTCGACCGGTTTGGTATTTCACGCGTTTCTTGGAGCGTTTTTAGACACGCTTTTTGACACGTTCTCGAAGCGTTTCTTGACGCATTTTTTGATTCGTTTCAAGACGCAGTTTTTGACTCGTTTTTGGCTTCTTTTTCTTTGACGCGTATTTCAACGCGGTTTGTGAAGGTTTTTTTTAACGAGTTTCTTGACGCATTTTTTGATTCGTTTCAAGACGCGTTTTTCGATGCGTATTTTGACGGATTTTTCGACTCGTTTTTCTTCGCGTTTTTTGAAGTGTGTTACCACGCGTTTATTGACGCATTTTTTGATTCGTTTTAAGACGCAGTTTTTGACTCCTTTTTTAGAAGCGTTTTTCGACACTTTTTTGACTCATTTTCCCAGGGTTGTTCAAAATTCTGTATTTATCAAAATTCTGCTTCCAAAATTCTGTTTTCAAGATTGTAATTTTGAAAAAAATTGGAACATGTCAAGCGGTCGCTGTTGAACGTTTTAAAAAACTTTTTTATAACTTGCAGAATTTTGTAAAGCAAAGATGCAGAGAAAAAGTATCTCTTAGTATCTAGCATTTTTTTTAATATTTAGTTTAATTTTCAACACTTCGTTTTTACTTTTCTTGACTTCGATTTTTTTTTAACTTTGTCTTTTCATTTTTGCATAAATAATTTAAATTTGTTTTAATACCTGCAATTATTTTTGCAAAGCTTTTCTACTAATTTTTGACCTCCCACTCAGGCTCCTTGGTAAATGCATAAAGTTACAAAATCAACAGCATAAAATAAATGTTTTGGTAACATTTTTTACTTGTATGAAGGAAGTAATCTTGTCCGGTTTCCATTTGCCAGTTTAATCGAAGTTGTCTTGTTTTTTCTTTTTAGTTTCTATTTTTTTAACTTTAAATTTTAAAGTTTTTATAAATTTAAAATAATTTTTCAATATCTGTTCGATTGACGGTTTTTCCAATCTTGAACTAGGAAAATTCGATTTTCTTTCTTTATAAAGATCGGGAGAGTCCCAGTTCTGGTAGCGAATGTTCGATGAAAGTAACGAGCGACGAAAAGAATGTAGCGACCAAAATCAAAACGATCAGTTCGAATGTAAGACCTTAACTGTTCATTTAGATTGCATTTCTGTATTACAATGGATAGTTTTCAAATTCAAAAGTGTAAAAAGATGGCCAACATTAACAATATGGCGCCAAATTCAAATAAAGGTATAATACGAGTACAACAACTGGTTTGGAACATTAGAGATGATACAATGGATTCATGATAAAATCGATAGCAATTTCATTCTATTTTGTTCGATAACAGAAGGCTATGTTTGAATGTTCCCCAACAATATCTATTTTTTTGATTATATTTGTGAGTTGGAAAAATGCAGAATAGGTATAATTTGATTGCTTTGAATTTGAAAAGCAGAATCTTGGAAGCAGCATTTCGATTTCGACCCGCTCCCATAAATTTATTGAGACTTTTCATCATTGCCACCCCTAATAGGTTTACCTAAAACAATTTCCCAGCATTTCAAATGTGAACAATTTAATAACATACAGCCACCACAACAGAGGTCATGCATATATTAAATTTCCCCCATCACAAAGTGCAATATGCATCGCAATACATCAGGCATTTTCAAATAAATCACAAGACACTGGTTCAAGTTTCTCGGTCTCAGTCATTTTCCATCATCCATTCTTCGACATCGATGGAACAATTTGAATTTTATTGCTTCGATCTCGTCGCAATTTTGCACAAAACACACCGAAAGTGCCGAGGGCAATACAAAAGTTCCATTACACTCCTTGAAGAGTTAGTTCTCTTGTTGCTGTTCGCCGACACGTCGCCGTCGCCGTCGCCGTGTCGTCTCTCATCCCTGGCAGTTGTCCTCCATTCTCATCGAAGCAATTGTCTTCTGATTCTGAGCCCATGAAACTTTCATATCGCATCCGGTTCGCAATTTTCCATGCTTCATGCATGTGAGTCTCTGATTGAATGGGACGTTCCACAATTGTCCCCATTTTGTACCGCGCGAGGAGTCTTCCCCGCACGGCTCAATACCCAGTAACAGAGTGCAGGCATTATTGATTGCTAGCCAGTTGAGTAACAGCACCGTAGCCATCGCCAGTCGCCAGCAATATGGGAAACAACACAGCGGCAACGCTTCGAGGGTGGAAAAGTTTCCGCCAAAGTGGCGATGGTGTGCGGTGCGGTGCGGTGCTCTATAGTGGTTCGTTGACGTCTCCCAGCAATCAGTTTCGCGTGTTGAATCAATTTCAATGCTGTGCATTGTGCTCCTTGTAAACTTTTTCAAATTGAACCGCTCGAAGGTATCCATTGGCATGAAGAGAAACTTTCGCACCATACATGCGATTGCAGGCGATTACTACGAGTACCCTCGGTAGGACAGACATCATTGTCATTCATATTTCTCGATTGCAGATTTGAAATTAAATGGGAATGGCTGGTGGGGCATGCAGCAAAATTAATTACATACGAGGAGGCCATGTTGGTGTAGTCGACAGTGTTGAGCGACATTATCATCAATGGGACGCATTGTGTTGCTGCCACTGAGAAGTCGACTTGTCGACTCGAACGTAGGTTTTATTTCCTACTCCTGATGCACTTCCAGATGAATGCTGTTCTTGTTCTCGCCATAGAACATTTACGTTTCGCACTTATGTTATGTGGGTGCGAAGAACACGAACACGTCAAGAGGGTAAGCTGAAAGAGTGAGTATTTACTTAGGAAAACCCCTAAAAATAACTCCTCAGGCTGCAAAGCGGGACACAGGGGATAAAGTCTATTCGCACTTAGCGTAATGCCAAACTGGACCATCCCAAACTGGTAGTCTGGAAAACTCTCATTGATTATTCATCTCCCATCTCTCAAGGATGAACACGCAAAATGTTCGCCAGGTTAATGCCCAAAATGCAGATGTAAATTCACTTTGCAATGAAATAGTATGCGCGGAGTTAACCTACTGAAGGTCGCCTTTCAGTTGGCCCATATTTCATAAAAACCCGCCGTGAAGGAAAGCCGTAATCGGTTAGGATTAATAAAAATTAGTAAAGGGTCCGCCATCTAACTTTTTTTTTTCAACTAGTGCTTATTTCGCGAATGGTAACACTTAGCTCATGTCTGATTTGACAGATAATTAGTTTTATCCTTCCGCTGAACGAATATGGTTGTGTACACGCTCGAACAACGCTGGGAAATATTGCGACATTACTTTGAAAATCATGGTAATGTTGCAGAATGTGTGCGAAAATTGCGTACGGAATCTGGAAGAAGAGAAGCACCGTCAGCTCCATATGTTCGTTATCTTGTGAAAAAAGTGAAAGAAACTGGCATCCTCATCGATAAACCAAGAGTGAACACCTAAAAACAGTGCGTACACCCGAGAAAATTGCTGCTGTGGCAGAAAGTGTGCGTGAAGCGCCATCAACATCAATTCACCGTCGTTCTCAACAATTGAACATTTCGGAGACATCATTGAGACGAATTTTGCATAAAGACCTTGGTATGACGCCATACAAAGTCCAATTGGTTCAGGAGTTGAATTCAAATGACCATCCAATGCGTTTTCGCTTCGCTAAGTGGGCCTGCGATCGACTTAGAGAAGATGTCGATTTTGCCAAAAAAAATCATCTTTTCAGATGAAGCTCATTTTCTTCTTGGCGGGTATGTAAACAAGCAAAATTGTCGCATTTGGGGCACAGAAAACCCGCACGCATACATTGAAACGCCGATATACCCAAAACGAGTCACTGTTTGGTGCGAAATTTGGTCCAGAGGCATAATTGGGCCATTTTTCTTAAAAATTGGACTGATCGGGTAGGCTACTGCATGGCCAGCCGAGGCAGCCATTTGAATGAAATTATTTTCCATTATTAACCGGAAGGATTGTACTTTCAAATAAAAAAAGAAATTTGAGAAAATATTCAGTAGTTTTTTTTTTATAGCATTGTCAAAAAAAAAAAAGTTATTTGGCGGACCCTTTAGTTGCCGAAGTATGGTTGTACTGACATTCGGACAACCATTCGTTGTGTGTGAGTTTTTTTTTTAATTTTTGGGACGAATGGAAGGGATCTACAATTTTATGCCGCGGCCAAATGGCTAATTGAGAAGCTTGTGACAGTTATACCTTCGGATATTTGACAGACGTTCGCGAGAGGTGACGCAGTTGAAAAAACATTAAGATGTGATTTGTGTTTTTCCGGGGATCGAACCTGGAACCCCTCGCTTGTTAGTCTCCCACACTATTCGGTAAGCCACTGCGTATACCCATTTAGATGTAGTGGGGGATATTATAGATGATGATATTTTACCAAAGGAAAAACCGAAACCTTATTTGTTTCGCTACGATGTCTGTCCATCTGTCCGTCTGTCCGAACCCTCTAGACCAATTTTGTTCGTAGGTCTATCTCGGAAACCAATTGAAGTAGAAGGCTGAAATTTGCAGACAACACGCGGTTTGCCTCCAGTTAAGCGGCAAATACCAATGGTAGCAATACATCGACTGGTTTTAGAGTAATTAGTAGGGTTCGGATTTTCATGCACTAAAGATCTCAAAATATGCGCTTAAAAACGCAAAATATGCATTTAAACATGCATTTAAACCGCTAGCCTGTTGTACATGTAAACGTGTCACTATGCCTGCACACAATGGTGTAAGTAAATATGCAAAATATGCAAATATAGTAAAATATGGCCAAAAATTGCAAAATATGCATTTATAGTAAAATATGCAGAAATATAAACTAACGGTTAGATGCAATTTTAAAGGAAATTTCATGATACGTAACGTATACATAATAAGTTGCCTTGCATCCAAGGTGTTCATAAAAAAACATGCATTTGCATGGAAATCCGATCCCTAGTAATTAGTAATTTGGTGAAAAATATATTTTCATTCGCACAAAAAGCTGTTTATTTCTTGATTTACAAAAAAATTGGTGCAGTCAAACCCGCTTCACTGAAACCCGTTTAGTTGAAAAACCCGCTTATAACTTAATAATTTGTCCCCTTGTATTTTTCAAAAAATATTAAACATTATAACTTTTCATCGAAAAAACTCCGCTTAGATGAAACAAATGAAAATATAAACATACCTACATGAATCAACAAAAGGCAAAAAGGAGCAGGCGTTGAATGCATCCAGTTCTTGCTTTATTCACCTTCCACGTTCCATTTTACCTCTGACAATGGCAGATGTAAATTCTGTCGACATGTGCATAATATTTTTGGTATATTTGAAAAGGGTTGTTTTACTTTTAAGTTCAGCTCCTCAGAAATTGTTAGTCTTCAAATTTTGTTAATAAATACGGAAATTTGATTATTTTCGATATTTTTTTTTTTTATAAATAAATGGATTTATTTTGTTTCGTTAACTTACTTAATTGCTCTAAATTTATTCATTATTATTACCAATTCGTTTTGATGAAAAAGTTGTCCAGGGTCCGCTTTACTAAAACTATTTTTCAGTTATCCGAGGTCCGCTTAACTAAAAAAACCCGGTTAATTGAAACTGAAGTTAATGTTTTTCGTCATTTCACTCAAGCGGCTTTGACTGTATGTACCTTTTTTGCAGATAATAATCGTAGCTATATATGAGTTGAAGACTGTTTTTCCGAAAAGTTAATATTTTACAAGATATTTACAAAAAACAGTTAATCACTATATAAAGTACGCTCCTTCGCTTTCAATTTGAACATTTCCAATGGATACTCATTCTCATGAAATTATCCTTGAAATTATCCCCCAATGAAAAATGGCCCCAAAAAAAAATAAAAAAGCCCCAAAAATTGGGTTATATTTGACCCCATTCCATATATGCAATATTGCCCCAAATAAATGCAGTACGTGCCCAAATTGCTAGCATACAAAATTAAAAATTGCCCCAAAATAATGCATGGCAAGCAACAACAAAAATGATTACGAAATTGGTGAGTATTTTCATTGTTTCGGGGTCTTCTTGCATATTTTTGGGGCCATTTTTCATTTTCTTCTTTTGGTATGACAACAAAAATCTACGAGAAGAAACGCGAAGTATACCTACCGTTGATACAATGGCGTCACTCGTTTCAAGGACGAAATAACTTCCTGAGAATTGAATTTGGGAGTACAAATCGATCAGTTTAGTGACAAAAGTGCAGTGTTGACAAAAAAATATAAAATGTATGGTTTTCGAAGGCAATTTGTGGCAATGTGGTTCCCAAGGACGACGAATCCAGCGCTGGTGAAATTGATCCATTCGAAGAGGACGAAATTGTGTCACCCGCTGTTCCAGAGGACTCAGGCCTTTGCGTAGTTTGCCGGGACTTGAGGGCAAATATTCTTTTTTTGCCTTGCAAGCACTTAAAAGTTAGCTCTGAGTGCGACTTAAAATTAATGGCCGAGGCAGTAGCGGTGGAAAACAGCCAAAACTATAAGTGACATTGCAGGCAAAACGTTGAAAATAAAATGCAGGCTTTTATCTAAAATAATAAAAAAACTTTACAGACAATTTGTTGCTTTTTATTGAATATTTGTTGTAATTTGGGGCTCTAAACATTGAATTTGGGGGCCATTTTTCATTACTTTGGGGTGATATTTCATCCATTGCAAATTATTTATTTCGTTCATTCTAAAAAAAATACCCCAATAATTTTAACATGGGGTATAAACAAAATGAAATTTGACCCCAAATTATCATTGACAAAAGGCCCCAAAATAATGAAAAATCACCCCAATCAGACTATCGAAACGTTTGTTGTTGCTTCCTATATAATTTTGTGGGGCCTTTTTTAGTATTTTTTTTTTTTTTGGGGCCATTTTCCATTGGGGCATAATTTCATGGAGCCTTCATACTGTTGTGCACAAACATGCTCTCGGTCATTTCATTCATTAGACCGTGTTCTCTGCTCTTACTCTTACTCTTAAAATAAAAAAATCTTCGCAAATTCCGCATCCATCGAAGTACGGAACCTTCGTTGCGCGAGTGACACTCGCACTTGGCTCTGGTTTTTTTTTGTACTTCCATTCAATGGTTTAAGGCAATCGCCACCTTCAAAAGCCAAAGTCTACTTCCAGAAGGACATGCTACACCGTAGCAATCCTTAGCATCATAATAGTCTACCATAGCCACAGTGTGCATAAAGTATAGTTTCGAAGCTACGGGCACGTTTTGATATACGACCGCCCAAGTGCATTTAAACTTATTTGGAAAATCTTAAAGTTTCCCAATTTAAATAACCTCCGTGTGGTCGGTGAAATCTTAAGAAACAACTCCCCCCGCTGCAAGGAGATAGTGAAATCCATATCTGGAATATCCATCATCCCCTCCACAGCTTGTAAACAATAAACACCCGGTTGAGGTATTCGGTTTTATTTACTTTGTATTGGTGGCTGCATTTTATATTCCCCGCTTCACTATATAATGTGTGTACTTGGTCGACTTGTGTTGGGTGTTTACCAACTGCGAGTACACCCAGGTCTTTCCTAGTTGTATCCTCAGGTATTAACTTGAAGCTGAAACCTATCTTGAGGATAAAGTTTCAACATTTATGCCGTGCACGTAAAGTTAACTCCGGTTCAAGTGACTTTGGGTAGTTCTTGTTCGTGTTGCTTTGCATATGGCGAAACTTGTGCAACACTTTTGATTATTCCCATTTAAGGGACGGCAAACTTCAATTATTGTCCCAACACAAGCCGCCGTGCTTCCTATTATGGAGGATTTTAATTGTCGTCCCGATGAAGTGGTGTATATGAATGGGGGAATAATTTTCTTGTAGATGAACTTTGTAGGTGTTTTTTTTTTTTTTTTGAAACAGCAAATGGCTGTCGAGAAGATTAATTGGTGTCATCTTGACACTGGATCCATAGGCAACTGGAAGTAATGAGATAAGAAAGCAATAAGATCTGCATCATAGTTTGCTGAAGGGGCGGGCCTGGGGCCTGAAAAATAATTCGACGTGTACGAAGAGAGGATTCCTGCTGGCGTAACCAGCATAGATCTTTGAAGATCTATCAGCATTCGTATTGAAACTGCAGGAATTTGTAACGCATTAAAGGCGCCCAGCGTCAACCTTTAACTTGACATTAAAAAGCTGGGTACTGTGATATTATTTCGCACCCAGAGCTGGATTTGATCTAAGTTAACATTTTGCCTGATGATATCCACCCCTGTAATTTACCTGAGAACCAGCGACTTATGAGTAAATCGGTCCAGTCAAGGCCGATTTTGAGGTGTAACTCTGGACATGAAAAGCTTACACTTTCCAGCAAGGTCCTACTATTAATTTGTTGAAGAGGCATCAACTATCTAGTCGTTATTTAATACTAGGACATTCAAAAAGTCCATAGGATTATGTGTCAGCAACTTTTGTGTGAAGCAACTTTTGTTATTGAAAAAAAAAGAAATGGAAAAATGTGAATTTTGAGTTTTGATAAAGCATTGCTTTTTGGTGAAAAAAACTTCAGTGGAAACCAAACATTGGCTTGATAAACCTTATACGGACTTTGCTCCATCGAGACAAATGTTAGAGAAGTGGATTGCTGAATTTAAACGGGGTCGTACCAGCACAAATGGTGCAGAGCGCAGTGGACGCTCAAATGAGGCTGTTTTTCCAGAAAACATAAATAAAATCCACAAATTGGTTATGAACGATCGCAAATTGAAGCTAGTATTGTAAAGTTATCAGATGGTTGTGTTTTTACCATTTTACACGAACATTTGGGTATGCGAAAGCTCTGTGCAAAGCGGGTGCCGCGTGAGCTCACAGTCGACCAAAAACAACGATGAATTGATGCTTCGTTGGAGTGTTTGGCGCTGTTAAACCGTAATTAAATCGAATTCTATCCACTGTATTCTCCAGATTTAGCCCCCAGCGACTTTTTCCTGTTTCCAGATCTCAAGAGAATGTTTGCTGGAAAGAAATTTAAGTCCAATGATGAAATAATTGCTGAAACTGAGGCCTATTTTGACGAGAAAGGGAAATCGTAATCGAGTTTTGTCAAAATTTTGTTTTTTCTTACATATCCTACGGACTTATTGAATGACCAAATATTTCCTGTGAGCTATAAAATAATGAGGTTGGGTGGAGCATAATTGCACTAGTCTAATGAGTCTTTAAGTCCACCCCTGATGGACAACGCAGCGGAGGAAGCCCCTTCCGTAAAGGGGTCCGCCTTATCCGACTCTTTATGCATAACTGAGGTTGAGGAGTGAAACCAGCTAGCTAGAGGTTATTTTTTTTTAGGCAAAGACTGTGAGTGACTATTTTTAAAGAAACCCCTCCTTAGAGGGTCCATCTTATCTGACCTATGTGAATAACTGGTAACTAGAGGGCTTATTTTTTAAACACGGACTGTGAGCGATTTGTTCTCCAAATACTCATCTTGTGAAGACCCCTCCTTAGAGCTCCTGCATTAATCGACTCTGTGTGCATAGCTTACGGTAGCTATCTGCAGGGGCTTATTTTTCCAGACGAGGATTGTGCGACTTTCTTTTGAAATACCCTTCCTAAGGGCGGCACGCCTACTCGACTCTATGTTCCTAACTGACGGAAGCTAACTAAAGGGGGTTATTTATTTAGGCGGGAACTCCAAGCAACCTTTTTAACACTCCTCTCGCTGTCTAAAGGTGGCCCACTTCAATCGACCCATGTGCATAACTGGCGCGAAACTACCTAGAACCAGCGTTGCCATTTTGACTGCGTTCCAGTCAGAACTGACTGTACTGTACTTGCTGCTTCAACTTTGATATACCGTCTGAAGTTGCAAAAAAAGTTGATTAAAAGTTAAATTTTTGATTGTTGGCTATTTTTTGACAGGATTTTAGTTTTTTGACCGTTTTTTTTTTCAGTCAAATCTGATTGGAAGGCCGATTTAAAAATGCCAACTCTGCCTAGAAGGGCTTATTTTCTTTAACATTTTTTAACTATGAGCGACTTCTTTGCAAATAATCCTTTAGGACAGCCCCCTCTTAAGCAGGCCCACATAAGGACAGTTCAACATTTCAGATTGAAACCGACTATCTGCTGAGCCGACTCCAGGTGCCCGTAAACTTGCTGCCTTTAGACTTGGCAACCTAATTTGACAAGCTGGCAATACTCAACCCATTTGACTTGCCATTTTGGGTACACGGAAAGAATTGAAAATCACCAATTGCAAAATTTTGAGTTGCAATTTACGATTTATATATTTCTCGCAAATCACAACGAAGTTTTCATGGATTGATACAAAAATTGGTAATTTGACATTGAAAACGGCGGAGAATACCAAATTCTGTTTGTTGAAATTTACGATTAGAAATATCAGCTCGAGCTTCTTTTATTTGTAATAGATCAATTTCTCAAACACCACTTTACAATCTCAAATTGCAAAAAAATAATTGCTGATTTATCAACACTGAATGATGAATCAATAAAATCTTGTAATAATTTAACACATGAAACTGAAAACGTATATTGACGTAGAAAAATCGTAAATTACAAAATATTTTTTGTAAGTTGTGGAATCAACTACCTGATGTGTGGAATCTTTTTATGCACAGTTCATAGTCCAAGTACCTATCGAAATCCTTTTAAGTCCTTTCTTTTTATGGATGAATGTACGTATGTGGTATTGCTAGACAGCTGCAATCATGAAGCCAAATCTTCATTGTGCACATTGCGTGTCGGTGCAGAGACAGGCAGTCGGTATTCAATCATTGCTTAAAGCAGTCGAGTTTAAGTTGCTTAAGTATGTATAACTAATTCGTATAGGTTGTGTACTCTGTACTTCTAATTATCAAGCATTCTAGAATATATTTTGTAAGTACCTATTGAATAATTCCAAAAAAGCCGAAGTATGCATATAAGTCTGTATTTTTTTTTAGAATGTAGGTACATCTCGCTTTTTGAAAAGAAGTGTAAATTGGAATGGATTCTAAAATCCAATCGAAAAGAATTGTAAAGGTTCGTATCAATGTCAAGTTCGTCTAAATATTTTAAATTTCAGCATAGACCGAAAAACCATCCCAGACAAATCCCGTTGTCTCCGGACGATATGGCGCCGCATGATTTTCTTGGATATCATGAGGAATACGACTATAAATATTATGTATTCGAAAAAAATACAACTATGAATTTTGATTTGTAAATCACAAGATTTAAGTTGCAAATTGAGAATAAAGTTTTCTAATTTCACGATAAAACATTTTCAATTTAATACGGTGAGGTGATGCCTCAAATTACCACTCGAGAATCGTAAATTGCAAAATATGAATTGCAAAATGATAAAAATAAGTTGCAATTTACGACTAAGAATTTGTAAATTGCAACTACTGAAGTAGTAAATCTACTCCTGTTAGTTCGCAAATCAACACTGTTGAGTTGCCATTCAAGATTAAATGGTTGTAATTTGCTAAGGGAGGAAATCGTGATTTACAATAGAAAAGTGGTAATTTACGAATTGTTTTTGCAATTTACAATCCATGTAATATCAAATTGATAACTATTTGTGTCAAATTGCGATCGGTTATGGCAATATGTATTTCCCGTTTGATCGCATTATTGGTAATGAAAAGTGTTGATTCACGACTTTTGAGGGTCAATATCTTCAATTCGCACAATTTCTAGAATTGCGAATAAAAAGTCGTGAATTAGTAAATCCTTAGCTAAGCTCTAAAAGTAGACAAACTTTTCGTGATTCTGCGCTTATTTGTCTTGATTTGATCTTAAAATTCTTTCCGTGTATGTGCTTCATTAGTGGACGCAAGCGTGGTAGCAGCATGTTTTCGTATTCAAGCTCACATTCGACTTCATCCGTGTGTTACTAACTGATTCAATTTAAGCCTTATTTACAGTTTACTAGAATACCAGCTCCTTCATTCCATTTCCAGTTTCGATGTAAAGAGCTTTATGTCGTTGGCAAAGGGTGTGTTTTAAAGACTCCCTCCATCTATTTCCATCTCAATCTTAAACCATGATAGAGTACCTATGTCCTTGTTGGACTCTTTTGTCAACATAAAGTGTTCAAACTTTGACTTCCGATAGGTATTGCCTCTGACGTCATGTTCTTATAATTCTGACTCAGACGTCACTGCTACTCCTTCCCGATGCAGGCCATTTGCCATTTCAAAGATGCGCGCTTATTGTCGCGTGTTGCATAAAAACTATCTCTCGCTAATGGCCCGTAATCACAATTTGTTCATACATCTACACAAACATACAGCTGCACTTATTTCATTCAAAAAGAATTTAATTTCATTTGCGAGTGCCTGCGACTTTCACCCCTACCGCCCCATCTCACTTTCACGCGCCATAATATTCATGTGCCAACACACACACACACACATAATCACTGCACTAAAAAACATTTTCGAACACCTAAATGTGCACTTTAAGTTACATGGCGTGCGAAATGTCTCTGCGAATGAGCAATCTCACTTCTGGTTGGGTTATGTCATCATAAAAGGCTGCATTAAAAATCTTTGCTGCGCGACAAACACCTTCTCCATTCGAGAATACTGTGTACTAACTACGTCCTTGCGACTAGCGACTGTGAGACCTGAGACGCACTCATTGCTTTTTGGCGGCAGTGATAAAACAGCGACATCGCTCTGCCCTGCAGAGCAAGGTAAGAGTTGAGTGTCGCAAAACTGCTGCGAGAGTCTCGTCATCGTCATTTAGGGGGTGGATAAGTTCAAGATATATAGTCAGTCATTTTACACATCCTTGCATATCCTTGCATTCTCTGTGATGACTTCTTTATGCAAACTTTTAGGCACTTTTCAAAGTTTCCTTATTTCTTTTCTCACACTTTTCAGTTTGTCGACTCGTTAGTTAGTGCATACTGCACACATACACACAAACACAGGTGTTACACAGAAACGCACAGCGAACAGGATGCGAGCCAACTCAAAGGAATACCGAGACAGAGGATCGAGGATGTGTTCAGTGTTCACTTGTAATGTTGCTGTCACGTCTGCAAGGCGGAACGGATGGGATGTGTACGTCGTCTTGTTGCGCGAGTGTGGGGCGAGATGAGTTTATAATAAAACAACGCCTCACGGCAACGCAACGGGGATGCGCTGGCTGTGTTGCTGTGCTCTATGGCCGCCGCGCCGAGTGGTGCGTTATGCAAAGTCACGAACCAACTTTTAATAGAACTTTAGTTAGTTTTAAATATTTTAATGGAATAATTAAGGACGCCTGCAGTTAGATTGAAGGATTTTTCTTTTAAGTTTAAGTTTTTTGTGCCCTCTTTGCGAAAAGGAATTTTTAGAGCGAGTTAGGTACGAGGACTTGGCAATTTTTCGAAAATTAGCCGCCTTGGAAATATACCAACCTGCGCCGTCGATTTTGATTGAATGGGGCTAACTATTTGAAAGATCACCACTTTTTGGCTCTGATTGTGGAGTCCCAGCGACTAGAGAGAGTGGATCAAGCTTTGAATGGTTGAAACAGTCGATAGGACATGAAGAAAACTGTTATTCAGTGGCGACAGAAGTAAGCACGGGGCTTTTCAGGCAGTCGAAAGATGCACCAAGCGGGAACTTGAAGTTAACAGCGTATATGCGGTCCTATCTTCAAAAGCACAGCACTCCAACCATCTGCGAAAATCCTTCTCAAAACTTTAGTCTCTTTACGAAACGCTTCGAACCTGCTCAATTTCCATGCTGATCTAAAAGTTGTCACTACAGACACCCACGGATGCCACTTTGGTAATGTTTTACCAAATTTGGTATTTTTTTGTTTGCTTTTTGAGTATTGGTAATTTGGTAATTTTTATCTGGTTTTGGTTACTTTTTGAGCAGGACCACCAAAAATACGAACTCGATATCAATGCATTATGCTGCCTTACTGTTTGCATATGCGTCAGCACCACCCATGTAAACCTATTTTGTTAAAAAAATTACTGAATGCACTCATTTTCGAATTTTTTAAGATGAACTTCGATGTAGATAGGTTAGTTAATCATATTACAGTCAAACTTCGATAACTCGAATAAAATTGGTTGGCAATAGCGCCAAGACTAAAATTTACATGTAATTCGTATTTGATAACTCGAACCTCTATTACTCGAATGTCTTGATAACTCGAAGAGGCTATTTGGCGTCACCTTCGATAAGTCGAGTTCTGAGGGGGAATTCCCCAAGTTCGTTGTGTCATTGGTTGGCAATAGAGCCAAGACTAAAATTTACATGTAATTCGTATTTGATAACTCGAACCTCTATTACTCGAATGTCTTGATAACTCGAAGAGGCTATTTGGCGTCACCTTCGATAAGTCGAGTTCTGAGGGGGAATTCCCCAATTCTGCGTGGTTTTACAAGTTCGTTGTGTCATTGGTTGGCAATAGAGCCAAGACTAAAATTTACATGTAATTTGTATTTGATAACTCGAACTTCTATTACTCGAATGTCTTGATAACTCGAAGCGGTTGTTTGGCGTCACCTTCGATAAGTCGAGTTCTGAGGGGGAATTCCCCAATTCTGCGCGTTTTTACAAGTTCTTTGTGTCATTTTTGTACAGGATTTTTCGTTCGTACCAGTCTTTAGTGGAAACAGACTATTTTAAATAATGAATATGTTCCTTTCCTGTACTTTTTTTGTCTTTTATATTCGCAAATAATCCATATGTACATATTTATAGCAATTTTGCATTTTACTTGATAACTCAAAGTCTTGATAACTCAATTTTTTTTTGGTGGCAAGTGATGGATCGAGTTATCGAATATGGACTGTATTTATTTGCAGACATAAAACTCTAATTTGTTAAAGTTATAAGAAAAAAGGCTCGGAAATGGTAGATGATCCCATGCCTTCTAGCAGCTGGTAATTTTGTGCACATCGTTTAATTGCTAGACTGACAAAGTTCCTACTTATCTTATTCTCTCTAAGTGGGAAAAAGTGTATGTTTCCCTCTATCGCCCGTAATTTTCAACCAATTTAGTTGATTTTTTTTTTAAATGTCGGTATTCACGGTGATAAATTGATAGGCCAAAATCTTAAAAATTATAAAAGAAACCACTTAATTTCTATCAGTTTCACAACAAAAAGCTCTTTTTTACATTTCACAATTCGGTTAGATTACTTCTGGAAAAAAAAGCAACAAATATAATCAGAGATAATTTCGTGCCAACATTTAAGGTAATCAACGACAATTGCATTTACAAAATTTTTAACTTAACATCTTTTAATATCAAGATTCAAGGTCAGGTGTACCACAGAGTCGGATCGTTATGGCCATTTGCAGATATAGTTATCATCAGTTTTTGCAAATTTATTTTCTTGAAAATTCGAAGGATTAAATTGATCAGCGGTGTTATAAATACAAGCGATGGTAAAAAAATAACCAAGCATGTTGTGAACCTAAAAGCATTGCAATAAATGTTTTAATTTTATTTAAATTATTGAAAAAAGTTTTTTTTTTTGCCTGGCGAAGCCGGCGGGGGTTCAGCTAGTGTTTTATAAATGTTTGTTTTTAAACAAGCAATTTTAAAAATCAAATAAAATAATTTGAGTTTAGAAAATCGTGCAAATAAAAGCAAAAGTATTTATAGTTGATATTACTATTACATTAGTAAGTTAAGTCTTTTTTTTTTATATAAAGTAGTCGTTGTTTAACTACTTAAAGATTGACTAGTCCTACAAACATAATGTACCAAATTGAATATGTTAAAGGACATATGTTTTTTTTTTATGTTTTAAAAATGTTTTATCAACGTCTCCAGATTTTTGATAAATTTTATCTTGGTTTGGTAACTTTTTCTTCCAATTTTGGTACCAATTTTTTTTTTGCAAGTGGCAACCGTGCAGACACCCATTGATCCGACGCCTCTGTGCAAAATTTCCACTGACCATCGTCCAATATCCATTATCAAGTGCATGTGCAGCCCCTTCCTGGTGGAGTTTTCATTAAATCGCGCACCAGAATCGACCAGAGACCATAACCGCACGTAGTCCCGAATCCTTGGTCAAAGAAATGAAAAACAATTTGTTGCCAATATTTACTAAATAAACATCTTGTGGATCCTGTCGAGTGGCATTGCCAGCAATTTCTACAGCTAAAATTAAAGTCATTTACACCGCACCGCTATACGGGAAGTGTCTCCATCGCCATCGCCATCGCCATCGCCATTGACTCGACAAGATGGAGATCCCTCCGACTTTGGCAAACACAATGAAATGCCATTTCATCCATAACGACGACAGTGTTGTGTGCACCTCATCTGTCTGACTGCCTATCACGTCCGTTTATACTGGTTTGCTGGCTCCTTAGTCCCGACCCCAACTTGGTGTATTTCATTTTTTTCTTCTGTAGAAAGACGTCTTCTTGGGAAATCTCAGAAGCACACCGCACCATCCCAAGGCAAACATCCACAGAGCATAGAGAGACCACAATTTTCATCCACTTTTAGCGAGCGAAGAGGTTTTCCGCACACATCCGTTTACTATTTATCCTGGAGCTGAGCCAAAATTAATTCCAATTTCAGATCCTTAAGTCAACACATGCCGCATGGAATAAAAGTTATTCCATCTCTGTTGCTCTCGGTGTTTGGATGGGTGGTGCGGTTGGTGTCCTTTTAGCGCGGCGCACATCCTGTCGTGATACAATGCCCGGCCCGAGCCCCAGTTGACGGCGAATTAAATGCATCTCTCACAAGAGTTTTAGGACTTTTCGCAGGATTCATTGTTGTCGTTGTCGTCCTCGAACGAACTGTGAATTACTTATGGGCAAACACTAATACTCTGTGGTGTCTTGTGTTGCAAGGAACACAATCTAGATATCGATCGGATTTCTATACACAATTGTGTGTGTGTGTGTGTGTGTGTTGGTAATTTATTTATGCAAGGATATATTGTGAGTGCATCTGGTTGAGTAGAAGCAAGGACCCTTCTGCTGATCACTTGAACTGAATAAACAAAGACATTTGACATTAAAATTTGAGGCTTTCATCACTGCAAAGCAAGGATACACGAGTAATCTGAGACCCCACCACCGAACAGCATTCCAGTCAACCTGGACAATGTGGACAACCAAAACACTCCATGGTCCGATAAAAATCAAATCCCATTCACCCAAGAGTGCTGGCGTGTTGATGAAACCCATTCAGGGACCACCGGCATAAGGGTTCAAAATGCAAAACTATTTTAAAGCAGGCATATCCTCGTCGTTTCCCAATTGCCTTCTCGTATATTTTCGGGTGTATTGTGTGTTTGCCTGGAGGCACTTTGGCATCATCTTTAAACTGGATTCGGTGTCGGATCTCGGATGTGGGGGGGGGGCAACACAATCGATTGCATAAGTAAACGTGGGTAAGTATTTGCGGTCGTTTTGATTGGCTCTCGGAATGACAGAGTTTGGGAACAGTTTTGCAAATGAGTTTAGGGCCAAGTTCTCGTGCATATGTAGGCCATAGAAATTCAGGCGATTGAGAGATACTTTAAGAGCGCCCACAATTGTTCCGGACGGCTGTATCGGATACAAGGTACATTTGGCTACAAGATGATTTTCGAGATAGCCAAAGGTGGATTGAAATGGGCTTTGTTGAGGTGGGATTATGTTTGTGGGTAGCCGAAGGTACCTTGTAGCTTAAGTGCTTTGTGCTGCCGTAACAATGAAGCTGATGAGCTATTTAAGGTCAGAGGAATACATCACTTAAACTTTAATTGTTACGAGCAATAAGGAGGACACGCAGTGAAGGCGTGTTGGATCCAGTGGGCTAATAAGCTGTTTGCGATGTTGTTTTGCTATTAGGAAAGTGATTGACCTGCATACAGAAAATGGGCCAAACAAAATAGTTGGAAGTATAGGCGAGTTGGGTACATGGCTGAGCTCTTGAAGCTCTTCAGTTCAGTTCGGTAGGAATATTCGGTTCAAAGGACGTGCTGATGAAATTGACAACGTTGACTAAGGCCTTGTCAAAAAAAGTTGGGACACTGTATTTCGGACCCTCTTCATCCACTGCTTTATGGTGCAGAAGTATGGTGCAGCTTATGGAAACCTGTTGGACGCATTGAGTCAAAGTTCTCCAGGTGATATTCGGGCCAGTTCGCATTTATGGAGAGTGTGACGAACTTTACGGGCTATACAACGACGTAGGCTTGGCTAAAAAGCATAAAATTAATTCAATGACTGTTGGTCACGTGAAGTGTGACAGCTCAGATGGTACCCAGAACCCCCTCAACGAACTTCGATCGAATTGGCTGCAGGTTGTTGGTTGGGACCGTCATCTAAAGTAGGCCGAAGTAAAGTTAGGGTTCTTATAGCTCGAAATATTCAGCACCGACTCTGCAAATACCACCGAATTTCCGTCCTTGGAAGATCTTCATACTCCTTGGTTTCGACTTTGAGTAATCGACTTTGGGTTGCCAAAACTTTTAATATTGGCCACAGAGGGTTGGGACAGTGAGTTTTGGATAGGGGAAGCGAGATCAAAATTCAACTGGTCTCAGTGACAATGTATCTCTTCGAAAGGTCCTTCAAATTTGGGTACCTGGAGGTAGAGAAGTCTGATAAGTGAAGTACCATTTTTGGCAAACGGCTGGAATTCTTCAAAAGAAAATTGACGGCCATTGTTCGATTTCAAGTTGA
Organism: Cheilosia variabilis; assembly: GCA_951230905.1. NCBI lineage: Eukaryota > Metazoa > Arthropoda > Insecta > Diptera > Syrphidae > Cheilosia > Cheilosia variabilis. The sequence continues at coordinate 18,850,548 of OX579679.1, read as the reverse complement.
ACCAAAACCTGTAAAAAATTTTCTATGACTCGATGGGTAGTAAACTTCGAACTATGATGAAAAGAGAGGTTGGAGTACAGGCTAAGGCACATAAAGTTATGGCTGGCGTCGGATAAGTATGGCGAGTTCTCATAAGAGTTTGCATGAAATCTCGTATGATCCTTGACAACATTTTAAAGGGGACTTGCCCTAAAAAAGGAAAGAACTTTGTCAGCAATGCTTCTGCACTGATGTTCTTTAAAATTTGATTTCGTCAAAAAGGTCCTTGAAATCCTTAAAAAGGACATCTTCACAAAGTGTACTTAAACTAGCATTAGACTTTTATTTTTATTTACATATATTTTAATTTATAATTTTCATTTTATTGTAAGGTCCTTGAAGCCTATGCCATTGCTCACACAATTTCATTCACAACAAAAAAGTAATTACATAATGTTTTTAAAGAGTTGCAAGACCTTCTTGAGAATTTGATTTATAAATAGCAAAATGTCCTTGAGATCCTTAGGAAGGACATTTTACCAAAGCATTTTTTAATTTACGTTAGCTAGTTTGATTTTCATGCACATGGTACCCTGAGGTCCTTGAAGCCCCAAAAGAAGGACTTTGATACCGAGATTTCCCTCGAAGTTAAAATGTGTTGTAATTTTAAGTACTTCCTAACCAAGACGTTCTTGAAAATTTGATTTATACCAAAATGTCCTTGATATCCTTAAAAAGGACATTCTACCAAAGTGTTCTCAAACAGACGTTAGACTTTGATTTTCCTGCATATTATACCCAGTGGTTGTCTCTGAGCTCCGTATCACTTATCAGAGGGCATTACTCGTTCGGTGAGGCCCTACGACTTGGCCTTGTAAATTTATCTGGGTGTACCTACTGGTTTGCAAATGGGATTTTCAAAGAGTGATACGGAGAGATACGGACCAAGAACCATTTACCTCAGCCACCTAAGCACATTTTCCAGGACCAAATCTAGACGCGAAAACTTGAGAGTATCTGAGTCTCATATCTGATATTATGTACCATAAATCAATTGATTTTCAGTTCCCTTAAGGCACATTAACACCAAAGATGAAGAGAATCTAGAAACTTCGCTACCTATACCCCCGGCAAACACACAACTGCTGTTTTCCTTCGCACTAGGAAAGCCTATCACGCATTGGTTACGTTGTAGATATATAAAAAAAACTATAAACAAGCTTCATAAGCAAATGGTCATCTCGCGGTAAATGAATGGCTGATGATTTCCACCCACCAGGACTACACCTTATGCCCTCGTTATATTCCCTGCACGATTGCGGTTTTGTGGCCTCCCTGAATATATAGACACATCAAATCCCCTCTAAGAAGTTAAATAATAAAGAAATCACGAACTCAATTTTCTCTAGATTTATGAGATATCCTTACCTTGGTTGTGTCACCCTTATTAAGAGATACCACCTATTTTTGTCACCGCACCAATGTCCTGCGAATTTCTTTCCTCAACCCGAACACCGACAAACGGATGACTTTCACCACGTTGGCGATATTTCATCCTTGTGCGCTCTATCAATCATTTGTTGATTTCATTTTAATGGTGCTCGGAGGTGGTCCCTTTTTATGCGACAACGAAAATGCAAAAGGACACTATAAAAGCCATTTCACAGAATCTCATTCAATTAAGATGGGACTAGTGTCAGACATCAGGCGATAGCAGGGCTAAAAAGGACGAATTAAAATATACAACATCCTGGAGTACACACTTGCACATCCTGCACTCAACTTGAACTGTAATGCACTCCATTTGAGGATTGTTCACACCATGAAACCATTAAAATTTAATTGATATAATAATTCCTGCTGTAAGGACACGTACACATTGTATTAACAGGATTTTTCTTTTCTACTCCATGGTTCCCTCTGTATTATCCGCATCCGCTCTCTCACTCTAGATCTGGAGTCGACTTGAAACAATGTCAGCCAAGCCTTTAGGGGATCACCAAGTTCTCGAAGGATGTGAAGGAATGGAGTGTGCACACTCGAGTACCCGCTTGCCGCTTATGTTGATGAAAGTCACATCCACTTTGGTCACATACTTAGGCGCACGACAAAATGAACTCCAATTACATGCAGCGACGTGGAGCAGCGCCTTTATTCTTCCTTCACATATACACAGAGATACTCGAGACAAAAAAAAAACACACACACACACCGGGTTCTTCTATCGCCCTTCCATGTTTGAGTAGATTTATGTCCTGGCCGGGTCTCCTTTGCTACACATCATTGACATTGGTTTCAAGTTATATTGCGAGAATGGATATTCAGATTTATTACTACAGGAGGAGGACGACAACGACGACGGCGGCGTACTACCCGTCCTCGGCATGGCCATATCTAGTTTCTTTCGGTTTCTCAATAGCCGGAGACGATGTGCCGTGCAGATGCACTGTCGTCCTTTTTCTAGTCGTGTCCGCACTCTCGGCAAAGAATATTATAACTCATAATGAAATATGCGCACATAATCCTGATGTAAAGGACTCTTAAACTATTTCTTATTATTATCCCAAACATTCATCCTACAGTGTGCAGATGTATTATCCGTTAGCCCCCCTCCGATGGTGACTGGTGCCTCTCTGCAGCCCCTTCTCTCTGGATCTCATATGCGATTCAACGGAGCGTACATGCGGATACCCACGTCGCATACGTAACGTTCTATACATAAATTTAATAAAGATGCAGGACAAACGTCGGTCGTCCTCCTACGGTGTTTGCTGAAGTGGCTGCCGCCGCCCAATGTTTGAATGTGTGTGACCAAGGATATGATAATAATTTCGGTGCCTCTTGTTGATGTGTCCTGGTCATGCATAGCATAGAGATTGTTATGGCAAGAAATTCAAGCGAGAAAGAGAAAGGGGACGACTGCTGCATCCACAGGAAGGATATTTTATAATAATAAGGATACACAAACAAGAGATGATAAGTTGAGGAGCGCAACAGCACCGAATGCAAATCTCTGCATATACTTGCCATTGTTTGTACCTTGGGGGGTCATTGGCCCTTTAATAGCGAGTCAAGTGGATGTACTTTCGAACTTATTCAGATAAGGGTCTCCTGTTGGCCGTGCACGCACTCTTGAAAGTTGAGTCGGATTTTTAATCAAATCAGCAAAACCGTCTAATGAGGATTTGTTTTCCTTTCAACTTGGGAAGAGCTGGCGACGAGGCTTTTCGAAATGCAACCACACGAATATCACATGTTTGTATACTCGACTTTCGACTAGTGCAGAAAAAGGGTTCGACCTTCTTGAACCTTCTGACAGCAAACCTACCCTCGAATTTTGGTAGATATGTCATGAGTTATAGATTTAGCTGCAGTCCTTCCTGACAAAAATGACAAAGGAATTTCGGTGGTCCGCCGACCACTTTGTAGCTGCTAAGATATATCTATTCATATTTCTACAGCTTCGATGTTAACCTTTTTTGACAGCCACATCCTCGAAATGCCAACAGCTGGTAGGTGACACTATAGCTCAACCGTGATTCCAACGAGTAAGCTTAGAAGTGAGACACTAGGTCTACGGATGCAATGCAAGAGAGAGTATTCTAGTGGAGGGAGGCTGAAAGAAGACATGAATTTTATGACTAACTCACTCCTGGTCTAGGAAAACTTGCAGCAAAGAGTTGAACATTGAGAGAGACAAACAACAGACAGCAACATCCTTTGATACAAATGCGTTCGAGGAATTAATGAGCAACAACTTTAGTTTCAGCAGAGAAGCAGCGGCGATGCTATCGTTCACAGAAAGAAGATACATTTCACAGAGCAACGTTCATGCAGGCCGGCTGGCCCCACCTAGGACCACCACGGAACGAAGTCCCAGTGGCAAAAAGAGCTCAGCACTGCCGTCAACATGGAAGACACTATTTTCCACAAGTGGGTGCACCGCTGACAAAATTAACTATAATGCTATCTGTTCAATAAGAAAATCAAAATAAAAGAACAAGTTTTATGTTGACTGCTAGATGCCGCCACTGTAGCAGTTGCTCAGTTGGTTCACTTTTGAAATGAAGTTCGCTTTTCCAAATATCCCCACAGTTCCCATTTATGTCACAGTCACTGTTAGGAAGAACTGATTCTTCCAAAAGATTGGACTATAATGCTAATGGAATTTTCGACACATGAAAACCAGGGACTTCGTTGCAAGTCCTCGTTGTTGCACTACTGCGAGTCATATGTTCATTCCTGATGTTTTAGCTGGCTCCAGGTTATCGTGGACAAGCTTAAAATTTGTTCTTGGCTGTCGATCAATTAGTTTTGATTTCACATAAGCGGCTATAAATACCTTCAGAGTTTATAGAAACTTTTAGCGGAATTTTTTAGTTGTTAAGAGTCTTGAAAAGTCAAACAAATCCAAGTTTGTCGTCGCTCGCTTGCTTTTAGTTTGCTTTACAGAATTTGATACAACTTCTAAACTGACTGAGACCGACGCTTCGCTGCACAGTGATCTCTTCACTGAATCACTGGAATTGAATTGAATTGAAGCAGCGTTGCCATTTGGCCCCTTTTTAAGACTCAAGACTCGTGGACCGAATTTTTTTAAAAATTATCAAAAGGGCCCCTTTTTTACATAAAATAAGATTTTATTCTTATTTTGCCCGTGCCAAGGAACTTTGTTGCATAAAGCTTAGCACGCTTCCAATTTTCTCGCCGTATGTGCCTTCCTTGGGCGTAGACAAACAGAAATTAATTTAAAAACCAATAAACCCGACTGACTGTAAAAAAAAGGATTAAAAAGATGTGAACAAGACGCATTTAAGTAACTTTTTAAATTAACTTTTTTTATTTTTATCTTATTTGCCTATGACACTCCAGGGAAGAGTGCGAATATTACGACACCTCACTCTTCAAAATCGGTCAAGCCGGTTAGGCTACAGGGCGTCACGAAGGAACTAACATAGGATACGCGCGAAACACAAAACCCTCGCTGTGTCCAGTAGGGTAAAAAGAAAAGATAGCTCAAATCGAACGATCCGTTCTCGATTAATGGGCGGTCTTACGGATGCAACTTTGTTTTATTTATGTAGATATGAAAAAAAGAATACATTTGTTTTTGTTTTTTATAAAAAAAAGTTTTAGTCGCTCTCTCTTTTTTTTTTTTTTTTGCTATTTTATGTGGAGGCTTCTTTTTTTGGCTCTAGACCTTTTTGGAAATTCTTTATCGGCAACGCTGAATTGAAGACGCAAAAACAGCGTGACCGATGTGCGACTAAAGTTGCAATTTAACAACTGCCACAATTTTTTGCTTTTTTGACCCATTCTAAGTTGGAAAAGGTGCCTCGCAAATTTTGCAAATGGTGCTATTTCCAAAAAAAAAACTGTAACATGTAAGGCAGTTGCCTATACCACAATTAACAATACTATATGCACAAATTTTAAATTTGCAGAATAGCTTCATGGACAGGGACATTCTTTTCTCATTGGCCCTTTTTCGTACGACGTTTCAGAGTTCTGCAGTCCTCGGGGCTCACCCTGCGCAAAAAAACACAACGCTGTCGGCTGCCCCCAAAATTATTACCGTAGATTCACATTAACTGTTTATTTTCTTTTATTCTCCTCTTCGTTTTATACTGTGTATGTAAGGCAGAGGTGCCGATGTAGCACAATCGTGCTTAGGGCACGTTTTCATCAAAAAATCACGGTGCCACAAAAATATTTGCTACAGTTTTTTGATGGTGATAATATTTTCAATTAAAAAAAGTAAAAACATTTTTCTAAATTCTCTTAAGGTCATTTATGGCAGTGTTTGTATTCACTTACTCAATTCTCTAGGATCGCAGGACAGAAGAGGACTGTCTCAGTGATCCCAAATTGGGGGGAAATTTTGTCGATTTTTTCTAACAAAAGGGGAAAAAAGTGGAAGGGACTTTTTGTGGGAAAAACAACCTAAAAAGGGGGAAAAAAAAAACATTTCAAATTTGATTTAAATAAAGTCTTCAAAAGACTACACTATTTTTGAAACTCATGTTGAATGCATTCATTATTTGGCGTTTCATATTGTCATATCGATATAATCAAGGAAAGAGTTGGAACGTGCTGCGAATTTGTGAAGTGTACAGGTGTGATTTTTAGTAAACTAGAAGCAAACGTCGGCAAAATTGAAGATGTAAGATGAAAATTCTTTTATTTCGATGTTGTTAGCCTTAAATTAATATTTTTTAACAGAAAAAAAAAGTTCGCAGTCCACTTTTTTCTCTTTTTGGACAGCAGACACTCACGTTTATGGATAAGTTAATAAAATATTTTTTTTTGTATTTTCCCCTTGCATTGAAAAAAGAATTAGGTACTTTTCATTTTTAGAAAAAAGATTTAGAGTTCGTTCCAGCTCCAGCGAGGACGAAGAGAAAGACAAAAAAAAAACAAAAGCGCATAAACGTCCATATTTTTTAAATAAAACATAAAATGTTAAAATAAAACTTAAATAAGCGTTTTTGTTTTTAGGGGTAATAAAGGGATTTTTATTTTTGAAAAAGGGAAAAAAATATCGTTTTGGTGTTAAAGAAGGGGGATTTTTTTTAAGCTGGGATCCCTGGTCTGTCTATTTGTTTGTTTGCTATCTGACGTCTACTAGCTTACTTAGTTGTGCACTCTTTTCTTATGGGAGTCAAACTTCCACACACTTTTTAAAATTAAATAAAAAAAATTCAATTCAATTGTGAACTAGAAAAATGTCCTCTGTTACAATTCTGTTCAAATATCAGGACTTTCTATTAATTCAGCCATAATTTTTAAATAGCTGCTACATTGCACAATTTTCTGATACATCCAGTAACTGCTCTCAATCACCCATGACACTCACCGAAGCATAATCACAAAGCCAGTCAAATTGAGCGCAGTGCTTTTGATTTACCACAATTACATAATTTGATGACAACCACAAACATCTCCAGCACGTAGACCCAACACCCAACTGTGTGCAACTTACTCATACGGAGTCCGGCTGACTGAAAGAATTTCGTGTTGTAAGCACAGTTCCAACATCTCTTTGATCAGAATTCCAGTCCCTTGCCGCACACACATCCACAGATGTCCCTGACGAGAACGCCTAGTAACCCATTCGAGTACATTCGCATTAAATTTCCGATTTAATCCATAACAACTTCCCACCGGATTGTGAGCTCGGCCACATTTATACATATTTCGCAATTGACTTCAATTAGTTTTCCGGATAGATCTCCACAGCAAAAGGGCTTTAAATTAATTCCTGCAACAGTGCAATCCACCAGAGAGGGCGACGACAATATGGGCAGAGGTAGCACACAAATTGTTTTGTTCGTTGCAATCCGTTCCCTGCTGGGAGATGGGAGTCAGTCCAATACCGGTCCTATACTCCCTCTGGTCTGGGGCGGTACAGCAGCATCCCAGTCAGGCTTGCGTTTGGGATTCAACTTAACTCTCCTGGTCTCATAAAACATTATTAAAGACTTAGTTGTGATATCATCAATAGAAACAACTACCACACGAGCAGAAAAATTGTCACACAAAGGACTGAAAACCGTGCTGTAGCAGTAGTGGTGGTGAAGCCGAGGCCGACGTTCAACATTATATGGCAACGACACGATGGCGATGATATGACAACACAGGAGCACTGGCTCTGGGCGAGGAGGACGACGACGACAACTACGAAGGGAGCATTATCGACATCAACAAAAGGATGCAAATCCTATTGGAATTGATGTTCATACATGTTGCGACACATGTTGTCGCATATAGTGCACGGTTATGTGTGTGTGTGAGGTGGCCCAAACCAAGAAAAGAGATCCACAAATATTTATTTTAAACTGCTACAGTGGGTGCGAGGGGTGGCTGCTTAGTCCTTTTACCAGCGGCATATGCTGCACATATATGAGAGCCCAAGAAGGGATGGTGCTTTTATCAAATTTGCATGCAAATATTGTGAGTGCATATGGGAGACCGAAAAGGATCCCCTGTTGTATGACAGAGCTTTGTTAAACCGTCGGTAGCCCATGCGTGAATGTTGTGTACTATACGTTCGTGTCTGCGTCGCCCTGTGTGGGGTGAGGACTTTTGTGTTCATAATTTTGTTTAAAGAAATTCAAACTTCCTTGGCCCTTGTCGCATTCCTTGCCCCGGGGGGTGAGCAGAGAGTGCTGTGCACATGTTAATTCGACGAACAATGCAACCGCACAACATCGCATTGGGCATGTTTTGCCTTTTATTCTAATTCCACTCGACAGTCCAGTCCACTGCGTTCAAGGAGATAGAACTCCTCAGTATCTGGAGAGATTCATTAAATTTGCCAACCAGCTTTAATTGGTTTGGAGCCATATGCCGACTCAATGGGGAGAGAACTTTAAAACGGTGTTTGAGGGGATTTCCGGACGACTGATTGTTTCACAAAGCAGTTAATGTCGAACTTTCGTCTTTAAAATGACTGGACCGGACATATCGGTAGGCTTTGTGTCATTAACAACCATAAAAATGGGGTCTGGTCGGTGGTCAGAGGGGCACGTCCATCTGTCCTTCTTAGAAAAAAAAAGTGCGTCGTCAAAATGGATCTTCAAGGAGTCACCAGCGGACAGTGGTAGGCATTTTTGTTGAACCTATACGATTGATACGAACTTGTTAATGAGGTCATGGACTTTACAGACAACTATTTGAACAAACAAACGGGCAGATGGGATTAGATTCAAGGCGCGATCTCGGTGACGAATTGTGGTCCCAAGGCTGACATTGGATATTGGAAAAGAGTGACAAGAGTGGCTAGGACAGTTCCTACGCACGACATACCGAATACAACTTGTAACGGACTAATCCTAAGTGACTTTGCTGCAGAACGAAATGGAACTGTAGAAAGCATGAGGCTCCGTTTTCTCAATGCAGTAACATGCCGGGCAGACATTTTAACTCGGACCGGAATACGAGTGCGCAATTCACACCTCAAAAGCAAAGCAATGGACTGTGCAAGCATGAATTCGAAGATTGTTCGCCGATTGCATATATCCCGATGATTTTGACCCCAGCAATACCTAAAACAGAAGCCCAGCGGTAACACTTTTATAGACAATCATTAAATGAACAGGCGGAACTGGTTTCGCATGACTTCCACATAAAACCCCTGATTCGCCCAACAATTTCACCTACCAAACGCAACAAAACACCGAGCCAAAGAAGACTTCAGCTGCTTCTCAGTTGGATAGTAATATCCAAGCTCAAAACCGGCAAGTCCTGATGGTATACCTAGGCCGAGATCTTAAGAGCTGTTAAATAGACTAAGACATAGGTTCCCCTTAAATAGCGTTCGGAATCTGTCATGAGACTTTTTTGACCTCTGATGTAAGCATTACTTGGTTTTTAGGGTTTTATCGAAAACGAAAATGGGGTTTTCGAGATATGAGCAGTTTTTAAAGTGAGCGTTTCCAGTGATTCGAATTGAAAATTAAGGATGCAATAATTTTGAAAACATCAATTTTACTCTATGTTTGCCGTTTTGAGGTAAACTAGGGAAAACTATATTTTTCAAAAATGCCTTTTTTCAAAAATCCATTTTACGATAATTCAGAGAAAAACTGAGTTCTCCATTAAGTTAGAAATGACGATATTACCTTAGAAATGAATTTTTGTTACAATCGTATGGACCGTTTTCGAGATATGTCCAAATTTCAAAAGTATCCTTATTCGATTTTTTAGCGGAAGTTATGTTTACCTCACCTACTTAAGCTTAAATATCAATTTTTGTTGAAATCGTTATAGCCGTTTTCGAACAAATCAAACTGGTATGAAAATTTTGTATGGGAAGTATCATTAATATTGAGGTTACCATGCAACAAAAAAAACCCGCCCCAAACTGTAAGCCCCCAAACTTTAAATCCGAAGTTTGAACGAAATCCGTTCAGCCGCTTAGGCACATACATACAGACAGGCAGACAGACAGACAGACGGACAGAATTTCGCGACCCACTTTTTTGACTTCGTCTATCATCGTAATGTCAGAATTGATTAACATCTCGAGCTCGAAATTTCTAAAATCGGCTTAAAATGGCAAGAGGTCACACAGCATCGAAGAACCGGAGAGAATATCAAAACTTTGAGATTACTCTCCCAAAGCTAAAGCTGACCTTGTTTACCTCAGCTTTGCTAAAACACTTAAAACGGAAACTTCATCAGAAGTCTGGAACTCGGGTCAAACGCTGTGTCTTTGGGCTGAGAATGTGACAGCAGCACCCGATCATATATAGAGGCTCTAAATATAACCAAGACTGCGGTATTAAAGTCTTCGGATCTAAGGCATGGACCTTTCTGAAAGCTGATGAAAATATTTTTCGTAGTTCCGAGAGAAAAGTTTGTCGCTAGACATTTGGTTCATTTTCATTGGCAGGTTATATAAAAGATGATTCAACGATAAAATGTGCAACTTATTCGGCTATGCAGACCTTCAAACACTGCGCATTGTGCTTTAAGATAAGCGAAGGTGACTCTGGCCTTTGATTTCAGCCCAGAGCTTCAAGAGAGAAAGACCTCGTTCAAGGTGGAGCGTCGCGGCGAATGCCGAATGAAATGGCTTTCTGCGATTCGCCAAAACCCTCGCGGAGGAACAAAATGCTATCATCTGGATGAAGCTTATGCAAATGCAGACGGAAAGGTAATGCGAACGTCTAAGGGAACGATTTTTAGAGGGAACAGCATGCGACGTTTTCGTAAACTACGAGAATTTCGTAAAAAAAACTTCAGAAGCAGTGTACCATTTTAAGCCTTCCCCCACGGCACCTAGCTGCAATTCGAATCCCTTTACGATGATAGCCACTTTTTCCTTATTAAGCAGTCCTCTGTTAAACTAAGACAACAACTTGGAGCCTATTGGATCTAGGAAACTGAAATTTTTACCATAGGTACATCGCGCGGAAATCAGCAGCATGAATATATATTTTGAGCTGTAAATTTCATCGACAGAGAGCGAAGTTTTTTATCTCTCAGCCTGCAATAAATTCCGTAAATGGGGAAAAGAAATGTTTCTTCTTTTTTAAACTTTTAAAAATAAATTTAACTGTAGCTCCGATTGAAATTAAAGCTTTTTCCTGCCATAAGACTGATTCAACGTCAGAAGGGATTGTTAGAACAGTCGAGATCCGCCGCAAATGTAAACCAAGTGGTCTAGATTTTCCAGCAGGCGCAGTCTGTGTTAGACTTTGTTGCAGATTCTTCCACCAACCCTCAACTACTTAAATTCCCATTTCATTTGCACGCAACCATCAGAGTCAGCCTCATCGCATCACATGCACGACACCAAAATCAATTTCAATTTAAAACAAAACAACATTGCAAATCTCCACAATCCGAATCGGAATGCGTTTCTTTCCAATGTATGCACCGAGAACAAGAAAGCGGAAGAGAATTAAACTAAGAAGCAATATGTTCCCTAGAACTGTCTAGACGGGTCATTTGTTCACCCCACACTGCCCCGACCCAGCAGGGCATCTCCCACATACAGCCGACACCCATCGAGCATACAACACTTTGAGTACGAACATTACAGAACTTACAGTCGGGTTTTATCCTTTTTGGCCTCCTGGATGAGTCGATGTCGAATGGAAAATAAAACATCGGCCAGCACGGCGAACAAGAAAAATACAATAACAACTTTGAATTGTTTTCGAATCAATTTTTGCTCTCAGCAATTCAGTTTTATTTCCTTGTTCGCAAACGATCGAAACTAATCTCAGATGGAACTTTGCGCCTCGTGCCCGACCGACGGACGATGACGACGACGCGGCCATGCGTTGTTGTATCCTTTTTTATTGTGCTTACATTTGAACTTGTCCTCCGACCAATTTTAGAGATTTTCTTTTGAACTTGCTTAGAATGGTGAAAAGGGGTAGACTTTGAAGGAGGAGGTCGTAAGTAACTGAATTGGTGGTAGAAAATTGCGCGGCTTTTATTTCAAATTGAAAACTCTTCCAAGTCATCCCCAGGCCGTCGTTGTACAACAAGTGCAACATCCCATTCTTAAACCAGGCCAATAAATATTCAACCAGGATACCGAACCGAATGAGAGTTCTCTGCACACCATCCAATTACAGGAAAACGCTGGCCTCTTGCAACCTAGATGCTGGGGCATAACGTCAGCAGCAGCACGTCAGGAGGAACAAAAATATCGGCACACACATTGGCACAAGTGGTATTTTGTTCTGGAAATAACACTGAACACTCAGTGGAGTGCAAGAGAGCTGTGCAAGCTCATAAAACGTTTGGTAATTTGGTAATATTAGCTTTTAGCGGATACCTCTTTTACGGGCTCTCCGTTGGTGTGTCCTAGTTTTGTGCGGATATAATGGAGTTAGATACCCCATTAACCTTTTACTTGCTGAAATATTGGAATATCAAACGAAGTGCAATTCGCGCTGTGATACAGGTGCAGAGCAGGAAATGAAGGTCATGGAATGGGCTGTGAAGGTTGAAGCTGTAGGTTCACCCAAACTAATGAAGCCCACATGCGAAAGATGGTAGGAGGAATAAAACGACTATCGGATCTTGCCAAACATGCAACATTTGAGCCAGACCTTTTAAATGGCAGTCCGTAAGCGCATCTTGGTCGGTTTATCCAGCTCGGCATAAGGCCTGGGTCGGCATTCTGTAAGGCGAAACGTTCAAACGTTTTCGTGTGCACGAGAAATTTGCTTGGTTAACATAGGGCAAATCATTCATGCGCACGAAAACGTTTGATCGTTTTGCCTTACAGTATCTGACCACAGGTTCAAGTTAAAGTGGCCACAAGCCTCCGATCAATGTTCCGCAAGTGATTATGAGCATGAGAGGTCGGATGCGCTGTAAGTGAACGTATGACTTCCTGACAACGCCATCGACTAAGGATAGGTTAGTAGAAGACCTCTTCGCACCAAGGAAAGATGTGAAGCATGTCGAAAACCCGGTTATATATATCGCCTAGATTTAGTTGGTATGGGTGGAAGGTCTTCATATCAGTAAAAGCTAGTTCCATGTCCATTCAGGGGGGGTCTGCAGCCAGATGGTCCTTCTCTACTTTTTTTGCAGCTTTTCAGTCAATTATTCTACCCCAAGAGCTGCTGATAGAAGGTTATACTTGTCGTTGGATAGTAAAAACTCCATTCATCTGGTCGTTTGGGTAGTCAAAGCCTACCTCTGCCCTCGCTGATGATGGGAAAACAATGCCTCCTTGCACAACATTCAACATTCAACATTTTTGGTGGGTGTCTAAGATTCGCTACGTAGTCTTACACAGGTTCTAAGAAAGCTCTTGATATATTCTTAAAAATCACCTTTGAGTGAAGCCCAGGCTCATATCTAGCAGCGTTCTTTTTATGTCATTGAGCCCAGCTTACTTAAGGTTTTTCAAGTCCGACACTGTTTCGTTAAAAAAAAGGAGAACTGCTTCGGTATACTCTGTTTTGAGGTATAGGCTTAAGTTTTGGTTGCATAAGCCATAAGTCTTGCAGGTTGCTGGCTATAACTCTTAAGAGAAAGTTAGGAACGAAATATGGTGGGATTTCTCTCACTCCTTTTCAGAGGTGATTCCTCTTGTGAAATTGAGGGTTGAACCCTTTCAAATCGAGTCTTTTAAAAGGCTTTAATTTGTATGAATAGTTCCGCTATGGTTCCGACAGGTACATGGAAAGAATTGAAAATCGCCAATTGCAAAATGTTGAGTTGCAAATCACAACGAAGTTTTCATGGATTGATACAAAAATTGGTAATTTTACATTAAAAACGGCAGAGAGTACCAAATTCTGTTTGTTGAAATTTACGATTAGAAGTATCAAATCGAGCTTCTTTTATTTGTAGTGATTTGCGAGATTGTTTGGCGCAATTTACCACTCCAATAGGTCAATTTCTCAAACACCACTTCACAATCACAAATTGCGAAAAATATTTGGTGATTTACCAACACTGAATGATGAATCAATAAAATCTTGTAATGCCTCAAGTCACTACTCAAGAAACGTAAATTGCAAAATATGAATTGCAAATTGATAAAAAGAAATTTCAATTTACGACTAAGAATTTCTAAATTGCAATTACTGAAGTAGTAAATATACTCCTGTTAGTTCTGTTGGTTGTAATTTGCTAAGGGAGGAAATCGCAATTTACAACAGTAAAAGTGTTAATTTACGAATTCTGTTTGCAATTTACAATCCAAAATAATATAAAATTGATAACTATTTGTGTCAAATTGCGATCGGTTATGGCAATATGTATTTCTTCTTTGACCGCATTATTGATAATGAAAAGTGTTGATTCACGACTTTTGAGGGTCAATATCTTCACTTCGCGCAATTTCTAGAATTGCGAATAAAAAGTCGTGAATAAGTAAATCCTTAGCGAAGCTCTTAAACTATATTAATTTTCTTGATTTGATCTTCAAATTCTTTCCGTGTATCCTTCTACACGGATGTTCTTAAATAACTGGCCCACAGTTCGTAAGGATAGGGAATCCGTGGCAGTTAGACGTACTAAACCCGATTGAAATTGAAATTGAAGTTGAAATTGAAACATAAATTGAAATTAAAATACTCTGTCCTTGGCGAAGATGACAAAGGAGCAACCAACTATGTCCGGTTATCAGGAGCCTTCAAGTAATGCGCATTTGTAGCCAAGAGGTCCGTTCGCTGATTGGTAAGAGCAAGGTTGGCTATTGGAACGAGTCAAATACCAGACTCGAGCCAGTAATTTCAAAGCGTCAAATTATTTGTGCGCACAAATTGGAGAGAGCGAATACACAATTTTCTTGCCTGTTTATCTTTACAGAGCGACGTTGACCTGGTCAAAAAGCTAAAGCTTCAACGCCTGAGATGGCTGGTGCACGTGGAGCGTATGGACCGCAACGCACCAGCCTGGCAAGTGTTTGAGTCCACCCTAGAGGGACAACGTAGCAGACGAATACCCCAACTAAGGTTGGGCGCACAATTGTAGGGCGACCTCAACCAACTTGGTGGGCCTAACTGGTATCAAACTGATTGGATGGGCTTTTTGGTTGAGGCCGTGGTCCACACCGGGACTCTAGGCGCCACCAAAAGTATAAACAAAGAGCACGTGCATTATCCACATAAAGATAAACAGGGCGCTAGAAAAAATCTCCCTAGAGGCGCACGAACGGCAAAAGCCGGCCCTGGCATCTCGTTCGACTGGTATAGATATATATTTAAAAAAAACTACGCATGATCGGTCGTCTTTTACCGCATCTAATTGCGGAAAAAGGCTTTTGCCACTGTGCTGCGAGGCATCAGTCTTGTAAGGTTCTGCAGCGGGCACAATATCCACCGAAGAAGCTGCACAACCTCCACTTGCAGCAGGTCAACACTTCCACAGGGGACGTGGGCCTATTATATTGGAAACATCAAATTCGTTTGAGGCCTATGGGCAGAAACTTCGACGCCAGGACAACGCTCCTAGGTCTAAAACTGAAGGACATAAAACTCGTTTGAGTTGGGCACTATATTTTCGGAACACATCAACGTCAAACGATGACGTTTAAAGCCCCAGAAATGCCGCTGAAAGGGACGAACAAAAAATTAATGAAAATGTTACCTATCTATTTCCACTTTCCAGGCAACTCTTCATTTCCCATTTCAAATGTAGGTGCATTCGCAATTAATCTGCGAAGCCCACACCTGCCGCTGTAGTCCTTCTGTTAAGTTCACATCCACAATCCTATTCCCACTGAGACACTGCGCCAGAGAGGCACAGACTGCAAACTACAGTTCACATAATTCACAATTCACACACCCGTTAAATTGTATTTCAATTTTAATCGCATGAAAAGGACTTTAATTTCCGCTTGTCAAAGGGATTTTCTGTGGCTCCACCATTTTGCACACACTCCTTTCATCCGACTTATTCCATTTCCAAGGATATTGCATTCAACATCTCTGCCGTTGTCATCCCCATTCGGGATCACAGTTTCAGCAGCAAATTATATAATCGTGAACGAGTGTGGTTTGCTTGTGTTTTCATCCTTCTTCTTCTGCGGTGTGAAATCCTTGTAATATCTTTTTGTTAAAATTCTGACCCTGTCCAGGAATTTGTGCGGAGAAAAAAATAAACAAGAAGGAATGAAGAAAACCAACAGCAATATCCGCTGTTGACAGAAAAATATTTTAGACTTCTCCAATCGCCAGGATGTGTCCTGTTGTGAGTCTTCTTCTAGTCAAAATCGACACAAATCCTCTATAGTGTTGATATACTCGCACCTCCGTCTGCAGGAGAGTATCTAATCCTTAAAGCATGTCGGGAGGTACATTGGCTCTGCATGTGACAGACATGACTGAGCTGCTTCTGAAAATGGTGTTGATTTATGCTGGCGCGTAAAGGATAATGATGCTAAGTGAAATGACACATAATTCCCGTGTACACCGATCACATGGACGATATCTCGACGCTCGATGTAAGTTACCTTATCCGATGGCAGCTACATATGTGAGCACTGCACTGGTTGTTGTATCAAGGACAACGGTGACGGCACAGCAAGATGATTGGGACGTGTTGTGAATTTTAAATTGATCAGCAATAATTTCGAAGATGAACTCGGGGACTGTGCGTTATCCTGTAGCTGTGTACGCAGAGTGGATGTCACACAAGAATATGCAGCACCACTGGGAATAATTTTTAATTAATATGCATTCGAATCGAAAATGGATGTGCTCAGATGTGCACGGTGGCGGCATGGCGGGGATGGGTATTCGGCGACTTGTATGATGTTTTGACACCTAGCAGCGGATTGGGTGTGCCATATGTTGGTATCTGTGTACGGGATGTGTTGGTGGCATTTCAATTAAAGGAAAATTATATTCTCGGCATTAATACAGAGCCGGGGAACATTGTCGGTTGGGTTCAAACTTTAGTGGGACTTTCAGCGACGAATTTCGAATTGAAGTTCAATAATTGAGCAGCAGAGTACCTATGTTTCGAATGTTGGTCATCAGCATTTCCCATTTCCCATTTCCCATAAATAACAAGATATTTGTTTGGCGTGGTCTTAAATTTGATGCGGCTGCATCGAAATAAACAGATCGAGTCAATGGAGAGACCCTTTGATAGCTTCGAGTGAGTTGTAATGGTGAAAATGACTCAAATCGTATTAGGACTTATTGTGGCAATGTTCTCGGATGTTTGGCAGACTTTCGCGAAAGATGTAATCTCTATTTTTTCCGAGATCGAACCTGGGACCCCTTACTTAGTAGTACAACACAGTAACCCATTGTGCTCGTTGTAATATCGAAGTGTCAGAAAGCAAAATTTTGAGGGGCTACTCAGAAGTTATTAATTTAAGATCATAAAAGGTCGCTGGAAGCTGGAGGAAGACTTAGGAAGTCTGAGCTGAACCACGCTTAGTCGAGTTTGTAGGTAGGTTTTGGAAACTTGGACGATCTTGTGACTTCCTTAAAACCGTGCTTAAGCGTTTATCTCCGAAACTGGAAAGCCCGCCGATATCGAAAACTCAAAACACATCCTTGGCCCAGAAGTCGTTAAATAGACTCTAGACGCCAGTATATAAAGGTTTTGGCGCCATAAAGAAAATCTGGCGTTTTGAACTCAAAACTCAAAACTCAAAAAGTTGCATTTCTCACCACTGAGCTGAGCCTGTCTGTGATTCCGAACCTGATGAGACGAGGTACGAAACTCTGTCTATGGCTTTGTCAATGTGACACCAGAAACATCTTTCTAGAAGACATTTATTTAAATAATACTGCTTAGTGCACCTTCAGAGGGTACGCCAGATTTTTGTACAGCGCCAAAACCTTTATACTGGCGACTAATAGAGTCTTTTTAACGTCTTCTGGGCCATGGATGCTAGCCCATGCACTACCCATCTTGGCAGAATAAAAATTGTGCTACAATGTCGAAGTTCTGCTTTGCAATTTTTCTATCTTGCAGCTGGCATTTTTAGCAGAGCTTTAAGTGTTTTATAGGTTTTATATGAACTTATTATATTAAAGGTTTGTAAAGCGATTTCTAGCTAAATGGCCTGAGCTACGAAGCTGGAAACTCAGCACAAAAAAAGCATCAGTCATCAATATGGAATATTATTTGTTTTAATTTTCTTTCGATTTAACTGTGTGCTGTAACATTAACTTGGCAGAGCACTTTTCAAGGTCGATTTTCTCGGACTTCACTTTGTATGTTTTATTAACAGAATTAACATATCATTCGTCTTGAATTACATGTCTCCGTAGGTATACATTTGGCATTTTCTTGAATGAAAAACTAAATTTTTTGTTTAAAAAAACGGCTTGTGTCCTTTTTATTGTTTTTATGAGACGTAAACGCACAAAATATCAACTTACTTTTATATAAATATAGATTTATTTATTTATTTATTCTTATTTAATTGATTTATTTATTTGGGAGGCAATAATTGTAGGTTTTCGATGCTAATAATTGTATCAGGCTATTGGCAGCCTGTAGTTTTTTGGTAAGTTTTTTTTTAATTCACATTTTATTTCCAAAAATTAACTCCTTATTTTTTAAACTTAATCTTAATGAGTCAAATACTATATACTCTGGTATACAATAGATTCAAATCACTCTACAAATGAACTTGTTATACAGGGTGGCGCAAAATTAGTCATCCAATTTCCAATTTTGTTTTTGAATTACTTTTTTACTAAAAAATAAAAACAAAATGATTTTGAGTGATGGAGATCTTTATTTGAAGCTTTACAATTTTTTCTGTTAAGTGGAAATGATTATATATCCTTCAAGTGGCTGCCCAATTATTGCCCGTTCTACGCATTTTTCATGACTTTCCGCCAGATTTCCGGTGATAACTGTTCGCATTACTGTCGAATATTCTCCTTAAGGGATGCGATTGTCTGAGGCTTTTTGGCAAAAGCCCGCGACTTCAAGTAGCATCAAAGTAAGAAGTCTTGTATGGTTAAATGGGGCGATCTTGCTGGCCATGCCAAACGGGAACGCTTCCTTCACAATATCCATTGTTGCGCGTTCTGTGTACGCTGTTGCACCGTCTCGTTGAAAACACGTGTTCACCAAGCCCCGCTCATCCAATTTTCGGCAGTAAGAAGGCGTTTGTATAATGGCCCTGTAGTTTGCCAGTAACAGTGACCGCATTGCCGATGGCGTCAAAAAAAAAAAAAACGGCTCAATCACTTCCCCCGCGTGAGCGCCGCACCACACAGTGGGTTTGAGTGGATGTAATGGCTATTCGTACATCACACGCGGCTTTTAAGCGCCCCAGAAACAAAGAGTTTGCTTATTCGTGGCTCATGATGGTTCGAGATTTACGCTGCGCTTACACCGCCGACAGATTATTGGTCAAAAAATTCGACACAATTATTCCACGCTCTTGAGGAGTACTCCTATAGCGCTCCATTGCTTGTCTGTTTTATACTGCAGCTGTCTAGTTCACAAATGTCAAATATGATTGACGTACGAAGCCATTGGCCATGTTCAAGAATCTAGTTATCTTAAGCCGAGTAGATTGGTCTGGATGAGATGTAACCTGAATGCAAAAATTAGATTACTTTTTATTAGTCCCTTTTTCTACGTCAGCCACATATGAGAACTGTCAACTTAGTACTCAGTCACGAATTTCTTGACTAGATTCGTCAGCTACCCCTCCATAAACGTCAACTGAAACAGCTGCTCTCATGACCGATTTCCCTCGATCAAAACCGAGATACATCTAGTGAGAGAGCTGTCAGACTTACTAAACTAGATACTTGAACGTCCCCATTTGCAAAAATTGTAACATCTTCTGATAGGGTGATTAGTTTTGCGCCACCTTGTCAATGTTGAAATTTCCTGTGGGTGCCCATAATTGTAGGAAAATATTGAAAACTCTCTGTACTCTTTGTGTTCCCCGGTTATTCATAATCGAGCGGTTCAGTGGGATCTTTTTCTGTCTGGTTTTCCGGGCTCAGTTCTGTGAGAGAAAACTCCTTTAACCCTAACCAAATTTGAGATGTCTCAACTATTGATGTCAGGATATATCTAATACCTCATATGTCCATCAACAGCACAGCACGAAAAACACCAACAACCTATACCTATCTCCCGATATTAAGAAATTGCAGAGCGTGCCTCTTTGTTTACGACTTCGTCAACGCATCCCCTCAAAACTGCTAACGCATTCGTTATAAATTTCCCTGGCATTGCAAAGGTCTTGAAATAGTGACATTTAGTATATTTATTTCATCGCTCTCGGCCAACCCTTTAAGCAGATATACGAACTTAAAAGATTCTTTGTCAAATTGAATTCAAAGACCGACCGAACTTTAAGGAAAAACGCGCACCAAAATTAAAGCCCAATTACAACAGCCGCTGACAAAAAAGAGCCTCGACCCAAGTTGGAAAATGTAAAACAAAACCGTCGGTCGTCCTTACATTATTATCAATCGGAAACTACCGTTCCTTCCTTCCTTCCGTCCTTCCTACCAATTTTTGTTATCTCACAATTTAACAATATCTCACAATTTAACAATATCGACAAGAGAAGACGAGCACAGCTCAAAAAAAAAGAAGAAAGGATTTCCCTCGTCTTCACCTTCGTTGTCGCGTGGAGGAAACCTCTGAAGACAAAAATTTGCCAATTCAAAATTAAATTACACTGATACAATTCAGAGTCCTTTTATATTTCCTTCTCGCCAACCCAAAAGGACAATCGAAGAAAAATTCGCTTCCCTTCCCTCTACTCGGTTTCTTGTTATTTTTCTTTTCACTCCGCTGCGCTGTCCATGCCGAGTTCGAATGCTGTGTCCTTGTGCTGGCTGCTGGTTTTGTCACCGATATTTACTTAGCTGTCATGGTGGCAGTGGCAGTGCCATCTACGCTATGCTAATGGATAGACCTCGCGTCGCAAGAGAATGGAAATTTTTGCCATATCCGAAATTTCGCAATTACATCGCGATCAAAGTCCTTTAATTTTTGTCCATCCTCGCCGCCCGCCGCATTCCAAATTCGTATCGGCGTTCGGCGACGACATTGTGCACAATCACTTTCCGTAATTTTCCTGCTTGTTTGTCAGTGGCAGTGGAATCTTTGGCCAACAATTTGAATGAAGAACAAAGTTTGGTCCATGACAGGAAATAAAAACGAACAAAACTATAAGGACTCTACAAGTCTACGAGCAACTCCAACAGCAATCAATGCTTTTCTGCTTTCCATGAAATGTGTGGGGTGTGTGTGTGTGCAGAGGACATTTCGGAATCTCGAAGGAATTAAGGGGGCCAAAAGAACTGAAGTTTCCCTCTGAAGCCTCTGCGAAGTACGTAATATAAATGAGATCCTGCGATTGAGAGAGCGAAACAAAGATTTCAAATCAATTGCAGACGACGATGATGGGCCCATTATACATGCAAGTGGGAGTACACTTCGGTGCACATTGCATGATGGGCATTATCATCATTGGCATCAGGTATATTGGCATATACCATCTAATAGTATCCTGTGCCCATTGCACCACTTACAAAGGACGAACACAGTCTATCAATAACTCAATTTTGGAGTTTTCTTCCCGGCATTGATCAAATTGAAATAAATTGAATGTATAACTTCTGAGAATGTTACTTTTGCAGTGTTGTGCTTGTGTGCCTTGCGTTCGTTTAGGTCGACGACGACAGTTCGAATGGAGGCAGCAGCAGCAGCAGCAGAACACTGTCGTAGAAGAGGAGTCCTGACAAAATTGGACTATTGAAAACAAATTACATCAACGGGGAGAACGCAATGGACAGAAACGGAATCAGGAACTATGTCCTTGCGGACGGAGGGCGACCGACGGAGTAGATGCAATGCTAGCGGAAACTTGTTACTCGTAAAAGTTTGGTTTAGTTTACGACAGGATTCGCATCGAATTAAGTTCCGGTCCGGTCGATGTACAAAACACTGATATGACTCAAACTCGATTCAATAAGATTGAAGTTTTCAGATATCGGCCAACGGAAAAGGAGTCGCAAGGAGCTGCAATTGGAGGGTGATAATATTGCTGGTGGCACTGGCTATAGATAAGCTCCAACAGACAGTTTTTTTTTTTCAAAAGTCTGAGTAAGAGGCGCGAATAGAAGTTTGAGAAAATTATTAATTCCATATATATCATGCCAGGTTCGTTCACAAGGTACGCTCCTCCAGCACAAGAATTGGGTATCTGCCTATGGAAACGGACTTCAACAATTGCCTCCAGCGGTTCTGATAAATATCTAACGAGTTTTTCTTAGCGCTTTTAATGCTTTTTTCGAAACGTTTTCTAAAGCAATTTTCTAACGATATTTTGCAGGTGTTTTTGATGAATTTTTATACCCAGTTATTGACACGATTTTAGTGCGTTTTTGACGAATTTTTTAACATGTATTTCAGCACATTTGTAACGCATCTTTCAAAACGTTTTCTAACGTACTCTTTTTGATGCCCCTTTAACGCGTTTTTTGACTCTTTTTCGATGCGCTTCTGAAGCTGTTTTTTACATTTCTGATGTGTTTTTAGAAGCGTTTTTTGAGCTTTTTCTGACACGTTTTCTGACGCGTTTTAGTTGCGTATTTCGACACGTTTTTTAATGCAAGTTTTGGTGATGTTTTTGAAACGTTTCCTAAGTTTCTTTAAGAGTCTTAAATTCTTCTTTCTTAAGTTTCTTTAACGCTTTTTTGACTAGATTATGAGACACTTTTTTAATGCATTTCTTGATGAAGTTTTCTGTGCAATTTTTGGCACTTTTTCTGACCCGTTTTTTATTCGTATTTCGAAGTCTTTTTTGACGTTCTTAACGCATCAATTGTTGGGATTTTTGAGTGTTTTCACTTCTTCTTGAAGCATTTGAAGCTTTTTTTGACACCCATTTCATGCGTCTTTGAACGCGTTTTCAAACGGACTCTTTGCAATGTTTTTGATGCTTCTATAACGTATTTTTTAATTCGCTGCTATGTGCTTCTAGAGATTTCTCGACAGTTTTTTGATGCATTTTTTGACATGTTTCTGATGCGTTTTTCAAAAAGTTTTTCGCAGTTTTTGACGATTTTTCCGTAGCGTTTGGGCTGCAATTTTGAATCGGTTTTTGACTCATTTTTGTGACGCGTTTTTGAAGCGTTTTTCGACTCGTTTTTGAACGCGTTTTCTGGTAAATATATGAGAGTGCTTTCGACGCACTCTTACACATTTCTTACTCGTTTGTTACGCCTTTTAAACACCTATTAGGACGTGTTTTGTATGGTTTTTCTGAGGTGTTTTTCATGGTGTTTTTATTGCGAGTTTGAAGCGTTTTTCGACAAAATTTTTGCAAGGGTACATCCCAGTTTAGTTTTAAGACTATCAATTTCCAAATGGATCTGGAGTCTTCTTTAATGTCTATGACTGGGGGCTGGTAGTAACAAATTTATTACATTCAAGAAGAGGTGCAGGTCTTTTAATGCAACCTTTACCGCTGAGGATCCGCGCAGGACTTGCTGTCAAAAGTTGCTCTTTTTCAAAAACATTACGACTGTTAGCTATAAAACACATGATCTTGACACTAACGCGTCTCAAAAGTAATTGTTATATGCCAGTTTAACAAAAAAAAAATGTAAGTTGGCGATTTTTTTTTGTAACCAAACCCTACCGTGACTCAATTGGCTGTTTAATGAAATGACGGCTGTTTAAATGCTCTCAACTGCCACCCAAAAGTATGTACCTACCAAACGGACTAAAATCCGCTGCAGAATATCTCAAAAATTGGTATACAAAAACCACTTACCCCAAAACGTGAAAGCTTTCTCTGGAAAACGCAAAAAGCACGCCGAAAGTCAATTTACCATCACTTTACCTCGGCAAGGATCATAAATAAATATGAAGAACCCCCTCGTTCCAATCAAACAATTAGCAACAAGTTTCCACATTGATTGGCTGAAACTGAAAATCTAAATTACAACATCTTTTCCCGACACAAACACACACACAGCCCTCGTACCGAAACCCTCTACAGCCCATTGGAAAGGAAGAAACTTTATCGCACGTCAAACATCTGCATTTAGGCTACGTGCCTAAGAAACTCCAAGTCATTGTTGTGATTAATTGTTTTGGCTGTGTTGTTGAAGGACTTCGCACTTAGTGTTCGTCCTTCGTTCAAACAAAACGACGACGACGACGACGACAACAACACCATAAACTTCTATTCCATTGATTAGCAAACAATGAGTTCGCGGATACACCTTTTTCTCATTTGGCGCCGGGACTGAGGGCACGGGAAAACAACCGAAAAGGACATCTTCTCCATCGGAACGTGACGATTACTTAAACTTTTTGCGTAAAATTGATTGGCCGGATATGGCGGAACGTTGTTCCTTGGACGTGTGATATGACTCAATACCTTCTCGCAGCGCGCCGTTTCGTTGGTGCGTAATTATAGCCAATGATTAGAAGGATTGCAGGGTTAATTTAGAAATTTATTGGAAAAGTTACCAGCTGCTATACATTTTGCTGATTAGTTCCGTTTCCCTTCGCCCGTGTCGGAGAGTGCTTTCAATAATTCGTTATGCGTTACGCTAGATGATTCCGATTCAAACGGGCATACGGCCGCAGCTCCTCGCCGGATTATCCTGGCGAAATAATTTATAAATTGTCTTGTGCTTTATTATCGCAAATCCAGCAGATCTCCTTTTGGGGGATGGACCGCATTTTGTATTGCTTATAATGGACTTTTGACGTGACGCTCGAAAATAAATGCTTGACATGATACCAGAATTCCAAATGAGACATGGCTATGAGCCTGCACATCCCGTGTACGTGTTTGACGTCGAAACAGGGATCGTTTCTGTTTTCGTGGTTAGATGAGGTGATAAGGAGCCGGGTGGCGTCTGCGAAGTCAGTCGGTGTGGTGGGAAACGCGGTGCGGTCTTGGAATTTCTTCGAAAAGTAATTAAAACGGTTTCGTGTTGTTTGGCCGGGTAATGGGTTCTGTCGTCTTTTGGTCGACAACTGGAGGTATGTTGCTAGTTTTCGATTCTATTTGTTAATTTGTTAGACGAGGGTGCCCCCAAATGGCAATTGTGTGTCCATATAGTTGAGGAATTGATTAGAACAACTGTTGGTGACAGTTGCTGGCTGCAGGGTAGTCTAGGAAGTGTGCATGGGGGGTGAAGGCATTGGACTCGAATTATGGTGTCCACGTGTTGGGTGGATATGTTCGTGGTCAAGACGATGGGTATTGTACCTGGGCATGGTAGGCGGATTTTTACAGGGGCAGCATGTTGGGTATGGTAAGTATCAACAAGTCATTGAGCTGAGTTGTTATTTGTTGAAAGCCACAATAGAAAACTGATCTGGCAGCAATTGCACTGACTTCTGCCAATCATGCTGCATGGGTTGCTCTTGCTTTCCACAAAATTCCATAAAATTTCCACCGAAATGCAAACGTAAAGTGTTCCCAAAAAAAATCGGGTTGGGGTCAAAAGTCTGGAAGGCTCGAAATTCTTTTTACAAAATTCAGCTTTTTAAAATTCGAGAATATTTTCGTAGTTAGGTACCTATATTTTTTTAATATTTTTGCGCTTTTTTTTTAATTTCTTTTATTTTTTACTTCTCTTTTTTTAAATGAATTTTTATTGTTTTGTTTTTACTTTAAATTTACTTTCAACTGTTTTGTATAAATTTTGAATTGTGATTTTATTTTTATTTTTTTGTTTAAATTCGTTAGTTGGAAAAAAGGAGAATAAGCTGAATTTTAATGTTTTAAATTTGAAAATCAGCCTTTTTGTGTGGGAAGACAGAATTTTAAAAATCTCATGAGCAGCTTGTTTGAAACGTGTTTAATAGGTTTCCATTGCCCGCTACCCTGAGTAACTTCCCAAGACGAAGTCACCACCAAAATACTTGAGTCACTCGGTGTCCAGAAGCGGCTTCTCCGAACAGAGCGGTCCGTGCTTCGGAGGCGTTAAAAGCATGTTCCCATTAATCGGATTCGACGACGTGCAGTGCAATCAGTGCCATTAGGCAGTGTCCTGAATGTACGCCTGGAATGAGGTGTCTCAAAGTCGATGGTAGGACACTAAGGTGTTTGGAACGTCCACTTGAATGCCGTGACCCCCAAAAACCTTGTAATTAAAAAATTAAAAAGTTGAAAACTGTGCTGATGAACTTTTAACGACTTGTCTAATGATAGTCCCTCTTAGAGCACCATTTTCTACTCCTAAAAGGGCTGACTTCTGCAGCTTGTGCTATAGTAAATTGGTCCCTTAGAGAAGGTTATAGCTGCGTATTAGGTCTGTTCCCCTTCACCCTCACGTGCGTAAGTTTGAGAATTGATTTAAGCTTGTTGGACCAGGGCTTTACCCACTTGTGCTTACAACCTATCTGGCGTGCTTTCATCTTTCAGCTCATCTCCAGCACCATCGGCTTTTTGTTGGCTCTTCTCAGGCGAGCTAACTAGTATCTGTGTATGACAGGAAGCCTTGACCGCTGAGCGTACAACTTTGCTCCAACAAGTTTTGAGAACTGTATACAAAATCTTTAACTTTAAGGATACAAAGGATTAACGTACTTTTTTAAACCAATTAAAACGTTTGAAGATTGCAATGTAATTTTAAGATTCGTTTATTAAAAAGAACAATTCAGAAGAGAAAAAAACACGAAGAGGCGGTTCAAGGTGTGGGGGGTAATTTTTGTGACAGACGACAGATGTCAACGAATCTAAGAAAGTCCTAAAAACTAAGTTTAAGGGTAAGCTAACACTTTATAGGGTAACGCAAAGGACTTTCTTAAACTGATGGAAGAGTGGAGGGAAGAAAAACGACAACCACTGGAGCAATGCAGGGCGCATTTCTACATTTGAGCCTGGACCTGAACAATGAGATATATTCTTCGATGAATTTCTAGGATTAGACAGTCCCAACGACATCTTTCTAATAGGCAATATTGATTATATTGAGCAAACTAAACCAGTTTATAAAACTCACTTTCTTTCAGCATGTAAAGTCCGCATACGAGCGAGGTCAGTACATCACTTAGCAGGCTTCTGGCGAACGTAGGTGGGCCAACGGTTTTAAGATCTGGGCCAGCGCACTCATGTAGGAAAAGCGCTGGAAGAAAATGGCTGCCAATATGGATACTAGAGGCCCATTAATGAACAGTGAGTGGCGTAAGTGACACCCACCGATTTCATAACGAACGGAGAGGAAGCACACGTGTGCGAGAACAAGACTGAATCAGGAGTGGAAGCGTCGACTACGGAGGGAAGCAGCTTGTCGAACAAGAGTGGAATTCCGAACTGAAATTCTATACTCGAACCATTCGTTTAAGTCTGGGTTCGAGCTACAAACATCTTAAGCGGTCTTCGTCTTGGTGCAATCCAAGGGGCGCTTCCTTGACCTGGTTTCCACAGGTCAAGTGGTACGTGCCAGTCATTTGAAGGTTATTCGCATATATTCTCAGCTACGTTTGAGCCTGGTCCCTCTGATCCTTCGCATCGCATTTTCCATGGAGCTATTTTGTCTTCTTTTACCCGTCTGTTTTCGATGTCTTACTGCTCTTTTTCGATGACTCCGACTCACCGGCAGTTGCTTCTACATGCAAATGGTCTCATAAGCCAGCACATAAGCCTCTCTATATCTTCGACGGAATTTTGTGTTGCCAATGGCCTGCTTTTGCATTAAGCTCACTTTGGATTCAGCTACCCTCGGTCCTCAAGCTGTGTATAAACTTCGGGAAGCAAAAGTGATCCTCTGATCGTTTTATATAATGACTCCAACGCCACGAAGTTCGAAACCGCTTAGAACTCAGCTTACAGCTGTATCATCAGAAGAAGAACCCTACAGAGAGTATCTAAGGTCATTGACCTTTCCTCCCTGATCCTCCCTAAGACAAACAGGGACTCGAAAGCAACCTTGCTTCTGTTCCGCCACCCCAATCGACTGAACGGAAACTTTTAAAAACCTAACATAGATGTACAGATTCATCGTCCATATTCATAGGCATCTGCATTCTTCAAGATGTCGTGCCTCCAGCACCCCACTTGGTTGCTTCTCAAAGCCATCCACATGCCTTCCTATGTGAGACAAATGACAATAAGTCGCTCTGCCACCCAAATCGAAGCACTAGCACGAGCCTTCTGTCGCAACACGACGACCGGGTGCACATCCAGCAAGAGAGCAACAACGAGCCCCGATCCTTTATCCCGGGCACACATTCATACTAGGTGTGTATTACATGTATCAGATTAATTGGATTTTCAATTATAGATGAAGGCGGAGTCCTTCGGGGAACACGATGCTCTGCGAACCGATTAATTGTTTATGTGCATCATCAGGCCATGCAGCAGTGTGGCAGGGATATTGTTAAACGCTCCTCTGTGCAGCGCACCGTACATAATGCACCACTTGTAGGTATACCGTATACGCAGATTTATTTGTTATTCAGCTGCTGCAATCTTGAGTACAGTATGTATAGGCGTCGTCGAAGTATATACCTACTTAGCGATTGGAATATTCTGCCAGGGTAAATTATTTAACATGTGGTGTACTCTGGCAGGTAATGCTTCATCGCATCGACGTTTTGGTGCAGGCTCGTACTCGTAGCATCGTCGGTCGCAAGAAGTTTGATATTTTCCGACCGAAGAGTTTGACAGGAATTGATTTGGCGTCGGTTAAGCATTCAAGTGTGAGAGCATAGTGTCGTA
This sequence comes from Cheilosia variabilis, assembly GCA_951230905.1. Lineage (NCBI taxonomy): Eukaryota > Metazoa > Arthropoda > Insecta > Diptera > Syrphidae > Cheilosia > Cheilosia variabilis. The sequence goes on along the minus strand of OX579679.1, from coordinate 18,821,933 downwards.
AAGAGCTCAAAGACGACCGATGTGAGTATAGCGTTCGACTTAATTAGCACGCAGCCTTATCCAAGGATTGAGAAATGTATCTGATTAGCGGTGGAGAAAAGGAAATCTGCCAGAGGGCTTATTGAACCTTAAGACGTCAGAAAATGGTGACTGCCAGCTTGAACTGGAAATGAGCTTGGGTGAACTTATTAGATGATTTGTGGTCTGGCAACGATGTGGTTTACAGTTTGTTATGATTTTGAGCAGAAAAATGTCAAGATTTATACCGAGAAGACTTACTTTATCTACACAAGGGACCAAGGGTACTGTTCAGACCCAAAGGTATCTTCGGTTCAATTCGGTTTAAGGTAGGGCTTCGACACATGTCACTGAGAGGTATCCGGTATGGCGATCTAAGCTCTATAGTTGGAGCTCAAAAATTTGCAGAGGACCGGTACCAGAAGAGCTCCGTCTCTAAATGAACACTGAAGACTTGGTTAGGTTAGGAACTTAGAGGAGAAAAGCTCTTGCCAATCGCTGTTCTCTTGGACTGAGAATGCTGTTGAGAAGAAGAGCCCTACTCCGACCAAATAATGAGATTCTGTTAAGGACCGTGAATGTCTTAGTCCTGCTTTAGGGTACCGAAACTACTTTAAATCTAAAGCGGACGACGTCCTTGACCTCCTCAAAAAGACTCTTTCTAAACGGGCTTTGGAGCATGAAATTCAACAACGGACTAAATGAGTTGTACAGTGACATAAACTTAATCATAAAACTGGGCATTAGTTGTCTAAGATGGTGGATGGACGAAGAAACCGGTCCGCGAATCTAAGCCCGTGAGACTTAACATTAAAAGCATTTGGCCACTTTTTCATCTCAGTGCCTCAACAAGAGCTGAGTCCCGAACAAATTTGAAACATTCAGGACGGCTTTCCATAAAAAATACTTAAAACTGTTGAACAACTCCTATAATCAAAAAAGGAGTGAAGAAGGTCCATTTTTTAAATCTCTGCCACCGAAAAAGGTAACTTTATCATTACGGGCCTCGATAACGCTGGCGAGCACAGGTAGAACGGGACTTCAACCAATTTGAAGTGCGCAACTGGAGGCAGTTATCTGTTTGTTATTTGCGGCTTCGGTTCATCCCGATCTGTAGAGCCGCTTAAGAAAAAGGAAGGTCAGATCCACTGGACAGACTTATAAGTTGAGGTCTCGGATCACCATGAACTAGAGCCGACTTACAAAACAAATGGCTGAGGTATAAAACAAAGCCTTCCCAAAGAAATATACCAATTTTGGTATAGAGGTGCAATATTATTTAAAAAATAGCTTTAGGCTCAGACGTAAGACTAGGTACTAGGAGGTCCAATGGCAAAGCGTGATCCGTGGGTCCTTGTTTCAAAACAAAAAGCGACCTAACGACTTACTTGCCCCCGAGAGAGCTTAGCCGATGTAAAAAAAATGTTTTTTTCTGGTTCAGGTCCAAACTCGAAAGAATAAATCAGCAGTACCTGGTTAAAGGTGCCACAAAGCGGACCAAGCATACGACAGTGGCTGCGACAAAAGGGGCCAACGATAAAGCTGGGTTCCTGGGTCATAGCAGGCCAATTTTTCTGGCAGGCCGAAGGAGAGTGGAAACAAACGGAAAGACCGTAGCGGACATGTCAGACTGCAAAGTCGTCCGTTAACGAGCATTACGTGACGTAATTTGTTTTTGTTTCACATGTAAAATGAGCTCAATTCCGTGAAAGTGGCGATTCGACCCCAGGATGAGTGCGATATTTCGCATTAGAAATTTCAGCCTCCAGAAACTATTCGCAGAATTGATCGAACTTTGATCTAGTACAAAAGTTTGACACAAATTCAATTGGATAATGGTTTTTGATACTCACACTCCGCTTCAATTGTTATTCCCTACAAAAAGCAAGTGTGAATTATAAAAAAAAAAAAATACATATCTTCGTTATGTCTGTTCCACGCAGTGATGCCAACCAGAGCTTTTTCATGCCTTTTAGACATTATTTCATTGGCTAAGGCTTCAAGGCTTGTTTTTTTTTTTCAGAAAGGCATCTTTTTTTTATTTCGAATATTTTTCTAGTTTTTTATTTTTTTTTGATTCAACATACCTACTGACTTCTTATTTTTTACCCGACAGTAATGTGTTTCGCGCGTATCCTATGTACGTTCCTACGGGACGTCCTGAAGCCTAAACGCCTTGACCGATTTTGAAGAGTGAGGTATCATAATATTCGCATTCTTCCCCGGAGTGTCATATGCTAAAAAATAAAAAATAATGACTGTAGAAAAAAAGAATTAAAAATATATGAACAAGACTCATTTAAGTACCTATAACTTACTAATTGACAATCGGAGACTATATACCTACACAGTCCAACAAATATATGTATTCGTATTGAGCACCCTCCGACTGCCAAATAGTTAGTTATAGCTGTACTTAAATGCGTCTTGTTCATATCTTTTTTAATCTTTTTTTCTGCAGTCAGTCGGGTCTTTTGGTTTTTTAAACAATTTTTTTTTTTTAATGTATGATTTCAAGGACCAAGACAATACCTGATGGACTAAAACTATGTTTGTTTTGTTCAAAACTTTGTACCTACCTATTTAGAATATCTTCTTTGATTTATAATTTAAGTTTTTTTTTTGGAAATACAAATTGTTTTTGTTTATTTTTTTTAATATTATTTGTGTTTCATTTTTGATTTCTTTTTCCATTTTACATAAATAATTATTTTATTGAAAAAGTCATCTTTTTTTTCTCAAGTAAGGAATTTTTTTAGTCAAATTGGTTGGCAACGCTGGTTCCACGGTTGCCAACGCGATACATTTGGGAGAAAGTCTTTGTCTTTTCCAAGATTTCTTTGCCCTTGGTCCTTCCCAACTTTTTCTTGATTAAATTTATTATTTTTTAATATTATTATTAATTTACATACTTAATTTATAAAAAAGCAAAATTAGCTCAACAAAAAATAAAAAATAGGGTAACGTACATTGCGAACGTATACAATTAACCTTGGTTATGCGAGAAAATATTGTTTAGGTTAATTTAGGTGGCACACCTCAAGTGTAATAAAATACTTATTGATTTTGCAACTTTTCTTTTTGTTCATAAAAAAATAGCTTTCAAACCGAATAATGTGAGAAAAATTTATCATATTAGCTGGAAAATTAAATATTTGTCCCAAAGTGGATTTGTCCATTCCATTCTTTCGGTATTTTTGTCCGAAGTTATGTTTGAAGTTGGCAAACGTGGTCTGTTCCCAAGCAAGTAGAGCTTCCAGAAACAGAGCTTTATGCAGATGAGGCCATGTATTTCGTGTGACTTTTCACTCAAAAACATTACTGATGACCCCCGAATACGGATCCGCTGATAAATCTCTTCGAAGACCGTCCAGACAACCTAAGAACCCTGACCCCAACAACTCAGCTACCTTACTCGTTTCATTTCATTTATTCAATCTACGATTTTAAATCCACAGATTTCGAAAAACAGGAATACACCTTAAAAGGCAAACCCCGAAGACTCCCCTTTCGGCGGGACATAAAAACCAAATTACTCCTTGAACTCCAAAGCATACAAAACACCCAATTTGTCTTGTCACACACAATTCCTTCGTCTGCGTAAACAAATCATGTCTTATCACTATCATCATATAAATAACATTTTGACTCGAATGCCACCTTGACCGGCAAACGGCGTCTATTCCCCGAAATAGAATTAAATAATTTCTAGCATAAAACTGAGTTATGGCGCCTCTCACTTGTTTTATCTCTCCACGTCGCCGCTTATCTCGCTGTGAGCTTTCGAAATAAACGTATATATAAAAAGAAGAAATGCTTCCCGCTTAAATATAAAACGAGGATACAAATTTAAGGATACACTTTAAACGGAACCGCAGACTACTTAAATTATTGTGACCCATTTTCTACTCCTTAAATCTCTCGCAAGGAATGCACACACGCACTGTACCCACAGCTCAGACCAATGAAACACTCGCCAAAAAGGACGGATTTGTCATTTGTGTGTGTGTGTGTGTGTGTGTGTGTGTGCAGCACACAGAACATCACATGCCAGTGGGTAATGTCGGAGGGTTGTTAAACCAGAAAAATTACTCGCATGTGCGTATGCGGTGCGGACAGGGTTGAGGAAGTGCGTATAGCGAGGAATGCGTTCGCGTTCGGTATAGTCTCATCAAAACGTGGTCTAAATACGGAATAGATGTATTCCCACCGGAGCTCGGTCACGTAAAAGCTAAAGCGCAAAATTGAGTTACGAACTCGAGTGTGTGGGGCTTCAAAATGTTTGCTACGGCAGTAGTAGCACTGCAAAAGCAGCAAAGTTGTAATTAATCTGCAGAGAGATGAAAAGAATGCTCAGGCTGTGTGTGACGGAGTCGGTTTTATATCGATTCCTTTGAGTTCTCATGAATGCTTTATGGTTTTTCGTTCGTTTTGTTGTTAATTTGAGTCGCCGTTTATTTATTGATTAACAGCAGGCCTGAAGTTTGTTTTAAGGCAGGACAGTAATTTCCTTTAATGGAACCAGGGGTCTGGAGAGTCTTGCCTGGGTGTGGAATTAGTGTCACAACTGATCCTACATGTGAGTGGAATATCTGACAGGGCGTTTGACACCTCACAACCTCTGAAAAGTTGCACTACCCTTTAATTAGCACCAAATAAAACAACCTGCGCAAGGTCATGGTTACGAGACGGGAGGCCTTGGGTCCTGTTGCGCAAACTTTTTACCTTTTTACATAGAACCTGTTTAGATGTAGGTATACTTTGGAATCCGGAACCACTGAACTGGGGCTTTCTGTAAAGCAAGAACGAAATCGGCCCAGCAGTTTGCCCCCAGCTGCTAGTCTTTTGTATATAAAACTGGCAGGTAGGGTCGGAAATGCACATTCTTGAGGTACGGCTCGCACCATAGAACCACGAAGCACTAAAGAGACTGAGGTATAGGTCGCACGAAAGCTTTATACTGCTGGAATGAGCTGTCCAACAACATGCGCAATCCGGTCTTACCAGAAACAAGCTCTGTGAAACATGTATGAAAGTATGGCTTGAGTCGTATACCTACGACCTTTCCATGGACAACTTGTGAGCTCGGAAAGCAAAACCTACCTCAGGTAAGACTGATTTTACTGCTGAAGCCTATGCAAAAGCTTATTAGGCAACAAGAACCAAAAAAAAACAGCTTTTGCCACCTTAGACGACTTTTGGTAAGCTGTATAGGTACGAGCTCGCTGTTGGGTCTTCTTCTACAAAGCGGCTCAATGCAGGCACAACCAAAAGAAGCGTGGGTTCAGAGGCGATGAACGCTTTCTCTTTAGATATGTTATAACATCTTTGTTTTTGCGTCCTACAAGCTTGGTTAAGTAGGGTCTTACCTAGGTGTCACTACTAACCGTCCTTTATAGGCCAAAGAAATAAAGGCCAAATGCCAAAGAAACTCTTCGCTTAATATCTATCGCCTTCAGTCTCTCTAGCTGGACCGGAGGTACTGTTGGCATCCAAACTCCCCCTCTGTAACCACTGCGGCCACCCTCCCACGAAAGGTACATACACAATCAATCGTCGTAGACGAAAAACGCAAAATCCCAACACTAATCAAACCACTGGGCCATTTGGCAGCATTAGGAAACCCTTCATGCAACCCTCTATTCAATATTGAATGTCCGTCCAGTGCAAAAGGAACATGAACACCTGCTCGTTTGCCCAAACACAATCACAATGGTCCTTATTAATTCGAATTGTCCGGAGAATGTTCCCGCATAAAACATTAAACCGAACGCCACCCCTCATTCGCACGTGCATAATTATGTTATAAATGTGCGGACCAAGCCCAATGGTCCATATACCGCACGGCCCGTTCCTCTAATTTCCGAAAATTAAATGTAAACACATAGAATTAAGGAAACCCCAAAAACTAACCATCCTTTATGGAAGCGCTACAGTCGTGGGCATGTTCAACTCATGTCACACTCATGGGACCGGACGCCCACCTTTAATTCTAAATTATGAAATGTTCTCTTTTGGCTTTGTAAGCCATCTCCGCTTTTTACTAATTCCCTGTGTTTTCGGGGTGGGCGGACAAAGTCTGGACGGGTTCGGTAGAACTAACTGCTAAAACCGCATGCCATTTGGAAAATGCTGAAACATTTTGCACTGTGGCTTCGGTCATTTGGAAATCCTCGGAATAAATTGCAGGATTATATTTTGAAATAAAATCGAAAGTTTCCCAGGAAATGGCTGCTGTGTAGCAAATTAGACAAAGAACGCACCAGCCAGACCTCTGGGAATATGTATTATTTTTCTGCCAAGCGGGGAAAACTCCGAAAAAAAAAATCCCTAAGAACATAGATTGCGAGGAAATATCCTCATTAAAGCGAGTCCTTCCTGCCATGTTGTTTTGTTATTTCGAGATGATGACGATGGTTTGGTTTGTGGAGCACGTTTCACTATGACTCGTTCGATGCGCATGTCCTGGAACATGGTCAATGAACGACATTTTATTCAATGTGCCTGGAAGGGTTTTGTGTTCCTGGGAAGAAACATCTGTTTTCGAAGAACCACTGGAAGGTGGGTAAAAAAAATAAAGCCAATCGCTCTTGAGGGGAACTTGACTTTCCAATACCGATTGGATGCGGGAGCGTAGAACAGTTTTGAGATGGAGACGGAGAGTCCCCTGCGTGTCTGCAAATATCGTAAATTTTCCACAGCTGATACACGGACTCTTGAAATGGTTGCTCTGTTTTTAAGGACAACCTGTTAAGATAGGACTTTGAATCCGCAAGATGTGGTGAGGCGTTTTGATTGAGGGGGGTTGTTGGTTGTTGTTTTTTTTTTAATTGTTGTTGTGGCAGTCGATTTTGACGAACTCGATTCGGGAACTGTTTCAGTCTGCTCGCTGGAAGTAAGTGCGAGAGTGGGAAGAGTACCAGAAGATCAATTATGTAGTTTTGGGAAGCAAAACCTGCCTGAAAGACGCAAACGAAAAGAAGTCGCTAAAATTGTCACGAACCACGAGCAGAGTTTGTGTCAAGGACGCTCCTCGTCTTTAACAGGCAACCGCTTGAGCACCTCGAACAACAATACAACTTTCTGTGTCCCATTCGACTTGCGTTCGCTTTATTTCCATTTTCAATGCAACTAAACGTTTTATGTCGGCTTCGATTTGCGCTCATAAGCACACTTGTGGATTTTGAAGGCGGACTCGCACTTGTTGGCGCCCTTCAAGGCGCGACACTCCCGCGGCACATGATGTTTGGGGTCGAGCGCCGACGAAATCTCCCCGATTAGGTCCTGTTCCACGAAAACGCCGTCCTTTATCATGCCCAGCTGCTCGTACATGCAATGGGCGAAGCACTGCGTCGACTCGGTGGAATTGTGAAAGTCGTTGTTATTGAAGCGGTGCAGTTCGTCCATCGACAATTCGGTCTCCTTGGCGCAAATGCGAATCATGTCGCCGGTGAGTTGTTTCGGCTCTTCGGACAGCGTGAGCCCCATGCTTAAGTTGATCGATACATACCGCGCCTGGGGGTGCATTAAGTTGTGAAATGGAAAACGTTAACAAGATTAAAATTGACTTACCTGGCCCAGGGCGATGCCGGCAATAGCCACAAAGAATACTGCCAACAGTTTCATTGTTACGACAAAATGTGAAACACAAATTGACTCTGGTTCGGCAAGAGCAACACCTTTTCCATTTTATACGCACCTGGGACTGGGGCTGGGGCATTTCTCTTCCTAATCGTCTATGAAATTTTATCTACTCTGAATGATGGTAATTGATTTGAATTAAAAAAAACTGTTCTTCAACGTTCAATTTTAGCAGATGAATGAAGCAATTACGCGAGCTGCTGCAGGCAGCGAATTTAATTGCAGTCATTATCAAGCCCTCCATGAAATCTGATTTATGCGAAAGTAATTGCTGTACGCTGCGTTGATGCGATTAAATTTTAGAGCTTTCATTACGTACTCCACTTGGAGTTCAAATTACCGAACGCTGGGCATTGACTGCCAAATTATTGGTCCACATCATACTGTCACTCAGCACAGTGTTTCGGTGTCTGTTGTTGTCACGTTTGAAGCTCATGTATAGTGTTGAACTGGACTCTGACAAAGGGACACAGTGTTTGTTGTAATTGATTGACTGATGAAGGAGAGGTGGCTTTTCGAGTGATTAACCCTCGAAGTTATTTCATTGTCAACTTTAAATAGTAACCCGTGACAATTGACAAGATTTCTTGACCTTTGGGTTTGCAGCAAGCTCTGTTTTTTGTGTGGCCTTGTCTCTTCTCTTAGGTGAACCATGTATTTTGACGGTTGGAAATGGCCATCTTCCGTAACAGAAAAAAAGGCATACGTCGCGCCAAGTGAATAAATATAATGAAACGACTTTTAGGAATGAAAATAATAAAAGGTACAGCGAAAGCTTAGCGATGCGAGTAAGAAACTGTCCGCCATACTACGAGTAATAATCATTTTTACTGTCCAGTTGGTCACTTCTAGTTCTGTGAAAAAGTGAAACGAAAATGTTTTCACCTTTTCACCGCAATTTCCATTCTCGTTTTACGAAAATGTGAAACCAAACATCAAAAATTTTCATATGAATAATTTTTTTCACGTATTCATTATCAAGTGAATGTTCTTAGTGAGAGATTGAAAATTGAGAACCTGATGTCGTACAAAACAGTGTGCGACATTAAATTCACCACGATATTTTCACTTATTGAACGCGAGTCGATTTTTAGTACTGAGTGAATCGAAAAAATTAAAGCAGTTAATGAAAGAGAATTTGAAAACGATTTATTCGATTCACTCTTTCACAGAACCAGAATTGACCCCCAGGCTAAATTTTTCTAACTCACAATATCGAGATTTTCCGTACCAAATTGCATATGACCTGCAAAATATTTAGTGTAAAGGTTGAAAATGATTATTGGTCATTGGCCTTGTGACTTCACCTTACAATATAAAGCTCTTTGGAAACTATGAACTTGTAATAGAATTTAAAATAACTGCGTGGTGAAACTGAAAGGTGGTTTTGAAAAATTTTACAAGCATATTTTGGGTATTTTTAGGACATTTTTCACTTTTAGTTGTTTTTTTTTCCCCTATTGGTACTAAATATTTTGGGGCCCTCCTTGGTTTTTCTTTTGAAGCATTTTTATGGATTTTTTTGATGGCCATTTTAGTTTTTTTTTTTGCCCCTATATTGGTACTTTTTTGGGTCCCTTCCTTTTTTTCTTTTGAAGCATTTTTATGGATTTTTTTTTTCGATTCTTAAGGCGCTTTTCGATTATTTCCGGAGCGTTTTTAGAGACCGATTAGGGCGTCTATTGAGATGCATTTTTCAGAGCATATTGTGTGACGTTTTTCGGGGGTTTTGTTTCGTTTTCGAGGCATATTTTGAGAGATATAGCTGAACTTTCTCTGCAGCGTTTTCGAACATTTTCTATTGCGTTATTTGAAGCTTTTAATGAAATTTCTCTGTCTAAGGTATTTTCCGTTTTTATTTTTAAATGGTTTTTGTATGGCGTTTTCGAATAAATTTTCTATGCGTTTTTGAGACGTTTTTCGTGTTTTTTTTAAGTGGTTTTCTAATTTTTTGGAGGATTTTTAAGGGAGATTTCCGGAAATTGTTAATTTTTGAGCATATCGTGGGAGGGTTTTTCGAAGCGTTTTTGGTTTTTGGAGCGATTTAAGACTATGCTTATATTTGGCATACCAGAACGAAGTAATAAATCTGTACTGATAAGCTGACTGTCAAAGTGTGAAAGAGGGCAAACAAGTTTTTGGTGTATCCCCTTCCAAAACCACAAGAACCTTTCCAAAAGCAATCCAAACGGTTTAGGGATTTTTTTCGCCCGTTTAAAAGCGTTTTACGGAGTTTTTTTGGGGCGTTCATCAGGAAGTAATTCTCTGATTTCATTCAAAACATTTTTGAGAGCTTTTTGAGGGAATTTTTTTGAAGCGTTTTTGGTTAATTTGTAGGACCATTTTTGAACACGTATTTTTATTTTTTTTTTCAGAGCGCCTTGGTGATTTTTAGGACCTTTTCCCGATTATTTCTTGAGGCGTTTTCGGTTAATTTTTAGGATCGTTTTTCAAGACGAATTTTTAGTTTTTATTTCAGAGCGCTCTGGTGGTATTTTTCATGGCGTCTAAGTGATATTTTTAAAATGCTTTTTAGAGTGTTTTCGGTAGTTTTCGGCAGTTTTCGAAACTTTTTATAGCTTTTTATTGTATTCATTAAAACCGATGACACGATACTACTTCCCCATCTAATGGACGCCATAAATTCATCGGCAACGCATTGAAGTCTTCGCGAGCAATTTAGCTTTAATGTCGACACTTTAGCTTCAATTAAATAACCGCGATCGCTTCACAAATAATTTCTGTTATGCAAAATTTGTTAATGCAAAAACGAATAAAAAAACAGGAAACACTCAAAGTATTTGCTCAAATCAATATAATGGATTTCCATTACCAGAATCGACGCCAATTTGCAGCATTCAATGGGCGGGTACACATTCATCTGGCCTATATCACCACCATAATATTTCGGAGCCCCGTGTACCTGAATGACGCAAGTCCAACCAGCGAAATTAGTTGTACTGCTCGGGGTTGGCGCGTCGGTCACGATGGGATGCAGTTGAATAAATTGACCGTTGTGCAGGAGCGAAAATATATAGCCCAAGAATTAAAAGCACTCCTGTGCTGGCGAATTGTTTGCGCCATATTTGAATATAATTAAATTTAGGTATGTCCGCCCGCCATGAATGGGATTTTGTGTACCGAACGAGCACGGCTCTATGCGAGGAAATTCAATTAATTTAATTGATTTATTAACGACGCGGCAAATATATATTTATATACATATATTGTAGAAGACGAGTGGGTATTCAAACAAATACATTCGCTATACAGCGATGTGCCCATTCACCAAGGATGGACGTTCTTCATTCAACGCTCGCTGAACGGCAACGCGCCGAATATATTTTAATAAAATCTTTTCCATGTCGGTCCATTGAAATGGATTTGGCAGCAAATTAAAGACACAAAGTGGAACGAGTAAACCGTTTTACCATACTGTGCGACGGGGAGGACTTCATTTACTATGTCCTTTGAACTTTGTTTTATTTTTTTTTTTTTTATAAATTCTCAGAATGCAATTAAAGTCCTTCAGACAAATTGATCCTGAAGGGTATACTTAAAACGTTAAACAACTTGTGGGAATACTTTAAAAATTCGGGGACACTGTATCTATATCAGTGGACAGGTAGTGATGCTTTTAAAAAGTAGGAAAGTGGTTGCTCGAGTGTACTAAACTAGCATGGGGATATTTTTTAGCCACAGCCACACTTTTTTCCATATTTCATAATGCGTTCATTTATCTAGACTTGCACTTGCACAGTAGGGCACAGTATTTTTTCGAATCAAGTATACTTCGAAAAAAAAAAACAAGATCAAGTTTCCGAAATACACACATAATGTTTGCGAAATCTTTTGCAAATCTCTCGTGAAGTTATCCTGTGGCACTTAAAAGATCCCACATTCTGTCAATTGCTTTAAAATCGACAAAGGACGCATAAAGGGTTTTGGTTTTGTCAAGGTAAGCCGGCGCAAGGTTGATAGAAAATATACTTTTCACAGAGGAATCTTTTTTTAAACCCGCCCTGGAACTCATTTCAAAACGCTGCCATTTATTCAAGTCGTTCGACTTTGAAAGAAAACTCCAATTAAAACTGTGACTTCTACCTTCACGTGAAAAATGCTTTTTATATTGTTCCGGTTGCCCCAGTTTCCCCTTTCTGAAAAGCGGAAATACGATACTGGGGACGTTCAAGTATCTAGTTAAATAAGCCTGACAGCTATCTGACAGCTGCCTGACTTGATGTATCTCAGTTTTGATTGGCTTAGATTGGTCATATCAACAGCTGTTTTAGTTGACGTTTATAAAGGGCTAGCCGACGTCCAGAAATTCGTGACTGAGTACTAAGTTGACAGTTTTCACATGCGGCTAGCGTTCCACTTTGTGTCTTTAAAACTGCTTCCAAACTGTCTAAAAAAAAAAGAACCACCAATATCGAAAATGTAGACCAGTTGATGTATGCTTAACAGGTCATTATGCTCCATCTAAATATCAAAGTCAAATGACTCGTGGACTGTGCTGCCAAAATGTGGAAAAACTTTTTAAGGAATATTTGCATAAAATGTGAAAAGTGAAACGAAACCGTCTTTCGAAACCGTCTTTTAATATTGTAGCTTAACATTTGTTCCCGCAAGTGAAAACTTCTCATGAAAAAAGTATTCACTGGTTCTTTGTTGACGCTGAAAAATGTCAGGCAATTCTGGTCCAAAATTAAGAAGTCGACCTCGCTTGAAATGCCGTAGAATAGGTAACCGATTGCAAATTACTTGGAGTTAGACGGAGTTTTGCCTGGACTTTGAAAATACAGTAGAAATCGATTATAACGATGTCGAAGGAACTTTAAAATTTCACCCTTATAACCGGTTCATCGGTATATCCGGTGCAGTAAAAAAAAACACCAGAAAACAATTACGCACTTTATTAAAAACTAAATGCTTTAAATTTAAGGAAAGTTTTTAGAGGTCAAAAATCATCAACTTGGGATTGTTTTGTACATTATCTAGAATTTTGTACATTAAAACGAATGAAAAACAACAAAACGTAGACATGTAAGGAAATGCTCTTTACCGCCGTTACAGTTGTTGGACTTAAATCTGTTACATTTTTATCGCTATAACCGAATTCACTGTTATACCCGGCATCTTTGTATCGTCCCAGCCTTGTAGTGCGTATTATCTTCACGATGCATACGAGTATTGACAAATCAGAACATCGCCGAAGGATGTTTTCAATACTTTGTTGCATATGCAGAGGTGGATAAAATGATTGTTTGTTACATAAATAACTGCAGTAACCAACCTGGCAACTCTCCGTCTCCATAAAAAATGATATTCCTTGAATCGGAAATAAATAAAATAAAATAAAGTCTGTACACTGTAACTTTTTGTCGTACCGTTTACGGCGATATCTCAGAACCAAATTGTATGACATAGGGACCGCGAAGAAAAACGTTTGCAAATGGGAAGAATGCTATTTTTGCACAGTGTTTGGTTCCTGACAAGCACCTTACCTCTGGTGGGGGGATACTAGTCAGGTAATCTAAAACAAGTTGTTTGGTGGACGAACTTATTCTACTTTATTTCTTCAAATTAACTCTATTTATACAATTAAATTGCTTATGGTATCAATAATGGTCAATAATACAAACTGCTTATGTTAGCTTACGTACTCGGTACAAAAAATGCTTATGTTAACTTAAGTGTATGGTACCATAAAAATGCTTATGGTACCAAAGATAGCTAATAATCATTGTTACTTACCACGCATATCCGCATAAAGCAACAATGCAAAACTGAATAAACAACCAAACCACTTCCCGTGGTGACGATTATTTACTCTGTGTTTACACACACAGATTTTGTCACAAAAGTAACATCACGGTAACCCTGAACAAAGAAGAAAGACAACTTCGATATTATACGAGTCAGTTCAAAAAGGTAACTGAGAGAGCGACTCTCCTTAAAAGTAAGAAGTCAAATTTTCCTTAATAAATAAACTGTAATAAAATGTTAAAAAACAATTTTTAGTTTATTCTTTTAGTTGCTAAACAAAAATATAAAAAAAACAAGAAAACACTTATAGCTTTTGATTTGCATATTTAAAGTTGTAAAAGCGTTGCATACAAAAAGACAGACACTACTTAGATACAAAAGAAGCAAAGAAATTAAAGCGTTGCTGTTGTGAATGAATATGTCCAATTCTATTATCATCATGGGAGACTTGATCCTCACTTTCATCAACGTTGAATATATTATATTACGGAGACGGATCTGAGCAGGCTGCAGTTGTCAATCGAACAAGAACAGAATATTTGTCCCATTTCGAATTGAATTGAACAACCCACGGACTTTTGTACTCTAAAAAACCAGTTCATTTTGTCGAAGAGAAGAAATAAACAAAGAGACATCAGGGATTGGATAAACTAATTTCCCGATTGTATGTTTTGACATCAAAATACTTGCGAAGGTGTGGAAATTGTATGCCTATATTACTTTTGGTTAGAATGCGGTCAAATGTAAGCAGTTGACTTTGCGCAGTTAATGTTAAACTAAATTACACGATTCTTAGCAAATTCTTAAACGAAAAGTATTTTATTGATTGATGTTATTTTCTCTCCAAATATTTAGAGTTTCAAATGGAAAATCTGGTAGCACTGCGTAAAAGTCGTGCCTTTCTCGAACTGTTATTCAATCGAGCTCAAAATATATATTCAAAATATGTTTACTCCTTGGTAAATTATAAACTCAGATTGGAAGTTTGCAGATTCATATTCATGCTGCTTGAATGTTAAATCAATATATATACTTAGGTTGCACCTTTTGGTCCAAACGAATATGCCGGTGTTTTAGAATCCATTTTTACAAAATGAGGGTTTGGCCCTCGGTGAATTTCCTAAAATGAATACAGTTTTGTCACAAACAGTAAAAACACAAATTGTAAAGCTTTCCCTAAGAAAACAATTAGAATAATCCAGATGATGCTGTTTTTATGTCATTTTTGAAGTCATAAACAAGAAAATTAATATTCAAAATCCCTTTCTAAATTTTCTGGAGTATTTTACATCAGAAGCAGTTGTATCAGGCATATTTAATTTTATATTGAATTTTTTCCCTAATGAAAAAATTAATATTCAACAAACTAACAATGAATATAGAGCCGACTGCTAAATAATTCAGCAGTTTAAATATTATTCAATTTCAGAATTTTGGGCTGAAGTAAATTCAATTAAAAACGAGTCTAACGAGCTGATGTTTGAAAATATTTACAAAATTGCTCAAGCCGTTCTCGCTATTCCTCACTAATCAGCAAATGTCGAAAGGATTTTTTCTTGCCAGGTATTTATAAAGTCCAAATGTCGAAGGCGACTTCAAGTCGACACTTGCTGGGCTTTGATTGAAACAACAAATTTGATTGGAAACTCATCCTGTTCTGAGTTTCAAGTTCAGGGCGACATTTTGAAGATGAATGTGCAAATTGATAGTACAAAGCCTGAAGAGCTCATGGATTAAAAATATAAACTTTTGCTATGAAGTCATTAATGTTTCTTTATGTTATGTTTTTTTTAATTTATATTTGTTTATGTTTTTAAAAATGAAATATTTTGAATTCAATTCCGTTTTCAATACAACTGGCTCCATTTCAGTACGATCTTACAACAGTTTTCAGTACAAATCCAAAATGGCATTTTCCTTCCCTGATACCTACTAATTTGAAACCTGATTTGAGAGTATGAATCAAAAATTAGTCGCAAATACTTTCTCTGCGTAACGGAAAGGACAAAGAACTGAGTAAAGACTGCGACCAAAATTTAACCCATCTCCGGTACCCACTAGCCCTAGGAAGCTTTTGCTCTAAATATAAATCTCGGTTTCATTCAAAATATAAAACGGATCCTCCCCTCTGTGTCTTTCGTGTGCAAAGTCCAACCCCGAGACATCTTCAGACATCAAAAGGGAGCCTCCGTAATTTTCTTAATTCAAAACGTAAATGGGAAAAACCCACCCATCCACCCTTAAAAAAGTATCCACGACCACCCACATACAGATCCATGGCAGATCAATAAAATAATTAAGTACCTAACCTCTTCAGACTTTGACTTCCGCGGTCAACTTCAAAAACAAAATTAATTTTAATATTTCTGTGTAACTTTCTGTTTATTATTTTCTTCGTATTTAAGCCCCCTCTCAAGATATGGACGTGGACGCCACAGAAAGGATAAAAATCAACAAATTTCTTAATAAAATTCCTATCAATCCACTTCCACTGCTCGGTTTATTCATTCATCACTCGCGAAACTTTAAATCTATCCTTGCTTCGTCTGTGTAAATCCTTTCGTTTGCGCGCCACATAAATCCCCCCCATCGGCGGGGCATACAGCAGCAAGACACGGTATACGGTTTTCAGCCCTCAAACGGAACAAATAGTTCAAATTAAAACAAAAAGCCGGATTAATTCCGTAGACCACAACGCCAATGCGATTCCTTTTGTGTGTGTTCTTCGTAAGACAAACAACAAACTGAGCTGCTTTCGAACCGTCCCGCCCGGTCTCTCCGCGCTAAAAACGTCATCGTGTCGGCGTCGTCATCGTCCTTTCGTGTGGAATAATGCCGCACTAAGGGTATTGAGGTATAAATCGACAGACAGACAAATAATCGAAAGTCAAGAACCGCACTTGACTTGATCTGCCATTAAATGAATTCAGTCCTTCAAATTAAATCCACCGATAGAGGGCGAACGACAGGCAAAAAAATAAATAAAAAATCGCATCCCATCACAGAAGACGAACAGATGAACATGCGAAAAACATAAGGGAATACACAGAAGACAGAAGTGATAGAACAGAGATATCCAAAGAGAAAGAGCGAGAAGGGGACCGCCCAAAAGAATTTCAGATTAGCTTAAGGGGCTATTTGGAAATTTTCGAAATTAATTATTCGGAATGACGGATGAAAGACGACGCGACGCGACGGAAGCACCCAAGGGGTGGGACTAGATGAATCGAAGAAACCGCGAGGTGGCCGATAGTTAATGGAGATTACGGCCGAGGGTAGTTGGAAATTAATTTTAAATTATTATTAGCCGTAAGGTCTAAGCCCGTAAACCCTTTTTCTGTTTATTCTTTTTTTCTTTCTGGTGTGCCGGTCGGTATTTCGCGGAACGAAGATGGATGTCGGATATTGTTCCTTCTGTTCGTTGCGACCACGTTAATGGGTGCGGTACTCTGTTTTCAATTAAATTCGAGGGGACGAACAAAAAATTAAGAAATTTTTAATCTGATTATCAATGTCATTTGGTTGTTGTGTAGGGATAAGTTCGGCGGAATTGAGGCAATTTCGGAATGTAAGCATTGGAGATGGCATTTTGCGCTGCGTAACGTCGAGGTAATTACATAACTTTCAAAAAGTTTTTGTCATTCACCCCCAGTCGCTTACAGCTTAAGAGATTGGAAACATTTTAAAGCGGCGATGATTTCAGACACGTGGTACTGGTAGTGTCATCCTGTATTGGGGTTGGGTGTGGCGAAATGTTTCTTCAGTCGTATATTAAGTGATTAAAGAAACCAGGGCCGGCGAAAATACTGCCATCATATCAGACAGAGACAAATTTAAAGAACGTAATGGAAAAGGAGCCCTGGTCTAGGTACTTGGTGCTGGAAGATGGGCCTAGCTTAAAAATAGATGTGACAGAAGGACGATCAATGTGTTTGAGGTTTTTTTTCACTTCCTTTTATAGAATGATGGATACTGGATAGTTATTTGACACAGTGCGACGTTAGAATTGGGATGTGGAAAGTTTGAGGCTCTTGCGATTTGATTTTTATTGATACCGGACAGGCGGTCAATGGAATTTGAAATTTTGTGAGTTGTAATGGGGCTAAGACCAAGAATTCTATGGTTTTTTATCAAAAGCTATACTGCTCGGGCTCAAAAGAGGTTAGAAGAGTTTGGGGCGGTATGGCTCACTTAGCCAAGAATAGGTACAACCCGCCTCCCGCTCCATTTTCAAACTGACGGAATAGATCGATACTTGAATCTTCAAAAACAAGGCACTGTGTCGTCCCATATTCTTCTAACCCGGAGATCGACTTGGAAGGGGTCTGGGTATTATAAATCTAACTTTTAACAGTTTTCGAGACCACCTGAATGTCTCAATACGGTATTTTGTTTAAAGATATCGAGGTGCAGAAACCAAAAACTAATCACTGACCGATGGTTAGCTTGGGCGCAGCCCTTCACAAACATTGACACCAACTTATGATAAGCTTAAAATCCTAACTACATTTAGTTCCGTTTGCAAGACGTCCACGTCCACTCCCACTCTATGGTTGATTTTAAACCATCTGCAAAAATGGGTATTTCGAAAAGTTTCTGAGGCTGGTTCCTAGATTGTCGCTAGCAAGGCCTGGATCAAGATCTATAGTTGGATAAGAGATGGGATGGACTCAATACGAAAGTTATTCAAAGCCCTCTGTGTTTAAAAATGTGGCTATTTTATATAAGCGGACGTGGATTTGCCTCTTAGTTGCTCATTCTACTTGCAGACTGCATAGCAGAGTCTGATGATTTTACCTAAAGCCTAAAACTTAGAACTCTTTTGTCAGTTTGCGGTATGAAAATCTACTCGAGCAAGGGACAATTCTTCGAAGACTTGGTAGTTTTATTTAGCTGAACAAAACATCTGTAGAGTGGCAGTATTCTGACCATGCTGATTTTTTGTAGGATAATAGGCAGCCATAACAGGGTAATAACACCTCTTTAAGAATTAGGGTTGCCAGACGTTCCAGATTTAAAACGTAATTTCCCGGGTTGCAACACAAATTCACAAAAAGGCCATAGTCCAAGTTAAAAATAAATCGTACATATAGCAAACATATCTACAGGGTGGGCTTAATACAAGTTTCTTTTTAAAAATGTAAAAAAAAATGAACAAAATTATATTTTTTCCCACCCACCCTTGACCGAAACGTTGTTCCCAGCCTCATTTTCGAAGAAAAATGGTCCAATGAGAATTGAGTCTCACACTATCGGCTACAGCAGCCACATAGCATACCAGTCTTACGAAATTTTTAATATTTTAAAAGGTATCTTATGCGTTTTTTTGTGTCCCGGGAGAAAATTGCAAACCGCGGGTTTTTTCCATATTTTTTTCATAAATAATGCCCCGTCGAGTTGCGAGCAAAATCTGGCAACCCTATTAGGGCGGTAAGGTGCTCTGATTACATCTAGTGAGTAGTGACTGCTTGAAAACTGTATTTATAGCCTTTTCAAAAGGCTCTGTTATTGCATCCGATTCTCCACCTGGGCGAATTTTCAAGTTTGAATATTTAAGAAACCTTTTCGTTTATGATTAGACAGAAATTGTTCCAGAGCACTCTTTTTGGTTTTCTATAGCGATTAAGGGTACCTCTGAGCCTTGATACTTAAATTGAGGGAGATCCACTTGTGATACGAAAACACTGCCAGGTTTATTGTCATTTGCTATGGGTTTTATGTCTGACACATCTTCCCTAGCTAGAATAGCTTAGCGATCTTGAAAAAATTGAGGTTTGACAGAAAGCTAAAATGTTGACTTTTGAGCCGAAGATGGTGTCTTGCGCTAGCATCGTAGTTTGACAAAGAATATTTTGTATAATTGAAAAAGAATATTTTGTATAAAAAGGCATTGAATTTGAAAAATAAGTATTCTTCTCCTGGAACCTCCCGACAACAAAAGAAGTGTTTTATTTTACGAGCAACTCGCTCAATTTGAACAATTCCCATAGCCGGCCCGTTTTATTAATATAGCGTTCGCCGCTAATAGAGGCAAACGACAGCATAGAGCTAACGTTTTGGGTCGTAAGTTTCCTCCAAAGTAGGAATATATTACACTACCATTTGAACGACTGTTCAATCTAAAGTTGGACCAAAAGAAGGCATGAATTTATTTATTGGCCAAAATGCATGTGAGATTCTTGTGAATCTTCTCTTTTCTGGTCGTTTTCATGGTCCAGGGATCATATTTTCTTCCGATGTCATTGACTTCCTCCTCTAGGAAGACCAAGGAATACTCCGAAGGTCACTTGAAGAGCTGTTTATTTGTCACGATATTATCGAGTGTCTCTTGTCCTGTCCTCGTAGATGTTATCTGCATAATATTCATGGCCCCCTTTGATCAAAAGATCTTGTAAGCCTTATGCCGAACAGTGGGGTTGGACTGTGTTTCTGAGGGTCCTTTGGCTTTTTTGTAAACCAGATGCCCAAGGGTATTTCCGAAGCAATTCAGAAGACTCAGGGCCGTACCAATAATCACTTTTCACTTGTAGGTCACAATATGCAGTTTTGTATGGAAAATTTCGCTATTGTGAGTTCGAAAAATTCAGCCTGGACACTAAAAATGATAATAGTATCACGCTCAATCTTTAATTTGGGTTATTGCGGTGATCCCTGATTTCGATATCCTCTCAAGGTACACTGCGGTACTTTAATTTAAAACGATGACCCAAAATCGGTCAACTCTCGTTGAACTCTGTTCCCTATCTCGAGCAAGACTCTCAGGACTTGTATTCACTTCAGAATGAGTTATTGTCGCATCTTTGCATGGGTGATTTCGAAAATAGGTTTCACAGACCCAAATACCTTTCTAAGGAGAAACTAGAGGTTGGGCCATCACCACTGTTGGAGTTAGCCCTCTTCTCTGTCACAGTATGGAAGTCTAGCTCCAATCACCGTGAGGATGTCGCCCGATCTGTTCTCTGGTACCAACCTTGGCCCACATCTACTCGTAGACATTACCTATTGCACATATCTTCCAAATGCAAATACCCCAAAGCAGTCTCACACGCCAAAGAATTAAAATAAAAAATATTAGACCGGGGTTCATATACCATAGAGCTGCGCTGCGTATTTCCATTCCAGATTAATAAATCTTCTTTTTACAATCGGCTGCGCGCCGTTTTGCGGAGAACTCGCTTACAACCAAAGGCGCGCGATTTACGTACATCCCTCGGTCGTTGCATCCGATGAATCCGATCCCCCCCCCTCCATCCCCTGTTGTAATGCAAATCGTAGAAATTACCTCCATTTGAATATTCATGGAATAAATTTCCAGCAAAAGCGCAGAAACAAAAAAAAATAATTTTAATTCCATTCTGAATAATTCTGATGAATTCACAATGAGTCGAGGAAAAACAACACGACACGTCTATGAGAACGGAGATGACAGATAGAGATAGAGAGTATAGGTGCTGCATGCGATGTGAAGCAGAGAATAAGTGTCCGACCGATATAGTATAGTACTTCCGGTTCCCATTTCACCATGGGTTCTTTTTTTTTTTTTGTGCTGTCTCGCTTTGGAGAATCCTTCATTTGTCGGCATTTGAGAGGCGAGTCCTTCTCCTCGGGGAATGCACAGTGCATACACATACACACACACGCGTCGCAACAGCGGTAGAAGCACAAAAATCCCTGACGGCAGATAATTGGATAAGAGTGGAGTTATCGTCGCCGTACGTAATGAATGAGGGGCCAAATAGAGCTGCGACGCCTTGTATGATGCCAGCCCCCAAAGGGAGGCTTTCAGTGTAATCCTGTCTGCTTATACTGTATCTGAATGGTTAATTGCATTATTCGAATGAGTGAAGGCTTAAAACGGAATAAATTGCGCTTCTATTCTATTTTTGATGCTCTTATGTTGGCGCGCTGTTGTATACACTCGGTGTATGTGCATAAGGTTTGTAAAAGTGTTACCGCCATCTGGTGGTAATGGCATTGGATTGAGATTCTTGCCGTTGTCGACTGTCGTGCGCCTTAATTTCATGTGTACTCGGTGGAAGTTTAGAAATGCAAAGAGAGTGGCGCTTAATGTTTCTGCCGGCATTTCGCATATACCAGTGGCTATGAGGAAACTGATTTAATTTGCAACAGCATCGGTACAGTAGGGTCCACAGGAATGCGGGTTATTTGTGGTTGAATATGAATTGTCCTTCCAAAAAAATTAAGCTTTCTGTACATTTGTCTTGTATAAAATACAATAATATGGGCCTGACGAATAAAAGATTCTAAATTTTAATAGTTCACAATGGCTATATTTTTAAAAAAAAATTTGAAATTCGGTGGATCTAATGTTGACATTAAAATATGTTATTAATATGTCTTACTAATAAAAAACTATAGCCTCGGCTTTAAATTTATAGAAGGCCATAATTTCCAAATAAAAAAGTCAATAGCTATTGTGAACTGCTAAAATTTTAATTCAAAGTCAAATTTTAAGCAAAGTTCAATATGTCCTTGGATCTCAATTAAAAGTACCACAATGAGTTTAGATAACAGCGATTTGAAACCTTTGATTTGACTCTTTTGTCGGTCACAATAGATGTTTTTTTATGGAAAATGTCGTCATTGTGAGTTGGAAAGTCGTGGCCCGGACATTAGTACCTACTGAACATTATCAGAAAGCCGCTCAAAAAATTACTAACCCGTTTAAAATATATAATAGGTCACAGTAGATATTTTTATATATAAAATGTAGCAACATAATAATATATTTTAAGCTTGGAAAAATAAATATATAAATTATGATTGGTACGATATGCTAACCTTGATATTTTTATGGTACAAGTTGTTCAGCAGGACTAATAACAAATTTTGCTGTTCAATTTTGTATTTAACAAACCGACGGTGATGATATTTTTTATTCGAAATAAGTTATTGTGACTTACAAACTACTTAAGATGAAGCGTACAAATTGTTGGCACTGTTGTAATCTATAATATTTGAAGACCCAGAGGTGATCGCGTAGTTGCCGCTGCAGTTCAATTGATAGAGAAAGGTTCACTTCAGAGGAAGCACAGAAATTTATTTCCAAGTGGTATTTGATTGCCAGGTTTCAGCTTAAGCTTTCTGATGACAGTTGTATGTAGCAGGGTTGACAAATGTGTTACAATCGTAACTTCTTAGTTACAATGGACTTTGGAAAAATACACAATACAATCGCCCTGAAAAAGTACACTCAAAGAGTATTTTTTATTTTGAATTTTTATTTATACACATTGGCCGTTAGCATTAAAATATATTAGATAGGAATTTTGGAAATAAAAATCAACTCTAAGTCTAAATTATAAGAAATAAAGCATTCAATTTGGCTGAAGTTAGGAAATATACAATTGGATTGGATTCACCGATCCGGGGCAATTTTCAGATATCTCAATATTTTCGCAGATTTGCATGTCACATAATTTTACTAAAAACAATTTCGCGTATGGAAAAGAGTTTCAATTACAATGGAATTATATGAGTGCAAGTAAACAGAAAGTGTTTTTTGCGGCCAACTCAATATACATACAGAGTCACAATAGCTAGCAGAAGTTGTCTTTTGTTAAATTTATTTCATTTCTATGAAATGCTAGGTGGGACTTAGAGTTCACTGCCTGCCAAAAGAGGACTTTAGATTTGATTTCTTTTTCTATTCCTAAGAGCCAATGCATATTTAATACAGTTCTTTTATATGTTATCCTTAATTAGTGCTTTTACACAATATTCGGAAGTTTCCTTTAGAATATTTTACAGGTTCTGCGTTATAACTTTTGCATCTTACAAGATTTTTAAGTGGAATTGTTAATCCTTTCGGAAATGTTTTTAAAGTAAATGGAATTCAATGGTGATCGTGAAGGTTTATTATTATGCAGTTTCAAATTGAGGGCTTTTCTTTTAGTGAACTAACAATTTGATTTCTTTAAAAATGAAAGTATGTGTTCGCAAATAAAGTGGGAGAACTTAATTGGTTTGACAAAGTACACTTCTTCAACTCTTCAGCTAAAAATTGAGTAAGTGTAACGCATGCAAATATTCTTATCTAAACAGATAATTTGGTGTTCGAGAGTTGTTTAAGTACTTACCTATTGTTATTGTTAAATTCGTGTGGAAAACGAAAGACAGCATCATTAAAAAAAATTAAATTGCTCATGCATTTTGGATAAAATTGTTTTACGCGATTTTATGTACATAACCTTAAGAAACCAATGTACAAAATTAAATTGAATTATGTTAGCCATATTACCTTTAAAATACATTTTGTTCACATATCGCACATATCATTTTCGAGAAAAATTCAAATTTTTAAATTTCTGTGCAAAATAAAAAATGGCTCCGAAGTTTAAGCCCACAAACTCTGAAAACAAAGTCTGAAACAAATCCGCCTAGCTGTAGGCCTCAGAAGCTGATGGACGAAATTGCGTAATATTACATAAAATTAATGAACATCTCGAAATCATTCCAAATTTTGTACGAAAATAAATTTGTCGTATACGGAAATAAAAAATACATTTGAGCCCTAAAAAGTACAAATCAGAACTAAGATTTGCTTACAGTCCACACCATTGATTTTTCATCCCTCTTATGTAGTCGCTGTTGTTTGACAGAACTTTGCTAGAGGTGGCTCGGCAATGCGCATATATTTTAAAATTTTAAAATTTATTCATCTATACACATTCATCGGGCAGGAACAATTGTAAATCTTGCAAGGGAACTTCGCTGCATTATTAAATCAAAACGAAACAAGGAAACCGCATGTAGTTTTTTCTTGAACTACGTAGCTCTTTTAATTCAATGATGGTACATAGATCTCGGTTGTGGTGCTGTAGACAAAAAACAACCTCTATCGAGTCGAACTTAAATTATCTAGCAATCGGAAGGAACTACAGCTCCAATTACACATTTAGCTTGTTTCCAGTTTACTTGCCAAAGAGGTATTTTTAACAAGCTCTCCCTTTCTCCCTTGTTTCCATCCACACTGTATTTGCAAATTTCTTATCGTTGGCGCTGCTTTTTGCACAATTCGTAAATTTGTATTCATCATATACATAACTTGACTTTTGCAGGATCCATCTCCATTGTCCCGCAATTCGTCAGCTTAATCAATGTGAGACGGTGGAGGTAGACTTTACAGTCTACATCGCATATACGAGTACACGTAGTCAACCACTACCCAAGGACCCAAGTGACTACCGATGGGGTGTTCTAAATTGGTTCGTGGTTGGGCGGGTTTTTTGTCGGTTAGTTTAGTGTGAAGTATGGGCATATACTCCATTAAATTAACCATCAAAATGCAGGAAACCTTCCTTCCTATCACCGCCAATAATTTATCAACGTTTGACTTAATTTCTTTGCGATTCAGTGGAGAGAACGTCGTCGGGTAATTTATTTACTCCATCCTCTAGACTCTAGAGTGTTGGGCCTCTTAAACGCACATATACAGTTCACTGAGACGAAGGCTCGGTTAAGGCGACCGCAAGCACTATCAAGATGCTATTTCCGAAACGTCGTCGTATGCCTCCTGGGTGAGGGATACAACTGCCTAAGTGACTTCTATCTTCTACATGTTAATCAAAGGAAAATTACTCCCGAGTGTTGATTAATGCCGCCAATTGGAGCTTTTAACTAAATTGAATTGAATTAATTTAAAGATACCACAGAGTAATAGTGGCAATAGGCACCCAGCTACCAGAAATGTAAAGGAGATGCATCTGCAGGAGTTGGTTGAGTACCTTTTGGCAAGATTTTGAGTCGAATATAGATTTAGTGGTTATAGTCAGGGGGACTGGGTTTTACCGTAGTATGGGTGTATACTGCTTTTTTTTCCGAGAAAAGCATTTACAGCGGGTATGGCAAAAAATTTATTTAAACGAATGTCACGCTCAGTCAAGGAATGCGCGAAGTGTGTTCACCTTGAGTACGGTCACACGCTTAGAAGCACCGTTTTGATGGACCGTAATGAAAATGCTTCTTTATACTGGATTACATAAGTTTTCGCATTAAAGCAGTTGATACAAAACTGAAACCTGGGGCCAGATTCTCTAAGGCGAAACGATCAAACGTTTTCGTGCGCACGAATGATGTTACTCAAGCAATTTTCTTCCTGCACACGAAAACGTTTGAACGTTTCGCCTAACAGAATGCCGACCCTAATTCATTCAAACGATTTCGCCCTCAATGCCGACCCTGTTCGCATATAGGTTAAATGCAAAGAGTTGAGTTTGACTTTCCTATGTGTAGTGTATGTCATAAAATGGACACCCCAAATCTGAACAGAAGTAGATGTGTGTAATCAGCACAACTGAACAATTATTGTACATTTGACTTAGCAAGGCCAAGGCAAACCTTTTCTTCCGACTAACAATTTTTTTACAAAACTAAAATTATATTGATGATTATAGGTTCGTTCGGGTACTTTTTTGCAAACGTACAAGTATTAAAAATTTGCTAAGAAACTGTGCGAATGCGACCACGTACTAAGAAAATTGAAAAAATGAGAGAGAAATCCATTTCTCCTCTTTTCATGTTTTCGTAATTTTCTACTCGCCGAATTTCGACTTACTGAAAAATGAAAAATGAAAACGTGTACATTGTACAACTAAGTGACAGCTCAAAAGTTTGTCAAGTAAAACTCTATTTATTTTCGTCTTGAACGATGTCGGAGACGCATTCAAAATGGTAAGTTTAATAGGTATTTAGCTAATAAAAAATTCAATTGCAACTTATTTTGTAGATGCTTCATTTTACGATAATGTCAAAATGACATTTCTTAAACTATTTGTAAGAAATCCGGTCACGTACTTCTCTTGAAATTGAGAGAATTGAATTTCTCTCTCGATTTTTGATATTTGACAATTTTCATTTTTCTGTGCTAAAAGTACACGAACGAACCTTATATGTTCACCTTCTGACTTCTCTTTTGATCTGTCAAAAGAAATAAATCCGATGAACTGACTTCTTAAATTAAGACGCGTATGAAACTTTGCCTCTCAAACTGCTACTCTATTTGAGTAGCAACTAAGAAACTATTTAATTACCTACAGCGTAACCGTTGTGCGGCTAAAGTTGCAATTTGGAACTTTTTTCGATAGTGTGCAACAATTTTTTGCTATTTTGGCCTTTTTTTAGTTGGAAAAGACGTTTCGAAAATTTTCCAAATGCACTTATTTGCAAATAAAAACCTTTAAAATGTACCGCAGTTGACTATCACAACATTATTATAGTGTTTAGCCAGCCAATGTTTGTTAAATATAGTGGGAAAATTGTAAATTTGTAGAAATGACACTTTCTTCTCATTGCCCCTTTTTCTAGTGTCTTTTCAGAATTCTGCAGCGGTCACCCTGCTTACCTATCTTAGTCGCTCTCACGGAACCATTGTTCGTGTTTCAATTGTTTTCAAACCGAAAGTCATTGGGTTGCTTAAAGCAGAAACAAAAGACGCTATGATCTGTCAATAAATTTGTTAACCTGCACGGAAATTCTTATTGAAAATCGTATCATGTTAATTATCGTATAAACGTCCTTGTTATCAGTGGCGTAGCGTGGGTTGGGGCCGCCCCTAGTAATTTTTCACACACTAAAAACAACTTTGTCTACGGCTTCAACCAGTTATACATAAATGTATGGCAAAAAACTTGGTAACATTTTTCTTTAAACCCCTATTACCCTAACAAAATCAAAAACCAAACAACGTATTCCCACGAAATCTAGTCTCCAGTTGGGTTGTCACTTCTTAGAAAAAGTAGTTGTATAAGTAGCAGCGTTTATTGGATTTTGTTGTCAAGCAACGCAAGCATGTCTGAATACTTACTCTGAAGCAGTATTAATGCTGGTAAGCTTTTTAAATAAATTCGTTGGACTGAAAAGGAATCCGTTTTGTAAATATTTTATATCTAAAAATTGTAAAAACTTTAAATTACCGCCCCTAGGAAAGTGTCCCCCACTTGCTACGCCACTGCTTGCTATTTTATAGCTAAAAATTATCAAAAAAATGTCGTAGTTGACCGCCATTTTGGTTTTCGCAAAACTCAATCCTTTCGAGAAATTTTATTTTACTCCTCTCAAGATAGTACTGTTAAGGTATGGAATTAAATACTACTAGCATAGGCCCTGCAAAGGCTGTGGAGCTTTCGAAAAAGAGATCTATGAATATGAATGAATGAATTAAGTTTCGATACATGTTACTCCGGCTTAAGTTAATTTTACACCCGATCATTAATTCGCATTTTTTAAAACGGACAATTTAAACCTGTGCATAGTATTCACTGAAAACCTTGCATTAAACCCGCTTGATTAAAGATGGATTTATGTAAATGCGGGTTTGAAACACTTTAAACCGGTTTAAACCTACGTAATGTCAAATTTCAGAAATAGTGACATGTGGCTTTTGTTGTTTGTCACTCGCGCCTTGCGAGAAATATAATGTCAATATTATGAAATTGAGTTTTAACCCGTGCTAACGTACTTAAGCCGATCTCCGGAGTGCAGTTTAAATCCAACCGGACTAAACGCTGTAAAGTTTAAAAAACTGGGCTTATGCTCGGGTTAAACGACTGAATATTATGGACTTGGGTATAGTTTTTGGGCTAAACTCATTTAAAACCGGGTGTAACCTTTAACCCAGATTAAAGGGAGTGATATTATTCACCGTAATAGTTGTAAGAATGATCAGTTGTACATTCAGAAAACGCAATAGAATTGTAATTTGAAATCTATCGCCAAACATAGCAATTTGTTTAATAATTTAAAAAGCTGCACATGAAATTAACGGACTTTATTATTTAACATTTTAAGATATTTGTCTAAGCACGCTGTCGAACAACAAACATTAAATCATCCTTCTCGCAAGGCCAAAAGCTATATTCATTTTTATTTCGTCGGTCGCCTTGCTCTTTCGAAGAACAAGGCTTCCAGGTTGACAATCGAAAAGGAGTTCGACCGCCCAGATTCTAGTTTCGCTTCCCTTTAATCATAAAATTTTAAAATCTCCTGACAAATTACGTTCGGCTACACAGTATAAGTATTTAAGTATTTATAAGACCATAATAACCTAAAATAAGGCTATATAGGTATGGTACTTCAGGTTATACAGCTTTTAAGACAATACCTCGGGTTCCATTATATACGTAGTCTTCAACAACGCATCTGGAGGTGGAAGAGGCAAAAAGCAAGTAGTCCCGGGGATTCGAATGGTTCGATATTGTGAACCGCCCGTTTAAGTTTCTTATCAATAAAAAGGTCGGGAGTGATTAGGAAAGGAAGTGTCCGTAAGTATCCAAATTAAGCGACTTCTTTTCGGAGTCAGCCCATAATCCATCTGGATTCATTTGAACACTCTGTATCGAAGGTGTTTTCGAAAAGGCTTTTTGTAGCCTAGCAGCTTGAAAAGTGTTGTCAAAATTCTGGCAGAAACCGAACCAAAATCTACTTGCTTCTTTTACCTCGGTTTTAAACAAAGTCAAGCGGTCTTTGTATAGGTACGTTTCCGCCGAATTGATCTTACGGAAACCACTTTTACTTTTCCAACGAAGCTTGTAAAGCTGGATATAGTTTTTCCGTATAGCCCCTCAGACCTGGCAGATCGCGTATCGGTTTTGAAATTGTGGAGTCACAATAAGTTACTTTCAAGTCGATATTTTTGTTTGATTATCGCAAGTTTTCAAAATATATTTGACGAGAATGAGCTAATAAACTCATAATTTTTGCATTTAGTTGCCAATTTTGGAGGTCTATTATCTCGACGACAGTAGTCCCAAAAGTTACGTGATTATTGCGCTGGTTCTTTTGTGCGCGTTTTTATTATGGGGATAAATGGATATGGACCGCCATTTTATAACTTTTTGGAACTCCATCTCTCTTTAAAAATATGTATAACACTCGACTGTCAAGGACCCCTCCTAGCGACTCCCCTGGGCTTGCTCCGAAGCAACAGCTCACACTCTTTAGTACTTAGCGAATGTGCTTTATAATTTAAAGTCCAAATGATTGCAACAAACTTTTATTTAATTCGCTCCACAAAAGTAATGTGCATCCCCCGACCTTAGTTTTATATTCATGAAACTGAAATGAGATCAGCGACGAACGTGCGCATAATTATATCAAAATTGCACCCATCTGATGAAGAGTAATGTTTTTACAACAAATTACTACAGTGACACAGAAAAAACAACACCAGCTCATCAGCAACAATAACAATGAGTTTATAATGTTATATGAATGTGACCAACGACTTCGTAACGTTTCATAAAAAGAGGAATTGTTCCCGTAGTCCATCATGGACAGTTAAAATTAACACCCGTGCGGTTGTGTTAACTTCTCCATTTAAATCGAAGTCTGCGAAATGTAGGTCATCCCTGAGGATGACAAATCTTTTTGAATATTTGGATTTGAGCGCCTTCGTGTGGAGTCGTCGTTATAAACATGATTTTTGTTTCCCACCATTTATGGCATTTATGGTCGCACCATTTCAAAAGGCGAATCGAATCTTCATAGAAGGTAAGAATGTAAACGACCCCCATTAGATGCAAGTTAGAAGAGCTACGCAACCACACTTTCGGCTGCACTTCTCTCAGTTCTAAATCCGGCGCTGGAGGTCCCGCGACATCAGACTTGTGTTTAAACAGTTAAAACAGTTTCTCACTAAGAAAACAAATAAAACTTCTTGCTCCCTACAAAGAACCGCCACAAAAGCGAAGCCCTTTCCGTGATACGAGTAATCCCATTCGAAAACTTTCTCCGCAACTATGTGTGAAAAAGTTACCCAACCCCATCCGTCTTTAAGAACGAAAGAGCGAAAAATCCTGTCCTAGGATACCGAATTGTATCGGAGATGAAGGCGCCGACGACATGTGGCTTCCTATTCATATACATATGAATATGCAATCATCTCGCACATCTCTCACAGAACCGACCGACAGATGCATATAATATATCGCCTGGCACACTGTACCCGAAAGGAAACTTCTCAAATCTATTTTCAGTGTTTATATTGCAAATCTGTGCTTTTTGTTTTTGAGGAAAACAATTTCATGCTCTGCCTCTATTTAGCACCGGTTTTACGGTTCAGAATATATTATGGAAATTAAGCACAAGTCAAACAGACAACAGAGTCACGCAAAGAACACCCAGCACCCGGCCGGCCCCAAAAGTCGACAAAACAATTGAAAAGCGAAGCGAAAATTTACCCCAAGACGATCGTCCGTCTCAGAAAAGTTTATCCCTCTGTCATACGCCCGCATAATCTTTTATCATTTCCGCTCAATTTTCAGGCGAATTTTTGAAAGGACACATTTCGTTTTGTGTTTTTTTTTTTTGTTTCATCACTTTAGTCACTGTTTCGAAAGTTGTACGCAAACCTTTTTCAAGTGAGCGAGTTGTGTCGAGTGTCGGTCGGCAAGAGGATGGTCTCGTCGGTCGAGAATTAGAGTATAGGCGAGAGGACACACTTACACAATTGTCTACATCGTAGGTACACATCTTTGGGCGGGCAAAAACAAGAAAAAGGATGGGGGAAAGATTACAGCTTAATTAATGAAAACACCTTAAGGACTTGCTGGGGAGTTTTTCGTAATTAAATTGCCTTGAATTCATCTTTATCTCATTATCCTGAACAAAAGTTAATCTAGGTAATTTCGCTGTGTGTATAGAGGAGAGATGAGGCAAACTTCTTCGCATATTGCTAAATCTTTCGTCGTTTTCTTGTTTTTTTTACTCTGCTTTTCCATTTTACACATAGCGGGAGATGCTCTTTGAATTTTTTTTTTTTATTCTGCGTGTAATCCCCGAGGCATGTACTCTTGAACTATTTTACTTTTCGATTAAAATTACTTCTGCCAGAGAGTAAGAGAGACATGAGATTCCTTTGCCAGCAGCAGGGGAGCGGGGGGGGTCTTGGAAATTGCAGGAGCAAACTTTGTAATTTCAGTTCATTTGAAATAAAAGTTATTAACGTAAGTAGATCAGTTCGAAGTTAATCATGAGATTGGGAAAATCCTTCCAATTAGGTGGCTTAACCTTTTTTAGACTTCATCTATAATTGCAGTTCATTTGATATGTGTTTTCAAAATGATTGTGTCCTTAATTTTCAGTTCGGATCACCGAAAACGCTGACTTTAAAAACTGCTCATATCTCGAAAACCCACGTTTCGATTTCGATAAAACAAAGTAATTCTTGCGTCCCGAACAATAACTTGTACTCGGTATTCAGCTAAATGTTTAGGCAAAACATTTCAATATTTGGTACTGTTTTGTCTGCATAATTTTACAAAAACTGCTGTAGCGATTTTGACCAAAATACATATTAAAGAAGAAATCAGTATTTGAAATAAGATCCCGTACTTAGTTTTCCTCAAAAAATTGGATCCAATCAATTTCTCAAATATTTTTCAAAAATGACTATACCCAAATCCCGATCTGCGTTCACAAACCTTCGATATATTTTGGAAATAATAACAATGCCCCACTTCACATGAAAATTCAATAACAGCTACGTAGAACTTTTCATTTAAGCAACTTCGAATTTTTTTCAACCATATTGAATATGCACCCTGAAAATAATTCCAATTCCAACAACCAACCAAGAGCCCGTGATGCCAGTTACTTTGTGGGCTTTGCCTTTCAAAATAAGCCAAAAGGACGAAAAGGGTCATTATCTCTGAGAAGAAAAAAAATGTGTATTTTGAATCGTCGTGGGCAATTTAGTCCGGAGAGTCTGGCATCACTGCTTGGAGCTCACACAATCAGCAACTGCCACTTCATTTGCACCAAAACGTTTGATGAACGAGAAAGTTACTTCCGACCCAGTCGTGCACTTTATTTAATTTTATTAAATTAAATAATAATTTTATTTTAGCTCGAGAGTTTTAGGAGTGAAGCTTGGATTTTTAAAAACTTCACAAACTTCTACCTTCTGCGGTAAACATTTTTCGTGTTTTACCCGAGGGAGGTTTATTTTGCATTTTTCTTCTGTGATCATTGATTTGGACATTTACAGTTTGCTTTGACGAATAAAACTATTCCCCTATTTTTTAACAGAAAGACTGCAATCGTATTTTGCGACAAAAGCTTCTCGGTCGTCCACATTTAACTCTGTAATTTTCAACATATTTTAGTCAAAATAGACCTGTTACACAATAAATTTATAATATTTAGGTTAAATTCAACAGACAACACCATTTTTCGCCAAAAATTAGTTTATAAAAATACTTTTGACAATCCAAAAATCGTACTTGAACCACAAAAAGGTCTGCGCTGTCCAGCGATGGGGCCAAACGGTCTCTTTTAAACATACAATCATAGGTCACACCATACGCATTCAGCGGGTGAAAACTGTAGGCAGTTATTCCGTAGCCTATAGGAATATTTAGCCTTGAAAAAGCGACTTGCATTTCTGCCAAAATACTTTTGCCGATGGGTGTAAATATGAGTAATAGTATCGCGCTAAGTTTTTTTTAAATAGCTCTCCGCTTAATGCCCAAGCTGGTTGTGACAACTTTTTTGTGATTTACCTTTGTCGCGCCGACACGACTTTTATGCCCAAGACTTTGACTTGGACCTATCATTGTATGTAGAAATAGGGCTTCGCTTTCTTTACTAAAATTTTTCTTTCGTAGTGTGGACAGTGAAAACTCCGTTTTTTTTACAGCATGTACATCATTTCTGATCATTTATTATTATTATTAATTAAATCATCGCAAAATTCACCTCTTCCCTGAGTGCAATTCTGCACGCTGTATCCTCAACTCATCCTTTTTTGTAAGCTTTTTCCCAAGCAATTGTCAAACTTTAACAATTCACATTGAACAATAAAAACAAAGAAAAAAAAACAGTTCAGAGTGTACCCTCAGCGTTGTAAGAAATAAAAATCGCATCCATCAAATTTAATCTTACACAAAACTTAAGTAATGCTGCGGCAACTTTTTTGGGTCGCACAAAAGCGCAACAATCCTTAGCCGATAAAGAACTGAAATTACAATGTCCATGGCAATCCGAGAAGAATGAAAAAAAAAAAAAAACTTATGTTGAATGCAAAATCCTGTTCTCCTTTGAATGGAATGCAATGTGCATTTTTCGTTTTCCGTTCTTCCTTTTCACTCTGACTCAGACTGAGACTGAGGATGAGGAATAAGTTTAATTAAAGAAGTTTTACCGAGCGCACGCAAAAACAAAAAGATAGCGCGAGGCCAAATAATGCGCGCTCCTGCATATAAAGGAAAAAACTTTGACCATGAAGAAGAGATAATTGTTTGCGGCCGCAAACACTATTGCAGCGGCCCACGTTCTGCTCTGGCTTAGCGCAGACATTGTAAGATTAATCCGGAATTGCTCAAACCGCATACACATTCGCTCGACTGTCTTCGTGGCGCGGCGCGAAGTTTTGAATTGAATTTCAAATGTATTATCGTGATTATGATGGCGAAAATAGAAAATAGGGCCATAGGGGGTGGGTGGGAGTGGAGCTGGCTTATTGCGCATCAATTGAGAGAAATTGATGGAAATGACTATTTGATAAGGACGGAGGAGAGTTGAAACTTGGAACGTCTTTGATTGCAGTTGCTGTCAATTTTGGTAGTTGGAAAGTGAGTGGTTGTTTAGGAAATGGTTTGAAAAGGTTCCTTACAGGCTAAAGGGGACTTGGGTATTTTTTGTAACGTTTTATAGTGCATGGAAATGACCTCCAAAATTAGCAACTAAGTCCAAAAATTACGAATTTAATAACTTTATCTAGTTCATTCTCCAGAAATGTTTTGAAAACTTAAGACATTCAAAAAAAAATCGCCCTGAATATAACTTATTTTGATCATCAAAATCTTTAAAGGCGATATCGTCTTACGTGATCTGCCTTTTACTTTGACTTTTAAAAATTCAAGGGGGTTCCGGATAGTTTTTGTGTGAACTCGAAGTCTAAGCAAAACTAGATAAGCTAGAGACTGCATTTGATGCATCAAGATCGCTGTCAGAGCGTCAACATGGATTTCGGATCGATAAAAGTATTTCCGGCGCCATAATTTTACTAAAAGCCAAAAACGATTCTAGCACCGCGAACTAGGAAAAGACGCTGCAGGTTCTCGCAAAAAATGTACCCCACCGTCTACGAAAGATACTGATGCAGGATTTTTAAATGAAAAGTAGGTGACTATATTTACTAACCTATGCTTAGCACAGAAGATGGTCTTCAGACTTTGCCAATAAGCCTTTACCGGGTAGCTGTCTTCAGTTGCTCACTCTAAGTTGGCTGAAGGTGGTTTGGAAAGCCCTCAAATGAACTTTTCAAAGGGTAGGATCGAACGGATATGATACTATTAAGAGGCGAAAAAAAAAGAGGCGCCGATGAAAAAAGGGAGTCGGCTGCTGCTCAAGCATGGAAAGCTCTTTTGATATAAGCAGGCTTTGCAGAATCGCATCGCGAAAGGGAAAAAGTTCGGAAGGCAAATTGCTCTTCAAAGTACATCTCTTGGAAAGCTGAATTTCAGATCAGTCCTAGTGCCGAATTACCCCACCCGTTAACGAGAACTACGAGACGGAATTTCTTGTTATTTTGCATCTAAAATCGACATGATTGTGTGATTTATTGCACTTGTAAACTCGAATGAAATGATGAATAGGCATTTCAGGTTTTCCCCTATCAAAACCTCAAGTTTTTATGACGGGTATTTCCTACTTTTTATGGGTTTTAGGAACATCAGTTTGGCACCGTAGTCAAGAACTGGACCTTTCGAGAAGCTCTCCACAGCAAATTCTTAAGAAAGACTTGAAACTTCATGCTTACAAATTTCAATTGACTCAAGAACTGAAGACTACTGTCCATGCAGAGTGAAAAGAGTTCGTTGAATGGATTTTGGAACAACAACAAGTAGATGCTGATTTTTCGAACAAAATTATCTTCATTGACGAACCTCATTTTCATCCAGATCTTGAGATTTAACGCTATTGGAATTTTTTCTTTAGGGTTTTTTTTGAAATCAAAGGTCTATGCAAACAGGCCCACGACCACCAACGCCTTGAAAGAGGAAATCGGGTGGTTTATTGATGAAATTCATCCACATTTATGCGAAACGGTCATAGAAAATTTCAATAAAAGAGTAAGAGTAGCAAAGCCTTGGCGGCCATTTATCCGATGTGCTATTCCATACATATCCCAAATCTGTATACCCAATGAATCATTAAAAAATGTTAGCTTTCTAATTAAAAATCTGTATTTTGTATCAAAATTATATTTAGCGTGAATATTACAAAAAAATATTCACAAAAAAAATCCAGTAAAGTCTGCTCAGAAGATGTCAAAATATCGCCTTTTTCAAAAAGAGGGGCTATTATAATTTACCCCAGTTACGGGGTAAGTTGTAACATAGACGGGGGTCAATTGTAATAAAAATCAAAAAACTTGTCTCACTGTTTTAGGAAAATTTACTAAGAAAATCTCATTAAAAGACCAAAATCACAATTCACTTGTCGCAAAAACTATACCTGTTTTTTGTACTCTTGGACCTGTCTTTGAGTAAGGCCTTGCATCCTCTGGGACAAATGAAATGATGCGTTCTGCACAAGCTAGCTCATCAGTGAAATTTAACATACAGTAAATAAAATAAAAACCGGAAGCCGCGCAAGGCTCATATATAAAGGTACACAAAATTCAACAAAAGATGAACGCATAGCGGCAAAAAACAACCGGCGCTGTATTTGTTACAAGTTCAAAAATACAAACAAAAAAAAACAAGTTAAGAATCATCCAATTTTCCGGACCTCACACAGTACGGCTCCAACTGACTCTCGATACAAAACCTAAGTAGCCACGTCGTTTGCTTGGAGAAGAACAAGCGTTTTCTCTTTAACGCAACTCTTAAATTTGAGGGAGACCCTTGAATTTTAAAATGGTACAACTTACCTCTGTTACTTCTAACCCCGACTTACCCAACAAGAAAAATTAATCGAAAAATTAATCGAAAAATTCACACTCGCCATAAAAACCAGAAAGCGAGTGCCATTTGAAACAGATTTTACCAAAATGCTAGCAGCTAGTGTAACGCTGGCAGTACCAAATAAAACGTCTTGGAATTTGGTAGAATTTGGTCGATATTCTAAATTTTAGCAGCTCAATTTCTGTCTAAAAATATGTCACAACTCTTAGAGTTAACTTTTCGATGGGTATACTTCTCCCTCCTAATGACAAAAATTGCACAGTCCCCTCCGGATGGAGTTTTGAAACGAGTTCTAACTTAGAAACGGTATACATTCTGGCAGGGATTTGGCACCACTGCCAATTGGTAGGGATTTTGCTTCCCAACTATGATCTGTGTCCTTTCTAAAGAAATAAGTTCAGGGATCAAGTCTGAATTGCACATGACACTTTATACTCCTTCGGGCTATGCGACACGATTCGATTTGCGTATTCGCGTTTTAATAGTCGGAAACGACTTATAGACTTCTGCGTGAAAAAAAATTTCAAAGCTTCTAATAACCTTTTCTGAGCTTTGCGCTGGAAATTTTTGGTCTTTCGCGAGATTCCCCACCTACTATTTATCACCAGCTCTTCAGGTTACGAACCTGATGTGCTCTGCCTTTCCTAACACCACCGCTAAACTTCACATTGGTGAAGGTGCACGTCGTAAACGCCGACTGTCTTAAACGCGATCTCTTGGAAGAAGGCGTGGAAAGTCAATAGTGGAATCATTAAATTCCCCTCCTTTCAGACGACTTTTTCACCTGAACATCCTTCATTCACTGGTCACGATGGACCCGCTATGGTGTCTAGTTTTGTATGGGAGTCCTCATAATATAATCGATGGAAAGGACATTCACACCTACCCGCTTATTATTGTGTCAGTACGCTCTGACCGATTTGCGCTCCGAAACAATAATGGGACTGGAAGGCATCACTGAACTGCACCCGAAAACAGGGGTAACTAAGACTCCTTCCAGACCCCGCCCACGGTGCACTACAA
Source organism: Cheilosia variabilis (assembly GCA_951230905.1). Classification (NCBI taxonomy): domain Eukaryota; kingdom Metazoa; phylum Arthropoda; class Insecta; order Diptera; family Syrphidae; genus Cheilosia; species Cheilosia variabilis. The sequence goes on along the minus strand of OX579679.1, from coordinate 18,784,551 downwards.
GAACCTGCAGGCACCGTTGTAAGCACTCATGTTCGAGCTATGTGTACGCTGACGGACAAAAGTCAGCCAAATCCAGAAGGACAACTAAATAAGCTCACATTCACTAGGTAAGCCCTCTCTGGTGACACCCGCAGAGCACTCCAGGCAGCGACTATCTCCGACGGGATTAGGAAACAAATTAATTAAATTGAAATTCCTTTCTTATTTACAAATTCGTTTCACCCACACGGGAGCGGCGTCAAGTCCCCGTCAACGATATACGGCAATGGGTATGGGACCCAGGATCAAATGTTTATGGTAATATTTCCATACACACACTGCCGTCTCATCTCTAGCAGCCAATTGTATTATTTGTACGCAATTGTATGTGAGATAATTACTCGTGAAACAATACCAGGATTAGCATGCATCAAAATTCAGGCAAAAGCGGAAGAAAAAGGACCAACGAACTTGGCTACAAACGTTTACGTGTGTTTACTAAGGCGCACATGCCGCAGTTTCCACAAATTTGCATTAAAGGATTTCAAGATGTTTGCTCCTTTGTAATGCCATCCCATGTGTACGCATTAACATAACAGTTCGTTGGATTTCTTCCTCGGTTGCTCTAGAATTTCCAAAAGCACACAGAGACGGGTGTAGTGGCACAGCAGCAGCAGCAGCAAGTGGCAGCTCAGCAGTTGCCAGCAGCTTGCCATCAGTTGGGAGTGGTAGAAAGCTAAAGACATATACATCAGCCCATCTGCCAAAGATCCTCATTTTCGTCGTCGTCCTTGTCACAGAAACACGAGGTTAAGCGTTAGACCTTCATGTCGACATGGGAGGGGGGGCTTTCATAGAAACTCTATTTAGAGTTGGCAGAATTATTTGATATCCACACACAACCAGGTGGAGCACTCGAACTACCTCCCGAGTTTACATGCAGGCTGGTACATATTTCACGGCATCCCCTGGAATATGATTCGTTGAATGCTCAGATTCATTTATTTATTTATATTGTGTACCTGGGCGCATTTTGTCAAGAGACCCATATACGGAACAGCAGGAGGAGACGGAGGTGCGGTGGAAAGGATTTGCCGGTAGCAACACTTAGTAAATTGCACCGAAGAACGAGCCGATGAACAATAAGTTGTTTTTAAAAGTTTTCCGGGGGAGAAGTCTCTCAAAATTTATTATGCATGAGAATTACTGAATCGGATCGCCCGTAAGCAAGCTGTAATCGGCTCTGACTCGGAGGTAGAGGTTGAGCTTGCATGGAGAGAGTCCTCGCATGCCACAGGATCCCATGCAGTGGGGCATTTTACGAAGGCATTTATGGATTTGGAATTGAAAATTCTTATCCTGAGATAGTGCAGCCAGCTCGAGTGATATGCGTTGCAGTTTCGTTATGAGATTTGTGTGTTCCGGCTGAACGAGTGGCAACATCGTGCTATGTGATTGGGGGCACAGTTTGTTATCTCCTGTCAAGTTGGGGCGAAATATTGTTTACTTGGGTGAATGGAAGGTTGACAGGCTTATAGGACTGAGACGCTTCCACTTGAGAGGGAGCTGCTTTCATTCATCATGCAGTCCATTTAATTTATTTAATGCTTCGCCGTGAATATTCCTCGAATATCAGCATGACCCAGAACGAGCAACTTGCTGACAAGTTCCAAGGAACTACGTGATCAAGAAACTATCGGATTTTTTATAGCCCTACACTCAGAAAAAAAAAGATTGTTAAGCGAAGATTTTTGAGATTTTTAAAAAATTGTAAGTTAAAAGTTCTTGGTTCAAATATTATTTTTGTTGACAAAAACTCGTTTTTAAGTTTTCAAAAATCAGTTATTCAGCATAAGAATAGTATACCTACTCTCCATAAATATTTTATTACATCATTGCCAATAATTTCATTCTTGAATCAAAGATTTTGATTCTTGGGCTCATTTTAACCAACGAAAATTGTTGGCACTACAATTTTTTTTTCTGAGTGTATCGTTCAATTTTGAACGTCTTTTTGATAGGTTCCGAGGATGGTACATATTAAATGGAACCTTATGCAAACAGAGATGAAGAGGAGCTTTGAGAACGCTTTTGTTGGAAATAAATATTCAGTAAATATGAAATAAAATATTCTCCATCCAGCCTTCGGTCAAATGTACTACGACTTATTTTATTTAAGTCTACAGAAAGGCGACAGGGGCAAGGGTCAGCGGGAGGAAAAACTTGATCCTTAAACTAATTTTATCTCTTCTAGGTCATACAACAGGAGTGTTAACAAAAATCGTACAAAAACCGTCCCTAAACTACTTTAACAAGCTTTATCGCCTAGCAAAGCACCGGCTTATCAGCGACAATGACAAGCTACCATGGAAGCGATACTCAGCCTCAATCTCTAAACAAATCTGTAGAGAAAGAAGCTCGTGTCAGTGCTCTAAGGCAGCTTAACAGCTCATTTTCAGACCTTACAAATGTTCTAAGAAGATCTTGTGATTAAAAATGAGACGCAAAGCCTAAAAGCATTGGGCCTTAGCAATAAACATTTTTAGTCTCGACTTTAAATTTACGGAAGCTCACAGTTGCAAAATTTGTATGAAAAATATAGCCACAGTGAACTACGAAAATTAAAATGTTAATTGCTAAGGCCCATTGACTTTTCCTGAAAATTACAAATATGACTAAATTCTTAATACAATCAGGATCCAAAATGTTGTACACATCTCTATGATGAACATTTTCTCCTGCCGGTGCTTAGGTCCACGGGCCAAGTCTCCAAATAAACATGCGATGGAAAAATTGCCCAACATCTTTTAACTGGAATTGCACATTCTAAGGGTAGGGTGCTAATGAAAGCCCGCGTCGATCGGGTTAAAGTTAACGACCTAGGACTTTTCGTTACCTTGTTTCCTTTGTCCGGGAAGCCGGCAGAGTTTAACCCAACGGCGGCCAATGGTGATCATGATCATTAAGTCGCGATATTTTCGAACCACCTTTGATTTAATTGTGTTAGATTTATTTGACTGACTGATTGTGGGGGAATGTGACTTTCTTCTATTTACCTTACAGCTTTTTCTATCGCCAGGGTTTCACGTATTCGAAACAAAGCCTGCTCCCGTACCTACCTCCAATTTTGAGCCATTTGTGGAGGTTGTAATCTGTGGGTACTTATATCCCGAATTTGACTCCTTCGTTGGCGGGGAAATAGGATTAAAGTAGTCAATGGAACGTTGGCAATATTTTGATATAAGCTTACTTCACTTTGGAAGTCAGGCAAAGGGTGTCTCTCATGGAAAATATTTACGTTTGTGCGTCGCTTTGCTTTTCGTTCGTTTGCTTCCCTTTTGCCGACATTAATATTCCAGGGAACTGTGTAGCAGACGAATTGACACGTTGGTTCGTAGCTCAACTTTTGGATGCCATAGAAAATCGACTGAAAGTCTAAAGTATTTTCAATGAAGTAATCTTATTTTTGGTTTCTTTTATTGACTGAAATTATTTGAGTAATATCAAGTTAAAGGCAGCGAGGTCTAAAAAAAGTTTTAAGGGTTTTTTTTTTGAAAAATTCTCCCAAACAGTAGGCGTGGCAATGACCGCGGTAGCCTTTTGCCTTTTTGGAGTCTTTAGAATCATTTCATAGAAGATTCAATAAAATCCGCCCAGCAGTTTTTACATCAACTTGTAACAAACCTAAGGCCACCTACAGCTTTTTTATGAGTAAATGGATAAATGGGATATTTCGCTGAGATAAGTTTGGTCCTTCATATGCCCGGAAGAGATCTAGTCACGAGTAAGGCATCGAAGTCTTATATATCTGTAATCAAAAAAAGTTTGCCTTTCGTAAAAAAAAAAAAACGAGTGTGCCTTAGACCACACGACTGAAGTAAAAATGTGTGCTCGCACCTCACTCTCTTGCCCCTACAGTAATATACGAAACGTAACTCTCACTCTTTCTATCTTCACTAAATTATTACTCCCTCTCAACTTCCGTTCGCCTAGCCCAATCACACTTTTCGTAACGCTCTCGTCCCGCATTCACCAGCTTAGTCCCCAAGTCAAGCGTGCGTAAAAAAGTTTTACTTCAAAAATAGAATATTGAGTGTTTGCAGCGATAATTCCAAATCACATTTTCAATTTTCGGCTTCATCTGGCAAGATCTTAACGTCATCAAAAATGTCTTAAGACATCATTTTTCCATTTACGTGGAAGCATTTATTTAATTCTAGCGGGCCCCTCCCTGCTTTGCTAGGCTTTACAATTTTGATTATTTACAGCCACACATTTTGCTTCGGTGAGTTGAGGAGCTTAGAAAAATATTTATGGTATTTGATACGAATTTCTTTTAATATTCTAGAAAATTAACTTCCGTTGCCTCGCCTGATCACAATTTCCGTAACACATTCACTAGTTTACTACCCAGTTCCAGCGCGTATTCACTTCAAAAATTAAGTTGAAAGAATATAAAAAAAAAAAATGTTTATATCTCGACAACAGCACCACACGTCAATTTAAATTCGTTATTCAAAAGTTATATTAAATACAATAGGAACAACTGCAATGATTCACGTGTCGCCCGACCTTCCGCTTTTTCACTAGTCCAGTTTCCTCTAAGAATCTAAGGATGAGAGCTGTCTCCAGCGACAGTATTTCCTCATCAGATAATGCCATGATTAGTGTTAAAAACACAGCCACACGTTTAAAACTCTATTACGCTGTCAAGTCTCACTTGGTGTCCTTTTTGAACGCAGTCGCACATTTCCCAAGTTGAATTATTCTTCAATGGGCTTTGCCAGCACCTTTTTAAGCATACTATTTATAAGAAATAAGACGTAAAAGATTTGACTTATATTTTGACAGTTGATGGACAGCCAAGTGGGATACCAAAAAAAATTTAAAAATTAAAAATGTCTGCCACTTTTAAATTGGGCTGTACTTAGGTACACATAATCTGTAAAGTTGGCTATTATTTCGTACCTACCATTTTGCGGAATCCGCTAGCAAAATAGAAGCAAAATTCTAAATACCAAAGTCAGAAGTTCTGGTCCACAGGTGTGAGTAAGAGAGAGCAGAAAAAAAAAAAACAGAAGCTCATAAATACGAAACGATTTGAAAAATTTTAGCAATGCATTCTTGTGTCCTGCGAACTCTGTTCTGAAAGAAGTTAATTTGTTCAACTCCAATAATAGAGTGCTGGCCATAAATACATTTTGCCCTTTGAAATTGTGTACAAAATGGAATTTTTCTTCCTCTTTTGCAATTTAAATACAGTTCACCCGAAGGAGAAGTGCAAAAGAGAATCGCCAAGAAAAATAAAATTATATGTAAGTAGTAGGTAGGTACCGTTCTGCACTACTTCTGCCGAGGGACGACTACGGGCAAGAGCTTTGAATGCTAATTTGCCATTTTTTTTTTTTTTTGTAATTGAACAGATGTTTCTAGTTGCAGTCAGTGCTGCTGCCTTTCCTCAATCACCTACAATGGAATGGAATTTTCCAGGAGGGGGGAGAAAAAAAAACCTTTTCAATCAATGTAGCCAGACGACCTTAGTTCTTCTTTTCGGAATGAGAATTGGTAGGCGGGGAACGAAAAACAAATGGAAAAATCGGGGTTATTTGAAAAGAAAAAAAACACCGTAACCAAAAAAGAAATTTCAAAGGGTTATTCGGTAGCTAATTCATTTTTAGGTCTTCAATCATATTTCATTAAAAATAAATTATTATCTTGTTCGACCGTAGGCTGGAGTCTTCTAGTCTTCGTTGATTAACTTGGGCATTTGGGTAGATTGATCTTCTAACTTAAATTTAGAATGAAACCAATTGCAAAGGACACCACCACATACGCAGATATTTATTTCATAAGAAAGTTTTGGTTCGTAGAAGGTTTAGATACCGGGGGCTTACATTATTAAGGAGGTGGATAAATCATGTGCCGAACATTTGGATAGCAAAAGTCTGGCAGTATTTCAACCAAAAATAATTGCAAATAGTTGTGAGAAGCTGACAGTTTTCTTTTCTAATTTTCCGCAAGCAAACGAACCCGCATTTCAAGCGTAAATTGAATGCGCCGAACTAGTAACACATTTTAGTCTCGACTTTAAATTTACGGAAGCTCACAATTGCAAAATTTGTATGCGAAAATATAGCCACTGTGAACTACTAAAATTTAAAGTCGAAACTAAAAATATTTATTGGTAAGACCAACTGCGTAGGAACAACTTCTGCTGCGCTTACATGTATACCTACTAAAAAGGTACTAGGGAGCTCGCCAGGGAAAGGAAATTCCTTAATTGCTGTCCAATAAAAGTTGGACATCATGTGAAACTCAGAAGAAACGGCTCATGATGAATTACTGAGCGAGGGGTAACAGGATGAATTACCAATTTTACGATCACAAATAATCGACAAACAGGTCTCTAAAGTGCAGGCAGTTTTCGTGCACTTTTCGACAGAAATTTATTTCCAAAACTCGCACTTTTTCTGCAAGATGACATCGGAATTAATTTTGCAAAATATTTTTAAACATTTTTCAAGTATCAGTTGATCTTTTTCTGCTGTCTTTTGAGCGACAAAATGATGTCAATGACAAAATATCTTGTAACTGTGAAGTGTTTGACTTAAAAATTAATGCACGAAGTTGACTCCCTTTTTCACAGTTGTTCTCCAGAATATTATGATTTAAACATTGGAAACGTTTTGTCGTCATCCGTAGTGCAGAAGCGGAGACTTAAGCTGTTTTCTACCTATATCAGTTGAGAGAGTTTTTCACGAACATCATCATAGTTTAAGAAAAGCTTCGAGCTTAGAATAGAATTTATTTTAATATTTTTAGTGTGTACAGAGTTTTTATAAAAAGGCAAGGTAGAAGGTAGAAGGGTGCTCTTGCGGCAGTTGCCGCAGCTTCACTTAGACCACCAGTCGGGTCCATTGTGTCATATAAAGGCAAACACCACACCGAATTAAACGTTATAATTTTATTATTCAATGGTTATTTAATATAAGTAAAGAAATTAATTGTAAGTTCTAAAGCGCGTGTGGTTGTAAAGGCGGCACAATTGGGAACGAAAAATAAACGCTCGTTGTTGGAGATGACAACTGTCAGTCGTAGGTGCGTTTGTGAATGGTTGTTCGTATCAAAGATCATAAGACAAAAAATATTTTCTAACGTTATCCTCAACCTTAAAATCTATATAACTCAAAAACTTTAAAGCTAGACCGATAAATTTTACTTACGACCATCGGAAATAATTTCGTGTGCTCAGCGAAATCAGTTTTTCTTCTGTGCATTTGTGGTGTTTTTTTTATTTTTAACTATTTAAACTTATACGACGTTACACGCACTAAAGTATAATTTAAGTTACTACATTTTAATTGGAGGCGACCAGGAGTCAGCTAGAAGAGAGATAGACAAATCTGCAAGTTTTTCGGTCACAAACTAGAACCTACTAATAAATATCTGTCGGGCACCTATACCCACTTCCACTCAATTCTCTATCGATACCTTCCCGGAAGAATGTATTAAGCTACAATTTTTCACCAAATGAGTTTTTGGCATGCCTTACAAATTGTGCCAAGTGCCACGTTTTGATCTTGGTTTGACGTCTCTACCGTTGATACAAACGACACTGGAGAGAAATAAAAATTGAAGTATCCGACATATTTGCTGGGTAGGTATTTGTTATGCCCTGTTATTTGTTGTAAACACCAAAACTTTTATGCTAAGCGCCATTATATAAAAAATAATTGTACTATGCAGCACATCCTACGAGAAAAAAATTTTGCGCATGGCGCTTAGTTTAACTGATATTGTCACTTAGAACATAGTGCAACCGAAGAGTTGTTCGTTGTTCCATTTGCAGTCGCTTGAAACATTTTTGTCTAGATAGGTTACCGTTACTTGCAAATATGCTTAGACTCGCCGCTATGTTTATTTGAAAAGACTTTCTCAAATACTTTTTTGTTAAGAAACTGAATAAATAAAAATGAATTAAACGAACATTTTTTTGGCATCTTGTATTAAATGATTTAAGCGTCATTTACCTCTGTATCAAGCGTCAATCTTTAGACCATTAAAATATTCGAAGCAACAAAAACTTTTTATGTAGTTGACATTTCGTTCATAGAATAATTAAAGGCAATTTGCGGCGCAAATCTCAATCGAAATATGCTTATTACTACAAATAATTACCTTCACAGTAAATTTTATTTGTCTCCTGTAAAATTTTAAAAATGTCGCTTAATACATTCTTCCGGGAAGGTATCGATATATGTACAATAAAACTGCTTATCTGTTCATTTGTGGATTTGTTATCGGTGCACGTTGAAACTACTTACCCAATCCGTGTGAATTGCGTTCAGTTTTTAGTTCATCGCAATCAGGGGACTCTTCCAAGAGACATAGGAATTTAAAGGTGTCTGAAAAAGGGACGCCTTCATGCCCCTCGTCATCAGCATTTTATTAAAGCAGTACCCAAAGCTTTCAGTTTTCCATTAGTAGAGACCGCAGGCAGGCCAGTTGCAGTTGCCCCTGTCAATGCAGCCGTGGACATCGTTGCCATAAAGATAGCATTTGTGCGCACAGAAAGACACATCTTTCCTTAGATGGAAAGGAAAAAGAATATATCTAATATTTAAGCAATACAATTTCTGGGCAGAGACAAATCTGGGTGGCTGAAGCTGGATTTAAAATTAACAGTTTGTAGGCACGGTTGCTACTTGCATAAAAAATTAGCTACCAAAATTGGAAAAAAAAGTTACCAAACTCAGATAAAATTTATCAAAAATCTGGAGACGTTGATAAAACACTTTTAAAACATAAAAAAAACATATGACTTTTCCAATATTCAATTTGGTTTGTAGGAACTTAGTCAGTCTTTAAGTAAAAGGGTCCGCCATCTAACTTTTTTTTTTGCAACTAGTGCTTATTTCGCGAATGGTAACACTTAGCTCATGTCTGATTTGACAGATAATTAGTTTTATCCTTCCGCTGAACGAATATGGTTGTGTACACGCTCGAACAACGCTGGGAAATATTGCGACATTACTTTGAAAATCATGGTAATGTTGCAGAATGTGTGCGAAAATTGCGTACGGAATCTGGAAGAAGAGAAGCACCGTCAGCTCCATATGTTCGTTATCTTGTGAAAAAAGTGAAAGAAACTGGCATCCTCATCGATAAACCAAGAGTGAAAACCTAAAAACCTATGTAAACAAGCAAAATTGTCGCATTTGGGGCACAGAGAACCCGCACGCATACATTGAAAAGCCGATATACCCAAAACGAGTCACTGTTTGGTGCGGAATTTGGTCCAGAGGCATAATTGGGCCATTTTTCTTAAAAATTGGACCGACCGTGTAGGCCACTGCATGGCCAGCCGAGGCAGCCATTTGAATGAAATTATTTTCCATTATTAAACGGAAGGATTGTACTTTCAAATAAAAAAATAAATTTGAGAAAATATTCAGTAGTTTTTTTTTATAGCATTTTCAAAAAAAAAAAAGTTATTTGGCGGACCCTGTAGTTAAACAACGTCAACAACGTTGTGCACAAAATTACCAGCTGTTAGAAGGCACCATTTCCGAGCCTTTTTTTTTCTTATAAATTTAACAAATTAGAGTTAAATGTTAAATACCCATATCTAAATGTAGTTATAAACAGAAAATATTTCGAAGTCCACCATCTGTCAAAAGAAGAAAATGAGTGCATTCAGTAATTTTTCGAACAAATTAGTAAGGCAGCATTTAAATGAATCGATATCGAGTTCGTATTTTTGGTTGGTGCTCCTGCTCAAAAAGTTACCAAAACCAGATAAAAATTACCAAAACTCAAAAATCAAAAAAAAAATTACCAAAGTGGCAACCGTGCTTGTAGGAAGTTTCTCTTAAGTTGTCTGAGCACTGGCGTCTGAAGTGCGCCTCATATTTTACTCGAAGCAAACGTCGCATAACTATTAAAAAAAAAAACGTGTTATTAAGTTTTAAGAAAACTCCCTTTTCGTGAGAATTTTTCAAGTTAAAAAATCTTCTCGTGAGAAAATGGGAAATTTCGTGGGAAATTTAAAAAAAAATCACAGTAATTTCCACCACAAATTTTAGATTTAAATAGACTTCAACTTTTAAAGTGTTTTAATAAAACCAACCCATATTCATAGGTATCTTAAAATTTAAACTATCTGCAATGAAATTGAAAGAACAAATTTCATATCAGGGTCTGAAGCATTGATCCCCATAAAAAGGGAACAAATTGATAGCCAAGCGAATAATCATACTGAAGGTATGGCAACACTGGCCTAATACGACCCACTTTTCGGGCAAAAAGTGTTGCCGCTGGAAAAAAAAATGTAAATGCTAAATTGAACTCTCTGTATCTAGCTATAGTATCAGCGGTTATTTCAATTTTATTGCCTCTGGACGCTTTTGACGGTCTCTTTGAATTTTAAGTCAGGTAACCATTTCCCATAGCAAACCAGATTCCAAGCCCTGAAGATGGCTATCTGCTTCATTAGTAGAACGGATGTGAAGTGGCTTCACTGCCCTGGTTCCAATTCAATCTCTATTTATGAATATGGCCCTTGACAAAAACATCCACAAATCCCAGTCAAATGCTACAAGCACAACTTCCAATTTATTCATTTGGCAAACATCCTTCCTGCCCTACATCGACTGGCATCGGCACTATAAGTCCCTAATTTTTATCTAAACAAAACTGCCGCATAAAATATTAACAAATCAAATTAAATTTCCACGCTTAACGCTCTGATCCTGGCTGAGCAAAAATACATCCAATTATTTAGGCATAACTTCCGGTGCGCTTTAAAACAGTTCACAAAATCACAGTGCGCTCATTCCGAATGCAGTCGAAATGAAACTCCCGCATGCATGACCCGGGACTCCCGCTCTTAATTGTCATGAAATGAAAACAGTTTAACAAAATGCGCTGACATTTGGAAATAATTTATGAGCTGAGTACTGATTTGGAGTTCCCTGCACTCGGACCAGCCGCTCGTACATATCGGTGGAGAGAGTGGTCCACAGAGAATACAGGAACAGGAAGGACAAATGCCAGCGAATTACTCAAACTGATTGAATTCTGCCTACGGCTTCGGGTGACATATCTGTCAATAGCAATTGGCTGAATGCCCAATAGGCCACCCCAGTGCGGATCTGTGCGACGACAATGGCACTTGAATTCGAATTGGGATGCGCCTAAATTTGGATGTGTGCCCCCAGTAACCCCGCACACGAACCCGAACCCCCTCTCGAGTTACTTCATGTTTGACTCGTTTACAGGTGCGGCAGAGAGTTGCTGAATAAATAAACAGAAAGTGAGTGCCGAACAATCTGGGAGAGGGAGCGTTTGATTAAGTGGCGGTCGGTGTTAAACAAGGTTAAGTGCGGGCCAACAATGATGCGAAGATATATGTAGAATATTTCAATTTACAGTCATCAGTCGGTGTCCTTAATGGAGTTTGCTGCAACAACGATGTCAGTTTACAAAAGGAAGCTGCTTCTTTTGGAAATGCTTTCAACAGCAATTTAAACGGCCAACGCAGGCATACGACGATTGTAAAACTAGATGTGTATTGCGAAGACGATTTCCTTTCGTCATTCGACTCCGGCATATAGCTGGCGAAATGAAAACGAAACACGTTCTGCTCATGAAAAATAGCCACACTGACTGACAGCTCCGAAATACCCACCCCAAACGAAGGACAAAACAACCAGCGAATGGACAGCGAATAGCAGGCAAAAAGAAACTCTCTCCAACTTAATAAATATCCTCGAACAGTTGCCCGCACACAGACGTAATGCGGACCTCTAATTACAAAACTTTTTTAATAAAACAAAAAATGTTTTTTTTTTTTTTTTTTTCGCTTTGCCATCGTGTTGTATTTTGCCGCCCTTTGCACCACCACCACTTCGCTCGGTAACACCGTGATGCTTACTGCATTCACAGGATTGTTATGTTGGCTGTGTTTCTGTGTACTGTGTACTGTGGCATTTAGATAGTTGGTTTGTGGGCTGGCGGGCAAGAAGCATCCATTCGACTTACCGCTTCCATTTCGGGGAGTTACTGCTCTCCAGCTAATAAATTCCATTCGAGTGTTAAACTTTCCGTTACGGTTCCGCTATGCTGCAGCTAAGGACCTGCCATATACGCACACGATAACAGTGGTGATGATGAGCTGATCTATTGTTAAACTTCTGAACGGGAGCGCTGTGAAAGTCAGAAAGAAAATTAGAAGCGATGGTGTTCAGCTGAATATTTGTCGAGTTGGTTTTCACTGAACGGGGACGGGGCTTTATTTTAGCAGGCGAAATTGTAACCTAGAAGCCAACAAAATAAAAATGTTTTGTTTGGGGTCTTGTTTAAAAATTATTTCTCATCAGCGTTGATTGAGGTCGACTTTTCTTTACAAGTTTGCTTCCGTTTTCCTTCTCGTATTCCGTATTCGAGTTGTTGTCATGGGAAACGTATCCTTTCTCTGATAAAATTGTATTCCCGCGGTATTGCATTTGGGGCCAAATAGTTATGCATTTGGCGGTCATCGCAACTCATCCACAGCGAAGCCACTCAAGGCCGTTACTGAACCATTTAACTCTTCTAAAAGGGAACTTTCTTACTAAAGGGGGACTTGGTCCTCAACCAATAAGCCTCTCCACTGATCGCTTGATAACTTGATAATGACTCCAGTTGGGCGCGATGGTAAAACTGCCCAAAGGTGGATAACCTTAAGACTTCCAAGCAAAGGCAGCACTCTTCAGTCATAGAGACAATGGAGATGGAGCACCTATGGATTGGTCCAACCATCTGCTACGCCATTGCCATTATGCAATCTGTTAAAGTGCCTTAAAACCAGTGACGTTTATTCAAAGGTGCGCAGGTGTTCTCTGCACACCCTAACCAAATTCATTATTATAATGCACTGAGCTTAAGTTCATTATGACACTCATTTCTGTTTCTTTGCAATAAATTATGTATTAACTAACCAGTATTTGTAAATTAATAGTTCAAATCAACATGTTGAAATAATTGTATCGAACCAAAATCCAAATCTCCCTGTATCAATAATTCCAATTCACAGTCAAAGTGACTTGGTTGTAATGAAACTCACCTATCGGTTCGGGGTGTTCATCTCGCTTTAGAGCACCGTGGACAGGCAAAATAGCATACAAAAAACAAGACAAAATAAAAAATAAAAAACCCTTTTTGCCTCATAAATCTACCTGGCTTGGTGTTCTCCTGCATCAAGCGCACTTCTTTCCATTTTGCTTCGCACTTCTTGTGTTTCATTTTCGTTTTTGTTCCACCATGAAAAACATAGAGTTGTTGTGCTTGTGCGGTGTGCCTACAAGCAAAACACAAGATCATGCAAGGTACAACATACAACTATAACTATACTATAGCAGCCAGAGCCGGAGTCCCATTCAAATCCTAGTGCTTCGTTCTCCTGTGGTGCGCTATGCTTTGCAGAACCTGGAATTTTATATAATTATTCATTCCCATTCTGGTCCGCTGAGTGTATAAATATGGAATAGAATATAGAGGTCGGTTGCAGCAACTGAAAAAAAATATGAATAGGTATTCGAATACATATTTTAAAATTGCAACTGCTTTAATTGAAAAGCTACTTGCGAAACCATTTTCACAGCTGTTCGGCTGATAAATTGGAAATATGTAATTTATTATATTAGGCCAACACTAGCTTCTCCAAATTTTAATATATCTTTATTAGGAACTTTCATGAAAAAAATTTTGAATTCAAGCTTTGGTTGCGTGGTTGCCATTCTATAAGCAAAGTTTTCTGTTGGCCTTACTTTCTTTTTTTAAATTATCTGATCGTTTTAGAGTTGCTGTAAATAAGCACATTGTTTCCCAATAGAAAAAGGAAAAAACAAATATAAGTTTACCTACAAAAAAACTTAGTTAGGATATCGTTGTCTATCACGTCCTCGTATAGGGTCCTGGAATAGGACAAAAAATACACTATCTTACTACGGTGGAAAATATGGTGAACACCCTACTGAAAGCACCACGGCACGTCACTGCTTAAAACAAATGTGTCTAGGCCGCACTGGAGAACAAAAGCGCTCTAAATAAGCACATGCTATACTCAGCAGCACATTTCCAAACCGTTTGCGACTGCACTTGCAAGGAGTAGCACCCAATTACGGTGGCCAACACATCCTCCGAAAGTGCACTCTTCACAAGGTTACAAATCGCTACTGCTTGACCAAAGATCGTCGATGGCCAATAAACCAGCACCGGATCGATGAACACTTCCTCTATTCCATCGAGGAGCTGCCGCTGCCGAATCGTAATGACAGCAATGAAGTACTCGTACCAAGTGAACACGTCCCAGCGCCAGTTGCCAGCCAACCACATACAAAGACTCAAAGAGAGTGAGCAAAAATGCTACTGCACCCATTCTCGTGGTCCATCAGCAATAATCATAAATTTACCATGAAGCTAACACAAGAAATCGTTTTACGGTACTGCAAATGTCATAAGGGTTTCTTTCACAGTGGCCATTTTGATTTTGCGCCACCCCCGCCATACTCGTACCTATATATGGATGGCATTCAATTCGATAAATAGCTTTAAGATGTCCTGTGATTTGGTATGTCAATATTATCAGGAGTTAGGGTTTGGGCAGCGCGTTTCGAGAACCTTTGACATGAGAGTTGTGCGCCACAAATGGGTGGACAAAAGTTTGTATAGTCACTGCAAAGTGTGTGTTTCCCAGGGGACGCAGTTGTAATTTGTTGAGGTCGGCAAACAACAAGTTGAAGTGTATCTCAGAGGAGAACGATATACGGAACTACGAACATATATTTAGGTGGGTAGAAGTAGGGTGATGGTGGGTTTTCTTAGCTGTTTCTTCTGTGAGGGGATCACGAATGAACGTGAATGTGTCCTGATGTTTGCCAACGTTACGTGCTCTTCTGTCGAGAGTACAGAGGATAATAATTGTTCCGGTAGTTTGATGGCATCTTGTAGCTGGTTATTGCCGACATTAACTGAGATTAGCAGAAGTAAAGTAATTACTCTTGACTGGTTGGAAGTAGCTTTTTGAAATGACTACGTTTTGACGATTTCCCAACAAATTTCTAAGGTGAAACTGGCACTCAAATGTTGAAGCAGGCTCCTGCTATTGATATTGACAGCAGCTATTGGAAGTTGACAAAGAAATTGAACTGAAGGGACTTGCTTAATTAAAGCACACGATTGGAGTGAAATGAAGCAGACTCTGTGTCTGGGTTACCTAACCTCAATCATTCAGAAAAATAAAGAAGAATTTTGAGATTTTTATAAAAATTCTAAGCTTTAACTTTTATTTTTGATAACAAGAACTCGTTCTTAGGGTTTACAGTTTCATTCTTTAATGAAAAATATCGACATTTGGGTTTATTTTAACTAACGAAAATTGTTGGCGTTAAAAACAATTTAATTAAAAAATATATAAATGACACTTGGTCTAGCTTTTCACAACCATTCGTTCTGCGATACTCGTAACCTTTTTTAGTGTCCAAGCAACATTTTTTCGATACGAAATCTCATATTGTGACCCTAAAATATACTCGTATAAGGTGAAGGTTAAAAATGATTATAAGTAAGGCCGGTTGAGTTTTTATTTTAAATTAAACTGAAACTTAAACTGAATTGGGAAGCATTTTCAAATATTTATGCTCTCGGATATTTGTCAGACATTAGCGAAAGGTGGCGCAGTGCAATTTACGGTTTTCTGGGCATTGAACTCAAGACCTGTCAATACCTCATTAGTCTAGCAGACTAAGCACTTAGCCCACTATTTAATTCGATATTTAATAAAAATATCCTTCAACAAGCCAGGACCGAGCGACTCATGTGATAGGATAGCAGATATCTATCAACGCTCGTAGGAATTTTAACGGGGCACAATACTCCGCGGTACCACAGTTAGCGAATAATAGAATAAAGAGCTTCTCAGAGAATGCGGTCATTTTATATGTTTCCAACACACCAGGAAGGAAATCCTAGGTAGGTTGTTATTCCAAGACCCAGACGAGCCTTTTAGCATTTCAAGAGAGAAGAAGATTATTCGTTATTAAATCCTCAGTATGGCTTGTATTTATATTGCAGCACTGTAAGTAATTTCTTACAGAACTTGTAGACAGGGTACTCCTCGCAAGCCCACAAAAGAAACCTAAATTAGCCTCAGTTCTCATATAAAAACCTGCACTATCAACACATCGGCGTCGGCTCTTTAAAAATGTTCCCCCAGCGCGTAGGGGTACCTACCTTCGGAGCCACAAATTTGCAAAAAATGTCTGAAGAGTCCTTCAGAGACATTTTACGTGATTCCCTGTTGCATCCCTTCAATTTTAGACAGATATTTATTAAATTGGACGAGAATATGACAGTTTATGAAAAAATCTTCTTTTCTCATTAGGTGGCGCTACATGCATGAGTCCATAGCAGCGTTGCCACAGAGAAAAACAAATATCGAGGGCCTTTCTGAGGGCCATTTCCAAAAAGTGCGGGCCACTAGCCTACAAAGAAAAAAAGAGAGAATAAGGCAACATAAATATAAAGTGACAGGTACAAGACAAAAAATACGAAGTCGAATTATTATGGCGGGAACAAACGAAAATGAAACGTCAGTCAGAATGAATGAATTCAGTGTCGCTTTCAATATGTGAGCTTGCTAATTTTTGTGATGAAATAAGAAAGTGTACTTTTTAGAATATTTTGTTTAAGGAATTCAAAAAATAAGATATGCGGGCCATTTCTTGTTCGCCCCGGGCCAAGGGGCCAAAATAAAAAACCGAGGGCCATTATGGCAACGCTGGTCCATAGACTAAGGCCGGTACTTATCAAGCGCTCTTAAATCGATTATAATCGACTCATAAATGTCAGTTTTTTCGACGTATTCACCAAGCACTATAAGGGTTGTATCTATGCTATTTCGAATATGCGAAAAAAATAAAACTCGAGTTTAAAAACGCGCTATAAACCAAATTTATAAAATCTTTTTCGAAAATGTCAATTTTCAAAATCAATTCGGGTGTTAGAAATGTATGTAGAATTGACATTAAATTAACATATTGGGCCTTACCAACAACCAAACCGTAAGCTCGAGTTTAACTAATTTCGAAACTAACTATAGTTTGGACTTTTAATTTCTAGGTACCTACCAACAATCAAAGTAATCGGAACTTTAACTGCATCTGACTCAAAAGCGTTATAATTTTTTCTAAACTTTCAAATAATTTGCTGAAATTGGCAGTTGGTTGTATTTGGAGTGAAATATAGAAGCAACTGTTTCCCATGCTTGGTTTTTTGACTGTATCATTGCAGCATTGTTAATTTTGCTATCAACGATATCAGCCAATGGTTTGACACAGTCAACTAATAGTTCTCGCAATGGCTGCGTCCAATTTAAGCTGCGGCTTCTCTTAATTTGCTGTCCATTTCATATTCATATTTATTTCAAATTTATTTATTACAAAGACTGACGTTTAAACTTTAATAATGGGCTAGACTCGACTTTCTTCGGATCGAAAGTTACAGTCTCGATTATCTTAAAGTCAAAGATAACTTGATTGGTACACAATTTATTTTAATTTCGACTATTACCCTAAAGTCGAGTCTAAATTTGGTTGTTAGTAAGGCCGATTGTATTCACCGATTAAATTGTTAATAAATTAATATTAAATTGTGCATATTGCGAACAGATTTTAATTTATAAACACTTTTAAATCGCTCGTGAAACACTGAAATAAATCCAAACAGAAAAAAGTCTTTTGAACTTCATTTTAACGGTGCTTATGCAGTCAGTTTTTTTGCAATTAATTATCCTTGAGTATTTAAGAACAAGGCACATTATATGCTCTTTTTCGTTATCGGAAAGATTTGGCTTCCTATCCTTCCCCTCCATTTTCAAAAGGACAGCTTATTTCGAATTTTCGAAGTTATTACTGCTCTCAACTTAAGAGTGGTCGGAACCACTCGTAAGTCTTATGAGCGCTCTTAAACATGCACTAATAGCCATTGATGAATAGGTTACGAAGCTCTTAGTTTAATATTGGTCGGGGAATACCGGCCTTATTACAACTTGTATGGAACTGACATTTCACTAGCAGTCCATGTATAGTAGGTCAACGAATAAATCAAAGAAATAAAAGGCTGAGACATTCGCACAATTCCTTGTTCTCATCTTTGTAGAATTTAACAGCTTACCGACGTCGAAATGTGTGGCTACTTCAATTCTGACGTACATTTGACTGATGTCGATAAGGCCATGTTTTTTAACCGTCAAGTGTTTGACTGAAGCAATAATTTTACGACTTGTACGTTTAACCATAAATCAATGAGTTAAAATTTGTTTAATTGATCTGTTATTGAGTTTGACCTCGGCTTCGTAGTTTTTGGGACGTTTCTAAATTTTATACTGTACGCAAAATTTTTAAAGAATCTTAAAAGGGACAACCTCTTCAGCTAAAATCTTTGAATCTTACTATTTAAGAAGTGGACATTGCGGATAGAAAACTGATTAGCGAAAGTAGCTGTGCTCAAAGAGGGCTTAACCTCTACGTGTCATTGGTAGTTGGAATAAAATTGCTTACCCAAAAATTGATGGCTCTGCCGAAGGCTGAACTGTGACTCAATTCCTTCACTGGCCGGTCATAGGCAATTAGCAAAGTTTCGTCTCAGCTTGAACAGTTCGATTTGATGAACTGTTCTTCGTCGCTGGTCCAATCTATCGAAAAACTTTGATCGAAGTTCTTGAAATTAAAAACTCTCTCGTAATTTCAAAATTTCCCTCACAGGCTATAAGTGACTTGCTTTAAATTCCTCCGACACCACCACGTATGGTCGTTTGTTTCTACGTCCTACATGGTTGGACGAACTCACCTACAAATTTTCCAATTTTTACGGCACGAAGACTTGGGACACACGGACTAATGGCAATTTATTGAGGACAGAGAAAGAGAAAACTTTGTCAAAGTCCTCAACTATACGCTATACCCTACCCAGCCATATCGTCATTAACTGAAGTAACCTTAAAAGTTCGAATATGCGGCATGAGATGGGCTACTGCATCGTCATGGACATCATCCCGCACTGATACCCCAAACACACTACATTCTGTCTTGTGGTGCGACCGAAAAGGACAGACCAGTACTGAGCACTGACTACTGAGTTGAGTGCCGTTGCTTCGCTGTCATACTGCTGCTGCAGCTGTAGGCAATAATTTGGTAAGTTTTCTTCATAGGGACGCTATAATAAAGTCCTTGTTGAAAATTGCACAATTTTCCATTAACCACTTGAATGGTGGTGGTGGTTGAGGGTATATGCCCCCGTTCCCCGTCCTAAATGTGTTTGTGTTGAAAAGTTTGAAGCTTGAGAAGCCAGACGATGCAATAGGTACCCATCTGCATCGTTCCCGCACCCAGCCAGCATTTGTATCCTTTTATTCTTAACCAGTTTTGAGTGGGCAAAATACACTTACAAATCTCACAAAAGTTTAACACAACACAATTACGATGGAAATTATTATTATGCCGTTCCCGTTAGTCGATGTAGTTGCGAATATGTACAACTATACAACAACTGCGCTTATGTCTAATTCCAAGGACGAAGTCGGCTCCTCCTGACTCCTGGGTAACCACACTCTTCGATGGAATTCAGTTTGTTTGCGAATGCGAAAGCCCTTATCGAAGTAAATTGGCAGAATCTTAAAGATGGGCCGACGATGGAGCAAGTTTTGCGCGCTGCATGCGCAGCCATTCGATGCACACTTAGACCAAAGTATCGAGTACATGGCTGGAGCAGTAAGTTAGTGCTGCAATTATGCTCAAGTGCAACTAATTAGCATTATGTTGTTTGGGGGAGTGCCGGCTGGCGCACAACACAGTCCCATTCCCATGGTATTTTGGGATAAATGCACGCTGCGATGGTGTTGTTGGGAAATATTTTGTAATCGCTTTTGAGTGGTTTTTGATGAAGTTAATTAATGGCGACGATGGTAACACGTTTCAAGCATACAGCGGTGAGTACTCGTACCTACAATGCTGTTGTTGTAGTTGTTATTGTTGTTGCTGTTAGTGCTGGAAGTCTAAGATGCTTTCAAGTCGTCAAGTTTTGCGAGTTAATGGTCTTGTTTATATCGGTTATGCTTATGCATTATGGGTTTGGCTTTGAGTGAGATAGAGAATGTAGGGCGCAATTTATGGCACCAGAGTGTGCTTACCCTTCATTGTGCATCGTGTATTCAATGACATGGAACATGCTAATGGAAATGGCACATTGCATGTCGAACGTTATTCGGTGGAAGTCTTGGCAAACCCCTTTTATTTAATTTAATTTACTAAATTTGTGGCCAGTGTTTTAGTTGGATTTCGGTGAAACTGAAGAGAGGTTCCTCTCGCTTATTCTAGCAAATTTAGTCGCAGTTTTAAAGCGCGGTATCTGCCAAGAGAGGACCCGTCCTCGACTTTGCATGGTACTATCTTCTATATAGTGGCGCACGAATCGTGCTACAAAAATAAAACGTAATAACTTTTTTTCTGTGTGAGTAATCGGCTTATTTTTTTTTTATTTTGTCGGTTACTATTTAGATTTATAAAAATGGATGCTTGGGTTACGGAGAAAAGAATTTGGATAGTGCAACGGTACCATGCTTTGCAGTCCGTCATTTCCGTCCAAAGGGAATTTAGGCGGGAGTTTGGCGGTAATCCCCCGAGTAGATGGACCATTATGAGGTTTGTAAACATGTTTGCCGAATCTGGAAGCATCGCACGAAGGCCGTACCATCGAGATGCCAATGTTCGGGTTCAGGATACAATCGCAGCAGTAGCATCTGCAATACAGGCCAATCCGAGCGTTTCGACCCGAAACTTATCGGGGCAAATTGGAGTTAGTAGACGGTCATTACAACGGATACTTCATGACGATTTAAACTTGTTTCCGTACAAAGTCCAAATTACTAGCAAGTTAAACCCTCAGGATTTGCCTGTTCGCCTGGAATTTTGCCAAAAAATGATATCAATGGCCGAAGAAGACGACACATTGATCAATTGTTTGTTCATGTCTGATGAGGCCCATTTTGATCTTAACGGCAATGTAAACAAGCAAAATTGCCGTATATGGAATGAGTCTAATCCAGAAATGCTCCATGAGACGGAACTGCACCCAGAACGAGTCACTGTGTGGTGCGCAGTTTCATCAAGGTGTATTGTCGGGCCGTACTTCTTTGAAGAAAACGGTGTAACCGTTACTGTCAATGGGGACCGTTATTTAAAGATGTTGAAGGAGTTTTTTTACCCAGAACTGCGCCGAAGACGCATACCATTCAACAGCGTTTGGTTTCAGCAAGATGGAGCAACTGCACATATAGCCAGACCAGTTATGGCGGAGCTAAACAAAAAATTCGCAAACAAATTAATTTCTAGGAACTCCACTCTTCGCTGGCCCCCAAGGTCACCTGACCTGACTGCACCACACTTCTTTTTATGGGGTTATGTCAAGCAAGAGGTGTATAAAACGAAGCCCAGGAATTTAACTGAATTAAAGCAGTCCATAACGACAATAATTGAGGCGATCCCAACTTCAACTCTTCAGGCCGCAATGAATAATTTTTTGATCAGGTGCCGCATATGCGTGGGAGAGCGTGGAGGTCATTTGCGGTCTATAATCTTTAAAAACAACTAACTATTTAAAATAAAAATTAATTTTCTAACCAATAAAAAAAAAATAAATGAAATACATCGATTAAAAAAAAGTTATTTGAATTTCTTATTGTAGCACAATTGGTGCGCCACCCTGTACATAAAAGAGTAGCGTGATTGAGTAAACAGACATCGTACAGGCCAAGCCGCTAATTTTAGGTTCATGAAACTTTCAGGATATGTTCCACTAGCTGTGTAGACGCGCACTAAGATGGTATTTTTCGATGCGACCCTTTCTGCCATTTTTAGAGAGGTTTTTCTGTTGCTCCCGATACGTTAATCGTATAAACTTGAAATTGTGTAAGTTTATAGAAAACACAAAACCATCGAATACCTTTTTCGCCTTTCTTTCAAAATTCAGATGAAAACTTTTTTATTTTAACCCTACTTCACTCAACCTGCTATTACATTCATAAAGCTTTGTCCAATCCAAAATTGCTCTTTTAGTCAATACTTCCCCGAGTATTCTAAGCCATCATTTATCTTCCTGCTCCTTCCAGAGGCTGAGCTAGAAGAAATTTAAGACAGATCTTATTTAATCAACAAGAAACTTAGATTGATTTCCCGATTGCCAGCTATGCTTGGGGGTGGGTGGGTTGAGTATATCGTAGATGGATTATAGATGGATACACATTCACATACCCACAGCCACAGTGAGTTCGGTTTCTTTACAATCGTTAATTTTCATATTGTTACGACTTGACGTTCCATATTCCATTCCGTATCGGTTTTGGACTTTCGGTTGTGTGCAGGTGCAGCGGGCATGCGAGTATGACTGAAATGAATAATAATCGCAGTCTACTTCTATCTTCTACTCCACACTCCACGTCGATAGCAACCCATGCGTGCGTATATGGCTATTTGCTGTGCGCTGTGCGTTTGATGTTGACTGGATTGGTGAAGTCCGAGTCAGAATGGGTTTATCGTTTTATCTCATGGCGTCTTCTATGGATATGTAGAATACTAGAATGTAGCGTAAGTTTCATTTGCGCGAGCGACCTCATGCTGTTTGATGTGTACTTCGTTAACTATCTGGTTGAGTTTTTAAATTTCCGTAAACCATCGGGTATTCCATACCATAGAGCATAGACTAACGATTCGGAAGGGCACACCCGTAATGCGCCTTCGGAACTTAAAACCACCAAAACTATGTAATGGCACTAGACTGCAAATCAAAGCTTTGCATACAAATTTAATCGAAGCCATTACATTGACCGGGATTGCTCAAGGGGAGAAAGCATTCGTGCCGCGCATTCCTATGATACCTAATGACCTCCCGTTTAACTTTAAAATATTACAATTTCCCCTTAAAGTGTGCTTCGCCATGACGATCAATAAGTCTAAGGCCAATCATTGAAATACGCTGGTATAGTTTTAAGGGACGATTGCCTTACGCACGGTCAGTTTTACGTAGCTTGCTCTCGTGTAAGTTCACCTTCAAGTCTGGTAATATTACTGCCGTCCGATAAAAAAAACAAGAAACATTGTCTATAAAGAAATCCTTTAAAAAATGTAAATGTAAAAGTACATTTTAACAGAGTCCCGTGAGGACGAAGTCGCGGGTAACTGCTAGTGTACCCATAAATGAAGTTAACGTAAGACAACGACGTGTTTTCTTTTTATTTTAGCATATACGTACCTACCGGGAGATAACCAATATAGGAAAGCGCATGACGTTATTTGGATTAATTATCCCGCTTGTGACTTGTGAGTGTCTTTTGCTGCGTTGACACCCCAGATTGAAATTGAAATTAAAACCAGGTCCTCCCACTGGCGTTTTATACTACGTTTCCACCGGAGATTAACTGCGAGATTCAGAAAAATCTCTGTAAATCCCGCATAAATTTATCCATGAGTGGTTCACTTCTTATCTTCATAACCGTAGTCAGAGGGTTAAGATTCAAAATAGTTTAAGTGAGAAAAATCTCATTAATATAGGTGTTCCACAAGGATCTGTTTTGGGTCCTATTTTGTTTTTAATTTTTGTAAATTCGCTTTTTCTTCAACCTCTAAGGGGTAGACTCACAGCTTTTGCTGATGACACTGCCTTGTCTTATCATGGTAAATGTTATTTTAATTTATATATGGATGTGAACTTTGATCTAGATGTACTGCGGAGATGGTTTAAATTTCATAAATTGGTCATAAGCGACAAAACGAAGTTCATGATTTTTAACATTAAGGGTAAAATCTGTAATGATATGCCTTTACAATACCATTCGCCAAATTGCAATAGATTCCTTTTTATTAATCCTTGTACACGCAATCATAATTCACCCACTTTTGAGCACAGCTGACTGCTTTGTTATCGAACGCGTCGACAGCTTTAAGTACTTAGGTATTACCTTGGATTATAAGCTCAGTTGGTTGGAGCATACTATGTACTTGAAAAAATATCTAAACAATGTTGTTAGACAGATTTATAAACTCAGCCAATACTGTGATTTGCCAATTTTAAACTTAGTGTATAATGGTCTTCTCAAGTCTAAACTTAATAAATTAGAGCCTTTGCTAATAAAACAAAAACACGCTGTTCGTATTATGTGTAAAGTAAACCGCCGTACTCCTAGTTTTGGACTGTTCATAAGTCTTGGATTTCTTCCATTGAGACATTTATACTTCTATAAAGTTTTAAAAATATTTTTTGAAAAATCCGGGTACAACTCTCCTCGGGTTTATGAAGACCGTAATTTGAGCGTCAATACTAGTAATCTCGTCAATGTACCTACAATCCATAAATCACATTTTTCCACCTTCTATAATGTTACTGCTCCGCGTTTGTTCAATAAATTACCTTCAAGTCTGAGATGTGAGCGAGTTAAATCCGTATATCTTAAAAATGTAAAATGCTGGCTTTTCTCGTTAAGCCACGATGTAATTGATAATGTACTGAATCCTTTGGTTTGATTTCTTTTTGTGTATTTTTTATTTTTTTTTTTTTTTTGTATATAGCTGAATTTAAACTTATTTTTTATCGCATCCCCATCGATAAATAAATCTTAATTTTATTAATATATACTGTACATTCGCCTCTTGTCTAATTTTGACAACAGAATGTACATAACTATTTCAGTTTATAACTTAAATGCTCTTCTATCTTTTAGATCTATCTTTGAATTGCTTTAAACTTTTGTATAACTTTAAGTTATTAATGAAATAAAGAAAATAATAAATAAAAATAAATAATAATAAATAAATCTCATATCATACAAAAGTTGATCTCATGAAAAGGGAGATTAGAAATAAATCTCGATTATCAACCGTGTGAAGTCCGGTTTGTGAACACACTTTCCACAGCTCGAGATGTCAAAAATAAAAAGCAAACAAAGCTGTATTTGACATTGTGCCATAAAAAAAAAAACGAGTTTATTTCTGAGAGACTTCTCCTAGCCAATGCAACCATCAAAACTTTCTTTTTATTTTGTGGAATTAAATTATAAACCTAGAAAAATTTTAAGATTTCTCAAACTCATGTTTTATTACTTCAAACTTTTGAATTTTTTAT
Organism: Cheilosia variabilis; assembly: GCA_951230905.1. Lineage (NCBI taxonomy): Eukaryota > Metazoa > Arthropoda > Insecta > Diptera > Syrphidae > Cheilosia > Cheilosia variabilis. The sequence continues at coordinate 18,759,363 of OX579679.1, read as the reverse complement.
TGTTTTTTTTTTTTCAATTATCACAATTTTGGCTTGGTCGATTTGACAGTTGTTGACAACATCTGGTGAAACGTCAAATTAATCCTGTTTTTTTTTTTGTGGAAACACGTCAGGATTTATTTTTAATCTGTTGCCCTAAATCTCGCGATTAGATAGTGTCCAGTGGAAACGTAGTAAATATTATGACACCTTATGAAATTAGAAAGGATTTTATGAAACTGGCGGTTTGACGCACACGATTGGGCTCGAATTGAACGTGTCCTACTGCGTTGACAGCAGGAGTTGAAGTTGAACGAAAAGTAGTGAATTTTGATACTGATTGCTAGCGGAGATGCTAATTAAACTAATTCTACTTCTAGAATTTAGTTTAATTTAAAAAAAAAAATATTAAGAAAAGAGGAGTTAAAATTAAAAAAAGAAACTGTGCTCTCCTTTACAAAATTCTGCAAACAATAAACAAACAGCCCTATTCTGCTATTCACCGGGGGGAATTTTTCTTTCGAATCGAATGTGGATTCACCTCATTAGTGTCGGTAATGTCGGTTATACTGTGCGGTATTCTGTTATTCACGTGTACGCATACATTCTATACAATTCTGATCCGCATGTCAAATGTTGCGGATTAGCGGATTTGAAATTAAATGGATCATCTTTCTGGTTGGTGGATGATAAAATGTAAGTAAAAACTTATTTATTGCTTGATTATTTGTTTGTAAATAAATATTATTCATTTTTAGGGGTGGAACAACAAACAAAGACCAAGTTCACTGCTTTAGTTTCCGCACTGTTTGAAAATGGAAAAAAAAGTTCAATACTATCCATGCCTGTTTGTTTATATTTTTTTGCTTTATTTAAAATAATTAACCGAAGTTGGATAATTTTCCAAAGATTTTCATGAATAGAGATCAAATTGAATACATTAATTTCAATTTTCAAAAAAAAATCAAACTTCTTATGGATTTCACGTGAACAGCTATTAACTTGAATGTCATTCGGTTTGGAAATTAATTAAAAAGCGCGCGCTTTTGTTCATTTTTCAAGCCTGTTTTTATTGTTTGCAGAATTTTGAAAAGCATAATTTTGAAAACAGAATTTTTAAAGCATAATTTTGTTAAAAGAGTTTTGACCCATCCATCCATTTTCGCTTTTTCTTTCTCAACGTCCAGTTGGGCTAAGGTTTTCCATGACTAGCGCAAACTCCTACCAAAATAAAACTGGTGTCCCAAACACACGGAGCTACTTCAAACAAGACCCAGCACGAGAAACAAATAATTATAATATCCATCATCCCATTAACAATAAGCTACACACACTTCACTTCACAGCCACACATCAGAGTCAGAATGAACACAAGGATATAGGTACACACATTTCCAGTTGCAGATTGTATGGCTTGCGAGTGCATGTGACAGGATACGTGTTAAACCACGAAATTTTCAAATTAAACTTTTTCAGTTGATGTTAACTACTCTAGCATACTGTGTGTGAGAGCACTGACAGCCGGAAATGATGTCGATTCGGACTGTGTGTGAGTGTGCCCTCTCCGTATAGAAGACGATGATAGTTTTTCAAACGCAAACAGTAGCCTGCAATTCGTATTTTTGATCATAAGGACACCAGCGGGGGGGCAGCCAATTGGATATGACACCCCCGTTCAGTTGTCCACCTCTTGTTTGGATTAATGGCGGACATAAATCTACCCCAAAAGTACTCACTTGAATGGCAAAACAAGTTTTTTTCCAACCCCCCCTCCCCTTACAATTTTTATGAAACTTTTTCCAGTTGAAGGTTGTTGATTCAGCTGACACAAATCCATTCGAAACAATTATTATTTATTTGAGCATACCAACCACTCAGGTTATTCCAATTGACGTTAATAGAAATGCATGCTTATTTAATTACCGTGCTTATGTGCATATGTAAGCGTGTATCCTTTTTGGTATGGGCAGTTGCATAATAAATAATTAATTAGGGAGAATAATACAGTGCTAAGGGGTCGGGTAGCTGGCATTGTATGATTAAGGGAAAATGGCCGCGAGATTCATGCGAATCCTTTCAGCTAATAACAAACTGCAACTGAAGTGTGTGATTAAATTATGGACAACCCAATATTATTTCTTAATTGACTGTAAGCATGATGAAATTACGAGTAGCTTGCAATTACTGAGAATGTACGGGAGCATTGTGAGGATCCTGGTTCGAGATTCATTGAAAATTATAATCTAAGCACTCCTCGCCACACACAGGTCAATTCTGACCCATTCTGATTTGTGATTTGTCCATGGGGGGAAAGGTTTTCCTTTACCCATTATAAATACGAAGTGAAAATTTAAATATTTTATGAAATCTTCAATAGAAAAATATTTTACACCATTAAATCGCATCAGGTATGCTCTAAGATTAACTATCGAACAGTCCTACCCACTATTTAAACAAACACAAAATCTAAGAACTTGAACCCTTCAAGTATTTATGTGAAGTTTGACAGCTGTCTGGAATTATTGATGCGCCTCAGTTTTGATTGGCCAACATCGTTCACATGAACAGCTTTTTCAGTTAACCTAAAAACCTGGGATAGCCATCGAATCTAGTCACGAATTTCATGACTTAGTACTAAGTTGACAGTTCGTACATGTGGCTGACGGATGAAAAGTCACGTTACCGACCAATACACGTTTTGCGTTCAGGGTAAATGTAGGCCAAAACCACTTTAGTCGACTTAAGATAACTAACAATTTTTCAATGTGCCCACAGCTGTACCATTTCGACCGCAGTTGTTCATTCAAAAATCAATTTGCGACAGGAAATACTGATTTGTTGTGAAAATATTAATAAAACGAAATCCGAGTGCGAGGTTTTAATGAAATTCGTCATCATTTGGGAAAAAAAAATGTCAGTCCAAGAAATATGCGCGGGGTATTTAAGGTTCCAAGGCAATCGATATAAATCGACAGTAATCGCACAAAGCCTATCCAATTTTTGATCAAAAATGACAGAAAAAGTGTAGATTAGCAATATAACGAGTAACGAGTAGTTCATTTTTGGTTCCAAACAGTAAAAAAAATGTCTTCTTTGACAAAAATGAATATATGTACTCGTAATATTAATTTTTCTTTTTAATTTTTTATGCAAACTAGGAAAACCCAGCGACCAAAATTTGACCGCATGAAAGGTTAAATGCGTCAATATTAATGTAGGTATTTTTAAGAAGGATCAATTTCCCAATTTCCGGTGCACAAAATATATTTTGCACAATTATTCCATAGAGATTTATGTTGATTGTCACATTCGGGCTGGGGTTCGAAAAGATAAAACACTATTCTGTTGAACGTTTCTAATAAAATCAATTTTATTACACTTTTACGGATTATTCAAATAACTCACTTCAAAACAATATTTCGTAAAACAATTCTTAACCGATTTAACCAATCACTTAATTCACTGTATTACTTTACACTTCTTTATCTTCACAACCGATTACTATTTCGAACTTTACCCACTGTTTAAAAGTCAGCTGTCCATCCCTGTTTTCAAATCTGCCCTTTTATATCTGCTTCGCCATCTATCGGGAAATTTCTAGTTAATTCCGGTTCTTCCCGAACAAACTCGATGGTTCTAGAATTAGCTCACTTAACTCTCCACTTATTTGACAGATTCGAGTCTCCAATTGGAAGTGGAACTTTTTTGGGTGACTAATGGGTTGTTTACACTTCACCATTTTAGGTTCCACGATACATTCCACACAACAGTACTTCAGGTATCTCAATTCACTCGTTCGTACAATGACGGCTTCTCTCATTCTTTCAATATTTCCATTAATAATTGATGTAAATTTATGAAAACTATCAACAGATTCAATGCACACGAAGAAAAAAGTTAACCAATATTATTTATCCTTCTTATAAGTCTATGCAATAATTGATTTTCTCTTTCGTTTCCCAAATGAAGTATGTAAATCAACAACTCATCAATTTGATTACGATAAGCGTTTGTGACAAAACAATACGTGTGAAAAATCACCAACGAAAACTCGCCTTTTCTTGGGTCCATTTCATGAAAATCGGTTTTGAAGTAGCGCCATAATTGGTTCATGAAAAAAACACGTAGCCCATCCTTCGTAATTATCCTTATTTTTCACATCCAGTATTTTAAATCGTTGTCTCTTTTTTTGTTTTAAATTACTGTTCCATATTCCTTTCTTCTGAGATGTCACCATAAGTTCGTAGATATTTGACAAGATATTTTGACTAGAAAAGTAAAATAAAAGCTTATTGCAATTGCTATTTTATATAAAAAAAAAAGGCCAAGCTGTTTGCGATCGTCACAGAATGGGCGCATTCAGAAATCTAGTCGACTAGGCGTGGACTAGATGTGCACTGAACGTAAAAAACTCTATGGATCGGTAACGTCACTTTTTCTTAGTCAGTTTTCCGCTGCCTTTTCGCAGACGTTTCGCTGTCCATTTGGAGACCACCGGAAAATTTCGTTCCGGAACAGCTGCGTACCAGGCTTTACATACAAAATGTCAATTTAGTACTCAGTCACGAAATTCTAGACTAGATTTTTCGGTTAAATCCTCCATAAAAATCCACAGAAAAACCTGTTTCAAGTGATAATTGATAATTCTAAGGCAATAAAAACTGAAACACATGAAGTCAGCCAGCTGTCAAACTTACTAAACTGTAAGTAGTAAGACTATTAACATGAAAATGAAGGTAATAGATTTTACATTTGAACATGGTTGCATTCAAATACAAATGGAGAGATTTGATAAATTTTTGATTAAAAATTACAAAAAAAAATAACTCAATAAAAAGTAATACACTTTAAAAAATGCAATATAATGTTCTCTTAAGTAGTAAACGATGTTGAACAAATGTAGTAGATGCTACATGAAGCAAAAGAAGCAAGTTTACATCTCTGCTCAAGACCCCATAAAGCAGCGATGTGCTGGTAGCTGGTAGGACTTCAGGACTACCACAGGGCCTAGACCTGGCTACTAAGTACACTCCTTCTACTACTAATTACCGGTTATCAGTAGGAGGCTATATAATAATAATAATGCAATGCCAGACTTAGGCAAGGGAAGGTAACTACTTATCCTTGCGTTCTGGTTCCTTAGCTTTGTCCGCGTCGGTATAATTTTGCCAAAAAAACCTCTACCATTCGGAACTCTGCTTAATCGTTATAGGTTATACCCTTCAGACGGTTTGAACATTGGCTTAGCTCCTGTAACTCTCTTCCCATGTGTCAATCTTTAGAAGCGTTTTTCGTTGCCGAAGCGACCACCTTTGCAGTTTTGCCTTGGATCTTCGGAATACTTCCTCTCCCAATTTTGTGACTTTAAGGGTCTTTTCATTATGACTCTCAAAAAGAAAACCCCCAAAAAAACTCCACAGAACTTCCATGCGCCAATGTAAATAAGTCAAATTCAAAAGAAATTCAATTTCGATCTAGTGGAACAAACACAGTCCTATAAATTAAATTTAAAGGCACTTCAACCAAGCGTCTCTCCAACAGAAAAAAAAAACCTATACCTACTCACTTTTTTGAAGGACCTTGAATTATTTCTCTTTCTCTAGTGGTGCGGCGACAACGACCGCATAACAATGTCAACGACAGGAAGGATATTCGAAGGAGAACCGAACTGGCAACAAAAACAAACAAAAAAAATGTCTCTCGCCGACCTTAAAAAGCCGCAAAAATCAATATACATATTTACTTTTCATCAATTTCTCGATTTACGAAACATGACAACGTAAAATTACCTTCCCATCTCTTAGCCTTACATGACACGTAACGGTTTTCATCGCGCTCCCATCAATGTCCCATCACCGAGCGCCAAGCCACAGTTTGCATCAAGACGTCCGCTCTTGACAGAGACGAAAAAATTAAATTTGACGGCACACAGTGTGCTCCAGTAAATCCAATACAAACACACTCAATAAATTTAAGCGGGTGGGGGGGGGGGGGCGAGGGGTAAAATAATTATGTCACCACAAACACGATACAACAGTGAACAGTCTTCGGAGGCCTACTCTCGAGCTCCTTAAGTAAATCGAACCAGCAGCCCATCGGCGCGGCAGCTTTGTTTACTTTCCCGTTGAAAATTTAATCGAGTCTACTTTTTTTTGTATAGCAATGGTGTTTTCAATTTGTCTTAGGGGGGAGGGTGTCAAACTAGACGAGAGAAGCGGTATCCGTGGATTCGACAATATAATCCAAAAATGCCTCCAATTGACGAAGACGGGGGTTTTAAATGCTAAATGTTCGTATATTGAAATGCAGAAGTTGTCAAACAGGCGCACGGTCAAATAGGAAGATGGTTTGGTCGTCAAATTGTCAAATGTTAAATTTTGTTGGGGGTTGCTGCAGATAAGTTGGAAGGTTGCCGCAGATAAGTTGTACCGTCATAGACGAGTTATCTTCGATAATATTACCGGCTCGCATCCTGATGTCCGCGAGTGTAGGACGTATTTGATTAGCTGTGTCTTTGAGGTCCTTTAGGTGCACTTTGGTTCACGGCAATAAAACTCCCAAACTTAAATTTATTTTTAAACATGGCGCCCCATTCTAGGAACGCAACACATTTTCATCATTTTCATCATTTCCATCCTTTTATCGTTAGGTTTGCATTGCATAAATATAAATAAAACTCTCTCCCGCCCCCATTTGAATGCCTGCGTTACATCTCTTCACATTCAATCCACAAAGAAGTTTCGTCTTAATATTTGCAAACATACCTTTCATCTGAGAGTGTTTCCCTCCTTACGTCACACCAACCCTCCCCAGACGTCAAGCCAGCTATACTCTCGCACAAAAATCGTAAAACGAAAGCAAAGCTCGCTAAAAACTGAGATAAATCGGAAAAACAATGTTTGCCATGTTAAGCTCATTTTCCCTAATGTGTCAAAGGAGCAAAGTTCAAAGTAAGATGAGCGATTTATGATGCAGGTGAAAAGGCAAAAAAACAAAGATCCAAAACTCCATAAAGTAAACCAAAGTGAGACAGGGAAGCATTGCTACTGCCACAACTTTCGAAGAATTTCCATGTAACGGTAACGTGATTTTTCGCTCCTCCATGCTGCAGATTCCATTTGATTACACGGAAGGAACTTTGTGCCCGCGGTGCGAGGAAAGTACAAGAAAAAAAAAATGCTCACTAAAAGGGAAGTTTCCCAATGGTATTTGGGGGAAATTTTCGAAATTTCTCATATCACTGATGCAATAATGTTGCCCGAACTGTTACCAGTCTGGTTATGGGGTAATGTGATTGTGTTTTCTTGTGCGATTCGTCCAGAGAATGACGGAAGACTGATATGGTAGGAAGTGGCGCCCAACGCCGGACCACACAACCGCCTGTCAGATACCATGCAATCGGGTCATCGTCGAGTACATCCTCCTTCTGGAACATGTCCCATTCATTCCATGGCAAGCCCCTCTATCAATTACTGTTCAAGTCTTTCGGCTGTTGACGTGTGACCGCGCACTCCTTCTTCATGTCTGTCCCAGAAGCAAGACCGCCAAGTCCCGGCACTTTGAATTCAAACTCCAAATCTCAAGGCATCGTCGTCAACAACTCAAGTGCAAAACATCTCACCGAACACCAACTGAATGCTGGTTATTCGTCCTTTTTTCTGCATTCATTTACAAATGCGCTCTCGTGGCGGCTGACTGTACAGTTAGTTTTAATTTCTAAGGGAAATCCCCGCCGGATGTTAGCGAAACAAAACTTCCTCCACACCCATCGCGGAGCGCCGCCCCAACATCCGATGCGCCGCACTATGCAATTATTTGTGATTTAACATTTCTGATAAATAACCAGAGTCTCTGTATCTGAGTGGTGTGGCGTTCGCCAATCCTCTCCATGAATGCGAAACTTCGTCATTAGGCAAACTATTTATATTCTTGTTAAGGATATTTTCTTGTGTTTGCGTTCCCCGCCTCCGTGAAGCATGTAAGATGATTGCTTTGCCGCTGCGGTGCAGGTTGGCCGCCGTGCAATTTTTTACGTAATTCTGTCCTTTATTCGAAATCCTGGATTTATCCGCAGATACAAAGTTACAGAAGACGTCTGGTTGGCAAATCACCTGATCTACCTGGTGCTGCGCGAGGGTAAATCTGTCGTCCTTGGGAGGTGCGGGAAGCAAACTTGTTGGGTTGTTTATTCACGGAGAGTTTATTCTCTTTGAATTGCATTCGGTTGGGTTTGTTCTTCCTGCCGTCTTGCGAGATATTAAAATGGGGGAAATAAGACGAACCTCCCGAATGCGAGCGTCTTGACGAGCGGCAGCCAGCAGTGGAAGTGCAAATAGCTTCGCTTGTTCTATTGTCGGTTGTTTTCATTTGTCTTGCGGGAAGCTTACACATTGTGACAATTAAAAGTGGCCATTGTGCAAAGTAATAAACTTTGAGTTGGACTTGTGTTGTGTTTTGAGTTTAATTTCTGTCGAGAAAAATCGACATTTAGGTAGGTACAATGGTAACTTTTAATTACATTAGTGCGAGAGTGGATAGAGAGATTTTGAGAGAGAGAGGGGAGAGCACGAGTGATGGAGCAGATGGGGTTGCCTGGGATCTTGTATCGCTTTAGAGTATGCACGGCAAACTTTTGCTTGTTTGCAAATTAAAAAGGGAGAAACAAGTTGTAAAGTAATTTATTTCCCTGAATTTGAAAGAGGCTTGATGGAGAAAGAAAACAAATAGCACGAGTTGTATTTTATTTACACGAAGTTAATATGTAGGCGGGCAACACTTTTGCCTGCAGTGGGTAGAGCAAGACTATATCCAGGAATGAATGCGAAGATTGGACGAGGAATGTGTCGAACGGGGTTGGTGACCATCAAGGTCGGTTTTGCTCAAGTGGACCTTCAATGCCCGGAGTTGACCCAGGATATGGACAAAAAGCCAGTTGAAGTGTCAACTGTGCACTCCACCTATAGTAGGGTTTCTCTGTTTTTTTCTTACCTAAGCATATCTTCGACAAAATTCGTATAAAACTGCATAAACTATCGAGTCAAAAAAAATAGTCCCATTTTAAAATGTTCACCTAGCTTCACGAAGCTTAAAAAAGGCGCCCCAAAAATTCAGAATGGGCAGAGCATTTTTTGTACTCCTCAGATGACGCAACGTTTTTTAGCGCGTTTTTATATTCTGTTCTTGAGAAGAATTTTGGAGCATTTTCAGCACATTTTTAATGCATTTTTGGAATGTCATTCATTGAATTTATTCAACGCGTTTTTTCTCTCATTTTTCGACGTGCTTCTGACCAATCTTTGAAGCGGCTCTGACTCATTTATTTTTTTTAACCGTTTTTGACGCTATTTTTAACGTGTTTTTCAAAGCGTTTTTTGACTCATTTGTGGAGGGATTTTTGAAATATTTCTTGATGGGTTTCGGAGCCGCTCTTTTGATGTATTTTTAGAAATTTTTTGGACCCGTTTTAGGACACGTTTTTGATACAATTTCAGCGAGTTTTTGAACCGGGGTCGTTTGTAGACGAGATATTTTATGCGTTTTCCAACATTCTTTCTATGCATTCGTGATGCGTTCTTGAACGTATTTTTTAACGAGTTTTTTAAATGTCTTTTAACGTGTTTTTGGAAGCATTTTACGATTCGGTTTTGTGACGAGTTTTTGAAACTTTTTCCAACATTTGTCGGCTGAATTTTGAAGAGTCTTTTGACGTGTTCTTGGAATGTTATTCTTTGTATTTTTTGACCCATTTTTTACTCATTTTCGGAACTATTTGTGATGCACTTTTCGACCCATTTTTCGGCGTATTTTTGATAGTTTTCGAAACCCCGTTTTAGAAGCTTTTTTAATAATTTCTTGGACTCGTTTGTAGACGAGATTTTTTATGCGTTTTCCAACATTCTTTCTATGCATTCGTGATGCGTTCTTGAACGTATTTTTTAACGAGTTTTTTCAATGTCTTTTAACGAGTTTTTGGAAGCATTTGACAACTCGTTTTTGGAACTTTTTCCAGCATTTGTCGGCTGGTTTTCAAAGAGTTTTTTATGTGTTTTATATTTTATTTGATTCATTGTGCGTTAGAAAAGTGAGAAATTTTTACATTTTGTGGCAGTTTATCAACACGAATAAGAAACTTAATGTTGCCGTGTCCCCAGAAGGTCAAATTTTACTCGAGCCCCCACTAAACTTCAATGGTTAGGTCTCTTAACCTTACACTTTTTTAGTTTGTTATAAACAGAGTAACGACTATTTCAGACCTTTTTGAAAATTGATTAATGACTTTTCCCTTGAGAAATCACATAAGTTCTGTGCCTTCGTAAATCTGTAGTCTTTTAATAACTCATCTAAACCTTCTTATAACGTATAAAGTGTTCATCCCAACTGGAATCGCTTAGAGCGACAGTTTCGCATCATCAACCCGCACATGTTATTTCGATATTTCCGACATTTTCCCAACAATTCACACTTTTCTCTGCAACTGCGTTGTAAAGACGACGTGTAGACCTACGCATTCTTACATTTGTGACCTTTAAAACCAATGCCCATAGGAACCTCCTCTCTTCTCTATCCCAATTTCCTAAAAGTGTCCCTCAAAGGTTGCGAGAGAGCCTCTTTAACTTATGTTAAAAAAATTACATTCATACAGCTACAGTGAAAATCCTCATATAAAACGGCCTTGTGCCATCCCCATTTTTGACAGAACATAGCCGCCATTGTTTAATTTCACTTCAAAAAACGAGCCATAAAGCCACATGCTAGCACGCCCAGGCAAAAAGCCATTTTATTTGGAAAATGTCTACGAAACCTCACTCACTTTGCATCGTGTATTCGAGGTATTTCCACCTAACCTAACCTAACCTAACCGAACCTAACCTAGATCCATCACATATTCTGCTCAGCACAATATAATAAGAAAATCTACACACATGAAAATTGTCAACGTTTTCTCGGTTTTTTTTTTATCTTCTCCTTCCATTTTTTGGAGATAGCTTTGTTGAGCTATGACAAGAGCCGGTGTGTGGTACAGAGGCCAGGATACACTGAGTTCCTTTTAGCATTATTTGGTATTCAGGGCATTACATTCCCAATCCGAGAGACATGCATGCAAAAATCTCATTCTTCCTTCAGTTTCGCTTCTTGTTCATTTTATAGAGAAAATTCCTCGCGAAGCATCGCTACATCTTCGAGAAGTTTTAGCATCGATGCTGAGTTTTTTTTTGTTTTTGTGTTTTTGTTCGTTTGTTTTGTTGCATCACAAAGATGCATGACTTTAGTGCTGCTACTTCTTAGCTGCAAGTGTTCTCGAGAAGAATTGTTATGCTAAATTCCAGAATGCATTCTACATTGTAACGTACAGCGTATAAAATACAATATTTGTATGCAAATGCAGTTTGTGTTTGAAGTTGACGAAAAAATAAACACACACACCCACCGACGATGAAGCACATACCTCCGGGGTTGACAAACATGGAATTTGACTGCAGTGTATCAAAATGAATTTAATTCCCAACCTGTAAGCAGAAAGGAATCCAAAGGATTCGCATGGATCCGAGTGTGCGAAAAAAGAGAGGTTGACAGAAACGTGGGTGTCAAGTTGTTGGAGGAACAAGGAAGGACGCAGATCTTTCAATAGAATTTTAATGGATTCGCAGAAGCTATTAGCAGAATTGAAACTTTTGAGGGCTATCCCGATTTGGCTTGTCCTCTATCCTCCTCCTCGCCCGCGCCCCAAAGGAGTTAAGAACAAAACTACCAAAGACTGACAAAGGATTGACCATAAATCCACCAAAAACAGTCATGATACCATTCTCAAGAAAGAGAAAACTAGAACTGAAACCGATCAAGCTGAATAACGCAGTCATCGACTTCTCAAGAGAGGTAAAATATCTAGGAGTAATCCTAGACAAGACTCTCACCTGGAATTCACACCTTGATCAAGTCACCAAAAAGGCGACAAAGGCAATTTTTATGTGCCACCGTCTTTACGGCAAAACCTGCGGCTTAAAACCAAAAATGATCTATTGGTCATACAACACGATCATCAAACTAATGATCACCTATGCAGCGATATCATGGTGGCCAAAAACCGAACAATGTACACGCCATAGAGATATGTGTCCGAGAATGCTTACGAAGGCGCACTAAAGGTGCCCGCATCTACATCCTAACAGACAGCCAAGCAGCTCTTAAGGCCCTAAGATCATACTCGATCAGGTCAAAGTTGGTTTGGGAATGTCTTAATCTCCTCGAAGATCTGGCCAAGGAAAATACGGTCACCGTTGCTTGGATACCAGGTCATGAGGGATTTGATGGCAATGAACGAGCGGATTGTCTGGCGAGAAGAGGCGCATCACACCTGCTCACTGGTCCTGAACCCTACTTTGGGCTACCTTTGAGTTGCGTACACTCAAAATTCAGGAAATGGGAAGATGATCACCTTGCCGAATACTTGGCGAAATCCAAAGGACAGAGACAAGCAAAAAGATTCATAAGACCAGCTCGTAGTAAAGCAAAAAAGTTACTCGAGCTAAACAAAGAAGATCTAAGGATACTAACGGGTTTTTTTACTGCGCACTGGCCACTAAGATACCATCCCAAAAAGAGATGCGAATGCCCTGCAGTGGCAAGGGGCAGAACGATCCATATGCAAGAGGCATTTTTAAGTCCTGCCGATATAGGAAACATGGAACCAAGAAGGGTACTGAGGTTTATAAAGAGCCTCAACAGCTCCCTGGGTTAAAAATAGATCTCTTCTGGTCGCAGTGTACAGGGCCTATTACTTACAATTACAATTACAATTACCAAAGACTGTTTCTACGAGCTCCTCGAGCAATGTCCCAAGTCCAGTTACAGGCGTCTTGGGTGAGGATTTTAAAACGAAAATAGAAAGGCGCCCGTCTTTGGTAGGAATCGGAAAGCACAGCCTACAAGTCACCACGTCTGGAAACGGATTTGCATCTATGGCTAGCACATGGTTTCCTTATTACGATTGACGCAAGGCACTCAAGTATTCTAGGTGTCCGAAACTTCTGATTGACCAACATAGACTTGGACGAAGGTACGAATGCGGATATCCCAGACGCCACAAAGCAAGGAAATACTGTGAGGAGATTCCACGTTGAATGGCTACCAATACAAAAAAAACGCTCCAGAACTTTTGCCCATCGGATATCTCTGAATCTCTTGAGAAGTCCTATCATGTGCCGAAGACCATGTGCATCGAATTCCGCAATTGAACTATTAAACCTGGGCGATGTCGAGACTTCCGTCCGCCTGACCGAAATGAAGTGAGCAATATTCAAGCTGAAGTCCAGAAGACTTGATAGAGATATAAAACCAACTCGTCTTCAAATTTTGGCCGGGGGAAGACCGTCAGGTTAATGGAGCCTCAACTTTGGTTGCCCGATGCACTAGAAAGGAGACCCTGTATCAACCTTAGAGGCAGTAGCCTCTTTAATATTGCGAATAAGATCCTACCTGCGCTGTGCTGTGTGATGCCGGAATCCATTCGTCAACTCCTGATTGGTCCGTACCAGTGCGGCAACTCCACAACCGATCAAATATTCACACTACAACAGGTCCTGGAAAAAAACCCAAGACGTCCAAATCGATACCCATCATCTGTTTAACGATTTTAAGACAGCATTTATAGAGACGACCTACGAACAGCCACGTCTAGTTTTGGCAGCCCTGTCGAACTCGTCAGATTCTGCAGAATGACGATGGAGAACGCTCGCTGCTCGAAAAAGGATTTAGAGAAGGGACACAAAATATCAAACATCGGACAGAGCGTCAAGAAAGACAACTGTAGTTAGAGACTTTGGCTACCTCGGCTCCGCTGTTAACGCTAAAAATTACATCAAGAGTTACATTTGCCAATCACTGTTTCTTTGGCTAAAGAAAGCAATTGATTGGAAGTCGTTGTCGAGAAAAGCTCAGGAAGACCCTCATCAGCCTAGTCCTGATGTATGGCGCAGAATCATGAATCATGGATAAAGAAAGATCTCCTTGGTCGCTTCGAACGCAAAATTTGAGTGATTTTGCGGTCCCGTTTATGTTGCCGGACTTTGGATAAGGAGATTCAACAGCGACTAGGAGCTGAGCCATCCAACTTGTTACAAGTCCTGGCTCCACCCTCCATGTAAAACTCGGTCTCAAACTGATTTAAATACTGTGCGAGAGTGCGAGTAGCATTCTTTAACTTTTCCATGTCAGCTATCAACCTAATTCATTCCGCCGAAGATCAATATGAAAATTTCTCAAGTCTCCGATGGTCATCCCATAACTCAAAGGACTCCTTCTCCGATTTATCGCATTCAAATTATCCCACCAAATGAAGAGAAGAAAAATATAAAATTGAATAGAAAGAGGAGACCACTCCATGCCGCAGCTTCATCTCTTGGCATTTCCAAGAACTTCTTATTGATTCCGTCTCTATACAGAGGCAGACCCTTCCATGGAAGTTGGGCAAAAAAAAAAATTAATTTATTGGCTTTTAATGGCAGAGCAATTTTGCATCTGCCTCTGTTTTTGTACACCGAAACGCTGTTGAAAACTCGCCGTAAATTTCAATAAGAGACAGCAATTTCCAAGTTTAGTCCTGGGAAAACGTTCCTATGCGTACATCTGGCATTCTGTATGAATGTGCGCGTTCGCAGTGTTTACGATTCGCCAAAAAGTAGAATGGAATTTCTTATTTCATACCACAAGGACTTAAAGGACTTTGCAGCTTCCAATATAGAGAACTTTAATAGCATAAAAATCTATATACGAAAAACGTAAAATTCACAAATGAAACGCACACCGAAACAACAAACGCCTTGGGCTCGCACTGTCTTCCTCGAAATAGCATAAACCTGTTCATGCCTGTGGAGGATCCCGTCAAAGGACATTCTAAAATCTGTATCCCTCTCTGTTTAATGTCGACAAAGGAAATTCCTCAAAATTATTCATTGTTTCGAGGCCATTTCATATGATGAAAGTAATTCTGGAGCGTGCCCAAAAAGGATATTTTATCTTTGGGGTTTTGACATTCTCCCGTCTAAGGTCTAAGCAATGTGGAAAGTGGAACTAGAGCTCTATATTTATACCACTGCAACTATTCGCGTAGAATTAGTTTCACTTGACCATGAAGTCATTCTTTTCGCTCTGTCGGAGATCCTTTGTGAAGCTAATTTTATGTTTTTTTTTCGAATTACATTACTGCGAGAGGATGGGGATTTCCCTTTTGGGGAAATACTGCGCGGACTTCTCCCAAGAGACTCTCCATGTGGTGAGGAAAGTTCTTTATGCAACACCTCAAGCGACAAGAAAGAATGAGGGTACAGGCGGCCGGTCTAGGGTCCTCGGGTCCATCATAATCACGTTTTGTAATGCCGGGCTGCCTTCGATGGTGGTGTCGTTCGTTGGTGACATTTTCCATTATCTCCTACTATCCTTGGGTGCGAGCTTTCTTTTAAGATACAAACGGGAGGGCAATCGTTGGGCTTTGTATAGTCTGGCGTGGGATGTTTCCCTTAAAAATGGGTAAGAGTCGAAATCAATTTAAACCTTGTTGTTGTCTTTGGTTGAGGGAGTTAGTCTGTCCTTATTTGGTTTCTATGGTTGGATGCATAGAACTAACCATTGTCCTCGCCATGCAACAGCGAGTACAGACAGGAAATTTCTTTACTAAATGGATGGTAAGTTCCACTGTGAATCACCTAACCTTTTCGACAGAGTTTATCGATGGAAATTTAGTCATTTGAAAATCAGCCGACAGTTTTTACTCTGATCTCATATTTTCTAATGTCATTTGAATTGCTTGGGGCATAGCTGCTGTTACTATTTCCTTCATTCGCCGACGGGCGCATCTGTGCACCACATTTATGGTGAGAAATGGTTGAATTGGATTTTGATAAAAATATCAGCTGCGATTCGCCAAAACACACGCGGAAGAACAAAATGCGAACGCATAGAGGAAACTTATGCGAATGCATGAAAGAAATAATGAAAACTTGGTAAATAACAATCAAATTTACAGACGTGAATAAGGGAAGATTTCCTGGGAAGGATATGTGAAAGGGTTGCCATACTACCAAAACTCAGACAGCTTGAAAGAAATATTACCAGTACGAATTTCTTATTTCCATTGGTTATAGAAGGTTGACTGATTTCTTGCGTTTCCACTGTTAACAGGTATGTGGAGTGTTGACATCTAAAGATTTACGTTTAAGTACCATCGCATTGTAGCTTTTGGTACCATTCAGAGGGTTTACCAATGATTGCCTGGGAAATATTTTTAAAGCCGCAATGAATATATGCCTTGGAAACAAACTGCATTTGTTTTACTGTTTAAAAAATAGTTAGCGCAACAGGTCTGTAGGACAACAGGACCCTAGGCCTAGCTTCTCACAACCATTCGTTTCATGTGAGTTTTTTTCAAATTTTTGGCACGAATGGAAGGGATCTACAATTTTATGCCGAGTCCAAACGGCTAATTGAGAAGCTCCTTCATGACAGTTATACTCTCGGATGTTTGTCAGACGTTCGCGAGAGGTGGCGCAGCGGAAAAAAACCATAAGTTGGAATTTTGGGTTTTTTCGGGATTCGAACCTGGGACCCCTCGCTTAGTAGTCCAACACACTAACCACTAAGCCACTGCGCCTACATTTTACTGTTTAGCGTCTTGTAAATCGTGAGAGAATGGCAGCACCTTTGGATCATATTCAGAACAGGGTTGCCAGTTTGGAAGTTTTGTCCCCAGATTTAGGGTTTTTTTTTTGGTCGACGGAAATCTTGAGGGAAAAACTTTAAAATATCCTTTTTCCTTATAATATCCTTTTTGGTAACCTTAAGATGTGCTTCAGCAGAACAATTAAATTTATAGGCATTCTTGGAACGTAAGAAACCAGTAACTTCAACTTAATAACAATGGTAGCGCAAAATTTCGTAGTTCTGTTCAGTCCACAACCAAATGATTCAAAATTGAGCTTGACAATACACAATAGAACGAAATAAATGTGTGTATTATTTTAAATTGTTGTAAAATAGTCGATCCATCCTACAAAGCTATATTTGCCAGTGAATATTATTTGTTCTAATATCTTTAGACTTATTTTGGTTTAGAAAACAAGTCTTTCAAAAAAAGCTATACCCAGCTTCATTAGGAAAAAGTTAAATTTTTTGCAATAATCCCTTAAATATTTTTCCGGATTTAAGAAAATTTTATAAACAACAATTTCATCAAAGTTGCCTCAGGGCTGTGTAAATTCGTACAAAATGGTTTCCAAATGCAATAAAGCTGCGTTGGTAATTCGCGTTGTATTGTGGTGTGGAATGTATCGTGGAACCTAAAATGGTGAAGTGTAAACAACCCATTAGTCACCCAAAAAAGTTCCACTTCCAATTGGAGACTCGAATCTGTCAAATAAGTGGAGTTAAGTTAAGTGAGCTAATTCTAGAACCATCGAGTTTGTTCGGGGAGAACCGGAATTAACTAGAAATTTCCCGATAGATGGCGAAGCGGATATAAAAGGGCAAATTTGAAAACAGGGAGTGGCAGTTGATTTTTAAACAGTGATTCGTAAAGTTCGAAATAGTAATCGGTTGTGAAGATAAATAAGTGCAAAGTAACACAGTGAATTAAGTGATTGGTTTAAATCGGCTAAGAATTGTTTTAAGTAATATTGTTTCGGTACTTAATAAGTAAATTATCAGAATAATCCGTAAAAGTGTAATAAAAGTGATTTTATGAGAAAAGTTCAACAGAATAGTGTGTTATCTTTTCGAATCCCAGCTCGGATGTAACAGTATGTTATATGCCCCACACTGTTGCATTCGGAAAACAAAACTTACATGTTTTCGTTTCGAATTCCTACTTTTAAGTGGTACAAACATATAAAATAAAGTGCACGACTGGGTCCAACGTAACTTTCTCGTTAATCAAAAGTTTTGGTACAAATGAAGTGGGAGGGTCTGATTGTGTAAGCTCCAAGTTGCTGGAATTATTTTTAGGTTGCATGTTCACTATGGCTAAAGAAAATGGGAAGTTGCTAAAAATAGGTTTTACGTAGCTGTTATTGAATTTTCTTGCAAGTGGGGCATTGTTATTATTTCAAAATTATACCGAAAATATTTGAATACAGATCGCAACTTGGGTAGTAATTTTTGAGAAATATTTAAGAAGTTTGTTCGAATTTCTTGAGAAAATCATAAAAGCTGTTTTTGTAAGGTTTGGCAGACAAAACCTCACAAATTTTAGTTGGAAAAATACTATTGCTTAACTATTTAACTGAAAACCGAGTACAAGTTATTGTTCAAGATGTTAGCATTACTTGGTTTTTAGGGTTTTATCGAAATTGAAAATGGGGTTTTCGAGATATGAGCAGTTCTTAAAGTGAGTGTTTGCAGTGATTCGAATTCGAAAATTAAGGACGCAAACATTTTGAAAACATTAATTTTACTCTAGGTTTGCATTTTAGTCAAAATGGTTATTGCCGTTTTCAGCCAAACTAAGGATAACTAAATTTTTAAAAATCTACTTTTTCAAAAAATTCCATTTCACGATAATAAAGAGAAAAACTGAGTTTTCCATTAAGTTAGAAACGACCATATTACCTTAGAAATTAGTTTTTGTTACAATCGTATGGACCGTTTTCGAGATATGTTCCAATTTCAAAAGTACCGTTATTCGATTTTTTAGCGGAAAACTGAGTATGCATTTATGTTGACCTCACCCACTTAAGCTTTAATATCAATTTTTGTTGAAATCGTTAGAGCCGTTTTCGAACAAATCAAACTGGTATGAAAATTTTGTATGGTATGAAAATTTTATATTGAGGTACCATGCAAAAAAAAAACGGCTCCGAACTGTAAGCCCCCAAACTTTAAATCCGAAGTTTGAACGAAATCCGTTCAGCCGCTTAGGCTGTAGGCCTCGGGACATACAGACAGACAGACTTTTTTGAGTTCGCCTATCATCGTAATGTCAGAATTGATTAACATCTCGAGTTCGAAATTTTGTACGAATACAATATCTTTCTCTTACTACGTAATGGAGAAAGTTAAAAATAATGACATAATATAAAATAATTAAGGCTGGGGGATTTTTTTGGAAAACACAGCCAAATCTGGGGGGACATATTTTGAGCGTTTGGCAACACTGATTCAGAGCATAATGTGGGAATATTTATGAATAAAAAACTAAAAGCACCCCCAAAGTCACTAGCCGTCAACTTTTGCAACTTTAGTTCAGCCGCTGATCGAATAAATGACAGACTCTCCATGTTGTCATCAACAAAATACAATAACAACGCCCAGCATTATCAATCTAGTGTTTTTGTAATTGTAATAATAATTCCTAGCTTGAAGTAGTAACTTCAATACTTCCCGAACACCCTCTGATGTTTCCCCTTAGAAACCTAAGAAATTATTGTAGTCCGGAATTACTGTCACCTTTTTTGCAATATTATGGAATGTGCAATGCATGTAGTCATTCGTTCACTCGTTATTTGTTATTGTACTTTGATATTCTGTGCATACTACACCTGTACAAAACCTTTCCCGGGAAGGACCGGCCATTGTTGTAAAAATAGTTTAAGAGCACGAGACGTCATTCTTTTGGCGGACATTTTGTAAAAGAATAAAATCCAACGTTACCAAAGATGTGCATTTTCTTTCCGCACGAAATATAAGAAAAAGCAATTGCTACATAATAGAAATTTAAGAATAGAATTGCCAGTATCCCTTTCTCCCACATAATCTCTCCACCTACAACTTAAAAGTGTTATCGTAGAATAATTATGCCGTCTACGCTTCAAAGTAATTACTGTTCAAACACCGACAGCTGTTGACGTAGCTCCCAACGTTGTGCGTCGCATCACACGGCGATGCTCGCCACCACGTAGCATTTTCCAGGTATCCGCAGCGCAACGTCTACGAAAACACGTTCTCCTGCCATCCTTATAGAGTTGGCCTGAAAATAGCCCCAACCAACACACTCCACTCAATCATCCAGCACCAATACAGCCAAAACGAACTCCGGAACAACAACACATCTGTTCAGCAGCTCGTCGACTATACGACGGATGTTTTACGTTTGCTAGACGCGTTTCACATCTAATTCACTTTCTACGTGACCATAAAATCCATCAAAATATTTTTAATAAACTTTGGCTTTCCTCTTAATGCCGCATCCCACCGAGCGCTGCCCCTGGTCCTCATATAATTTCTGATAATGGGCACGTTAAGATGAATGCTGTATGCTGAATGGCTGTGTCTGTGTCTTGGTCTTCCACTCCATAGCAATAAGGACTCACCTGTCGTCGGCCCAGATAGCAGCATTTTCTATTATTAAACATGGCGAGCAAGCATCACAAGGATCTTTCACATGCACCGCAATACGCCATAGCGATGGCGTATCCGTCAAACTGTAATTGGATGAAAATGGAAAAGAACGAGCAAAAATGAGTCAACCACGCGAACATCATCGCATCTCATTACAGCCAGCCAGTCAGCGCGTTGGATGTTCAAAGAGTGCGGTATCTCCGTATAACCAGAACATGGGTGCAGATAACTTTCCTATCGAATCCTTAAACTTCATTATTCCAAGAAAGGCGAGAGAACACAGGAAAAAAAAAAGAAGAAGAAAAGACAAAACACCGGAACTGCATTAGGACTAGGAGGCAGATTGTGATGCGGCGGGTGGTTCTGGCAGCAAAAGGATGCGTCGGCGACGTGGTGTGTCGTCGACGTTGGTGTGAAATACTAATAAATGACACCAACTCTATAAACTCGTAGCTGAGGCAGAGTAGTCGTCGACTTATGCGATGTGATGCTCTTCTTTCTGGGTGCTAGGTATATATAGTGGTGTTGAAAAGCTGGAAAAATCGGTGTGCATTTTTCATATCCTTTGGAGGACAACTTCATTTTTCTTCATTCAAAACTTTTACGCATATTAAAACTATCCTGGTGCTGTGATGGCCATGGCTTAGGTGTGGGGCTATGGTTGTGGTCTGGTAGCATGTTAACTTAAGTCTCGTGTGGCTCTTACATATTCGTGGTGCCGCCACCTTCCGCATGTCTATCAGGCTTGTAAAGTTGTTTTAATTTGTTATGGCTTAGGGTCCTTGACATTATTTTCTTTTTCTCTCGTTGCAATTCGTTGGTTGTGTTATATCCTTGTTCTCTCACTCTGAAGCTGAGTTTGTGTTTCTTTTTTTTGTGGTTTTGTGACGCTGTCTTCTCTGATGCGCGGCAACACGCTTCTCTCCTATGAATGTTGAAAAGAATTCCACTGAAGTTAATGGAAATTTCTTTGGCATTTAGTTGAATACACTCTGTTTGGTATCCTCTTGCCTGGGACAGACCTTCAATGTGCTTATTCCGTGATGTGCCACCGCGAGTACGTGAAAAGAATTCGAAAATTTAGGTGTATTACTGAACGGCTTTATTAAGGAGGATGAGTAATTATTATGGGAGAATGATCTCTTGGCTGCGAGCGGACTTTAAAGGACTTGTTCTAGGCCAACTTGAAAGCAGAAAAGACATGGATATACTTATTTATTGGGTGGAACGTTTTTTTTACCTAGCATTATATTATATTGATACTCAGTACTCACATTTGTCCACAAGACCACAGTTTCTTTTGGTGCGGTATGAGACTTTTTCGTCTTTATCCCCTTTTAATCTAATCTAAGCATACTTTCTTTGCCTGTCAAAAGTCAGATCATAGTTTTCACTGTTGGAGTGAGTCACAATAATAATCAATGCAAATGTAAATAGGGTAACGGCAGGTTAAGCAAATGTAACGCTTATGTTCTGTCTGTTTCTTTTTTTCGAGTTACGATGGTCGCCACACATTCATCTAGGAAAACGTGTTCGCACAGTTGTTTTCATGTTGAAAATATAAGATTAGGTAAGTACCTTTTGAATGTGTAAATATGAAGTGAATAGATCTCCTGCCAAATCATGCATCCAAAAATGTTTCGGAAAACGCGTCAAAAATCTTTTCAAAAACGCGTTTCTAACGCTTCTACGAATGAATCATAAACTTTTCTAAATCGCATCGAAAAACTTGATCGAAAAACGCGTCGAAAAACTCGTGCAAAAACGGGTCGAAAAACGAGTCAAAAGCGCTAAGAAAACTCGTTGAAAAACGCTTAAAAACTCATTTAAAAGGCTTCAAAAACGTTTCGTCTAAAACATGTAGAAGAACTCGTAAAAAAACGCAATAATAAACGCGTCAAGAAAATCGTTCAAAAACGATTCAAAATACGTGTCAAAAACACATCGAAAAACGCATTAAAAAAACTCGTGGAAAAACGGTTCGGAAACGAGTAAAAAAAAACACATCTGAAATGCGTGGAAAAACGCTTCGAAAAACTTTAAAAAAAAAACGTTTAAAGACGAGCCAAAAACGCTTGAAAATCTCGTGCAAAAACGCTTTGTTTATCAAAAATACACGTCTAAATCCCACTCAAAACTTTTGCTTCTAAAAACGCATCAAAAACTTTTCTAAATCTCGTCGAAAAACTTTTTCAAAAAACCTTCGTAAAAAGAGCCGAAAACTTTTCGAAAAACTCGTGGAAAAACGGTTCGGAAACGAGTAAAAAAAAACACATCTGAAATGCGTGGAAAAACGCTTCGAAAAACTTTAAAAAAAAACGTTTAAAAACGCAAAAACGCTGTTTATCAAAAATGCACGTCTAAAATTCGTCGATAAGCTCGTGCAAAAAATCTTCGAAAAAGTGTCAAGAACACGTAAAACTCGTCAAAAAAATTCTAAAAAAAAAATTGTCAAAAACACTTCTAAATAACGTAGAAAAAAATATGTGCGGAGACCTAAAAACCTCATTCAAAAAAAGCGATAAGAACTTGATTCAAATGTTTCTAACATCGCGCCAAAAACTCGTCTAATTCGCGTCGGAAAACTCGTTCAAGAACACTTCGAAAAACTTTTGGAAAAATGGGTCGAAAAACGTCTAAAATGCTTAAAAAAAACCCTTCGAAAACAGAGTCAAAAACTCGTCCAAAACTCGTCGAGAAACACGTCTAAAACGCTCCGACAAAAGCGTCACAAATCTTATTCAAAAACGTTTCAGACAAAAACTCAGCAAAAACTTCTTCCAAACTCTTCTAATAGCGCATTAAAAACTTGTGCAAATCGCGTCGAAAACCGGTCGAAAAACGAGTCAGAAACACGCCTAAAAATCGCAAATAATTCGGCATACACGCTTCGAAAAAAAAACTCGCCTAAAACGCGCCGAGAAACGCGTACAAACAATTAAAAGCGGACAAAATGCTATCTTGGGCTGATTCCACATTTTCGCAGTCAATGCACCAATACGTGAAAGCGTATTTAACTTTATACATAATGGACGACATAAATATAAACTACCCCTTGAAGAATATTCAATTTTTGCACAGCGTTATCGTGCAAGTTGTTTTAGTAGAGCTTAGAAGGTCCGTGTGAATGAATGAATTCGCATCGAAATTCCATGGCGATCCGTTTTTTTTCCACATTTCCCATCTCGCAGAAGCGAACATCGGCAAATGCAAATGTGACATTATATTAAAACACTCTCACATAAAATGCGGTAGAACAAACAGTGTGACATTCAATTTAAATTCTTGAAATATCGTTACACTCCACCCTCCGTCTGTATGTGTGTCTGTGCAAATGCTCAGACCTAAGACTTGTACCTCCTTTTTAACCCTACTTTTCCATTTCTCATTGCCTCCCCGTTTTCTTATTGCACAATAGATGGATACACATTCCGACGACAACCAGAAATCTTACGATTATGTGTTTCTGTGTGTTACCCGAATGCATTTGTATTTTATATTGGCAAGAAGAACTTGGAATTAACCCGAAACCCGTTCAGTTATCTCCTGCAGTCAATCTGTGACCCCGATTAATGCATCACCGATGAGATCTTTGGAAAGGCTTTTCGCAAGGATTCCATCTTAATCCGAGTACAAGTCACTCGTACTCAATCTCGGAACTCGAAATAACCTCCCTGAATGCGGTATTCGTAAAATAATCAACAAGGAAAGCATATTGGATTTCTATTCATTTTCACTAGTAAAAAGGACACACAATAAAAGTGGATCCAACAATTGGTTGGAATAAGCTGTTGTTGTTTTTTCTGTTTTTTATTTTGTGTGCAGCTTTTCCGACGTGGGGTTGAGGTATAGGGAAAACATTTTTCGAATCCTGATGCAGTCATTTGCCAAGTGATATTTTTTCCTCTTGCTTCTTTTCCTTTAATACTTGGAAAGGGGGAAGCGGTGGGGTGGGGGTCCGTGTGCGGTTGTATCTCGTCTATGACAGGATTGCAATTACTCGAAGTCAACGAGATGAAATAAAAGAAAGAAGATAAAGGATAATGCTGTGATCTGGAGTGGGTACTATAGTAATGGAAAATATATATCTGTCAGTCTGGTTCTGTGGGATTTTGTTTTAGTGTTTTAGTATCAAATCTTTTGGGGGATAACAAGATGGTTGTGGTTCCATCAATGAGTAATTCGGATGATTTATGCAAATGTCATGAGGGATATACATACGAAGCACATTTTAATGCGACGACCGACAACAACGAGGATGTGCAGTTCTTCTGCGAATGTTTATCGAATTGGTTTATTGTTTTTGTGTCTTTGTAAAAAAAAACTATGATGGGATTTATATAAATTTGCAACTTATGACTTTCTAATAACATTAACCGGACATGTATATTTGGAAAAAAAAAACTACATAATAAGTCCATTCGCGTACTTTCACGAGCCAAGCACTAAATTTCTGTCAAACTCGAAAAATTGAGCGAAACTCTCTCCGAAAGCTGATACACTTCGAGCTACTTTGAGCCACTTACATCTTTGAAACCGAATCCATATCACGAATAAATTTATAACTTACCTTTTTGCAACATATGAAACGTTCTAGGAGAACATTCGACCACCACCGAATTTTCTTTATTTTCAGATATTTTATTTTTGTGTACAATTGGTTTTTAAAACGGACTTTGAATTTGTTTCCTGTCAATTTTGCGCATTTGACATTTTTATCAGTACTTGCCGGTTGAAATTCTCTGAGCTGTTTCGAGCCAAGAGAGGAACTGCTCGTTACTCGTTATTTTGCTAATTTTCTCTTTTTCTGCCATTTTTGATGAGTACGTGTGTACACTATGTGCGATTGCGATCGATTTATATCGATGCTTGTCGTAGATTTATACAAGTAAATTTAAAATGTAACCGAGGTTCAGGTTCGATTCCAAGACAAACATAGCTAACCGTCAGTCTGACACATTAAATAAGCTGAACGCGCTCATGAAACCGAGCTGTCAAAAGTCCCGCGAAATTTCTCGAATACGCGCCAAAAACCATTTCATTGTCGGCGGAATCGGACCTCAGCCAAGGAATTGCTAAAAAAGAGTAAGTTGTAATAACTTTATTGATCTATACTAATAGCATTTATTTCAACAGAGAATAAACCTCCTCCTCATTTCCTCTAATAAACCATCGGTTTGTTTTATTTGGAGTGGTTATATTTAGCAGGGCGATTCCCTCCGATCCGACGTCCATTGCCAGTGGACGGAACGACAAAATCTTTATTCTTCTTTTTTATGAGGAAAATCCATTTAAAAGAGAGAATATCTTGCGCTGCCAGCGTAATTCAGTTGCCGCCTGCAACAAACTCCAGCCAGGAGAAATTATTTTGCCGTTTAGAAGACACAGCCAATTCCGCCGTTCGCGGATAAATCGCACATATAGTCGTACGCATGTCAAGCAGCAGCCAGCCAAGACGAAGTCCGCGCACAACAGCAGCCAAGTTGCCTTTAGACTTAACTGAAGTGCAGCTTAGTACTGTTCCAGAATCAGATAGTGATTCCATAGAAAGCGATTTCGACAACACCATCATCGATACACCCGACATGGAAGAGTCGGCAACAGCAAAAACAGTGGAAGAATTACTAAAGCAGATACGTGAAATGCGTTCACAACTGGAGGTAGTAACCTCCAATGCCGCAACAGAAAAAGCCGAACGCATCCGCTTGCAGGAGCTTGTTAATCAAGTTCCAAACACCTCAACATCTTTAACAGCTGCGACAACTGCTTCTACTGTTCCATTGGTTGCTCACACGTCAACGATACCTACAACGCCATGCGCAGCCGCCACCAAAGCTTATATTCCATCAACAAGTGTCAGTTTATCCGAAACAATGATAGTGAGTGCACCTGCTGTATATGGCGCGTACACAACGCCCTATGGAGCATACCAGCCGTCGCAGCCCCTTCGAACTGCAGCAACAGCAACATACACATCGTATACACAGGCAGCGCCGTCATTTTTGCCGCCGATTAGTGCATCGCAGCCGTATATCAGCCAGCAGTTTACGCCAATGCAATCCTTCACGCCACCTCCTAATTTGCAACCAAGCTGTTCCTCTCAACAGTGCGAAAGCGCCAGCAATGCACATATTCGCAAGCTACAAGATTTGCCTCAGTTTACAGGCAGACCAGAGGAATGGCCGATGTTTTCAATTGCATTTCGTGAATCTACTGCGATGTATAATTACTCGAAGATTGAAAACCTGCTTCGTCTCCAAAAATCTATCAAACAAGAAGCGCGGGCAGTAGTGGAATCATTACTCATCCACCCTGACAATGTTGATCAGGTAATGGCTGCCCTAGAATTTAGATTTGGACGTCCCGAATGCCTATTGCGAAGCCAATTAGCCAAGGTTAGGGCGATTTCACAAATATCGGAAGGAAAACTTGAGATGTTGGTACCATTTGCCACAGTGGTGCAAAATCTTTCGACGTTTTTGGAATCTAGTGGCTTGCATCAACATCTGGCAAACCCAACGCTAATGGACGAGCTAATAGCAAAGCTGCCTATGAGCAAGAGACTGGAATGGGCTCAACGGAGTGTCAGTATAGTGCCATATCCAACAGTGAAACATTTTGCCGAGTGGTTGACCGAGGTCGCGCGATTTGTTTGCTTGGTTACATCAACTTCTTTATTGCCGCCAGCCCATATAGAACCGAAGTATGGTCCCAAGAAGATTCTCCATGTGTCTGGACAAGACGCCTCAGCCAGAAGCAAGTGCCGCTATTGCGACAAGAAACAGCACCCAGTTGCGGAGTGCGATCCTTTCATCAAACTAGATGTTTCAGAAAAGTGGGATTTTGTCAAGAAAAACAGACTTTGCTTTTACTGCCTAAAGTACGGTCACAGTGTTCGAGCATGCAGAGCCAGGAAGAAGTGCGGAATTGATGAATGTGCTAAAATGCATCATCCAATGCTACACGAGCCGCCGAAGCGAATTGTTGATGCGGATGTACCAGCCGACGTCGGATGTTCGAGACCCTTGCTTAGTTGTCACGTTCATACCAAAGCCAAGATTCTATTTCGAGTGCTGCCTGTTAGAATCTATGGTGATAACATCACAATATCAACATATGCGTTGTTCGATGAAGGTTCCTCAGTCACTATAATGAGCATAGACCTGAGTAAACGATTGTGTTTAAAAGGCCGCCAAAGTAAATTGAAGCTCCAATGGTTTGGAAAGGAAACTATTGCAACGGACTCATTCATAGTGGATGCAGATATAAGTGCAGATAAAGAAAGTGCTAAGAAATACAGGATCCGAGGTATACAAACCGTCGCCGATTTGAACCTGCCGTCTCAAACAGTCAGTACGGATGAAGTACACATGCTGAACCCACATCTAGATGCCATTCCATTTGCACACTATAAGAATGCCAAGCCAGAGATACTGATTGGTCTCGACAATAGCCATTTGGGTGCACCAATACGCACTCTTCAGACGGATGGAACTGGACCTATCATAGCGGAAACCAAACTTGGGTGGATCGTTTATGGGAAAACGTCAACAATAGCCGTACCAGAGCCAAGAGATGATGTCGTCCTTCATAGCAGTCAATGCAGTCCAGAGCAAGACGCGCTTGTGGACAGGGCGGTGGAGGAGTACTTCGCTTTAGAAAATTTTGGAGTTAAAAAACCAAAGGAACAGCTGATCTCTTCTGCTGACAAAAGAGCGAAACAAATATTGTTAACTACAACGAAGAAACTCAATGGCAGCTACCAAACGGGTCTTCTTTGGAAAGAAGACAGCCCCGAACTCCCAGATAGTTACGAGATGGCGAAGCGAAGATTTTTGAACCTGGAAAGCAGATTGGAAAAGGATCCTGAGTATGGCGTGACGTATAAGAGCATCATCGAGAGCTATGTTGAAAAAGGGTATGCCAGGAAATTGACGACAGCTGAAGCGAATCACAACACATCCAAAACTTGGTACCTCCCCCATTTCGGTGTGAGGAATCCGAATAAGCCAAACAAAGTGAGGTTAGTGTTTGATGCTGCAGCCAAAGTGAAGGACGTGTCTTTAAATTCCTTTCTGCTGAAGGGTCCTGATGAACTGAAGCCTATGATGATGATCCTGTTTAATTTTCGCCTGAGAGCTATAGCTGTGTCTGGAGACATTAGAGAGATGTTTTCTCAGATTCGCATCCAACCAGAGGACCAAAATTCGCAGCGCTTCTTATGGAGGGAACATAAAGAAAAGCAGATCGACGTTTATCTGATGACATCGATGATATTTGGAGCTAGTTGCTCGCCGTGCTCGGCCAACTATGTAAAGAATCTCAATGCCTCGAGATATCTAAATACTAACTCCAGAGCCGCAAGGGCAATCATCGATCGCCATTATGTCGACGATTACGTCGATAGCTTCGACAGTGAAGCTGAAGCAATTGAAGTGACCAACGACGTAATTTCAATCCACAAAGAAGGCGGTTTTGAACTTCGCAACTTTTCGTCGAACTCCAAGGAAGTGATGCAAAGTATCTCATGTCAAGAGATCGAAAAACAAAAGGACAGAATGATCGACTTAAACATTGAAGCAGTGACAGAGAAAATCCTTGGCATGTGTTGGGACCCGGCAGCAGACGTCTTTAAGTTTCGATGTAAGTTTCCTCGAGCCAACCGAGATGTAATGGAGAAAGACAGACGCCCTACCAAGAGGGAATTTTTGAGTATTGCCATGTCCATGTTTGACCCATTTGGAATGGTCGCTAATTTCGTCATTTATATGAAGCTGATGTTACGTTCAGTCTGGGCACATGCAGTTGGATGGGATGAGCCAATTCCCCAAGCAGTTTTTGATCGGTGGAAGCAGTGGAAGACAGAGCTTCCGTCGTTAACACAATTCGAGATGCCGAGATGCCATGATCCCTACTTGACGCTCGCAAGCGACATCGTTCTTCACACTTTCGTCGATGCCAGTGAAGAGGCGTTTAGTGCAGTTTCATTTCTTCGTATCGAGTATGGTGGCAGTGTTCGAGTATCATTTGTCTGTGGCAAAACCAAATGTGCCCCTAAAAAGCTCATGTCGATTCCACGCCTGGAATTATCAGCAGCAATTTTGGGCATAAGGCTTTACAATGCTATTGTGGAGAATCATGACGTGGCGTTCAAGGATCGAGTCTTTTGGACCGATTCGAAAAATGTCATTAGCTGGATAAGATCGGAGCCCCGGCGATACAAACAATTTGTGGGATTCCGGATTGCCGAAATCTTGGAGAGTAGCCAGGTTAGTCAATGGCGTTGGGTTCCTTCGAGGCTAAACCCAGCTGACGAAGCAACGCGAGCACGATATCCGCCGAAGCTGAATGTTGAGAGCAAGTGGATAAGAGGTCCGGAGTTTCTTCAGCAGTCTGAAAAGGATTGGCCTCTACAACCAGATGTCAAGAACAACCAATTATGTGAGGATGAAGTGCGGGCAAGGTTCCTGCTGCATGCAACCGCAGTAAGTAGCATTATTTTCGATATGTCAAGATTTTCGAAGTTCTCAAAATTGCTGAGATGTGCGGCATGGGTACTGCGATTTAAGGATGCTTGTTTACGAAAGCGAATAGAAATAGGAGAGCTATGCGTCGAAGAGATGGAAGTTGCTGAACTAGTTTTGTGTAGGCAGGCTCAAAAAGAAGCCTTTGCCTATGATATTTCCCGTCTGAGTCAAACTCTACCACTCGAAAAAAGCAGCCATTTGTTTAAGTTGACGCCTTATATTGACGACGCCGGTCTTCTAAGGATGTATGGACGAATAGACGCCGCCACCACTATACCATTTACAGCTAGACGTCCTATCATCCTTCCAAAGGACCATCGCCTTACCAGATTGATAGTGGACCATTTTCATCGCCGCCTACGTCACCAAAATGATGACACAATCGCCAACCAAATTCGCCTACGTTTTTGGGTGCCAAGTATTCGATCAGCTGTCAAAAAGGCAAAAAACAATTGCTTGTTTTGTCGAATTCGTTCCGCCAAGCCACAACCGCCTTTAATGGGACAACTACCAAAAGACCGTCTTACGCCGTATGTTAGGCCATTTACGTACACGGGACTCGACTATTTTGGACCAGTGTATATCACTAATGGACGACGGAGAGAGAAGAGGTGGGTCGCACTCTTTACGTGCATGACGGTGCGAGCTGTGCACCTCGAAATTGCTGCAAATCTTTCTTCCGATGCCTGCGTGCTATGCATTCGCAACTTTGTCAATCGCCGTGGGATTCCGAAGCGTATAAGGTGCGACAATGGTACCAATTTCATCGGGGCAAAAAAGGAGCTGTTAAGTGCTGATATTTTTGACAACGAAGCCATCAAAGCTGAACTTTCTTCGAGAGGCATCGAGTGGTCGTTTAACTGTCCATTGAACCCACACGCAGGCGGCTGTTGGGAGAGGTTGGTGCAGTCTGTTAAAAGAGTTCTTTCACACATTCTCAGCGAGATCGCGCCAAGATTCGAGACGTTGCAGAGCGCCTTAATCGAGGCTGAAAGTATTATAAATGGACGTCCACTTACGCACCTGCCCGTCTCACCCGATGATGAGAATCCCTTAACACCCAACCATTTCTTGTTGGGGGTTTCCAACTCCACGCAAACTCCAGGCCAGATCGACAACCGAGCCCTTTGTCTTAGGAGGCAGTGGCGCATTAGCCAGCAACTAAAGGATCGATTCTGGAAGAGATGGATTCGGGAATATTTGCCGGTTCTAACCAGAAGGTGCAAGTGGTTTCAACGCGTAGAACCACTCAAAATCGGTGACTTATGTCTTGTCTGTGATGCTAACGTACCCAGAAGCCAATGGATTCGCGGACGGATAATACGAGTTTTTCCTGGCCAAGATGGACAGATTCGTATGGCAGAAGTGAAGACATCCACAGGAATTTTTCGAAGGCCTGCTGTGAAGATTGCCGTTCTAGATGTTGGTGAGGCTTTTGATTCCGGGCGCCTCACGGGGGGTGGGATGTCGTAGATTTATACAAGTAAATTTAAAATGTAACCGAGGTTCAGGTTCGATTCCAAGACAAACATAGCTAACCGTCAGTCTGACACATTAAATAAGCTGAACGCGCTCATGAAACCGAGCTGTCAAAAGTCCCGCGAAATTTCTCGAATACGCGCCAAAAACCATTTCATTGTCGGCGGAATCGGACCTCAGCCAAGGAATTGCTAAAAAAGAGTAAGTTGTAATAACTTTATTGATCTATACTAATAGCATTTATTTCAACAGAGAATAAACCTCCTCCTCATTTCCTCTAATAAACCATCGGTTTGTTTTATTTGGAGTGGTTATATTTAGCAGGGCGATTCCCTCCGATCCGACGTCCATTGCCAGTGGACGGAACGACAATGCTCTTTCATCAATATAACTTAAAGCTAAAAAAATAATAGTCGTTTACCCTTAAGACCTCACTGTTATTTATTTCGCATATAGAATTTTGGGTAAAAATAGATTTGTGATTGAAAATATGCATTTGACATTATTCTGCGAACTATTACATTTTTGCCACCAACTGTCAGACTTCATTCTTACATTTGAAAAAATTTGAAAAAGAAAAGTCGGTTTAAATAACCACAAAAGGAAAATGCAACTAAACAAGTTAAAGCTGACCGTGTTATTCCTGTGACCAAATAAATACGTCATCTATGTGAAATGTCAAACATTACGATTATTCACTCGACTTTATTACCTATCGAAATAAGTGTTCGTCAGTGCAAACCGACCCCGCTACACTTTTTATTGTGAGTTTTCCTGATGTCGCAGCTTTTTGCCAATCGCGGCAATCAACTGACTTCCTTTAAGCCAACATAACGAACGTCATTGCTCAAATTTAAATTGATGTCGATCAACTGTAATTACTCAGTGAATTGCGAAAACGATACGGCCGGTTTCATCAACCATCAAGATGCACAAAAACCAGTTTAACGTACAGATTTATTAGACAGAATGTTGTGGGTGCGTCCCAGAAATAAACGCCAAAAATATTAAGAACGCCCACCATTTATCTTTCCATACATCAACCTCCCACTTCTCTTATGAGAAGCTACTCAATTCAGCCATTAAGATTTAAGATACGAGAAAGAAATGTCTTCCCTTTTCAATCGTTGCAAAAACGACGCACGAATGAAAGCACGAAACCTTAAATATGGCACCCCTTATGAACATATTCTTTTTTGAAGATAGTCAAAGTAATTTTACAAAAAAAAAAAAAAACTCCCCGTAGAGAGCGCCACCGCTTTGAAAAAAAAAAACACTTTTTGCCTTCAAAGGTGTGCGCGGTCAAGCCGGCCGGTAATTAAAAACAACTACAACGCAATTATGTAAACCTATTACCTGTTGGATGCTGAGTAAAAACACTGTTGGCTTACAAAGGTAGAACATTTTGTGCGGATTTACTTGTCCATCATATATAGTTGCACAACGTCGATTTAAACTTTCATATTGGCGTTTCTCTTATTAAAGTAACATAAAGAGAGCAACGATTTTGGTGTTTTTAATAATTGTATAAATAGTTTGTGGTGAAATTCTTAAAAAAAAAAGTACATTATTAAACATGAAGCAACACTAAAAAGAGAAAAAAATAAAAAATTCCAAAATTTTTACACTTATTTCCGCTAAATAAATGAATTTAGCTACCCCTCCATAAACGTCAAGTGAAACAGCTGCTCTAGTCAGACAGCTGTCAGACTTACTAAACTAGATACTTGAAACGTTCCCAATGAAAGCAGTAGAGAGGTTTGTTTCTACTGCGACTAAACTTGTATACAATTCAAACAAGGTAATGTGGGTAATGTTTCCTGTCTTATTTCATATGTATGAATATACCCACACAATCAATAGACTAGCATTATTTTCCAACTTTTACTCGAACACCCTATATCCAACCGCACAGATTACACTAGAAACGAACCATTGAAATGTACACAGCAAATGCACAAAGATCTGATTATCATAAAGTCGATTACATGAGAAAAGCTTTTAAGGCATTTTATCTGGTTCAGTAGATCCCGAAGGAAATCAACAGCACCGTCGCGCATACAGACTCACTCAGTCAGCGAAGAGTTTGATGAGAAGGGGATACTGGAAACATTCTTCAATGAGTTTCAATTGGGTCCTTGGGGTTGGGTTGGTTTGCGCAAAAGGTGGCGCTGCAACATCACTACTTATCACTTGAATATGGTTATCATCCACTTCTATCGCCTCTTTCCAAGAGGGAGTGTGGCAAAGGTGATGATGAGACTTAAGAAGCGCAATACACCCACACAAACACACGAAGTCTATGCATATCAGAACTCAGAAGAGAAGAATGAAGCTTTTATCACATACCGCACGAAAATCACTTTTGATGTAGGTATCCTTAAATCCCTCTTATCCTGTTGCTTTTAAGTGACTGATTTCCGCATTCTTTCGCTGTCATCTTGTTTGCGATTTTTCTTCTTGGAAATTAAAAATCGATTTGTTCTAACTGCGATACTAATAATCATATTAAGTGTCAAAATCGCATATTGTGACCTACAAACTATATAAAGGGTGATTTTTTAAGAGGTGTAGAACTTTTTTTAAAAAAAAAACACAAAAAATTCGAAAAAATGAATGAAATATTTTTTTGAATCGATAGTTTGAACCTTGCAATTTAATGTTTAAAGATAATTTCATGCAAATGTTGACCGCGGCTGCGTCTCAGGTAGCCCATCCGCTGAGTCCAATTTTGGCATACTCTTTCACACATATCGGCCGGTATCTCACGAATGAATGCATGGATGTTGGCTTCCAGTGCGTCAATCGAAGCGGGCTTGTCCCTATACACATTAGCCTTGGCATACCCCCACAAAAAATAATCTAATGGTGTCAAATCGCACGATCTAGGCGGCCAATTGACCGGCCCGAAACGTGAAATTAACTGTTCACCAAACTCGCCTCGCAATTGCGCAATTGCTTCGCGTGCTGTGTGGCATGTGGCACCGTCTTGTTGAAACCACATATCATGCAAGTCAAGAACTTCCATTTCGGGCAAAAAAAAGTTTGTTATCATCGCTCGGTAGCGTTCACCATTGACAGTAACGCTGCGATTCGCATCATCTTTGAAGAAATATGGCCCAATAATGCCGCCGGCCCATAAACCGCACCAAACAGTGGCTTTTTCGGGATGCATTGGTAGCTGTTGCAATGCTTCTGGCTGATCTTCACTCCAAATGCGGCAATTTTGCTTATTTACGTACCCATTCAACCAAAAATTAGCCTCATCGCTGAACACAATTTTTCGATAAAAAAGCGGATCCTCGGCCAGCTTTCCAAGAGCCCATTCACCAAAAATTCGGCGTTGTGGTAGGTCGGCTGGCTTTAGTTCTTGCACCAGCTGTATCTTAAAAGGCTTTACGCCCAAATCCTTCCGCAAAATTTTCCACGTAGTGCTGTAACAAAGGCCTAACTGCTGGGAACGGCGCCGAATCGACATTTCGTGGTCTTCTGTCACACTAGCTGATACGGCCGCAATATTTTCTTCACTACGCACAGTACGTAAACGTGTTGGTGGTTTAATGTCCAACAAAGTAAATTTGGTGCGAAATTTGGTCACAATCTTCCGAATAGACTGCTCAGAAGGTCGAGAATGCCGATCATAAAATGGAAGCAGCGCGCGATGAACATTTCGAACCGAGCACGAATTTTGATAGTAAAATTCAATAATTTGCAAGCGTTGTTCATTTGTAAGACGATCCATGGTTAAATTGCAAACCAAACTGAAGCTGTTTGACAGTGACACAAGGTACTAAACACACGTCAGCTGTCAAAACCAGTGTTGCCAAAACCAAACCAGCTAAAAAATCACCCTTTATAAAGTGAAGGTTAAAAATGATTATTAACAAGGCCCTATGATTTTAATGTGGGGTGAGTGTGAATTGGTTTACGTCATTATTTTTAATTATCTACCCAAGGAATTGCCCAGCCACTAAATGCGATTAGTATCGGGCCTTAGCTCTTCGGAACTTGTATTGGCGGCACAAGTTTAGTCAGCTGTCATGTAGGTACATAACCTAACCGATTTCACTTGAAACAAAATCATCTCGCGGAAACTCTTAACTATTCCAATATGTCAGCTAGTTGCTATAGTTTCCCTTCCCAAACGAACATACCCATTTTCCTCTATGAAGAACTATAATTTTTTCTTGGTTGAGTTTTAACGTCCAAAATAAGCATCGACTGCCCACGAATTGTGAATGAAAATGTTTTTTCATTCTCAACTCCGGCGTTGCTTGGAACAGAACCTGTATTCTTATATTTGTTCGTGTTAATAAAGTACCAAGCTATAAAAAAGGCATTTTATTTAATTAAATGGACACCATGGTCTCTATCATAGACAATCCATACGTACTAAATTTGTCTATGGTCTCATACCACAATCACAATTTAAAATAAACCGTTATTCAAAATAAAAACCTAGCCTCACCTAACCAACACTAGATGGCCAATAACATAATGTACTAGATTTACTGTTTTCACAGCAGTACTAGTCTACTAGTTCAGCTGACAACATTTTGACAGTTCTCGCCTCGGTCGAAATATTTTTTATCACTAAACAGTAGACACTCCACTTAACTTTGGCAAAAAAGGTGAAGTGAAAATCATTTTGGTGTTTCATTTTATGTAACCATTAACAACAATGTACTGTTAAGCAAAACAAACCCCCACCGGACCACTAACAGAAAGGCATTCGCGCTCAACAACACGCAATGGCTTTGCTGACACGATTCTCTTCAACGCCTGGATCACCAAAGGCTCTTTTGCTGCAAAACTGCATTAGTTTCTTGTGGCCATCACTGCAGAAGTCCACACAAATAGATGTCATTGATAGTTTCACGGATGAATTGGTAACCAAAAAGACCAAGAAATGGGAATCACTGCGAGAGAACCTTATAAAAAAGTCGAGTGGCCGAAGTTCACCGACACCAACATTCGGACAGAGTGTTATCCTGGCGAAGAAAGGTGTTCTGCAAGATATAAAGGCAATCCGCTCACCAGAGCTGGGATTGGACATTAGATCATTGTCGCAGGCACAGTTGGACAATCTACTACTTTCCACACTGGAGATCAAGAACAAATTGGATTTTCTCTATCTCATTAAACAGTGTATCGTTTGGAGATTGCTACCATCGAAGGTAAGTTGTTGAAAATGTATTTTTTTTCAGTAGGTTAAAGGTCACCTGTATCGGAGAAGAGTCGCAGTTGAACGCACAAAACTAAACCCTTTCGTTATTTATTGATTAGCTTTCGATTCGTGGCGAGTTCGTTATTGATTCGAAAACTTGTTACGCTGTGTTGTGGGTAAATTTTCCAAACCAAAATTTGTTTCTAAGCACATAGTCATAGTTGGGGTCTTTAGAACTCTGCAATGATTAGGGACATAAGCGATGACATCACATTAGCTCACATCATGCGATGACGGCATTCTTAAAATTTGTAATCACTTTGTGTGACTGTACCACCTCCCAAGGACTAGCGTGTATTTCTCAAACACGCATGGCGAGTTATATATTTAGTTTTGGGCTATATCATAACTTTTCTCCGTTTACTTGCTTAACATCGAGGTGTTCGATATACTGAACCCGATACCATGAAACAGATGATGTTTTTTTTTATTGATACTTATGCCAAGTCTTCCTTATCGTTTGCATTTTACAGGATGTTCTCATCGAATGCCTCAAGTACTTGAGCACCCTGCGAAAGACTCAGCAGATCGAGGACTTTATTGAAATATGCAAGCTGCAGAAAAATCCTCTTCTAAAGATCTACGGTGGATTGGCTCCCTTCAAGGCAATGGCCATGTGGCGAAGTGGCAGCTCAGAAGGCGCTTTACTAACACTCGAACAGGGCTATTCGAATTGCAAGGATGACGAAGGTCGTCGCATGATAAGAGTTGCATTCAAAACAATATCGGAAGAGACCTTGGAGTCGAAGAGTGATGCCGTATTGGTCGGTTTAATGGGTCTAGCGAAGAAAATCTATAACGAACAGAATGATATCTTCGGGCTGGCTTGTGTCTGGAAGAGCTGTTTTGCCAGTGAATGGTTCTCTGATCAAAAGACTGCTGCTCAGCTTTTTGAGGATTACGAGGAATTGCAAAACTTGATCGGACGAAGGTAAATAACAATAGATCACCTGTATGTGTTATAATTTATAGTTGCGCTTCTTTCCAGATCTCAATCACTGTGCTCATCATTTCTGCGGCAAAAGAACGTCGATGCTGTGCATCGCTTAATAGAACTCTTTCTGCAGTACAAACAACCCGATTCGTGTAGTAATTGCCTTGGTCTGTTATTCAACTATCAATGTGAGTCGAACGTTTCTGTGCTATAGCAAGAGTAACATTATTTGGTTTATTTTTAGACTACCGACAGGACTTGAGGGCCTGTGCGGAAATCATCAAGAGTTGCAGTGAGCTAGCGAT
This sequence comes from Cheilosia variabilis, assembly GCA_951230905.1. Classification (NCBI taxonomy): domain Eukaryota; kingdom Metazoa; phylum Arthropoda; class Insecta; order Diptera; family Syrphidae; genus Cheilosia; species Cheilosia variabilis. The sequence goes on along the minus strand of OX579679.1, from coordinate 18,721,590 downwards.
GCCGCTGAGTGAGACTCAAAACGAACAGTTTCTTAGCCTGTTCTTGAATCAATCCGAACCGCCAAAGTCCACCAAGCAAACTATGGCACACAAGTTTCAATACAAATTTTAAGTACCTCACATTGCAGGGTGTTTTGACAAAAGTTCGCGTTGTTGTTCGTAGATATGTAGACAGTGTATTAATTTATATATTATATTGCACTTTATTAAATGTTAATAACAATTCTTTGTTAAAGTGAAAGCAACTAAAAGGAGTTTGAAATAGTTGAGTTAGAGGCAGGATAACCTGTGCCGTCCCTAATTTGAAATGTTAAACGGCGGCATATGTGGATCCACCTGGATGGAGGTGCATATATTTCACTATAGCGAGTTCATGGACATAGGTTTGCTTATACCGCACATCTTTTACAAAGTCTTTGCCCTCAAAGAGATAAATGCTGTAATCATTTATACTAGTTGCGGCATTGTGTAACTGAATAAATTTTGTGTTTCTCAAAATTTTCTAGTGAAATTGGGTTGCATCTACCCAATTCATTAGTAGTGGTACCCAAGTTGTTTGTGACCACCTACCACTCAGGTTTTGACTCATAGACTAACCAAGTCTATGTTTTGACTGCAGTAGCATTGTTTGTGAAATGAAAGGCCTTAGCCATATATAAAGCTATGAATCACCGATCTCTAGCTTTACTGGTAAAAAGACAAGCCACTGAATCCCAATACATGCAGCCGACAATGATCGCCAGGACTTTACCCATCTCTCACAGAACGAAATATTCATATTATCGACTGGGATTCTCTCATCTGTGGTCGAATCGGCACTTCCATGAACGAGCTATACGTTCACGGAATTGGTTGATTTTATATGTGAAACAAAAACAAATTTCGGACGACGCAGTTAAAAAACAGTCTTTTTTTACACAACTAAGGATGTCTTAAATTTAAAACATAATAGGTACTGTTTTTAATAAAACTACAATGAGAATAAAATAAATGTAACATAATTAACATAATGTTTACAAAAGTTACATTGTCATGTTTATTTTATCACTCATTTTGACATTCGATTTATTCGAAAGTTGGTGGGATTCCAAAAATCGACCACCAGAACAGAGCGGTAACTAAATATCTTGAAGTGCGATAGATATACGCCAATAAATTTGATGTTAAATTCATTAAAGTGGTTATCTGTCAAACAAAAAATTGTTATGAATAGGTACGTTAATTTTTGTCTTCCAAATAAAGTACAACTGTGCCAAATATTAAAAAAAAAAATACATGGTAGTGAAATCCAACCGTAAAGTCTCATATGTATGTGTGACCTTAGCCTACCGAATCTTTTAACAACAAGAGCACAGAACTTTCTAATTTTCAAAGGCTTTAATTTATTTAATCAGCTGTCTAATTTTGCTTAAAATACAACTACATACTTTAAAAAAATGTGTAGTAGACTTCGCAAAACTTAAATTTTAATTAAATTACGTAAAAATGTGATACATGAAAACAATAGCTTAAGACAATGCTAAATAAAAATATCTATCTATCCTACGTATACCTACCTATATTGACCTCTGGCACTAGATGATTAGCGGCACGTCAACCTAGTGTTAAACTTTATACAAATTACATAATTATGGCACAACTAGATAGTTACCCTACCCACAAGAAAAACTATAAAACTATAAAAAACTATAAAAAAAATAACACTTCTTAAAAATATAAATAGGTACTCCGTACAACTGAAATTTGTTACTGCTGATTTAACAATTTATAAATTATATTATAAAGGGAATCCCTTTTACCTCTGCTTGTGAACACATCCGCTGTCCAACAAGAAAAAAAGGCGCTAATCGCTTTTCTTTTTGCGTCTTCTTCCATAGCTCGCAATTCGTTTTTGTGCCATCATTTTTCTGTCATTTTTAGCCTTCCATTATTCGCCTATTTACCGTTCGACATTCTTCATGTTGGGAATGGGAATTTGCTTCACTAGACAGTTGTTGAAAAGTGTATACAGAAGAAAAGAATTGTATATTAGTTTACCGCTTATTTTTCATTAAAGTGCCCATCAAGTGTTGTTCCATTCGTAAATCAAATTACCAAGTCATAAAAGGCAGACTAGTCTGCGACCAAGTAAATGCTAAAAACTTCTCGCCAATAAAATAACCGCAATCGTTTTTCGCCATCCCCCTGCACTGTGACGTTCATTCAAAGTTTGTGTTTTTTTTCGCCTAGTTTCGTTTGACATTTATTGTGGATTCAAAGGCGGAAGCCAATTTTGTCGTGCTCTTTAAAAATTACACTTAAGAAAATACTCAAAATACTGCGCGCGATTTCTCTAAAATGGAAAGAAACCAAAAGTAAAAAGTCTCGTAAGTCTACGAATTCTCTGCATGTCACTTTGATTTATTTTTATTCCTCTTGGGAATGAGCCTAAGTTCCGCCATTTTGTGCAATGTATAAATAATTTAAATATATAAATACATATTTTAATAGTTCGTCGCATAAATAATTGTTTTTGTTTGTTATTGCATTTTGAAAGCGGCAACTTTCAAATGACGGAGCGCTCATAATTGTCATGGAGCAATAACAAAAAAAAAATTGATAGTTTTTAAACATCAAATTTGATTGGAGAAAATGTCAAAATGGTTTCGTGTCAAGTAATCTTCATTTTCACTTTGTGTTCTTGCGCAGCATCTCGCATGTGTTAGTGAATTCCATTTAAGTGGAGTGGGATGTTATTTTGTAGCTATCGCTGTTATTCATATAAAAGATTTGTTGTTTGAGCTTTGTGGAGTGGAAATGGAAACGGAAAGGTAGTGGTTGATAGGTAGCTAGCAGAATTTTAAAAAATATTTTTTGGTGTTTTTTTCTGACGTATGTCAAACGTTTAGGTTCTGCTTCTTATTTATCGAGCTTTCTGTTTTGGTGTGTCTTTCTTCCAGTTTTGTAGGTACTGCCACATCGAAAAAAAAATTTAAATTGTATCTTATTTTTATATAATTGGAATATTCCTGGAAGGTTTCTTTTTAGCAAAGATAATGGAATACATTTTTAATCATTCATCTCTGATTTGTAGTGTCTGGCTGCACATACCTTTTCTTTCGAAGTAAGCTCGTAAGGTTATTCAAGTTTTTGATTGGGTATTTCAGAATTCGGAGGGCATTTTTCTTTTTGTGTGTATTGACTTCGCTGCCAAAAACACGTTTCCACTTTCACTGGTTATCCATAACATGTATTGAAACAAATTTATACTAACACATTTTGCGGCAATTTTATTTTATTAGTAATAACTGTATCGTCAAAAAATAATTTAATTCGAAAGCACAGCCTACCCTATCACAGCAGTTTGTCATACATAAGTAAAAGTAGATACTTGTCAATCTAATCAGGCTTTTTACCTTGCATGTCATTAGGCAAATTTAAAAATTAATGTCGGCTAGATTTTTCTGGACAAGACGTAGAATACCCTGTACTTGATTGGTCGGTCGGTAACCTCACTTCTCCTACGTCAGCCAAATATACGGACTGTCAGTCACGAAATTCTTGACTAGATTTGTTGACGACCCTCCATAAACGTCGACTGAAAAAGATGTCCATGTGACCGACCTAGGCCAATCAAAACTGAGGCACATCGTCAGACTTAAGCCCGTATGACACTACATTTTTTCCTCATTTTTATAATGTTGAAAAGTCAGCGGTGTGTAAAAGAGACTGAAAGTGTATTACGAAAGGGGTAGCAATTGTTTGCAAAGCAACCGCAAATTTTGAATCGAATTTATTTTTAAATAATCTTGAAATGTCAAAAAAAAGCTGGCTGCAGCTGAAAAATGTGATGTGAATACATTTTTAATGATTTTTTTTGTTTGACGTGTCTACATTTATAAAGTTGGTGTGTACGCACTCACTCCTATCGGGAATTTTCGTTCTAATTTTTCGTACTGCTCAGTTTCATTTTAAAAGCAGAAAAAATGCAAAAAAAAAATGTAGTGTCATACGGGCTTTATCGAACTAGATACTTGGTCGTCCCCATTGACTTATTATATATGGACTGCTTGTGAAATGTCACTTCCATACAATTTCTGCCCAGAAAATGACGCCAACATAACTAGCGCTCGTGGTTCTATGCGAAAAATAAGCGAAACAAAATGACAACCATCTTGGATTTCTCCATAGAATGCTAGAGCCCCCTATTGGGCGTGAGTGGATTTGCCAAGTGAAACGGTTGAAATTCAAATAGTTGCGGCATTGCATACAATAGATGTCATCTCGAAATTGTGCTAGTTTAAATAATTAATAATAGATGGAACCAACAAAATTTGAATAAAAAATCCTTTTTCATTGTCCCATAAATTGCACAGTTTTCGTAAATTTATTGCGAATTAGTTTTTTATATTGTTTTTCATTATTCATATTAGAATTATGATGTAATAACACTTTAGCGTATCACATTTCTGATCAATAAATACTTATGATTGTCAAGAAGATCACATTCAAGTACATGAAAATTTAATTCATCATATAAATTGCTTACATCTATATTTCTTAAAGTACTTATATCTGCAACGAAATGGAAACGTCAGATGTGAGTTTCCAATTTATTCCGCTCCGAACCACGAGAGCTAGCGCTTATGTTGGAACCAACCCGAAGTTGTCTACTAGCAGTCCATATATAATAAGTCAATGGTCGTCCCCATTTCTGAATAAATCTCAAAAAATTAAGAGTAGAACCTCGGAAAAAAATACAATTTCTGTTGTTGAACCATTTTATATTCCTTTCTTCTGTCACATTTGTTTGCGCCCAAGGATAAAATAGAAAATTGTGTCGTATTTTAACTTTTTAACTGGTATATTTTACGGCGGTACGTCTGTAGGTCTATTCGTGTAATTTTCCAATCCTCGGACCGCGTAACACATGGCTCTGGTAACACTGCATTTTCTTGTCATTCCTCTTCCCATTCATTTTCTCTATATACTTGGTAGACGTCATCCGTCATTCATCGCCGGTATCTCACACACACCAGTATGCAATCAAATCCAACTGAAGAAAATCTGAAAAAGAAAAAAAAAATTAAAAGAATAAGCTACGCCATTTTGTTAAAAATTTTACCGCGTTACTTTTCTATTTCACTCTTTCAATCATGTTCTTCTCTGTTCAACCAATGCAATCTTGCAATTTTTACCATTCTTCAGTAATCTCATTCGTTTCGTGACAGCTGTCAGAGTTGACTGTGAAAAAGTTTTTTCCACAAACGAAATTTTTGAAGTTTCTCATTTTGGCAGATCCATTAATTCAATGCAAAACAACACCAAAAGTAAACTACTTTGCAAAAATAATAACAATCGCGTAGCCGCTGAATTTTGAAGAAATTTTGAAATTATTCGGATTGCGTCAATCGACAAATCGTAAAAATATATTGTGTGTGATACGTCGTCGATGTCCGGCGGAGAAGGACAAGCATAACTCATATTGGTTGGTTTTAGACTTGTAGTTTTTCATTTAAAAAGTTTCCTCATTAAACTGCGAAATCGAAAATAGCACAAGTTTTGTAATTTTTTCTATTATTTTTTTTCCTCGGCATTTTGTCTATTAATTTTTATCTTTTCCCCCCACAGAGCTGCCCCTCGTGGTCGTCTTTTGATTCAACTATATAGAGTGATATTACCTCTACAGAGATTTTTATTTCAAGAGCAAAATAAAGAAAAACCTTATTTGGATTTGATAACTTTTGGAAAAGTGAAAATTGTGAAGGAAAAAACAATGATCTCGCCCGACACAATACACCATGAGGAGGTGAACTCAGCCCTCGACCGTCAGATACGTCAGGATATCCAGGACATGGCACAGGAAGCTCAAATTCAAGCACAAATCATCCAGCATGAAGGTAAATATTCACATAAAATGAAATTGGAAACCAATAACACCTTTGGCAGTCATAAATGCCGCCTCTACCTATCGGACTACCACCTTCCCACCGATAAATTGTCAAATTACGTAATGTGACATTTTGCTTGTCATTTTTATTTTTCCTACTAGACCCGTGCATATGTCATATATTGTGGATTCCAAATGTTGTATTCTTATGCATTTTGGTTTTGAAACCGATTTATTGAAGTAATTAAATGCAATTGGGCTAATTGCAGTTTTCTTTGGCTCAAAAGCCACCAATATGGCGTCTGAAGTTTTGCATAAAAACGAAGAACATCGAGAAAAATCACACGACAAGGCATTGCGCCTTCTTTTCTTCAGTGTTTGGTGTGTATTTTTCTCCCTCTGTCGTTCAAATGTCAGAACTTATTTTTGTCCCTTTTCATTCGGTTTTGAAAGAGGCTTTGTTGGTGTGAGTGTGTTTGCATTAATTTGGTGTTTATCTTGCTTGTCCCCCATTCCATTTGTTTTCGTTGCGTGTTGGCGCAAAACAGTAAAAAGCAAAATCGAATAAACGACAGATTGACATTTAAGATGAGTGGTCTGGACTCATTTGTTTTTGTTTTTGTTGAGGTTTGCTGAGGGGTGAAAAGAAGTGGGCGGTCATGTCAGATTCATAATGTCGGAATGGATATTTTGATTTTGAGGCAATAGTCGTATTTGTAACAAATAAAAGATGATACTGTTTTGGCATCGCGGAGAGGAGGAGACTCATAATTTTCAGCGTAAATATGATTTTTTGATAAAATGATTTTTTATTGAAAAGATTGAAATCGGTAATACTTTTCTCCACTGACAATTTGCCTTTGGCAACATACTGACGATAAACCGCCAGATTATCAGCCAGTTTGATATGTTTGGGGCTTGTATTTGTTTTAATTTCAGACAAGAGTGCAATGGAGAAAACTTGTTGGTATAAATATACCCACAACCCCAATATAATAGCAAAGAATTCGAAGATAGCTGTAGGAGAACAAAAGTAAATTAAAGTTAGAAGAATCTTCGGTACACAATTTGGCCAGCTATAGCTATTCTTCTTGACACCTCCGAGATTCACACTAGCTTTTTAATCAGAAGTGGCTTATAGTAGCAGTTCATGTTGGATCCTTTCTGGTGTTGTCTTTTCGAATTTCCAGTAAATATCTTTTAGCGTCATTCAAAGTCGACAAAGACGCGACAAAGTCATTGGAACTGTTTCCCATTCGTTTGCTTTGCTTTACTTTACCGAGATATGTGCACAAAAACTAAAATCTATGTCATCTACATTTTATTTAAGTTGCCGTTAAATTTTCCCTTTGGCGCTATTTCCTTCGCAGCACGTGACCGCTTCCAATCAACATCCAGTGCCGATGAATCTGGATCCGATCACGATGGCGGAGACAACCATCAAGATATGCACGACATGACTGACATGCAGGACATAAAAGATATCAAGGATATACTAGATTCTACAGATGGCAACATGGATAGTTCATCGATACGCAAACGCCGTGGAAATCTGCCAAAACACTCGGTGAAGATTCTCAAGCGCTGGCTCTATGAGCACAGATACAACGCGTATCCAAGTGACGCGGAAAAGCTAACACTTTCACAGGAAGCCAATCTTACAGTGTTACAGGTAAGAACGAGCGCATATCTCACATTCACAACACGTTCCCAGCACTAAATATATATGTATGTCTTATAAAGGTTTGTAACTGGTTCATTAATGCTCGTCGTCGAATCTTGCCCGAGATGATTCGCCGAGAAGGTAACGATCCGCTCCATTATACCATTTCAAGGCGCGGAAAAAAGCTGAACAGCTCCTGCATGAGCTCATCCAGCCTCAACACATCCGGATTGAATGCGCCCAATCCGATCACCGGCAGTCCAGCTTCAGAAGTTGTAAGTCGAATACAAAACATTATACTATTCAAAATAAGTAATCTCACCCTATCTTCTTCAGATTGTCGGAGCTACAGAAGAAGTTGAAGGTGAGGAAGTGCACGATGGCGTCGCCAATGTACTCACCGCATTGGGTCATCATTTCGTCCAGACACCGGGCGGTCAAGTGGTCAAAGTCGAGCCCGAAATGGAGTACGACGACAGCGTAATATACAGGTAACTGCAATTCCATTTCAGTATCATCCGTCTGTACTTCAGAAATCATATAACAAGATTCCGACGACAAATGTCGCCCTCACATCCACGACTCATACAAGCCTCAAGATTTCCATTTAGCCATTCCCGGCCACTACCTCAAGCCTATCAGTTCTGTTCTTTTCCCCGTAACAATTATTTCTATACCCAAAACGTAAACCAAGTCATTCAAAACAATCCTAATCAAATATTTCAAAAACCCGCTTTCAAGAAACCCCGAAGGTAATCTTGGCCAAATCGCCATACTCTCTTTGCTAACGATTGTATTCTTCTATTGTGTGCAGATCCGAAGATGATAGCGTTAATGAATACGAGTCCTGTTCGCCCAGCGAGGAAGACACCTCCAAATTCGAAAACTCGGACGCATGGCAGGGTGTAATAAGGTAAGCATTACACCGTTCTCGATGTGCGTACATTTCTTAGTTCATCGTGTCTGTCTATTATTTCAGTACCGAAGAAGTGACAACAAGTCCATCGAATGCCGCCTACTGGAGTGCCCCACATCCGCATTTGGCGCATTTGCCGCAGCTACAGCATCCGTTGAGTGGCAACACCACTAGCACAGTTGGTAAGTAATTTATCAAAACGGCCTTTGTGTCATTTTGCATGATGCAATGAGAAACATTTTAACAGTTCCTATTGGTTTATCACGAGGAGGTGCCAACAACCAGACTACTACCCAAGTCGTAGTGCAATCTACAACCGAATCGAATGCATCAAATAATCATGTGATATCGACAGCAACAACAAACTCAACAGCGGAAGTGTCAGCAGCAACGACGGTTGGTGCTGAGGCAACAGTTGTCACCTCATCGACGGCTTTGACGCAGAATAATGTGCTTAACAATAATAACAATGCAAACACAAACAATAATAATGCGCTGACGCCGGCTGCGGCGCAGAGCATAATGCTTCCAAGTCATATGGTGAAAGGTGAGTTTTAGCTTAATTTTGAATTGAGAAAATTGTCCACTACGTTGTTAAGAGGGAGTGGGGGAGGAGATACATTTACTGATGATCATTCTGACTTCCTCACATTTGCACATTGAAAGTGATCTCTCTGGCACGGATTAAGCCCAGCGAATTGAAGTTGCCAGTTGTCTTTAGTCCCCACTGAGTGAGAGACGAAAAATTGTGAATATTTTTAAAGACATCCGGGTATAATTCGGCAGAGTCGCATAAACAAGGGGTGTGTTGACGAGATAACAACTACCAATTGTCAGTGCAAACGTAAATGCTGGCAATTCTTTTCGTTGGCATAATGTACCAGTGAGACATGAAAAATGAATCGTCACCTTGTGTAAAAAAAAAAGTAAAGGCTGGTTTAGTTCTGCCATTTGTCTTCTGAACTGGGAATCTAGAAAATTATTTCACTAGAGTGGTTTTATTAGTCCCTCTGTGTGGTTAGATTTTTATTAGCTTAACAATTTGTTACCAGTGAGAAATACCTTTGTAAAAAAGAATTTCCTCATTTGCAGGTGTCATCCGTGACGATAAAGATAAATTCAAGTGTCTGTACCTACTTGTGGAAACTGCTGTAGCCGTGCGCCAACGTGAACAGGAACAAGAGGACGTCCATGTGCTGGGTAATTGAAATTTAAAGAAACCAATCCTCCGACCACATTGTTATAAAATTCAATCAAAACACAAAAAAGTATTTCCCACTCTAATTTACAAAAACACAAAAAAAAACAAATTAGTTTCTATTTCTTAGAATCAAATCGACTCATTGCCACAGAAAAAGAAACCAAATTAAATTTTTAAAATTTAACCAATGTATTCATCTCCTGTTGTAGCTGCTTTCTTCATCTTTTGCTTCTTCTTTTTTTTCTCTATCCTATATCATGCAATTTATTTTTCATGCAACTTATTTTCATTAATAGTTTTTTTAACGCCACCATACTAAATTTTATTATTTGTGTTTTAAATGTAATTTATGATTTTTTCTAAACAATCCAGATTTTGTTCAAACATAAAGAAATACAAAACAATACCTAATTAGAGAAAGAAACGTAACACTAAACAACAGCAACCCTTATTCACAACCACCCATCAATTCATCAAACCTCCAGAGTCACAACCAACCATCCCCGGTTTGTGAAACTGAAGAAAACAAAAGCACATGCGCGCGAACGGGCTTTAACAAACAGCTAATCCACCCACATCACTACAACCAACCAAACAGCGTGGATAAAGGACATTCTTTTGACAAAAAAAAAACTAAAACAAACTAGAACAGTAATAACCGCAGAGTGAGAGAATTTGCAAATACAAAGAGTAATGGAAAATAAACAAATCAATCTAAAACAAATCTATATCAAGCGAAATCTATAAGATATTTTTGTTGTTTCACATTTCTTTTCGTTTTTTTAATGTATTAAACTAATTTTTCACTTAGAAGAAGATATAAATATATATTTTAATATATCGTAGCGTATTGGCTGGGACATTTTAAAAATGTCCTCAAAAATAAAATAGAATTAACTCTGAAACAGAAACAGAATAAGAATATAAATAGAATAAAAACAGGACAATTAAATAAATTAACAATTAGAGAAAGTAATATATTTACAAATTAAGGGTTATTAAGAGAAGGTATATACATATATGTATAGAGAACAAAATTGCAGATCAAAAGAAGAAAATACAAATTTTTTAAGCTCTAGGTAAACAAAGTTACTTTCTTTTGTGTAGAAAGGTGAGGGTCTCTCCTTATTATGAGTCTTGTAACAGTTTTTTTATGTACAGTTTTGACTTACACATTTATTGTGTTTGGGTTTTCACTATTTTCCCTAATTCCTTGACGAGTAAGTTAACCATTTTTTAATTTTTTTATAAAACAGCCGTCACAGTTTATAAAAAGAGCAATTTAACCAGTGAATAGAAAATATGAGGCGAACAACCAACAAGCGGATACCAACAATAAGGAGAACAATTTTAATTTGACTGTTGCTAATCTGAATCCATGACATTAAGCCTTTTTAGAAATCATTTTTAAACGACGCCTTTAACTTATTATGTTCGCAACTGAGCAGTGAAAATTATTGTAATGATCGCGCAATTTTTCCCAAGTAACAATTTAACTTATTCATACGATTCTCAATGTGCGAACATCTTTCTAAAATAAATAATACACATTGCATGGTACTAATCATAAATTTTAGTGTCTAGATGAAATTCTCAATTGTGAAATTTTATATGTTAGCCAGGCCCGAATCGAAATTACTCGTCGAACCAAAAACCTATTTCTATCTCTACAATCAAAATTTAGTTCACATTAACTTTGGCCAACATTGTTATTTGGTATGTATAACTATTTCTCGAATTGAATTGAATAGTTTCTGCATGGCAACGTGACATTGCAATTGGCTTGAATTAGATCTCAATCTCGGTGCTCCAATTTAAGATTCCGTTTTATTTTCTCATCGTATTTAAACCATTTGCCATATTGGAAGAATATCTTACCCATCACTCTACGATTTTTAGAAGAAGTCTCCTTAAGGAATAAAGAACTACACAGTACACATATTTTAGGACTTTGTAACACTTCCCTGGTCCTAAAAATGTGCATAAACCATTTTAATGCTTTCCTAAAATTCCAATCTGCGACCATTCTGTGCCAAAATGTTATTTCCTAAGCAACCCTTTTCGGGTAGCAGTTTTTTTCTTTATTAGTCCACGTTCTGTATTATTCCCCAGAAGCTGTTGATTAACAGTATTATAAAGGGATTAAACGATTCCAAGTTTGCCATCATAACCAAGTAGCAATAGAAGCGCTACGCAATATCCCGTTCTCTTTTTACCACTATTAGTTAACAGATACAGACCCTGTAAATTCTCAAATGTCAAATGAAAAAAATGTAAACTCTTCGTAACATAGAAAACTATAAGAATAAGTAAAATTTGCTCAATATTTTGTTAAACATTTTTCTTTTGTAAACATTTATTTTGTTACCGCACGAGACGATTGCAATTATAAACATATTTTTCGTACTACGAAATCCACGTTTTTCATTTCAGAAAATTTTAAATTACATTCATGATCATTAGAGAAAAATGTAATAGAACGAAAATCCTCAAGACTCAACTCAATTTACAATGTTATTCATTTACGTATCTCTGCATTTAAAAAGCAATACGAAATTCTCCCAACCTTGCAACAAGTAAGCATCCCCGGAACTTGTTATTTTCTTCTTTAATCAATGTTGTAAATTATTACTATTATTTTCTTCATACTTATCAATTTACTTTTCCCATTTTCATTATGTTTTTCTTCTTTTCCATTGTAACACTATTATCATTTATATATTCTTTTAAAAGCCAATAAATTAAAAAAAAAAACATAAAAACAACCAACTGAATAAGAAAATCATTTATTTTTTGTAAATAGAATATTATTATTAAAACCAGAAATCTAATTAAATATATATAAATGTATAAAAATATATATAAATGTTAGACAAAAATAATAATTAAACTATTATTATTAAACAAGAATATTAATAACGAAATTTGAGGAAACGACTCGATGAACCATGAAGCTGAAAGCCGCTCCCAAGAGTGGCTTTTTAAACTTCCCGTAGGTTTTTTCTTATTAAATATTTTTTTTTTAAATAATTAATATTAGTTTTTGTTTTAAATCTAGGAAATAATTTTGAATTAATAGTTGAAAACTAAAGTGTAAATGATTGCAAAACCGATATAAAAAAAGGAACAAAGAATATTTAACAAAAAAAAAAAAAAATTAATGTCTCCCAAAATGTGTTTTATAGCGAAAAAATCGAAAGAAAGAGGTGAATAAAAATTAGAAAAAAAAAACCGTTTTTGTGTGGCCTTTAACTTTAAATTTCAGCCAGAAAGCAGTCTGATTGGTGAGGTTAGTAGTGTAAATTCAGTAACGCATCACTGGCATCATGATGCTCATGATGATTTGCAAAATGTTCATTAATGCAACTATTGGCATCACTTTCAACGTCAAGTGTTCATAACATAACGAAAAAAAGCATCACAGAAATACCTGATGCGCTGTTGGTTCACCGGCAAAAAAGTAAGAAAAATGTCGGAAGCGAAAGAAAAGAAAGTAAATAAACATTTTTATCAATAGGTACATAGGCGTTTGACGGAAAAATTTATAAATTTTTGTTGAATTCTTTATTTTAATTTTTCTCACAAACAATTATTTTTTTTTACATTGAGTATTTCAGCGCGGCGGAGGTAAAGCTTTTAATAACGACAAGAATAAGGCATGAAAACAAATTTGTCGTCTTTTACAAAACTTCCATCTTGACATTAAAATCAGAGACAATACAAAAATTACACACGAAATCGAAGTTAATGATATCCAAAAGCGGAAAATACACAACCATGTTTGTCCTAATATGTTTCTAGTATATAGAACATCAACTTTAGATAGTTTTACTAACCAAACAAATCAAATTATTCGCCTTTTAACAATTTATAATAACTAACCAATGGCGTTCTGTAATGAGAAAATGTGGTATTCCCGAACTCTTTCACATTTCCCCACGGTTGCCGAGGTTGGCAGCATTTATTTTTGCATTTTTTGTATGTTTTTGCATGTCACACGGATTCCTTTTTGACATAACACCGATAGGAAAACAAAATGGCGAATTTGAAAAAAAAACTGAGGTGGCCAGCGGCAAGAGGATTGTGAGTTGGGGGTCTCAGTATGGTTTGTCTATGATTAAAATGTTTGATGTGAACAATGCGTCGCATCACTGCGCAAATGTTTAACGTTTCTGAATTTACACGTGAGTTTAGAAAGGACGGTCGTTGACAAGCAGAGTGAACATTTTTTTGAAATATTTAGCTGTTTTTTATTATCAGCTATGATCCATATAGATCATCGATTTACATGCACAACAACAGCACATGATCCTGCTTCTCATCGAGATCACGAATCATGATCTGAAAATGTATTCCACTATTTCCGGCTGCGTTGTTTCTTTTATTCTTGAATGTTGGTGTGCCTGTAACACAATCAATGTACACACAACCGCACTGCCAGACTAAAAAATGGAACACTAAATGATTTTTTTTTCGCATTCGAATAAAGTCCCTGTCCGTATTCCGAGTTATTTTGTTTTTTCTCTTTCTATAAAGGTATGTCCAGACCAGCCAATCATTTGATAAACAATTTAATTCCATTCATGTTCCATATTTATTTGTAAAACACTTATTAAACAAAACAATTCTTATAAAATGCTTAGGAATGTTTTGCTGGTTTGGATCTGGACACCAGAAAAACGTTTATGAAATGTTTCACAGTTACCCAATCGTGATAGGAAATCATTTTTGTTTTACAAGTATCCCTGCAGAAAGTGAGCGCTGTTTTTCGATTATTATTTGTTTTTAAATAAAATAAAAATGTCCAGAAAAGCTTTGAATACCTAATGAGAAAGTGATTCACTTCATACGATTATTTGAATTAAATCGCGTGTCGCGTGATTGCCAAGACCAAAAATACAAAAATAAAAACTTTACTCGCTGCTAATAATCCCACCACATTATTTTCTTCTCGTCCAAAACAGGATAAAGGTGAAACATTTAACAAACATTTACCCCCGTATTAATAAACAAATATGCAAAATGTAAGTTAGCTAGTAGACGTCAGATAGCATAACAAAATTTGACGTAACTGCTGAGTAACAAGTTGATAACTTTTACGCAGTGCTTATTAATACGGGTTTAATAAATAAATTTCAGAAATCTTTTATAAATGTTTATAAAATCTGTCCGATTTGCTTCAGAAACATTTCATAAACATTTCTGAAATACTTTATATGCCAAGATAAACTCAAGCGTTAGCACCAAAATATTGTACATGTGGTTCATATTTGAACATAAAATACTAAATTTGTTTCACAAAAAATATATTTGAAAAGAAAAGTTATGCAAATTTGATTCAAATATGGTAACACCCCCGACTTTGCAAGTGAAATGACATGTGCCTTCTGTGACGTCACGGTGAGAAGAATATTTGCAAGATGGCTGGTAGCAATATGAAGTTTGAAATACCCTGTATTATCTGTTTTGCTTTTGAAAGCAACTGTTGCCACAATTCCAAAATTAAACTTTTCAATGATCCGTTGTGTTTTATTTTCATGATCTGATCCGAATCAGATTACGCTGATAATAAAAAACAGCTAGTATTTAAGCTACAGTGTGACTCAAAAGACCAGTCTGAAGAAGCCGCGTTACTATGACGGCAAACCGATGCGGTGACCCAGAGCTTGCTAAAACCTTCAGACATGGAGGTATTGCGATTGAAGGAAGATTGAATTCAATGCCATTACAGTAGGACATGGTATTCGCAAATTCAAAGTAAAACCTCGTACCTACCAAGAAATGTGTAAAATTATTAGGGAAATTGTGAACAAAAAATTATTCATTTCATAATAGCAGAATACACCAAGCAACCGTTTTCAGTATAGATAGGTGTACATATTTTGGTTACAATTTCGATATAAACTAATAGTAGTAGGTACATGTTGCCTTCAACCGTTCGTTTTCCTTTTGGAAATTGTAAGTTGTTATGTCCTCTTTATTATTATCACAATCTCCATCGTAAGTCAATATCCAGTGCGGATTGCGAACATTTCCGATTGACGTTTTACATCGTTTTCCTTTGGGCAAAAAAAAGCATCCGGAAAAGTCTAGAATCGGAAAAATGACTTCTCAAAACCTTTCCATTGACACAAAAAAATAAAAAAATACTCTTCTGATGATTCTGAAAAGCGAATTCCAATTTGAAGTCAGAATCCACTCAAGCGCTAAAACAAGTGTCGTCATTTATGTTTTATCTACAAGACAGCAGACAGCAGCCGAAGACTATCTATGGTGTGACAGTCAACCAGAAGCAATTTTATAGTTCCATTGGATTTCAGAATGAGTGAAACCAATCAAAAATTACATCAATAGTTTCAAAACCTAGTTCACTTCAATAGTAATTAATTCAAACTATAACCGTTTCCATTTATGCAACATGGCGTTCTCTCCAACTATTACCAAATCTCCAGTCTCCACATAACGAACCGTTTCACCCAGCAAAATAATAAATAAACCGCACAAAAAGATTCGCCGTCGCCGGATTGGAACAGTGCCGCTGTGAAATGTAAATAAAACAAACCAACCACTGCACTCATCTCGCTCCAACTCTAATCGCAGATTGTAAATATGACATCACTCTTCTCTCCTCATTCCACTCAACAAGTGTCAGCTTTCAACAAAAAAAAAATATTAAACTCCATTTCACTCTTTAGTTCTATTTCATTCCCTCGCCATGTTCTCATATACCGTGTTCCCCTTTCAACAAAACTGCATTTCTACAATCGGTTTTTATATATTCAAAAAACGAAACGACGAGACGAAGCCGACGGAACGTCGACGTCGGTCAAGTCGAAATTGAACACGAACACGAACGGCATTATTCGAATTGCTGCCATTGTGAGTGGTCAGCGTCGCTATTCATCATCCGTTTCTTCGTCGTGTTTTAAGGCCTTGTACGTTACAGTCGAGGTTTAAAGTAGGTTTCTTTCATAACTTGTCATTTCTTCAGGTAAAAAGAAATTTCCTTGTTTTGAGAAAAGCAAAACCCTAGTGCAAGTGTCACCAAGAGCAGAGACAAAGTATGATTTGTCTATGACCATGAGTGTTCTTTAAAAGAAAAAAGTGTTCGTTTGGTGGAGATACCTAGTTAAGTGCTGTAACCTGTAAACGAAAAAAAGCGTTTGTTTGCCTTCTTTTGCCCACCCTTCCCTGTTTGATTCAGTTCTTTTCATTGAAATCGCACAGATATAAATAACCGAAAAGTGCTCGTTTTATGTAATCAACTATTCTTTTTGTCATCATCACCGCAGTTGTTGTTGCTGCTGCTGTTGTTTAATTTTTTTTTTGTTGAGTGTGTGCTTTGTGTGCGCGAATTTTGTGATTCATTTCGGGTAAGAATAAGCATAAAAAGGGCAATAAAAATCCAATAAAGGAAGCAATAGCCAAAGAATTTCAGTTGAGCACAAGAAAAAGCAGAAGAGGCAAAGTGAAATAAAAGCAATTTCTTTGAAATTGGTGCAGGTTCGGGCTTCGGGGAGTTAAATTCAGATCAAAAGTCTGTTACACTGTTATTTACATCGCAAGAAACTAGTTCGACTGGTATTGAACTGGTGGTGGTTAACCTCAACAGCAACAAAAACAACGTCTTTCATCGACCACTAATCTGCAGTGGAACCAACTCATCTCTAAACAAACCAATGGAATAATTATGTCATGGGATCTTGTACCAGGCGACACTTTTTGCTGTCAACATGTTTTCTGCAATTGGTAAGTTTTTTTTTTTTTTTTTTTTAACTTTTTGATGGCACAGGGAAATTTGTAAAATTTTGTATTGGTCACGGTAGTGATTGGCACTTGGGAGTGCGAGCATGAATTTAAGATTTATGACCTAAGGTAACGACTGGTTTACCTTTGAGCTCAAACAAGGAGATTATTACAATGCCAGTTGGCTATACAGTGGCGTACTCCAATTGATCAGTGGATAGGTATGACTTTAAATTACTGCTGGACGTAAATTGAAAATGTCAGGCCTACGTGGAATTCAATTAACTCGCCGTTAAAATTAGGTCGAATAAAAGTTTAAGAATTATGTTGGTTCGTCTATATTATTTTGGTCTTGCTGAATAAAAAAATGGTCAATATTTATAAAACATTTTTATTTTCCGGTCTGGTTTTTGTGAATTTGTTTTTTTTTTTGAGTGAAGTTATACAAATGTCTATTGTCGTTTTCCATTGGGACAGAAAAAACAATTTTTTTTAGATGCAGAGCAGTTTTTCTGCTCTCGAAATCAGCTGGCTATCAGATTTCATGTTCCATTGGCCGCAAAAAAAAACGCTTTTCAGAGCCAGAGTAATTTTGCGAATCTCGATTTCTTTGGGAGATTCCTACTTAAACTAACAACAACACATTTGTCATTTGTTAAAGCTTACCTACGTTTTAAGACGACAAGTCTGTGAAAAATAGAGACAAATTTACCTTTGGTCGCTGCAATATCAATATAAATTGAATAGATTTTTGTAAACACAAATTACAATTTTAAAACAGCTGACTTTTAAAACACGCACCACCACAAATGCGAAGAAAGAAAAATCTCATTTTATGTTCCATTGACACGAAAAATCTCAAATCTGAGAGCAAAATCTGATAATCCCAATGGAAAACAACTTATGATATTAGATGAGTGCTGCCAAACATAGATAGACCAGGTTGGGTTATATCAACTTTTTTTGTAAGCCCATGCTACAAAAAAGAAGACGACAAATGTCCTACTCACAAGGTAGTAGTTTTTTTTTTTATGGTAACTAATTTTACGATTAATTAAAAGCTAAATTTCTATTCTAAAACTTTTTTTTTTGTGCAAAACACGAATATTTTTTAAGTTGAAGCCCCCCTCCAGGTACACTCCATTTTTTTGACGAGCTGTCTCCTTAAATGACAGCAGCCACATAAAAAGACGTGTTCAAACCAACCTACCAACAAAAAACATACGGGCGATGTTCAAGAATATCGTTAAGATTATAAATCTGACAGCTGGGTGACTCGATGTGTTTCAATTTGTATTGGCCCAGATTGATCACATAACAGGTCTGTTTCATTACTTTTTATTTTTAAGAATTTTCACTAACTCTTACTCAATGCCGTTCCTTAACTCAAAAAATTGGTAAAAGAGAGCGTCTTCGAGAGAGCAAGATATTACCCTTCCACTGAGAATCTTACGAATTTTTACTCAACAAATTTCTTGCTGCAAGAATTGGAAAAACTGTCAGTCACCTATTGGCAGAAGATTTGAAATTTGTTTTCCTATTTGGCATACGGGCGCATATGTTTTCATTTGCTGTGTTTTAATATGGTAGCAACAGGAGGCAAAATAAAATTGAATGTTCTGCTCAAGATTCTTTTCGAAAGTGGCGACGAAACTCCTCCTCACTGAAGGGAAAATCTCCTCCATGGAATTTCTTATACAGTGTCGCCTCTTCCTTTAATCGAATGCTTGTAGTTCAGTCAGTACAAATTCTTACACATACTTGGAGTTATCAAAAAAAGTTCGATTAACTCCAAATCACTTTCATCGCTAGATGAATTAACTAATATTTTTAGTAAATTATCAAACTCTCCTTTTTACCAATTTTTAGTACCACTTTTTCCATTTTTTTAATTATGTATTTGTCATTTTTCATAGATTAGGTACTACAAAAGCGTTCCCTAACTTTTTCGTAAGTGTTTCCTTCTGAGAGAGAATATATCCCCACCACTGCCATTTTGACAGTCTTTGCCATTCTTACTACAAAAGTAAAGGAACAAACCTAATATTTTTCCCAGTTGACGTTTATGGAGGGGTAGCTGCTGCCAAATCTCTTCCAGAATTTAGTAACAGTAAGTTGACATGTTGTATACGTATAAGTGGACGTAGGAAAGGTGACGTTACCGCCTAAACTAGCCTTTGCGTTCACAGTACATGTTTTTGAATTCGCCAATTTGAAGTAAACTGGTGTACGAGGCATTAGCAATATTTTTCTTTAAATAAGTTTTGCTGATTAACTTCTGTGCCAAACTTGACCAAATCGGAAGTCATTGAAAACTGAAAAGAAAGATTAAGATTTTAATGGGATAACGGTCGCTTGCGTCTAAAATTTAAACAAAACTAATGTTTCAGTTCATAAATAATGAAAGAGAAGGTAACTGTCAAATGTCAGTACACCAACAAACCACAGCCCTGGAAACGAAATCAAATCCAACAAGCGAACGACACGTTTTTATGTTTTCTTCAACTCCGTGTTGGTATGTGCTTATAAAATACTCGTAAAATGTCGCTAACTATCATAACCAGACCCAAAACCCATAATTCACCTCCGGATGTCTATTTCGGTTGTCAAATTAGTAAATCTATTCCAAATGCAGTTCTCTAGCCAAATATGTAATATAAATCATTCAGATTATCATGTGCATGTTAACACGATAAGAACCGAAAGTGACAAGTGAAAGTACATGTCTACCTATGTAGCTTTCCTTTTCTACAAATGAACCCAAATACGGCTGTATTGAGTTAATAAGCAATAGCATGCTAATTAGACTTAATAAAGGCCACTCCCTTTCTGAAACTCCTTAAAATAGAAACCCCAGCAAAACCTAATGTAGGGCGAGCTTTCCCCTCCGAAGGTATTTCCCATCAAATTATCAAACTGATATTGCTTTAGTGTTTATCTAATTAAAAACATATCGCGACATTAGCATACCGTTAACATACACGCGTTCAATTCATTAAAAGCCAACTCATAACTCACTGACTGCAGTAATGAATATGTGAGTCAACCCGCGACCAAGTTCATTGTGTTGTTCGTACCTTTTCACCACCTACTACTGTTCCTCCTTCTCCTCCACCGCTTCTTATCGGGCCTTAGTCTATCATTGTAGTCACACAAACTGATAAATAAAAAAAAAAAAACATACCTGTGCCCTCATACACAGAACCACCACAATCGCAGTTGTATAAATCGTTCCAAGAAATTTTAATGAATTAAACAAAAAAAGAAAAAATTGTTTAAAGAAAACAAATGCGACCGACAGAAGGAGCCACAAAAGAGCAAGGAGGAAAACAAATATCAGTTGGCACTGACAGGGTCCTAAACACCGGCATTCCTCATTTGAACCTATCTCCCGATCCCGACTTCCTGTTTTCTTTTTCGTTATACCCATACCCTTACATATATATTTAAAGAGAACTGGCGAAGTGACTGTGCTCCAACTGTGTTGTTGCCAAGTTTTGTACATCAATACTAAGTAAACACTTGGCCTCCATTCCCAAATATAACAAAACAAAAACAAACAAGTAAAACACGAAAAGAGGCTTTTTTCCACACACGCTTGACGCCATGCTCCAAGCCAATCTCAAATAGTTTCACAAAACTATAGCAGCATCACAGATAGAGATATACTTGAGAGAAAGAGAGATTGACGTAGTCTTCTTATAGTATAAAAGCAGCAGCCTCTGTGAAACCGGATTAAACAACGTATTAACAGAGTTGAGTATACTAAGAGAAATGACGCACAGTGCAGTTTGAAAGGGGCTCCACAAATTATGGCAAATTATGTAAAAAATTATTTTTTTTTTGTTTGAAATAGGAATACGTACGTAAAGCAAACGAGATTTTTAATTCGAACGAAGTCAAAGCTACTTAAGTTCGTACTGTTGCATTAAATGAAGTTGAAGAATGGTGGGCTTTTTGAAGTGAAAACTTCTTGGGCATTTTTGAGATGGGAAAAAAAATTGTTTATCGACACCTGTGTCAGCGTTGCCAAACACTTTTGACGAAAAAATGACTTACTTAAAAAAAAGATGCCTTTTTCAATAAAATAATGCCTAAAATATTTTAATTTGGTAAAGTGGAAATCAAAAATTAAACACAAATATAAAAAATAAAAAAAAAAAACAATTTTTACTTAAATACAACAAACAGCTTTCAAATTTGTTTTCAAGTTCATTCCACTTACTGGAAGTGGAAGCTGGAATTATTTTTAAGGAATGACAGTTGACAGATAGACTGTTCGGAAAATGGACAGAGTTTGAAGGTGGAAACACATTCTTAAGACCGAGGTTACATATAATTTTTTTTGGCTTTTAAAAAAGAAACAACAAAAATTTGGGTAGCAAATCAGCTCGGTGTGACGATTGGTGGTGATATGAGAGAGAGAACTGCGTATGGTTTAAAACGCCCCGAGTGGGATCAGTTGGGGAACTCGGATTTTAGCAGAAGGTATTACGGAAGAGTGGAATATTGTTTAGTGAGTAAACAGTGAGAGTGGTTCAGTTCTTTCCCACGTAAACCACACCTCACCCTTTAAATAGAGCTATTACTTCTCTATAGAACTCAGAACTGAGATCTGCAACTGACTGCAGATCAATCGCTTTGAACAAAAATAAGTCCTTTATAGGAACTCCCTTTTGAAATCAGTCCGGTAAAAGTTGGCAAATCCACCGGAATGTGTGAAATCTGGGCAGAAATGCTCAAAATACTCTTTAAAGTCATTTAATTTGCTTGGAAATGCGGCGACAACTGGAAAACTTGGGTCATTGTGCCAATTTTAGAAAAGAGAAAAGTCTCCAGGGAAAACGTCTTGGTTTTGAAAATTCTTCACGGGTGAAATTTGCGTTTTGGTTCAAGAACTGACTTCGGCTGTAAAACATAAACTGCGTTTCATTTCAATTAAAAAAACGACGTCCTTTTGGACGCAACTTATTAAATCACTTTTTACCAATGAAATTTTAAGTCTTGTGAGTTACATCGAAGCATCACTTATTCAGGAATCGCGGCTGAAAAGTTAAAATTTTAAAATTTCTTAACCCAGATCCTTTGTACCTAAATCATCCCTTTTTGTGTCAACTCATTTAAAAGTATTCCTTTCAAACTAAATTCACCCTGCCCACTGTGAACGGTCTGCACCTGTAGCGTTACAAAATGTCACCTTTCCTCTCAACAACGAGCAAGAAGACGATTTCTTTTCGGTAATCTAATTAGACTCAGGTGTCTATTTTAAAGTGCTTCAAGCTTGTTCATTTCCTTTTGATCTACGGATCCATTAGTCAAATTTAATTCGCCAAGCAATGGATGACATATGCACCTGCATAAATCGTCACCTACTTTTCAGTTTCAAACGAGAGGATAGAAAAGAAAAACCCCAACAATTCGAATAAAAATTCACGTCCCTTTGGAATTTCCAATAAATAAATTCCATTAGCTCTACACCTACATGTCATAAAATACAAATGATCTACATAAACACGTCGAATGTTTGTTGCGAGCTTTAACGCCCGTCTAATGATTTAATGGCAACGATTTTCTTTTCTCCTTCAAACGAACAAAAAAAAATATTTTAGTTCTAAAAATACACGCCAGACACTTAATTATTTCAGCGATCCAAAAATCTCGCGGGAATTAAATTTCTTCCTACAATTGTAGCACCACAAAATCGAAATTGAAGTCTCACTATCCAGAACCAGATGCCTTTCGTGGCTGGCTGCGTCAGTGCACACGTGGTACAGTGCAAAATTAGCTGAAATTTGTTAAATCGCAGTGTTCAATTTACCGCTTGTCGTAAATATTTTTGACGACTTATCAACCGTGATCTCTGACGAAAAACAGATTTTTTTCGTGATCCTATAGGTAGTTCAGGAGAAGAATCGTTTTTGAAATAAAAATGAGCTAAGCGGGACTGAAGACGAACGACTCTCACGTCTGCTGGAGGTAAACAAACTGCAAAGTAGCTGGCAGTAGCCACCTAGTCCGACAACGACGACCAGATAGCCTTGTGCCGCCTTGCGGTCGTCTTCTAGTTGTTGGAAATCATTTGATATTTTCACTCAAAGATACCAATGGAAGCAGAATAAAAACAAAAACGAATTATGTACTCGTGTAAGAAAGAAATGAAACAAAAAAAAACTACACGAGCAAGAAAAGGAATCTAAAAACGACAGGTGCACTTTAAAGGTATACACGCAGGTATACCTACCTACAACGCCAGCTACCTGGCCACAAGGACTGTCAGGTTGCGGGCTGGTTTTATCAACACTATGGTCTCTGGTCGGTAACACTTGTTGGCCGTTTCTCTCAACATGAATAAACATGGACACTGCACACTAGACACTGGACACATACACTTACATAGGAATTGAGTAAAAAAAAAATGATTTTCCATTATTTATTCGATTACGATTATGCTTTTGCTAAGAGGCTCACCTAAGGACTGTGTACTCGTCGACGATACAGTGCTGTAGCTGTTCTCATTACCTTTGCTAAAATTATCTGGAATTTCTTGACTCACCTCTCGCCATTGCCATTCGCTTGTGATGCAGTCATGTTCAGGTGCAGTGCAGACAATAAGAAAGGAAATTCTCAACAAACGTGGAATTCGAATATCGTATCAGTTCGGTAGAAGTTATTTACAATTAGTTGGAAGGAATTTTTCTGCTCATTGGTATGATGAACACGGAGCTACTTCCGTTTGGGGGAAATCGAGTCGATATCTTGTAATGATTCAGTGGGGGAAAAAACGCATTTGGGAGGTATCAGCGGTCGTTGTGAATTTTTTTTGTGGAAGTATACCTCTAGCGAAAGTACTGGAAATTATGATTTGTTGTGGTTGCAAACGTTATACACGAATAACTAGCTGATTTTAACGCATCGCTACGTGAAACTTTTTTTTTAGTCTGCTTACGAAAAGTCTCGTTTGTAAGCCCACTGCTTGCACAGTAAAACATCGGTAGACTACTGCAAAAGTTTAAAAAATACGCGCTAAAAGTTATAACCTCTTTCAAAGAAGGTAGGTACAAATGTGAATTGATGAACTTGGATTTATGGAGTTAGACTTGGAAACGTGTTATACCGATCTTTATAAAAGCTTTGGAGCTACAATCCTTTCACAATAGAAGATCGAAGATTATTTTTAGTAGTTGGGAAATTATAAGATAGAAGGTAGGAGATAAAATTGTGGATTGAAAATTGAAGGTTGAGGACAGAAGAATAAAAATTGAAGACTTAAAATTGAAGATCGAAGATTGAAGATAGTAGATTGAAAAGTGAAGATTGAAAATTAAAGATCAAAAATCATAGATAGAAAATAGAATATAAAAAAGGAAGATACGAAATAGAAAATTGAATATTGAAGATTGAAAACTGAAGAAAGTTAAAAAATAGAAGATTGAAAATTGAAAATTAAAAAATGGAAGATAGAAAATAAAAAAATTTAAGATTAAAGATTAAAGATTAAAAATTGAAAATAGAAGATAAAAAATAAAATGTAAAAGATACAAAATAGAATATAGAAGATAGACATAGAAGATAGAAATAGAAAAAGAAAGATAGATTTAAGATTGGAGATATGGGATTGAAAATTGAAGATAGAAAATAGAATATAAATAAAAGGAAGATAGCAAATAGAAAATTGAAGGTTGAAGATTGTAAATTGAAAATAGAAAATTGAATATTGAAGATTGAAAACTGAAGAAAGTTAAAAATATAGAAGATTGAAAATTGAAAATTGAAAATTAAAAAATGGAAGATAGAAAATATAATGTAAAAGATGGAAGATAGAAAATAGAAGATTTAAGATTAAAGATTAAAAATTGAAGATAAAAGATACGAAATAGAATATAGAAGATATAGAGATAGAAGATAGAAGAAGAAAAATAGATTCAAGATTCAATAGAAAAAAGGCGCTCGACGAATATAGATCACTTGATCGCAACAAAGAGTGGTTGCCGTGGGCATGAAATAAAAGAAAGACTTCCAAAAAGGATGAAAGGTTTAAGAAGCTTCATCCCCAATATCCAAACCCATTCATGCTCTTCTATCAATTTACAATCTCTTTTAAATACACAACTTCTATTCAATTTGTTTGAATCACAAACTCAGTACTCCCATTGTGAGGCCCTCTTTCTGCTGCTGCTTGACAAACGAACCCACATTCTATTCAAAAAGAAAAGAGGTTAAGTTCTGTTCTCAATCAGAAATATCTTTCGGATGTAATAAAAATATTTGCTTCACAAAGCCAACAGACAAACCTACCTCAAAACTACCTATAAATCCTCCTCGAGGCAGAGACCTACTTTCTGTGAATTAGTGTACAACATGGCCCGGCCAACTTGTGTGTTCTGAAACTGGAAAAATTCAAGGACTCTTTTACGGTCATCAAGCAGGAAATTGCGTAAAGGATAGCCGACATCGTCGAAGACAACAGACGGCGACACCGCCAATAGAGGTGGGCATGCCCAGTAAAGCTGTAAACTATAATAAAAGGGGATATTAAGTTTTGACGTCTTTTCTTACGTTATGACTATAAAGATGTCCCCGTTGAATAACAAACCATTTTGTGGTGTACGCCAACCTCAACCGCATCAATCTGACACCCGGCAGAATTGCATCATTGCCGCTGTCAATGATTTGTGCGGTTTTGCACACTAGATGGGTTGAAAAGCCACCTACCCACCGAATGCAATGACACGTGCGTTACGAATGTTCCAGACGGAGTTGTGACAAACTCAGATGAGTGTGTCAAGTGTTTGACAAAGAACATGACTGCGGTAGAGTGAGGCAAATTATCACAACTATAGAAATATCTAATGCGTCGTTGCTAATCCAGCGATAAACATCCCTGGATGTTGGTGTTTCGTATTTATTGATATTGATAACTATGCGTGATTTGGTTATCTATTGTTAATAATGCTAGATAAGACATATTTTCGTTTCAAGTTGGTGGTGGAAAATTTGCTTGTAGTGTAAATATAAGAATCGCCTTATTTAAACTTATTGTATTTATATTGGCAGAATTATATATAGCTGCACAAATTATTTCCTATTTTGCAGTCGTTCTTTGAAACCATAATTGTTAACTAGTGAAGTATTTGAATTATATAAACAAAAAGTGTTTATAGTGTGTTTCATTTCCAACAGCTACTTACTTAGGTGGCACTGCAGTCTGGGGTAGACCTGGGAATAAGCCAATAAACCTAACCTAACCTCAAATCAGTTAGTTTCCTTACTAACTCAACGGGGTCTTCTTTACTGCTTCCATTCTCAGCACCCCATCTTGGAAAACACTGCTGTGGTCAGGAGTCCGATCGGAGTGAATAGTCCAAGAACTTCTTAGAATGTTGTCCCGCGGTAAGGGAGGATTTTTTCAATTTCTATCTTACCTATAAGCGTTAGGTGGTTTTGGTGACACGCCCCCTTTGTCTGAATCCGCCTACATTTTCGAAATTGCTTGCTGCAGACAATATTCATCCATGGACCAAACATACCTTCAAAAATGTTTTTGTTTCTCGAGGTATAGCGTTTAAGTGGGTTTGGAGTTTGAAAGTGCCTCGCTCCCTGACTCGAAACCCGAATATCCGAATACCCGCTATAACACCTTCCAAACACCGGCGGATGTAAGACAGTCAGTGGGTGTGCAATCGGATAGAGATTTTAGAAACGTAGAAGGACAAACAGATGGAAGAAGTTTTGTTACAATTTTGTGCAATAGATTCTCTGTCCGTAAAAAAAAGAAGGGAGGCTAACGCAGCCTAAGGTTGTATACAAAGCTATTTGTTTTGACGAGAAGAAGTACAAGACATGAATTAAAATTAAAAAAAAAATCCTCTTAGTCTTCTGAATATAAATCTGTTTACTATATATACAGGGTGGGCCATCTAGTGGTTTCTTTTTAAATCATAGGTTATTTTGACACTGACAGCTGTTTCCCGCTCGAAATCTTGGTAGAAAGTCAGTATCATACCTCCGCGGAACGAAATGAGTCGCTCTACACGTGAACAACGTTGGGAAATATTGAAAGCTTATTTCCAAAGTGAGTGCTGTGTAGCCCAAACAGTGCGTTTTTTGAAAAGAAGTTTTGGCCGAAATGAAGCACCCACCACAGTGGGGAACCGTGAAGTACCGATGTTATGCCAATAATCCGGAAACGATTCAAGCACTTAATGCCAATATCATCCAAGCAACCCGTGAGCTATAGCCCGAAACCATAAAAAAGGTCCTGGAAAATTTGGAGTGACAGAATGCGCTACTGCGAAGACAGACGAGGCACTTGAACGATAATTAATGGAAATGTTTGCTCTTACTAATAAAGCCACAATACATGGACAAAATTTAATTTTGTTCATTTTATTGCATTTTTAAAAAGAAACTTGTATTTGGCCCACCCTGTGCATTCTTCTGTTCTAAAAACCGATCAACAAATTAAGAAGAGCACCGCCCTGTGACCAGCCAACACTTTCTGCCCAACAATATACATCTTACTCTTACTTTTATAAAGCTTTTGAAATATTACGCGACGGCTTGTGTTCAGAAATTAAATAAACAAAAAAAAATTGAAAAAAAATTTTGAAAGCGACAAATTTTTGTTAGCAAGGAAAAATATGCGGTTGTCATCCTTTCTGTTGTATTCAATCATATTTAGTGGCGGTTCCCACCATTCTCCATTTGCAAAACATAATGCACCACTGGCTTACTATTTATCGAACTAAAATTGTTACCGCGCGTGTAACAGATTTCCAGACCCAGCTCGATAAAAAATAAAAGACTTCTTTCACTAGCAGAATGCTTTAAAAAATATAAGTCTTTATTAAACGTCTGAATTGAAAGAGACACAAGCAAGAAGAATATGCCAAGAATTTTACATGTGGTTTTTTTTTGACACTTACGATGAACAATGGAAAGTTCTTGACGTTTATACCAGTCGGCTCGCGAGTAGGTGTCGCTATTGTTTGCTTTGTGGACAATAGGGTGGCAGCAACAAAAATAAAAAAAAAACCGACAAAAACATCGACGAATTAGGTTTTTGGTTAGAGTTTCATACCAGCGTCTTTTGATTAAAAAAAAAAAAGACTACGCCGGGGACGGAATTAACTCGAAAAAGGTCGTCAAATGTAAATCGGAGGAGCTGGCAATGGACGTCAAAACCGACGAGCTGCTCAGTTAAGATGTTAACTTCAGAATTCCAGACAACTATTGCCCGCATTTTTCTCTGCACAAAACGCGATACCTACTAATAATCATTTTTAGGGTCCAGGCTAAATTTTTCTAACTCACAATGGCGAAATTTTCCATACAAAATTGTATATTGTGACCTAGAAAATATTTAGTGTGAAGGTTAAAAATGATTGTTAGCAAGGCCCAAAGATTCTTCCTAACACCTGTTACATTCCACCAAAGTCCCCCGCAAAAACAAAGCAATGTAAGCTTACCTCGAATTTTATGCAGGCAACTGAAAGAAACAAGAAAACCAAAACGACTCTGGCCGATTCTTAACCCTGTCAACTTTATTATTATTAACCGAACCGTCAACCGGATATGCACGAACACCACCACTGACTCCCTATACTGGGTATCCCAGAGAAAGCATAAGTGTCAATGAAAGTTAAATTACGAATTGATGACCTCGTTTTTATGCATTCGGTCGCGGACACCTCCCGTCTTCATGGAAGTGCCGTTGTCGTGTTAGTTTTGCCGCCGTTCGAGCAGTAGGTACATATGCATTTTTATGGTGCACTTTCGCACTACATACACAACATAGCTGAGCGGGGGGAAAACCCCAGTTGCACTTTTTTCATACTGAGCGAGTATTTCAAGGATACATGATGTTCACTATACATAATACTTTGCTTTTTAACGGCCAAAAGAGCAGCTACTGCCCGAGACAGCAGTGCAAGACTAATGTCAGAATTGCGCAAGGAAAGCGGAGAAAAAAATCTCTACTGGACATTGTTGATTAATGCTTTGCAATTTGAGAGATTGTGTTCTTTGTTTCAGGGATATTATACCGTTAAAAGCCATCGTTACTCACTCTTAACAATATACGTGAATTGTACATCATGCAGAATGAATTTATGTAAATGTGTATGTTTGTGTTTGTTCGAACGGAACTCGCATCGTGTGGCAAAAGAGTCTCCGCATGCTATTAGCACGGAAAACTTACCCTAAGATGTTTGAAGTAATTAATGATGCAAGTTCTTAAAGTTTTCACAAATTTGAATTGAATTATACGCGTATCTAGATAATTGTTTTATTAATGGCCACTTGTGTATATTTATAATTTGGCAATGTTTAGTTTTAAAGGACTCTTGGAAACAATTTGATTTGCAAAGGGTGTTTGGGTATTCCACATTCAGCTAGGCCTTTGATAAATCAAAACAAGTAAAAGTGTTATCATCGGCCTGGCCGATGCTTTGATACCCTCCGCTGCATACAAGTCATGCAAAGTTTTAGGCATGTGAGGTAGTACGTAATTACATTGAACAACAGACAGAGAGACACATGGGCCTAATATTGATTTTGTATGGGAGGTACCAGAACTACTTGACCGACATGGCCCATTTTTAAAACCAACTTGACGACAATAAAAGTATGTCGTCTCACAAAATTTCATTTGCCTAGGTAGATTCTTTTCGACGCTATCGTGCTTTCAACATGTGCTTTCTAATATTGGTTTTGTATGGGAGGTACCAGAACTCCTTGACCGACATAGCCCATTTTCATTACCAACCTGACGACGATAAAAATAAGTCCCTTCACCAACTTTGATTCGCCTATGTCAATTCGTTTGGGCGCTATCGTGCTTCCAACAGACAGACAGACAGACGGACATGCTAAATCGATTCAGAATGTGATCCTGATTCAGAATATATATACTTTATGAGGTCTACGGTGGCTCCATCTTGGCGTTACAAATGTAATGACAAAGTGAATATACCTTCCTGTGGAGGGCATACAAAATAAATAAAATAAAATTGTGAAACTCTTGATTTCTATTTAAGCCACCAAACGTCGAACTACCGCATACGTCACTTAATTTTGTGGATTTTACATGCAAAACAAAAACAAATTCAGTCACGTAGTACCCGATCAGGGATATGGTAATTCAACCCTAGGTGTCTCATGAGCTATCTGCGCATTCTCTAAGAAAAAAGTTGTCACTGTTACATTCACGTGGACATCGGAGTTTTTTTTTTTTTGCTCCGCTCCAACAGAGTAGACGACACACAGTGCTTTCCTTCCACGGGCAACCATTCAAGAGGACAAAGGACAATCGTTGTCGATATTTTTCTATTGGATAAAATAAAGTGAATCGAGTCCCATTTTGGTCTCTCTTCTTGAGGGAACAGGAAGCTGAGTGGTAGCTTAAAATGTCTGACGACCTTTTGTCTCCCTTAGGTATCCATTCTTGTTTTCGTGTAAGTTAAGAAATATTTGAGTAATGAAAAGCCAGAAACAAAATGCATTTTGGTCATAAATTTTCACAAAAAGTAGGCGTGGCAAATGTTTTAAGAAACATTTCAAATAGACTTTGATCTAAATCTAACTCCCAACAATTTTATAATATTTTTAGATGTGCTTGGAACTGTACAGCACTCTCAAACTTGTAAAGGGTTTTTCAATAAGAGCGCTACAAAAGTTTTTTTTTTTTTTTTTTTTTTTTCATAAAACAAAAACGGTTTTGGATATCAATGAAATTCTTTATTGCTGTGAAAGTACGTTCGATGCCATTATGTATGGAACTAGATTTCTTTTGCATGGCCACCACGGGCACGCTTGCAGAAGTCCAGACGCTGAACCCAATTTTCGACGGTTTTCAAGCATAAATCGGCCGATACTGCTGCAATTTCAGGTTCGATATTCGTACGAAGTTCATCAATCGTCGCTGGCTTGTTGGCATAGACCATAGACTTGACGTAGCCCCACAGGAAATAGTCTAACGGCGTCAAATCGCACGACCGAGGCGGCCAAGCGACTGGACCATTTCGTGAGATAACACGTTCTCCAAACTTGGTTTCCAATAAATTGATTGTGACATTCGCTGTGTGGCTTGTGGCGCCGTCCTGTTGGAGCCACATGTCCTCCAAGTCCATATCATCCAATTGGGGCCAAAAATATTCGGTTATCATTGAACGGTAGCGATTCCCATTCACAGTAACGTGCCGGTCTTGATCATCACGGAAGAAGTACGGCCCAATGACGCCGCCGGCCCATAAACCACACCAAACCGTAATTTTTTCGGGATGCAATGATGACTCATGGAGTACGTGTGGATTGCTGCCTGACCAATACCGCATATTTTGTTTATTGACGAAGCCATTCAGCCAGAAATGAGCCTCATTGCTGAAGATTATTTTTCGATGAAAATCCGAATCATTTTCAAGTTGTTGCTCAGCCCAATTCACGAACATACGACGCTTCTGGTGGTCAAGCGGATTCAGTTCTTGCGTCAATTTAATCTTGTAATTATGTAGGCCAAGATCTTTTCGCAAAATTCGCCACAACGACGTCACAGAGATGCCCAACGCTTGAGAACGACGTGTGAGAGACACATTTGGGCTTTCTTCAACTGAAGCCTCAGCGGCAGAAATATTCTCACTGGCACGGGAACATTTTGTACTGTGCCTGTGGATTCAAATTTTCCCACTAGACGCTCAATTGTTGATCTGCTAGGACGATTATGATGACCATAAATTGGACGTAGCGCTCTTAACGTTGAGGCCACTGACTCCGAATTTCGGTAGTAAATTTTAATAATTTCGACTCGTTGTTGGCTCGTATATCTTTCCATCATGAAATGGCAAACCTTACTGAAGAGAAATGTCAAAAGAGCGGCAAGAAATTCGCAGTCGTTTGCTGTCCCTGTCGCTCTACTTTTGCAGCGTCCCTGTTGAAAAACCCTTTACTTTCAGACTGGGTTGCTAGTTTTGGAAAATCTGAAAGGTCGGAGAACTCAGTCTTTTAAACAATTCAACTGACTTACCAACGACAAAATTTATTCGTCCATTACTTTACATCGATACGTATATATATATTTCACCGCTTTTTCCCAGCTAGAAACAAAATTAGAATTTCTCAAAAACGCATCGAACCTCATCGCGAGGCATACAACTGACCTCACCCCAGTTACGTATACTGCCACCAAGGTTGATATTAATTTCGATTTTCCCACGACATGTTCAGCTCAGTTTGAAGTCCGATTTATTATAGAAATAAAGCCCGCCTTCCTTGCCTTGTATTCGCATCGTTAAGCACGGTTTTCCGGATGAAAAGCAGCTGACACGACGCAACACCTTACTTCCCAAATATTTGCACAGCAACCTCCATCTATCAATTTATTTAATTACATAGTTGCACATCGAAAAGAAAGCATGTCGTGATGCAATGGAAGGATTTGATTTATCCATAAGAACCACAACTGGAATTTATAATTTCAGTGAAAGAATTGGCAACAGGACTATGGGAATAGAACCCGTTTCCAAGGCACCCCATGGGGCGTCCTAAAAACATTACTGCAGTCCAAATTGGTTCAGTTGGAAATTTAGGTTGAACCATGTACAATGTACACAGTCCAATGGGATTTATGATTTGAAATATTTCTTTCAGGTTTATGGGTCAGTTTGGTTAGATGGATTATTATTTTTAATATTTATGGAATAAAAATTGGATGTGAGGGGGTGCAATTTTTATAAGTTGTTCTCTTTCTGTGGGGGGTCTGCTTTTTATATTTATATTTGACATCATTTCGTCTGCTTTATTTGTTTCTTTTATTTTGCAGCGTTGTTACAACAAATATCAGGGGTATTCCGGTTTCATGCAGCCTTGGAAGGCACTTGCTCTTTAGTATACCATTTTTATTCAACATGGTTCAACTTGGTTGTGGAATTCGAGTATTTTGTCCCTTTAATTTTAAAGTACGCCATAAGAGAGTCTTGTCCTGTGATACTGCAACTTTGACTATTTTTCGTTGAATTGCGGCAAACGAAATGATAAATTTAAAGCTTGTGGAGGTGGTCGTCGGCAAATAGTTAAGAACCACTTTCACTGCCCTAACCACAACATATTCGCCTGATTTTTAACTCTCTCCATTACGTAGTAAGAGAAAGATATTGCATTCGTACAAAACTTCGAACTCGAGATGTTAATCAATTCTGACATTACGATGATAGGCGAACTCAAAAAAGTGGGTCGCAAAATTCTGTCCGTCTGTCTGTATGTCCCGAGGCATACAGCCTAAGCGGCTGAACGGATTTTGTTCAAACTTCGGATTTAAAGTTTGGGGGCTTACAGTTCGGGGCTGTTTTGTTTTTTTGTCTCTAACGATTTCAACAAAAATTGATATTTAAGCTTTAGTAACTGAGGTTAATATAACTGCTTACTCAGTTTTCCGCTAAAAAATCGAGTAACAGTAGGTACTTTTGAAATTTGGATATATCTCGAAAACGGTCCATACGATTGTAACAAAAATGCATTTCTAAGGTAATACGGTGATTTCTTACTTAATGGAAAACTCAGTTTTTCTCTGTATTATCTTTAAATTGATTTTTGAAAAAAAGTAATTTTTAAAAAATTTAGTTTACCCTATTTTTTTTTTTTTGAACCATATGCACCCTAAAAATATATGACCAACAACTCGGAGCTTACACAATACTCCCACTCCATTTACATTAATACTTTTGATGAACGAGAAAGTTACGTTCGAGCCAGTCGTGCCCTTTATTTTTTGTAGCGAAGCTTGAGCAGAGATGCAATCTGTTTTTTTGCTGCATATAAGCAATGTCACTGAATTTCTACCCCCGGCAAACTCTAGTACTTTTAAATGTTAGAGATTATAACTCCAGCACTTTTATGTATAAATTCTAGTACTTTTTTGACAGTTGCTGGTTCGTGCATCATTATTTATATTATTCGAAGTTAAATGTCAAAATGGATTGTCTCAAAGGTAAGGCCGTTTTTGGCGGTAAAATGCCATTTTTAAAAGCGATTATTATAACAAAAGTTGCGTTAGAAATAAAGTATGTACTAGTTAAGTCGATGGACACAATGGACCCGACTGATGGTCTAAGTGAAGCTGTGACAACTGCCGCAAGAGCACCCTTCTACCAGTTAAGTCGATTCACAAATGCAGATTTTGACACATGGACCCGTCATCTGAGTAGGGACCTGAAGTGTAAATTTCTCAACTAACTCTCCTCAGTCTCATGAAAAATCTGTCACTTGATCTGTCTTAAACAGTTGGACGAACTGGACCGTATATGTACTCTTGGCCTAGGATATGTGTGAGTTTTTATTTTTGTGCGACGATTGAGAAGGACCTACAATTTTATGCCGAGACAAATCGGCTGAACTGAGAAGCTTACTAGGCCAGTTATACTTTTGGAAGTCAGATGTTTGCGAGATGTTTGCGCAGAGGAAAAAAGCCGAATATGTATTTTTTTGTGTGTTTCTGGGGATCGATCCTGAGATCCTTCGCTCTGTAGTTGAGCCCACTATACACTGAGCGACTGCGCTCGATCTAGGAAGAACAAAATTGTGACAAATTCTTCCAGATTTAATGAATTTCTGATCAGGTTGCACTTAAGAGGTAGTAAAAGCTGAGTCTGTTGCAGACCTGCAGAAGGGAATCATCAGGATATAGGAGGAAAATTATCTTCCCCAAGTATAGCTATAGAACAGCTGAAACCTTTTCTTTTTTTTTTTTGCTAAAAAGAAATAGTGGTAGATCGGGGGAAGCGAGAGATTACAACGTTGCAAGATAATTTTTAATAATTTTTGTTTGCATTTGTAAAATTGACCTATATTTTTTTCTAGAACAGGATCTTGAAGGACTGCAATAATTGATCATGCGAGGCTCATTTTAAGTGCTTGTTAGATCAATTTAAGTCGGATAGCCATTTCTTTGTTTATGTTCCTATTGGAAAGACATTTGCTTTTTTTTTTTGTTGCTGGCAGGAAGTGAACCATGAACTTCGCTTCGCCAGCAGTTGATGCAGCGCTTTATTTGTGTCGTCTATTGAACGATAAACACTAGGCCACCAATGATTGAATAAAATAGAGGGGACTGCCAGCATAAAGCAAAATTGTGTTGGCCTATGGACTTTGTGGTCATGATGTTCCGTTTGCAACAAAATTTGTTACATAGGTTCGGGTTCTAGTACTACACTGCTTAAAACAGGGGGCCCTACTAAAAATCATTCTTAACCTTCACACTAAATATTTTGTAGGTATTTAAAATTTCGCCATTGTAATTTCGAAAACTTTTGCCTGGACACTAAAAATGATTCTTAGTATCGCGGAGAGCTTAGCTTAAGTTAAAAATATAAAAGACAATAAAAATAGACCATGACCACGTTTAGATAGTTGAGGAAATGGCTACGAAATAATTTGTTTATAAAAAAAATGTTTGTCCTCTTTACAGTTTGATTCAATGAAATTCCTATTTTATTTCTGAACAACAATGGACAAGGAATACGCTGCCCCAAAGCGATTTGTTGCTACTGCTTTAACTTAAAATTTTATAACAACAATCGTTGCCAAAAGTTGTGCCCAAACGCCAGAATTATTAAACAAATGTGCGCACAAGTAAGTTAGCTAGAAAAAGACAGATGGCACACAAAAATTTTACGTAACTGCTGAGTAACAAGTTTATAACTATTACGCATTGTTTATTAACATAAGTTTTGTTTTTATTTACCCACTTCGCACATGTGCTCACAAAGATTGTACTGATTCATCTTTTTTAATATGCGCTCATTTTTACGAATTTCACTATCTACGTCTGGGGTTCGGTTAGAGCTCTCCAAAAATTCCAAACACAGCTGATGGCATGTCACCCTATTAGTCACGGTAGATTTGTTCGCATCGTGAGCACGTTTGAAATGAAAATAATGTGCAATTTTTCACTGGTAACTGGACATACATCGTTCTGCTTCATTTCAAAACGATATTGCGCTCAAAAGTGTGTAGCTTCCCTGTCGAAGACCATGCGGAGTGCACATGCATACCTACATAGCTAATGACCAGAACTCTGGCCTGTTCAAGTTGAACATCATGTTGCACCCAGTCACTGAAGTGATCATGAACAAAGGGATATTAAATGCTAAAAATATGAGCCCCTTGTTGAGGGTACCATATGTGGCGCATGTCACACAGTGTTCTTATTAATAGCCATTTTTATTTTTGCAGACTAAGGATGATAAAAAAAAACAAGTAAAAGTAATTTCAAACGAAACAATGCATGCACGAACAGGGGAATTGATTATTTTGTAAACTTTGGCTTAGTAATATTTTTGTTTGTGAGATCTTGCAAGTCGCACAAGAAATTTAATAATTTTGGCTGTATTTTTAGTTGTAGCTTTCACCAGATAAACCTAATTTAAGATGATCGGCCTTAGCGAGGTAACCATCAGAAAACTCTCCGATTTTATACGATTCGGAGGATTTTTGAATCGAGGCATTCTTCCAAAGACAGCTGTTCGGAGCATCAAATACAAATGTAACGCACTCCAGTGTTTTGCATTGCAGTGCGATCAAGTTTGTCCTTGAGTGACATTTTTGACAGCTTCATAAGAATTGACAATCACAAACAATCAGTCGCGGAATTTATTTACGATTTGCAATAAAGAAAGCAATAAAAAGAGAAAAACAATATAGCAATACATTTTTTAGTATTCGTTGCTTCAATTTGTATTTCCAGTGCAAGTTCAAGCAAAAAAAACTACCACAAAAAAATACGAGGATGTCAAATCAACACGTCACCGCATTTAAATTTTTTTTTTCCCGAAAACGGAAACCTCGAAGTCGATGGTAATTTTAGGCTCCGCTGCGGAGAATATTCCATTTCGACGGATACCTCTCTAGGGCCGAATAATTTATTTTGTAAAACGAATACTTTTCCAATATCAAAAATATTACTTGGCGGAGAAGTGTCATTCAAAAAATTTAAACTACACTATTCGAGTTCCTATATTCCGGAGCAAAAGCAGCTCGGTGATATGTGGACTTCTGGCTTTTATTCTACTCTGAAGGTAAGATCCTAGCAGCTCTCTAAATGTCAGCAGGTGTCTGTTGTTTGAGGAGATTTCAGGCCTTCGTGTTAAAGCTGTCCCATCCATTGACTTATTATATATGGACTGCTAGACAACTTCGCGTTGGTTCCAACATAAGCGCTAGCTCTCGTGGTTCGGAGCGGAATAAATTGGAAACTCACATCTGACGTTTCCATTTCGTTGCAGATAAAAGTACAAATTCTTATGTACTTGAATGTGATATTCTTGACGATCATAAGTATTCATTGATCAGAAATGTGATTGAAATATGCGCTAAAGTGTTATTACATCATAATTCTAAAATGAATAATGAAAAACAATATAAAAAACTAATTCGCAATAAATATACGAAAACTGTGCAATTTATGGGACAATGAAAAACGATTTTTTATTCAAATTTCGTTGGTTCCATCTATTATTAATTATTTAAACTAGCACAATTTCGAGATGACATCTATTGTAAACAATGCCGCAACAATTTGAGTTTCAACCGTTTCACTTGGCAAATCCACTCACGCCCAATAGGTGGCTCCAGCATTCTATGGAGAAATCCAAGATGGTTGTCATTTTTTCACTTATTTTTCGCATAGAACGACGAGCGCTAGTTATGTTGGCGTCATTTTCTGGGCAGAGATTGTATGGAAGTGACATTTCACTAGCAGTCCATATATAATAAGTCAATGGTCCCATAATTAAAGGAATTTTTAAATCTACAGTTTTCCATCCATCTCAACTTAACTCAAATGACTTTTCTATAATTATTGTTATTTATTAACCCAAACACAGTCCATAAAAAAATCCTAAAAAAAAAATATTACCCACAAATAATCGAGATGAGTCAAAGACCCATCTCATCGAAATAAATTCCTTTCTTCATAATTCAGAAGCTATTAAGAAACATAAATAAAAACTTAAACCATTTAAAAGATTATCCAACTGAAAAGTCGGTCAATTGAAATATTTGTCCCATTTAGTGAATAAATCACTTGAAGATACACTCTTCACCCACATAATCCCATTTTAATTTTTAATCAAACTGCAGCCCATACAAACACAAATGGAATCAAATATTTTACAACTCTCAATGATGACATGTGGTTGGGCGATAATGCCGACAGTCTGTTTTATGATAGAAAATTCAATCCAACCCAGAGAATCAATATGCATACGCACTTTCCATTTTTAACCACAATTGCAACTGGTTTGCATTGGAGTGAACTTTGCATAGCAATCGAGGCATGGTTAAC
Organism: Cheilosia variabilis; assembly: GCA_951230905.1. Classification (NCBI taxonomy): domain Eukaryota; kingdom Metazoa; phylum Arthropoda; class Insecta; order Diptera; family Syrphidae; genus Cheilosia; species Cheilosia variabilis. The sequence continues at coordinate 18,682,864 of OX579679.1, read as the reverse complement.
CGCGCCGCCATATGGGATTCAAATGGCAAAGTCATTGAAATATGGAAACAGTTTCGAAGTTACACAGTCTGAACTTTAGGTTCCCGCAATTAACTTGAATTGACGCAGAGAAAAATGTAACAAGAAGACTGCAAAACATTCACAGCCTTATTTATTAGAATTTGCCTAAACACATGTTTAGTGTTTAAGTTTTTAAATACAGCCTTTATATACCCTTCCAAAAATTCTTATTTATAAAACATTTTTCCATGCATTCCTACTAGTTGCACGGGGCTTACGTCAAAAAAGGTACTGAAAATGTGAAATCAATTACATTTGTCTGTCCGAAAAGATAAAAAATAAAGTGCACGACTGGGTCGAACGAAACTTTCTCGTTCACCAAAAGTTTGATTGGTTGTTTTCTTACTTTATTAAGTAGGTGGGTAAAAATCTGAGAACCGATGCTAGATAAAAGAAACGGTGCACAGAATATAGGAAAATAAATATGTAGTTTGAAATAAAATTTACTTTTGGGTTATTCACCTGATAGGCTGTATATAAATATAAACAAGTTATTGTTCGGGATGTAAGCATTACTTGGATTTTAGGGTTTTATCGAAATCGAAAATGGGGTTTTCGAGATATGAGCAGTTTTTAAAGTGAGCGTTTCCAGTGATTCGAATTGAAAATTAAGGACGCAATCGTTTTGAAAACATCAATTTTACTCTAAATTAGCATTTTAGTCAAAATGGTTATTGCCGTTTTCAGCCAAACTAAAGAAAACTACATTTTTAAAAAGCTATTTTTTTAAAAAAAAACCCATTTCACGATAATACAGAGAAAAACTAAGTTTTACATTAAGTTAGAAATCACCGTATTACCTTAGAAATGAATTTTTGTTACAATCGTATGAACCGTTTTCGAGATATGTCCAAATTTCAAAAGTACCGTTACTCGATTTTTTAGCGGAAAACTGAGTAAGCAGTTATATTAACCTCAGTTACTAAAGCTTAAATATCAATTTTTGTTGAAATCGTTAGAGCGGTTTTCGAACAAATCAAACTGGTATGAACATTTTGCGACCCACTTTTTTGAGTTCGCCTATCATCGTAATGTCAGAATTGATTAACATCTCGAGTTCGAAATTTTGTACTAATACAATATCTTTCTCTTACTACGTAATGGAGGTAGTTAAAAAAACTAAGCAGCTTTTAAGAAATTCAAATTCAAATAGGAATTACAAAATGGAAATGTAAAAAGAAAAAGTTGTGAGATTTGGGACTCCTATGAAACGGTAGTCTTATGCAAATTAAAACAATTTGAAATATATCATATCTGCACATATTTCTTATCGAGGAAACTTGTAGAATCTTTAAAATTGAAAGTAAAAATGTCGATCAATCTATCCAATTTATTTTTCATTTCTTTTAGAATAAAATGTGACAGATTTTTTGAGTCAAAATGACATTTCTCGTACTATTCCACCTATTTACAGGCACTAAAACACGGCAAAGCGCGTTAAGCTTATACAAGCTCTATACAACGTTGAATAATTTTTATAAATAAGGTCTATGCGTTTAGAGGCATTTTATAGGGTGCATAACTTTTTACACTCTTTATAATACGTTTATAAATAAGGCTGTCAGTATTTTGATTAAAAACTAAAATTGATTGGCATTTTTTTGTTTGACTTTTGTGCTCAGAAAGCTGTCAGGTGAATGAATGGGTACGTTCAAGAATCTAGTTTCACTTTTTCTACGTCAGCCACATATGCGAACTGTCAACTTAGTACTCAGTCTCACGAATTTCTGGACTAGATTCGTCGGCTACCCCTCCATTTACGTCAACTGAAACAGCTGTTCATATGACCGATTTCAGCCAATCAAAACCGGCCAATCTAGTTTTTGCGTTCAGGTTACACCTAGCCCAGACCAATCTAGTCGACTTAAGATAACTAACTTCTTAAATGTCCCCAATGAGTAGGTAATGTCGAATTCACAATGTCACGTTGAACGCGTGCGTGCGTCGGCGCGCTTTGACACGCTTTATCGAATCTTTACGATTTTAAATGCCAAAGCGCGCGAGCAAAAATTTAGTAAAACGAAATGCTGCTTTGAAGCGAATGCGCGTTGAGAGAGTAGAGCATGACAGATTAAAAGTTCGGTTTGGTTTTAACTAATGTACACAAATAGAGAGCAGAATTCAAATTTCAAGTCTACTCTCTTTTTGTCCGTAGCTGTAATTTGTGTGCAAGAATTAAAAAAGGATTCTCCAAAATCGATAAAAAAAATCATTCAAAAGAATAATGTAAAGAACAACCTTAACAAAGATAAAATCAATGATTAATATTTTTATTTTTTTTCCAAGAAAATCTGAAGAAATAAGTATTAGCTGCACAAAAAAAGGCATTCGTCATTTTCACTTACTAAATTAATTAATTTGCATTTAAAAAAAAACTTCATATTGCTTTTTAAAATTTGTGTATGAAAAACATTAGTGATTCTGTGCCACTCCAACTAAGAACGGCACAACCCATGACATCAAATCAAACAATTCAATATTCTAAAGTTGTCAAACGCGCGTGAAAGTAGAGAGTAGGTCTACTCAGGCGTTGCGTTGAACTTTACGATATTTACGATCTAAAGTCGATCCAACGCCTAAGATTGTATTTTGTGTGGCAGCATATGAACGCTTTGTTTCTACATAATCTGTCAACGCGACATTGTGAATTGGGCATAACACATTCCGTGAATCAAGCCGAGAGAAACAAAAACAAATTCCTCTTGTTCACACCGTATGGGATGAACTCATTGCCAACTTAACAGCGTAGTGGGTTCCACACATACAAACTACAGACATGTCTCTAATAAAGTTGGTTGCTTAAAAAAATATTTCTGGCCGAAGGTATTTGATGATTTTACTTCTCAGCGTTACAAACTCACTCAGGTTTACGATCAAAAAAAATACCACCTCCATCTAAACCTTAACATTTTGAAAACGCCTGTCGAACACACCTTATCCTGACACCAGGCCCTATATTGTTACTCCCTTTAAATGGCCATAAAGTTGCGTAATTGCTTTTGTTTACGAGATCCTGTTAATACCTTGTCGCGTTCACCATTCGTAATGAGTTGAAAACCATTTGCCCTATTTTGAGGTTCGTCGCCGCTTCGGCTTCTTACTTTTATGTTGATTTTATTATCCAGGCACACCCCTTGCTGCTGCTGCACTCTGTTCTATTCCAGGAAATTGCAGACTATGTATACAATTTGATAAAAAAAATATATATTATGCATGTGCTATTATAGATATCCCCATGGAAAAGGATATTCCAACAGACAGTCGCTAAGGAATGAAGAAAAAAAAAAAACCTTCCACAGCTCATTCGTATTGTTTCTGTTTGATCGCCTGACATTGGCTCAAATTGCCAACCCCGCCCGATGATGAAAAACTAAACAAAGCACGACAATGTGCAATGGAAAAAGTCACCTATTACATTCTATTCAAAGCGATTGCAATCACCGAAATCGATAGTCCACCGCATTCAAGCAAATTGGTTCCACTCGAGCGGAAACGTACGTCAATATAGTTCCACTACCTCTGCCAACATGCGACCTGTCACCATCGAGTGCATTTCATAATATACACCCAACAGTATGCATCTGCTCAGTGTCTGTCTCGGTTGTTTTTGTTGCAAAATAGCTATTTACCAAGCGCCCTTTGTCACGGATCACATGTAGGATATGGCTCTAGAGGTTTTGTGTAATTTGAATCAGCAAATCGCATTACAATCAGCCGGCAAATTCGTTTTTGTTTTGCATTCTTTCCCGCGGCAGTAATTACGCAAACAAAATGAACTGCATGTTGTCATAGTCGCCTGGACAAAGAGTGTGTTACATTTTGCACTTAATTTACTTGTATTGACTTGTATTGGCAGTTTGCGTTCTCCTTCCTCGAATAGTTGGTACTTTGTTGACATCTTCATAAAGCCGTAATCATATCATTCACCCGGGAAGTCGGAGGTGTACTATTCGCAATGTGGTGTCGCGTTTCCATTCCAAGTAAACTGAACTATTCAACTGTTACTTCTTGTGTCTGGTTTTAGCTGCCCTGAGTTTACCTATGCATATTTCATTCGTACCTTGGCATGGCGATGGCGTGCATTAAAGGGGAGAATCGTTATCGTGTTTGGGAATTTAGCACACTGTCGACATATATAAAGTGTACATAGTTTTGCTTTTCATTTCTTAGCGACTGTCTCTGTTGTAGTTTAAATAGAAAATATAATCAGCAGTTTAAAGGAAATTTATTGATACGATTGGGTTCAATTTTGGGCCAAATCACAATCAGGAAGGTCGTTGTCATTGGCAAGTTGAGTGAAAAAAAAAAAAACTGTCAAATGCCAGCATTATAGCGAACAATAAAATTTGACTGAAGTGTCAGAAAGAAGACGGTTGTACCATCAACAGAGCTCGGGAATATCTCTGAACCTATTGAGAAGTTTCTAAATTTCCCTATTTTGTGAGATTTTTGAATAAAGTTTACTCAATACCCTGCTTTGTATTAGCCTACTGTATTTAAGCTCTTGGTTGGAAAGTGCTGACATGAACCCGAATAAGCTCGAGGGGTCAGTGGACTCTGATGGGAAACCAAAAGAGTTAGCAGACCAATCGTCAGTGGAGGTGGACAATGCGGGGCAGAAATGCGCCAAGAGGTCAGCCGGAACTGCGGAAGCCGGATTGGAAGAGGAGAGAAGTCCCGACTCCGAGCGGAAGTTGCACCAGCAACTGAAGCAAAGAATGAAGAGGGTCAGAAGGAGGCAAAGATTGGCCTTGGCCAAATCTGTCTCGGCGAAAGGCATAAGTAAGTCGGTTGAGGAGTTGACTGAAATGGTTGCCAACTTGACGTCGACCGAAACCTCTCCAGAAGACGGTGGATCTAGGAAACGGTTCAAATGTTCCGGGACCATGAATCCACCTAAAACTGTGAAGAAGGGGACGGAAGGCGGAAGGGAAGACGGACAGTCTGTACAATATGGGGTCAGTCTACAGGTACCACACTCCAGTGGTTATGTGGATGGACAACATTTACAACGGACTATTAGTCAACCCGGAAAGCAGAAATCGTGCAAGGCCGAGCAACCTGGACCAAGCAAGGTAAAGCGAAAGCTGAGCCACGCTATGGGAAGGAGAGCAAAGCAAGCAGATGCTGCAAAGCCTTACGCTAGGAGTGAGAGAGCCAAAGTTGACAAGGGTGTAAAAACCTTTGCTCAGACAGCGGCGAACGATCTCCAAATGGGTGTTGCCGACATGAGTCGAGAGGGGGGGATAGAAGCTTCACAGTTGAGTATTTTCAAGAATGCTCTGCTGAGGGCTCTTGACTTACTTCCGACAAATGCAGGTGATATCGGTGTAAAGGAGATAACCTTGGAGGAAGGGATTATAGCAATAAAATGCGTAAACCAAGAAACCAAAGGGTGGCTATGTGAGACTGTAGGGAAGATGACCGACCTATGGGAGGGAATCAACCTTAAAATAGACAGGCTTCACATACTAAAGGATGTGGAAAGGTTGATAATCTTCGTTCCCGGTGAACCCGTGAGCAAGGATGTCATCCTTGCCAGACTTTGTCGTCAAAATTCCTGTGTGAAGGACACTTCGAAATGGAGGGTTATTCATGTGGGAAGATATGATGACAAAAAAATTGGTGGAACCAAGCTGACGATCTGGTGTCCGAGGGAGGAAGCGAGGCTGGTTAGACAAGCAGGAGATAGACTCTTTTGCGGGTTGGACATAGCATTCGTGAAGTTCCAAAGATCATCGGAAAAGACTCAACCTGGAAAGCCACCCGGTAGGGCGACGAAGTGATAGACACCATGGAGATGGGATCAACACAAGTCGGGCGGGAGGTGGGCCCGTACCGGGAAAAGCTGAGGGTGATTCAATTGAACCTTCATCACAGCAAAGCAGCATCGGCAATGATGACTAAGTGTTTTGATGAGGATTCGTTTGATATAGCCCTGATACAGGAGCCTTGGATCTTTAGAGGAAAGATTAGAGGACTCCCAAATAGCATGGCTGAGTTGCATTATGCACAAACTAGCGGAAGAATTAGGTCCTGTATATTGGTGAGGCACGGAGTTCAAGCATATAAATTGCCGGATCTGTGTGCCCCAGACCTTGCAACAGTACGAGTAGGATCAGGTGCGGGAAGTTTTGTCATAGCATCTGCATACCTGCCGTATGATTCTCCAGAACCTCCTCCGACAAGAGAGTTAGAGTCTTTGGTGAATGCATGCAGGAACAGGAACGAGGATCTAATAATTGGTTGTGATGCCAATGCACATAATACAGTGTGGGGCAGCATCAACGATAATTACAGAGGAGAAGCCTTATTCGAATTTGCATCATGCAAGGATCTAGCTATCTTAAACCGGGGAACAGAGCCAACCTTCGTCGATGTGAGACGAATGGAAGTGATCGATGTTACCCTGTGCAGTAGCCAGATAATTGAAAGATTATCAAATTGGAGGGTAATGGATCAGGCTACATTGTCGGATCACAGAGCCATTTCATTTGATGTTCGCTATGGATCTAAAAGGAAAAAAGATCGGAAATACATCAGAATTCCGAAGAACACAGATAGGATAAAATACCTTGAAGTGTTGGAGGAAAAACTGAATGTAATGACATTCGGAATACCGAAAAACACTTGGCATGTAGAATCACAGTTGAAGCATCTGCAATCAGCTGTTGAAGTTGCGTACCGAGTGGCTTGTACACCTACTTTAGTGGAAAAACAAGATCCTGCGCCTTGGTGGTGCCGGGAACTTGAAAAGCTAAAAAAGGCTGCGAGGAAGGCCTTCAATCACGCCATGAGGAGGGGAGAACCCGAAGCATGGGATGAATATAAGGCGAAAAAGAAAGAGCTAAACGTTACTCTGCGACGACGTAAAAGGGAGTCATGGAGGGACTTTTGCTCGAGTATGAGGAGTACATCTGAAGTCAGTAGACTACAAAAGATTGTCTCGAGAGATCCAGTTTCTAAGATCGGACTCATTCGTAATAGAGCGGGGGAGATGGTGGAAACACTGGATCACACAAATGAGGTCCTAATGGAGGTACACTTTCCAGGAAGCTATAAGTCAGCTCAGCCCTGGGCTCCAAGGAAACAAGGAGCGAACAGGATGGATAGGACGGAAGCAGAACGGATCGTGACACCAAAAGCGGTCAAGGGTGCGATAGCAACATTCTCACCCTTCAAAACTGCGGGGCCGGATGGTATATTTCCAGGTCTAATGCAATGGGGTATAGACCTAATTGCACCAAGGCTCAGGAATATATACGTTGCATGCCTAGCAATAGGCTATATCCCGATAACATGGAGGGAAGCAAATGTGGTCTTCCTTCCAAAACCGGGAAAAAAGGACTACACCGAGGCAAAGTCATTCAGACCAGTCAGCCTAACATCCTTCCTGTTAAAAATAATGGAAAGGGTGATGGTGGACTATATGGAGAGTACTGCGCTTAAGATGTATCCTTTAAATAGTAGACAGCATGCATACAGGGTAGGTATGTCTACAGAAACAGCGCTACACCAAGTAGTACGCGTTGCGGAGGAAGAGCTAAATACCGGGGGCATTGCGATGACCACTATAATGGACATTGAAGGTGCCTTCGATAAGATATGCTTTGAAAGTCTGAAACAAGCCTTGGAAAAACGTAGGGTTAACCCACTGGTGGTAAGATGGGTGGACAATATGTTGAATACGAGGGCGATTAATATTCAGACGGGAACCTCAAAACTCAGAGGAAGGGTTAGCAGAGGTTGCCCACAAGGAGGTGTTCTCTCACCTACACTGTGGAATATCACTGTGGACTCTCTTCTCGACAGACTCGAGGCGACGGGCATTCACACAGTGGGATATGCCGACGACATAGCAATAATGGCCAGAGGCAAATTCATGGACGTCACAGCAGATATCATGAGGAATGCACTCAGAGTGGTTGAGCGGTGGTGTCTGGAACAAGGGCTCTCCATTAATGCGGCGAAAACAGATCTAATAGTCTTCACTAGGAAGAGGAAAAATCTGGAATTTCGGCCCTTAACACTTTTCGGATCGGAACTAACAATGACTAAGAAGGTTAAGTATCTGGGAGTCTATCTAGATACTGGACTTACTTGGAATTACCATGTTGAGGAGAAGGTCCGGAAGGCAAAGAGGGTACTACATCAGTGCAAACGTGTATGTGGACAAAGGTGGGGACTCTCGCCTAGGTCAGCATACTGGATGTATACGATGATAACTAGACCCATTATCACGTACGCCTCGGTTGTATGGTGGGCGAAAGCCTCTCAGAAAACTGTGAGGAAGCACCTGGATAGGGTTCAGCGTTTAGCATGTATGGGAATTACAGGTGCAATACGTACAACCCCAACATGCGCATTGGAAGTCATCATGGGGATATTACCGCTAGACTTATTTATTAAGAAAACAGCGGCCCAAACGGCACTTCGCTTGCATCGAGATGCGAAATGGCACCATCGTGGTACGATCTATGGACATAGGAAGATCCTGGAACTTGTTAAAGACGAGATTAGGGAGCTAAACATGCCTATGGATCGAATAACAAGGGTGCGTATTATGGAAAGAAATCATAAAACTCGTATTGAGAACGGATTACTTCCAGAAAAAAGAAATGGTGAAATAGTGATTTTCACGGATGGATCCATGATGGATGGCGGGGCGGGGGCCGGTATCTATTCAGAAGAGCTGGAACTTGCCCGTCACATTAGCCTCGGGAAATACACTTCAGTATACCAGGCTGAGATGATTGCCTTGCTTTATGCGTTGGACTACTTGCTTGAGTGTCAGGTGGAAGGAAGAAATATCCTCATAGCACTGGACAATCAGGCGGTGATCAGATGCATGGAACAAACAAACATCACAACATCACTGGCACTGGAATGCGTACTTAAACTCAATAAGTGTTCATCTAAAAATGAAGTAACACTGACTTGGGTACGAGGACACATAGGGATCGAAGGCAATGAAAAGGCGGACTCCCTTGCAAAACAGGGGTCAACTGAAAAGTTGCTGGGACCAGAACCATTCTCTTCAATTGGCAGAGGAATGGTTGAACAGCTTGTCCACAAATGGATCACGGCAGAACACCTGAGAAGGTGGTCAACCGTGGAACAATGTAGACAAGCTAAAATGGCAATAAAGTGGCCGACCTGCTCCACTCAAAGAAGAGTTCTAAGCATGAGTCGAGGAACATTGAAATGGGTGGTGGCTTTGTCTACAGGACATGGTAATTTCAGGTATCACTTAAGGAAAATGGGCCTTATAGAGGATGATACTTGTAGACTATGCCTGGAGGAATCTGAGACAGCGGCACATATACTGTGTCAATGCCCGGCATTGGCTGGCAGAAGAATGAGGATCTTGGGACATCAATGGGTCGAGACCCAGTCGATGAAACGGATCTCCCATAAACAGATGCTAGCGTTAACACTAGGAATTGAGCCCAGAGAAGAACTGTGGAGAAATCCAGAGAGTCTCTCTGAGTAAGATTTACAGTGGTAGAGAGACGAAAAGAGACCCGACAATGGTGGTCTGATTCGATTATCTCTCGAAATATATATATATATATATATATATAAGCTCTTGGTTCAAGAGAAACCTTAATTTTATTATTTGTTTAAGTTCTATGAACAAAGAAAGGACATTTCTGGATGCGATAAATTTACTGGACCCTACCAAAAAGCTCAATAAAACTGAAAAATCACACTTACTATAATTTGTCTATGCTGAATACTCTCACTATTTTAAATGATAACCAAATTGACAGTTTAATTTAATGTTTTGCTTGGACGTACGAGTTCAGACAGTTGCGTCGTACGTTCTTAATGAACCACCTACCTCCCAGCATTTTAGCATCAAATTTAGCGAATAGAAGCTGTTTTTGAAGAACGTTTGGTAAAAGTTTGTCAAAACTAATTGAATACTTATACAAAAGAAGTAGTAAAATACGTGCTCTTAGACCAACTTTTAAATATACGCCAAAAAAAGGCCTACTTTGTCCAAAACATAAAGGAACAAATTTATCGGTTACTCAATTTTTGTTAACAGTTCCCTGTTATTATTTGTTGGTTACTTGATTTTAGTTAACAGTTCCCTGTTATTATTTGTCGGTTTCTTGATTTTTGCTAACAGTTCCCTGTTATACTGTGACGAGTTCATTTGACAATTTCATGCGGTACATAAATTATGCACAAAATAGTAGATATCACCGCGAATGTCGAAGGAAGATTCGCTGGCGAATCATTTGAACACGTGCGGGAGAACTTAATGCGAATATCTAGAGGAAGTGCATAGAAAAATAATAGGCAAACGTTCAGGAGTGCAACCAGAATAGTTAAATAGAATTATTTTCTTGACCAAATATTTGTGTATATCTTTTTTGGGCTTTTTGGTCGATTCTTCTAAAAATGCGAATATTAAAAAAACTATTCCATTATTTTCCACCCTACGTTTCGTTGGTATTTTCCAACTTCTTAGGGGCAACGTTCTTTGTTGGAGCTTCTTGGGAGAGGGGATACATAAGTTGTTTAGTCTTTAAATGATTGCTTTAAATTTCAGTTACTGTTTGTTAACAACAACATTTAAAATTGTACGGTCCAGAATAGGCGAACAAATAAACAAAAAAATAAATAAATAACTAAACAATTGCATACACTATATACTAAACAGAACTCAAAACTTATAATACAGAGGATATCACAGATCAAGTTGGGTCTGATTTCACAGAGCCACACTGTAATTCGTGTTTATGTTGTCTTTGTCCTCTTTGGTGTTCATAGTTTTGGTGAGCTTTTGCTGGATTCTTAAGCACTCTAACGTGAGTCTTTTGTTTTGATTTTTTTCGCTGTCCAAAATCCTTATATTGTCAAAATCAGCTGTGTGATTAGTGTCTAAGATGTGTTGTGAAAGTCCCGTTGATGTTTTTTTCTTTTCTGATGTCGGCCTGGTACTCAGCTGATCTCACAGAGAGTGCTCTTTTTGTAGTCCCTATGTATATAATAGTTAAAGTCGCGTCAGAAGCACCACAGAATTTTATATTTTTTTCGGTAAGTATGTGTAATATTAGCACGGATTCTTTGTCACTCAAATCAATTTCTGTTGAAGTCATGTTTGAAAAATGTAATAGAAGGTTATATATTTTTAACTCCTTTGGATTACTGTTTCTTCTAACGCCTTCCTGTAAACTTTTATTTGTGCATTGTTCATGCTAAAATATATATACTAATATATACGGATTTCAAGTTTTTTTTTATTGTTCATGTAGGATAGGTACACAGTTTTAATTCCAGATGGAGTTTTTAAACTTTTCATTTCGTCCATATTTAGAGGCCTTGTAGTCTTCACCTGTGAATAGAGCCATCTAATCAATATGGACGTAGGTTTGCAGTGTGTCCATGATTATTCTTCTAACAAAACACATCTTCCGAGATTGCACTCCAGAAAGTGACTTTGAATTCTTAGAACTGACTAGTTGTGTGTAAGATTCGAGGACGAAAAAACGTTGCTAAATCGTCCGTTATTTAAAATTAGCATACTGCATACCTATCTAATGAGAAGGAGTATAAGTCATTATAAGATTTTTGTTTTAAATTCTTCATATTTATTATTATTATTACTGTTATTATTTTTATTATGGTTATTATTTTTATTTTGGTTATTATTTTTATTATTATTATTAATATTTGCTATTTTTACTTTATTTTTTTAGTATACAATTTTAAATATTTATTTACGATCCACCCTGTACTTGGTTTTGTCCTCATTCACTTCTGCTGTTTGTATAACACATTTTTAAAGTATGGGACAGTTATACTCTTAATTGCTTCTTCGATGTTTGGAAGTGACAGCGGACATTACAATTGAGTATTTTTTTTTTGTGGGGGCTCATCCTGAAATTCGGCTAAATTTCTAAAATTCCGACTCCATTTTTATAAAAAAGAAACTTATTTAACACTCAAGTTCAAAATGTGCCCAAGAAATATTTTAAACCCCTTGTAAATTGAAGAGGGCGCTGTCGATATCAATTTATTTTGATGCGTGTTTTAGTGTCAAATGTATATTTCCATTTATGTACAAAGTAGGCTTATTGTGAACTTTGCTACATTCAATATGCGAAGACCACAAGATCACCAATTTCATTCAACACTATTTTCCTAACTGAGAAATACGTCCAACTGTTAACCTCAGTTGACCTCTCACTCGCCAAGCCAATCTACCTCTCAACACTCCATCGTTTTTGTCAGATAATCGTAAAATTTACATCCGCCACCTTATATGCATGACAATCAAAATCTGTGCCCACAATTGAATACGATGTCATAAACCGTTGATGACCCTCAGTTGGTTAAGCTCCACAACATGATACTCGTGCAATAAAAAGACGCATTCGAAATCACATAGCTAACCCCTTAAATGACTTTGTCAACAAGCTCCACTGTGTAAACAAGTTCCTAATGCGGTACTCGTAAAAAATCATCCGAAGAACGTGCCTTGTGTGCCTTTTTCCAAACCCGCTTCAAAGGAATATAGCACGCACTCACAGAGTTCACACACAAAGCAGCATTCTGTATAGGATTACACTGGAATTCACTCTTCGGGGTAAACAAGCCTACCGACATTACAAACGCAGTCAATCTGCCGACCAAACAAGATCGATAAGAACCCTCAAAACCAAAAGAAAAAAAATCCAAACACAAGTAGTCATTGTTATCAACTGACAGATACTAACCGCAGAGATTCGAAACCACGAGTAAATAGAGTTCCGAATTTGTGCGTCAATATCAGAACCGATTACGAAACACGGGCTCCTCATCTTGAACTTGAAAAATATTTATTTTAATTGTTGTCGTCTCTATTGAGTTTGATTGAGTGTGTGCGCGATGGCGAAGTCCATCGCCGCAGCCCACTCGTTCTTAGTGCCAACTACTTGTGTGACATAGAGGCGACCATTTTTATTTTCTTTGACAATAATTTTCGTTTGATTAGCAAATCGATTTTATTTCGTTCTAAGAGACGTTACATTAATATAAAGCAATCAACAAATAGATTCCAAAGTCTGAATAGAAACTTGCTTACGACTGGAAGAGGGACGGCGTGTTTTTTTTTTTTTTTTTTGTTGCCTTTGACAAAATTTGACTCGAATCCAATTTAGGACAAAGCAGTAGGAGGAGTAGAAGCAAAAGCGATTTACGGCAATTTTTTTCTTCTTGCGAAGATTGAGAGTGTACTCCTTTTTGGTCGCCTCTGCATTCTCTTTGGTCTACTGGTGCATTCTTCAAATTTCAATTTTCATGTGCAATAAAGTCGTGAGCACTCGGACAGAGTGATAGCCCATAACGTTGTAGTAGGAGCACAGCATAATCGTCGACTTCCTTTTGCTGTTTTACATGGGGCCGGGCGGAGAGAAGCCAATAGAAGTCGGACAAATTGGTAATAACAATATTAGAGTTTGTATCACAGGGTGATGCGAGCAAAGTTGACTTTCAAAAAGGTAGAGTTATTTTTTTTACGCTTCTTAGGAATGTCCTTGGGCTCTGTAGTTTTTTTTTTTTTTTTTTCTATCCATAAATCAAATTTAATCAAGCCAGGCTTGCCATATTGGGCTATTCTTCAGAAATTTCGCTCTTTTTCCTAAAGATTTTTTTTAATAGCATACCTTTCTCCCTCTTAGCATATCCGTAACAATTTTCAATTTTCCAGTACTTTTTACTTACAGATTTCACTCGTCGATTTCGACATTTCAAATCAACAACAACTTTATTTATTTTTCTTATTGTTTTTTGTTTTTTATAAGAATGTGTTTAATTTTTTATGGAAGTGTAAAAAAAATTGTTGTGATTGGGATACCTTTTTGGCTCCGATTTTGGGCTGGAAAAAAATTTAAATTGAGCTGTTGAACTAGTTTAGGACCTGGCAACCCTGGATCAAGCTATAGCCGTTCCTGGGTAACGTCTTTTCTGAGTCGTAGCCTCCGAAAATCTATTATTTTACGTAGTTCACTTTAATAAGTTTCCTGAAAGGTGTGAGTCAGGTCTGGGGACGAAAAAATGGTGCACTAACTTCTACCAATTCCGTAAGCAAGGTTTGGACATTTTATTTAATATGAGGCGTGAGGGTGATTTTTGTTCACAGAATGCTGTGGATAAATACGATAACTCTTCGAAACTAAATTCAGCTTTCTCGGATGACAAGAGGACGTTCATCCAGCACATCCAAGCCCACAGCTCTGAATTGGAAATAGTGGCCACATCACAAGTCACGAATTTAATAGTAGGAGGGAATTTTGTTGACGAGTACAGAGGTGAAAAAGTCCCGCCTGGGTAACCGGGTATCTTGCCAATACGAGTACAATATTATGACATGTGTAAAACTCCTTGGTTTTTGTTTTAGAATTTAACACGTATGGGAACTTTTATTGTGGCGTAGACATTTCTTTTTTAGGAAGTTATGGCGGAATTGGTTACACAAAAAAGCGTCAATCCAGTCTTTTGTTTTTATTTCATTTTTGAGTCGAATAAAATAGAAAATTAGCATAAGCATCAATAAACTGTTTTTTTTTCTTTTCTCGACGCCACAAAATCACTGGTGAAATTTAAATGCAGAATCGTTACGTCTTCAAATCTCTATGCGTCGAGTATATGCTAGCCAAGTTTGACCACCATATCACATCATGCATTCCGAAAGAGTAGACCTACCAAGGGTCCTGTATTTCACGGTCTTCTATTTGCCGACAGCTATAACCTGTAGCCCTTTATAAGATGGGTTTAAATTGCTGACTTTGTGGACCATTAGAAAATTTCGCATTGCCGTTGATATTCTTTTACGTTTCAATTATTCAAATGCGCACAACCGACCATAGCTTTATAATAACGAACGCTCCCATACATATGTATATCCCTAGTCCAGCTTATTGCAACCAAACCACCGACTGCAAGTAGAATAGTTATCTAAAACCAAACCCAAACTCAAGCCTTGTATTCTTGCACCATTGTATCACCCTGTCTTCGAAGAGAGAACCAGTCAGACAACTTGTGGTGTCACTATACCCTCTTGAACAAAAAATAACTGCATCGAGTCGTAATATGACGAAACCCTTTAAAATATGCAAGCAAATGTATTTCTCAACTTTCAAGTTGCGACTTCTGAATTTTTGGCGTTCTGCCGGAATCCCAGACTCATGGCGGAGACTGCACAAATAATGTTCCCCATCGTGTGGCCGTAGTTGTCTTCATTTCACAAGTACATGTGCATTGTACACTGTACAGCTATGCTAACTGGAAAGTAAATCCATTAAAAAAAAATGATAAGATAAGCATGACCATGAGTGTGTGTTTTTATTGTGTACATTATGTTTAACTTTTTATTTATCCGCATCCTAAGAGGAAAACATATTTTAAAGTGGCTTTTGGGGGTTTTGGGACGTACCAGGAGAAATACACATCCACTCCATGGTAGTAGGTAGATGGTAAGTAACGGCGGAACTGTTCTGAACGCACATGCATATGACAGTGAGTTTGATTTCCTGTTGCTTGAATAGTTCTTATTTAACTTGTTTTTTTTTTTGCAGCTGAGATTGTACGAAAAATGCACTTGGCAGATGTTTTAAGATGTGTACATATTTTTTTTCCCTTCTTCGTTGACAAAAAAATTGGACTGCTTTTGTTAGATTCTGCCCGACGCAATCGTCGTTGTGTAATCGCTTAATGACCTATGACAGTGAAGAATGTATTCTGATGTAATTTTTCTGTCGGAACAATACTTGGCATGAACGCAGACAGCAATTGTTCAAATAATTTTATTTAATCAAATATAGCGTCAGAGTATATGGAGTGCGTAAATTAAACAACGAAAAGAATTTTAATTTGTGATTAGGGACCGATTATTTGAATTTTGTAAGTCCACATTTTTGACTTTTGCGTTTTAGGAAATATATTGTATTCCGTGTTAAAATTAACTCCGTCGAAACGTCGAAAAAAACGAGTATTCGTTGTGGAAAACTACCGAGTAGAAAGTTAAATGCATACTTAAAAAAAGACAGACTTTGTCAGTTGTTATCAACCATTTATCTAGGTAAATATCAACCACTTGTTTAGAAAATTCTGCGGAGCTGAATGTTATTTATGACCGAGAAAATTTTAAGGAAATTGATAAATAGGTGATTTTTAACCGAGTTTTCTTAAACAAGTTGACTCGGTCATTTGTAATCCACTAACTCTGTAGGAGCTACACAAACAGTTTGGTGGTTTTTAAGTGAAAGTTGGTTGATTTTAAATAAGTGGTCTGTTGTCTGTATAATCGGCAGTAATCAGTCCAGTGACTTGTTGTCGGTTGCTATATTGCTCTAGACAAAACGCCACCTTAAGCAACTCTTTAAATGGCCTCCTCGTCGGTGAAATGTTTCTTTTTTTCCCGTCGGTATACTTATTTCAACTCGGGCACATAACCTTAAAAAAAACGAACCCTTTGTTAAAAAGAAAAGAGTGGATGCACAGGGTACTGACCCCGTAAAGTCTTAAGCTGAAAACACACCGGATAAAGCAAAACGTGTTTTTTTGTTTCGTACACAAGAGAACATTGTTTCTTATGAAACAACACACACCAAATGAAACGAAACATAAAAACCAAAACAAAACAGAAAAACATGTTTCGTTGCCGTTAGTTAACCTGTTGTTTTTTGCAAAACATGTTGAAAAATCCATTTTGTTTTATTTCAACGCACACCAAACGAAACAAGAAAACAAAATGTTTTGTTTTGCTACATTCTGTTTCACGTTTTTTTGACAATCGAATCAAAAACGTTTTGTTTGATTCGGTGTGCTTTCAGTCTAAGAGTGAAGCAAGATGGTTGACTGAATGAATCAACCCAAGTAGAAAGTGCAAACTTTTAGATTTTATTCACGAAGATTAACCGAAGGCATTTTTATTAGAAGTGGGATATGAAGATTATTAATACCGTAGACGTATGTGAATAGTATTAATGGTGAATACAGATCGGGATTTGGGTAGTCATTTTTGAGAAATAATTAATAATCTGATTTATTCGAATTTTTTGAGAACAACTAAGTACGGGATCTTTTTTAGAATACTCGTATTATCTTAAATATGTATTTTGGTCACAATCGTTAGAGCGGTTTTTGTAAAATTTGGCAGACAAAACCGTACAAAATATTGCAATGTTTAGTTTGAAAAATAATATTGCTTAACATTGTTAGGGATGTAAGAATTACTTGGTTTTTAAAGTTTTATCTAAATCGAAAATGGGGTTTTCAAGATATAAGCAGTTTTTAAAATTAACGTTTCGGTGATTCGAATTGAAAATTAAGGACGCAATAATTTTGAAAACATCAATTTTACCCTAAGTTTGCATTTTAGTCAAAATGGTTATTGCCGTTTTCAGCCAAACTAAAGATAACTAAATTTAAAAGAAAAATACTTTTTCAAAAAATCCATTTTACGATAATACAGAGAAAAACTGAATTTTCCATTAAGTTCGAAATTACCGTATTACCTTAGAAATGAATTTTCGTTACAATCGTGTGAACCGTTTTCGAGATATGTCCAAATTTCAAAAGACTTATCAGCGGAAAACTGAGTACGCAGTTATATTAACCTCAGCTACTTAAGCTTAAATATCAATTTTGGGTGAAATCGTTAGAGCCGTTTTCAAACAAATCAAACTGGTATGGAAATTTTATATGGAAAGTATCATTAATATTGAGGTTACCATGCATAAAAAAACGGCCCCGGCTGTAAGCCCCCAAACTCCAAATCCGAAGTTTGAACGAAATCCGGTCAGCCGTTTAGGCTGTATGCCTCGGGACATACAGACAGACGAACAGAATTTTGCGACCCACTTTTTTGAGTTCGCCTATCATCGTAATGTCAGAATTGATTAACATCTCGAGCTCGAAATTTTGTACTACGAGAAAGTTAAAAATCCTTAACAATGATTTGAAGCAATGCATACACAAAGCACTATGGTAATTTTTAACTAAGAAGCATCTACCCAAACATCATAATCAAGGACTTTTATTAACTTAACTCAATCGAAAGCCGCTTGATACCAACGCCTTCCATTACCCCCGTCAAGTAAGCTTGACTACATCCACATATATCACCATCAGACATTCAAATTGAATAAAATTGGTCAATAAAGACGCGCTAATTCCATTAACTGCCGCATCTGTTGGCGGATTAAATTGCCTTCGGCGGTGACGATCTCTCCGCACAAAATAATAATAAAAAAAAAGCACGCCCGCATTGACAATGGCATAGGGGTAAATTAAACTGTGACACTGGATCGAACAAAGCCTCACTCATACGGAATTATGCACTTTAATATAGAAACCGGGGTGCAAATACCGACACACACACACACACACGTCTAACCAGCTCGCTCCATGGCCCTTTGTTATGCAGAGAGTGTGAATATGAACTGATCCCGATTCCTCGAAAGCAAGAGTCGCCCTCATGTCACGACATCTCCTCACACAGTTTGCAAACAAAATACCGAGTAGCTATCGCGCGCACATCTTCCCTCCTTTCGCACAATGCAAACTAATTTAATTTTTTATTAAAGTGTTCTCTTAATTTCACTTTGATTCCAGTTTTTTTTTTTTTTTCACACAGCGCGAATCTTCCTCTTTCGAAGAGGAAGCCCAGAAACAGCTTCCCATCCCAAGGCCCTTATAGTATATATTTCAATTTAAATATTCATACATACGTATGGTGCATGCGAGCAACCGTGCATAGATTGGGAGCACACGTCTTAAGGGGCCGCTCGGATGAAACTGCATTTACCATTGTCTTGTCTGGCGGCAGCAGCAGGTGTGTGTGTTTGTGTTACTTAAGTGTGGGAAAAATCTGGGTTGCAGGCAGGCCCCTCGATTATTTTCTCAAAAACAATCTCAAAGGTGAATGCCACAAAATGGTTAAAATACCTCTCATAACAACTTTTTGCCGGCAAAATAGCAATATCACATACGACTGGATCTATCCATCAAATCGAGCTGGCCAAGGGCAAAGACCTCGTCCGAAAAAATTCATTAATTACTTTGTTGGATGTGTAATTGTGTACATTGAGTCACGTTCGAAGGAGCCTTTTGAGTGATTCAATCGAAAATGTTGCGGTGCATGTGGTTGTGCACAGTGAACCAGCTCATCGAAATCAATAGACGGATATTGACGCACACTTAATTGGCACGAAAGTGGAGTGAAGTGGCAACATTTTCTTGTTGTTGTCATTGAAAGGTGTCGACTGTTAGTAGAGATTTGTGGTTGTTTTTTTTTTTTTTTTGTTATACATACGTACGCGAGAGATTTCATTTCTTTGAGATGTAACAGCGGATGATGTGGTGGTCAATGAATCATCACCAGTTTAAGATTGATTTTGTTTTTAAAACTTTCCGACATCCGCGTCAAACTAACAACAGTGTATCGAATTGGAAGGGAAAATTAAGTTTAAATGAGCATGGGTCACTCGATTGCAGTTGGCGATGCGAATTTGTGTGTTCACCTCCACAAACAGAATTCGGGAATGGAATGAAATTGGATACGTTCCACATTCAAAAAAGAAAAACAAAAAGGACCACGAATTGTTGTAAGCACATGTGGCATTCGATATCGATTATTTAAGGGAGGAGGGACTGGAAGGAGTAAGTTTTTAAACATATTTTTAAACGAATCATAGGTCGACCGGTCTTTGTGCGAGTCAGGTTCTTAACGCTAATCGTCGGTTTGCTGAGAGAATTAATTTTAATTCAACCGGAAGTGGGGTCTTTCCTAGGCTGTTAAAAAAATTTGTTGCGAACTTCATACAAGCCGCCATCTTAGGGTATTCGACTGGTTGCTCTACAAGTCCTATTTTGCTTTCACCCGCGAAGATGGGAATAGTCAGCGATTTAAATCGTCATTTGACGCAATACAATTAAAAAAAAAAGAGTTCGGTTTAACGCTTTCACTTTGCGTTGGACACTTTTCCTAATTTGTTAGGGGAAAACCTGGGAATAGTTATCAAAGAAGACTGACACCGCCCCCTCGCAATCTTCTTGCCTCTGATACAGTTTTTGTCGCCATTTTGGCGTAATTTGATACGAAAATTGTATTTCGCATGAGGTACAAGGTGCAACAGAGTCAGCCATTTTGTGTCCACAAACTATTATGTTTCGTAACAGTTGTCAATTCTAAGTCAGAGTGGTCAAGAAACTATGAACCTCCCCGAAGTTTGAGGTTTGAGGTCCTGCAGAATTTGAACTTCTCTCTGCAGACTTGGAGGCTTCAAATTGTAAGTGATCTGCAGTTACAATGGAAATATTCTCAACTTATGTACTTTAAACTCTGAGCTCCAAAAGGCTCAATTTTGAGGTTACACTACATTTTTCCCTATATACGGAATATATGTTGAAATATCTCCGAGACAAAGCCCACGCCACAAGTATTACAGGCAAAATTGAATCGTGCCGGAAATAGTTCTTTATAACACTCTTGACCCAGCTCACCGAAACTTTAACGTAAGTCTTGGGAGGAATGAAGGTTTATACAACACGTCTGTTAAACCTTGTAAGCCTCGGGTCAGATTCTGTAAGGCGAAAACTTTTTCGTGCACACGAATGATTTGCTCCAAGTTGCAGAAGTAAACCTTTCGTGCACACGAAAACGTTTCAACGTTTCGCATTACAGAATGTCGACCCTAGTTTTCGTGCATTTCTCAAAGGGTGAGCTAAGCTCCTCGAAATCAGGGGTCAGATTCCGTAAGGCGAAACGATCAAACGTTTTCGTGTGCACGAATGATTTGCATTATGTTACACAAGCAAATTTCTTCGTGCACACGAAAACGTTTTAACGTTTCGCAGTACAGAATGCCGACCCAGAGTTGCCTCCAAAGGAGCTGCAAATTTTGGGTCGATGTTAAGCTTTAATTCATCTAAGTTTCTTCTTATAATTACTCACGGTAGTATCTGAGCAATGACGCAAAGCGTATTAGTTGTAAAAACATCTTACGACTTTGATAAAACGTCTGACTAAGACATAATGGCAACAAGAAAACAATGGCCTCGTCATAAATACTATTAGGCAGCAAAACTAAAATGCTACTTCCAAAAAAATCTTGACCGACCGACATTTTTAGACTTTTTGCGTGCGAAAATATTTCTTGCTTCCAAAACGTTCGTGTGTCCTTAACAATTCAACGAACTTATTGCTATGTCTTATATCCCATCAAAAGTAAGCCCAAAGTGCTAAAAAACAGTTCTCATAAAACCCAATTACCAAGCATAACAAACCGCAACAAAACGAATCAACTGACATACGGTATACCGTATACGAGTAGCGACATGACCAAAAAGTTAATGAATGATAAATAAACGCCTTCGTGTTGTGTCGAAGAATTTCTTCGCAAAAATAATCCAATTAACATGCTAACGAAGCAATAATTTCAATTCAGCAAACATTCGTCATTTAGCGTGGAAGTTCTATCTTCGTTCATGAATAGAATAAGGTTGTTGATTGAAGCTTCCCTGTCTTTAGTTAGTTTTTTTTTTTTTGGTAATTCGATTGAAACGTGCTTACAATTATTATTTTCAGCGTTAATAACTTACAGCATTACGTAATTGATTCGACATAAAGAGAAACTAGAATTAAATCATCAGGCGAGGGCTGAACGTGACCATGAGCACCCATTGTTGTTAATGATGAATAACAAAAATATTGTTTCCGAAACTCATCGACCTAATTAATATGTTTCATCGATTCTAAGTTTAATTACCCTTAATAACTGGAACATGCAAATAAAAGTAAAACAAAGTTCAAGTTAAACTGAACAGTTGGATAAGTCATACATCGAACAGGGATGTACTGAGGTATTGTTTGTGAGAAATTTTATTTTATTGAAAGTGTTGAGCTGATTTTTTTTTTATTGGACGTCTAGTTGCGAAGTTGAGGTGGAACAAATTTCTATATTGGGATTATAGAAGATTCTTTTATCAAATTCGATTTAGGGGCTTTTATCAAATTAGACTAGGAGCGGCTACTAAATTGGGGGACTCTATTAAACATTTGGCTACCTGCTTTTTGTCGGTGGTAACCGATTTATGTAGCATTGAAAGTATATATATTTGGTACTGTATTTTTTTTTCAGTTAACATAGCCTCTTAACCAAATTTGAGAATAAAAAAAAAATGTTAAGGATGTTTCTTTAAGGGGTTTGTGTTCCGAATTGGCAACACTTTTTCCAGCGACAACTAATTTGACAGCTGGGAGGCGGTTTTTGCTAATTTTGAGTTGCCATTTCACTAAGAATAGAACCTGACCTAACATGGTACCGAAAATTATACACCCAGGCTGCACTTTGTTCGACTAAACCTTTTATTTGCTAAATTTCCAACTGCTGGCAAAGTCTGTCGATTGAATTAACGAATAAATAGTTTTTTATAATTTGTATTCTCAAAAAAAGGTCACATCATTGCGGAAAATGCAATCCAGTTTGACGACTCTCTTTTCGGTTGCACGTATTTGTCTGTGATACTTCCACGCCCTGGGGGGAGGTATATTCTTTATTGCGTTCTTGACAGGATATTTCGCCTCCTGCTGCTTCCACATGAGCGAATTTAATAAGAAAAATAAAAAGAAAACAAAATCAAACTTCTGCTAGCTATTCTGCTTATTGCCGACTCGATGACATGCAAATAAATTTCCAAAACAATTTACTATCATCGTCATTCTTTTTCATCCACTGGGGAGGGACGCGTACCTACGTACCTACCCATGGCTTATTGTATTGATTTAATAGCAATAAGGGAAGGCCTTGACCTGGGCCAATGCTAAAACTACCCAAACCCATGAATGCCTGCCGGAAATGTAACATCGAAGGAAATTAATGACTTGCAAGAAATTTCCACACATGCACAAGTGTTGGTATATGAAATGAAAACAGTGAGAGACGAAGACGGCCATTCGAACAAATGGTGTAGTTTCTCTTGCAAAGTAATTTTCATCTAGACATGCAATTTCAATTGAACACAAATTTAATTAAACAAATTAATTGGTTTCAATGAATTTTGAGAACGATTCTAAGTTTTTATTTAATTAGTTGTGTAATTAGATAATCGTTAATGACATCATGAAGTCTATGCGCCTTTATTCGATTGAAGACATTCGCAGAATCATTTTGCTGTAACGAGCGATTGCGGTTCTGCGCCGCAGCTAAAGAGTGACACAATAGGTTGATGTGAAGTGAATCTTGTGCATGTGTCATGGTCTGACTGCGTTATTACGGGAGGCGGTTGAAGTAGTAGGTGTTTGACTAATTGTTTAATCGTCTTAGACGGATGTGAATCTCGTTTCGGAAAATCTTACATCAGGAAATGAAAATATACGCAATTTGTAACAATGAGCAAAACTTAGCTGTGGGCTACAAAGTCCGACCAACTTTTATTCTGAGACGGGTTTAGTACACCTACAGTACAGTTTTTTGGTGTTTCGTGAATTATTTGTGTGTTTTAATTTTAGGTTGGAGAGGTTTGTTGCCTCATTGGAACTCCCCTTCTATTTACAATTCTTTTTCAGTAAATTTTAAGCTAGCGCTTGCTAGCGCTTGCTAGCGCTTATTTTGAAAACGTTGGAGATCAAACAAAGTCACATTTTCTATTCCAAAGAAAAACCGAAGTAGAGTGATTGGTATTTTAATTCTCTGCGAGCTCTCCTCTCTAGTTTTTCTTAATATCTAAAGCTTAACCTCGCAGTTCAGTTCAAGCATTTTGAAATAAGCGCTAATAAGCGCTGATAAGACCACTTCAACTCACTCACTTAAAACAACCAGAAACTATTTTTATTACTAATTTCACCTATGGACAATTACAAACTGTGGGGAAATTTAATATTGAGCGGGTGTGATCACAACAAACGTCTGCATTTTTTTGTGAACCCTATAGTTATAGAGAAGTTCTATGTGGCCAGGGTTAAGTACAGAAGACCAGTAGAATCGACGCCAATAAGCGATTAGAAATGCTGCGACTGATGTGCTTGCTTTGATGAAGGGTTTTGGCAAGCTTATTCGGCATAGTTAGCGCAACAGGTCCGTAAAGGTACCCAAGGCTTAGCTTCTAAAAAGCATTATTTTGTGTGAGTTTTTATTTTTTTGTGGCGTATGGAAGGGATCTAAAATTGTGTACCAAGTCTGAACGGCTAATTGATAAGTTTTTCATGACAGCTTCACTCTAGGAAAGGTTGAAAAAAACCTTCAGACGTAGCATAAGTTGCGTGAAGATCATTGGATTCTCCCTTTCAAAAAATGATAAAGTAAATATAAAAAGCAGATGATGAATAGAGACTTCTGGCACAATGTTGTGAAGCTTTATCATGAAGTATCAAGTATCAAGTTCATAAAGATGAACAAAGGATAGTTGTATTAGGGTCACCTTCGTATTAATAAGGAGATCCATTAAAAATGTATTTCAAAGATGTCACTCAGGGCAATAGATGGAACAACCCAAAAACCATTGCTATAACAACTTTTTACAGATCTTTCTGAAGACAACTTTCAAACGAGCAAACTTCTATACCCCATTTCTGGTTTTACAGTAGAACTGTTTTAAATAAGATTTTTCTAGTTTAATTTTAAACATGCAACTGTGACCGCAACACTCTACTTGACAGTATAACATATTTATATCTATCGCAAGTAAAGATAATTTGAGAGTTTAGTTCATGCGAACACCGCCTAACAAGATGTGTTCATGGCACTTTTATAGTTAACTGCTTTCAGCGGCATTTGATGTCATCGAGCGAATACTACTACGAGAACGAAACCATGAGTGGATCCATTCACCCGGTATTCCAGTTTATACCACTTTATTACAAAAATGTTACTTTGATTTGTTTTATTGAGTGTGTCCACTAACAGCTACCGAATAATGTTTAAGGGAAAAACAAACAAAACAATATCCATTCCGATCCTAAGGTCAAGCAATCGTTCTATTTGTGGAATGTATTCCCATGAAAAGCTATCGCCAGTGAAACTATTAAGTGTTCGTTTTACGTTACAAGTTTTGAAAACGAAATCTATTTCTAAATTTTTATTTCATTCCGTTATCAACATATTCACGGTACGAGGTGTGTGTCGCGTGTAAATCAAGTTTCATTGTACACTTGATCGCACATTTTTTAAATTAAAATGCGAAGAAAAATCGCTTCCTCTCTCTCTCTTTCTGGTTAATGTTTACGTCAATTGAAACCTATTATTCAATTAAAACTCAAATAGGTCAACGCAATCGAAGTGTATGATTCATTTGGGAACCCATACACAAAAGAAAAAATTGTATTTCAAATTTTTCGACAACAAATCGAAAAGAAACCGCTGAACTTGTCAATTTCGAAAAGAATCCGCCTCTGTGTGTGGACTCTGAAGAAAAGATGACGCTGTGTATTTTCGTTTAGAAGTTCTGTCTGACATACATTCTTGGGGGCGCGCGTACTTGGTTTGCAAACGATCTTCGCTTGTGATCATCGCAATTGTGCCACAAATATCTTGAAATGTTTTTTTTTCCGCGTTGACATTTCACTACTTTGAGTGCAACTTTTGTTATTCTTTGAGAAATGTAATTTAACTAGCAACCAGCTAATTCGACTGCTCCAATTCTGGAGAATACGTATTCTAAACAGATCTTTGGAGTGCGATCTAACCATTGACCTAGTGTGGAATTAATTCTCACTTTGCAAGACGACAACAAACGACTGCTGAACACTGCCAGCCGGCACTAAAGTGATCTAAGCGAAACATTTATTTAAAATGTGCAAATTGAGGTCGCATCACTCGCAGATGCGATATACGCTTGTACACATTCAAATGGCAGATTTGCAACTTCAAAACGATTTATATCTTGGGGAACATAGTATATTGCCCAGGAAATGTTCAAGTTTTTGTGCTGATGTTGCTCTTAATTGATGTATGCACGACGGTGATTGTTGTGTTTGGCTATCCTCTCCATGGCCAGATGTTTCGAATTGAATACAAACGCTTTGCATAGAGAATTAATAAAATGTGCTGTGTGTGTGTGTAACCGTCGGCTATTGTTGTCCCAAAATCAGGAAAATCTTGTTCCATCACAATCAGTTTGCCGTCGTTAATGGATGGACTAATTTATTACTGATTGGGGTAATTAAAGTTGGGATTGCCCTAAGAAATGGGGTGGTCTTGCTGGGGATTAACGAACACGAGTCGTCTGATGTTTGCTGTGTATTAGACGGTAGTTGAATGTATCGTTCCGTAATCCGTATTAATTCCAGATACATTTGCCTAATGGCCATTATGTGCCATGGCAAATACCTGAACTGGGATAGATCACCCGGAGCGATTTGCTTTTAAATGGGGACGTTCAAAACACAAGTTTGACAGTTTCTGATGTGATTTGTCTAAGTTTTGATCGTGCGAAAAGTATTTCCTTTTTTTTTCAGGGTAATCGACAAGTCAATAACTCCTCGACTGAGTACTGAGTTGGCATTTCCATCGTATACTGGGCGCAGTTGAAGTGACATTTAGAAGCAATTTAGTTTACGCGTTCAGAGATAAAGTCGAGTCCAAGCAAATGTTGTTGAAATCTTGATATGTATCAACATTTTTGTCAGTACCTGTGATGTCGATTCATAATAAATAAATTGGATTTCCCTTTCGCTTAAACCTGCGTGCTTTAAAATCACCTTTTTAATTTGCAAAATGAATCTCAAAAGTGTCAAATGGAGTGTCGCTGCTGTCATTGAGTGCTGACGTTTCTATTTTACTTTGCTAAAAAAATGTTAAAAAGCACCACATTGCTTCGAAAAAAATTTAGGTTTAAATTTGTGTGGTAAGTTTTGGCAGAACCATGGAACCAAAAAAAAAAAAGTGACAGCTGACAACTTGGGGTTTGTAAAAACTAAAAGAACAAGAACAAACAATGTTGAACAATATTTCAAAAATAATGAAAATATTTAGCTGCCAGTTCGCAAGTTTCGTATAAAAGCGAAGAAGCTCATCCACACCTTGATGGTTGCGTTAAACGTCTAAAATTGGCGCATTTGAGGTTCCGAAAACACACATGTGGTTGTCAAATAACAAATAAAGAATGCGAATTTTGGTCTGAAGGCGTTATTGGGTCATATTATTTCGAAAATGAGCCAAGGTCAAGCAGTGACTGTTATTGGTGCTTAAAATCGCTACATGATAACCGAGCTTTTTCTGGCTAAATTGAATAATATTGATGTGGACGACATGTGGTTTCAACAATGCGGTGCGACATGTTATGCAGACCGTGAAGCAATTCAATTTCTGCATGAGGCATTTTACTGGTCGTGTATACTTTATTTTGGTGATCAGAATTGGCCACCTACGTCTTTTGATTTAACACCATTGGACTTCTTTCTTTTTAGTTATTTAAAGTCAAAGGTTTATATCTAAAAGTTCACATCAGTTCACAAGTTCACAAAATTGCGTATTGCGACCTATGAAATATACAAGGTGAAGGTTAAAAATTGATGTCACTATCAGTAAGGCCCTTTGTTATTAAATTTAAGGAAAAAATAGTTTTCTATTTAAATAAAAAAAAAGGACCCCAACACCGACTTCTCGGACAGAACGTCACCATAGACAGATTTTATATCATTTTTAGTGTCCCAGGCTAAATTTTTCGAACTCACAAGGATGAAATTTTCCATACAAAATTACATATTGTGACCTACAAAATATTTAGTGGGAAGGTTAAAAATGATTATTAGTAAGGCCCTTTGTCTATACCTAGGCTCTGCCATGAAATCAGACAACGACACCAGCGCTGATATTAAAAGGAGAATAACTCTTTCCAATCACTGTTTCTTTGAGCTAAGAAGGCAATTGAGTAGGAGAGCACTCTCTCGAGCATCTAAAGTGACCCGTGTTTCGAGAGGAAAGTTTTTCCAGTAATTTTGGTTTCTGTCTGCATAGCCGGTGAATGGAGGAGGAGATATAACGACGAATTTTACGGGCTGTATGGCCAAAAGAATGAAGTTCCAACGACTAAGGTGGCTGGTTCATGTAGAGCGAATGGACACAAATGATTCGGCCTGGAATATCTTTGAATGCACACCCGAGGGAGGGCGCAGTAGAGAAAGACCGCGACTCAGGTGGAGCACGCAAGTGAAAGGGGAGCTTAACCAACTAAGAGTGCGCTTTAAAAAAGGGTGACTGGACAAAAAAAAACTTGTGAAATATTTTGCAAAGTCGCTCGATTGTAAAGCGATCCTTTTTTTATCAATGAAAGGGTGTTTCTCTCGCTTTTTTGTGGCGATCAGTGCCAAAATTAAAGTTATTTTAAATAGAAGCCAACAGTTGGCAGCCCAGTTATCAGTCATTAGGCGTTTTAGACGGTTGAAAATGTCGCACTTCAAAGGTTCAAAAGACAGAAATAAACCCTTAGCGGTAAACAAATGATGAGAGAGAAATCATATTAAATTGAGTAATAAACTGATAAAATGCTTTAATAACAAATTGATTTATAAGACGTTTTTTACAGCCCGATTCTGCCGTTGTGAGGCCTCACAAGTCACAAGCTCTTGTGAGGTTGATTCCTTGTGAGCTTTGTTGTGATTCGATAACATATTTCGTATTCTCCGATAATGCTCACAAGCAAAATGTCAGGTTTGGGTCTTTAAATGCTTGGAAAGAGGGAAAAAATGCCATCAAATACAAATATTGCAATTTGTGATTTTGGTTTTCTATTTTGTGACTTGCTCCATAGGAGATCACAATTTCGATTGTTTTTGTGAGCCTCAAAAGTTGTGAGTGTGCTGCCAGAATACGAAAACCTCACAAAATCAATTTCACCTCAGCTTGTGAGGGTTTTGTGACTAGTGAGGTATCAGTGAGGTTTGCCAGAATCGGGCTGTTAGTTTACCCACATAATCTATATATGCACATTATTGATTTCCATGGCTTACAGCAACTTTTGATTTAAACCATAAATATCAACTATCTATATAGATCATTTAGGTAAAATAAAAAACAGCTGTGGAACCCATTTGCAATGTATATTTTAACTACTTCTAATAAACGACACAGAAACAACGGTAAAGTGGGTGACTTTAAAAAAAAAAACAACAACTGTCGTGAATATAATTTTTAATTTCATTAGAAAAATTTGTTTCCAAGAAAATTTGCTTACTTTACGTTCTTGATTTGCTTACAATGCATTTCTTCACGGAACTCTCATTACAAAAAAAAAGTACATATCGCAACAAAACCAGATAAACAAACGCCTGTACTTCCATTCTGTGTACATTACTTTCTCTAAGGCATATTTTGACATGAAATCCTATATATGTACGTCTGTTGCATAAATCCCTCAAGTTTAATCCAACATTTCCAAAAATTTTCAATTTCCTTCAGCCAAGTTTTTGATGCAATTTATTTTTTGTATTTTTTTTTTCTGAACTTCATTTTGAATCCCATTATTCTAATCGTAAACTTTCTTCTTCTTCTTGCAGATAACCATAATCGAGCGCCAAGTGTTCGACTTCCTCGGATACATGTGGGCACCCATATTCGCTAATTTTCTACACATCATCTTTGTAATCTTTGGATTTTATGGAGCATATCATTTCCGAGTGAAATATATAATTACAGTGAGTTTCCCTACTTAACATAAATGTATATGTGTTGAAATTTTTTGTAGGTGCACCCTAAGAGTAGTGTCCAAAAAGCTATTCCATTTGTGCTCCCGATATGCAACGTTAATTACTTTGTGGAAAGGGCACTCAAACAAAAAATGCGTTCATTCTCCCCGATCGTCGTAGTTTTACGATCTACTCGTTGGTATTGAAGATTTTGTTTATACGCATCAAGCGAGAGCGACGTGTGCTTTTGTATCTTATCTGAAATCGATCGATAACGTATTCTAGGTTGTATAAATATTTTGCTAATCTCACACATACAGCAGACTAGGATTTATCTAATCGGGAATCGATAACAAAGATTGCATAAATAATATTCGTTTGTTATTAACAGTCGACCCTTGATAATGAGTTTGATTTTTGTATATACGTCGTACAAAATTAATATGTTGTGGGTAAACAACTAAACAGTGAGAAGCTTTTATGGCGACGATTCTGTTGACATGTAGATTGGGTAATATTTTGGGGGGGAAAAAATACTGGTCATAGGTGTTGTTAGAAATTTAATACCCTGTTAGCTGGGTTGCGTTTTTATTAAAAACAAGGGAGTGTAAGTGTATGCAAATCAACGGTGGCGCCAGAATTTATGATTAGATAGGATATCAACGGGACGCTTATAGTAAAACTTGTCACATTTTGTGAAGTGAGTTCTAGCTAAACCGAAATAATGTTTACGAAATAGAACATAAAAGTACAGCGTATTGCGTTTGTTAGGTGGTGGTGGTGGAGTGTCCCTTACTAGAATTCGATAAAGTACAGGCACCCTTCGTGGAAAGTGACAGTCAGTAGTATTTAGAACTGTACAAGGTTTCCTTTTTATTTTTATTTGGTAATTCTACACATTGTGCATGATTTCATATGCATATTTTTATGGAAGAGACAAATATGTGACTATAGAAAATGTATTGTTTGCAAAATGTATTCCTTTTGCGAAATAGGAAAACGTTTTAAAGCGAATTCAATTGAAGAAAACTGACTGAAATATGTCGAAATCATCGCAATTCAATAAACTGAGACTGAGAACAACCAACATACTTGTTAAATCAAATTTCAGCTGCCAGCTCGTAAGCCAAAGGTGCTTGCTCCGCGATTCGCTGTCAGATCTACACTTGCTGATTACACCGTGTTGATCGTTTTTATAATTCATAATCATTCTAAAGAAGTGTGTTTTTGAGCTGTTTTTCTCTGACCTACTCGTATTCTTTTGTGACTTAAAAAAAAAGAAATGCCGTGGTTGGATCACACATTGCTTGCTTCTTTTTGTATAAAACTGTAGGTAGTCAGAAACGATGTGTCTGGGGTAAATTGGTTAGGCTGCAGATCAGCGTTAAAAGTGTTTAAGAAACAACAGAAGAGAATTTTGGAAAACCGCTATAATGTAGACACCGAGATCTTCCTCTATTTATTTTTGGTACGTAAACACAATCATCCCTTTTTTGAACTCAAATCCATCTTTTCACAGCTGGTTAAATAATTGGTTAGGTTAGAATCGATTTATGTTAACCGATGATTATAAATCAGTGATAAACAATGAGTGGTTGTCAACTGTTTTTTTCACTTCGGTCACCAAACCATACATTTGCGACAAATCATTCCGTTTTTCCAGTTTATTTGTCAATTCAGCGACTAGCCGAATCTATGGTTACGTTTTTTTTTGCTTTCTGGGTCTGGTGTTTATATTTTCACTGTTGAGTACAAAAATGCCCAAATCAAATGTTACAGGAATTTTTTTTAAAACAGAGGAGCAAAACATTTTTGGTGTGAGACAATAAGCAAGTTTTTGAGAACAAAATTGGTAACCCTTTATTGGGCCTCATCTCAATTTCTTCTACGACCGTCGCAATAATTTTCTCATTCTCTCAATATTTCCTCAATTTATGAGAACTGTCAAAGGACAAAAAATTTGAAAGTAATTTTACTGAAGTTGGGAACCTCTATGTTCCATTACACCCGCTCAAAGTCACTGTATGGTGTGCTGTTTTCGCTGGAGGAGTCATCGGACCTTTTTTCTTCGAAGACGTCGCGGGCCAAACGGTTACTGTGAATGGTGAGCGCTACAGAGCAATGATCAACGAGTTCTTTTTGCCGCAACTTGATGAATTGGGATTGGAAAACATGTGGTTCCAACAGGACGGTGCAACGGCACACACTGCACGTGCCACAACCGATATGCTGAAGGATGCATTTCCCGGGCGCCTAATCTCCCGTTTTGGCGATTTGCACTGGCCAGCAAGATCGCCTGATTTGACCGCTCCAGACTTCTTTTTGTGGGGCTTTTTGAAGTCGCGGGTTTATGTCAACAAGCCTCAGACTCTTGCAGCTCTTAAAGACAATATCCGTCAAGAATGTGAGGACCTATCGCCGGAAGTTTTGGCCAAAGTGATGGAAAATGCCATAAAAAGGGCTCAAATGACAATCAACTGTGGCGGCGGCCATTTACATGACATCATATTCTCGACTTGATGTAAAAAAAATTAAAAGACCAAATAAAAATAATCCACAAGAAGAATCAAAGTTTTTCATTTTTTTTTTTTTAAATTACGGCCAAAAATCATCGGAAGGTTATTTTTGCGCCACCTTGTATAAGTTTATTTATTGTTTTTTTTTTTGTATTTGTTTTGTCGCACAAGATTGCTGGAAATATTGTACAAAAAGTTGATAGCAAATACGTCCATAAATATAAAATCATGAATAAACGAAATTCTAGAAAATCATTCGTTAAATGTCGTTAGCCGCACAAAATCGGTGGGTATTCGATTCCTCGGGTTAACTAACCAAGCCGTAGGTAAATATTCTGCCA
Organism: Cheilosia variabilis; assembly: GCA_951230905.1. Classification (NCBI taxonomy): domain Eukaryota; kingdom Metazoa; phylum Arthropoda; class Insecta; order Diptera; family Syrphidae; genus Cheilosia; species Cheilosia variabilis. The sequence goes on along the minus strand of OX579679.1, from coordinate 18,650,327 downwards.
CCATTCTATGGTTACCAGCTGGAATAACCGAGGATTAAATATAACCAAGCCTAAATCCAAAAATAGTAAAAGAAGAAAACGGAGTGGTAGAAAAACTGTAAATGAATCCATTTCTAGGTATTTGAAGATGCTGGGACATATCAGTTTTTATTTTCAAAAAATCTATGAGTTTTTGAGAGCTTTTCGCAATAATGGAAATATTTTAAATTGCTTTGGCATTTGAACTCGTTGATTCAGTTTTCCGTAAAAAAAATAATATTTATTTTACAGTACTTTTTGTGTCAATATTTGCCACGTCGAAATTCTCTTATACTGACAAGTAAAATTAGCATAAAGCATTGGAACGCCTTCAACAACCACTTGACGAAATAATACAAACATCAGTTTAATGTATTCATTTTTAACAGTTTTCTTACTTCTCCGTTTCCATTTATAACTTAGTTAATTCAAAAAGGCATTTGACAGTTAAAATAGAAAAGCCCAACAATATTTACAGGTGTTTTAAAAAGTGGAAATGTTAGGTTCGTCTCTTGTTCCCCAACTTTTCAGTATGAGAACGAAGTTTGACTAAACTCAGCCGGATTGGACTTACATTCCCGAAAGCGTATTATTGATATTTCGAAAGTATTAATAAACACTGCGTAGAAGCTATCAACTCTTTACTCAGCAGTTACGTAAATTTTTTTTAATCTTCAAAACTCATTTGTGGACATTTTTTATTAATAAGGAGGACACTTTTTCAATGCTTCGCTATTATTGTCTAAAAACAAACCCTTTTACCACTTCCAGTATTTAATATGGAGCTTTATCTGGATCGGATGGAATTCATTCCTAATATGTTTCTACTTGAATGTTGGAGAGTTGGACAGGGTAAGTCACTTCACAATTTCAAAACACAGAGCTTTTGTTTGAAAACATTTTCTTTTCTTTTATTACTATTACAGGACAGCGACATATTGAACCTTGGAACCGGTAGCGTCTCATGGTTCGAAGTCAATGGATATGGCTGTAAGCCCACGTATCCAACAAACATAACCTCCGATGATCCGTACCGTCCAATACGGCCAGAGCGTGTAGACGATTGCCTATTAGAGTATCAGTTAGTGGAAGTATTACATTCGGGTGTACAATGCTTTTTAGCGGTAAGTTTGTCGAGATTTTCTTGCTACTTGCTGGTTAAATTGTTAAATTTGTGTTTTCGTTTTCTTTTCATTTGTAGACTCTTGCCATTATAGGCTCTATTATGATAAGTTACATATTCCTAGATGAAGACGATCGATGTAAGTTCAGAGTTTCATATTCCTAATTCAAATATTTATTCGTGGAATGCGTGTTTTGTTTGTGTAGTTATATTGTTATTTATATTTGTCGGTCTCAGTGTGTATTTCGATTTCCATTTGTAAAATGACACAGTCTTTTCAATTCCAATTTCATGCATCAACCGTATCAAAGAAATTCTCCCCCGAGTTACCTTGCAAAACTACACATGTCAACCAAAACCAACCAACAAATAAATACGCCTCTTCCTTAACAGTTTTTTTTTTTTTGTTTGATGTCTTCCTCCTCGGTGCATGCAAAAGTAGCTTATCCGATAAATTATCCTTGACCTAGTTGCATTGCAAATACAGACACATAATATCCTACTTAAATACACCAGGCATAAACATTTGAACGTGCTTCTCCTTCCTACCTTCGTTCCAAGTATACAACTGCAAGAAATAAAAAAAATCGAAATACACAACGAGATACTCGTACATGTCCTACCTACCTAGATAGTAACTTCCCAACATCACCTTTAACAGTAGTTAAAATTAAAATGTCTAGTACCATCTATCAAAACCCTTTTTATCCTTTGCATGCCTTTTTTCTATTTTCCACTCTCCAACGGGGGTAGAGTATGGTAGTGGTAGTAGCTTAAGAACCGCATAACATAACTTTTTTCTGTTTCGGGTGAGGATTCTCGTATCATATTGTTCTCTCTTTCATTAACAACTCAGGGACTCGTCTCCCTGTTCATCAGATTAATTTATTTAAATTACAAAAAAAAAAAAAACAATTCATCAAGGACCATTCATAATTAAAAATTGTAACAATATTCAAGAAAAGAAAAAAACTTAATGAAATGTAATTATATATAAATTAATCGCCCATCATTGTGTACATAAAATCATTAGGAAAAAATAAAACGAATTCAATATTACTTTTGTTTAGATAAATGTGTCGATGTGTTTTCTGTTTATGTTATCGTCCCCCTTATTATATTGTTTTTGTTAAAAAATAAAATGTACTCAAAATAAAGCTATTGTAAGAATAAAAAATATATGTTACGAAGGGTTCAGCTATGCCAGCGAATAAAAAAAACAAATGGAAAAGAAAAAACATTAAATCGGTAAAAAAATGTTTAATTGAAATACTCGCTTGGTTGATCTAAAACTACTTAATTATCCCATCTTATAGTTATCTTACAGTTCGACAGTCATTGCTGCGTTCAAAATCCGCACTCTCATGTTTCGGGTCAGTCACGCATCTTATGGTTTTTTTCAGTTACTGTTCAAATTGACTATTTGATAGAACATATTTTATATGGAACATACGAACATACCTATCGATGTCATACCCACTTCTACCGCTTAGTTCATGCATGACTCTGACACTCACCGGAATGTTTCGCATTTATTCAAATCGACATAGACTCAAGCAAGTTTTTTATGGTTTTGAAACTTTCTTCTGACAGTCACTTCAAATCAGAAAGTCTCGAAATAAATGTTGGAGTTTCCCAAGGATTCGTTTTGTCAGTAAAAAACATCCCATATCTGCTGTTTCTAGTCGACTCCATTCCTTCGCCGGTGACAACACTCTTAGTTCTCACCCTGATTCCTAAACTTACTTTCTTTATCGTCGGCCGTCGAACTCAAACTCATATCAACATTAATAAATTCAACACTAAGCAGTCAATTGAGTGGAATTAACTTACCTTTACACCTTTTTCACAGCGTTAGGCTGCTACACAACCAAATTAAAGGGCATTTCCTTGACGAATCCCGGTGCATGTTTGTAATCCTAGCTACGTCCAAATTGCACTTCGCGAAGTTTGGTATCACTACAGACGTTGAATTCTTTCGTATGAGTGTTTGAATCCGATGCAAAGGTGGTCTTTTGGAATTCGTTAGTGTTGCCTAGGATTTGCCGGGCAGCAAGCTTACGTGCCGATTAGTTTGGCGCAAAACTGTTTGACGCGTTTCCTACTCGAGCTGCTGTCCAATCGATAAGTCAGTATTGATTGCGTATAGTCCTTTCAGAAAGGCGGTACTTACCGACCAACTGGCCATATATGTTTTCCTTATCGACTTTCAACGAAACCCTTCTAACTTTGATGGTTTGATCTGCAGATTACGAGTTCCAGTCAAATGCATACAACTTTACTTGCACTTGCGTTCACAATAACAATTTTTTCAGTTAAAGTGTGGTGCATGAAGTCTTTTGTCTTTAAATGTTTTCCGCCATGACTAAGACTGACGTTAATCGCCGAAAGTTCACTGTTTCAATTGAATGTGGTGGCAGCACATTCATTTTTGGTTTTCGTGTGTTCGAGTATCCATCTAACTTTGATTTTGTGAGTGTTCCAAAAGACTCTTAAATGCATCGCCTCGAGTGCCCTCCAATAACACAAATTCCAGTAGGTTGATGGAAAGATTTTGATAAAATCAATCACCGTAAATTCGTCGATAACTTTTAAAAGTTAAATGAGCTCTTAAAGCTGAAACGCCCGTTGTAAATAAGGCGCTAGTAAATCAAGATTTACAGTAAAAAAAGTGTTACGTATACGACACAGTCGCCTCCATTTTTTTTTTATCCAAACAAATGTTGCATTTGACATCGATGCAGTTTCCGACTGATAAATAGAGATATTCCTTTGACTCCGGGCACTAATATCCGTCAAGGCTCTCCTTATCGTATTAGAAAATTCCCTGCGATAAATAAATGTCTACCCGTGTGATCCCTTTGCAAGAAAAAATATCGTATGAGCAGAAATGTTTTTTTTTTTAACCCAAATCTGAACGCATTATTGACGGCTTCTTAATTAGCAACATTTCAAATTTAGTGCATTTAAAACCAATTGGATTTGTGGTATTGGTGGTATTTTATTCGCTGGCATATTCAATCAGACTCTTAAAATACAAAAAAAATAAATAAAAAATAAACTAAAACTAAAAATAATCATAAAAACAAAAGCTATCACGACAAAATTCTAAAATGTTATTGTATGTCCTACTTTTTGTTGCAGTCGATTTCATGAATGGCGACGCCAAAAGTCCACAACATACCGTTGTGCATCCAATGTACGTGAGCTATACTAGCATACCGACATCGGCTAGCGCAACAATGCTATCAATTAACAAACACAAACAATATCTTCACAATAGCAATAACAACAAATCGCATAGTAATAGTATCCTAAGTAACTTGCATAATCATACAATAATCAATAATCAATATTATGACGATAGTACAGCTACCGCTGATCAATTGTTTACTAATAGCAACAACAACAGCAAAAACAATAATAAATTCAATGCACAACAACAATCGCAACACTATCCCCAGACGCACCCGCAACCGCCTGCACAACAACAGCAACTGCAACAACAACACCAGCTACCATCCACAACAATCACGACCCAGTCATCGACGTCGTACACTTCGCTGAATAAGGCCGCAGCCGGATTGGCTCCGGCACCGCCCAATAGCGTCCTATCGACGACATCGTCCTCATACGATCGAAATTTGAATAGTCCAAACCAAAGAGGTGATCCGGCTGCCGGCAAGGTTAACAACAACAGCGGCGTTAAGAAATGCAAAAGCTCCAGCAGCTACAGTAGTTTTATAAACAGTCATCGTCCCGACATCAAGTACACTCAAATGTCGACGGAGCAGCTGGTGAAAAATCCCAATTATGACGAGTCCATCGAGGATATAATCGCTCTGCAGACATTTAACACTGCCGACAAGCACGGTACCACGTACGTTCCGTTTCAGAAGCCCGTGCCAAGTGCACTGTTTGTTGCGCCACCAACCCCCGGCTCGATTTCAAATGAAAACAATAATTTTATTCCTCCAACTGGCGCTTATTACGGTAATACCAGTCCGAACAATAACAACACCATCCCAGAGGATGGTTTGGGTCATTTCACACGTGACAACTCGCAGTTCTTTAACCGCAGCCCCGCCAGTAACGCCTTCGAAAACCGAGGTTACTCAAACGCAACACCACCAAATGTTCCAGTTCAGCAAATACCACGACAATTTCAACGATCCGGCCAGTATCCGTACCCGGATCTATCGCCCGACGTCACCGAGAAGTACTCCATGCCTTATCAGTATGTGCCGCGTTCACCGCTAGCGAGCCGAGTAGCGGCACGTCGTCGGCAGGACAACAGATCTCACGTAGCGAATTTCTGCGATCAAATTCGGGACGCCCCACCGGGCTACGCGGACACGGGCTTCGTTATAAGTCGAGCGAAGTCACATGACCGACTGTCAAGTCGTAGTGGAATCGGTGGCAGCGGTGGTGCAGGCGGGGCGGGCTACCCTGGGGGTGGACAGCAAATGCAACCACTGCAGCAGCTGCATCAGCATCAGCAACAGCAACTAAAACAAATGCACTACGCTAATGACACTAATGGCAGCAATAACCGTCATTCGCGTAGAAGTAGCGGCAGCGGTGGTGGCAAAAAGCCACGTCCTAGGTCCTATTGTAATCCTAGTAATGTTAGTTATGGCAGCAGCACCAATGGCGGGGGTGATGGCGGTGATGGTCATATGTGCTGAGTAGTTTTGTTCTATTTTTTCCAAAGGCTTAAATAAATTTTTCGCTATTTTAATGTTGACCTTTAGGAATGCTTTTAAGTGTGCAGGACATTGTGTGCTATGTTAATGTGGCTCTAGGATGAGCTTAAGTGAACAAAAATAATTGGAATATTTGTGGCAAGGAGGGGATATATTTTAAAAAAGTTTGCACCTCAGATCGTGGATACACAGTTGGACTTACTTACTTACTTACTTGAGTTCTTGACTATAACAGCGCAGTATAAAATGGACAGAGGCTTCATTTAAGAAACAGTAGATGCATATACCACTAAATTTCTTTCAACCGTAATATATTCGATGGTCGATACTTTGGAATACTATTGAGCGAAGGTACTCATGTACCATTTCTTACAAACGTCTGACAATCATCCGAGAGAACAATTCTTCTGAAAAAACATCTCAATTTGCCTTTTGGTACTGTAAAAGAAAAGTCTGTTATGAACAACTAAGACCTATTATTTGACATATTAAGTTTATAATCGCTTCGTTAGGGCAAAGCAAAAGTTTGATATGGAATTTTCACGTCTGCCTAGTCCCTAGAACCCAAATCCAGAAAAAAAAAATTCCCATTGATAATCAGAAAATATAAATAAATACAATTGAGACACAAATTGTACTAGAATATTTTTGAAAGCGATTTCAATTTGTGGTCAAGTAGAAGTCAAATTGTAATAGAATTCCAAGGAACTGGTACGATCAAAACACTAGTTACCTAAGTCCGACAGTTGACTTATATAATTTGTCAATGTTTTTATTGGCATATAACTATTGATCAAGTGAAGTGTCCAGTTCACGTATGCAGAAGGGTAACTGACAAAGTCAAGACTTCTTTGACTATAAACTTGTTTGACATTCAATTGTGTTAAACCTGACTTTTGTCGAAATGACAGACCTTCAAAACTAGCAGTTCAATACAAAAACTTTCAATAATTTAGGACAGTCTAAGCTCAAGAGGTCGTCCGAATTTCCAAAACGTGCCTCAAAAAGTTCATAAAATGTACTAAAGTTTTGCATGAAATAAATGCAGAGCGAATATGATGAGCCTCTCGAATACCTCAATTACTCCATTCCAACTGTGTGCTACGAAAAGGGGAACGAAATTTTCATTGAATGATCAACTAAAATCACAAATTGGCAGTCTCTTAGAAAATCATATAAGAAGTGAGTGTGGCACACACAGGCCTAGGGTGCTTAGTATATAGACAGATGAGTTAAAACTATAGTTGGCAGAGTTTTCTGAAACAGATAATCTAATTAAATGTATTGCAAAAAAAACCAAGACGATTGCCGAAAAAAGTTTGGAAGATTGACAAAGGAATCTTTGCAATAGATCTTACATTTCAAATACCTCAAAATTTGTCAGCAAATAAAATCCCCTATTTTGAGAACCACAAACGGATACCTGTAGAACATAATTGCTGAAAAAAGTGTAGTATGATCTTTTAAGTGAGTGTAGTAAACATCTGTCACTTCGTAGCACATTTCAAAATTTCAAATGCCACGCGCATGTAGTAGATCTACTGCGTATGCTGTAAATTCACAACCCTTACCATTTCCATTTCGTCGAAGTATCCGCCAACATAAACTTTTTCGACGAAAGGAACAGTCCCATAAAATTCGTCGCATATTCGTTGCACAAAATATTTTTTTTTCGGAATTATTCCACAGACAGCATGTTTTGTGTCTTCCTTCAAGTATCATGACAGTTACTCTGATTCTTTTAATGTTGAACAAATTTACTTTTTTTTTTTTTTTAATTTATTACAATCAAATGTCAGCAAAGACAGCGCCTTGATAGAGGCCGCCACATGTACTACATATTAGCAAGTGGGGACGTTCAAGTATCTAGTTTAGTAGACAGCTCTCTCACTAGATGAAACTCGACTCTGATTGGGGGAAATCGGTCGTGAGAGCAGATGTTTCAGTTGACGTTTATGGAGGGGTAGCCGACGAATCTAGTCGAGAAATTCGTGACTGAGTACTAAGTTGACAGTTCTCATATGTGGCTGACGTAGAAAACGTGACGTTCCCGACCAATCTAGTTTTTGCGTTCAGGTTACATCTCATCCAGACCAATCTAGTCGACTTAAGATGACTAGATTCTTGAATGCGGCCAGTGTAACAAAAATATTTTTTGTCCAAAAAGTGAATTTTTTGCCATCTTTTGCTTGGAAATGTAGTTCAATAATTTGACTGTAATTTTTTAATGGGTTCCTTGTAAAAGGTGAACAAATCTTAATCTTTCCGTTTCGTTTAGCTTTGTGTTTTTAAACAGAACAGGTAGAGCCATTTCATTTTTTTTAGTTAAATTGTTAAATTACTTCATCATTCGGTTTTCCATCCATGAAAAGGGCCATATAATTAAATCCAAGTTAGTCGAGATTTCTGCGCTAAGTAGAAACACTTTTTATATTTTTTAGTGACAGGAGGTTTACAAAATCCAGTATAAATAATGCGATGCAATACACAGCTTCTTCGACTAACAAATAGTACACTTTCAATTCGCCATAACTACTGCACCAACAAATAAAAATCAAGATTAAAAAATAATAATTTCATCATTCTTTTTCTCCTTCTGTTTGTACACTTTCCATTAAAACGTACACATTTTGCCAAATCAACAGTTTTCCAACCCCTTTGGATTATTATAGCTTAATTTGACAACTGCAAGCGCCGCGCGTCAGCAACATTTCTTGGTCAACATTAAAATCTTCGTTCAGCTATAATTTTTGAATCGATGCGACATCGAATTAAAAGTTCCTGTTTTCATGTGCTTGGTAATGAAAACTTTTTGTTCTCTTTCTTTGTAAGAATTGAAAAGTTTTTAGCTTCTAAAGTCCTTGTTTTTAATAACCTTCAACATTCCTCATCCAGTTATTGAATGTTGTTCTCTTAAATATTTTTACTAATATCAGTTTAAATGTTATACCCCTTTTAACTGAATTTATTTTATTTTATATAAGAATTTAACAGCACTAATATGTATGTCCTTCCCGCCACTAGAACAATAAGCTTTTCTTTGTACGCCTCTTTTTAAGTTTTAGGTAATAAAATTATTTTGTTAAGTTTTCGATTAAAACAAGCAAATAAAACAAAACTTCGTATTGAAAATAATTCTTAGTTATTGAAAAAAAAAAAATATATATATATACATATATATATAAAAAACTTTCACGAAAACGTAGATAATAAAATATTTAATTAATTAGTATCAAAAGATGTGTTACCGAAAAGTAAACATAGGAGAAGAAAAAAATATAAGCACGAGTTTGTCAACTGTGATAAAATTTAATTGAGAAGAATAAGAAATCACTAAAAAAGATTGTAATTGCCTTTTAGAATATAAAATGAAGAACAAAACAGAACAAGTAAAACGAATTCAAAAATTTAAACAAATTATATAAAGATAGATAGAGATGTGTTGTCCGTTAGTACACTTTAATGTTGCCTTCGAAAAGAGAAACAAGTAATATTAATATAACTATTAATCTTTTAAAGCTTATTATAGAAAGAAAACCTTATTGTAATTTTAACACTTTAATGAAGTCTATTTTTAAGTTATTTTTTAATTTACAAATAAAAATTTAAAACAATATATATGTGAATTGAAAAAAAACATCAACATATAAGCGCTTTGTTTTCACATTTTGTGTCGTTTTTTTGATTTTGTATTTGATTAACCCCTCTTTCGTCTTTTCATGCGGCATTTTTGTGACTATTTCAGTATATATGACTTTTCTTCTAATTAATTAATTAATAACAATATTTTGCTCCAATTGCGGTGTACGGTTTTTACTGCTGTTAGTGCTCTCTTAATTGTACTTTTGCTTTTAGTGTGGTTACGTAGATTCGTGGTAATAAGTTTGAATGATGAAAGTCGTAGAGGAAGCCTTGTACAACAGTTTGTTTGTCATTATGCGAGGAAATGCGGCTGAAGTCGTCACTCATTTATACGATACGAGGTAGATTTCTTTCGATATTCGAATAATACAGTAATTATAAGAGTTTGCATAATCGCATACGTAACACAAATATCAATGCAGAATCTTCTTCAAAGTGATATTTCGTTTCGAAAGAAATCATTTCGCAATACCCAAAGATGCAGCTGCGAATTTTATTTAATTGGCAATGCGTGAAACAGATTTAAATAGCAACATCGACAGCCCATTTTACAGCACGAGGAACTTTTACTAGTCGTGTAAAGCATATCAACAAAAATAACGTATGCGAGAGCTTGCAGCTCTGATTATGTGAAAAACATCTTAGCGAAATAACTTGTACGCGATAGCAGATTAATTTGAATGCTGCCAAGTTCATTTAATTTACTCCAATTCGTTGCTGTTATGAATCTGTGAATAGAAACATTTTTTTTTTTAAACATTTAAACTTGTCGATGAGAATATAGAGAAGTGTATATTCTAAACTTGCTGCGCACAAAATTCTGCACAGTGTTACGCGCATTGCTCTTTCGGAATTCGTTTTCATGAACGTTTTACTTACGCACTTTGTCTGAGTATATCCGATTTCAAAGATTTTAAAAAGTAAAATCACCAAATAGTTGTTTTTATCGCTTTTATAAAAAAAAAAGAAGTACTAGATTTAGCGTGATTTTATTGGTAAAATATAAAATATGTGAACTTACGCTCAGCAAAATAAATTAAAATATTGTTTGGCAGTACTTTTTGACCTGGTGACACAGAGTTCACATCAGAGATGGATGATTAGGTGCAAAGAGATGATTTATTTTATGTTATTATCTCTTTACTCATAAACAATATTAGAATTGATAATTTCAGGACTGCACACATTTGCATATAAAGTATATTTTAATAGATCTACTTCCGTTTTATAATGCGAAATTTTCCATACAAAATTGCATATTGTGACCTACAAAATATATAGGGTGTAGGTTGAAAATGATTATTGGTTAGGCCCAGTTTCCGGTAGTTGATTTATATTTTTAAATGGCGTCCATTTTGCTGGCGGTACTCGCAAACACTGTTCGCAGCAGGCCATAGTGTTTCACGTAGTCTGCTTGATGCATTTCTTGCCGGACTAGGCGGATATTTTGTTTCAGATACTGGGGAGACTACCGTAGACTTTACTTTCGATGTAGCTACATAGGTACTTCCGAAGAGAAAAAAACGTCAGACTTATCAATTCTAGAGACCCCGATAGTCACAGGACGTTTTGAAAGTCCTTTGCAATAGTGATTGTGCTTCTCCTTATGCCGACTTTATTATTGCATATAATTTTTCCAGTAGCAGGTATAGGGACAAAAGTAAACTGTAAATTAACCCAACTTAAAACAACGCCAGACCGCATAACAAGTAACAAAATTTCAGCAATCGCAACGTAAAAAGTAAATAAACCAGTTATTAGTGCTTGTATTTTGGACCACATTTTCACATTTTCCTACCGGATCGAGTGTACTTTTTAACTATAGCTAATTAAAATTTAATATTTCACAACTATCCATTCTTCTACACAGATATAAGGTAACTTAAATGTTATAAAAACTCGCAAACTTTTTGTTAATACATTTCATTTATAACGATCCCCTTATTTCCTCCTCCCATCACGTGTCGCCATCTAGTGAAGAGCGGTAGTAAAAAAGCCAAACACCGTCAATCTCTGTACTCCATCGAGTTTGGCCCATCAACCATGGATACTATCCGCAATCGAGCCGACACCATATTAGACTACGACGACCAGGTCGAAGATCGCAACGGACAACTAAGTCCCAAACCAATGACACCGCGACGAGTGAAGAGACGTTCTGTTATGACTCGAGGATCGAATAGCCGTCACAGTACTACAAGTCGACGTAGTCATGCCAGCTCGAGCAATCGCAATAGTATGCGCACTTCACGTCGTAAGTATCAACAGAATCCGGTAACCAAACTGATCGATCAACAACAACAGCAGCAGCAACACCAGAACAGTCTTGGCAAACAATTTGCTAGCTTCCAGCATATAGAGAATCCAGCGTTGACTGCGACCAATCTGCAGTCACTGAACAATGAGATTGTGAGTAGTCTAACCAAACCGCCGAACAAGTATAGCAGTTTCACCAAGAATATACCACCTGATCCGATCTACTACAATACCAGTGGAAGCACCACCCAGCTGCAGCAGTCCTGGGGCTCTGGAAGCCCTCAAACTGGGCTGTACAATCCAACTTATCAACATTCGACGCCGAATCTCAACGATGGCGAACATGTCGACGAGTTGTACAACAACCGTCCACCATCGGTTAGGTCGAGTTATTCGAATTTCCACGGGGCTCGTCCCTTGAGCTCGTATAATCCTACAACGGAGAACGTCTTTGCCGGCATTACGGGTGGTAGTCAACAGCAGCAGCAGCAGCAGCAACAGCAACAAAATCTACAACATCAGCATTCACATCACCACCATCATCAACCGCAGCAGCAGCAACAACAACAGCAGCATTCGCCAAATTTTCCCAGCAGTCCACCGCAGAATATTCCGTTTTCGAAGAGAACCGCCTCGCGGGAGAGCATACGATCGATGGCCTTCTTGAACAGCGGTCCACCCGCATATAATTTAAATTATCACACGCCTCCAGATTCGGAGACAACAATGTAAATATTTTTTTTTATTGTAGCTTATATGTCGAATATATTGACAGGTATTTTGTGGGTCGAGTTGGTGATTCCGTCCAACGTTTGTGGTTCAACTAAACCTAGCCTAAGTGTAACTTTAACTTTAACTGACTTGCGTAATTAGATTGTTAAATTTAAGTGCACAGTTTGTTTGTTTATTGGTTGCACTTTTATTGTCATTAAAAACAAATCAATAAAAAAAGGTGCTAAAGTATTTGAAAATAAATGGGAGCGGTCTTCATTCGTTTACATTTTTTTAATTAAGTACTTTTTTGTTGGATCTTACCATATTTAAAAAGAATGTCGTTGGTATCCGAAATGCGTTACAAGGCAGCATAATAATGTGTTTACGGATTCAGGTTTAGCTCATGACTCTTTCACCGAAAGTATTTGTAGATAAAACGCCCGCGCTCAAACTACACAAAAATTGACGTTTGCCGCACAAGTCAGAAGTTTTTGTCTTTGAATGTTGACATAAGTTTGACATGTCACACTGGTCATCTAGCGTTTCATAGAACGCGGACTTATCTCAGTAAATTTCTAATCTGCAAGGGTGGGGAAACAACTTTGGCTGCGAAAGACACGCTTATATTTTAAAACTACGTGAATAGGTCATGTTTTTAAGCGAGAACAAGTAAACATCACTTATATTTGACATGTCGTAGGATGTAGCAATTTTCTTACGTACGGGAACAATTTATTTATTAAATAAATCGCGTATGAGAACAAACCAATGTGAAGAAAATAACGATATCTCTTTCTTCAACTTTCACACTGATTCTTTTAAACGTTTTGATGATCTAAGACTTGCATGCAGGCAGGCTAAAACCACGTTTAAAGACATGCATACAGATATCGTATTGACAGTAGAAGTGCTACCATAAACCCATAATCATAAACAATAAGGCTTCCATGTGTCTCAGCACATTTTACTTGATAAAAAAAAATTATGAAATACCATATGCAAATCTGTATATCCTTTTTTTATTTAATAAAAAAAAAATAAAAAAAGATACCAACGTTGCCTTTTTAAGCATAATTTTTCATAAACTATGTAAAACAATACCAAAGTTTATAGAAATATTTTGAAAATCACATTTTTGGTAAATGCCTTAAAATTTAAGCAAACACACGTTTGATGTACAACAAAATTATATCGTATGCATGAATGCATTTACTGAACAGCTTTAATATGTATTTTTACATCAAATGCAAAGGAAAGAACTATACAATAAAATAGATATAAATATAACTTAAAGACTTTTTAGATGATAAAAATGTAGCATAAGAATTTCGTAGACTTTCGAAAGTAGGAAAAACATGTATTTTTATTTAACTTAATTTGAATTGTATGTATGAATAAAGATTTTGAAGAACTAAACAAAAAATAAAATTGAATTCATTTTCGACCTTGTTGAGTCATTATTTTTGTGAAGTTGCTTTTATAATTCATATATGGAATGCTTGTCAAATTTCAGTTTCGTATAAATACATATTTGGCAATAGCTCAAAGTGATTGTGAAAGTGAGTATAAAATACGGGCACAAATGACAGATTTGGTTTGATAACAAGGAAAATGTGGTCACTCTGTAACAAACAGAAAGAAACCTACAAATGAACTGAACGGCTGTCGTTACGGGTCAAACTGATAAACCATATCATATCAAAAAAAGCTTGATTCAGCACTGATGATTTGTGTAGGGGAGATGCAGGAGGACACGACACACTTTTATTGGCCGCATTCAAGAATCTAGTCATCTTAAGTCGACTAGATTGGTCTGGATAAGATGTAACCTGAACGCAAAAACTAGATTGGTCGGGAACGTCACGTTTTCTACGTCAGCCACATATGAGAACTGTCAACTTAGTACTCAGTCACGAATTTCTCGACTAGATTCGTCGGCTACCCCTCCATAAACGTCAACTGAAACATCTGCTCTCACAACCGATTTCCCCCAATCAGAGCCGAGTTTCATCTAGTGAGAGAGCTGTCAGACTTACTAAACTAGATACTTGAACGTCCCCATTGTCTCCGCGCATCATTCTTTCCAATCAGAAATAGAATCCTTGGAATATACGTCTTCGAAGACTTAACTTTCCGCCAGGTCTACAAAAAACCTTCATAAAACCTAAAGGCATCACAATGCAAATAAAAAGGGTAATGTAGGTACACATTCTTTTTTTTTACGGATAGCTGGAGCATTATTGAACTTACTGAAAGCTACCACAAAAGATAAGACACACCTTTGTACAGGGTGTCCGCCGGGAAGGTATACTACTTTGTTTTGCCGCCATTTTGGTAAACATTAGTCTTGACAGTTCATATTTGCCAGTCGTGAAGTAGACACGTGGCAAATTTATTATGGAAAAATATTCGATAAACCAACGTGTTTTAAGCGTTAAAACATTTTATCAAAATCAATCATCGATTACTGTGACGATGACAAAGTTACGTGAAATTTTTGGGAGAAACAACGTGCCAACAAAACGCACTATTTATCGTGTAGTGAATGATTTCGAAGAAAGAGGGTCTGGTAGGTGATAGGCCCAAGCACCTTTGCATCCATTAAAAGTTACAGTCTAGTGTGCAATTTGGTCAGGAGGAATCATTGGACCTTACTTCTTTGAAAATGAAACGGCGTAACGGTAACTGTGAATGGGGAGCGATATCGTGATATGATTGAAAACTTTTTAACGCCACAACTTCATGCTTTGGGCTTGATTAACATGTGGTATCAACAAGACGGTGCCACATCGCATACAGCCACGATTACAATGGAATTACTGCGAGACCTCTTTCCACAACAAGTTATTTCTAGAAATGGTGATGTTGATTGGCCTCCACGGTCGCCTGATTTGACTGCTCCGGACTTATTTTTGTGGGGATATCTGAAAAGCAGGGTTTATGCAAACAAACCAGAAACGCTTGAGCAACTCAAACAAAATATTCGCGATGAAATTAATGAAATACCGCGTGAAATGTGTGAGAATGTAATGAAAAATGTGCTCAAAAGGGCTCGCATTTGTGAGACTAACAGAGGCGGACATTTACCTGATATTGTATTCCATACATAATTGCCGACATTAAATAAAACATTTATCAATAAAAGATCCATTCTCTTTCATTTAATCAAAAATTATAAACAAACAAAGTAGTATACCTTCCCGGCGGACACCCTGTAGATGAACAAGAGTAGAAGGTTTGTGTCCGGGCTAGATTTTACGAAATTTTCCATATAAAATTACTCATTATGACCAACAAAATATTAAGGGTGAAGGTTAAACTGGTTATTAGTAAGGCCCACTGAAAGTAAATGCTAATTATATGATACGGAGATTCTAAAAAATACGTCGCCAATGAAATTTAATTAATCGTTATTTCTATAAAAGCTACC
This sequence comes from Cheilosia variabilis, assembly GCA_951230905.1. Lineage (NCBI taxonomy): Eukaryota > Metazoa > Arthropoda > Insecta > Diptera > Syrphidae > Cheilosia > Cheilosia variabilis. The sequence goes on along the minus strand of OX579679.1, from coordinate 18,634,438 downwards.
TTTTTGAGGAAAATCAAAGGTTTGTTGTTTATAGCTCTTTTCGGGGGAGGCCTACTAAGCCTACTAACCAACGGCTCTAAATGACCTTAACATACGAGTAGGTCGACATTTTAGCAGCGACAGAGCCTTTCCCTTCAACAACATTTTAAAACAGCCTACCGCAGTCTTAGAAGCTGCAGCAAGTAAAAGGTTAGGAAGAATTTTCCACTGTTTAATTTTGGGACACCTAGTTGCAGACCTAGGAAGATCAATCTACACGGTGTCACCTGCAATTCAACTCAGAAGCTTTCTGGACCAACATTTTTTAGTTGGTTAAAGGTTATCGCCACATAAGGCCCTTGCGCTACTCATTGTTATGATATGATACTTACGCGTTTAGCAAAAACATTGTTCATAGGTAAACCTCACTTTCCATTGGCATATCTGCCAACTTTCATTTTATACGTGGGAGGTGGGACAACTGTTTCCCATCGCCAATTGTGTGCCCAAATTGCCCCTCCACCATTGCGCCGTCATGTACATAAACTAATCAAATGCAGAACACGAAGCCCTTTAAAATTTTTGTACTTGATATATTTCCTAAATGTATCCGAAACGCTTAAAAGCACATACACATTCAGTTGTTAAAACTATTGAAATACAAAATAAAATCACAAAAAATTGGGAACATACGATCTGTTGTTGATACTGATTAAAACTTAAAATTTATACACGCGCGTTTAGTTTTTTCTGCTCTTCACTTCGACAAACTTTTGCAGGGTCGATGTCAAGCTGTTTATTGCATCGATTTTGATACGCTCGATCTTCTCCTGCTGAATGAGTGACATTTTATTGAAATGCATCAAATCACGATGCATTTCGCGTTGCAATTCAATTTTTTCCTTTTCCATTGACAGTTTACGATCAAAGTAGTCCTTCCACCATGTGCCGTGCGGTACATAGTCCTCGTTACCATTCTCATGGGTTATCTCAAGCGGAAGTTCGGCATGATCATTATTGTACTCGTATTTGTTTTTCTTTCGTTCGGGACTGCCACTGCTCTCTTCGAACTCATCTACTGACTTGCTGTCCATGTGAATCTGTGGCTGAAGCATTGAGTTGTCGTGACCGTACTGGCTTTCGTCTTGGAACTGTGATCCGCTGACAATTGTGTCACATTCGGCCTTTTTGCCTTGCAAGTACTTGAACATCTCCTCGAAGAATTCCCAGTGTACGTAGCCGGCGAGGAACTTTTTGTTGAGATTCTTGTTGTAGGTGATTAATATGTTGTGCCATTTCTTTTGCACTTTTGCTGCGCTATAGCGAAAGCCGAGCTTTTGCAGTTGTCTGGTTACACTCAACCAGAGGGCAGTACGTTTTTGTCGGCCTTCGGTGAATTTTTCTTCCATGGGTCCACGAATGTGGATAAGGGCACGAGTCGCCTCTGTGGTCCATGCACGTTCGTATGGTCCGCGTCCACTAGCTGATTCGGGATCTTCGATAACGGACTCTTCGCCATTCTCGTCATTGTCATCGATGTCGTCGTCACTTATCTGATAGTAATCTGTAAGAGAAAAAAACAAAATTAAAGAGTGTCAAAGACTGGGTTGCCCTATTTGAAAATATAACAAATTATACCAGAGGTGGCAAAGGAAAGAACAGAATAGGTAGGTAGCATAATGGACGCTTTAATGCTTTTAAAAGTGATGTAGATAAGTCAGTATCAGGGGAAAATTAATCACTAGTTGACTCAACTGTTGTCGAGGCATAGAATCATTTTAGTGTCAACGATCCATAGTCTGGGAACATGACTTTAGCACTTGAGACGACTCCCTAGATGCTCCATGTCGCAAGTAGTAAGCATGGTTTAAAGCGTTTTAAAAACCTCTAAAGACGAATAGGGTAAGTAGACAACTAGCAAATGTTTAAAGAAATTAATTAGCTCAGTAAATTTGATTCCAGTATACCTACCAGTATACCTACTTAAACTCGTCAAATGCTATTTCGCAGTGCATGGAGCGAGTTGATGTAAATGAAGAATTACATAGTCGACTGAAAGTAGTTCAATTGAAAATAAGGGGAGTTGCCTTTCATTTTGTCGTAAAGTGTAGGATTCTATCGATTCTTTTTAAGACTTTCCAAAAGAAGAATAAGAATATTTTCTGCGGTGAAGCTGTGACAGCAAAGCTCTTAGATATTTCTTGCACGACAAGATAATCCCTTCGCAACCACCCCTCGGGCGAAAGTTTTTTCCTAAGACTTGCAAAAGTTAGATACATAGGCATAGGTACATACAAAATGTACATTCTAGCCCTTAGGTGGCTACACAAAATTCAAACAGTTATAGATACAGCGCACTGCGCTAGCCACCCTCAGCCTCCCACCACATCAATGCAGCACATAACTTAGATGCAATCTGAGAGAAAAACAATGCTGGCTCTTGCATCACTGTCGTTAGTATCGCACGGAGTGCTATGTCGAGTTTAAATTTAGAACCTCTTTCTAAGCAAATGACTTTTTGAACTTATTCCATGAACAAAATAACTCAAACAATGAAAAAAAAAAAAAAAAAAAAAACAACTGCATGTAAAAAACTTTGCTTTACTTACTCGCACATCCTTCCATTTGTGAATTCGATGATTTATCCTCCATTTCGTATACTCGTGTCGGTCAAAAATGCAGCGCAAAACAATTATAAGGGCGCTCCACTGTCACTGATGCTGGAAATACCTTTGACCGCTCGAGAAAAATCAATTTAATCTGTATGTCTTCCGAAATATTTTCCCTCTTAGCACAGGAGCAAAATTTTCTTCTTAGTTGACTGCTAGGGGGTGGGTAAAAGGCGCTGTCCACCCCTGTTATTCTGCCATTAACCGGCTACGGAGGGTGGGTGGTCGTCACTCAAAGGTAATCACTTGATTTTTTTCTCTTTCTCTGCGAATATCTATAAGCGAGACGCACAAAATTTTAGATCTGTGACGTATCGATAGTTTGGTAATACTAACGCAAAAATCTTCCTCACAAGAAGACGTAGGCTGCAGCAAGCAGTAGCAGCTGTCTTGCTTTTCTGCTCCTGCTGCTGTACCCAGAAACGTTTTGATGTTGCGCGTTACAGACCTCGATATTCTCGCATCTAATACAAAACAAACCCTTGGCAGCTTACTCTCCTTAAATGTGTTTGCTGTATTTTTCTGGAAGTGAAAAAATGCCGCGAGCGAAAAAAATCTTCGTTTTTAGCTAGCGAATACTTTGTGTTTGTAGCAGGCTAAGTTGAAAAATAGATTTTTACAGTCGATGTCGATCCGATTATGAGGTTATTGTGGTGGAGATGCTTCTTTATAACAATTAAAAACCGGTTTACACACTTTGTTCACTGATTTGCAGCTTTGACGTTTCACTTTAACAAAATCCTCGTCGTTTGGCTTGGTTGCGATGGGTCCTTCAGCCTGGTTCTAGCATCTTTGATATAAAAGGGATGCTTGCTTTGCTTGCTTGCTTGCAGTATTTGTTGTTGTTTACTTTGTTGTTGATTTTTTGTGTTTTGTTTTCTACAGAAAACTTCAAAATTTTGAAAGGGGTTTTGTCGGCAACTGTTCAGAATGCAGCATTGCCAGCAACTATATTTGCTGTTTGGATTGTACAAGATTAGTCGATTCTATTTCAATTGAATTTGACGTTGGAATTTATAATAGGCGTGTTTTTTTTTAACTTCGATCTCAGCAAAGCAAAGTTAAGTAGGATTTTCTACACGCAATTACAACTATTGTGAGTCCTCGAAGTGTCAAGTAGAACGTAGTTGTTGTAATTGCGTGTTGAAAATCCTACTTTTCCTTGCTTTGCTGAGCAGTATTGAAGGACTATTGATCAGATAGCTCTTGCAAGCAGAAGTGTCTAATTCTGTGTTACTCCACTGTGCTATTTAATGAAACCTAAAACTGTAATAAAAAAATGTTAAGAACTTCCTATTTACTGACATGTTCCCAGCTAGCACTGATTTAAAATTTAAATTCGGACGAATTTTCCTTTGTCGGTACCTACCTACATACAAATCGTAAATGAAAACAAAACTATTTCATACTCGCAATATCTTCGACTCTACTACCTTTATTTGTAGAATCCTCTATTCCAATTTCTTCTAAACAAATGACATTTGAAGACATGCTGACAGTTGAGTCGGAAAATAGAGAGAAAACCCTCCCGGCTGTTTATTTGTAAATTCGACTATAGTATTCCCGCTTTTTCGTCGGGGATATAAATAGCATTGTATTAAAGCAAAAACAACATGTCTTCGAATGGAGAAATGTAAGTAAATATATGACTAACATAATTGTATCGTAATAAAACTTCACCTCCCTGCACTAGTACTGATTGGAAGCGCCTTTGGCAACTGGTGTCTGGTATCCACTACGAGACCCCTGAAGACACAGTCAAGGAAAAGCTTTTACAAGTATCCAAAGAACTACAAGATGGTCTGCTTCAATTCAAAGGCACAACCTCATCAAACACAGACTTGGAGGCGCTTCTCAAAGATAAAAAACAGGACAAGTTGTATCCGTTTACAAAAAAACTACAGGAGTTATTGGTAGGTTCACTGCTCTCAAACACTGATGACTTTTTTTTAACTTTTATTCACCTGGCTTAGGACTTGGAGTCCAATCAGTGCTGGCAAATACTTTGCTACTATCTGTCGAATGAGTATCGCGGCTCGGCGAGCTCATTGACGGCATTCATATCCACCGAGGGCAATATGACCAAGCTACTGGATGACATTTGGGGCTACTATTCCTTGGAGCGAATGATTGTGCTCAAGGTGATGAAAAATCTTCTGATTTTCTACAAAATACCCGGTCATCCGTATCACAATGAATACAAACTTATTGTGGACAAGCTGTCAATGAAAAACTTGAGGGACTCGTACATCAAACAATTTGAGTTTTTGATCAGCGAGAATCCACCAACAAAGCTCACTGCCGGCGAGTTCCTCAACTATCACAACAAGTTAAATGCATGGGCAGAGCGCAACTGCCGAGAAATCAATGAGACTTTACAGATCCTTCTTCTTATATTTGACCATGTGGGTGTGGAACCTAAGCAACTACACAAGCTGTTCAATTGCTTCAAGCGACACTCCTTCGGTCGTCAGCAACGTCATTTGGATCCACAGAATGAGCTACACCGCCAGTTGATAAAAAAAATCGCCTTCAGTGAGGTGGCTCTGTTTATGAGGTGTATTGACTTTCAGAATCCACAGCACACAGCCGGCGTTAGCGAAATCATCAGCCTCTTGGATAAAGATATCGCTAGTATGTATCACAATGAGGAAAATGGACCACTGTTGCTGTCGTGGATGCTCCTGAACTTAAGAAGCAGTAGTTTGGCTGAAGAAGACGATGTTATGAGCAAGTATGGACAGTTCGGAGTACGTGCGGTGCACTTGAACGTTTTTGGGTTCCTTAAAGACCTTGTCAGCCATCAAATGTTCAAGGTTTGTTAACACCAACCATACGAAAGCTCCACTAACTCTCTTTTTCTCTCAGGACGACAGTGTTGTGTCGAAAATCGTTCGAAGAACCATCTACAATCAGTTGACCTACTTGTGCGACCTCTTCGACGCCGATGGGACTATCGCTCGTCATCCTTACATATACGAGTTGCTCTGTGAGCTCATTTCATGGCCGTCCCTGGCCAAGGACTTCTGTTCGCTTGAAGGTTTGTACATTATATGTTACCGTCAACACCTCAAACATTTTCCACTCACTTTCAGATGGTGGGGTTCGTTCCCTCTACAACACCGCTCTGGAGAACTTTCCCATAAACCTTATCCATATATCGATGATCGCCAAAGCCCTCACAATAGGCGGCATGGGAAGTTACATCAAGTCCCAGCTGGAATCGCTACCCATTTACACCGAAATCTACGATGAATCGAAGTTCGGCTTACAGTCCTCGCCGGACATCGAAGACGAATACATCCTCAGTCGTGACTTCTCCCCATTTTCCCGCATCGACTACACCATCCGAGCAGGCACAGCGGCAGTGGTCATGGAGCGCCCACGAGCGTGTTGCGTCCACTTCCGCACGAGTGTAAACTATTTCAATGTGCTGCACAACGAGATAAACTGCTTGCTCGACGAAGCGATGCGCTACACCGAGTTCAACGAGGACCGACTGGCGCGGGTAAATAGCGGGCTAAAGTACCTTCAGTCCGCGATCAGCCGTGTGAAGTCGCTCAGTGAGGTTTCAACTGAAATGGTCCACCCCACCGAGATGTGCATCGATGTGCTGAATAAATTCAAGTTGATACATACCCCTCCTATTGAGCTGCTTGCGAATTGCTTGAATGTTTGCACGGCACTACTGCCGCTGGTGGATAAGGAGATTTTTGCCCGAGTCATCAACCTGAGCATCTTTCCCTCAATGGGCAATGAATCGCTGGACTATAAGAAATACGCTCATGGATTGTGCTTCGATTCGAACTTGGTGGGCACGTATCTGGTCGATGTGGAAAAGAAGATGGAGCGCTACGACTTTTTGTTGGCCTATCTGGGATTCTTGAGGACCTATGCCAAGGTGAGTTATGTTATTTTGCGCACGATTTCAGCTCTAAGTTTGTTTGGAAAATTTAAGTGGTGGATTTAACTAGTTTTGTTCAAGGCAACTAAATTTATTAGACAAATCTTCTCCTTCCAGATGGGTCGCGATCGTCTCTACCAAATGGAGATACCCGGCTTGATATTCCTCCTACGCGAGGTCTTTCCGCATTTGCATTCGTGGCGGTTCGAGTCGCAACACGATAAAAATAAAATCTACACCGAGATAATGGGATTCATATGCGACATCCTGGACATGGTGACCACAGAGAAGGGATCCCAAAACGTCTCGAAGCAACTACTGCGAAATATTTGTGTCTACAGCTTGCTCAACCTTGAAAATGGCTTGGTGCTCCTGCGGTAAGTGCATCCTTTCTGTGTGCAAACCATTTCCAGAACTCTTTCTCTTCTAGTTTCATTGCGATTGGCAATCCTTACTTGCAACTCTCGATGGAAATGGAGTCCAATTGGATGGTGCCCTCTAACGGACTGATCCTGCTCGTTCGCTTGTCGATGCGCATTCTAATGCAACTTCTTCGCCTCAAAACATCGGTGTTCTCTAGCGCAGAGCTGTCACCATTGGAAGCTCTCATCTATACTCAACCTAAGCAGAGGGACACTCTGCGGATAATACCGGTGGTCACCAGTTATATGAACAACATTTTCGATCGCTGGCTGCCGCTACTGTCTTGCAGATTGCTCAAACGTATTGCCCTGGAGTTCAATATGTCACTGCTGGCGTGCCTGGACATGGAACCCGATCAAATCAGATTGACGTTTCTTAGCAAGCTACCCGATGACCTAGAGAGTGACAGCCTGAAGATCGCCATTCTGGAGCTCGTCGAGGCATGCATCGAGAAACAACCCGGCGTCACGGAGGCCTTCTTCAATGTGAACTTTGCACGAGACAAACTAAAGGACAAACAATCCAACATCGGCGACAGCATTCTGACTTTCATGGAAGACTACCTCGATGCTGTGGCGCATTCGCCGAACGCGGTAGAGAATCCACTGCCCAGTCGCATCATGACCTTATTCCACTCGCTGTGGAAGAACAACATGCAGAGCCTTGTCGAGGAACTCATACAGAAGCCGACGTTTTGGTCATCACTTTGCAATCCCCTTTTTGGCGATTTGTCCCCAAACGTCAAGGCATACAGTCAGCTGTTCAACATCCTCGGCATCGAGGTGTTCTGTACAAGCAACAAGACAAACACCGAACTGAAGAAGGTGTTGAATCGATTCTTTGAGAGCTCCCATTTTGACGTCTGGCTGGAGTACGTCTTTGAATTGCCCAATGTGCCAAGGATCTTGCAGGCTGTCGATGAGACACCTGAGTGGTTGAATCGTTTGCAGGCATTCAAGGGATTCGTCTTGATCTACCTAAAGAAGAGTCCCATTGGCATTGAGATTCCACAGACAAAATTCAAACTCCTCGCCGAGAAGTGCCTGCAGGTGCTCGTGGAACGTTCCGAATACATCGATGATCTGAGGCCGTTCATAATCCTCTCCGAGCTGTACCTCTTTATCATCCTTAGCTACAAGCATTCATACACAGAGAGTGCTCAGGAGGACCAGAAAATGCTGCAACAGTTGATAAAACTTCTAAGCGGCGTCGCCAGTTGCTATGAGGATCTTCATGTTCGTGCTAAGGAGGCGTGCCTATCGATAACTATCAAGTGTGCCGATCTCCTCTCCGCCGAGTTGCTGAAAGACTCGACAGTGGCTCTCAGTTTTCTCTACTCCGTAGTCGGTATAATCTGCTCGGAGTTGAGCAATCTCGAGAACGAAGTTAAAGCAGAGGTCAAGCTCTCAAAGACATCCAACTCTTCCACGTCGTCGAACTCGTTAGTCCTGAGCTTGAATCTGTTGAAAACTCTCGCCGCAATCTTCCACAATGACGGTCCCGGTAACTGGGACCTGCCGTTCATTACCAACAAGGTCTTCAATCGCCTCCTCAGCTGCACTGGCTGGATTTTGCAGCTCTACTCCAAGCAGAAGCTATCTGTGGAATTACTAGACGTTTTGATAGTCTTTGCCAAAGGCAACTGTTCCCAGGAGTTTTTGCACTGTGACGTTGGCGACTATTTGTGGCTAAAACTGTTGCCTCCCAAGGAGCTTCTCCAGGCCAACTACGCAATGAAGCAGCCGCGTGAAAACGACTGGGCAGTACAGAAATGGTGGCCAATTTATTCGCGCGGCATCGAACTGGTTACGATTCTCTTCGAGAAGCACGAGTATCAGTTTCTGAAGCATGTCCTGACGTTCGTTGGCATTCACGAGGAGTATTTGATGGACTCGCTGCTTTTGGGTAAACAATCGCTAGAACCCAGCGCCATGGTGTTGATTAAGAACTCTGTGCTGCTTGTGGCCAAGTTGGTGGACTACGAGAAGGAGTGGCGACTTGAGCACTCGCATAGTTTGTTTAATTTAATGGTGCGTAGTGCGGCGAGGTGATACATATAATTTTTTTTCATTGTTTTCCTTCTTTTGGCAGAGATGTGTTCAAATGCTGATGGGCCACTCGATATCGTTGTTCCATCAACCGAAGAATCTGAAGAGTCTAGTGAGTGGACGACGGACGCAGTTGGACATTATAAAGGACAGCGAGAGTGGCGGACTGGTTGACGAAGTGATAACTGCCTTCAATGAGTAAGTACGGGGAATACTTTTAAAAAATGTCGAACAGTATCGTGGGAAATGCAATAATTTGCAAGGCGTGACTTTGTTTCTCAGTTGGGCGTACCACGATCTTGTGTAGATCTTGGCCACAATTAAGAAAAAAAAAATTACTTCAGAGGGTTGAATAAGCCCGAGCTTCATATTGTTTTGTTTTGCTTGGCAATTCGCACACAAGGAACAGAGTGCACGCAAATAGCGAGCTATTTGTGTTATTGGGAAAGTCATTGGATTCCTTGCAACAATGTTCGAGGTATTGCATTTGTTTAATTCCTCTAATTCCAGCCTAACAGAGATAATAACGTTTTGTGTCCAATGTCTGTTGCGCTTCAGTCCGCCATTGCTGGACTTGATTTGCGAACCCGAGTTTCTGGCCAGCAAATGGGAACCACTATTCGAGATACATTTCGGCGCCCCCAAGCTCAACGACACCAATATGCAACTGACCTTTGGCACCGTTCTCAGTGTGGTAGGCGTTTTCACAAAGGTCCTCAACTTGGTGAGTTACAATCACTCACACTTTTCGAGTGCCCCGCCAATTTTCCTCTTCTATTACAGCAAAACTATGGCTTCCACGAAGTTCCTTTGAATGTTTTGCCTGAAAACACAGAGCTAGAAGCTCCGGACGGCTATCCACAAACACGCCATACTACCACGACGCCCACCCAGCTCCGTTTCTCCAAATCAGTGTCAGTGACATCAGTATCATCAGCGTCGGCACCACCCAACGAACTGCTCTCCAATTTAGACGGAGAACTATGCCTAATGGCATTGGAACATGTCCTCATGCTGGCTGCATCTCAAAGTCTCCTAGCTCTGAAAAACTGTCACATACCCACACGAGAAAAGCAGCTGATCCGCCGTGAGATCAGCACTGAATTGATAACCTATCACGAGTTTGTCCGCAAGAAGGTCATATGCGATTTCCGAGAACACAAAGAGATTTGGCACCGTCGAAAACATGGCATTGCTCTTATGTCGAAGCCAGAAAACGACGATTCTGAGCCCTCGACTAGTGGCGTTAGATCCGCAAAAGCATCTTCCGACAGCGGCGCGAAACGTGGCTCTGACCACAAGCATTCGATGCGTGTAAATGTGGTGCGCCGATTGCATTTGCAACAACAGCAGAAGACTCCGCAACTTGAGAGGGGATCCTTCGAAATGTCACAAATGATCAGTCCGATTATTTCAAACGCCGACCAGCGATCATCAGATCAGCCTGCAGCTGTTTCATCGACTCCAAATCTGGCACGACCACCAATTCGGAGATCAAGCGAAACGTCTGTTTCGGATGAGGGATCGAAGAAAGTCTGCTTTGAGGATGAAATCGAGGAGGAAATTGAATTCTTTCAACCTGAAGTCCCGCGATACAGTCCACTGTCCTACGTGCAATTGGTCGAGGAAGACTATTTGCATTTCATGTCCAATTTGTTTACGGTTATTTGTCAAAGTGATTGAGTTGACTTGCTGTTTTTCGGGTCCATTATGTTTGTTTTTCTAAATAAAGGTTTTTTTTTTAAACAAAACTTTTCGTTACAATTTTTCACAAATGGAATTGAATACCACCTTCTTATCTCTCCAGTCGCAGCGCGCTCCGCAACTGCCAGAACAATGTATGGTTTCAGCAAGTTGAGCTCAGCATGCCAATATCATTCAAAATCATCTTTCATGACAATTCAACAGTATTCGCACACGAAGCGCCAACAGAAAGAGCCCTCGAGTCTCACTATCAAATTTTTAAAAAACCTTCGGCGGGTAAGTAGGGAAACACTGCAAAAAAATACTGTGGACACAACTCACGTAGGTACCTACTTAAAAGGGGCATTATATTAATACGTGAACATCCAAAGTTTCCGTGTACTTTTTAAGGTTCCGTACCCAAAGGAAATAAACGAAACCTTATTAGTTTCGCTTTTGTCCGTCCGAACCCACTAGACCAATTTTCTTTAGTTTTTATTATGAAATAGGGAATGAAACTTCTATCATTCGAGTACTGTGTCATAGATGTGCACAAGCAAACTATCGTGGGAATTTATCGCCATTAAGATTGGTAAAATTAAGTTAACAATTCCCCATATAAAATGCTTATCAGTTAATTGAAAGCATTTTGGTGACATTCGTGTCGCCGCCATTTTATCATAGTAACGTATTCAAATATATATCAGCGCTAATTAGAACCTATTTTCGAAGGAATTTCCCATTTACCTACCCCTTAAAGTAAGCAACCGAATACCTACCTATTTTAATTCGATTGCATATGCTGCGAGGTATTGACGGTTGGTTTCAATTATGGAAACGAACATATTTTGACACTCATTTTTTTTTCCTCTAAATTTTCGTAGTGACGTATTAAAAAGTTAATCATGAGAAATACTGCATTTACACCATCACACATTCCTAACACGTAAGATTAAAGGGATGCCCAATACTAAATAGTCATCTAACTGAAAGGGTCAGGGGGACCCAACACGCAAAAATACTTGACATGTATTTTGGCTGGCCAGCTTGTTTACGTGGTAGGAATTATGGGAGAGTTCAGCATGTTGATATTTGTGTAGCGATGGCTTACGAAATTTCGCCTTCCTATAAAACAAATTGGCTTCCGGAAGTGAGGAACGGACAATTATTTATTAAATTCTTATAACTGCTCGATGAATTGTTGGTTTAATTTACTGAAACTAATTACCACTCTGATTTCACATTTTAAATCATTAGTAGAAATGTTTTCAAGTGATTGCAGAATTTTTGGTCTCCAAAACTTGTGTTTATTTCAATTTTACGTAAATGTAATTATGGGTAGAACATCCTTGACATTTTAGGCGTCTGATTTGTGATCTCATTCTTACGCCTTTATTAGCATTGGCTGCGGACAGAAGGATCTCTCTGTCCCATCTGGTGCAAAAATGCGCTTGCGTGATGGTGTAAATGCAATATGCGTGTTTTTTTAATTTCGTTCTCAGCAAAGCAAAGTAAAGTAGGTACGATTTTCAGCACACAATTACAACAACTTCTGTGAGTCTCGAAGTGTCAAGTAGAGCGTAGTTGTTGTAATTGCATTTTTTTTGCTTTGCTGAGATCGAAGCTAAAAAAAAACAGACCTAATATAAAACTTATTTTCAAAAGGGCACCTTTTTTTCGATATCTAGATGTCGCTTGTTTGCTTATTAAAAAAACAACATAAATATCGAAAACTGTGGTACGTTTCCTTAGAATTACATACTTATCGACCACAAGCGAAACTAGTCTTTATTACTGTACAAAGTATATAAATAAAACAAAACAACTCACTTGCGATGAAATCTTTCCACAAAGCATAATATATTCAATATTTTGGTTTTATTTAAATTTCAGCAAAACATAAAGGTTCTTATGAATATCTTAACCGAAACAAATTGAGATAATATTAAACGTCACAAAAAGACAATAATAGTTTGAATATATATTTTTTATTTCTTTAAGAAAAACGTAAACATACATAAGTAGCTACAATGGTTACATCTAATATAAACATTTGTTCGTTCTAAACATTTTTTTTCATGAAATTGACATTTCTATTCACAACGAGAGAACAAAGAACTAAATTAATTTGTAAAATTTAAAAGAAAAGAAAATAAACAAAACGTTTTCTTTTTCTTTTTGCAATAAGATTAAGTAAATCACAGAAAATTAGAAACAAATCCTTAATTCGAGTAGCTTAAGATGTAAACAAAAGTGTGATGAGAGCATAATATAATTTTGCGTGCCTAAAGTGAGAATGATTTGCCTGCTGTTTTAGTTAACTACTGTTCTCCATTCCATTGTATAATTATAATTATTATTGTCATATTTTCGTAATGGGAGAGAGTTTTTCTTGCTTTGCTATTACATGTCTTGAATGAGAATAATACTACTCCCTAGAAGATTTCGTTCTAGGAAGTCTGAGGAGGTACAAGCACACAAAAAGTCTCTCGCGGAACACAAAACCTTAGTCAGAGTATACGCACAGCACATACTTTGTTTTAGTTAATAATAAATACAATATCTGGTCATATAAAGGCCAACTAGATGTATATATGAGAGGAGGACGACTGGGTGGAGAGATTCCTGGGAAGCAAACTTACATCGGTCTTACAGACCTGGCTTTGTTTTGTCACTGTCATCGGAGGGTACTGGGCTGGCAACGTCGGTACGGTCGTAGTCTGTTTCGCTGCAAATTTCCTCATCAGCCTCGGTGTTTTTGATACACAGTGTCGTTGGGACCTCAGCGCTGCCCACCTTCTCAGCGTAGTCTTTCAAGTAGTCGACAATGCCTTGGTGGCCAAAGTTTGCGGCCTCATCGATGGGTAGGTTGCCCCAGCGATCCTTCGAATTGTGAGGTACATGGCAATGTTCGAGAAGGAACTTCACACAGTCCAAGTGGCCTTCAGACGCGGCTAAGTGCAGCGCTGTACGTCCATCGTAATCGGCCAATGTGATGTCCATGCCAGACAGTCGATGGCGGCGCAGTGCTGTCACATCACCACTAGCTGCAGAGAACAATAGATTCACAATGGAAAGGCCCTTGGTCTCATATCGATGCTTGCGTGGATCCTTTTTGTTGGAAGCGTGCTTGAGGTTATCGTATCGATGGAAGTTGAACATACTAACCAATTCCTGGAAATATAAAGTAAATATATTAAGTACGAAGTACACACTTGACGCGGTTTTGCAATGTTTACCTCACAGAATTGCACACTGCGGCAACTGTTACCAAGCTGATCCAATGGTGGCGACCATGTGAATATGCCCATAACATTTGGAATGACCAACATCATGCCGCCGCATACGCCCGATTTGGCTGGCAAACCGACTTTGAACGCAAACTGACCAGAGTAATCGTAGGTACCACAGGAATGCATAATTGACAGGACATCACGAACAACTTCGGGCTTGAATATTTTCTCCTCGGTAGTGGGACAGATTCCACCATTGGCAAGGGTGGCGGCAATCACGGACATTGTCTCGCAAGTAGCCTCCATGGAGCAACACTGGAATTGAAGAGGAACGTTATTAGTTTTGGAAGACGTCCCAATTTGAGTTTTGTACAGTTAATAGAAATAGGATGGATTTGAAATTATATAAATTACCAATTTCAGAGAAATACTCAAAAGCGTTTTAAAAAAAATGTATCAAATTCGTTTTAAGGTTAGGTATATGATTTATATGTGCTGTGTTTATTACCTGAAAATAGTAGTCCATAACTTCCTTCAAGTTCGCCTTTTTGGGGAAACATCCATTTTCTCTCATATAAAATCCAAGAGCATAGTTTCTGTCTGCAGCTTCACGTTCGGAAAGAAAGACGGCATTATTGAAGCTGATATTGTCACCACCAGACATTTTCTAAAAAGAATAATAATTCGTATAAATAATATTACAATTAAGTAAACATTCAGCTTAAAATAGTTAAATCGTTAAAAAATTCTAAAAACTAAAAGGACTGCCTTTTACTAGGTAGCCGTTCGGGATTTTTGCGACGACGCGACGTTTTTTTGATTTGCAAAGATTCTGTATTTTAAGAGACTAAATTGAGAAACCGCACCAATAGAGCGAAAGTGTGGGGATGCTACACTCATAAAAAATCATACAATTCGTGAAAATATCAATTGGTAAGGTTTCCTTAACTTTCAAATGAACAGCCATGACGTAAATTTATTCTTTAAGCCGTTATTTAATTTATTAAATTTGATTATGTACTTAGTAATTCTGCCATTGTTGAAAGATTTGAGCTTTATTTATGAATATTACGGAAATGTAAAGAGATAAACTTAACTTGTCTCTAGATTTATGAAAGAAATAATTAATTTAGGTGAATGTGACATTTAACTGAAAACGTTAAAATGCTTAACAGGTCGAAATAACTTTTTGAAAAATCATTGGGGACATTCGGATTTCTAATTTCGTAAGTCTGACAGCTGACGGATTGGATGTAAATTCGGATAAAAAATCAATCTTTTTTTTGATCTAAATCACTTTTCATGATCCATTGCGCAAAAAAATCAATTTTTTTTTTATCTAAATCACTTTTTGCAGATCTCGCTATTTTTTCAGATTTACACATACTACCACAAATACCAATATACCTTGCACAGCTGTTTTACGTCATCTTAAGAAGTTTTCTTTCAAAACAAGTTTCGTAAAATGTAAAATAAAGATAAACATAAATAGCAATGGATATAACTTTGGAGGAATTATTATCTTCATCGTCTTCCTCATCATCTGAAGACTACGAATCACCGAAACTACTCCATTTGTATCTACAACAGGGGAAACATTTTTCAAGTCGATATCCATAGTTTATTTTTCCAAAAACGAGTGCAAAACGAACAGCTGATATTGCTGATAATGCACATTTACTAAATCAGATCAATTTCATTGCATGTTTCATGAGCCTCGTTAAATCTGAGATCTGAAAAAGATTTTTGGTGGTCCCAATGGAAAACGACATAAGATGACACTTCGTGTACGTGGCTGACTTAGGAAAAGTGACGTTACTGATCCGAAACTCAGTTGTCACAATTTCGTCGTTTTTAACCCTATAAAAAAACGCGTCAATGTGATAAAAGAAAAACCTCCTCTAAAACACAACCATAAAATTACCCAGCTGTGAAAAACGTACCTTAAACCAGTGAAGTGTATAGTCGAATTTCTCGGCCAATGTCATCTCTGGTTTAACAAGTGTCTGCATTAAGGAACACAATATAATCGCACCGGCGTTGATCATTGGATTGTGTGGTTTATCTAAACGAAAAAAAAAAAATGTGGAGGTTAAAATAACCATTACAATTGATTTAATGTATTTCTAAACTCACTATTGTGATCTAAAATAATCTCGTTGAAATTCCTTCCACTTGGCTCCTGTCCCACGTAGTTGTGAACAATTTTCGGGCCTAACTTCTCAAGTGCAATGGCATATGTAAGGGGCTTACTGGAATTAATAAAAGTTTTTGCTACAGCTGTGTTTCCAATGTTTCAATCTTCAGTAATTTACCTGCAACTTTGAAGAGTGAAAGGTACATCAACATCACCAATAGAATATCGTTGCCCATCAATAGTACAGAGACTGACGCCCCACGAATCATGGCTGTATCTTGCTAGCTGCGGTATATAATTGGCAACCTTGCCATCGTTATTGGTCTTGCATCTCCAGTAAATGTCTTCGACATCCTTAACGAAGCCGGAAAAATCTGGAATGATGAATTGCTGCCGGAAGGCCTTTGCGATGAGAACTATGTTTTGTGCGATGACCCTGTGGAAATACAAATATATTGAGATGAGTCTTCAGGCAATGGCCTAGACTTCTAAACCTTTACCCTACAATAATTTTGGGTCACAAAGCTATATTGTTCGTAAATCTAAAATCGACGTGTCTAAATTAAAATTTAACGAAACCTATTGTGACCTACAAAGTATTTGCAGTGAAGGTAAGAACTGTTTAGTAGATAGGTTTGTGTCACAACTTACCCCTTAAAAGTTTCACGATTAAGATTCTGAGTCTCTGCTGACGATCCGGACTCATAGTTCGATAGCTTATGGACCTTCTTTAGATTATCCATCAGCTCCTTTATGCGGGGATCGGTCTTGCGAATGCCAGTCGTTTTGAGGGCCTAAATTGTTAAAACAAATAAGTATACCAAATCATTTACGACTTTGAGTAAACACCTACCGCCAGGAATTTGCCCATTGACAGAAGTCCGGTCTCCTCATTGTAGAACATATCAAAGAGTACATCTTCAGCGTTTCTTTGCTCTTGTTCACGTTGGCTAAAGAATTGAAAAAGACAACAAATTAGTAAGTGACGAACGTAGTGTTTGACTTTTAGACATTCATAGACATTTTGTATTTGCATGCTAAATAATATATAAGGTACTCAGACTGGCCTGGTTACAACATTCGAAAGAAAGAAATTATAGCTACCATTAGCGAATTTTTAGGAAAATGTTGGTAAGGAATAGCAATCTATTGCCAATTTGATAAAGCCTGCCAATTTGGAAGGTGTGTATTGTTTGGTGTTTTATTACAATTTATATCTACTACATTTTTGTATAGGTACCAATTGAGGGTATATAGAGTACATAAAATGCAAACTGTTATAATAAACATATAGAAAAAAAAAACACCAATATCAAACTTTAAACAAACGGGATGGATATGAATAGGTACGTTTATAATTTTACTCACGGTCGCATTGACATATATCTCCTCTGTAGGCTGAGAGAGAAAATTTTGTAATATTACTTTTTTTTCGTTAAATTAAAACATGCTACTGGATAAATCTAAAAGGCTCTAAAGTGCCGCTTTTGTTATTGCGCCGTACTAATAATAAATTAAAGTCCCGACTTTAAATTTACAAAAGCTTATAATTGTGTGAAACTCGTATGGAAATTATAACCATTGTGAACTACTTAAATTTAATGTTGGAACTAAAAACGTTGTCATGTAGAAGTGGGAGCACATTTTATATGGCTATGTTCTGTCATGTTATACATTTTGCGATTTTTACATTATGCGGATTGAAATGCTAGTTCCGCATGAACTTGGCAGTTTTTTTGGCAAGTCATAAGTGTGGCACGAGTATTTCAAAAACGTTTTTGAAAATTGGATTCTTCAACTTTTTCCAACAAGCCACATAAAAAATACGCGTTCTCCTAGGTGAATATTTTGTGAACGACGTTACATTTTGTTGAAAAATAGAAAGAAAAAGTTCTTTAAAATTAAAAAGTATGTACATGCAAAATTTGTTTTCGAATGCTCATATGTTTTTTTTTATGCATTCACTGCGACATCAACTACTTTTGGCCTTTTTTTCTTTTTTAGTTCGGAGCAGAACCAGAACTGTTATACACAAAGTTCGTGGTTCTTTTTTAGCTCAGACATATCAGAGCTCAGAATTTGTGTTTCTTTTTTCGTTCAGGGCACTATCAGAGCGCGCTCTATGAGCTCAGAATAAACTGCCTGAGCATCCTGAGCGAAAAGCTGATTACACACTTACAGCTCAGCTCTGAACTAAAAAAGAAAAACACTTTTATACGTTTAATGTATCGCGTGGGATTCGGCGGTGAACGAAATCTTCTTCTTTCGTAATTAACCGAAGGGAAATTCGACCGAGTTTACTATTTGTACTCTCTCTACTTAAGTTTCCTCCTACAAATTGAAAGACAAAATGGCGGATCTTTGCAACCAACAATTCGTTAAATCAGGCTGTAAGCAAGACCCAGCTCGATACGTAAATGTGTAGCTTTAGTTGCAATGCAAATGCCATCTTCTTCTCATTTGTGAACATAAAATTCCAATCTAGACAAGACATCTGTATGCATGAGGGCACGTCAAATGATTTTTAAAAGCCTACGTAAACTTTTTTTCATATTGCGCCCTAGAAATCATGTACTAATTACGAACAAAGGTAACACTTGCATTTTTCAAAAGATACCTGCGTTACCAACTCTCGAAATCAATGGAATTATACAACTGTGCTGATTATATTTTTCTGTTTAGCGGTGTTATCTGTATATTTATTTGAGTTATTACCGATACGGCAATCAATTCTCGAATATTCAAATTGGTTACGCATTCATTTCGGTAATGCATGTGTTTGGTATTGATTGGACATTATGATTATTAGATATTAGATTATTAGATATGTCGCTGTCAACTTTTTTAATTAGTTAAATGTGTTATTTCCCGAAAATTGAAATCCAAGAAAATGGAACATTGTGAACAGCATAAACTAAGTATTAATACTTAATTAATTAATTAAATATTGTGAGCGGGAATTAATGAAGAGCTAAAAAATGTAAAAGAGTCTAGTTTTTTGCAGGAGCCACTTTTATTTTATGTCTAGTTATGCTTTATTTGGGCTGAGGTCTTGTTATTTTTAGGCTAGGTTATAACGATGAAACAATTAATTTCTTAAAAGCAGCAAGTAATGTCTAACTCATCAGCTTACTGCAAAGTTCAAACCATTAAAAAATACGATTAACGCCTTGATGCACCTAGGAGATTCAATGTAGTTCGGTGAATGTAGTAGCTAAGAGCGAAATGACAGTAATAGGGCTTAAACTGAAGAAAAGTTTGAAGGAAATGAATAAACAAGGAAAGCATTAGGAGATTCAATGCTTTAGTGCTTGCCTTCGGTGAATGTAGTAGCTAAGAGCGAAATGACAGTAATAGGGCTTAAACTGAAGAAAAGTTTGAAAGAAATGAATAAACATGGAAAGCATTTGGAGATTCAATGCTTTAGTGCTTGCCTTCGGTGAATGTAGTAGCTAAGAGCGAAATGACAGTAATAGGGCTTAAACTGAAGAAAAGTTTGAAAGAAATGAATAAACAAGGAAAGCATTTGGAGATTCAATGCTTTAGTGCTTGCCTTCGGTGAATGTAGTAGCTAAGAGCGAAATGACAGTAATAGGGCTTAAACAGAAGAAAAGTTTGAAAGAAATGAATAAACAAGGAAAGCATTAGGAGATTCAATGCTTTAGTGCTTGCCTTCGGTGAATGTAGTAGCTAAGAGCGAAATGACAGTAATAGGGCTTAAACTGAAGAAAAGTTTGAAAGAAATGAATAAACAAGGAAAGCATTAGGAGATTCAATGCTTTAGTGCTTGCCTTCGGTGAATGTAGTAGCTAAGAGCGAAATGACAGTAATAGGGCTTAAACAGAAGAAAAGTTTGAAAGAAATGAAACAAGGAAAGCATTAGGAGATTCAATGCTTTAGTGCTTGCCTTCGGTGAATGTAGTAGCTAAGAGCGAAATGACAGTAATAGGGCTTAAACTGAAGAAAAGTTTGAAGGAAATGAATAAACAAGGAAAGCATTAGGAGATTCAATGCTTTAGTGCTTGCCTTCGGTGAATGTAGTAGCTAAGAGCGAAATGACAGTAATAGGGCTTAAACTGAAGAAAAGTTTGAAACAAATGAATAAACAAGGAAAGCATTAGGAGATTCAATGCTTTAGTGCTTGCCTTCGGTGAATGTAGTAGCTAAGAGCGAAATGACAGTAATAGGGCCTTAACTGAAGAAAAGTTTGAAGGAAATGAATAAACAAGGAAAGCATTAAAATGATAACAAATGGTCAGTGAAGTGAGCACTCCCCTTCTGGGACATTTAGAAGGCAAACAGTTATATTACTGGGCAAGTAAATTCAACTCAGGCAATCACAGAAAAACTTGGCAAACAGTTTAAGAAGATTACCACGAATTTATTGGTGAACACCACCTACTTACAGGAAATACGGGGTAAGTTCATCCTCCGTCCTGTCAAAAAATTCAAAATAAATCCAAAACAGACAGGCTAACAAAAATATATTTTTTTAAATGACAAAAATGTATGTGTTGTGTATGCATGAACCATAAAACTCATATAAAATAAAATGTTTTCCTAGATATATGTAGATTAACCAATGTCCACCGGAAAATTGTTTTGTATTTGCTATTTGAGTGGAAGATTACCGTCTTCATATTCGAGACAACCAAAGAATAAAATAAATCGGGTGCCTAGAGTAATAAAACCAATAACAATTCTCATCTCACAAAACACAAAACTCATTTTATCTTATGTCGAAAAATACAAAAAAAAAAAAAATAAAAAATTTTACTTTTGTAGTAATTTTCGAAAACAAATCACTTTTCACTTAATTTCAGTCCATACACATCTCAACTTGCAACTTTTCACATAAGCGCACCATTATTTTTAATTACCTAATGATCGATGAAATTGTTCTAACAATAGTTCCTCTTCTTTTCAATGCGATCCCTTGGATAATTTCCTCGATAATCAGAGCAGTTTCACGTCCAAAAGATCCCGAGTCTTTTCGTTCCTCAACTAGGGCATTCATGGCGTATGTGGAATATTTTTTATTTTTTTTGTTCTTTCAAAATTTCAACAGAATCCCAAGCTTACACTTTTAGATTCATCAACTTAATGAGATAGTTGTTCGGACTCACGGTGATCTTTATAGAGAATTTTGTGTTAAATTTCGAATAACATCAGCTGCAACCCTACCCGCCACACCGAGTAAACTGTACCGGTTTACGAATAGACGAATTATTAGGACGCTAATTTTTCAATCACGCTTTAATGGTCGCAAATAAAAGTTATTTTTAATGTGTCAAACAGACTATTACTTGGGGTATAACGTATAAGTGCCATCTTTTTTAGTGGTGTTGGTTGCTTTGTATACACTCTTGGTGTCCGTTTTTGTTTGTCAGTTTTGTTCGGTTTTGGTGCGCTATAAGTTGATCAGAACAAACAAGGATGCTAAATATTTAACAGATTTATATATAGACTAGCGAACTGTTGAACGATTTTGTAGAGTGTTTCTTACTGTGCAAACTTTTTTATTTTAAGTAAGTAAGAAGGAGTTTAAGAAGTTTTTGAATAACTTTGACTTTTCGATAGAAACGTGGATACCCCGAAGCGCCTTCTGCGAAATTTATGTTTGAACTGTGAAAATGTGCTGTGTTTCACTATATAACTGAGTAAAACCCTCGCATGTCGCTCTATTGACAAGACTGTGTAGATCTTTTCAACTTAATTACCCACAGCGTTTATGGAAAATGCCATAAATCATATTTTACACAGCACAGTTTTAGTTGAAAAATATTAAGGATTTAAGGTAATAACATGAAATAATAAATTTGACTCATTAGCAAATATGATGACTTAAATTACTTGGCAGTCTTTTGAAAAATCTCTACAATACAAGCTGTCCGTGTGATTTATGTAAATTTACAAGACTGGCGTTATAAAGATCAACAGAAAAAGCCAAGAAATTGTTGGCATGGAGTGCAATGGAGCAGGAAATAAATTTCCGAAAATCGGCACACGATGAGGTACTATATCTACTGTCGGAGAAGTGAGATATTCGTTTTTTAGGAAAGTAAATGTTTGGCAATTCATTTTAAGCAAATTTCTCTCTTATATATCGGTTTTGAAATGTAGCGACATTTGTGCGACGAGTTTTTCTTTAAAAATGTAATCGTTAGCATTAAGTACGGCGTTCAAAATTTCAAATTTCGGACTAACCCCCAATATTTCTTAAGATTGTTTGTACACTAAATATTTAGATCTGCATAGTTCTACACCTGGGGTCGAATCGCGTTGTCCGTGGCACTAAGTCCAGGCTAAATTTTATGAGTTCACAATTTTCAATACGAAAGTGCATATTTTGACCTACCAAATATATAAGGCGAAGGTTAAAAATGATTATTAGCAAGGCCCTTTGACACTTCCCGATCCCTAAGAAAAAAATTGTAATTATTACTTAAGTTGGACTCCAGTTGCAGGTGTTCAAAGGTTGTTAACAAGAATATTATGGGGGTTTCAAATCGGCGAGTCCGGGTAAATAAAGCCCAGGTTTACATTTGAGGGATATCTGGTTCCGAACAGAACCACAAAGCTTTAAAACAAAGGAAAACCCAAATCGAAGTGCCAAATTGTTGTGGTAAATTAAAATCCTTCCTAACATTTTGCGATGGTGGCAGATTTAGAGAAGGTTCATTTATTTATTCTCATTTGGTTCTTCTACTTGGGTCTTGCTGAATCGCAGTCGATTCTTCTTTGAGGGTATCTTTCTTGGAAATCAAGTGAATGAATTTTGAATCGATTTTGGCGTGGATCCGCTTCCTCGAAAATTTCAGTATTCACAAATCTAGAAAACTATTTATCTCTTGTAATATTTTAAAAAGAAACAATATTACCACGAAAAATAATTTCTATTTATATGAAACTTTGACGTTTGGCAACTATTTTTTTGCGTAACAAACAATAGGCCTTTTTTATTATGCTCACGTGATCTATATAGATCAATCATTTCCACGGTTTACAAAAATAGTACGAGATCGAACTTTTGTTGTAAACCATGGAAATCATTGATCTATATAGATCATGGGCGCATAATAAAAAAGGCCTATTGTGTGAATTAAATTAACTGTCAAAAGCAATCAGAAACTACTTCCCAGATAGTTGATGACCCTGAAAATGCGTTCAGTAAATGGCACCTCTAACTATTATAAGTGCACTTAAAAATTCAGTTGTCGTTAATTTGCCACATCTGCAGAGCTATGTACTACAGGTCAACCAGCTTAAATGAACTTTCCTTAATAATGAGCCGAGCCCCATTTCAATATCGGACCACCAGCCAATCTAATTTTTGTAGCTTGAACAACAACTAAAATCGCATAGTGACACTTCTATCAAGAGCAAACAATTATTTTGCAAGCAAAAAACGTGCTTGCAAATATTCCATATACCTAGCACAATAACTCAAATTTTGGTTGTTATTCAGACTTATTTCTTAATAATCTCCAATGAAACCAACCAACAGTTACTACGCTATAAGCTCATCAAATATAAAATCCCACGCCATAATTTGCCAAGATTTCAGCATAAACAAACTGATGAAATGTGTCTACGGTCCACGTTTTTTTCTGCTAGCAACAAAAACATGTTCTTTCTAATCTTTTACTATATGTTAAATGACTATGTTTTGAATCACAACAGATTTGTAAAAATAAAAAAATGCTCGCCCGACGCCAGTGGTCAGAGGCTAAAAACATAAAACTCAAATTTGTTGTCTCGAAGATGCTATCAAAATATTCCGACTGGCGCTGTTACTTTGTGCACAGCAATAAATTCGATTAAAGTTCGCTTGAATATTTATAGAAGAAAAAAAAGAAAACATTTCACATCAGCGTACCTTAAAAATCGAGCAATAACTTTCACAAACACATCCTTTTGCTTCAACGATATGCCATGGACAATTTCCTTTATTGCCATCTCACTATGATCGTCCTCATTGATGTGATGTTGACTTTTATAAGTGTCTTTGATTATATTCTGAAGATTTCTCTCTGAATTTGAAATATTATTCATTGTAACACACGCGAAAAGACAACCGAAGAAAAATCCAATCAAAATTTGTAAATTTGCACGAACTAAAGTTGCCGATAGCTGATACGAAAGTGTGGTGGATCACAACTCAAATCCAATATTTATAAAGAGGTACAACATTTTATAAGCCAAGATCCATATACAAATTCCGCTAATTAAATGCTAAAATACTGACTACAAGTTTTAGCTGCTGAAGTGGTAGCCAGATTTTGAACAACATCTTTGTATCCATTGTGAAGAAATGGCTTCAAGTGAGAAGTAGAGAAAAAAAAAAACATTTTTAGAGCTAGATTGGGAAATATTTATACCTTAAATCGCAGACAGAACACATTAATAAAATGTGCTAATCAAATTTGGGGAAACAACAATCGTTTATTCATATAAAGTAAGAGGAATATTTCAATGTGTGTGCATATTGGTTTCCAGGACTGACTAAAGCCGTAAACAATTTGGAAAACATCACGCCCATTTCTTCAGCCAATAAGTGTTGTCAATCCATGAGCGCGTGTTGGAAAACTAGTCACTCGATCTTTGGAGTTCTTCAACAGACATAGACACAGATATAGACGTGTTTATCGTTTTGGAAAATACTGATCGGCTCTCTATTGACGGCTCTCTATTTTTCACCTGGATTTGACTCTCAGCTTATTCTTATGCCTAAATTTATATTGCGCACATTTAATTGACGCGTGGCACGTTTTAAGTCAATGGTTGTAAGCAAGTAAAAAAGAAGATGCAAGTTTGGTACGTAAAAATTGGTTAATAAACTACGATTTGCCGCACATTGATCAACATTTTATAGCTCGGAACCAGAAATCACGGATAGATAACGTAGTCTGATATTCTATCTTAGAATTTATAATTTTTGGACTGCGACATTCGTGATCAAACATTGATTCGATAATTGTGCAATTCCTGGTTGTAGACCCAGTTATAGGTTATAGGCTTTAATCCAATCCCAATATATGCTTGCATACATTCCTCCAGAGAATTTACTATACCTATATGGAAAAGTTCTACGTAGGCAGCGGCATCGATGCCAAAAAGTCGTCAGAAACGCCGAAGCTGTGTACTATTTTTCACCCAGCAACCCAGTGAACAGAAACATCTAGAGATGAGCAATAAATCCTTGAAATAGATTCACAGTCAGTGATATGGAAAACTGAAATTGAATATTTATAAACAGCGAAGAAAACTGAAATGCAGCCTATGACGCAGATAAATATGGAGTTGGGTGAGAGCGAATGAAGTTCTTTGCAACATTTTTCACATATTTTTCAGTCCTTTTTTGCATTGAAGGATAAACAATCCTTATATGCTGTACAGCAGAATTAACCTATAAAATTGCACTGTAGTTAAGATAGGGGCTAAAGTAGTCCACCGTGGGCTGTAGGTCTTTCCATGAGTTGCGAGCTATCATGCCTTGTTATTAAAGCTAAAATCATCTACAAAAAGACCTCCATTCTAATATTTTTTACACATAGCGCAACCTAAAAAGAGCCAATTTTTAGTCTTTTTACAGAATCCGTTTCGCAAATCTTTGCAAGAAACGTTAGATAACACTTGTGTAGGTAATAACTATAAATTGGAAAAGAATAACATCTCCACTTTTTTTGTACTCTACACTTTTGACATTTTATTTAGTACAATCCTAAAGAAGTTTGCTTTGAGAGAACTCGTAAAATTCTGGTGAATGAGCGGACTGAAATGCATCTTTTGCACATTTTCATAACTAAAAACACAAAGCGTTTTTGAATAATGAGCAGAATTGTGAAAATACAATTTTTGATGCATACTTCCAAGGGCTCGGCAGTAAGTACTAGATTATTGAATTTTATTTCGTGGGCTTCTATAATAATTAATATTTACAAAAATAGTGCATCTTTTTTGCTTCGCCACAAGTTGCAGACCGGTATATTTATTTAAGAGAAAACATTTTGTAGTCAATAATCAGGGGATATTTTTTTATAATTTATTAACATTTATTAACAAAGACACAACACAGTTTGTCGAATTTAAACTCTCAAATCATTTGAATGTGGGTTAATTACCTTTACTGCGACACAACCAAAATATTATTGCCAACAATCATCACATGAGAACAATATTTGTCATAACAATTATGAATAAATGTGTTACAGTTACAGAATAATATTATTTTGACACTACTTTAGCAAATATCTATAAATAACTTCCGTTTTATTGTTTTGCTGGTTACATTTGTCGCACCTGGTACTAAACGTACCATAGATGTAATATATCTTGTGAAAATAATACACGCTATGAGCTGTTTTGTTTATGTTTTGTTAGTAAAATTCGAAAACACAAACACTGTTCGGTGTTTATTTGCATATGAAATACTGCTGACAGCAAAATATTATTACATTAGGCCTGTTTTTTTCAGCTTCGATCTCAGCAAAGCAAAGTATAGTAGGATTTTCAGGCAATTACAACAACTACGCTTGACACTTGGCACTTCGAGACGCACAGTAGTTGTTGTAATTGTGTGCTGAAAATCCTACTTTACTTTGCACGCCTATTGTTGTTAGAAAAATAATTTACTTACCGCATATCTTCATTGTTATTGTCCACACTTGTATGAGTATCGTAAAAAGATAGTTTTCGATTGGCAAATACCAAATTCAGAAATGGCTCCGATCTGCCATAGCGATTCTGAAAACAAAAAGAACAAGATGGCGGTCTGAAATTAGAAGGTATTGATGCAAAAATATTGATGGCATGGAATTTCATTTTAAAATACATAATACATACACATTTTCACAAGGATAGTGTACACTAGCACTAGATTAGATTAGATTCATAGCTGTAAATTGAGGAGTCTTAAGAGTAAGTCTTAAATTGGTTGTTGGCATTTTGAGCACACTTCAGAAGTGTTCCCACTTTGCCGAAACAGTGCAGCTGTCGAGATCTTATTTTCAAATTGTTCCAAGCAGTTTGCCTCTTTTGGGACCTACAATAAAACATTTTAAAACCAAGACGACTTTTGAGTATTATTTGTTTATGTCAATTTTCCCCCATTGAACAATCGCTACTGCCAATACGCTGTTGTATATTTAGATAGCAACAATGGAATTTAAAATGCAAGCTCATTCGGGAATTCTTAAAATGTTTTAAAAATTGTTTACCGACTATTTCTTTAAAAAAAAAAAAAGTCAAACATTGACAATAATAAGAATAACAACGTGGGTATGTGTCAAAATATCAATCATTTGAGATTAATGCAATAGGAGCTGAATTAAAAAAAAACGTTACACCTACAGATGATATCAAATTTTCTTTATAGAAAATTTACTATCAAAAACGAATCAAAAGTTCAACAAATTCAAGAGCACAACATACATAGTAAGTTGATTTTTCGAACTATGCTATTCTTATACATCGAAGTCGCCAACCTCTTTCTGGACTTTAATCTTTTGGAGGTGTGTATCGAAAAGATTGTCATATGAACATGCGAGAACGAAAGAGAAGTATACTTAGAATATAGATACAAAAAGAAAAAAAAAGATACGGAATAAAAAGAAAACTAAAAATTTTCTGAGGATCTTTAGCGGGTGTTCAAACTGTTGCTAGGTGAACGGAGGAGAAGCAGCAGTCACGTTTCTGCGCTTTCTGAATTTGGTACCGCGCAAAATAAAAGCTTTGGAATTTGTTGTTTCTTGTTTTGATGATGATAGTCATGTGTGTCTTGTGATGTGCTGAAGAATGCCATGCAGAGGTGTTGTGACGCATACGTCAATTTTTTTTACATTTTCGGCTGACTAACAAACAGGAATAAAAACAGAAATTTCAAAAGCAAATGGTAGCTGTGTGGTTTCTGGCACCTAATGGCTTGAACATGTTTAAACAGCTGCTGTCGCGATGCGTTAGGTGTTTGAGAAGCACTTGCCTTTGCAGCTCTACTTTGATAGATATCGCTGTTGTAAGATGAATTTAAATAACTACGTAGTTTCATAGGAAAGTCAAGCACCAGCACGTGCTTCTGCATTTTATTACAGAGCTTATGGTTTTATGAACACTTTGCAAGCTTACTGAGAGAGGGTGCCATTTTATGGGTATAACAATTTAAAGGTGATAACAAATTTTATTTTGGTATAGCGAAACTTGATTTGAATTATTGTTCAAAATTGTAAATCAGTTTTATCTGTCAGTTAAAGTTTATTGGGTCGGTTATGAGTGTTCCTGTATACGGTGTACCGTTTGGTTAGTTAATTGCACATATATTTGATTTATTAAATTGATTGATTGCAACGGGATCCATTTCGCTTGAGTGCGTTAACAACTTTTTAATTGATAAATTGCGACGTAGATAAATGCACTGCGGAGTGTTGTTCCACTGCGAAATTGAATGGAAAACCAAATGCGCTGGAGGCTGATCTGCGTTGAAGTGTCAGAAGATATGGCTGTAGGAATATAAAAACCAATACAAACAAATGCCAAAATTCCCAGCCCAGTTATTGTATAAACTGAATAGAGACGGTACTCGAATTACGGACCAACCAACCGATATTGCCAAGCAAACTTGCTTTGATTTGGTCAAATGTAATTCCGAAGTGAATTCTCTAGTGGAGCGCCGCGGGTAGACTAGTGAAGTGAAATCATCTTCAAGCTAAAATTTATTTTGTACTCCAATTGTTGGTGTCTGAGATTTTAAGATTGATCAACTCGCTTAATAACTCGCACACTTTCATCGGGAATGGTGTTTTGTAACCTCACTTCAAAGAGCATCGCTTCAAATGTTTTTTTATTTTGATTAATAATGAGCACGTTGAAGCACTACCTACAAGTTTTTTTTTTTAAGCTTGCGCCTAGGCTTATTCCCTTCTGCTGTTTTCTTCCTTTGGAGCTAGTTATTCCATCAGCCATGGTAAGTTAAAATACAAACAGTGCTGCCAGACATTTGAAATGACATTTCCCCGATAAAAGTTAAAAGGAAAATTTATTTATAAAAAAAAGAAATTTTAGAAACTACATACATACAATGCCCAACTAAAGCAATAAATGTGATATAATTTCCGTTTAAAGGCCCACAGTCCTTGTGTTTAATCAATTTAATTTGCAGCTCATTCGCTGGCAGTTCAGCAGAAGAATAGTTTCTGTCGCTGACGATTAGTTTGAGAGTCGAGGTCAAGCACATATACCTTCAAGTGAAATGGTCATTCGTTAAAAATCACCGCGCTAGAACGAAATACGAATGGATTAAGGAAAAAGGAAGAATTAGAAGATTTCTTGTTTGTTTTTTAGCTTGCTTAAACTATACCAAGCTTCTGTGATTCATGATCGAGAGTTAGTAGACAGTCTAGGTATTCAACAAAGGAAATCTAAGTATCTTATCACATCTAATGCATATCGAAGGAACAAAACACAAAGATACCTAACTAATTATCGGGGTAGCAACTAATCGCTTCGCAAGAAAATAATGGTAACGAGAAAAATCTCACCCGATTTAGCGACTCACCGACCGGATGGTAATTGACGTTAACGAAATCTTTGCAAATTTTCAATTTACACACAATTTTAACTGGAATCTTTCAGAGAATTTATAGACACGTGCAGAAATCATGCATGTCATAAATGTTGTCATTCGAAAGGACACCATCAATCTGTTCAAATTGAAATGTTTATCAAACAAGCAACGGCAAATTAACAAACCAATTGACCTTAACCGAGTAGGAACTGTCACGTTTTTATTGGCGATTGCTTAATTTTTCTATAGTTTTTTGCTACCTAGTTCAGGTAAATATTTTGATTTCGTGCCTTTGGCTAGCCAACCCTCACCAGACTTTACTTTGCTTATTCCGTAAAATATCAATTTAAATATTTGCCGCCGCTATTCAAAATGTTAAATATAAAACGGGGCTCACATGTTTACTCAACTAAAACGTTTGCACAAAATGTATGGCGTCAACGTTTACCTAGATAAAGTTTATTTTTTTCGTTCTCTTTCGTAATTTTTTTTTAACTAAAAATAGATCAAATTTGAAGTGCATGTGCGTACAAAAAGTGAGTTTGTGGAGTGAAATTTAATTTCTGAATACAATTGCGAGCTCCCTATCAATGTGTGCTAATTGGGAAACTTTGAGTTTAGACACTTCTTTTTTTTTTTCAAAGGGAGTAGAAACAGATTTATTTATGAACAAAGTTATTGAGCAACTTTAGGTAACAATAAGCACTTGTGTAAACTTTGCACTTCTTATCAAAGAAACCCATGTATACCTATAGATCAATAGACTTGAGTATGCGTCGAAAGGAATTGGACTTAATTGTCTATTTTAAGAAACGTATGCGCATACCTACGTTCATTTTGAACGCAATCCAATGATGAATATAGTCTTTTAGCTGGTAACTCGCTTGGTAATACATTGCCAGAAAAAAAATTTCTGTCAAATTCTTCTGCTTAAGAATTGACTTTGTTGCAACAATAAGATTTTATAAATAAAATTGAATTAAATGTTGCTTGTTCCTGAGAAACTTTGACACAATGTCAACTGTAAGTACAAAAAATTGTTGTCGCTGGTTCAGTATAGTTGATGCTATAAATAAATCAATGGCAAGTTATGTACGACGTTTATCGTTAGTGAGTTTGGTAGAATCGTTTAGAATCGTTGAATCGAAGTAACTGTTTCGTTAAGTTCCAACATTTCTTAACCAGCGTGAAGGTGGATGTGATTGACACTATTAGACAATTCGCTTGTATTTGCCTTACAATGGCGGATAATTTGACCTAGTTACTTATTAGACCAGTAGTCATAGCTATCACTACGGTAAAATGGAAAGCTGTGCCGTCTAGTTATTCTTATGTCGTTTTCCATTGGGCAAAAAGAAACATCCGGGAGAGTCCGGAATCGAAAAAATCACTTCTGAAACCGTTCCATTGGCACAAAAAATACTCTTCTGGTGATTCTGAGAAGAGAATTTCGCTTCTCGATTTGAAGTCAGAATCCACTCAAGAAGCACTCAAACAAGTGTAATTTATGTATTTTATACAAGTAGATTATTTGTTGGCATTTCACCAATACTTTTGTGGATTCTTTCAGAAGCCATTTTGTTGTTCCATTGGATTTCAGAATGAGTGGATCCCCGAGTGAAACCAATGGGAAACGACATTAGTAAGGGAGCTAAATGTTTAAGAATGAGTTTATGAAAACCTGTGACTTTATCACTCAGTGACAGGTGAATAAAGTGAACATTCTGTCAAACTCCTGTCAGACTGTGCTCATCGTTTCGTAATAAAAAGCATAATTTCTGTATCATTAACTAAGTACACCCTTCTTCGTATAAAAACTATTCCCTACCCAAAATTGAGGACCTTACTAAATATGCCGCGAAATTCCCAACCATAAAAAATTGCTAATCAACTTAATTGGTTTGCATGTTTGAAAACATGTTCATGCCAGGTAGGTAGTTGGTACGCAATTCACCGGCTCATTTGTTAATTGGATTTCGCTAGGAGATGTGAACGGATGTTTAGTGTTTACTTTGTCTTTTGATATGAATTAAAATATTGATGACATAATTTGAAACGGTCGCTGGGTATTGCTTAACACTCTAAAGAAGAATAATGTGTAATTCAATACTAATTGCATGCCAATTTCCAAATTACTAATAATGTGATTGATTGACAGGATTGTTCCCAAATGTTGTTACATGTTATTATCGTTCGTTGATAGAAAGTCAGTTATGCAATCATTTTAATGTGGTACGAGCTTCAAAATCTGTATCTGATTCAATCTTCTATTGAACTGTACATAAGTTGAATGATAAATATAAACTGAGCGAAAATTTAATGTCATGTGTTAATCTGCTGACTAACTCGGTTTGTATTGAGGTGTAGATAAGTGGAACTAATAATTAAGGAAATGGGAATAAGTACCTATTCATTTATGCGTATCGTAGTGAGGGATACCAAAAGCAATTTTTGTCACCACAGTCATAGAAATAGCAATATTATTTAACATTAACCTTTGATTTAAACAAATTTAAATCATTTTGGAACTAAGTGATTTAGCAAAATCAGTAGTATTATTAACTTTTGAATTTACTTCAGTCTGTGTTTTGTGATAAGCTGTGGTTACTAGTTTGTAGTACTTAGAAGGAAAATAAAAACGGCAGTTTTTTGTTTTTAAATTCCTACAACTTTAATGATAAATATAAAACTATACGAAATTGGGAACACTGACTTAAACAAGTTTACAATTAATAACACCAATTCCAAGACGTCAGACCAAAAACAAAATCCGTCTTCAATTTGTTTGCGGAAATTAGATATAGCCAAAAGTTTACGAATTACGTACGCAGAGGTCAGAGAAACGTATTAAAGAAAAGCAGGTACACCGTTTTGGCATCACATGAATGCTCTGATTACATTTCAGGTATACGGGACTCGAAGTTTAAAGTTTTTTATGAACAACAATTTTTTCATTCCAAAAATAAGTTAATTCTGTCAATAAGCCACTTTTACTATTGCAATTTTCAAGCTATCATAAAAGACTGGAATATGACGATGTATCAGAGAACAAGAAAGACTTATGATAATTTTCCAAACCACAACAAAGTTTCGAAAGATGAAAGTTGCTTTACTGTGAAAATTAATGCGTTTTTCCCAAGCTACCCCTTATCTTGCAAAACCTACGTAATCAAAGGCGCACTAAGAAATCCACGATAGATTTATAGTCAGGGTAAATACCCTCACAATGAAATTAGATGACCCGGTTCATATTCATCACATTGTTTTTACTGTTTTTATGTTGTGTTCAAATTTGCGAGCAATAGTTACCTTTTGGCCACTCAAAATGAATATACTGGAAGTCACAAGGTGTTCAAAATTGCACCCATTTGAAATCTAAACCGAGTGTAAATCAATTAAAACGAAAGCCTCCAATTCCATTGTGAAATTCATTCGAACATAATAAGCTCATCATATATCCGTCCGGCCCCTGTCTACAGCAAGTCACGTTTTTATTATATCGCTAAGATAAGACAGAGACCAAAGCTTCGCTACGTAGGAAAAGGTTTCGCTCCTATCAAAGTGCAAATTGTGACTCACATACAAGCGCTCGGTAATCAACCTACCATTCACTGATTAGCACCCATGCGGTTTCAGTTCGCGGTTTCCTCTAAGTGGGAAACAATTCCGAGCTATGTGTCTAAATACTTGTGGCAAAGGTGTAAATTAAGCATCATTGGTTTGAAAATCAACATAGGTACTCAAACTGACTTAATCCAGCCACGAAACATGCGAATAGTTGCCAACTTATCGATCAAACTTGGCAAAAGGAGTGACCTACTAATTTATGCAACGTACGAATAAACACACAACTCTAATTGAATATATCCAATATTCATTCAAACATTTAATATTCAAAACCGACACTTCAAAGCAAAGCGTCTATCGAGCCACATTCACAAGAAGTTTTTTCGAAATCTGCTGACAAACCGAAATTGGCCAACGGCACGACGAGAATGTAAACAAAAAAACACAATGAAAAATCTATCCGATATGCTTCTGGCAGAAATCGATATGATTTCGCTCTGGAGAAGCATAAAACCAAACGCCCCCCGCTTACCTCAAATGAGAATCTTTCTTGGAGTCCCCTTCCTCGGTGGCCGAATGACCTTTTATCCTTAATCACTGTTGCTGAACTTGGAACAATGGTCTGATTTAGGATATCCGTATCATTAACAGGACTCGAACTAGTACTGGATAGTTTCTTATCGATCGTACTCAGACCAGCAGCGGTGGCTTTCGAACGTTTACTTAAATTCAAACAGGCTTTGGAGTTTTTTAACAACCACAATTTCACAATAGGACCCTTATTCATTATATTTTTTCCTTTGCTGTCCAATTAAAGTGTTCGAATACGAGTAGCTTAAAGTCCTTTGTCTGTTTGAAGAAAACTTCTCAGGTACACACAGAAACGAAAATTGTTCTGACAATAATT
Source organism: Cheilosia variabilis (assembly GCA_951230905.1). Taxonomy (NCBI): domain Eukaryota; kingdom Metazoa; phylum Arthropoda; class Insecta; order Diptera; family Syrphidae; genus Cheilosia; species Cheilosia variabilis. The sequence continues at coordinate 18,600,330 of OX579679.1, read as the reverse complement.
ATGCAACTTGTCACGGAAATATGAAATCCTGTTTTTTTTTTTCGTTTTTGAAAAACAAAAATCTGCATGCAGAGTGAATTATGTATCTATAGACGTTTACTTTTCTAATTTCTTTTTCACACAATCGCTTTCCGTTACTTCACACGACTAACTGAATGGTGGTTTCGGTAGCAAACAAATGCTTAACCAGGAAAAAAAAAACTCAGCGCTTTTTTGCGACCACGCAACGGCTCATTTTCCTCTGTGGGTGTTTGATTATGATGGCGATAGGCGATGGTGTATCTATCGGAAGTGCAGGTGTTGCCAGGTTTTTGTAGGTAATTTTTTTTTAATGAAAGTTCTACGAATGGAAAATATTTTGAAACAATCCCAAACGATCCTATAGATGAAAGTGAGCTTACAGCCCGATTCTGACGAGCCTCACTGATACCTTACTAGTCACAAAACCCTCACAGGGTGGGGTGAAATTGATTTTGTGAGGTTTTCGTATTCTGATAGCACACTCACAACTTGTGGGGCTCATAAAAAACAATCGAAATTGTGATCTCCTATATACCCAGTCGGAAAATACAAAACCAGTTATAAGCGCTCACAAATGACAATATTTGGCTTGTTTCCCTCCAAGCATTTGAAGACCCAAACCTGACACTTACGCTATACATATTTATTAACGTTTCGAGGAAAATTGATATTTGTATAAAAAAAACTGAGGAATGCGGGAATTTGTGACAAATGTGGTATTATATTTTATATTTTTCGTTTCTAAAACATTTCAGTGTCAATATTTCGAATACTTTCTAAATAAGTTTGGTTTTCTTTAGTTAATTAACAAAATTGAAGTGATAATAATCTAACCATTGTGAGGTGAATTTGTTGTGAGGTTTGACACTGACATTTTTCGTATTCTCCGACAGAGGTATGTTTTTTTGAGCTTCGATCTCAACAAAGCCAAGTAAAGTAGAATTTTCCACACGCAATTATAGCGCTCTACTTGACACTTCGAGGTCTCACAATAGTTGCTGTAAATGCGTACTGAAAATCCTACTTTTGTTTGCTTTGCTGAGATCGATGCTCAAAAAAACTAATGCTCACAACAAACCTTACAAGAAATTTACCTCACAATGATTAGAATACCTACTACATATCACTTCAATTCGTGGATTAATGGTTTGGGGCTTTATGGGTCTTAAACGTTCCATTTTTTTTTTTCCTAGACTGCTGTTGTAAGATTTGCAGCTTAGTTTTTGTAAGTCACTTGCAAATTTGTCACTGCTTTCTTTTTTGGGATCAAAAGTAGTCACAGAGCCGGCTGTGTTTATAATAAAAACCATTTTACCCGGCTACACAACAAGACGACGTCCCCATTACCATCCCATTAGTTCCTATAACTTACGACTTTTTAGTTGAGGCTTTGGCCACATTCAAGAATCTAGTTATCTTAAGTCGACTAGATTGGTCTGGATGAGATGTAACCTGAATGCTAAAACTAGATAGGTCGGAAACGTCACTTTTTCTACGTCAGCCACATATGAGAACTGTCAACTTAGTACTGAGTCACGAATTTCTTGACTAGATTTGTCGACTACCCCTCCATAAAGGTCAACTAAAACAGCTGCTCCCCCCATCAAAACCGAGATTCATCTAGTGAGAGAGCTGTCAGACTTACTGAAGTAGATACTTGAACGTGCCCTTTCTTTTTTTTATTTTATATCGAATTTTTAAAAATTCTTGGACTAAAACTAGACGTAAGTATACAAAAATTTGACGTTACTGCTGAGTAAAGTGTTGATAACTTTTGCGCAGTGTTTATTAAGTAAGTGTTCCTTTTCCTTCTTTGCACAAAATGTACAAGTTCTACTTCTATTATTTGCGCTTAACCTAATATAACTCTATACGACTGGTAATACCTTTAAAAATATTCATATTCAAGTCACCCTAAAATATCTTTTATAGTAGTACACGCGCACTGACGTCACCGTCATCTCAGATACCACCTGCTGGCAGGAAAGCTCATATACATTTCACTGAGAGCGGTAAAAAGCTTTTTTAATTGTTGCGGCATGAGTGCGATATGTTCTTGTGCGATATGGGGGCTCGTCGTTAAGGCCACGCGGTCGATAGTGACATCACATCGGCGAGAGCATGCGCTCCAAAATCGTTCTGCCGCCTAGACGTCGGCTTTAGACGTCACTTATCAATGCAATGCTTGCGGATGGGTTTGAACTTGCTTGCTGAGGGCTGCTGAACTGTTAATTATGTTTTGTAGTGTTTCTAATGCGGTAAGACGATTGCTGCCACAATTGCTCTACAGATTATAACAAGTGCAGGCCAAGTTATTTTTTATGATAATCTGATTGTGGGGAAGCGTATGCATACCCATAGCCGTAAGTGAATACTTTCGTGTTAAAGTTCGGTTGCTTAAGAGTGTGTTCTATTTTAGAGCACTAAATTGGTGGAGTAAATATGTGGCTAGTAGGCACATAAATATTTTGAATAGAATTGCATTCATAGAATTTATAATCTATGTCGGTGTAAATACGCCTTTCGCCTTTGCAATGGTAATAGGCCGGATATTGAAATAATGGCAATTGATTTCTTGATTACAAAAAAGTCAAACTGTAGAAAAAGAAGATATACTAACTCTGTACGAGTATAAATCAATGGTCTTAGTAAATGACATGCTTGTTAAGCGATTTACTTAGGGCGTTAAGAAAAGGGTGAATCAATAAAAATTTCCGCAATTAAAAACTGCGCATAGAAATAGAAGGAACACAATTTCAGAGTTGCGATAAGGCTATCTTATATTCTGTTGTTTCAGTTATGTGCTGTCTGCTGACCCATGTTCTCCATGGTTCCTTAGCATATCAAAATCTTTTGATACTAATTTGCTTTTGCTTACTAATTTAGATGACGCTACAGTCTGGGTGTACCTGTTAAATCTCCTTTTCCAACAGCCAAAGCAAATCGAAGAATTTAACTTTTTCCTTTGATTATGAGACATTAGGCTCATATATGAGTCTTCTTAAGTGTTACTGAAATTGATAAGTACGTAACTCTTTGCTGAATTCGTCATTTTATGTCATTTTCAAAGTTTATAGCGGAGTCAAGGGAGAAAATCTAGCACAAAGTTATGTGATATTTGATTGGGCAGTCTCAGAGCCCTTTTTTCGCTCTGGGTCACTTTTTATGTTCGATTGGTACGAAAAAAAAGAATGTTTTTCCGATTTAGGAGATCTTTTGCGGATATGGATTGTTTTCTCAGAGTTGCTTCAGATTTACCAATACAAGTACTTTTGAGTTTGACAGCTGGTGGAGTTTGTAACCTACGTTTTCATGAAGTTTTTCTACTGCAATGAAAGGCATTGCATCGGGTGAATCTATTTCTGTAAATTATTTATGTAAAAATATTTGCAAATCAATCGGCGCGCAAATTTCGAATGTTTTCATATAAAATTTAACCAGTGAATGGAAAACGCTTACAAAAGTGGAGAGGGCTACACATACACAAAGAGCAAGTGACGTTTTAATGTTAGCTTGGATTAGACACACGAAATCTGAGAGCGAATCTGAACTCAATCGAATACACATTTAATTACCTTTTGTAAGGTTCTGCGTTCTCCCGATTTGTCAATTTTGTGTGTCCCTTCTTGTTGGGAGCATATCCTTGGTTTTGTCTCCATTCTTAACCAAAAACCATTTTTGCTATTGTTAGTTGCAGACGCAGTCAGCCAGTGACAGTTTACTGACGCCTGTCCATATGACTTGTGTTTGTCATCCACGAAAGCTAATATTTATTAAGTTTTGCCCCACGTGTTGCCTTGCACGCTTTCCACATCTTCCTCAAGTACCTATGTATGATATGGAAGAAGACGCAAACAGTGCGCACCATTTTTTTTTAATATAGAAAGTCTTTGAACGCTTATTTTGGTTCCAATTCAAATAATCTCCAACTCAACGAAAGCTTTTTTTAAACTTACTTTACTTTGCACAAGCACAGCTAAGATCTAATCCATCCCATAACTAACAAGCTTTTGGATGAAGCAGAAAATAAGTTACATCTCTTTCAAAACAGAAGCTCAATGCAGCATCGCACTTAAATCATTTGCAGGTGTGGGTAAGTTCTAAGAACCTGAAATTAAACTGGCTAAATAATATTCCATATGAGAATAGAATTGTTGTGGTTAAGAAAATGGTTAAAGTGTCTTACTTACGAGATACGATACAAGTCAGTTCCCTCAACAGTTTGTGGTAAGTTATTAGTTTAGATAGAAAAGTACTAAACGCTACGCATTACCCACAAACTACTATGGTGGGATTACAGAACAATGAAACACGGAATACATCTGTAAGGTTTGAACGAATTCCGATTGTTCCATTGCATGAAGTGGATGAATAGTTAGTTGGTTATAATAATTTCAGTAACGATAATTTTGAGTTCTTGGCAAGTCTGTTCTTTTGACGAAAGCTATGTTTGCCGTTCTCCATGCTTCTGAGGCATGTAAAGTCTGATATCAAATGTGTTCCCAGAAATTTATTTCGTAGTTTTAAATACACTCGCGAAAATTTAGACTGTGATAGGTACATGATTTGTTTATGCAAATAACAATTTTTTTTTCTATATTTTGACATTTTGTCAATCGACTTCTGTCAAAAGATTCACCACATTTTTTTTCGTTTGCTTTGTTTTGTTGATTACACGGATTTAAAATGATGGATAGAAAAACAAAATGGCGAATTTGAGAAAAAATTGAGGGGGCCAGCGGCGAGAGGATTTCGAGTTGTTGCATGAGCGCAACTCCGATTTCTAATAGACAGTTTGACGTAGATTACATACCATTGAAGTAGTCACATCCAAAAATGGCCAATTTCTTCCAATTAGATAAGGCGAACACTTCTCCGAGTTGCTCAGTAACCAACAGGGCATAAATGATGAGAAGTCTGTGGTTTCAAGTTAAAGTCACTTTGTCTGTCAAATCGCTTATAGTTCCCATATCTCCTGGCGATTTACGGTTTTAGATTATTGTGTTTATTTTCAAGAAAGGCTAAGAAAAATAAATAAATAGTTGGCGCAACAGGTCTGTAGAGACTCTAGGCCTAGATTCTCACAACCATTCGTTTTTCGTTTTGTGTGAGTTTTTAATTTTTGGGAGGAATGGAAGGGATCTACAATTTGTTTCCGAGTCCAAACGGCTAATTGAGAAGCACTTTCATGAAGTTATACTCCCGGATGTTTTTCCCAAGCTCGCGAAGGGTTGCCCAGTGGAAAAAAACTTTTTTTCGGGGTAGCAGTAGTAGTAGTAGTCCAACACACTAACCACTAAGCCATCGAGCCTAACAAAGGGTACCCTTACCAAAAACCAATAAATTGGATTAATACAAATTTAGGGTAACATCACTTTTACGTCTTCCGTGCACCGACATAGTCAGTAAACTGCCCATTGGGCTTTTGAGTTGATATGTGGTATGTGTAGCTAGGGCACGTTAAGAGAATGCACATCAACTCTCCGCATTTCAAACAAGTTAGAGTGCGTAAGTGCGATATGGTAGGTAAATAACCAGTCTTATTGGAGAGGCTTATGCGTTAAGAGCCGTGGAAGGGTAAAGCTTGGGGCTAGATATACGTTGAGCATGGGTCTCATATCAGGTTTTGATATGAATCTCCATTAGTCCTTCCATGAATCTGATCAGAAAAGAGGACATATTTAGATGGATCTATGAAAATATGTCCGAAGAAACCTATTGGATTAAAGGACCCTAAATAGGTACTCCGCGTTAGGATAAATAATTTGCTATTAGCTGAAGACTTAGTTATTCGTGTTCCTCCCAGACTGCGGAATTCAGGTCGCACTCCGAAGGCAAGTAGCCGTCTCTATTGAAGCTTGAGGAAAAGTGATGCGAACCCACAGAACTGAACCTGAACTAAGAACCAATTTTAAGACAGCTAGGTCAATATTTTTGTCAGTAGGACCGAACTTGGTGCCAAGTTTAAGTTAAGAGTATATTCGGCCGTAGGCGACGAAGCGGATTTTTTGTTAAACGTCAATACGTAAGTAAAATATGCGTTACTGGACAGGTGGGAACCCTCATGCGCTTCATGAAACAGCTCTTCATACGCAAAAAGTCACTGTTTGGTGCGGTATGCGTATGCAGGTTCCCGTGATGGACATATGAACGAAGTCGAATTTTATTCATAAAGGTTTTGATACTAATTCAAGTAGTTTGCATTTTATTAAAAAAAAATAAGTTGTCAAGTCCTTAATGAAAGACCTTTTATCTTTAATTCTGAGATTTTAAATGATATTTGAATACCGACCGAAAGGTAGTATAGTGCTTGAACCTTGAGTGTTTGAGTGTATTAGTTGGTGTGTCACAGAACTTGAAACATTTAAGGCCTTAATTTTAAATTTCCAAGAAGACGTGGGAGATAGACACAGATACTGTATTTGCGCTACAACTTTTTGTTTAAAATTTCAATTCCATAGATTTTCATGGTCTACATGTGTAAAAGGTGGGTAAGTACATCGGGACAGATAAATTGGGGCTGATTTCATGAGAAGCTTTGTCTAAACCTTACCTTACCCTTACCTCCTACTGTATTAAAAATGTAAAAGGTACACTCAATTTAGGAATGCACATGCATGCACCTACTTATAAGCCTTTTATTGGAAAGAAACAGTTTATTATAGTAGCGCCCAGAACCACTACTTGTAACACTACAGACACCTTGAGATGTACTTTGCACACCACTGACTGGATATCTCGAATTTCACTGCAACCCCCGATACGCGCTTTACATCGCGCAATCGTAAACGTACTCAGCCACATAATACACAGTGGTTCGTCGTGTTTCGTTTTCCTTCATGAATCTAGGGCCGATGGATTAAATTTCACCTGCCACTGAGTAGTACCGTGCGCCGCGCAAAGCTTATGAGTTCATGGTTGACGCATCTGCGTCTGCAACTTGGAATCAGTATAAAATCAGCCTGCATCATTCTTAATCTTCAGTAGCGGATTCAATCCAAGCACACTAGCAAGTCTATTATTATCAATTCAACTTCAACGTAGAAACTACCACCATATTCAATATGAACTTCATTAAGATCGTATTCATCTTCGCCATGATGGTGTGCAGCGCAATTCATTTCACTGTTGCTGAGCCTGCAGGAGGAATCTTGGTTCGTCGTCCTTCGTTGTTGGTGTCTCGTCCCGTATTGGTTGGACGTTCTCCACTCTTGGTTAAGAGACCAGGACTCCTCATCTAAAAGGGATAAACGACACCGGAATAACTACTCTCTGTGACACTCTTCTGGAATAATTTTTTTTTCTACTTTCTTTTGACAATCACATCGTGTTCATTTTTATTTATTTGCTTTTAGAATTTGACTTTTATTCGGTTTACAATTATGTAGTTATTGTCCCGTTTCAATAAAAAAAAAATAATTAATACTCTCCTTTAATGAAATTTGGGTTTTGTAATAATGGCAGGAGTTTACAAGTTAAAACATGTTTGAGTGATGCAGCTGGTGGTGACAGAAATGGTCAGCTTCGTCACATTTAGATGGCGCTTCTGTGAAATGCGCCTCTGACGCTATTAGCTACACAGATCTGTGTGTAGGGTGCTTCTGGGGAGCTTCCTGTTTTAAAGAAAAGATTCCTCGAGATTCCTTTCGTCAGTTTACCTTTACAGATAGCTTGCTTCATGCATCGGCACTGACGAAATTGCAATTACCTACATTGTTCTGCGGTTAGTGTGAAGATGCATGGGATGGATACAGACCGCGCCGCTTAAAAGTGTTGGCAATGAGCAGTTTCACATTTTACATAATAATTTAGCTGCGCAGGTGGTGCGCCGACGTGACACCATAGGACTGTGTCACGAAAAATCTTTGAAATTTTGGCGGTTAAAGAAAGTCGAATTGTATAATGTTTTTAGTTCGATATATTATCAGTAATAGTTTGGCTTTGGAGTGCTCTAGATGATATATGCGTTAAAGGAAAAGTTTACACAGATAATTTTCATTTGGGCCGCATTAGTTATTCACAAAAATTTGATCTTCGCGTTGATATAATTGTTAAAGTTCACTGTAGAGCTTATAGGTTGACAGAGCCATTCGCACTTTCAAATTATATCTACCACACGATCTGTCCTTTTTTTTCAGACAATATACATTTCATTCACATCGGAATCCATCTTTCTTCTTTTGCCCCATATCTCAAAAGGGGAATCATAATTTTTTGGAGGTAATCCAGCGTAAGCCAACCTGCACGTAGAAATTGCGGCCTAAATCGAGATTAGCTTAAAAAAAATTAACCATTTGACTAAGATTAAGTGGATTTTCTTCCATTTCTAACGCTAGCTTAAGCCAACATAACTCTAATAATTTTTATGAATAGATTTACGCGTCTCTTATGTTTCATTTACACGGTCACACATTCCTAACACGGAAGATTAAAGGGATTGAAGGGATTAATACTAAATAGCCGTGTGACTGAAAGGGACGGCACTACCTAATAACACGCAAAAAAACGTGACATGTTTTTTGGTCGGCCATCTTGTTTACGTGTTAGGAATTATGGGAAAGCTATGCATGTTGATATTTTTATAGCGATGGCTTACGAAATTTCGCTTTCCTATAAAACAAAATGGCTTCCGGAAGTGATGAAGTATTACAAACGCAAAAATGCGCGTGCGTGATGGTGTAAATGCAACATAATGCTCGCCGAGTTATGGCAATACTGTGATTCTGGCATATGTGAGTACTTTCCAGAATTAATTCGTCGGACATACCTTCAATCGACCTAATTTTTTAGATGTCAGGCGCTCTGACTAAATATCGCCTTTAGCCCTTCACAGGCTTGGCTTTCGATGAATTTGAATTTAGAGACTGGTACCATCAAGGTGATGGGATTCCCTTTTTTCCAGTCTATCACGTCAATAGGTTTCATTGAACATTGACCCTCTATCTCACCAAAGCAAAGTAAAGTTAACAAGTGCTCATTCAAGCTATACCCGATAACATCTCTCGTACTATCAGGCGGATATCCCCCGAAACTATGCAACCTTTCTTGATATAAAATGTTACGTATAAAGCGGTCTATTCCAAATTTTATGTACCTATTGATTTGACAGCGGAGAACAAATTATGAAAACAACTATTGTGTTCTAACCTTAACTTTGTTTTATTCGTTGTGAACTTTCTTTTAGTGTTGCATCTGTCATTTTTTGTTCATGCTAATTTCTCTTCTTCAAATTTATATATCATGTGAAGTCGATTAATGCCTTTTGTGCTGCAAAAGCTAAAACACTTAACTGTCATTAATAGAGATGTCAATGGATTAATAGTAATCTACATCGCGTTTTCTTTCTTATACATATAACAATAACCCAGTAATAGCTTTATGAACACATTCACACATGTAAGTTCTAGAACTGACAACTAATGTCGTTTTGCATTGGTTTCACTCTGGGATCCACTCATTCTGAAATCCAATGGAACAACAAAACTGCTCCTGAAAGAATCCACAAAAGTATTGGTGAAATGCCAACAAATAATCTATGGCTGTTAGCTGACTTGTATAAAATACATAAATTACACTTGTTTGAGTGCTTCTTGAGTGGATTCTGACTTCAAATCGAGAAGCGAAATTCTCTTCTCAGAATCATCAGAAGAGTATTTTTTGTGCCAATCGAACTGTTTCAGATGTGATTTTTTCGATTCCGGACTCTCCCTTTCTTAGTACTTTTTCAGACTATTAGAATTCGACTGCTGTACCTACTGCCTACTTTCTAAAATGTAGTAACAGGGCCCAAACTACAACCAACAATTTGTACTCAGGTTGTCGGAGTTGATGTTGGCGTCTTAAAATACTGAAATTATTTTTTCTGTCGCCTGCAATGCGATTAATCTGTTCAGGTTTTGATTATGACCAAAGTTCAGTTATGACCCAGTTTATGATTTCTGTACAGGCCGGCTCTCCGGAATTGCACCAGAATTTCGTTTAGCAAAACTTGAACAAAAACTTTTGTGTAGTCGAATTTTAGGAGAAACAGAACGTACACGACTGGGTTGCACGTTTTTTGCTACAATCACTTTTTGTATGACAATTTTTATTAATTTAAGACTTAAACTGGTACAAATTCCGATATCGTCTTGGATTCATTTTTTGGCCTTCTCTGTCTTCGTGATGCTATTTGCGTTCACAATCTCGAGGCCGGAGTTTCTCTCTAAAAGAACACTCGTCCTTTGAAAATAAACAGAATGCTTAAAATTCTGCACAGATCCACAACCAAAAAAAATAATAATATTTGTAGTCATGATTTCCAAATTCACTTTTAGAAAAAAAAAAAAAGGCCATGAAACAATCGAATAGGACAATTTATTTTTAGTACAACAACTTTAGTAGGCTTTGGTACGTGCATTTGCACAATTTTAGTTTGAGGCACGTAAAATGTTTCAGATTGAACTGAGAAGCTTTCCTCAGGAGTTCAACATAATGACAAATGCGGCCCTAAAAATTGAAGCAGTAAGATAACAAAAATATGAAAACACATAGGCAAACGCGATTCAATTATATTTTCCCCTACTCCAAAGTCGAATTCCCTCAACTACCTCAAGTGGAAAACTTCTCACCAGATGTCATTCTGACCAAATATCCAGATTTCCCATCAGTTACGTCTCAATGTACAGCAGATAACGTCTGTTTATTGAACGGTGATTCTCATAAACAAATCAACTCCAAACAAGCAACTTACAGAAAAAAGTACTTATCGTGTAAATGATCGTGTAATTGATGTAATAACTCAGCGGTACACGGTTCGTGATCTCTCAACAGGTACAGTGCTAGCTGATTCCATGATTCACCTTGTCGGCTACGGTCGCTGTCTGTGTTTTGTATTTTACATCAAGAACCGCTCTAAGTAGCCCTCAATGTCTCAACTGATCGATTGCATTTGACAGTTTTTCCCGATCGCAGACTATTTTCGTATTTTTGGAATTCAAGTGAAATTTATGTCGACAGGAAATGTCCGACTATTAGAACAGTATAAAAGCTGTGTGCCCGGTCTGGGGTTGGGTCAAAACGCAGTCATCGTTTAAGCTTTGTGCATATTGCCGAGATCCTTTTCGTATTCAGCGCAAGTAATCCTATCCCATCGCACTATGAAGTGGCTCAGCTTGTTCTTCATCTTTGGACTGTTGGCGATGATCTCCACCTTGGGAAGTGTAACTATGGCCGAACCAATGCCTAGTCCAAGAGGACGCCCGGCCACTACCAAACGCCCACCATCCTCGGATGATAATGGAGCAGAACGCTAGACGTGGTTCAACTGGTGACAATAGAGTCCAAAATAAAGAACTATGTAGTTTGGGTAAAAAGGATCACTGGGAGTTTTGTTTATTTTGCTTTTAGGTGAAGAGTAACCTTTCATTTTGAGAAAAGTCTGCCGAAACTGGGCCGTTCGTTTATAGTGTGAAGGTTTTCATCTGTTTTCACTTGACAGTTTGTCGTCTGGGGAACTGTACTACGAAAAGCTATTCACAGTCATTGAGACAGATGATGTTCTGGATTAACATTAATGTGACATTGGAAGTGATGCTACATCTCTTACCACTAGAAATATTGGGCGTTACCAATAAACATTTTTAAGTTCGACTCTTTAGCAGTTCACAGTGGCTATATTTCCCAGACAAATTTTGAAATTGTGAGCTGCCGCGAATTTAAAGTACCTAGAGACTAAAATTTGTTATCAGTGCCGCGCATTAGCTGATAGTACAGGGGCCCTACTCTGTATCTCGTTTCGGAAGTAAAATTTTTCGAAAACGAACCTTTTCTACTCTGTATTCGAAAGTGGAATGAAATGTACTTATGTCGCATTTAGAATTCCGAAATTATTACAGAGTACCTACTAAAAAGCCGAAGGGGAAAGCTATTTCGAGAGGGACGAAATAGAGAGTACGGCCGCAGGACTTTATGGACTTACGGAAGTTTTTCCTCATCTCAATAGTCAGATGGCCATATACCGGTCCTGCCGGATTCTAGGTCTTTGAACCTTCCTGCTAACAAACAAAGCGTACTGCTTTAAGAATCTATTTCTTACTTCCTGACAGCCCGACAGCACTATTCCCTCCAGGGCTTAAAGATCGATAATTGTGTGAATCGAGGTGTTTTCCTTAAAATTCTAAATGTGACTGCCATCCTTTAGCATGGCTTAAGGTCAACTCGTTATCCTGCAGCTGTATTAACGGCTATAACTGGTAGTCAGGTTTGCTTTCAAATCACTAGCCAAAATTTGATTCCATGAAGATCGAGAGTTTAATTTTCGTTCAATAAATCGTCATGACTGGACGCTGCCGCATAGGCTTACAAGCCAAAAGGTTAAAAACCTTCCAATGTCATCTGTAGGAGCTGCAAAAATAAAGAATAGTGTATCGTTTGGCCATTATCTGTTTAAATTTTTTGCTTACCTCCAATTAAGAACAATACTCCATCCAACACGAACGTCTTTTCCTGGACACAACCACAATTCCAAAACGCATTCAAAGCTTTATTAAAAGCACCTATTGCTTTAGTTATTGACCATTTGCTTCGCCAGCCATGTGGTATCAAAAAGAACCAACCTGTGGTCTAAATTTCTCGTAGTTTCTGGACCACCACTCCCCCTAGGTACCTGCAGTGGATACTCAAATTTCAGTCACCAATTCGACAAAAAACTACTGTGTCGGCATTCGGTAAGACGAAACGTTCAATCGTTTTCGTGTGCATGAACGATTTACTTCTGCAAATCATTCGTGCGCAAGGAAACGTTTTAACGTTTCCCCCTTACAGAATCCGACCCCAGTCTTCGTGATTTCGACGTTACGAAACAGGACAAATATCAGGTATAGATGAACACGTGAAAAAAGTCATTAGATTTCCTATAAAAAATCCCCTTACTGCACCAAAAATCAAAATTATAGATTAGAACATTTTTCAGACGATTTATTTCGGAAAACTTCAAGTCACAGTTATTCTTCTATTAATTCACCATAGGCGTGTTTTTTTGAGCTTCCATCTCAGCAAAGCAAAGTAAAGTAGGATTTTCAGCACGCGATTACAACAACTACAGACGAGTCTCGAAGTGTCAGGTAGAGCGTAGTTGTTGTAATTGCATGATGAAAATCCTACTTTACTTTGCTTTGCTAAGATCGAAGCTCAAAAAAAACACGACTCATATAAGTAAAAGATTTATATCTTGGTGCGCAACCTCAATCAGTTTATAGATACCGTCGTGGAAAATTGAATTTATATAATGCTGCGGTGGGAGAAGTGCTGTCAGCGGCTTTTGTTTTAGTCCCCACTTTTCCATAATGTAGTATGCAAACCTGCAACACATGAATGGGAATAAAAAAAGAAATTTAACATTTCGTGATTGGTTGTGGAAATCCACAAGTGCATATAAAAAGAGATGACATTTTGAAGAGTTTAGTTTAAAAGTTCAATCGCACCTAAACAGTATGAAGTTGTCGTTCATCTTTCTGATTGTGGCCATGTTGTCCTGTCTGCTGGGAGAAATTTGTTTGGTGGAGGCGACCAAGAAGAAAGGCGGTCATTCACATGGACATGGACAAGGAAAAGGTGGGCATCATGGCGCAATTGTGGCGAAAATTATCAATAAGAAGAAAAGCGGAAAGAAACATGGCTAACAATTTGGATTATGAATGAGTTTTATTTGAAATAAGGACATTGTGAAGAAACTTTAATAAATTTCTGAAGAAAATTCATAAACAATTTTTGTGGCTAGTGTTGTATTGTAATTTGCTTGTTGGTGTAACTACTTAACAAGTCCGGGTAAGTACTTTGCCTCAACCGGCGATAAGGAAGTTGTTTTTTCTTCTAACAACAAGAATAGTGAAGGATCTGCAACTGCAATCATCAAGCTCAAAAGGAAAGACAGGAACTTTTAACGAAGGGAATTGTTTACAAAAATAAATTAATTATGCTGACACAAATTGCAGAACTTTCAATGTTTGAACTTGACTATTATAATTATAGCAGCATTTTATAAACGGCATCTGTTATTATTTCTACGCTAATAGCCGTGTTTGAAAACTAGATCTAAGTCCATTCATTAGTTTTCAACATTAGGTGTGTTTTTTTGAGCTTGGATCTCAGCAAAGCAAAGATCGCTCTACTTGACACTTCGAGACTCGATTGTAGTTGTTGTAATCGCTTGCTGAAAATCATACTTTACTTTGCTTTGCTGAGATCGAAGCTCAAAAAAACACACCTAATGTTGAAAACTAATGAATGGATTTAGATCTAGTTTTCGCTGTTATGATTTGCGTTTCTTGACGAAGGTTGTGTGTCAAAATGTGCCCTACCAATTATTAGAGAAACTGAACATTAAGGCGCACGTACGAGAAATGGAATCACAATAACATGTTCTATCACAAAGGTGATAGCGCAATGCACACGCACAGCCCCTTAACAACAAAAACTTATTGAGTTTAAAAATAAAAAAAACAAGTATTTTAAGTAGTAGATGGCTTGTTTAATCTGTTTCTTTGAGTAGCCCTGAAGCTAAACATTACTTAAAGCAACTCATGAATAATCAACGATAACAGTTTTCAATAATTATCAGGAAATTATGCATCAATGGCTAAAGGTTTGCCATAGCGTACCTACTCGTATGTGCTCGTATGACTTTCACAGAATGAAATAATAGCCAGTCCTATTTTCTGTACGAAATCCTCTGCATGATTAGAAATCCACTCGAAACCAGCTATGCTTAGGAAGCTAAAAATATAAATATATAGTCACCATCAGGAATCTTTATTTATTATGTAAAATAAGTGGATTCTAAATTCTGGAGCACTCAGACCAATCCCGGTACAGAAAGCCCTTTTTTGTTGTAGTGGGGGAAAAACTCTGAAATACTCTGGCTGGTTGAGGATTGCTGATGGGGACGTTCAAGTATCTAGTTTAGTAAGTCTGACAGCTCTCTCGCTAGATGAATCTCGGTTTTGATTGGGGGAAATCGGTCATGAGAGCAGCTCTGTTTCAGCTGACGTTTATGGAGGGGTAGCCGACGAATCTAGTCACGAAATTCGTGACGGAGTACTAAGTTGACAGTTCTCATATGTGGCTGACGTAGAAAAAGTGAAGTTCCCGACCAATCTAGTTTTTTCGTTCAGGTTACATCTCATTCAGACCAATCTACATAGTCGACTTGAGATAACTAGATCCTTGAATGTGCCCTGTCACATGAAAAGCTTTTTCTGTTCGCGTTTATGGAGGTGACGAATATAGACAAGAAATTCGTTACTTTGTACTAAGTTGACAGTTCGCATAATGTTAGTGACGTAGGACATGTGACGTTACCGACCAATCTAGTTAGGTTACATCTAGTCCAGACCAATCTAGTCGACTTAAGATAACTGAATTTTTGATTGTGCCCAATGACTTTACCCACTGTCACCCACTATACCTCATGAAATTCGTTTCGAAGTTGCCGCACTGGTCACGCTAATAACAGTTTGAACTTCAAAAAAGTTTTGTATAATGGAACTGGGCTTATTGTCTAGGAAAAAATGCAACAACTTCGTAAAAGCGAGGACTCTTAGGAACTCACAAGATCGCGCAAGTCTGTTTAACAAATATTTCTTACCTTCTATTTGACGGCAGTTTTCTATGATGCCAGTCCTAGCTGTTATCATTCATCAGTGTCCCGGACAGTTTTTAATAGCGTTCTGATCAAGCAGACAGTTTTTTCCACCCAGTATTCCAAAAAAAAATGTAGTAGATTTCTTCAATGGTCACTTGCTAAAAATCTTGCATTTAAGAATGCGTTTTTGTAACGATTTCATCAGACCTCTCTTAAATTTTACATCTTCTACATACAGGGAATGATTTTTTTTACAGTGAAGACAGAAACGGATTGTTGATTTCATAGTTGAGATTATAAAACACTGTTAATTTCACAGTATAACCTCTCCAGGGTGCCGTATCTTACACAGTTTTCTTCGGGTAGAAATATAGAAGTGGCAGATAATGAACTATAAATGAATAGAAGAATGAGTGTATAAGCTAAACCAGATGCCTGAGAAATACCAGCATTTATTTGGTTGATTTCAGACCAGAAACCATTCAAAACATCATGAATAAGAGCGGCCAGAAAGGCTGATGGACCTGCTATTACATAAACTGAGACTTAATCGGCGTTTTCATGACCGTAGCAAGAATTGACGTTTACGCAATGGGTGGTAGTTGTTGGGTTTGTTTTAGGAGCGTGTCTCCAAATTGTTAGCACTCAAAATGTATCAGCTGACTACGTTATACCCATCAATAGTGCCACAGGTGTTTAACTGACGAAAACACAGTCCACACTTGATGAAGACATTACGCTAAAGAAGTCTACCTATACTTATGTGATTGGCATAATAGATTAACCAATCAATTCAATCGATTTAAGCAAAATCTGTGGCTAATAACGCCGATCATATCAATTGCATCAGAATCACTTTCCCTTTCTAATTCAAATAAAACCTAAGTGCTGTTGTGGTTTTTGTAATGAGTTTCATCTTAAGAATTATTGTAACCACAAGTTGTCAATTACAGCTAGTTATCGTGCATTCCAATATTACTGCCAATTTAACAATTGCCACTTACTTGTGAGAGGAGACAGAAACACTTGTGTTTTATATTCCCAACTGTTGTAATCATCCTCGCGGGAAACCCCTTTCATGAATAAGCGTATGTATACTCCAACAGGGTCGGGTCAATGTGTTTTATGTAAAAAATAAGTAATTATCCTTCGCAACCTTTGTTTTGTCATAATGATAGACAATTCAAATCACCTACCACATCTTATAAAAGCTTGCGCCCATGCCAGTTACAGTCTATTGTAGTGTTGAATTTTGATTGGAAAACGCCATGTTGAGCAGGATTATAGTTTTTGCCGTAATCATGGCTGTATTATCATTGCCACCAGCACGCGCAACATTCAAGAAAAAAGGAAAAGGAGGCGGCGGCAGAGGTGTGATATTTATATCAGCACCGCCAATAACAATTCCTAATACTTTTCTTGTACATCCACCCGCAGCACCAATATACGTCCAGGCTCCAGTTCATCCTCCACAACAGCAGACTATTTATGTGCCGATAGAAAAACCGGTATACATTCCAGCTCCGCCACCTCGTCCACCACCACCACCACCTAAACCGAAGACAGTCTTTATTCCGGTGATAAAGCCGGTATTTGTTCCAGTTCAAACGCATCCAGCACCACCGCCGAGACAACATCCTGCACCAGCGCCAGCACATCCTCGTCCACCTCCACCATGCTGTCACGGTTAACCAGGGTAAGGTGATCATTGTGTTACTCCTTTAAAGAGGGAATCTACTGCAATTGTAACGTTAATTGAAACATCCCAGTAATAAACTATTGTGAATTGAATAATTTAAAGCGTTTGAAAAACAAGTGAATCCGAATCGAAATTTGTATGCTTTTTGAGTTTGATCCCAAACAACAACTGATGCGCAGAATTGAATAGTAATAATATTTGATCATCCTATTAAATTGTTATGTTGCATTGAAATACGTCCACTTTATTTAGAACATCTCTTATTTAACGATATATTGCTTGTCGCGTGTTAGTAGGTACTGCTTTTCGTAACAGTTCTTCCTCTCATCCGCATCATAACCGTATAATTTTGTGGGCTTAAACCAACGAAACAATAGGCGAAAATCCATTAGATCAGTCAAAGTCTTTAAATGAACAGCTACACCCAGTTGTACCCTGGATCAATCCAAAGGAATCAATCAAAATTGAAGGGACTTAAGCTTATCGATCACTACTTCGAATATAGCCTCGATATTTTTTTATTGTGTGACAAGAACAACATGACGATGAAACCTGTTCTATTCTGAAGATATGCTACGATGGTTAACCAAAAGTAATTTGTTTTCATCCTGCTCTGTTGAATAATTATTTTGACTCGCACCATCTGCACCTATTTTTCGAATAAGTGAATTGGCTGCGTCACAGTAATAAAATGCACAAAATCCAACGTCATATGCCAATAATTGTGCAAATGTATTTACACTTACCAATTGTATACTTGCGGTGATTATTTTGTTCCGTATCATCTGTTGTATCATCACTAGGATAAACCTAGGGAAATCACAATTTTCGTTTGGACTGCGTCATCTCCTGAAGAATTCCTTTGGCTACAAAACATTTAAACTGTGGAACCTCATCGCATAGTTTCTAAGACACGCTAGATTTGTTCGGATTTGTCTGACAAAAATCACCCTTGTATTTGAAACGAGAGGAAAAATAGTTAATCTCCCTGAGAGCGATTATAATAATTATGGAGTCACTTAATGAATTTCCCTTTTCGGTTGGTCTACGCAGGATATTTAGATAGTCTCCACGTTTTGACAGGTTTAACTGTTGTTTTTTGCAATTACTGTTGATACCCAATTCGAATTTGTTGCTTATACTGAAGTGATCATCTCCGGACACCACAAAAATCAACAGTGCCATAATACAACGAAATCGATAAGAAAACAACAATTTTGCTGACTGTGTTATATGTATACAAAAATTTTATTCATTTATTGATAGTTTTAACATCAAAAATATGTCTGTCCATTCGTTAAATTGTAAAATATTATAGTCTACCACTTGCATGGTCTTAAAATTAAAACAAAATCTTATATGTACATAAATATATCCACTTGTGTTGCTCAACCGACACAACAATGCTAACAACAAGAGCTAAGCATTAGCCGTAAAGTACCATACAAAGTACAAACTGAGAAACGAAAACTAAACACTTTTCCTAAAATGTAGCCTAAATAGAAATTACTGGCGAGCAATAAAAAAATAAAACATCAGAAACAAATATTTAAATTAATTATTTATATAATTTATTTATTTTCAGCAGTCTTTTTTAAAGCCTTTTCACCAATAGGGTTCTCCTGCAAAAGAGTTTCCTTTCTCCATTTCTCTCTTCACACTCATTTTTTCTCTTACGATTTTTCTTTTGTTTTCTGTTGAACGCAGTTAATTGCTCTTGCTATTTCTAGTGGCAGTTTGCATATCTTGTCTTTTAGTTTGTATTCAAAACTTAATTAATGTTAATGCTAATTTTGTCTAACCTCGAAGAACAATTATAATGGATTCAATTTATTTTCATAATGACAATTCGGAATCAATTTTGTTTTAATTACTGAGCAATTACTTTTCGAATTTTCTTAGACTACGTGTGATAGTAACTGATCGATTGATGAATCATATTTACAAAATGAGTTGGTTTTTTCTTTCTTTTGAGAGGTACGCAAAAAAGCCACTTAGGTTAATGTTAAACATAAATAAAATTAATTAATTCTTAGAGATTACCATAGTTTAGAGGGAAACATTGTTTCTAACCAATCAACAATCTGTTCTATCTAAACATTGGGTAGGTAGAGTAGAGTGCACTTGATAAACATTAACAGCAGCGTTATAAGTTTCTTTATGAATTCATATAACAGGAACGCATGCATAGGCACGGGTATGCATCTAAAAAAATGTAATAAAGTCTTAGGATGGATGGAGTTGCTTACGATATCTCTTCAATATCGGCAGGTGCTTGATTAGGCACTGCTCTGTGGCTTTCTGCAAAGAGAAAAAAGAAGACAAATGGATAAAATAGTTTTTATAATTTCAGTGTAGATGCCTAAATGAAGCAGATGATAGGTATAGGTGCCCATCCAGTGAATGAGAGTTTCTCTACGTCATTTATTAGAGAACAAATATTAGGACGCAATAAAACAACAAACAGAGGGTTATTTTCAGCGGCAAATCTGAATGGAGTCCCAACGATGAGCGTAAAAGTTGGTTATGTTCGGCGAATGGGGCTGTTTTAATTTGGAAGTTGCAACTCACCTCTCACAGCTTGGCTGGCCTTCAATTTATCCTTGAGAATAAATGCAGCCGTCAATAGGAAGAAAATGCCACCAATCACCTCAACGAAACTCGTCGAAAACAGTGCATACTGCAATGCTTCAAATTTGGTCAGATTTGTGTCCTTAAATATGAAAGTAAAATGTTCATTAGATCAATAAAATTGAAAAATTCCACAATTCAAAATGTTTATTACCTGATCCAGCGCGACTGGCAGTACATTTGCCAAAATAGGACTCGCTGTCGTGGTGGCATTTTCCATTGTAAGTGCCAGACTCTCCAATCCATTTGATACAAACTCCGTGGTTGAGTGCGCCGACTGTCTAAGATGTTTCTTAATTGCTTCAGACAACTGGAATGTACAACAAGTTAATTTCAACAATCTAATTGTTGTATTTATTACTATTTACCACTCCGACTAGATATGGACTACCAGCATCACCCAGTGCGTGTGAGATAAGAATTTGGAAGGCTTCAGCTGTTGACCTTCGTGTTGGCACCACGACATACTGTAGGGGAAATTAATCAACAATTATAGACACATGCATACAAGAGAAAAACACAATATAGATAAGTGTTGGATGAGAATAGTATGAATAAGAAGGCACTGGAATGAGTTTTTGAAATTAACCGCCCACAATGCGGAGAAAAAGTGTGCAACGAAATTATATACAAAGAAAAGCTCTCAAGAGATGGTGCTGATTTAAAGGAAAACATCAAAAATCCAAACCATACATTGCGTGGTTTGGTTTGTGTATCAATGTGTAATTTTAAGCTAATCTCTGGTTTGAATATTTACTCACGAGTGGAGAGAATTATTCTGACCACGAGTGGAAGGAACAAGCATACTTTTAGGCGAATTAGCTTCAAACAAAATGTCTCCAGGCAAATTTGTTGTCGACATATCTTGCCCGGAAAAGGAGGAATGAGTGTGGGTGCAATGGATGTGACAAGGTGCGTGTTTCTTTTGTTTTTTTTTTTTTGCATAAAAGCTTTGGATAGGTACCAAAAATACTCAAGAAGGGTGAAAAGAAAAATACTCACATCAATATAACTACATGGCAGTTGGCTCTGTGGTTTAATTTTATGAATGAAAGGTGTTTTCGATAGCAAATATGTTTGTGAAGCACGTAGCTACTTGTAAATTGAAAATTCAAAGAATTTATGCACATTTTCCGGTGAGTAGTTACGAATTTTAAAGCAGTAGAGAGCATTTTTATTTTAAGCGGTCAGGCTCAGGACTCATGAGACATAGGTCGGTTAGTTGCGATGAATTAAGGTTTAAGTACAAAATTGTTGATTCGAAGCACTAATGGGGGTGACCCTCCCACTTTGTTATATTCTCTGTGAGCGAAAACGACTTTTCTGGAGTTGGATTTGATAAGGCATTTCTAATTGGCAGTCTGCGTTACTTTTGGCTTGCAAAGTAGTTGTTAAATTAATGTAATCTGACATTTATGTAAGTTTGACAGCGCTGATATCTTGCTCTTGTCACATAAATGATAAATGAACTTAATTCTTTTACAGCCTGTAGAACATTCCTGACAAATCCGCCTAACTAAGAAGACGACTTCATATCTAACAATAAATTTAATGGCGGTTATTTCACATCCTCTGCTATTCCATTGTCTGCAGTTAAGTTTGTTTTTTCCGCAATATTCGATAACCATTTTAAGTTTGTAAATGCTCTTTGAATACATTTGTCAAATATCATTAAACAAAACAATATTCTAAAATAAAATCAAAAATGTTATCACTGTGATTATAGGTGGTGTATCACTTGCTAATGATATACACAATACTTGTTGTGATTTTAAGCTTATGCAAGTAAACGTGTCGGGCCGCCATGATAATGAATATGTACATAACAAGCGCACGTCCTCGAAAAGTATGTAATCTAATCGAAAAAGTCAAGCCATACCAAACTATCTATCAATATAGCGGCTAGATAAAATTGGCAATAGTGTTTATTTTTTGAGAAAATATCAGTTGATTCAATGTAATGCACTTATTTACTGCTTTATAAAAAGACAGACAACTGTCATCAACGTAACCTAAGCCATAAAGGGATTTAGGGAATAAAAACCAACAGAGCACGCTCCACTTATTATTATTATACCTTTAGCTGAATTGATAAAAATCATGTTCTGTGTAATGAGTGCTTGGCACAAGGTCTATCTATCTTAAGCCTCAATGAACCATACCCTTAAGCGGAAATCAAATTGGCGATAAGTGATTTATGACGTCAATAGAAAAAGGTGTTGATAAAGCCGTTCAACACAAATGCCATTTCTCTGGAATATGATATGGGCGCTGCTTGGGTTGACAATATTGTGAATATAAAAAAATGCAAGAGTAAAGTGACATGTACCACATTTTGCAAAAAAAAAAACATTGAGCCTTACTCATAGACATTTAAAAAATTCCCTCTGAATATATTTAAGTTCAAAATAGGCGGCAAATTTCGACGTTGTGATTTAGCCTGGTTACTTAAACTACACATTAATGTTACATACAAATAGAATTTAGAAAGCAACTAACCTAGGCACTAAATGTGTGCATAAAAATTGCCACCTTTGCTTCGAGATGACTACATTTAACTGGATAATTTAAAAATAAACTTCATGACTTCATCCACCAGTGCGACATATTCACACATCCATTTTGTGTTCCAGAACTTAAATATCTTGGAAATGGTAAACAATATCATTCTCGACGTATGAACCTATATAAAATTCGAACGAAATTGTTTCAGTTACATTTTTGGAACGACCATGAAGACCAGGCTTTTCTAGATTCCTAAATGGATGAACTTGTACATACTTGAACATTAAAAACAATATATATTTCATCGAAAGTAGATCTGGTTGTAGTTCAAAAATTAAAAGCAAGTGGTGCGCACAGTGGCGGATTAGCAAGAGTAGCAAAAGTACCAAATGCTACGGCCCCGCGCTTTCCGATCGTAAACAAGTATATATATCAGAATCGGAGGTAGAAAATATTTGTTTAAATCAATGTAGGTACAACGCTTACCACGAAAGAGTTGTATTAAAATGTTCAACTATAATTCAAACTTTTAGTACATTTCTAAAAGTGGGCGCTGGTCACACAACAAATTATGCTTTGCACCGCAATACACGAAAAACGTAATATATGATATTTGTTATCATGGTACAACAAACTTTGAGAGCCCTATATCTTGTCATGGTACAACAAACTTTGAGAGCCCTATATCTGTTGAAGAAAGGCTTTTCCTTTTTTTTTTGTTGCACTTCGGAAATCAGAACCTCCATTATTAGTTTCCGTACGATAAATGCGAGAAAAATCAAATCAGTTTGATTTTCAAACAATGCGTGCGATGCGGAAACGTCGCAAAACACGCGTTGCCGCAATATCGTGTTTACGCTGGACGTCCGCATAAGCTAGCATCTGTTTGATTTTGACAGCTGCCCGCATTAATCGCATCACAACGCATGCCCGTGCTTACGCTGGACACAGCGTAATACTTTCATCGACTAAATATACCGACCAATTTGAAAAGGGTTATTGATATTGACTACTAATCAATTAGATATGGATGATATTTACGGTTGGAAGATAATAGTAGTAGTAGTATTTTAGCTAAACCACTTAAAATTACAAATATACAGTCAGCAATACATCAACTTACATAAATCTGTCAAAATTCCACAATCAATGTTCAACTTAATGTCAAGTAGATAAAATTCAATATCAATTGGGATATTTCGACAGATCCGGTTGTCGTTTCTGTGTGTACATTGTTTTTGTTTGTTACGTTGAATTGATCTTTTGGGTTTAAGTGGTTTGTCAAATTCACAGTCGGACTTTTCACTTGAAATGAAAGGCACGGTTGGCAGTAATCCTGCCTGCTTCTGAGTTCAATTTTAGGTGGGCTAAGCATTTATTGAAACAACTTTCGTCTAACCAACCGTCATATGAAACAGAAAAGATTGTTTGTAACAGTTTTGTTTTATATACATAGTACCATAAACTTGATAACCTAAAGCAATCCAAGGGCCCCTTGATAAAATCTGCTACAGGACCCGCGCTGGTTTAATCCGGCACTGGGTGCGCAGTTGGATTACGATTTAATGTTTACTAAAAATGTTCACAATAGGCGCATTTTCCAAATTAAATTTGCAGTACTTTACTGCAGCAAATTTCAACTCGAAAGAAAGAACAGAAAGAGAAATAATCATATTTCGAAACGTCGAGCAGCCCGCCTATTCCAATTCACAGTAGCCATGTTAAGAGTCTTACTACTTGAAGTTAAGTTCACAATATTAAAATTTAAATAGAAAATGTAGTAGAACTTCATAATTTTTATAAAATTAATCAAAAATGATATCAAATAGAGAGAGAGCTTAGACATTTTGGAATTCAGATCCTTTTCTTTTGACAGTTGACATTATTCTCTAAATATTGAGCTCAAGTTAAAGAAATTTACATATTGCGACCTAAAATAAATGTTACAATAAGGTAGCGAATGATTGTTTGTAACCCATTGTGAGTCGTACTTGACAGATAGTTTAGACAGGGAAAACAAACTGATGACGTTTGGTGGAAAAGTCAAACAGTAGTAGTGTAGTAGTGCAAACTTATTTCAAACTAACGATCGTGTGTGCTTCAAACAACAAATTATGCCCACCACCTCAAAAAATAAATGTACATTATTAAACTGCAAAGTAGTTGGATTGATGTTGATGTTTTCTTTTTCTTTTGTTTTTGATTTGCGATACAATTTTATACATAAATGATGATGATTATAGGATAAATGGAAATGGAAAGCGATAGATTAGGATGAACAAGGACATGAGCAAAAAGAAAAAAAAAGAAAAAACGGAGAAAATCGTTTTTCAATGTTCGTGTTAATTAACAACACGTATACGAGTATCCTTACCAGCAGAATATCAGCAACAATTGCCCAGTTCAAATTTAAAGCTAATTCACCAAAAAATACCAACGTATAAGCCGCAATGGTATTTTTCGAAACGACTATCATGGCACCGGCCATGAGAGGCACACTGACAAACAGTCCAAAAGCGCATAGCAATGGATCTGCTGCCGGCAAACGTTTGACTAGTGTTTGAGAGAGGTACGCTCCCATTGGTACACCGATAATACCAGCTACCATTGTAAGTGCACCGAATTTAAATGCGACACTGAAAAGATTTTATAAAAAACAATTTTCGTAAATAAATTTGTAAATTTTCCAAGCAGTAGAAGTTCGTTAAAAAAAAGGTTTAAATTGTTTTCGCGCAATCGTACAGCATTCTCTCGAGAGCTCCCCCAAACATTCCTTGGACAAAGAACTTTGTGCTCTTACCAAAAGTATATCGGCTACGATGGACCAAGTTAGATTTAGGGTAATCTGAGCCAGAAACACAAATGTGTAGCACATGAATCCACTTGTCCGTGGCATCACCAGTGACATGTAGACCATGGGCGATGATAACAGTAATCCAAAGGCGCAGATGTATGGATCACAGTTCGGTATTTTCGGTTGAAGTCGTTGGGCCATGAACGATCCTAATGGCACGCCAATTAGTCCGGCGCACATTGCTATTATGCCGAACTTGTACGATACGCTATTTGGTTTTAGTTAGTTATTTTTGTTCTAAAACTAGTCAAGAGAAAGGAGGTTTTTTTTTTTTAAAACTTACTCATTTTGTGTTAGTTCCTCATTTCCGGGCTGCATGCGAAGACCTAGATATATGAATTTAGGTCCCCACCAGGCCAGAGCACCAGCAACAAAGGCGACACATGTGAAGCCGGCTGTTGAAAGCATGAACGAGCGATTCTTCATTAGGTCCTTGATGTCTTCTGTGTAGGTTGTGGCTTCTAGGTTGTGAGATCCCTCACTTTCACCGCGTTCTGGATCTTTGATCAGGAATATCAGCACAACGGCTATAATGCCCAGGAATGGGGTAACTCGTAGTGCCCACCGCCAGGAGCCAGCTAACCGCGCTGTCTCGGAACCGACGATATAGCTGAAAGGAACAGAAGATCGGGGTTTAGATATTTTATTTCAAACTATAGAATAGAATAGAAAATTTCTCATATCTATATCCGCACAATTCATCTATGAGGCAGCTGGACTTCGAGTCGACACTGCCACTTTAGCCCTCTTCGCTGCGAGGGGTTTTAGCTACATTATTCCGTTTTAAAGCATTTTTCGGAAGGATAGAGCAAAAATTTTCCTTAAGAGTCTATGCCTTTCCATGGATGAGTTGTACAATGATGTCCGATTGTCTCATAGATGAGCTGTATTCGATTTAAGTTGCGGACCTGAACCTATTTCCCAATTCCAACAGCTTAAAACTTCACCACGCAAATAAAGATCAAATGCGATAAAAGCTTTCCGACGTAAAATAAAACAATTAAGTTTATTCCAGATGATGAAATCACATTTACTGGTACGTGATATTCGATGAGCATCAGCAGTATCACGGTTTAAACTTAAAATTGGTTTAATTAGTTGTGGAAATTCCATCTGGAAAGCCATGCATGTCGGCTGAATTTCCCAAAAATATTTGACTCATTGTGATGTGCTGCGATTATTATTTTTCATATCTACAGAAACATTTAACAAATAACATAAAGAATGCGAGAGCGTCCCCTTACAATGATTTAAACAAATGCCTGTCATACACCTGCTTTTGTGACAGCTCGTGGAAATTAATTTTTGCTAGCTTTCATTCACTCATTTTCTTTAGAATAAAAAAAAAAACACATATATTGCATAAACCTTACACTCGTAGTCGTTGTTGATAAATTTAAAATTTGTCATACGAATCGAATGAGACAGACAAAACGGAGAAACCCGACGATTCTACCTTGTTGCGAAGTTTACCCAAAGGGAACATGAGACGCCTTCCAGTCGCAACTGGGAAAATTTCAACGCAGCTAAAATGAAACTTAATCCATCAGTGCACACGCGTAGAAAAAAATGTTTAAAACAAAAACAAATGCATTTCCGATTGATTTTTGTGTTTTAGAATGGTTTCAGTTATTTCGTAGGAAATGCGACTCCATTTAAAAATTCCAGTCAGTATTTTAGGGAAATAAGAGAGCAATTTTTTTTTTAATTTACAAAAAATTGGCGCAACAGATCATTTGCGGGACGAGTGGAATTGTTTCGTAAAATCGGTCCCTCAAATTTTGAGGTAGGTGTACCTATACGATAAATAAGAACACAGCATCCAATATAGCAAGTAAAACGATTTTTTACTTAAACGAGTGCTTTTGGCTAATTCAAACAACCTACCGAACTAAGCTAGCGAGTTAGGATTTTCTTTGCGTGTACTCATATCTCCAATAAGACCTTGAGCCTATCCAAAAACTTACTTTGACGTTGACAGATTTTCAGATGGTCATTATTTTTAAAAGTGAAATGTTGCCAATTCCTTTTTTGGGCTCACTTATGCGATGCGCAAATTTGATTTGACTTCCATCTTCTGCAATTGGCTTTTGTTGCTCGTCTCAAATCAAAAGGCAGGCAAAATAAATTGGTGTGCCTACAAGTTGAAGGACTGTTCGATGTAACTTGAATGCAAGAGTGCTGCCAAGTTTTAAAAGTGCGGGTTTGTTCGAAAATATTTCTTTTTTGTTTTTGCACAAAATTCGTTAACGATATTAGCCGATAGCCCAAAATTGTTTTTCCATCGCTTTTTAAGAATAAACCCAATAACCCAAATAACGAAAAAGCGCCCAATCTGGCAATACTGATCATAGGTCGTAAATTAGATGATGGAACTAAAACAGGGCAGCCACATTAAAAGTTCTACCATTCAATTAAAGTTGTTCGTGATCGCAACTCACTGTCCAGCATTAAATGGTGTGAATCTCCGGTGAGCTACTGTTGTCAACAAACACTGTCAGATTCTATAGAAAACGATATGAACAATAGTGAGCTCAATAAACTAAAGCAATGCGCGCTTTTGAACTTAGTTCATATAGTTCACTCGTCAAAGAGTCATTTGTGAACTACATAAAGCGTTTTTAATATTACCAAGAGATCCATGTTTACAACATGGCAAGAAAAAGAAAAGCTGGATTCAGTACCATCTCGTTGTAAACAATGGAAATCAATGATTTATATAGATTATGTGGCTAAAATAAACAACGCCTGTAGTTAGTTTATGAACTACTGAATCCTCGCCAAAGTTGGCTAATGAAAGTTTCGAAAGCGATTGGGTTTAGTCATTACCAAGTCTTCAAGCTTTGTAAATCTTTATCTAGAAAAACAATTTTGTTTGACGAGGCGCATTTCTGGTCTAATGTTATAAAAATAATTCCGCATTTAAAAAAAACCGACCAAAAACTCTTTACTTGCCATAGAGTGCGATATCTTAGTAGGATTCCACGATTGTACGATTCTGTGTAGGAAAACTGGGCGCAGTTTCAAAAAACACCTTCGGCATGTGTCGTTTGATGTATTACGAGTACCCCAAGTACTCCATTGACACAATTCCACTATTAAGTTTCTAAATAGCTATAAAAGTTCTTATTGCCCCTCAGTGCTTATCTATAACGGACAAAAATCCGCTTTATGTTACCCTAAAAAAGAATATGATTATCGAGTTTTATCTGTAAGAACTGGGGTTAGATTCTTACACAAGCAAATTTCTTCGTGCACACGAAAACGTTTGAGCGTTTCGCCTTACAGAATGCGGTCCCTGCTTTACAATTGCAGCCATCTTTTATTTTATTTTATTTTTATTTATTGAACAGAATAAGAACTGGGTACCTACATAAATATGTAAATTGGGATGAAATTCATTTCTCTTTCCTACCTTTAAACTCGTCAATGGAACCACTTCAGTAGAATGACTTATTCTACTCACATTTGACAAGTTGCGACTTTTCAGAGACGGACACAGTTTAGCAAATCCAAATTAAAAGATAAACAAAATTCGCTTTAAGAAATGCCAATGTGTGCCCCTCAAGTGCAAACAATCAATTATGGTTGATTAGAATAGATTCACTGTGGCTGGCACGGGACAATTTTAGGGGTTTAAATTTGTAAGCACTTTGCGAGAAATATAGTAATGCATACAGTGGTATGGTATGGAGATTGGCTGTGCAAACAACAATTGTACCTACTCTTTTAAAAGAGGTATTTTTTTCAATTTAGAATTAAAAAGTAGTAAATATGTTTTCATATATATATATATTATATTATATATATATATATATATTATAAATAGTATTACAAATATAAAAATACTGGTAGTCCATATGCACATTCAAGAATCTAGTTATGTAAAGTCGACGTTACTTTTTCTACGTCAGCCACATATAAGAATTAATACTCAGTCACGAATTTCTCGACTAGATTCTCCGGCTACCCCTCCATAAACGTCAACTGAAACATCTGCTCTCACGACCGATTTCCCCCAATCAGAGCCGAGTTTCATCTAGTGAGATGAGATACTAAACTAGATACTTGAACGTCCCCACTTTCGATGGTAACTTCATTTTTGCGAACTGGCTTCCGCATTTCGTGTTTTTACACACTACTTTTGTTGCCTTTTTAAATGAACAGTTTTCTAAGTAAAGCAAGTGAGTTTGAATGTTCCACAGGCAATAAAAAGACTCTGCTTGACATTTTTTTTAGATTGACACCCGGTATGCATTTGTTTAAGTGACTCGGGTGTATAGTTTATATTGACATATTTCTGGTAGATCTGATCGACAAAATTTCTTCAAGCGAGACATACCAACAACCAGTATACCAGTTTATGTCACTTTACATCACACAAAATGGTTATTCTGAATTGCCTTGTTGGGTATTTTTCTGCTTTACTTTACTGCGATATTTGTATAATGCTAAAAGCAAACCTCATAGCTATGTCCTTATTATCAGTTTATAGTTTAAGTGGCCCATTTGACTTGTGAAATTTGGGTTAAGAATGTTAACAAGTTCTCGCACATCAGTGTGATAAACTGAAGTAATGAACTCAAGTAATTG
Organism: Cheilosia variabilis; assembly: GCA_951230905.1. NCBI lineage: Eukaryota > Metazoa > Arthropoda > Insecta > Diptera > Syrphidae > Cheilosia > Cheilosia variabilis. Next base: position 18,570,405 of record OX579679.1, on the reverse strand, counting down.
ACGTACACTGTGTTCATCAAAAGAGTCTATTTAAGTTTGGTGTTGGGGTGCAAAAAAAGGCAGTTTGTAAAGTAATACTGGCTAAAGCGTGATCCAGTCTCGAATACGTGATTAATTCGCATGATACTCGGATCATGCGATCTGAAAACAATATTATATGAACAGGTTAGATGTTAGATATTAAAACTTTAGATGTGACATAACCTTAACACACTCATCATCACACTCAACCATACATTGCGCGGCCTGTTTTAATCAACGTCATCAAATGAACCAGATGTGATTTCTTTTTTACCTTTTATCTCCATTTTCCTTTTGTAAACCCTTTTTATAAAAAAAAAAATATTTCTTGGTGCTTTTAGCTTTACTCGAGTTGACTTTTTATATACGTACTGCATGAAAATGTTTAGCAAATAAATGCAATGTAAACGCAAGTGAATTATAATGTAATGCAGGAGTAATATTTGTAGCGTGCGCCTAAAATTAGGCCAATTTTTAAGGTATGTTTATGTATTGCAATTGCCTATATGTAGTTGTTTTAGACACACTCTGCGTTGAAAAAACGAAGAGTAATAAAAAAGTCGATACAGCTGGTACAATTTTATGAAGAAGGACATCCGGCAGCATGTTGTGGCTGTTTAAAAACAAGAAGCTTCCTCTAAAAGCTACACTAAAACTTCAATTCTTCAGTACCAAATGTTTCTTAGAAAAAGTAAATTTGGCCCTGACTTTGTGACAACCCGTCGCATTAAGAAAGTCTGCGTAAAACGTTTACAACTGTTTAGACACCAGTTACGTACATTTTTTTGAATGCTAACTGACGTTTGCTGGGTAGCTTTGTAACTTGCACAATTTCGAGGGAAGAAGTGTAAACGACTACAATATGACGCTACTCCCCAGGAACCATTACAAATTTTGGATAGTTCAAACAAAATTGTGGCCGACTGAAACTCCTCTGTAACCACATAAATAATATTCATAATTAATAGTTCACCACCAGCAGCTCGGTCTTCAACAATTGAATAAACAGACAAAATAGTTGCTTGTCACGAAGGTCTCCCACTTGTGGAAAATCCATTCAATTGAATTTTCCAAATTGAATATCCACAATCATCCCTAAATTCCTCTCACATTCGACGATAACAGTTGGCCTACGAAAATTCCAGACAAAAACAAATTGAATTACCGTGAGATTGCGCAGGGTGGCTCATATTGATAGAACGCATTCTACAAGTCGGCACCACCACCACCCATATGATTGAATAGATATAACTAAACGACGCACGTTTACATCGTTCATTTATGTCAATTGTTTCACAATCAAATGTCATTCAATTGAGATTTTATTATCCCACCGTTTCGTACCAGTAATTGATCACGAATATTTTAACAAATTTAATTCACTTAACTAAAAGTGACCTCTTGCGTTGGCGGGTCACTGCCGTAGATGGACTTTTGTATACAGCAATTAATAATTGTTTACTCATTCCGAGAGTCAACATGATCACACCATGTTCCGCATGATGGTGGTGAGGATGATGTCTCGAATGCGGGCTTGCGGTGACGCCATTTTAAAAGCACAGTTATAAGTTGGCAATTATCCCCGTAATATAATTGAGCTCCGGTAGCAAGTTGTTTGTTTAATTTAAACTATTAAAAACCACTAGGATTTACCTAACGGTAGCCACCGATCAATTTGCAACTTACCCAAAACCAGATCCGACTGGAATAGCAAAATAGAACACCGCCAACATTTTCGATCTCATGTTATGCACAAACAGATCGGATATTAGTGTTGGCGCTATCGTACTGTATGACGCTTCACCGATGCCCACCAGCGCTCGGAACGTTATAAACCATCCAAAATGATTCATAAACGATCCGAGTAACGTCGTCGTACTCCATAGCAGTACACCGACCGCCATAATCCATCGTCGTGAATACCGATCACCGAGGTAACCAAATATTGGTGCGCAGATCATGTACGACAGCACGAACGCTGTTTGCAGCAGACCGCCATCGTCGTCGCCGATTTTGAAGTCTGACTGGATGTCTGTTAGAACTCCTGGAAAGAAAAAATAGGAATGTTTGAATTATTCTCAATTTTACATAGATTTTTTGAGAAAAATTTATACGAAAACCCCCACCGAATCGAAAGTGTTGAATGTGTCAAAAAAAAAAACCCCCAACTAGCTAAACTCTATTTAAATAAAATCAGTATTTATGTTGAATAATAATGCTCTGTGCGAACATTCCTCGAAATGGTGGCCTGATCGGTTGTATTGACTCACTTTGTGCAAAATGGAAAGTGGGCGAAAATGTTGTCAATCTTTTGTGGAAGGTACCCATGGTATGCGGCTCTTGTGTTGTAATACAATGGTGTGTATTGTGCAAATCGGTCTCAGAGAAATTTATTTAATATTGAACGAAGTTGCACTGAAAATTTTGTGAACGAAACAAGGTCGTCGAACCTCGCATCACGTGGGGAATAATCGCGCGCACCCAAAACAGGCCAAGTGCAGTTGAAAAATTTCGTCGTTGGTTGCACGATGTTTTTTGTTTTCTTATGCATCGATTTGGAGGGGAGTGTACGAGTTTCTCTTAATGAGGGAATTACCAGTATTGCTGAGTAATCCAAAAACTTCCTGTAGAGAAAAAGCTTTTTTTAACTTTTTTAAGGGCTGGCCGATTTTTTTTAAACAGCTAAAACGGTTCAAACAATACGTACCCGTGGATTTTTTTTTATTATCTTTCGATATGCAACGCTCTAAGTTGTTTGAAAGATAGCAGCATTTGCCTCTGATGTGTCAAATCGGTGACATGGAATTAAACGAAACGAAATAAGGCTAAATTACCAAAATTTGGGCTCATTTCGTTACCAAATTACCAAAATTTGGTCTTATTGCGTCACCTGTCAAATCAACAGTCAGTACATAATTTGACGTCACTAGAACTTTTTCTCTGGAGCTACGTCAAAGTAAAAGTCCAGTCTGCCCATCAAAAACGCGGTTTGTCATGTTTGTTGCTCAAGGTGCAAAGTTGTTGCCCGCAATTCTGAAATATTTTAACTGCTGTGTATAACCACTCTACCGAATAATCAGGACCAGGTGTATCTACGTTTGGAAGCAAGTGCAGTTTAGTTAACCCGCTTATTCAAGTGCAGTCATAGGTACAGCTGTTGTTTTAGTAGCAAAGCACAGAGATATGTTTGACAATTACTTCTGTTCATTCTCATCAATGCTCCAGTTGCAAAATGTTGCCTGTGTCGGGGTGCTTTATTAGCACTTGAATACATACATAATATGCTAGTTGGTATCCACCTGCATCATCTCTGCAATAACTACAATGGAAGAGCTCATTAGAGCGCCCAAAGGAACCTTTAATTCACTTGCTATGTATACGCCAAAACGGGCTAATGAAATGTAACACCGAATGTTAAAAGTGTGTATTAATTGAATGACATTAGCGCCGATCCACATGTTACATTAGATGAAAGGCCTCTAATATTTGAATACTCGTATGTATCACCCGCTCTTTGTTGAAGTTACAAAAATGCGGTAGGAATTCATTTTTCCCGTGCTATTTAAAAATAGGGTTGCCATTTCTCCCAATATTCCAAAACTCCCCATATTTCTTGACATTATCTCACAGCTCAGTGCTCAGTGTGCGGGTGTGACCTACTTTGCAAAATAATTTGCTGGCCTTCTGCTTCTAGATCACATTCGAATTTCTTGTTTCGCCAACTTATACAAGAAGAAAGTAAGAAAAAATGTATGCGCTGTTCAGAATTATAAAGGCCAATATAATATTTTCTCATAAATAACGGCACCAAGTCGATTTAACAACTTCCAGAAGGTTGGTACTCTAACAAGAGCACTCGACCTAATTTGCTCATATACGTAACGCAGTCAGCCCACGATTTATCTCAAGATAAGGGAATTATATATAAAAAAAGAAAGTAGCCAGATGAACGTTTCGATAAAAAAATGTTGTTGCTATACTGGTTGCTACGACCTTGAACGAGAGAGAAAAAAAAAACTTGGATAAGTGGATAAACTAAACTCTTATGGGAAAGTTGCCTGCAGTCACAGTGAATTCATTTTTCACTTCCTTTCACTGAAAGGAGTAAGATGCTTATTTACAAAGACCGAGATCACGTAAGGAAGTACATATATGTTTTGATTGGAACGATTGGCATTTCACAAACTAGAGTGAAAGTATTGTTGTTATTTTTTTTTGACAGAAACCGATTATGACACTGAATAGTGAAGGTACCTGTTATCAAGTTGAACAAACGTATAGAATTTTAAAGCAAAAAGGTACTAATGTGTAATCCCACTTTGGCCAGATTATCAAAAAAGTCCCATTGTGGTTCTCCCTTAACGACTCAATATCAAGTTTCTGCTAAGCTACCAAATCGAATGGCGGTTTTTTTTTATTGGTCCAATTATGACGAAGAAATTTCCCAATTTACCATTGCAACAATGAAAGATTGTTATCAGCAATTGACATCTAATTATGAGAGCTACTTAATTTGACGAAATTTTGGTGAAGTCATCGCAGACATAATACCACCACCTGATGACGGCGACAGTGACTGCGCTTCACAAATATGGGCGTGAAAATCACTTATCGCTTGTTTTGTCGGTAGTAATACGCGCAAACCAACCCACACACGTAACACATTCAAAGTTCAACAAATGTGTTGGCTATCATATTTTAGATGGCTTTTTGTTTGTTTTTCTCTTTTCGCTTAGCCATGAGATGAAAGAGTTTATTGCTAAAAGTTTTTGTTTTTGCAAAAAAAAATAAAAGAATAAACACATTTCTACCGGATAAGACTGTGTGTGTGTGTATTTTGAATAACGTCCGCGTTATACTCACAAGCTATTGCCACAGATTCATTGGTATGCAACGTACGATTCGAAAGGAAAGAGAAGTTTATTTTTAGCCATGGGAGCGAAAGTACGGAATGCTTTTACTTCGCAGTTTTACTTGTTGTTATGTTAACAATCCACTTGACTTTGTTTACTACAGTCCTTATCTTTTTTATAACGACAATTTATTTAAGATGAAAATCGTGATTTTTAACTCCTTTAGTAGAAAAACCAGCCTTACTTAAGACAATATTTGGCTAACGGCTTTAAAGTTACAGCAGTTTACAATCACGACATTTTTAAATATATCTATAGGTAAGGTAAATAAATAAATACTTGACGCAACAGGTTCGTGAACCCTAGGCTTAGCTTCATCCGCCCGAAAAATAAAAACTCGTATAAAACGAAAAGCTAGGCTTCGGCCTCACTATTCAACTATTTGCAGCTATAGGCAATACCGAGTTGAATAATTAGAATAGCTGGGAATAGTTGAAAATTTTCGTATTTATATAAGATAGTTGTCGTGTACCAAAGGGTGTAATCAAGTCTAAATAGAGATTTTCGCGAATATGTCAAAAACTGACATTTGATAGCAAATTTTTGACATAAGTCAGATCTAGTTTGCATCCAGAGATGTCGTTTTATTGTTACTATTTGCATAGCTGTCGCGACAGCAGTTAAATTGATTATTAATTTCAAACGTCAAATGTGACATTAGTTTTCCAATGTTTGACGTGACACAACTTAAAAATGTCAATGAACCTCACAACAAAAACGTCCTAACTGGATAACAATTTCTTTTCATTCAGGGTCTAGTTATTAGTTCCTTATAAACAACGCCAAAGTAAAAGACGTACTTCCCAACAAATAAAAAAAAAAGTACGAAAGATAACAAAGCAAACAAATGGAATGAATCTAATTTCAGTTGGTTCTTTTGAATTGCAAATCTCAATCCACAACTAAAGATCCGCTGTAAGGCGAACAATAATTTTGCGGTCATGCCGTTTGCAAATTTCACATTTAAGATACAGTCCTACCAAAAACCGTTTCCGTTCCCCTGACTGTGTTAGACAAACCAACCCATCTCCACAATGTTGGTTGAATGGACGTTTTTTGTATGTTTTATTTCACTTCCAACGGCAACACAACAGCATGTGCACATACATATGTATATTATGTATACATCAGACTGCTTGCGTACACACTTTAGCGTGCTAGGGTGCAGCACCAGCACCAGCAGCAGCGCCAGAGGCTAGTCTGATTCACTGAGTGAGGAATTTATCGTACGATTGTTTTTAACCAATCAAAATTCACTGATAAAATGACGTAACACCGGTTTTTTGTTTTTGCAAGCGTTCGCAGTGAAGGCCTGTTTCTCGTGAGTTGGAACGTTGGGAGAGCCACTTTAGCGCTAGTGTGATAAAATTGGATTTTAGTAGATACTTTTTTATCGTTTCTCTCTCTCTCTCCATGCGAAACCAGTTAAAAAAGCCGGCCGTATATTGTAAAAAACATACGAGACAGACGTCAAAAAGCAAATAGAATTGTAATAGCAAAGCAACCAGAGAATTGAATCGAAGATTGCGTTCACTGTTGTGGTTGGAATTCTTTGCAACAACTTTTCAACGAAGTCAACAGAATTGATGGCCCGAAGCGAACATTTTGCGAAATAAATTGTTTTGCGTTTCACAGGCTGCTGGTAGACATGGTTGCTTGTAAAGTAAGAGGTGACACATTTAAAAGAGCAGTTATTTGTATTGGCCACATGACAGACATTGTCACCGTCAATGGGGTTTATATTTTCACATCAACCGGAGGTATGGGTGCGCGTGGTAGGTTTTGTAAAATAAATTGACAGCAAATAATTCATACTTAGTCGCGCTAGCAAGTGATTGCAAATGAATTGTATCAATTAGCACTTTTGCAGTCGTTTTAAAATAAATTATAGCGTAGAACCACGCGATTTTTAATCAAATTTTAAACAAGTTTCAACTTAGTTACAAATTTAGAATGATTTCCGCTTCGAAATTCTAAACCAGTCAGGCGAGTTGTGTACGGGGCTGCTGGGAAACAAAAATTGCATTTGACTGATTGCGGATATTTATAGCAAAGATCACCACACCCACCTTGTGAAAATAGAAAATAAATCGTCCACACTCGTATTCCACGTTGGAGAGGGATTTCTTGGAAATTACGCGCCGGATACATTAATTTTGATTTTCAAAGTTGCGTCTTAAGCAGGAAAATGGACAGCTCTGGGATTGTTTCATATTGGTAGAACCTGTTTTGAAAGATGCGCACTTGGCTTGACAAGGGGGTAGGTTGAGAGAGTGTATTGAAATGTTCTACGCTAGAACAGTTTGTTTTCGACCTTGATGGGCATTTGCGTATTTGCCTTTCTTTTATTTTGTTCAACTGGTTCACTGGTGTGTTCATTCTTATTTAGCACTAAAATATCTCGTCACAACAACTACATAGTTGGTACTTTTCCTTTAATAACGTAGGTTATTATTAGAAGATGCGACACTACAATAGTAAAACAACAAATTAATCATCTTCAAGTAAGGCTTCTTGGAAAAAATATTATTTGTTAATTAACTATTGATTCAAGTGAAGTTACCCGCATTTTACTCATTTTTCGTTTGCTTTTCGATTTTGTTTCTCTCAGAACTGTCATATTTATTAACGAGACTCGTTCAGAACTCGGATGTGGGATAAATATCTACTTAATAAAAACAATCTCGCAAGAATTGCGTGTATAATTATTTTCACATATTTAATGTCAAAGTGCTCTTCCACACACAAGCCGCAAAGTCGCAGACCTTGACTGCGTTTTTAAATTATTAGTTGACATTAAAGCCCGTAGGCAATATGCATGTCAATGACAATAATTTCGTTTGAGCTTCCTACATAACATGCCATTGGTACTAAAAACCACCTGTATGACAATTTTTGATATTTAAATTTTTGCATAAAACGCAAAATGGCAATTAAACGTCATTGGGCCTTACTAATGATAATTTTTAGTCGTCACCATCACCATAAATTTACTGTACCAAGGTCACCTATTTTTGTATGGAAAACTATTTTAAATGTGTAAACGGGACTCACATGATGATTAAAAAGAACTATTCCATTCTTTAATGTGAGTTTTGAGAAATGACAGTTAAAGTGATTATTGACAGATATGAACATACCGTGAATTGCCAAATATTTGGATTGACGATTTGCATATACTTCCCAGCTCTAGAGGCCCTGGTAATGGATACGAAGATCTGATAAATCTGTCAAATCGTATTAGCGCATACAAACGCGAAGCTTTCTGTTTCAAAAGTGCATTTTGTGTTCTTTCATGGTTGACCGCCGAAGTGACAGACGGATGAATTATAAAAAGCCCGAGAATTATGAGGTTATTAGGCTGAATCAGCATTTTCTTTCCGTTGCTTGTCCTGAAAGACGCGCAATGTGTAGTTGCAGACGAGATTGTCTTGTTCAAGGTCAGGATGACAGCTAGAAGATTAACAAAATACTTCGAGACTTGTGACACGATTTAATTGAATCAAGTACATTATTGCTGTTTGTTCGTGCTGAATAAAGTACTGCATTACATAATGTTTGCGCTCGAGATTGTTCATTGTCAGAATGACAGGTGGGTAATGCAACTCGAGATTTACCAAGTGATAAAGTTATTTTTTCGTTTTTCAACTCAAATCAATTCAAACGTGATATTAAACGCATTACAGATAAAATGTTGCACCTTTTCTGTTCAGCTTTTCTCTTCCATTGTATATAACAGTTTTGTGTCTATTTAACCGTTCATTATGTCTCTGATAACATAGTTGTGTGATTTATTCATTCACAAAAAAGTAACACAATTCATAGGGTAAACGAACTTTCTCTTCATTACATACTACCTACCTTCATTCACACAAACTCTTCTGTTTTTTTTTTCTCACTCATTTCTTTGTGCCGCTAATTTTCTTTTACTATTCATTTGGTTTATTTTGTAGAAAACGGAAAAATGCACACATACTACGTAACTGCTTAAAGTAATGTATATTCTTTTTATGTTGCACTCGTTCACCTTTATTTACAAACGTCATTGTGTTGAGGAAAAATGACACGTCAACTGAGTTAGTGACACTCAGGGAGATGACTCTAAGTTTGAATAACAAACAAAGTAAAAATTAACTTAAATTAACATTAATTGATCGCAATGGCGCTTGTTCGTTTAGTTGGGGAAATTATTTCGACACATGTGACGCCCACCCGGTATTTTACACTTAAGATGCAAGAATTTATGCATACAGTGTACTTTTGTAGGTTTTTTTTTTTAAAGCAACAAGATAAGAGGGGCTCTTACTTAGGAGTGATATTGAAGAACTTATCGAGAGCTGAAGGGTCACGACAAGGCTTTGGTTTTAGTGATAACTTTACTTGGGTGCTTGAAAATGTAAATGATTAATTTGAGATAGAAATATCACTAAATATATAGGATCGTTGGGCGTTGGAGGAAACTAGAGATTGTAAAGACGGTGTAGGAATAGATTTGTGAGCGGAAGTATTACTTCTGTGCCACGCGACCACTATTCCACGCTGATTGGAAAATTGAGTGACACTTTCTTTTTTGGGAAAGAGGACAGTGGTTTGCTTTTTTTAACAGATCAAATTGGTAGTTTTTGTCACCTGTACTACCATAAGGGAATGCTCCGAATTCATAAAACCTTTCCACTGTAACATAACCTCTTAAAACTCATTTTAAAAATGCGACTCTTGGAATCACACAGCAAAATAGTTTACATAAGAATACATGAAGCGCCGCTTTCTTTCGCATAAGACATTTCAATTTCATTTGAAATGTCTTATGTCTTATGAACATACCCATGGCTTCAATATTTTACATATGATAGACTCTGTCGCTGTTTTTTGAATTCGTTAACCTGTCAGCCATTTTCTTAAAATAAATTTATAAATAAAAACAGAACAATAAATTTTCCATGGCGTTAGAGAGTGTCAGCAGACAATGAAAACGCCGGAACAGTTCTATGAATAGACCACGAACTTTGGACGATATATTTTCAATGATCATACATATTAACACAAAACGGAAAACGCTGGCTCGCGTGATTTTGACAGAAAGAGATAAAGTGACGCAGTTTGAACTGACACATAGTTCAAATTAAACCAGCAGAAATGCCAATTTCGACGAAGAAAAAACGAATCTAGTACCTTTTTAGTGCAATTTGAATTTCAGTGGAATAAAGTAATAATATATCAGGGCTCTAATCGCGTAATTTATGAAACGATAATCGTCGAAACGATTGAACAAAACGACATCGTTTTTAGTTGGCTTCATATAACATCATCTTCGCATCGTTCAATCGAATCGTTTACCGTTCTCGTTCTCGAAAAATATAATTTGTTTTGTAATTTGTTAATTTTCTTCGTTGTCATTGATGGATATGAAATTGGAATGAATGGATAGTTAGCAAGTAATATGGCCTCTACTAGTATCAAGATGCAAGTATGCAAACACTTAGGTATCTACGAAGCTAAACAACAGCTAGTAGTGTGAAAAAGCAAGATTCGCAAGCTCGAGTTAGACGGATACACAAGAGTGTTTAAGAAGTTTTATTGCTAATGATCGAGGTCTGACAAAGAATTCAATGAATGCTATTTTATGTATTACTGCATGCAATTATAAATCAAATATATTAAATTAACTAGAAATTAAAAAAAGAAATGCGTTTTATTACAACTTCGATAAAGCAAGTCCTCTCCAAAGAGAACATAAGTTGGTGTCTTCCGAAAAATATTTTTTTACTTCTCTAAAACCTAACTAAAACTGAAAAAAAATACACCAAAAACGATGAAACGATTGCAAAATAGCCATCATTCAATCGAATCATTTCGACGATAGTATTTGGCAGTTGAATTTGTAGCGTGAAGCAACATTAAACGAGGATCGTCCAATCGTTTCAACGATTATCGTTTTTTGGTTGTTACACGAAGTAGAAGCATCGACGAGACGATGTCGTTCGATCGTTTTGTGCTTACGCGATTAGAGCCCAGACCGTTCGGTTCTGATTTATAAGCACCGTTGATTTTTTCTATTTCATTTAAAAAAGAAATAAAACGTATTCTTTTCAAGGCAATTCCTGACCACACCGAGTTCCCATAGAATATCTTTGAAATAAAGCCTTGCCCTGCCCGAAGGCAGATTCCTATTCGAAGTTCACGATCACGTATGTTCGAATTTGAACTCGTAACATTAATTTGCATTCTATTCATGGCCGAAAGTAGTTCAACAAATTGCCGAACATTTGTGAAATGAGGGATTCAACTTGCATAGTAGGCAGTTTTTATATTTTATTTATGTAAATAGCAGGACTGAGACAGAAAAAATTGGTAGAAGGTAGGTCAGTTAGTGCTTTTGTAATTGAAATAAATGTAGCGAACGGGGTGTAGTTTTTTTTTTTTTGTGGAGCTTAGTAACTCAAAACTTTTAAGATTCGAAACTAATATTTGAAAATGCGACAAAAAAGGTGAACAACGTTTGTGAGCTGCATGAAATTCGGTCAGAGTAGAACCACGGATATGTTAAGATCGTGCATATGCCCAAATTAGTTGGCGGTAGCGCATTATTGAAAGCAGGTTCTTCAATCTGTAAATCGAGCGGCATAAGGTGCAGAAAGGTGTTCCAGAGCAACATTTGTAAGTGCGTGGAGGTTAGGAGCGCAAAGGTTTTAGCTATGCTGGCGGTTCGTTGCAAAACTGGGAATTTTGCGAACATTGTCTTGTTGTTCGTTGCACTACAGTAGCCAACGTGGTTCTTACCAGCTAATAGAATTTCAAGCCTTTCTAATACCGATAAGAGTGGAGTTATGAATTCACCCTAATCGACATACTATTAAACTTATAGTCCTGCCCACGTTTGTAGATCATTTTGCTCACAAAATGTTTCACTAGATCCAAAACAAGTTTACAATGTTACTATGCACGAGCTATAATTAATTTCCCATAAAGTAAACATAGCCGTCCAAGAATCGGATGTTTTCTGATCTCATTCAGACATAATACATTCATACATAAAACCGTACGAGCAACTAATATTCTATTTTTGAGCGCATTATCCGATCTGCAACACAAGCGCGCAAGCTCTCTCTCTATCTCTAAATATATCGTACCTACGTACACATCGAATATCAATTGGATTTCGATACGCAGCAGCAAACAAATTCGTAATGCAATTGACATTCATTCAAGACGCGAATTTCAGAGGCCAAAAACGAGCCAAATGTCATACCTACTTGCAAATGCTGATGTATATCAGCCAACACTATGTTCGTGGACAGCTTTGGATAGACAGATACGTTTAAATTAAATTTTAACGCGCCCACACATCGCATCAGCCGGAGCAATTAAATTATGACGCACGTAATTGCTTCATCTGTTTAAGCAGGAGACGCCGCTTATGAATGAAGTCAACATTTTTGCTACACAAAAGAGAGATACCAAAATCGTTAATTTTACAGATAAACAGATTTATCACAACGGCACAGATTAGCAAAGGCTGATAACTACAGTCTCATGACTAACAGTGGTAGCGCCAGTTATCATTACCCCATCTTGTTTGTATTTTTGTCGCAATTTCTTTTGAAAGTCATGAGTGCTTCGCATTTGGAACGATGAACTGCTCAAAGCTATATAGCTACTCGTATGTGCTATAGATTGACAGCAAGAAAATGTGGCGTGATGTTGATTACTTCATGCGTGTTTTTTTTTTATTACAATCTTCACAAGTGATAAGCAATTACCTAGCAAAAGGTTTTATTTCTACTAATTAATGTCCATTAAGTCGTATGATTTAATTAGACTTTGAGTTAATTCGTCAAAAAAGTGATGACTGGCTGGCAAATCGCAAAAATGTACCCCAAAAAATTTGAATAAAAACAAAATACCACTTTAAGCTGAACAGCGATTTGGATGAGTAACAAAACTCAAATGAGTTTGGTATAATGATGTGAATCACTGAGATAAAGTTGGGGTCAGTTGGGGGTAGTTTCAAAACAGGTTGTTCTTGTTTACTGTGACACTTGACATTTTATTTACATTCAGCTTTTATGTTTATAGCTGCAAAGCGGATCAAGGACGCTTGATATTGAAGCATGGCAAAAATATGTAGTCCTTTATGTTCTAGCTGGAGAATTGCTGATTATGGTAAAGCCTTTACAACATCGAGTCAATGACGATAGTATTGTCATCTTCCCACTCCATCGAACTACTGCAGGATTAGGGTTACAAGGCGAGTGTAACTTCATTATTGATTTTTTTTATAATGGGACAAAAAATTCTGGCGCACTCTGATTTATATTGTGGTCCATTGCAATACCAAGCGGAAACCCCTTGTTTTGGAGTAGGAGTCGCTGATGATAGGTATACGTTTCTCTTTCTCTTCATCTTTAGTCAGATTATGGGGGCAGCTGTGTAGCGCGTATATATTTTCGGGCCAAAATTATCAAACTTACATCAATAAAGAACCTTTTCCGCGTAACTAAGAAAAGTTCCATAGTAGATAATGGAATAGGATTATTGCAAGGGACACTTAGAAAGCTAGTTTCCAGCTAGTTTCTGACCAACAATTATGTCTAAGCTTCGTTGAGTATAAGGTGGCTTTGTAAACACTCGCCATCGGAAATCCACTGCAGCAAGCAACTCCTACCCTACGACTCGTTTTCCATGTGCTACCATTTTTCATGAGCAGTTATTGACTTAACCACGGCCGTACAGGTATTCAATACATTAAAATACTTGTGTAAACCGGTGTAGGGCTTCTTGCTTCGAACAGGTTGAACGTACAAGTCTTTAGTTCTTGCAAACACCTTAAAGCTGTCATCACTGTTAATAATTGGTTGAGAGCGACCTAAGCTGAATTCTCCATCTTTGGGAAATCCCTTTGCAAAATCTGGTTCAGCAACGCACATCACACTGTCCATTCGATACAAGACTGGTTTACGTCACTCGTAAAATGTCCACCAATTTTGACGTAGAAACATTTGAGTGACATACGAACTGTAAAATCATTTGCAAAACACTAAACGAAACAATGTACCACATACTCGCAGTTGAATAGATAATATAAGAGAATATCATCTGTCCACTTGGATGACGTTCATGCTTTAAGTTTATTTATAAACTTTTCTTCTGTTGTTTTGTAGTTTTCTTTAGTTATCGAGTCGAGTATGGTAAACAACCGTGACCTTGAGTCTTAACCGTTTTGCGTTTTTTGGCATTATTTTACTCAAGTGAAATTTTTTGACAATTCGCAATATATATTAAGTCGAATCGATTTAATTAGTAGATAATAATTTAAAACGGAGGTACTTTTGGCTTTACTTGGACATACATCGCAATAGTTAAGTCCAAATGGCAAGTGACAAACTTAGGTGATTCCCCAATAACAAAGTAAAATAATTTCAAGCATATCTATATTATTAGAAAAGTCAAGCTGCGTGTCAATGACAATGTCAGTCTGGCGATCTTTGTATTGTTGTGATTGTGAATGAGCCAATTCCAGCAATCGCATGCACAGCATCTCTTATCTGCCTCAGAGGGCGTCCTAAGTCATTTAAATTCACAGAGATGAGAAGTCGATCGTTGGCTTTTTCACCCAGATACTGATAAGTTCAACCTTATTCAACCTTGCTTAACTTATCAAACAGTTTATTTTTTGTGATAACAAACTATTTAGATGTTTGCAATGACTAATTTTTGCTCGAGAGAAAGGGCCAAATGTCGGACCAATAGTTTGAGGGCTGAATTGAGGTAATTTAACTAATTTTTTCTTTTAAGTTTCAGCTTAAATTTGATGATAGTCAATATGGAGGTTAGAAATGATAACAAGCAACATCTATGCCAAACGTATGAAAATCCTTCTACCTAACTTAGTCCGTTGGCATTTTTTTTTTTCCAAAATTGAGACAACACTAATTATTTAACTCATGCATACAAAATATAAATTTACATATTTGGCAAAGAAAAACCACGTAACCCATTTATGTTTGTGCCTTCGGTCCAACTATTTCTCAAGCGAATTGTAATGGAAATCATATTCAAAGAACTCTTATAGAGAGGCCCGCTCATTAGTGACGTTGACGAGGGCATTGACATCAATAAAGTAATAGGAAAGCCGCACAAGTGTGGAATGTTTCTTTGAGTAAGCACTAGACCGATTAAGAAGTAACACTGTAAAGAGACAAAAACATAAGTGAAAAGCATGTGAGTCGAAAAGAAGGCACAGAACAGAGCTTGTATTTGTTTGTAGACATAGTCTTAAGAACCTGATCGGAAAGTTGGTAAATGATTTGTATCCTTTTGCTACTTTTGCAAGGAAATTGACTGACCGAACCAGAATTAAAGGTGAGTTGCTTTCACCTGCTGTCGAGTTGAACACCGCCAAAGGATTTACCATCATATGGGTTACTATTTCCAAGTTCTTAACAACTATATTCTGTTTTTTGCTTTTGCTTTGTTGAAATAATATTTACTCAATTAAAGGACATCGTATTTTTTGATACAAGGTAAATATTGTGACAGTTACTCAACTGATTTAGTTTTCTTGAAAACATAGCCTATTCTATCGACTATGGAACAACCAACAAAAGATAAACAAAGATCTAGTAGGAGTATACTTCTCAACCGGAAGTGACTAATCGGAAAACCGTACCATACAGACGTCACACTAATGACAGAATCAGCGTAAAATAGTCATACACTAATCGCGCTAAGACAGGTGACAAGACGTAAGCGCCGTAGGTGCCCCCGCAATGTGAAGTGAAATTGTATCTAAAGCTATGACGTAGGTATGCCAACGTTTATGCAATACGAGTAAACCATTATCTAAAACAAACCTGCTATCGTGAAACGATCCATGTAGTTTATCAGATTGACAAAACATAGCACGCCGACTGTGAACCAATCCTTCCGGCTAATACCGGATCGCCTTGAGTCCGCTGGCATTAATTGCTGTGACGAGAATGTTGATGCGATCCCGCTCTCATCGGAAGTTGTTGCTGCCGATATGTTATCCATTGTAGCGACGGGATTATATCCTTGCCCTTGGTACTGTTTACTGCCTGTCGACGACATTCACGTTTAATTTGTGCAGGAACTCCTTCAAACCGTCAGAGTACAAAACAAAAAGCACGACACAAAAACAAATGACGAACTAAAGACGTCACGCAAAAAAAATATCTAGATTAATTGGGACAAGTGGACAAGTCTCCTCTTTCTAAACTACAAACACTTGCAAATTGATATTTTTTTCTTTTGATTTGAAACTGAAACTCAAATTATCGAATTTCCGATAGCGATTTAGGTTTTTCTAATGTCGCATTGCGAATAAATTTACACAGAAAATAAACGATGAATCCGATTCTCAAATTAATGTAGATTACTACACGAAAGACGACGAGACAATTTAATTTTACACACAAATTTTACTTTTTCCCCAATAATTAATAAAATTAGAATTTATCGCGTTGGCAATTTTTCAAACGGGAATACGATGGTGTTTGTTTTTGGTTTCCTTTTGCACGGTTTTATTTCCTTCTTTTTGACAGATGCGCGAAATATTCAACTTTTACCGCGTTGTGACAAACTCGAGCAAGGAATAAAATTGAACTGAGAAGGGAATGAAAGTTGAAAAGAAATCTAAAATCGGACAAAAATGCTGCAAGCGGCAAGGCAAGCAAGAAGCAAATACGAATAAGTGGAAAATATAAAAACGAAAAGCAACAATTCCGAGCGAGCCAACAGCCAAAGCCAAGTTGACATTTGACAGCGGAACATCGGATGTTTTTTTATACGTCACCAGTGTTCACATCTCTTTAAAAGAATAATTCCATGCGGGGAAGTAAAATTACTTTTATGTCAAGGAAGATAAAATTGTTACTGTGAAAGCGAAAGCTGTTTTATTATTATTATTTTCCTGATTTTATTATGTTGGATGTTCTCGTTAGAAAACAAAGTGATTGTTGGATGCAGAAGTGAGCATCAAATCGCCCATAACCTTTTTTAAAATATTTTTTACTGACACTTCTTGTTAGGTCTGCAAATGACTAATTCCCTGTGTAAAGGAAGGCAAACCGTTTTTACATTTAAAAGTTGTGTTTCCTAATTTGTTTGCCTCTACTAAAAGTCAACCAAACAACCAACTCAGACCATAGCTATATTTTTTAATTTAATACGGTTTTCTTTTGCTATAAAAATAAGTATGTTTGTTGAGAAAAATGTTAACTACAGAGTCTCCAATTTTAAATGCATTCTTTTCGTCTCAAACCAAGCCGACTTTAAGCGCAATTAACAAAAATAAAAGGAAACTCAAATTAGATATTTGAAGAAAAAAAGTTTCTATTTAAAATTACCTCGCAAAGGGAACAAATATTCACGTAATTGCAGTGTTTACCATAGACAAACATACTGAGACCCCCAACTCACAATCCTCTGGGCCCCTCAATTTTCAAATTCGCCATTTTGTATTCCTATCGGTGTTATGTCAAAAAAGAATCAGTGTGACATGCAAAAACACACAAAAACTACAAAAATAAATGCTGCCAACCGCGGCAACCGTGGGGAAATGTGAAAGAGTTCGGGAATTCCACATTTTTATATTACTGAATGCCATTGGTTTGTTATTATAAATTGTTAAAAGGCGAATAATTTGATTTGGTTGATTATTAAAATTATCTAAAATATATGTTTTATATACTAGAACATATTAGGACAAACATGGCTGTGTATTTACCTCTTTTCGATATCATTAAGATCGATTTATTGTGTGAATTTTTCTTTAATAACTGAAGAAAACTTGCTCAAAATGTTTTTATTTTCATGCAACCATTCTTCATTGGCAATTTTTCCAAAATATTTTAAGCAAATGTACACTTATTCCTAAAAAAAATACTATACACACGTATATAAATAATTTCAAATTTAACGGACAAAATTTTATGAACACTTTCAGCAGCTTTGTCCACAGCGGAAGTGGCATATGCAAGGTGCGAGTGCGTTGGTGAGTCGGAATTTTTGAAGTTACGTGACATTTGTCAATACGAATTTCTATGTAACAAAACTAACGCACTTAGCGTTTGCCAGCCCATGAAAATATAGCTTGTAGGCAAGTAACGGGAAATCGGCCAGAGTTGGTGGTCTCAGTATTGTGTCTGGTGTTTACTACCCCCTTGTACAGTTCGAAATGTCATCACCTTTTTACGACTTTATGTGAACTGTCAGATAGTGGAAAAGATGTGTTACATAACTGATTTTATTCAATTTAATGACGACAGGTCGGTCGAAAACAGAATCACTTGCTTTGTTTTTGACGAATTGTGGTATCCATATCACTTGCTGCACCAAAAAGAAGAAAGACCAGACCGTTTTACATTCACGCAGTTCGAGGTTAGCCGCATTTCATTGTTGCTGCGCTCCAAAATAATAACTTAAACTTTTATTTAAATGTATTACAAAAATGCAATCAGTATAAAAACGAACTACAGTATCTTGAAAGGTATCTGTCAAAACGTGAAACATGGTGGTGAGAACGGATGAAAGCGATTGTGAAATGAGAAAAATAACTCTCTCCACTTGTTCGTATATCCAGAATCCAGTTATTCCAATATTTTTTCTTATGCGTACTGCGTGCTGGTTTTGGAACAACACCCAACAACGCCCGAGATACCAAAAAATAACCCCATTACTTGTATTGGGCGATTTTCGAACAGTTTTACCCCACGTGAAACAAAGTGCTAAAATAATTTGTTTTTGAAGGCAAGTACATAATGAAACACTTAGCTCAGTTTATAACCTTCGCACAACAAAGCATACTTGGCTACGTTGATGGTGTTAATAAGCAGAGGCCGCTGTCATATCGGTTCGCGTACTAACTGGAAAGCTTTTTATTAGCTATTGGATTGAAAGCCAATTGTGACGTTAAGATGGCAGTAAAAATAAATTTATTTATATCGAAACCATAACATATTAGCTTCCGGTTCCTACTCGGTATTACTATTAAAAACGTAAAAGTTTAAAGGCAAACCACGCAAAAAAAAACCAGTTAAATAACAAAAAGCAGATGCAGGTTATCATAGGATGGTTTGAATTTGGTGTGCACACTTTCAGAGTGCATCTAAGCTTAATTAGGTAAACAATGTTCATTCGATTTCTACTGAGAACAGTACCATTTATATAGAACAATGTGGAATTCCATCTTTATGTACTAGCAAAAGTAGAGTTGCAGTCACGATGAGTAGAGGTATAGTAGTTTTGGGATTGGACCATGCATTGCATGTATTTGAAGATGATTTTTAATAGGTGAACACAGCTGGTGGATTCCTTGCTAATCAAATTATTATGACAGCTTGAGCTATTTTTCATGAATATGTATTCATATTTTTTTTATTTTTTCTTGTAGTCTAGTCCATAAGTCAGAATTTGTATGAAACATCGAGCTATGAAACTGTTCGCCTTTGTAAATTGACGATTATGAGACGTTCCATTCTGTTCATCATAGATTTCTGCGATCTCCATTTGAATAAATATTTCAACTAAATTTAAATGAAACTTCTTAAATTAAGTTTCCCTCTAATCTGGGTACAGTGGGATAGCTGGGGTTGTAATTTTTAGATAGCTTTACCCACCTCGATAGTGTCAGAAAATTACGTACTTTACTTTTCATTTAATATGTATCACTAGACTTCAGGACAAAACTAGGCGTCAGCTTTTCCCCAGTGCTGCCACTTGTCGTTCGCATTTTTGTCTTTCGTCACGAAAGCGAATATTTTAGAGAAACTTATGTGGTATTCGATTGGGTACTCTCAGAGCGCTTTTGTTTGCTCTAGGGCACTTTTTATGTTTGTTTGGTACGAAAAAAAGCAATCAAGTGCGTTTGAGTTCAACAACTTATGGAGCTTGTTAACGTTTTCGTGAACTTTTTCAACCGCAAAGAAACGCATTGCATCGGGTGGATCTATATTTGATTATTATTTATATACAAATGTTTAGAAATCAATCTGCGCGAAAATCGAATGTTTTAATATAAAATTTAACCAGTGAATGCAAAACGCTTAGAAAAGTGTCGAAGACAACACATATTTCAATCGCACGAATATCCACAAAAAAACAAAAAACAGCAAGTGACGTTTAAATGTTTGATGAGAAACACGTAGTCTACAATCTGGCTACGCTGTATATATACTAACAATTGTTATAATGGTCCAGATAATGACTTCTAACCTGTAATTTATTATAGGTCACAACAGCCAATCCACAGCTTCCCCATTGTGAGCCTGTAGAATTTGTATGCTGAATTCAAAATAGAATTACTAATACTTTGCATTGCATCATAAAAGATCGTATGCTATCGCCGTTGCTTATTTACTTACAATTATTATAATTTAACCCATGATTTATCAGCGTTCTCGAGCGGAAGGTATCTCCAATTAAAAACAGCACGGTTTACAAAACACTTTTCCAAATGCTTAACATAAAACCCAGTTGCTTTCAAAGAAAAAAAGAAATATATATACCTATTTTCACAATTTATATTCACAAGTCCAAACATTCCGGCCACCATGACGACGCATATTAATGCATTTGGAGACACTTGAATACTCGGCCCACCCAATTGGTACAATATTTAAACACACTTCCGACGATTTACGACTACAACGGTTCACCTTCACCGAAATTCCAAATTCCATACAATTAATCCCCATCGCTCCAAAATTAGAAAACGTCAAAACTTAAAAAAACAAAATTCCCCCGACCACAAAAGAGAAACACATTTCGTTTCGATTCACTTTCCTCACACATTCTTATAGGTATACACCTTATTCTGCCGTCCCAAATGCATTCTGCACTTCCCCAGTCGGAAGCAATTAACTCGGATTTGACAAACTTTCGGAACCAAATTTAGGTCACTCAGACACCGTTTTTAATGGCTTCCCTTGGGCGGCAGTGGCAGCGGGCACCTGTGAATATTTCAGAGGCGAAACGAAAACGACGAACCCCGCCGGATGGGAATACCATAAGAGGATTGTACGATGTACGTATATTAGGTACCTACATAATGTGCCTCACGTAAGGTCAGTCAACAATGTGACAGCCTGGTGTCCTCCTCGTTGTCGTCACTAGCAAAACGTCAAAAAAAAAAAAAATAGTTTTCCATTTTTATTGCCATATGTACATGTGTATTGGTCGTTTTTATTGTTCTCTTCTCCCCATAACGTTCGTATCGTGATACATTTGCATATTAGGGGCTTCTGCCAGAGATTTGATTGAATTTTCTGGCCCACGTCAAACGCCATGACACGCACTTCAAATTGACAAATAATAATACAATATTGTTGTTCTTGCGTGTCGCTGAAATTGTACGTACGGTTACGTGGAAAATTTGAACTTGAAGATATGATGATATGACACACAACGGTATCAGTGTTCTATTCAATTCTGTCTTTTTCCACCTGCTGCTTTTGCTTGATTATTCCATTAGTCATCAGAATTTGTCTGTTAAGTTTCGTTTTTGCCACCACATTCATCAATCCAGGCGACGATCTACATTCTACACACTCAAGGCTCAACCCTCTGATATAGGGTGGCGCCATAATTGGAGTTTCCATATTTGATAAAGTTAATTTGAATAAAAGTAAAACGCTGATTAACACGCCATGAAATCGACTCTAAATGGATACATGTTTGGCATAGCAAGCGTCAGGGGATAGATTCAACGATATGAGACGTATGCGTTATTAGCACGCAAATGTCTTGCCAAAATGACGTATGACCGAAGTCAAAGCACGGCATTGCGTAATGGAAAGGAGAGAAAATATGGTTTGGCCAATGGATGGGGCTAATAACTTTATGTTATGGCAAGTGCAGGTGATTAGAATAAACAAATTAACGGGCGGAAAATATGCCAGCTTGTCATGTGACTTGCGAGTGGTAAATACGGCAACGATTTCGAATTAATGTAATGATTTTGAGGGTTTCTTCAATTAGGTACCAAAGAGGAAAACGCACAGGGGCGCAATAGAAGGCCTTGAACTCTCGTTTTCCTGCAAGAACTAATTTCTTTTGCGAGATTAATGTGCCTTTGACGGGGAAGAGCTGCGAACATTCCTTTATCTAGTGAATAGTAGATAAACAGTTCACAAAAGAGGGGCGCCGCGTCGCTGTGGTTGACGTCAATACCTGCGTTCCATTGACCACCAGGTGGCCAAAGACAAGTAGAATCATTGACAAATCTCGGTACTAAGCAATCACTTTTAGTGAGTTTAATTTTATTGAATCACAATGATGCAATTTTTGATGTCAATCTATTTTGACACATAACGCCTCCATATCGAAAGTCAGTCGTGCGACTGTAAGAAAGTGACAGCTGACAGTTATAGAGGCTTACTAAACTTACTAAACTACATTCTTGAACTTCCCCAATCTTCTTACTAATCCATTCGCGTTTAATAAATTAATGAAAACAATGTTGAAGTAGGGCACGTTCACAACTTCTATAGTAATCGTTAATTTGACTCGATTTGTCTTCTGAATTAACAAAAATTAAAAAATTTAAAGTTCTACTAATTTACTAATTTTATTTAGCGTTATTTGAGCAATTGATTTAATATTTGGAGTAACAATCTCAATTTTCTGGTTTGACACAGCCATCTCTTTTAGGAAAATTTCCTCGACAATTAGTAGGACGTCATAAATTCCCATTCACAAAAGCCAATAGATCTGTAGGAGGACAATTTATTTCCAGAATCTTGTTTCTAATTTCGTTGTTTTCCTTTTATGGGCATCGACAACCCACTGTGGCATAATTTTGACATTCATGTAGTTCCCAACAGACAGCTTTAAATTCTACTTATTCTAAAATACATTTTTGTAGCCCATCTATACCTACAACTTGCTTTCGAACTGAACAGAAATCCTGCCTGGGACACTGGAGCCTCGCATTCTCTTTCAGTTATACAGACCAAGAGCTCTGGCCAAGTGCGATAGCCTGAGGTCAGAATGCCGACTCTGGTTTTTAAAAAAAGAGGTTCAGTCTTTCTTGGAGAGAGATTGAAAAACCCTGGTCGCATGGTATTGACAACAAACTGGCCAAAGTCATAAAATGCAAGTTATATCCGTGCTTTCACTCCTTTTACGATACTTCAATCAATTTTTAGCTGGCCCTAGCTCCGCTTCGTAATGCTTATTATTCAGCGCTTGACTCTGTAAAAAGAACAACTCGGATTGCAGAGTCATATGCGGTAGGTTTTGAGTTGAAATTCGTTGCATATTGTTTCCATCGTCTTCCCAAATATGTAACGCTGTAACGATTTTAAGCAAAATTTATGTTTGAGCTTAAGTAGGTGACGTTAACATGACTGCAGTTTTTCGGTAAGAAATCGAGACATGCTTAAAAAAAATGTTGACATATCTCAAAAACGGTCTATACGATTGTAACAAAAATACATTCCATGGTCAGTTCTAACTTAACATCCAAATCAGATTTTCTTCATATCATCAATTTTGAGAAAGGCCAGCCGTGCACTTTATTTTACTTTAAATTACTATAACTTTTTCTTGTTAATTAATAAAATGATGCACAAAAACGAATAACATTAAAATTTACACATGTACTTTAATAAAAAGAAATCTTTGCCACTTGGAGATAAATTTATTCTCCAAGTGGCAGAAAAAAAATCTTGATTTTTTAATATAATAATAAATAATTTACATAAGTTTTAAAATTTTGTGTGATTTGTAGGAACCAAAAATGTAGCTCAAAGTAAAAATCATAACTCTCAAATAATCCAAGTTTGACTTGTATTTTCTACCTCATTTATCTGCAAATGGTACTCTTTCTACAAAAACCTTTTCTAGTTTAGGTAATCCAAGTGCCATAGCAGTTTTATATTATTTAATAAATAAAAAAAGTTAATTTAAAAAAAATTGTAGAAAAAAAAGAATTAAAAATATATGAACAAGACGCATTTAAATACCTATACCTAATTAATTGACAATCGGAGACTATATACCTACACAGTCTAACAAATATTTATATGTATGAGTATTGAGTAACCCTCCGACTGCCAAATAGGTAGTTATAGGTACTTAAATGCGTCTGTTTATATATTTTTAAATATTTTTTTTTTACAGCCAGTCGGGTTTTTTAAATTAACTTTTTCTCTTTTTATCATTTTAGCCTATGACATCCGGGGAAGAATACGAGCATTATGATACCTCACTCTTCAAAACCGGTGAAGCTGTTTAGGCTACAGGGCGACCCGTAGGAACGTACATAGGAAACGCGCGAAACACATAGCCCTCCCTGTGTCCAGTCGGGTAAAAAGAAAAGTCTACGCATCTAAATAACGTTTCAGAGTTCAACATAAAACAAACCTTAAGCCATATGAGCAAAAAGAGTAAGGACCTGCATGAGGACTTCTTTTCTTATTAAGTGTCTATATCAAACCGCAATAAATTTCAACGGTTTTAAAGCGCCTATACGCTATGCCTATTGCAATCACAGCATCGAAGGTCAGTGGTGTCGTGAACAGGGCAACAAATTCACGAAAATCCATGAACAATATCTTTTAAGCAGTCTGATGAGTAATGTCCACCTCAGGCGAAAAAATCTCGCAATATTGGCCGAACAATACAAACAGGCACAAAAATACAGCGTATTCTCTCGTTGATCGTAGGTACTTTCAAGTTTCAAAGCTATATACCTTTGAACTTTTGAACGCCTCGAAAAAGCCTAAATAAACGCGTTAAAAAACGCCTCAAGAAATGCCTCGAAAAACGCCTCCAAAACACTTCAAAAACGACTGAAAAAACGCCTCGAAATACGCCTCAAAAAACGCATGAAAAAACGCCTCGAAAAACGCCTCAAAAAACGACTGAAAAAACGCCACGAAAAACGCCTGAAAAAACGACTCAAAAAACGCCTCGAAATACGCCTCAAAAAACGCCTGAAAAAACGAATCGAAAAACGCCTCAAAAAACGCCTGAAAAAACGCCTCAAAAAACTCCTGAAAAAACGCCTCGAAAAACGCCTTAAAAAACGCCACAAAAAACGGCTCGAAAAACGCCTGAAAAAACGTCTCGAAAAACGCCTGAAAAAACTCCCCGAAAAACGCTTAGAAAAACTCCTGAAAAAACGCCTCGAAAAACGCCTCAAAAAACGCCTCAAAAAACGCCGCGAAAAACGCCTGAAAAAACGAATCGAAAAACGCCTCAAAAAACGCCTGAAAAAACGCCTCAAAAAACTCCTGAAAAAACGCCTCGAAAAACGCCTTAAAAAACGCCACAAAAAACGGCTCGAAAAACGCCTGGAAAAAACGCCACGAAAAACGCCGCGAAAAACGCCTGAAAAAAACGCCTCGAAATACGCCTCAAAAAACGCCTCAAAAAACGCCTCAAAAAACGCCGCGAAAAACGCCTGAAAAACGCCTGAAAAAACGCCGCGAAAAACGCCTGAAAAAACGTCGCGAAAAACGCCTCAAGAAACGCCTGGAAGAATGCCTAAAACGCTTGTTTCTTTCTTTTAAATCCTTTTTCTTTATGGATGGATGTACGTATGTGGTATTGCAGCTGCAATCATGAAGCCAAATCTCCATTGTGCACATTGCGTGTCGGTGCAGAGACAGGCATTCAATCTTTGCTCAAAGCAGTCGGGTTTAAGTGGTTTTAGTATAACTAATTCGTAGTGATTGTCAGTATACTAACCTACTAACCAACGGAATATAATGCAGTAGGTACCTATTGAATAATAAAAAAAAAGTATTTTTTTTTTTTCAGAATCTCGCTATAATTAGAAAAGACTCTAAAATATCAAATGGGTTCTAAAATATGTAATCGAAAAGGTTTGTTAATTATTGACAAGTTCTTCTAAATAATTTTTGTAAATTGCAGCGTAGACACAAAAACTACCCCAGACAAATCCCGTTGGCTTCGGACGATATGGCGTCCTATGATTCTCACGGATATCAGGAGGAAAACAAATTATAAAATAATACAGCTATGAATTCTGATTTGTAAATTACAAGATATAAGTTGTAAATTAAGAATAAAACATTTTAAATTTAATACGGCGATTCCTCAAATCACTACTCAAGAAACGTAAATTGCAAAATATGAATAGCAAATTGATAAAAAAAAGTTTCAATTTACGACTTAGAATTTGTAAATTGCAACTACTGAAGTAGTAAATCTACTCCTGTTAGTTCGCAAATCGCCACTATTGAGTTGCAATTCAAGGCTAAATGGTTGTAATTTGCTAAGGGAGGAAATCGAAATCGAAATACAACAGAAAAGTGGTAATTTACGAATTGTTTTTGCAATTTACAATCCATGTTATTTCAAATTGATAACTATTTGTGTCAAATTGCGATGGCAATATTATGTATTTCTTGTTTGATCGCATTATTGATAGTGAAAGGTGTTGCTTGCCGACTTTTGAGGGTCAATATCTCCACTTCGCTCAATTTCTAGAATTGGGAATAAAAAGCCGTGAATTAGTAAATCCTTAGCTAAGCTCTAAAACTAGACGAACTTTTCGTGATTCTGCGCTTATTTTTCTTGATTTGATCTTAAAATTCTTTCCGTGAATGTTTGCAACCCTCCTTAAGAGTTATCGTGTCTTTGACCTGTCATTCTACATCTACATGTTCATGTTTCAAATCCTACGTAGTAGTAACTTGCACAATTCATTCCTGAAAGGAATGCCATCGCAAATGCGGCGCTTTAAATCTCAAGATGGCATAACAAAATTATTTAATGATGCCAACACAAAAAGGAACAACTTTCCTCTACCCAATGCAATTATAAATAAATTGTGAAACCCCTCTCAACTAACCGCATCCCATCCTTGCAACCACCGAAAAGAGCAAACCACGTTCATTCCTTAGTCATAACAATGCAAGATAAATAAAACGAGCAAAAATTTTCGATGTTACCCACAATTTAAGCTCCATATAGACGACCCACTTCTGGGTCATAAATAAAAAATAAAACGTAGAAGGAAAAATTAAATTAAACCGGACAATATAATTGGGCATCAAAAGTGTATCAAAAGCAACCAAAGCAACTTTAAATGGAAAGAAAGACCTAAAGTGATTCTAACATTCACATGTAGTGTTCCTCTCGCTGTGCACAGAGCCAGAAGAGCTGAAGCTGAAGCTGAATACATTCGTATTCCATTTGAATAGACACTTGCTGAGCATCATCGCCACAGTTCCAGCTATTTGGGCAATCAACGACCTTGCAATGAGACAGTTTTTTCTTTTGTGTGGCTTCAGCCCAACGCGGTAGGACTTGGAATTTTTTTCTTTTAGCCGCGGCCAACCCCCTCGACTACACCACAAGCACAAGCACTCATCAGCGCGCACAGAAGAAGAGTGAAGCGGTCGCATCGCTCTAAGAGCAAATTTAAATTCCGAATAAAACGCTTGAGTGGACACCGCCTTCGATGCGGTGAGGACTGAGGAGAGATGGGCGTGGGGCTGAATGACGAGGTTGACATCTCTGTAAGTTCATCGTGCGAAGGTGCAGGGCGAAGTGCGGGCGAGGAGCCCTAGACAAAGCTTTCTGTACGTCGACGATACGAAAAGAAGGTTTCCAGGCACTCGTACCTACAGTTTGAGTTTCCTATACGGATATTTATGAATTTCCTTGCATTATCCTGTTTACCTTACAACGAGGGGACCAATTGAAAATTTGATTTAGAACAAATTGGATGCAGCAAATGTCGTTGGGGACAAGGGACCATACCCACTGGGAAAACGTCATTGAACTCGGTTAATCTGTTTCATCGGAGATAGCTGTGCAGGTATAGTCTTATCGTTTACATTTCAAGGGGAGGACAAATAAACACGATTCTGAAGGTAGCACTTGTAGTTCTATGAAGTTGAGGTAAGCAACTACTGATTTTTGACCTTGCGGGCGGCGGACTTTGCTAATCACTTCTGTAAATGACAGATGTCTAGCATTTTGCATAGATATGTCTCAGCTTGTGTTGTGTCAAAAAGTGGAAGAGAGAAGTTTCTCTGCTACAAATTGGGCACAACTTATAAAAACCTATAGTGAGTGCCACTTTAAAGTCAACAGAAACATAGAAAGAGCTGTCCGATTTGGATTGATTTACTTTTAAAATTGTAGGTTATGTTTGCAAACTGAGTGCTGAGTCCGAATAAACGACTTTAAGTCCCTAATTGTGTTGTCTGTCAGTCTAACTTAAGAGCACACATCGCAGTCTCATCAAAAATAATGGAAAAAGTGACAATATGTAAGCTAATTAAAAAGTAACGAGTAAATTCGAAAGTAACGTGTACTTCCCCTGTTTGTAGATCGCGCAGTGCGTTAAAAATTATGAAATTTCACAGCGCACAATTTTTAGAATCGATGAATCGATAGAAGTTGATTACAGAAGAAATTTTGAGCAACTATCGGCGCAGGTTGCAAACGTCAATGCACTCAAGACGAATAATTAAGCGAAGAATTTTATGATTTTGCACAATTCATCGCGATTGTTTGTCGAGAACAGCTACGTTTAAGATTTTTCGAATCAATCACCTTTTTTTAAATGTTCATTTTCAATGTGGAAATGCTCAGACAACTGGTAGGCAATCTGACAGCTGACACCGTCTGTTTATTTCGTTTTGCTTATATTTCGCTTTCAGAAAGCATAAGACAGTCGTCTTGATTTTAGTGATTAAGCGCTTAAACTGTAAACGCATTACTTTGTTGTCACGGTCAAATTTCGTCCAGAGTAGTATCATCTCACTCACTGTCACGATGACTTTGGTTATATTCATTATTATATTTCAAATCCAAAAGCGCTCAGCTCAATATTTATGTACAGAGCAAATTTTGACGTTTGCAAATCTGTTACTGTTGATAAAAGCAATTGATCACATTGAAAAATCTAGTTATCTTCTGTCAACTGTAGGCGTGTTTTTTTTTAGCTTCGATCTCAGCAAAGCGAAGTACAGTAAGATTTTCAGCACACAATTAGAACAAATACTGTGAGTCTCGAAGTGTCAAGTAGAGCGTAGTTGCAGTTCCGTGCAGAAAATTCAAATTAACTTTGCTTTGGTGAGATCGAAGCTCAAAAAAAGCAGCCCTTATATTGGTCTAGACTATGTAGATGTAACCTTAACGCAAGAACTAGATTGGCCGGGAACGTCACTTTTCCTACGTCAGCCACATATGCGAACTGTCAGCTTAGTACTCAGTCACGAATTTCTTGAGTAGATTCGCCGGCTACCCCTACATAGACGTCAACTGAAAAAGCTATTCATATGACCGACCTAAGCCAAACAAAACTGGGATACATCAAATCAGACAGCTGTCAGACTTACTAAACTAGATACTGTAACGTTAGTTAGTTTTGTGGCAAAAATGGGAGCGACAAATAAGACAGAACGGCATAGTTCGTAAATATAAAAAGGGGTTTAGCGTATAATGCCCAAACATTTTTGCAACTGATGAACCCCCAGAATTAAAGCTATCTCTCTCTCTTTTTAGCCAGAAAAAAAAAAACACTAAACCGCACCTAAAAGTCATCGGGGGAAAAATGCTATATGTACATTAGGTCCATTCGCGTACTTTCACGAGCCAAGCACTAAAAATCTGTCAAACTCGAAAAATTGAGCGAAACTCCCTCAGAAAGCTGAAAATATTCTCCAAAGTAAGTGGATACACTTCGAGCTACTTTGAGCCACTTACCAGAGACAATACTGAGACCACCAACTCCGGAATGGAAAAATGTGATATTCCCGAACTCTTTCACATTTCCCCACGGTTGCCGAGGTTGGCAGCATTTATTTTTGTAGTTTTTGTGTGTTTTTGCATGTCACACTGATTCTTTTTTGACATAACACCGATAGGAATACAAAATGGCGAATTTGAAAAAAAAACTGAGGGGGCCAGCGGCAAGAGGATTGTGAGTTGGGGGTCTCAGTATGGTTTGTCTATGCCACTTACATCTTTGAAATCTAATCCATATCACGAATAAATTTATAACTCACCTTTTTGCAACATATGAAACGTTCTAGGAGAACATTCGACCACCACCAAATTTTCTTTATTTTCAGATATTTTATTTTTGTGTCAAATGATTTTTAAAACGGATTTTGAATTTGTTTCCTGACAATTTTGCGCATTTGACATTTTTATCAGTACTTGCCGGCTGAAATTCTCTGAGCTGTTTCGAGCCAAGAGAGGAACTGCTCGTTACTCGTTATTTTGCTAATTTTCTCTTTTTCTGTCATTTTTGATAAGTACGTGTATAGACTTTGCGCGATTGCGATCGATTTATATCGATTGCGTTCGATTCAAACCGCGTACGCGAACGAACCTATTATAAAGAATGCTTGAAGTACCTCACTACATCCCTGGTTGGATATAGTCACAAACTCCCCTAAGATTTAAATACCTAATGAATCAATTTTAATTTTGCACAAACTTATTCATAGGTAGGTGGTATACCTTAAAAGACAAAAGCTCGAGGCTTGGGACTATCGTAAAATGATAAATTAGAACGCATCGCTAAGCTCTTTGAAATATTTTCCCAATCCTTCATACGCCCATCTTAAAAATGGTAAAAGATTAAAAAAAAAACAATCTCCTATAGACCTATACCAACTCAAACACGATATTTGCGTAGAAGAAAAAATGAATATCCAGCGATAATAACGTTGAATGCCCTCGATTAAATAGAAAATATTACTGATGCTCGCAATAAAAGTAATACCCCAGACACAACCTAAGACAATCACTTTACTGCGACGCACCCATCTTTGAGGAAGATAATGGGGTCTGTCGACACCAGCAAAATAAAATACACACGATAATAAGCAAGGTGGCAGAGCGAAGAATCTTGAAGACAGTTTTATGGACCAACTGCAAACTTGCGTAGATTATGTTTTTTGTTTTTTCTCCCCCACATTTTTGTAACATCTTTATCGGACAGTGGATAAGTAAGCATCACTTGGACTAGGTATACATATAGTCAGGTGTAACTTGGACCGTCTTTTGTTATTTTAATCTTTCAGTAGAAATTTGTGTAACATGAAAATGTGGATTGCTGTCATTTGTTTGATATAAGTTTCATCGTTTGGATAATCTCTATTTCTATGGTCGACAAAAGACACATTTTTTGAGGTGTCTGTTAGAGGTGGGTCACCCTCGACAAAAAGTTGAA
Source organism: Cheilosia variabilis (assembly GCA_951230905.1). Lineage (NCBI taxonomy): Eukaryota > Metazoa > Arthropoda > Insecta > Diptera > Syrphidae > Cheilosia > Cheilosia variabilis. Next base: position 18,539,280 of record OX579679.1, on the reverse strand, counting down.
GAAGGTAGTTTAAGCCAGTGGAAATTGTTCACATTTTATTATAATTTAAGCTGTCATTATACTATTTCTGTTACTAATACTTCGAACATAAAGTCCTTGTACAAGAATATAAGCCTTGAGAATACCATGGCAAGCAAATGGCTGGAAGACAGGAAGCGCTGCTTAAGACCCCTTGAACAACATAACGCTCTACCCAGCTCTTGCTCAATGGTTCATAATCGTTTAGCCATAGATCCTTTAAATACTTACTGAGGCGAGTGCCTCCAAAGTTGTTCCATTGAAACAGATTTTCTAACTTCTAACGAACAATGTCACGTAACTAGGTCTAAGGACATAACGAGCGACCTGACTGAGAGCTCACTTAAAAAAAGAAATAGGGCCATGCGTCCAAAAAGAACAGTCATATACCCGCTCCTCATCCCTGAAAAAATAACCTTCAGTCACTTGACCTCCATTAGGCTTGACTTGACCTCGATATGAATTAAAACTCACACAGTTAACCCGATTCATGTCGTTCCTTTGCACCGCTTCCAGCTACACCACATTTTCACGACAACTTGTTTTCGCAGACAACACAAAAAGCCAAGCCAGGATAAGGCGCACAAGCAGCAACAGAGAGCCGAAAGCAATTTAAATGAAATAATAAAACGAAATTGTCAACACAACAACTGTGTGCGCCCTAGTAGCACTCGCGACATGTTTCTTTTATTTCTGTTTGCAATTAAAAACCACCCCTGAGCCAGGGGCACCGACATTCACCCCAACGTTATACGTATACGGTATACGTATATGCCAAGTCCTGTGCAACCATCTCTGCTGTGGAAAATATTTCCTGCGACTCATCATGCCATTCAACACTATGTTCGAAATGATTTGCGTTTCGGACAGACGACTACCAATCATATGCTTGGCGCGACTACAACTGCGATAAGAAGGTTTTAACGAAATTAAAATCGTTACCATTAAATAAGGACGCGCACCTCACACACAATACACAAAGGCGAGATATCCTTGCGATTACATTTTTGCTGTTGCACGTGCACAAGCTGTGCGTTCCATTTACAGACGGGGCTGGTGCGAGGCTTGTCAAGATGGCTGTTTGATAGCCAACAATACTCGGTTTCAGTTTCGAACTGAATATTTCCTCTCGGACGACCAAACCCAACAACCGATCTAAACAAGTATTTTCTCAACCATCGCCCACCCCGTTAAGCAACTTGCCCAGCAGGCAAGGGTGGTTGGGCTGGGTGGCCTTCTTTGCTTACTTGGATAAAGAGAGCCAGAGTGCGTTTACACTGGGAATAGCGTAAAAGCATTCACTTGGAATATTTTCGGCTGCAGATGAAATGGGTAGGTTTGTTGGCTGTTATGACTGTGATATTAAAATTGTTTGTTTGTGTGCTTTTCAAAATTAGATTTAATAACGAAATTTTAATTGCTGTGAAAGTGCAATCTTTCGGACGTAACAATTCAATTATCATTAGTGGGAGAAGAGTGTAGTGAAAGGGGGATTACAATGTATCAGTCTTTACTGTTTGTGCAACGGTGGACGTTGGGATCGCGTCACATACTAGCTGACATTAACTAAGTATTAAACAGAAAGAGAAACAAACAATAGTCGTATTTTTTTTTTTTTTTAGCTTCGATCTCAGCAACGCAAAGTAAAGTAGGATTTTCAGCACGCGATTACAACAACTACAACTGAGTCTTGAAGTGTCAAGTAGAGCGTTTTTCATTGAAGAACCGTGCGAATAGCCCCAAAAATTCAGAATTGCCCTATTCAATGAAATTCGTTGGAGCACATTTGAAATAGTGGTAGACACCATGAATGCACATCTTCAGTTTTATTTTAGTTTCTGTTACTACTTCTTATTTGTTTCATTTGTGTCGAAATGAATGAAGATGTGGACCGAGTCAAAATAATTCAATTAGAGTTGCATTTTGCACGTTTATTTTCATATTTTGGGATCACAAAGCGTCCATTTTGTTCTTAACAAAACAACAAACATTGCAATCTGACATTTGGCATGTGTGTGGTCACTACCAGTTCTTTTGCACTTTCTTCTTCAATGAAATTTAGAAAACCTAGATAAAGTACTTCTTGATTCGTTCTTTTGATAGAAAGGGCAATTATTGTCTTCAATCGAAAACGTCATCAGTTTATGCTTATTTGGATATAGGTACCGAATGCATCACACCCTTAACAATCATCACAAACTGGGTCACACGAGTCGTAGAAAAGGCACACATCACAGTGCTACTTGGCTTCAAAGCTGAACCGCCACTTCTACCTATACCTACCTTATGCTTATTTACATTGCTGTCAATCGTTCTTACTTGTCACCGCGGAAGTGTTTTGGCATGAGCAGTTCTCGCATGTCAATGGGATGTTTTTGCTCGGAGAATTTTTTTTTGAAAATGCAATGCGTATTACTTAAATTTCCACGGCTTTTGCGTTGTGTTATTTTTGAGCGAAAAACTATTTCTTAATAGGAAGATGCCACTGGAGATATTTATTTGAAGTCATGATTTGATTTCACAATTTTCAACCAGGAATCCGGAAACATCATCGATCTTTCTAACAGCAACTATTTAAATTATGTAATTTTACAGCGAAACTTCAACAAATTTTTACAGCTAGCAGCGAAAAATTAATATCAAGTGATAATATCACACAGTGAAGAATAAGTAAAGATTCCTTCTTACATTTTTCATTACTTATTCAAAAACAAATACGCCATCTATAGGGAATGGGTCTAAGAGTGTGTTTATTTAATACAAAACGCACTGATTTATATATTGATAGTCGTCCATTTCGTGGACAATTGAATACGCTTTTTTTATTTTTGTTATTTTTTTTAGAACGTTATTTGTTTTTACCTACACTCTTTTACAAAAGAGACAATTTTCAAGTGTAGCTTTTAGCAAATAGATCTGCGGCCGAATATATATTTTTAAATGTTATCAACATTTTCTACGAAATAACTGAGAAACACTTCTTTTTTTTTAACTTTTTTCATGGGAGTCGATTTTTTGTCATCGAAAAAATTAAATATCCCTCGACTTAATAATACTGGGCGTGAATGTGACGGGGGTGTGTTCAGTTAGTTGGTTAACGAAAAAAGCGTTCCTTAGAATTCAAATGAAGGTCACAACAAATTACTTATGAATAGAGAGCGAATTCAGTGGAAGACGGAGACATTGCATACGAAATTAGCTGCATGTATAAAATGCAATATTTATGTAGCGCACCTCTCATGGCGAACCATTTTGACCCTAGTCAATGAAGTTATAGTCATGAATGGTAATTTTAAAAGCTTACTCTTTTGACAGAAGAGCGATCTATGGACGAAACAAAAATAAAGTGCACGACTGGGTCGAACGTAACTTTCTCATTCATCCAAAGTTTTAATGTAAATGAAGTGGGAGTTGCTGATTGAGTAAGCTCCAAGTTGTTGGAAATGTTTTTAGGGTGCACATTCAATATGGTTGGAAAAAATTAGAAGTTCGTAATATTTGCTAAAAAGAAGCTACGTAAGTAGCTGTTATTTTTTCAAAATTATACCGAAAATATGTGAATCGGAGATCAGAATTTGGGTAGTAATTTTTGATAAATGTTTAAGAAATTGATTTGTTCGAATTTTTTGAGAAAAACTAAGTACGGGATCTTATTTAGAATACTTATATTATCTTTAATATGTATTTTGGTCAAAATCGTTAGAGCGGTTTTTGTAAAATTTGGCAGACAAAAAAGAAATAAATATTGCAATGTCTAGTTTGAAAAATACTATTGTTTAACTATTTAGCTGAAAACCGAGTTCAAGTTATTGTTCGGGATGTTAGCATTACTTGGTTTTTAGGGTTTTATCGAAATCGAAAATGGGGTTTTCGAGATATGAACAGTTTTTAAAGTGAGCGCTTCCAGTGATTCGAATTGAACATTAAGGACGCAATAATTTTGAAATCATCAATTTTACTCTAAGTTTGCATTTTGTTCAAAATCATGCCGTTTTGAGGTAAACTAGGGAAAACTATATTTTTCAAAAATTACTTTTTTCAAAAATCCATTTTACGATAATACAGAGAAAAACTGAGCTTGCCATTAGGTTAGAAATGACCATATTACCTTCGAAATTAATTTTGGTTACAATCGTATGGACCGTTTTCGAGATATTTCCAAATTTCAAAAGTACCGTTATTCGACTTTGTAGCTGAAAATTGAGTATGGAGTTATGTTAACTTCACCGACTTAAGCTGAAATATCAATTTTGAATGAAATCGTTAGAGCCGTTTTCGAACAAATCAAACTGGTATGAACATTTTGTATGGGAAGTACCATTAATATTGAGGTTACCATGCAAAAAAAAAACGGCCCCGAACTGTAAGCCCCCAAACTTTAAATCCGAAGTTTGAACGAAATTCGTTCAGCCGCTTAGGCTGTAGGCCTCGGGACATACAGACAGACAGGCAGACATACGGAAAGCGTATACACTCGCACCATAATAATTTGACAGTTTGTTGTAATTTATCACATGTAGCTATCATGAGTCAAAGTGTAAACAAATTACAATATGTCAGTGGTTTGTTGTTTTTGCTATAAAGTTTGACAGCTGGTCTACACCGAAATGTATGGAATTTTATATTGCGACGTATCTGCACAGGATAATAGGAAATTACAAAGTACTTGTGGCGAAATCTTTAACGCAATGTTACGTCACGCATTCGTGTTCCCCTTAGTCTCTTGTTACGTACATAGAAGCAAAGGAAATATTTAAAAAATTATTTTATTCAAATGAAGTGCACAAAACTTTTTCGCTGAGCAATTTTTTCTCAGTCTGAATTTTTTTATGTAAATGCTCAAGTGTTTTAAATATCTAGAAGCTCAATCTATCTATACACAATTGACTGTGTTTAAACCGGAATACACATCGCGACATCAATAATTGTTAACATTTTTTTAAACGTTTTTCTCTGATCCATCTTGGCCCCGTTTTCTCAAACACAGGTTGGTAAAACCAAATATTTCACTAGTAGTCCATACAAAATATGCCAATGGCAGTAAACAATAAAAGGATTCTCCAATCATTTCGGGAAAATAACCATTTTTTTCTACTATTTTCATTTGAATTGCGCAACGCTATAAACAAATTTCTATTTTACTTTTTGCGGTGGAATATTAGTACCTATATAAAATTAAAAGGTCACGAGAACTGCCATTAAAAGTTGATCCCGCAATCGACCGACGTCTTCACGATGACAGATAAAGCTCACTTGGCGATTTAGTTCCTTATCCGAGTTTTTATGACTACGCAGTTTTTTCCAAAGACGTAGACGGTTTCAAGTTGCACCCCAAGTTGCTTTTAGTCATCAAAACTTGTGACGTTACGTATACCGAGTACGTTATTACCCCAGGCCACTAAAGAAAGACCCATATTTTCCCATCGGAGTAAGCTGGCTTAAGCCAAAGTGCGATTGCACTGAAATTGCATGCCTCTACGGAAAAACGATTATAGAGATCGATTGAAATCAAGGCCATTGTTGACACAAAGCGCATCCCAACTCTCTATGCAGGTCATACGTCATGGCCTCTTCCCACATGACACACATTTGCCCCAACTGCATTCCAATTCACTCTCCTATGCAACACACAATAATAATTATCAAGTAAAAATTCCACAACTCTGATTGTTCAACTTCCTCTCATTATCCATTCACTACATGACTACACAACATGAAGGTCATAAAATTTACGCTGACTCTACGCTGCTGTCGCTGACTTTCTTTTTTGTTGTGCAGCGGCAGTCTTTATATTTCCGCTCGTTGTCGTTTAGTGTTGTTGATGTTGTTGTTTTCTCTCTTAATAATCGAAGCAAACACCGGGGACCGGGATCAAATCCCTGTGCTAAATACCCTTTCACATTTCGCCCAAAATGCGAAGGGAGGCCACCACCCAATTAGAGTGTTGCCATTGCCCGTATTTGCACCCTGCTTTTGTTTATGCACCCGAGGGTAGGTATTCGCATCAACACAAACCACACTATACCCCCTCGTTTGCAGTATAGTCATCATCGTAGTGACGACGATGACGACGACCACCACCAGCCGAGCACATGCGCATAGCTGGCATGCGCTTTTCTGTGGGGGTGTAAAGCTTTCTGCATATACACTTGTGTAATGCCATCGAATTCAATCGCTTCCACCACAGTACAGTGCTTGTAGATACATTGTTTGTACGTGTATACTCCGCATTTGGGTGGGCAAGGCAGCTCGCACTCGCTCACCATCAGAGCAAGTTTTCACAGAAATTTTTTCAATTTTCAACACAACACACACAAAAGTTCTCTTAGTCTACCGAGTGTCGCGATAAAGTGCGTTTCGATAAGGGCAGCAGTCCAACACCTCCAACAGCAGTGCATAGATACGCTTCGTCTGGAATTCGTCTATAAACAAATTAGTGACCAAATTGGTGTTATTTTATTAGCGCGCTGTGGCGAATTGGATATCGGCGGCGAGAAGTAAAAGAACGTCCAGCCGCTGCGAGTGTAATTAAAAAATTCGCCCCCTCAACGAGGAGTTTTTCTCACACCCGAAAAGTGCTGTTTTTCCACATCCCCAAAAAAATAAATAAACAAGGAGTGGAGCAGGGCACAAAAGTTGGCTTTTCCCTTCTTGGACGTGTTTTTTTTTTTTTCTTCTGTCTTTTCTTTTGCACAGCACAATAATAATTGAGTTTCGCGCTGTTCGCCTTTGGTGATGATTTAAAGATGGAAATTGTGGTCGCGAATCAATCTTCTTAACACAGATACACATACTTCCGCGCGTATAGTATAGAATTTCAATCGATTTGTGTGCGCGCTGAGCGTGGTGTCAGAATCGGCCGCCTCCAATGTGAAGTGGAATAAATTGAATAACAAAAATCTTATTTATGCCATTCTCGTAATATACCTATTTTTTGTGGTGCGCCGTGTATTTTCGTTTTTGGTGTGCGTCCTCATCCTCATCCTCACCCATCCTGGGTTTTCGGTGCACAAGTGTATGTGAGAGTTTGTGGATTCCGATTTCCGAGAAGTCCCTTGGAGAAGCGAAACCACCGAGAGAGATAGAGGGGAACAGAAAGTGCAAACACTACAGAGAGAAAGGCTGCAAAAAGAACAACAACAGTCATTTTCATAGATACATTTGCCTAGCCTGGCATACGCCATAAGCACAACAACAACCCCTTAGTCGAGGGTGTGTGTTAGCAGAGAGAAAGCAGCCCTCTTCACAGCATACCCAACCACCCCAGGTCATTTCATGTGGATTACCAACAGTTTTTTTGTATTTTTTTTACATTTTACGAGGACGAGGAAATTTTTCAAATGCTGTGCTGAATGATGTAAGTGCGGATATATAGTTTGAATTTTTTTTATTGTACAATTTTTTGTTGTTTATATTAAGTGCGACAAATTAATTAATTAACATGAATGTTTAAGTTTATTTTTGTGTGTAAGTAAGGTTTTTAATTCTGTTGGTGGACAAGGGGGGCGAATTTTTGCTCTTCATGTTTTGTCTGACCGACCGACGATGGGGTTTGTCATATTAATTTAAATTGAGTAAGGCAGTCGTGTATGCGTGTTGGCCTATCTGACCAGTAACACAACAGGCTGACTGTGTGCGGTTTTTCGATTTTTTTCTTTCGACACAATGAGTCAGACGAATTTTTGTCGCTTACAGGTCGGCGTTAGGTGTTTCTCTAAGGGGGGAGTCAGTCTTATGGTGGACATTAGTGGTAGTTGGGGACGAAGACTAGATTTTGGGGGAAATATGGACATGGAAGTGGGAACGTCATTAGGTGTGCTTATCGGTTATCAGCAGAGGATCAAGGCAAATCCTGAATCATGTGCTGTATTTAAATATGGAGGTGTTGGGTGGATATAGTTTGTAAAGGTAATCGCTGCATCTAATTTTACGCTAATTTGAGTCATTTTGAGGGACAAGGGTGTTTTGTTCACGTCCAATAAGAAAAGCTTAATGCAGCACTTTTTGAATTGAGTCCACTGAAAGTAGGTTTTGCTACTGTGATTTAAAGAAAACTCAACCGGCTATAGATGGCACATTCACTGAGGACGTATCCTAGGACATAAGTTTTTCACCTGTTTTAAGAAATGGGTGAAAATTGAGTCTCATCGAACAGAATATATTGGCCACAATAGCTCGCTTGGTCCTTAAGTTTCCAAACAGCTTAGGACTTTGGTGTGTGGCAGCTACCTTTTTTAGTCTTTCTTCTTGCGTTTAAACGTTTTTTTTTCTACTAGGAAATCATGTGTGGGCTTGCAATGATTTAGTGAAAGTCTGCGATGATATTAATGTGGCTTACCTATAGTATTACACACATTTAGGTGATGAACGGTCAGCATTTTCTTGTTTTTACAAAGAAATAAAGGTTATTTTATGAACCTCACCCGAAGTCCGACAATTTTGATCTTTTTTATCTTTTTAGCTTCGAAATGAGGCGCATTTGTTGCACTTTGAAATTAAGAATAATGTGCGAAGGAAAAAAAATCCAGTCCTTACTAAAACTGAACTGAGATTGCTTAAATTCCAGAATTAGTTTGTGATATACAGTCCACGACGGACAAAGGAAACCTCTAAAATAAAAAAAAAATAAAAATGAGTCTTCGACGGTTTGGGGGTCTGGATGGGTTAAAATTCTTTTAACCAAATTTAGCTTTCTAAATTCTGTATTCTAAATAATAACTGCTCTTTTCTTGACCTTTATTTTTTTGAATTATAATTCGCTGTTTTTTTTAATTATTTATATTTTTTTCAATGGATATTGTTTTTTTTTAATTTTTTTTTTTTCATTATAACATACTTCATTTATTGCTTTAAATTTGTAAAGCAGAATTTTGTAAAGCAGAATTTCGATCCGCTCCCCTGTATATCACAATCACAAATTAAAACTTATAAGCTTGAAAGCCAACGATTAACGACTAACACTTCTCCTCATAAATAATTGAAACTTCCAAAAACGGTAGCAACTTGTCACGGCTGCCGAATATTCGGTCTTCAGCCTGGAGCGTGGACGAATATTCGGTCTTTGGCTAAATCACTGTTCGTGGTATTTCTAGTGAAAGGAGAAGGCATGAGGGGTACACAAATGGAAACAAGAAGTAGAACGATTTTGCTGGCATATTTTGTTATAGTAGTACGCAAGACTGATGGGTAGTATAAAACTATTATTACAGTACAAGGGACAGCATTGATGCGGTGACATTTCTATTTCAACGACTAGGCGTCCAACTCTTCTTAAAAAAAATAAAAAAAAAATCAGTATAAAGTGGGAAATATTTTTCTCTTCATTATTTTTAACTTTCTCCATTACGTAGCAAGAAAAAGATATTGTATTCGTACAAAATTTCGAACTCGAGATGTTAATCAATTCTGACATTTCGATGATAGGCGAACTCAAAATAGTGGGTCGCAAAATTCTGTCCGTCTGTCCGTCTGTCTGTCTGTATGTCCGATTTCGTTCAAACTTCGGATTTAAAGTTTCGGGGCTTACAGTTCGGGGCCCTTTTTTTTTTGCATGGTAACCTCAATATTAATGGTCCTTCCCCTACAAAATGTTCATACCAGTTTGATTTGTTCGAAAAAAGCTCTAACGATTTCATTCAAAATTGATATTTCAGCTTAAGTCGGTGAAGTTAACATAACTCCATACTCAATTTTCAGCTACAAAATCTAATAACGGTACTTTTGAAATTTGGAAATATCTCGAAAACGGTCGATACGATTGTAACAAAAATTCATTTCTAAGGTAATATGGTCATTTCTAACCTAATGGAAACCTCAGTTTTTCTCTGTATTATCGTAAATGAATTTTTCAAAAAAGTAATTTTTCAAAAATATAGTTTTACCTAGTTTACCTCAAAACGGCATGATTTTGAACAAAATGCAAACTTAGAGTAAAATTGATGATTTCAAAATTATTGCGTCCTTAATGTTCAATTCGAATCACTGGAAGCGCTCACTTTAAAAACTGTTCATATCTCGAAAACCCCATTTTCGATTTCGATAAAACCCTAAAAACCAAGTAATGCTTACATCCCGAACAATAACTTGTACTCGGTTTTCAGCTAAATAGTTAAGCAATAGGATTTTTCAAACTAGACATTGCAATATTTATTACTGTTTTGTCTGCCAAATTTTACAAAAACCGCTCTAACGATTTTGACCAAAATACATATTAAAGATAATATAAGTATTCTAAATAATATCCCGTACTTATTTTTTCTCAAAAAATTCGAACAAATCAATTTCTTAAACATTTATCAAAAATTTCTACCCAAATTCTGATCTCCGATTCACATATTTTCGGTATAATTTTGAAATAATAACAGCTACTTACGTAGCTTCTTTTTAGGAAATATTACCAACTTGTAATTTTTTCCAACCATATTGAATGTGCACCCTAAAAACATTTCCAACAACTTGGAGCTTACTCAATCAGCAACTCCCACTTCATTTACATTAAAACTTTTGATGAACGAGAAAGTTACGTTCGACCCAGTCGTGCATTTTTTTTTGTTCTTATTTTCGATGTCACATGGTATTTAAGGACAATGTACCTTTCCAATTAACATTTTTAGTTTCGACTCTAAATTTTAGTAGTTCACAGGGGCTACACGCTTCCGTAAATTTAAAGACGAGATAAAAATTTGTAATTGGTATCGGGCAATATCGCACACATGTGCAACACTGCCCCCTTATACAGAGTGCATTCAGAAGCTCAATTTTCAATCAGTTTAATTTTTTTACGTAGTTTCGATGTATGGTATGGATATTCCTATAGGTTGCATGCAGTTGAAAATAGTCTACCTCAAAGCCAGCGTTGACTAAAATCGGGGTGAATATTTAGAAAATCAAAACATTTTTCTATCGAGAGGGGCAAGGGTATCTTCATTTGGACTTAACAAAACCCAGAGAAGGACTGTAGTCAGTTCAATGGGGGAAAGCGAAAGTTTAAAGCTGCATTTTTGGAGCCGCACCGAGAATTTTTATTTATTAAATATTTGCCGAGCTTTCTTTTGATTGATTGATTGATTAATCTTAACCCAGAGCCTCGTCAGTTTTTCAGTCATACAAAAAAACATCGATTGTTTAGAATTATTTTTCGTTGGATTTCAGATGTTTGACAGATGTGAAAGACGAGTCGAGGTAGACAAAGTCCCTTATTAAAAAAAAGTTGTAGTTGCATTGTGTGTTTTTTGTTCCTTCTTTTTTACAACTAATCCCATTTTAGATGGGTGTTTGGTTTGTTGGTTGGTGAGCTTGAGTTTCCCGCTCTTGACTGAGGCCTCTCATAGATGCTTCTGTTTCCATATCGACCTACAGGCTTACACGCTGTGGCAGCTCGCTGTGTTGTACCAATTACGTCAATATCGCTGTGGTATTGAAATACATGCGCAGACTTTTTAAAAGCCCATCACCTTGAACCCTACATTTTTCATATTAAAAGGCTCAGTTATCACCCTCGATCTTGATGCAACATAAACTATGTGAGAAGCCTGCTAAATAGGCCAAAACTTTTCAACAAAAGAGAGCCTATTATATAAGTGTCCTTTAGTTATTTTTCTTTTATTTTATCAGCACTACTTAATATTAAAAAAGTCTCAAATAACTTCATCTTGTAACAGCAACAAAAAAAAATTAAAAACCAGAGCCTAGAGAAACCTTGCTTGAGTGAAAGAAAGTTTTTCAGCCCAGGCTTTGATAAGTTACAACTAAAGTTCCCCAGAAGACAGCAATCGAAGTGCAGAACAATCACCTATCAGCAAGCATCTCGGGACGGTGTTGTATCATGTGAGGTTCGCCTTTACTGAGAAAGGTATAAAACATACGTAGCCTCTGAATCGAATAAGAAATTGCGGAAATGTAATCACATTTGAAAATGCTCTCAGACTGCTGCTAAATTTATATTTGACTAAAGAGTTCATTTAAATCAAAAACGGAGTTGACCCTTTAACTAAGTCTTGAGGTAGGCCAATATTTAATCAAAGCTGATTACAGAAGCTTTCAACAGGCTGTTCCATATTATTCGTTGTAAAAGGCACGTCTCAGTAGTGAAAATCCCTATTGATCTAAGTTCCGGAAATGTCAAAGCTACTTAGGACCCACTAAATATCTACCTATAAGTCGAACTGCCTATTTAATAAGTCGAACTGACTTTATTGCATTACCATCTTGGGAATGCGATTTTGTATATTAAAAATCAATATTTGTGCTGACAACCAATGCGAACTTCTACCTAAGTGAGGAGCAATTCCGCCCCTCCCACTCATTTTCGTCTGTGGTTGTTATCGAATGTAAAATTTGAAATTGAATCTGGAGGCGTTTTAGTGCATTTTTTGCTGTGTGAAAACTAAGAGAACAGCCTCTCCCATAGGGGCATATGCTCTCCTGAAAAATTCTTCTTCTATCACCCGTAAATTAAACAAGATAAAGGACTTTTCAGCGACCGATTTCACATAAACAACATTAATTGGAATTACCAGGATAAACTCCATCCAATCACCAATCAAACGAGCAGACAAAAACTTTCTATCCACCCATAATCGAAAACTTAGTCAGCAATTATGTGGAGTTGTAATTTCCTGTTCTCGGCTACAGCAAAGAGTGTTGAAATTAGTTTGATATCTAATAAAATGTTGAACGTTTTAACTTTTTTGTTGAAAAGTTCTGCCAATCCCTTCGCATGGAGAGAATTTTCCAGGAAACATAACAGCACCATCGAAGCGATGAAAACAAATCTGCAGACGTACTGCGTTGGTGTTGAGTCTACCCTCTCCGATGTTTTTCATTTTCACACACAAAGCCCGGAAAAAGTGTCTGCTATTTATATTCATTCTGGAAGTTTTTCCCGCACCCGAAGAAATACACTGTTCAAATATTCGCAAATTGAAGGATTAATGCGTTTTTCCAACGACTTCAAAATAGACCGCATAGGGCGAGGTTTCCATTTACTGGCACCATCCTTTCGACATGGAATATTAATTGCATCCTACAGCCATATACAAGTCGTGTAGGTCGTCAGGACAACCGACGACGCGGCGGTCGTGAAATGTATACATTTCCATCTGATCGGTCGTAAACGTAATCAGTTTCACAGAAAATATGCCGACTTAATTAGGCTCTTAATCAGTGGCATTAGAATAGATTATCTGATAATCAAATATCGCCTTTTGCCAATCGCTGGGGCAGGGCGTCGTGAAACATGAGAATCCTTTCAACGGATGCCATTAGTGAAATGAGCCGCCAAATGGAATGCCGATACACACCTACAAGATAAAAGTTACGGTTATCAGTTGTTCCATTTCGCATGAAGGTTATCCAATTATCTTTCACACATTCGCATTAATATGATGGAGTGCGTTCAGAGTGCTGGAGAATGGGCGAAAGATTTTACAATCATTGCGTGATTTTATTTTTAAGAGTCAGACATAGTAACAGAGCAGAGGAAATTGTAATAAAGAAATTAATCCGCAAGCTTTCAGGCATATAATTGTATGCAGGAAAAAAATGGAATCAAAAAGACTGTTAAAAGTTTGCAATTTAAACGCGCATAATGGCGGATGGGATTAAGATTAATTTAAAATTCTCTGCGAATATTCTTGCAAATGACGTCTACAAAAGAATTTGTTTTTAAGCGGCGCACACAAGCATACGCAGTGTTCCAAAGTGCTACTTTACATAAATGTTTTATCAAAGGGCTTACCAACATTGAGATGTACTTCCATGGATTATAATATTGCACAATAACATTGGGTCGTATGAATGAAACGTAGCAATTGCTTTTACTCAAGAGAAATAGAAGCATTTGCTACATTTCGTATGAATAAAAACCAATTTGAGTTAGTTCCAACTTTTGACATGTTCGATAAGCGGCGGCACTGACCTTTTACTCGGATCGGTATGAATAAAACTTATCAGACAAAGCAAATGCTATGCAACTTCTGAGCCTGCTATTTAGTTGACTCAGACCTTTTGCTAAATATTTTGTACGCAAAACAATTCAAGCATTGTGAATTTTCGATGTTTTGTTTATAAATAGTTAAATTAAGTTTTGTTCGTGCAGGAAAACCAAATAAAACATGGATGCGGTAAGTTTTCACATTATACCTGTTTTTCCTGTTGTTGTTAACGTTCGTGCTACTGAAAAACAGTATAAACAAAGAAGAACTGGAGACGATAATAACTTTCAATTGTTTCGTTTCACGCGTGAAAATGTGGGCATTTTGGCTAATACCTACTTTTTTTTATGATAATTTTGAGACGCGAGGTGGTGCTCTTTCAAATATCCAGAAAATTAAATTTTTCTTTTTCCTAAGGTATTTAGGAGATCCGGGCTTTCGGGTAAACATTTTAAAATTCAAGAAGATCTTGGTGTTCATCAGTCAACTGTTTCGTTAACTAATTGGTATGTGTGTCAAAAAATAGTTCAAGATTGGATATACAGTCAAAATCGGTTATAACGACCTTCAAGGGACTGATGATTTTGGTCGTTATAAGCGATAGGTCGCTGTAACCGATATCAAGGTGCATACAGCATACGTAAATTAATCTGTTTTCAATTTTTTTATTTATTTTTATAGTTTTTATTTGTACCAGACATATATATGTACATGTACATACATACGAGAATTATTTACAAAGTACCTACATACATTTATTATTTATTAAAAAAAGTAGATTTTTCGTATCTGACTCATTTTCCAATTAACTTTATGCAAACTGAATAACATCAAAACCCTTCGACCACTCGTCACACAGAAATATTTACACTAATTAATTTCCCCACCTAATATTTAACAAACTCAAAACCAATAATAAGCGCAAAACATAAAGAATAATAATATCTCAACAAACGGTGAGCTGTAACATTGTGTCTAGACAGATACATCGCATGTACAGACCCATAAATAGTTTACCGTTTCAGAAAAAATGCAGTCGCACCAACAGCTGCGTCGATCTTAGTCGTTATAACCAATATTTTATTTCAAAGCAAGGAAAAAATCGGTCGTTGTAAGCGATGTCGTTGTAAACGATTTGTTATTCAATGGGTTTATAATGGAGCTCAGCCGGGACCTAAGAATTTGATCGTTATAACCGATGTCGTTGTAAGAGATTTTGACTGTATTTTCCGACAACTGAGGAATAAATCAAGCATCACCAAGCGATTTAGCAAATAAAATGCATGTTTCCAGGTGCAATCGGAGCTTTAGATCATAGACAAACCATACTGAGACCCCCAACTCACAATCCTCTTGCCGCTGGCCCCCTCAGTTTTTTTTTCAAATTCGCCATTTTGTTTTCCTATCGGTGTTATGTCAAAAAAGAATCCGTGTGACATGCAAAAACATACAAAAAATGCAAAAATAAATGCTGCCAACCTCGGCAACCGTGGGGAAATGTGAAAGAGTTCGGGAGTACCACATTTTTTCATTACTGAATGCCATTGGTTAGTTATTATAAATTGTTAAAAGGCAAATATTTGATTTGTTTGGTTAGTAAAACTATCTAAAGTTGATGTTCTATATACTAGAAACATATTAGGACAAACATGGTTGTGTATTTTCCGCTTTTGGATATCATTAACTTCGATTTCGTGTGTAAATTTTTCCTAAACAATGAAGAAAATTTGCTCAAAATGCTTTTATTTTCCCTCAACCAATCTACATTGTTAATTTTTCATGAACATTTTAAGCAAATGTGCACTTATTCCCAAAAAAAAATATTATCCACACGTAACGAACAATTTCAAATTTAACGGATAAAACTCTATGAACTCTGCCAGCAACTTTGCCCACAGCGGAAGTGTCTCATATCTGCTGGGAGTGTGTTGGTGAGCCGGAATTTTTGAAGTTTCGTGACATTTGTCAATACGATTTTCTATGTAACAATATCTACTAACGCACTTAGCGTTTGCCACCCCATGAAAATATAGCTTGTAGGCAAGTAACGGGAAATCGGCCGAAGTTGGTGGTCTCAGTATTGTCTCTGGTTCTACCTATGTCATGGACGTTCTACCGATAATTATTATGTAAAACGGAAATAAACACAAGCGAGTAACAATTCTACAATCACTTGAAAACATTTCTATTTCTGAATTAAAGTGATATTTATAATAAGTGGCAGTAAACTAAACCAACAATTCATCAATCACTTGTTCGAAATAAATAAAGAATTGTCCGTTCATCACTTCCGGAAACCATTTTGATTTACGGGAAAGCGAAATTTCGTAAGCTATCGCTATAAAAATATCAACATTGTGAACTTTCTCATAATTCAAGCCACATGAACAAGATGGCCGACCAAAACACATGTCACGTATTTTTGCGTGTTAGGTAATGCTGTCCCTTTCAGTCAGACGGCTATTTAGTATTGGACAGCCTTTTAATCTTCCGTTTTAGGTATGTGCGATGTTGCAAATGCGGCATTTTTGTACAAAAAATATAAAAAAAAATACACACAAGAATTCATTTTAACAGACGACGCAGGTTTTTTATTAAAAGTTGTTAATGTTTTGTTGGTTTATAATGCATATCTTATAGGGCTATGTTATGTATGAAGTCTCTTCCGCAACGAAACACATTCTAACACATTAGTCAAAGTTCGTTCTGTTACGCTAAAGTTGGGTACGAAGGGAACGAAGTTTGACTAATGTGTTCGAATGTATTTTCGTTAGGGAATAGACCTAGGGTATAGCACTTTGGATATGACCTCCGCGGCTTTACATATATGGACTCTTTTGTCAAAACGCTTAATAACCTGTTCCCATGTTCGGTTATTATAGTATAGATAAATCACTAAAACGAAATAAATTGAAACAAAATGTTTTTAAGTTTTCTATCCGAAATGTTATCGCACGAGTTACAGAACGTAAACACTGTTTGGAAAAATGTGGCTGATTTTCGTTGATACAACGTTTATTTCGCTTCGCGAAGGCATTGGAGGTCGTGAACTAGTTGGCATAAACCTTTGACCGTAAGTAGTCCCAAAAAAAAAGTCCAGTCAATCCCAAATTCTGACGGCCAATTCTGATCACCAAATAGAAAAATTACTCAAGCAGTAATTGAATTGACCAATGCCTGGTCTGGGTATATCTTGAGACAAAAAGCTGACACAACTAACTAATATTTCTGGCTAGTCGCATTAAAAAAAAAAAAAATGACCCAATGATGCCTCAAAAGCCTCGAAATTCACACCAAACTTTGATGTGAAATTTTTGATCCCGAAACTGGGCAATTATGTTGATCGCTTTCAATATAAAAATTAGTTTACCCTTTGCGAACGTGTGCGCTGCCAAATAAGACAAAACTCAATTGAAATTCAGTGATTTATTATTCATTAACTAAATATTATATATGATGGAGAAAGGAAAAAAGGTTACTGAATGGGTTGACTGCCAGCGGAAGAAGAAGATTAAAGAACCATGTGTCAATTTTAAATGTAGGTGGAAGTAAATACATAATATGTCGATAATCATACCCCAATAAATGCGCTGATATAGGTAGAATTCTCCCGTAGGTGCGCTGATGTTCCCTGGTTCTATCGTTCAGAAATACGGATTTTCGGTAAATAAAGAACAAGGTTAACAAATTACGAACTATAGCTGCCAGACCTTCATCACCTTTAATATGTTAGCTGGTAATGAGAACGCGTTGTTTTTTTCTGAAAGCGCTCCATTTTGAAAAACCCCCCACGCTTTTTTTTTTTCTTGTTTTGTTGGCAGCACTTTACGACCGCAAAGGCTGGGCGACATTTTATTTATTTCATACTGGATGCCCCATAAAATCAAATAGTCAACTGCTTTGCGTTTATTTAATCAATAAAGGGAAGACAACAGATATTACTAATTTCATGAAATGCAAAGGCCTACATTTAAAAATGTTGTGGGGTAATTGTGAGTTATTTGTTAGATTTTTGTCGATGCAAGTACAATATTAGTATTAAATGATGCCTCTACAAAAATCTGAAACATATCTTTTCTGACCTTTCAAACAAAAAAACGTCTGTCGCATCGGGTTCTGATTGCATTTCAACGATAAACAAAAAATATTCCTGCGTATTATTTGTGCCTCTCAAAATTCCATTTAAATCTTTCCAGAGAGAGAATGTCATCTTCCAGACATATGGAACATACATATCTATGGCTGTCATTAAAAATGGTTCTAAAGTTTTGTAAATTACAGAAGCAACTCGAAGATACTTAAAATTGTTACATTTTTGTAGTCGATCATCAAAAACAAACTTGTTTTCATTGTAAAAGAGTTCTTTTTGCCAAAACATCACATTTTTAAAGAGGCAAATGCACTCCATCCATCATTCTAATGGCGATGGCGAAACTTTCCACACAAAATTACCCACTGCGACGTTTAAATTATTTCAGGTGAAGGTAAAAAAATGCTTGCTAGTAAACATTTTTGTTAATCCCAATGTAAAGCCTTTGCAAGTTAAGAGAATTGAGAAAAAAATCACCGCAATGTTGGCAGCATTTGCAAGGCAAAATTGAAAGCTACAAAATCGATGTCGCTATCGATATTGTTGTGATGTGCTATTGTGCGCTGTGACTGTCAAAGTTGCTGTCGATATTGCTGTGCCAATCTCTTTCACGCTGAATGCTTGTAGGGTTCGCCAAAGTGATTATCACTAAGAACACGTTCCCTACTCATTTTTCTCAAAGTGGATTTTTTTTTGGGCCACCATCCAACCGGTCGTGATTATTTTAATAAGCAATTTAATCGTACACCCAAATTGCTACATCCCAAGTAAAATAATAAATTAGGGGTTAGATACACCATTTGGGAACGACTTTTGGAAAAGAACGACTATCCACTCTGTAGCGTCGGTGTGATTATTCTTAAGAGTTTGACAGTTACTTAGACTCAAATTCCCACAAGAATTAATGCCAAAAAAAGTAGGCTTACCACCTTCGTGTCACCCGCACATTACTCGGTGTGCGGAATTCTAATGAGCTCAACTTGGTAGAAAAATTAATTCCCTCCTACAGGATCAAGAGGTGGCTGACTTTTATTATCTTTCACGCCTGCATGTCAATTTATGAAGTTCTAACAAATGAATTAAGGAAGTGGACTACGACAAATGGTTTCCATTTCTTCACGTTGCCTTCGCTTATTTACGAATAATCATTTTTAACCTTCACACTAAATATTTGCTACGTCACTGCAAGTGCTTTTTCGCTTTCTCTTACACTGATGCGTAGTAACGTCACTTTATAAGAACCAGCTGTCAAATTTTACAACAAAAACATGGAGTCATATAAATGTCGCTATTTTGCATTTTTTGGATTCAATTCTTTAACACATATTTTGATGGGTTGCTCCATAGATTCCACTGGAAAAAAAAATGTGCGCCTGAAATTTGTTCACTCAACTTTACCTGGTCATGCACCATCGGGCCATCGCACTTTCGCATCTCACCATCGGCAACAACACCAGTGGCAACAGTGTAATTTCCTTTTAACAAAATTGCTTCTAAACAAATTGAGTTTCATCATTGCACTTTGAGGATTTATTCAATTAGATGCACGAACTATGATGCTCTATGGACTGTGCTGTGCAGAGCACACATCACTTTATGGTACTACACAGTCTATAGAGATCTGGAATTCATTGCGGGCATCCACGTTCACTGGACGCCGGCCGGGAGTATAGAACACCATATGGGGTGCTGGTCTATGGAGCAACTCTCTTGTGTACTTGTGGAATGGAAATTGAGTCAAGTGAGCTGGAAATTAATCCTACACTATGCATTATATTATGATCATGCAAATTATGATGGAATGCCTTCTGTGCACTTCGACGAGTGCATTCATTCATTCTGCGACGACAACGGATGACGACGACGACCTCGTTGTCGACAACATGGTTGGTGGTGTTGTTGTGTCATCGCATAGCTGCTGCACTGTATTCAGTATTGTAATGAAATTACTCTCAATACGTGTGCGGGGATGTGTGTATTGGTGCGTAGAGTAATTCCAATCCCTTAGGCCGTGTATAGTCGTAGTGTACTTTTGATTGCTTCTGGGTTGCCGACCGATAAGTGTGAAGAGAAATGCCTCGGAAAACATAATTAAAGGTGTCGAACGGAATTTGTGTTTGTGATGCAGGGAAAATGCAAGCGTCTGAAATAGTTTCGATGTTTGCAAGGAGCTTTCTCCCTCTTATTTCGAATCGGCTCAGATTGGATCGTTTGTGTTTGTCTAAGAAAAGTCTTTGGGGCCTTACCAATAACCACTTTTAGTTTCGACTCTAAATTTTAGTAGTTCACAGTGGCTACATTTTCAATACAAATTTCGTGTTTGTGAGCTTCCGTAAATTGAAAGTCGAGACTAAAATTTGTTATTCGTACGGCGCTTTGTCTTAGCAACTAGACAAAAGCGGATGTGGTCAATGGATTGAAGGTCGGAATCGGTATTTCCTTCTTTTCTAAGATCGCGATAATCATCTGTACCTGATTCACAAAAGATTCAACCCTCTGAATGATTCACTACCAAGTGTCAGATGTCTTTGGGCCTTACTTATTAATAACCATTTTTAAGCTTCACACGAGATATTTTATAGGTCACAATGGGTCGTTTTTATATGAAAAATTTCGCCATTGTAAGTTCGTAAAAACGCGCATTTACTTTTATTAAAATTGAAATGCGAGGTTATGGCGGCAGTGGCTCAGTTTTTAGGGTGCTAGGGTGTAAGGTTTAATCCCCGAAAGAATGTCTGAAAAGCATCCTGAAGTATGACTATCCAGAGGGAAGATCTCTTAGGACGATGATCGTCTCGACATTATCGTTTAAAAAACTCTGATGATCAAAATAAGTTATGTTCTGGGCGATTTTTTTTTTTTTTTGATTGTGAGTTTTCAATACATTTGTGGACAGAACTAGATGAAGCTCTTAAACTAGTATTTTGCGTATTTAGTTGCAAGTTTTACAGGTCTATCGTTTTGATGAAAGTTGTCTCGAAAGTTACATGATAAGGGCCAGAAAGAAGCCTCTTAATTTAGCCCGTTCGGAGTGAGCATAAAACTGTAGGTTCCTTCCATAGGACCTACAAATGAAAACTCTCACAAAACGAATGGTTGTGAGTAGCTTTTTTTTTTTTATTTACAAGAAAGAGAAGTTTAAAAAACGTTACCACAGTCCAGGGCACTTATTCCGTAACTTTTCAGACTCATTATCGTCGAAACGATAGACCTGCAAAACTAGCAACTAAGTGCTAAAATTACAAGTTTGAGAGCTTAATCCATTTAATTGTCCCGAAATATAATGAAAGCTGACGTTTGTCAAAAAAAACTCGAGCAGAATAGGACTAATTCTGGTGATAAACGATTCAAAAACTATATATCTTAGACAATGATTGATTTATACGGAATCTGCCCCAGTATCCAAAGGATAGGATAATAAAAAAAAAAGTTTGCGTATGCTTTTCAAACGTCAAAATATTACAAAATTGTTTTTAATGCATCACGATGAAACTCATAAATAAATGCTTTTGCTTCTGTTGTTTGTTTTTTTTTCTTTATTTTATGTGGAGGCCCTTTTTTTTGGGCTTGGGTCCGATTTTTATAGCTTGGACCCCTTTTGCCCTTTTTGAAATTTTTCAGCGGCAACGCTGCTACTCACCCAATCCGTATGACTTTCTTAGAATGGCCACATTCAAAAATCTAGTTATCTTAAGTCGACTAGATTGGTCTGGATGAGATGTAACCTGAGCGCAAAAACTAGATTGGTCAGGAACGTCACTTTTTCTACGTCAGCCACATATGAGAACAGTCTACTTAGTACTCAGTCACGAATTTCTCGACTAGATTCGTCGGCTACCCCTCCATAAACGTCAACTGAAACATCTGCTCTCACGACCGATTTCCCCCAATCAGAACCGACTTTCATCTAGTGAGAGAGCTGTCAGACTTACTAAACTAGATACTTGAACGTCCCCAATGCTTACCTAAGCAACACTTCACTTTTATTCCATCGCAATCAGCCAACTTAATGCGTTTCAGTGGAACAACTGATGAACCCACTCACTACACCGAAGTCAAAACGCATTGAACGACCAAACTCTACAGGAAGGATTTGCCTAAATTAAATATTTCTCCCCACGACGTCTTTCTTAAATCTTTAAAGAACACAATCCCCAGCTGGGGCAAAAGGAATCATATCTTTCCCTGCTTGAAAATGCGGTCGCCAAGGAAAACGCGTCGTCATATTGAACATTTTCAATTAAACCAACTAATTTGACTTGAGCCCCGAGCTGTGTTTATAATTCCAACTCACAGAAAGCCGTTAATTATAATCAGTTTTAATTTAAGTTTTCTCCCCCATTGGGGGTGCACAGAGTTTTTTTTTTTGCTGCGAAAGGACAAACAAGCAACCGACCCTACTCATTTGTATTTTATGTGCCCTCTGGGTGTCGCGCTACAAAATTTGTGGCACCCAATATAGATTACATTCAAGGATAGGACACCCAGTAAACGAAGTGAGATATCCTATATCCAAGACAGAATTCGTTGACATAATTTCGCATACAAGTGGAGGTGTATCTGTATATATAATAACTAGGCGATGAAACCGTGATTTTGGTTTGCTCTGCGCGAGACAGTTTAAATTGAATTTCCGATATCCATCTAAGGAGATACACGATTTTCTGTCCTTTTCCATAGAGAAATCAAATAAAATGTTTTTTTTTTTTTTGTTGTTTTCCAAAAACAAAAATACATACATATGAGGCAGATGGACGCCGAATATTATCTCCGCACAATGCCATTCATTAACTGCGATAAAACTTTTGCAATTATGGCAGAACATGTTTTGCTATCTTAATGCGCATCTGGTGTATCAACTTAATTAAGATATCGCCAACTACCCTAATAGTGCAGAAAACATTCCCCATTTATCAGATATAAAAAGTAATAGATTATGTTCACTCGTAACGCATTTGTTTCGAGCAGTAATTGGTGAAAGGCTATCGCTACCCTTAAGGAAAGCAATATCATAAATTCCACAAAAGGCAGAAACACACACCAGCAGACTTTCATATAATATATGGAATTGCAATTCACAACGCCACCTCACGTCAGTATTGAATCTTTTACCAGTTTGTCTGCATTGAATTTCAAATCTCTGGTTGCCTTCAGTACGCATTGAAATCAAGTGGTTTTTGGAAAGGGATACTTTTTTTCAGAATTGCTATTGTGCAGTTTGAAGTCCACACACAGAGCCTGCGGTTGCTGTATGGGCATAGGGCCGACGTACAGCTATCCGGTCCGGTCTGTAGTAAGTAAGACGTATGAATACATAAGTGCCCTGCTCTGATTGTGCAATGGAGCACACTCCATGTGCCATGCCTATATGCGACAGGAAAGGTAAGACATCTGAACGGAAAATGGCTTTGTTCTTATTTGAGCTTTAGGAAAGGGAAGAAAATAATAGATGGGCTGGGAATGTTTGGCTCTATCCATTTGTGTTGTAGGTCTCCGGTTTCAATGGAAAAGGTTTATGATAAACACCGGCTACAGTCCGAGCAGAAATCATTGCAAATTGTTTGCGTTCCTTGTCGTTGAAAGAGAGTGACACTTAATTTTTATAGGGCAGAAACAGCAAGTTATATAAATTTATTTCTGTCTTTTTTTTTTTTTATTAATTGGATAAAACGAGTATCGCAAAATGGCGACTGTCAAACGGGCGGTGTTTTCATACAAAAGTCTCTCTAAAAATTTAGCTGAGCTAAATTTAAGCAAATCCCTTTTAGCGGTATGCAGCTCGAGCTAAGAATCTTTTGTTTCAGAATGTAGTTTGTACTTATCTGTCAAAATTTAGCGCGAGTTACGTTATCGTCATCATCTCACACAAGAGCCGAGCGGAACTCAACAGCTGAATTTGCGAATTTGCAGCAATTCAGCGAGAGGAGAAATGCAATCAGTAACAACCAAAAGAGATCATTTTGTAAATAGAACAATTAAGTCAGTGTTACTTTAGCTGTTAAATAAATCACATCTCTCATTGTTTAGTTAAAATCGTTGTTGTTTGTTTTTTTGCTGAGCGAATGCAGCTGCTCGTAACTCGCGCCAATTCAATGGGTCGGCACATTTTCCTAAGCTAAATTTTGACAGTTCGTTCTGTTCTGTTACGGAAAAGTAGACAAGGATGAGATTTTTTTTAATGACTACCTCGACGATCTGAAATAGGATAGAATTGAATTTTTCAAAGAACAGCTGTTTTCTGAAACACTTATCGACAGCGTACTCTATGTCAAAAAATTTAGCTGGAGAGAAAATTTGGAGGGCAGATCAAATTTAGTTAAGCTCGAGCAGCGTACTAAGCTTCTACGACAAATGTCAGTGTAACAGATAAAACTACTAATAATCATTTTGAACATTCACATTACATATTTCTTAAGTCACAATATGTAATTTTGTATGGAAAATTTCGCCATTGCGAGTTCGAAAAATTTAGCCTGGTGGCAGATCATCGCCTAAATGATATCGATTTTGAAATTTTGATGATCAAAATAAGTTGTGTTCATCGAAATGTGTTGTGTAACATAACTTATCGTAAGTCTTCAATACATTTGAACTAAAGTCGTAATTTTTGCACTTTGTTGCTAGTTATAGACCTCCATCGTTTTAGAAGTAGTAAAATGTTTTTTTATTTTCAACTTTTTATAGATAAAGTGTTAATTTTTTGTTGAAAAGTAAAAACTTACGACAATGACATAAACAGTCGTCTGTCGGGTAATTTACAAATTGCTATAAGTTTTGTTTTGCAATTTGGTTTAAGAACAATGAAGTAAAGGAAAAGAAATACATAATGAAATAAAGTTAATACCAATCTTTGAACTAATTGAATTCAGCTACAAGTTGTTTTCTGTAGGTTATGGCGACGGTAATGCAATTGACCAGTCTGTTCCAATCATTTATACTTCCTCCATTAAGTTCATTAATGAGTTCAGCTTCACTCAAAGTTGCCTTTTCAAAGTATCTTACTCTAAACTCCCTACAGTACAGGGCATCTGCCTAAGAAGTGATGAATATTTTCTTCTTCTC
Source organism: Cheilosia variabilis (assembly GCA_951230905.1). Lineage (NCBI taxonomy): Eukaryota > Metazoa > Arthropoda > Insecta > Diptera > Syrphidae > Cheilosia > Cheilosia variabilis. Next base: position 18,514,176 of record OX579679.1, on the reverse strand, counting down.
TCATATTACACATGGAACATATCGTTGAAACGCTGCCTCCAAATCTCCGCGCACTAAGAAGGATCAAATCACTTCTGGCTTTAAAAATCCACGAAATTTTGTTGATATCGATATCATCGATGAGATGATTGTTGTCCTTTCGAGTAATCCAGGAACTTGAAAATCCTTGTGCTGCTTTCCCTCGCTCTCCGTTCTGTTTCTTGTCGACTATATGCTTTGAGTTGATCCAGAAGCTGCAGGTTTTTAATGTTGCAGTCCATTTCCAGCGGCATGTTCTGATCCCAGTGTAAACCAAACCGATTTCCAATATTATTTATCTCTTTCACCCAAAAAAGTTGTTTTTCCAACGAAAAATGACACGTGTAATCGTAGCTTAATTGACATTCCACCGATAGGAAAACAAAATGGCGGCAATTGAGGTGGCCAGCGATAACTGGATAGAGTAGTTCGCGACAACGTCAGTGTTAAAAAAGAATAAGAAAAAGCGACAGATAAAAAAAACTTATAGAAAAACAGAACAGATTTTTTATGGTTCTAGTAACATTTTTTTTAATTTATGTTAAAAAAAATACTGAAAAGTATATAATAAACTGTAAAAATCAAGATAAAAATATCGAGAACTGAAAAATTATGTTTATCAAACGTATTTGTAAGTAATGGGAATTGTGCGCCTTTTAACAATATTTAAACAAAACAAGATTTGTTATCCTACAAGTTTTTTTGACGTCTGAACCAAAAAGATAGCCCATCTGTGAATGGATTGGCTTCGCGAAACTTTCTATTGCGAGTTGGGGGTCCCCGTTAAATTTGTCTATGGTTGTAAGCAGTGTTGTTAGCACTCTCTCTTCATTTATCCCACGAAGCGTGGTCATTTTTCCCTTTTTTCCCTTTTTTCCCTTTTCACCATACTCAAATTCCCTTTTAAAATCCCACGATACTTTTTTTCGTCAAAATCCAGTTCTTAAAAGTAAATTTTGTATTACACGGAGAGAAAATCACGTTAAATTAACCTTTAGTATAAAACCGCAGTTGGTAGCACTGCTATGATTATTTTTGGTACTAGAAAATTTTGATAAAAGACGATTTACATGAGCTGTTTTTTATGGACATTCAGAGTGTTGATATTCATGGTGAATTTTTTTTCCAATAGGATTTTGGTAAGTTGGTGTGGTAACCTAGTTTCACTATATTTAAATAGTGTTTTCTTGACATACCTTAGATGTAAGTCTAGTGAGTAAAAATGTCCATCTTTGGCTCCGGAGTACTTGGTAGTAATTTCAAAATCCTTTTTAAAAAATAGCGTTGCAGCTTGTCCACTTCCTCAAACAATTCAAAGCCCCAGGCTTGTGAACTATAAGTTTGGATAGCTCTGCAGACTGCCAGAAATAGTTTCCACTTTCCACTCAGGGTTATACTTTTTTTGCTTAAGAAGCAATGCCAGGTTGCGTTGATGCTACTCTTCACAGCGTTATTTCTTTTGTCCACATGCCTTGTGAAGTTCATTTTCGCAGGTGTACTGCGAGGCTTTTCGAAGTTTTTCCCCTTTAAACATCCATTTATCCATCCAGTATCGTGGAATATGTGTACACACACATGGGTACCTAACCTATAATCATTTAAGAAAAAAACGTTTCTACAATAAAAAAAAAGTGGGAACACGTAAAGCTATTGAGAAAAATTGTCCGCAATGACCATTAAAATTCCGAAGAAGAACTTTCTTAGTTTTCCTCAAAGTTTTTCTTCATAATAGCTAGGTATACGAGTCCCTACATCATTGGATGTAATGTAATGTAATTAACTTAACGATTTAACACAAAACAAAGTTTTAACATCGTGGCAGCATTAACAGATTTGACCAAGTTCATGCGCCACAGGCACCCAATTGTATCGCAATTAAAACTTGGAACCATAACCACACACACACACACAAGTAGATTTCACCAGTTAGTTGTGATCCTTTCGTTCGGTTTCGGTTAATTCTTATTGCCATATATGTCGTCTTATATTTATGAGAGTTTGTGATTGTGGGTAGACTTTTATATCTCATTTTGTTTTCTTCGCAAATAAAGAAGAAACACGCGGGTAGGAATAGTTCGAAAGAAAATGGTTACACATTACAGATGCAGACAGATAGAGAGACACATCATGAAATACCTCCAAAAATTGACGTTAGGTGGCGCGAGAGGGGCATCAATGAATATGCTTTGAAGGTTACAATAACCGAAGAAAATAGTTGGAAACATCATATCTCGGCACTTGTTTCAGTTTTGTTTGTGAAACATGTTGCAAAATGTGGACGCGTTTAGGTAATGGGACGTTGCATCTTTCATTTACAAAAATCATTTCAGACTCTATATCGTGGCATTTATGACTGCTTGAACTTCGAAACTGGTTTAACCAATCTGCATTGCTTGTTAAATGTGTTTTGCAAACTGTTTGGCGGGAACGGACATGAGGGTGTGGCATCTCCATCCAACAATGTCATTGAGAACACTATCCTGTCATATTTGACAGCTTAAAGGGATGTTGATTCTCTGACATAAAATGCGTCTTAATGCCAGTGGATTATTTGTAATACATAAAAGCTTTTTCACACCCGCATTAATACACACTGCGTAAAAGTTATCAACTGACTCAGCAGTTACGTCAAATTTTTGTATGCTACTTGACATCTACTTAATTACTTGTGCACATTTGTTTATTAATACGGAGGTTAGTGTTTTCTTTGAACAAACAAAGCTGTGACGTTCTTGGATAAATGAGCAACCACTCTAACATTTTTTATACTTTTTTCCATTAGAGCTAAAAGCCACTGTCAACTCTAATTTTCGAAAAACTTATTATTTGCAGGACTTGTTATTTCGCAAAGGTAATATTATCCTTTCCATTGTTTATTATACTGTCGACTCGATTGCCCTCCATCAATGGGATGAAATTGCAATTGTTTTCTTCTTTTGACAACAAATGAGTCATCCATTTTGAAAGTGTTTACTTATTCTAGGCATTTCTCCATTCGACATACAAACCCCACCCACACCCACCGCATACAGATACAATCTCAATATTTGTGGTTGCTTTCGACTGGATGTCTTCGTTTTCATTACCAACCACACAGAATCAAATGTGGCAAACACGAAGGGCGGTTGTTTAATTACGGTTTGCGGGTGCTTTTCAGTTTGGCTGATGGAACAACAAACAGGTTGCCAAAATAATTGTCCAATATATTTTATTGAAGTGTCATGCACTTTCATCCCTTCAACAGAATGGGAATTGGTATACCTGAAGCAATTAGTATATCCCGGACCTGCACGAAACAACAGTGATTAGTTGAACTGTCTGTCTGTATCTCCCAAGGACTCGGTTGAATTTACAATTCCAATGAGTTTGATCACGGAATCTTTGCGGATGTTTGGGTTGGGGCTTGGGGGTTGTTGAATTATTTCACCATCCGAGCTCAGAGAGTGTATAGAGACACCGGAATAATAGAGAAATTATATGTGTCTCGGGGTACTGCAAGGTAACGGCGCTGCTGCCCTTGTTCTTTATTTATTCAACAGCTCAATATTGTGAGAGTACACGGTTTAGTTTTGGTTTTTGTTTTTTCCTCCACAAGCGTCTGTTTTTATTATCCTTCCTTCAGAATGACGTTGAAGCGACCTCTTTTCTATAGGGGCGGCACTTTTATTTTATTTTTGGGGAGGAGTGAAAGGATATTGTTTTTGTTTGGCAAATTGTTTCCGATTTCGAGTTTCTTTTTACTTATACGAATATGCTGTCGGGGAAACGAAATTACTGCGCTGCAGTAGTAACCAAGTGTAGTTTAGCTCCGTTGAAGCGAGGGCTCACTGTTGTGTCATTTTCAGTTGGTTTCTGCGACGAAAGTGATTGTGCATGAAACTGTCTTAAAAGCGATTATTTCTGCGGCGATACGATGTGTGTCCGATGTACTTTCGTTTGGTGATGTAAGCATTTGCGCAGCGCACTCTCACGAGTGACCACCGAATGGCCGGTCACGTCACCCACTCACCATATTCAAAATTAGCCACGAAAAATGACACGTGTAATCGTAGCTTAATTGACATTCCACCGATAGGAAAACAAAATGGCGGTAATTGAGGTGGCCAGCGGTAACTGGATAGAGTAGTTCGCGACAACGTCAGTGTTAAAAAAGAATAAGAAAAAGCGACAGATAAAAAAAACTTATAGAAAAACAGAACAGATTTTTTATGGTTCTAGTAACATTTTTTTTAATTTATGTTAAAAAAAATACTGAAAAGTATATAATAAACTGTAAAAATCAAGATAAAAATATCGAGAACTGAAAAATTATGTTTATCAAACGTATTTGTAAGTAATGGGAATTGTGCGCCTTTTAACAATATTTAAACAAAACAAGATTTGTTATCCTACAAGTTTTTTTAAAGTCTGAACCAAAAAAAAAGCCCATCTGTGAATGGATTGGCTTCGCGAAACACTCTATTGCGAGTTGGGGGTCCCCGTTAAATTTGTCTATGGTTGTAACCAGTGTTGTTAGCACTCTCTCTTCATTTATCCCACGAAGCGTGGTCATTTTTCCCTTTTTTCCCTTTTCACCATACTCAAATTCCCTTTTAAAATCCCACGATACTTTTTTTCGTCAAAATCCAGTTCTTAAAAGTAAATTTTGTATTACACGGAGAGAAAATCACGTTAAATTAACCTTTAGTATAAAAACCGCAGTTGGTAGCACTGCTATGATTATTTTTTGGTACTAGACAATTTTGATAAAAGACGATTTACATGAGCTGTTTTTTATGGATATTCAGTGTGTTGATATTCATGGTGAAATAAAGGTGTTTTGATAGAATTTCACCAAAAATTCATAATTAGAATGTTTTTTGTCAGATTTCTGAAATTCCCACGATTTGGTGCTTTACCCCTTAATCCCACGGAAGGCTTTTCGGACATTGAAATTCCCACAAAAAGGGATAAATCCCACGATATTAAAACACTGGTTGTAAGGTAGATCTATATGAATTATTTTTCCTTCCTTTATTTTCTCTTTCGCATAGTTCTATTTGTGCACTTTACAGTGCAAATGCAAAGACTCACAATTGCATGCACTTTTAAAAGTTAACACCAAAAATGTGCTTTGATAGAAATTTAAAGTAACAATCGGAAAAATTAGCTCTGTTGCAGTTTTGTTTATATAATTAATACATTTTATGAAATCTATCGAAGAACGTACCTATATAAAACACATATAAAATATAAGAAGACCTAGACAGCGGGCCGTTGTGTCACTTATTATTCATTTGAAAGGATGTTTATATAGTTAGATTGATAGAAGTTTGCAGTTTCTCAATAAGTCTGCTCCTTTACTTTTGTAGTAAGAATGGAAAAGACTGTCAAAATGGCAGTGGTGGGGATAAATTCTCTCACAGAGAGAGACACCTACGAAAATGTTAGCGAACGCTTTTGTAGTAATCTATGAAAATGACAGATCACATACAATACCTAATTCAAAAAAGTTGTACGAAAAATCGTTAAAATATAGTATAAACTCGAAGAATTTGCTAATTTACAAACAAAATTAGTTGATTCATCTACCTAGCGATGAAAGTGATTCGCAATTAATCGAACTTCTTCTTCATGAATCCGAGTATATGGAGGAGTTTGTACTGATTGAACTACAAGCATTCGAGAAGAGGAAAATACGACACGGCATTAAAGTTTACGTGGAGGAGATTGTCCCTCCTCACTCCTTAGAGCGAGGAAGAATTTCATCGCAACTTTCTACAAGAATCTAAGGAGAACATTCAATTTAATTTTTCCGCCTGTAGATACCATTTTAATACGCAAGAAATCAAAACAAATGCACTCATATGTCAAATATGAAACGACAATACTAGAGGGAGAACACTACAAAGACGATCCGATAATAAAAGTGAAGCCGAAGTACTCAGACGTGTCGAGTCATTAATCGCAATAAAAAGATTTAAGATATATATATAATAAAGATTCATTCTATTTCATTCTAGGATTTTTGTCTCTAAAAATAGGACAACAAATTTCAAAGCAGCTGTTAATTGTAAGGTGACTGGCAGCTTTTTCAATTCTTACACCAAGAAATTTGTTGAGTAAAAATTCGCATGCTTCTCAGTGCAGTGTTGCCGTTCTAGCGATTTTGTCGCTGGATCTAGTGGATTTTTAATAAAATGTTGTCGCTAAAATAAAATCTAGTGAATTCTAGCGGTTTTTTACTACCAAACCCTGGTACTACAAACATGTTAAAAAAAGTGGCAGCTCCGTGCCTGTTTGTAAATATTTACCACTCTGTATGGTTGGTTGCATATGCCAGTAGCTGGTTGTTTAGTAGGCGGCGCCGCGACGAAGTTTTTCATGGCCGATTTTTTTTTATGAACATCGTAAGAACAAATTGCGAAACCAACTTTCAACGCTGACGTTAAATTCAGTAAGAACAATAAGAAATCAATTAAAAGTGATGAACAAGAGCTGCTATAATTACGATCTACCAGAAGACGTAATAAGTAAAATCGGATAGCCAATAAAATCGCAATCTTATTCAAGAACTATAACTGAGGCCTCAAACTTAGAAATAGATGAATCCATCTTTGAGTTGGAAATTAATTTGTAATTTTTAACTTCCTTTTTTTTCCAAAACGTTTTTTTTTTTACTTGAATTTGTTGATTGTTTTGTTTTCTTATTTATTTGATTCGATGATAATTTACTTTTAAATATTATGTATGTATTTTTTGAACTTATACTTTCAGCTTGATATTTTAGCGAATTCTAGCGGATTTTTGCGATGCAAAAACTAACATTTCTAGCGGATTTTACGTTGTGATCTAGCGGACTTTTTTTTCTCTTAGCGGCAACACTGTCTCAGTGGAGGGGGAATATCTTGCTCTCTCGATGCCGCTCTCTTTTACAAATTTTTCGAGCTAAGGAACGGCATTGAGTAAAAATTCGTAGGAATTAGTAAAAATTCGTTAGATTTAAAAGTAAAGCAAAAGATCAATCCGTCTCGTTGTTGGCGGCTTAGGATCCGTGTCAAAAATCATAAGTTGGGTACAATTGGCAATTTGAATAGTTTGCCTATTCCAAACAGTGCACCAGGTTCACTCAATTAATGCCGATATCCATCAAGCATTTATTACATGTACCCATCAATTTATCTTGAAAATTTAGAAAACAGGCTCATTTAAAAGTCGCACCCACATCCATATATTTACGGGTGATCTAAAAATGGCAATGCTATTATTTCCAATCACTCCGTCTGGGTGTCGTAGGACGAATTCCCAATCCTTTTCGAAGAAACCCTCCGCTTCAGGGTGACTTATAGCTCTTGTCACTCAACCGACATCGTTTTCTTGGCACGCGAAAAACTTTTCCAACAGGAATATCAAATTACCATCCCCCGGCAGACCTCCTCAGTTACCCGTTATGTCGCACGGGATGAATGCGAATTTGTCATGCAACCTCTTAAGATATGACAGAGTGAAATAATATTAAATTATGGTACTGTGTGGACGACCGCGCGCATTGTCCTCGCTCCTTATTGGATTCTTAAGAATTCCGCAGCTGCCCGAGGAACGGCGAAAGGGGCGAAACGACACCAAACGAACGCAACCGTCTTAAGACAGTCGAAGAACATTTTTTCAATAGAAACTTGTTTTTATTTTGTTTTGTGCATCTGTTTCTGTACTGCTAAGCAAGCAGCCAGGCAATTTCTCTTCAACAAAAGGCGCACCCAATAAACTTTCCAAAGGAATGCCAGCCGCCGGAGAAGTACCAGTCCCAGTTCCAGTTTTCCGCAGCTCCCAGCTCCCAGTGCCATACACATATACCCTACCCATAGCTGTTAGATTCCACTTAACCCCTTGTTGCTGGGGTTGGTTGCTGCGACGAGTAAACGTGTGTACATGCGAAAAAGGACACGCAAGGAATAAAAGTAGCACAGCAGAAGCAGCAACAACATCGCACTGTATGTTCATGATCATCTACGTCAATATAACTGCGCTCTGGGCATATTGTGAACGTAGCCACACAAATATAACGAACAAGTTCAGCGATAATGAAAAACCACCCTGGAGGCTTACGACGAGAGCGTACACAATACCCGTTTATGCCTCGGCTCCTGTCTCTGCCCCTGATGGTTGGTCTTACTATATCTGTTGGTGTGAGCCTCCCGAGTTTTGGAAGCAGGACAAGGGCACCACGTTCCTCTCGAGCGATCAACGAAAAAAAGAAGCTCTCCTTTCTTTGGATTGTTTTTTTTTTTTCTCTTTTTCAATTCTCCATCCGCCCAACTGCCGGCCGGGATGTTGTCTCCTGGCGGATTTTGTTTTATGAGTGGGTTGGCTTGGAAGAGTGTCACTTTGCCATACCTTGTCGCTACTGATATACCAGTTGAATGGATGGTGTATCTTTGAGATGGTTGTCATTTGTCATTTTTGTTGTTGTCGCTTTGTGAATATTTATAACGCCGTCGCATGTTTGAATGTACAACTAGATACGGCTGTGTGTATGTGCTCCCGCAAAAGGATGTGTGGTTTATTGAGGGGGTGCTCTAAAAACGCTTAACCCTCTCTCGACTTAACCTCGTTGTTTTTGCTGCTCATTTTTTTATGCTTCGTGTTCAGCTCCGGTCATAGGTGGGTAGCTCTTTTGTGCCGTAAGGACTACGAGCATTGCATTTGTTTGTTCACCTGAGGGGTGGGTGAACGTTTGTGCCTATTGCTTTCATATATACAGATGTTGACAAGTGGGTTCACAAAAGAAATCTGCACATTGTTAGCAGTAAAGGGTTGCTGTTACTCTGCGCAGCCAGTTTGAATGTTGATGTTTGATTTGATGAAATGGGAACAGCTTGGGAGAGCAAAGCCCTCTTGACCGAATTACGTAGATAAATCTGGAGTATGACAGATTAGGGCAGTGTTATTAAATGTTTAAAGGGTTCGCATCGCAAGAGTGTTACAACGGCATAGAATTTGCTTCTAGCGACATCTACGAGCAAGTGTTAGTGAGGGGTAGACAAATCTGTTTAGAAGGGAACTTGGCAGCACTTTTGCAGTCAAATGACATCGAACATTCCTTTAACTTGCAGGCACACCAATTTATTTTGCAGGCCTTTCGATTTGACACATTACAACCGTTCCAACGTACTCTGACCCAGCTTGAGCTTATTTCAAAGCTCAACCATATCGATCACAACTCCCCCTCCTAGTAGCAGTTATATGCTTTCCACCGTGAAAGCTAAAAAGAGCTTTCACACATCAGCATGGTTTAACAGGGCACCAGATCGCTTTGTTGAGGAGACATATCAACTGTAACAAGCTCCAAGGTTTATCCAATATTCGATGTGCAGATCCAAGTTCAATGACGTTAACAAGAAACAGCAAGTCCACTCACGGCCCTATTGGTGCGTAAGCGTTTAGAATATAAACCCAACCTGCTGTCAAACATGACAAAGCATTACTTCAGGCCTGTTGCAATATTTTGACAGGCTGTTTATTATTATCTCCGAGTGGGGCAACTTAAGGCACGGTAACTCAGTGGTTAGTGCGCTGTACTACTGGGAGAGGGGTCTCAGGTTTGATCTCAAACACAAATTATAAGGATCATAAAGTTTTTTCCATTGCAGCGACGCTCGCGAACTTCTGACAAATATCCAAAAACTATACCGAAGAAGCTTCTCAATTCCGCCCGCTTGGAGTCGGCATGTAATTTTTTCCTAAAAAGGTAGGTTATAGCTCTCAAAAGTGGGGGTGTTGGTTCAGGGGCTTACACCCAACCTACGCTACTTCGTACACGGACCTGCATATCCAAATTTTTATTAATTTTAGGACAACTTGTGGCGTAAAATTTGGATTCTCCTTATTTTTTATTTCTCTTCTTTCGAGCTTCTTTTTTTTTTTTTAAATCTATGTTATTTTGACACTGACAGCTGTTTCTCGCTCGAAATCTTGATAGAAAAGCCTAGTATCCTGCTCGCGATGAATTTTAGGGTCCCTAGTCTCCACTTCGTTTCTCTGCTCCAAAGATAAATGCTCGCTAAATTATTATCCCTAGATGGGACAAACACCATATGTTCATATGACAGATGTCAGTAAACGCGAATTTAATTATACGCATAATTAGAATTTTGAAATTCAGACTGCAAATACATCTCGAATATATCTTTGAATGTCTTCAAAACAATGGATAAAATAAAAGTATAATCAATGCTGCAAGCAGCTTAAATAATTTCTGTGGAAGAAAGTAGAAGACGACACGTTCATTCGTGACGGGTAAATCGCTATATGCAGTGGAATTTTCCTGCAATTTCCATATTGCTGATCATTCCTCCACAAGCCGCGCAATTTTGTTTTGTTTTTTTCATCGCATGAAAAGGGGAATTTTTGCTTTTGCGTTTTCTTTTATTTATCAGGCAAGTGTTTTCTGCTTCCTCCAAAAAAGTCCAAAGTAAGCACAACACAAACTTTCGTTTTTTTGTGTGCAAATTTATCTTCGATTTAATGTACCGGACATTTATTTCGCGAGCTAAATGAGTGGAGACTTTTCATCGGCCCGTCTATATGAAGTTAAGAATTTAGCGAACAGGATACTGCTTTGCTAAACTGCCTCGCTAAATTTCATCTTTGTAGACATTTTTGTATGGGAGATAAAATTTAGAGCGAGCAGGATACTAAGCTAAAGTCAGTATCAGTATTGAACAAGGCTGAGAAACAGTGAAAACTTATTTCCAAAGCGAGTCCTGAGCCCAAAAAGTGGGTTTTTTGAAAAGAAGTTTTGGCCGAAATGAAAAACCCACCGCGCCGGTGCAAGTTTGTGTCAAAAGTTCGTTCCCCGTCATTCCCCACAAAGAGTGACAGTTTGGTGCGGATTTTGGAGTGGTGACTTCATTGTGCCATTATTCTTCAAAAATGAGGCAGGGAACAACGTTTCGATTAACGGTGGGCGAACCATTATTATTATTATTTTTTTACTGAAATTTAAGACATTTCATTTTTAAAAAGAAACTTGTATTTGGCTCACCCTGTAGTACACTAAAAGCGTGGTTTTTACCTATATTCGCAATCACCATTCCGTTTGTCGTACTTTTTGGGCCCTGAATGTTGAAAATACTGATACGAATCAGGGATGGAAAATGCCATTTTCGATTTGTACTCAAAACTGTTGTAAGATCGTACTGAAATGGAGCCAGTTGTATTGAAAACTTTTTTTCGTATACAGAAGTAAATTCAAAATATTTTATTTTCAAAAACATAAACAAAAATAAATTAACAAAACATTAACATAAAGAAACATTAATGACTTCATAGCAAAATTGTACATACCTACAAAAAAATAGTTCATATTTTTAATTTATGAGCTCTTCAGGCTTTATACTCTCAATTTGCTCATTCATCTTCAAAATGTTGCCCTGAACTTGAATCTCAGAACAGGATGAGTTTCTAATAAAATTGTTGTTTCAATCAAAGCCCAGCAAGTGTTGACTTGAAGTCGGTTTCGACATCAGGAGTTTATGAATGTCTGTCTGTCTCCTCCTTTCGACATTTGCCGAAGAGTGAGGAATACCGAGAACGGCTTGAGCAATTTTATAAATATTTTCAAACATCAGCTCATTAGACTCGTTTTTTAATTGAATTTACTTCAGCCCAAAATTCTAAAATTGAATAATATTCAAATTGCTGAATTATTTAGCAGTCTACAAGTGCATTTGTTGAATATTCTTTTTTTCTTACTAACAAATTCAAAAACAAGTTTCAATATAGAATTAGATTTTCCTGATAAAACTGCTTCTGGTTATCCAGAAAATTTAGAAAGGGATTTTCAATATTAATTTTCAAAATCAAATAAAGTCATCATCATCTCAATTATTTTAATTGTTTTCTTAGGAAAAGCTTTACAAATTGCAAGAGAATTTGAAAGATACATCGAAAGATGGATAAATTGTATCGAATTATGGCAAATTGTACTTTTGTACTCGAGCACACTCATTTGTATCGAATGTGCGACTTGCCCTTCCGTTACATAACAAAATTAATCCACAAAAAATGAGACGGCCCTACTCCAAATCGCATCTATGATCGAGTTTCTTCACCCTTTTACGGAATTGTTTCTCAAGAATAAAAATCCCGAGACACCTATACCAGGTCATCCAACTCAAGTGGTGGACCTTTCTTCCCCACCGCCTTCAATTCATTTGCCCACTTAAGGACGATTCTCCTCCATAAGGGTATTCACATAAATTTCTCACAAATTTATGACCACGAATATAGTGTGTTCCTTGCCCATATCTCTATTTAAAGTAAGCGCCCGTTCCGAACAATCGTCGCAAGAACTTTTCTCCGTTTTCGGCAGTTTGGAACCGTCTTCGCAGAGCACTCTTCCGGTCCAATATTGAATTATGCATGCAATCTCTCTTCGCGCGCCGGTCGGCATTTTCCTTCACTCGCCGAGCAGCACGAAATTTAATATATCGAGCGTAGTGAGTACGTGCTACTGGCGTAGCGGAAGAAAGCCGTTCAACGGTTTCTGAATATATAACTAATAACTCCTCATCCGGGACAAAAGTACACAAAACGACAGCGAAGAGCTCCGCGCCGAAGACAGAGAAAGAATATATTCAGTTTCAGTTCGCAGGCGGGAGTGGGAGAAGGAAAACATATATCCGCATTGTGAAACCTAAAGAAATCAAAATGCGTTCGAGAGGGTGTGGAACTGAATTGAATGCAATTACATTGTGAATACTGGAAGAAAGGGCTTTTAAATTTCGACTTGAAGATCTCCCAGCGGCGAGGAGCAAACCAATATTGATTCAAGGCATTCGTATAATAATAAGGAGTGGCGGGGAAGCAGCGACATCAAGAAGCAATTACTACACGAGTGATCAGGGGGATGGAGATTCGCTTAAATTAATAATAGATTCGGGTCAGTTCGGGTGTAAAAGGATTAGTTGAGTTGTGCGTGCTGAGCTGGGCTAAAAATAGTCAAACCGGGTGTCGCCTGAAAATAGCAATCAGAGCGTCTGTTGACATAGGCCGCACCTTGTGTATCGATTTTTCGAAACCCTTTTGACGTTACCCAGCGCCAGCACCAGCACCCACAGCCATTGCCACCCCTAAAGTTTGAGTGCGGTGAATGAGTGGTAAAGTGGGCGATGACTGGTTTGAATTTGCTCTTAAACGGGGCGGTAAATTGCATTTGATTTGCGTGGGGGCAGAAGAAAAAGAAAAAGAAAAACTTTCAAGATTTTAATGGAACGCCGTACAGCCTTCAAATATTTATAAAATTAGGTCTTTGTAATTATGAGATGGCGGCGAGATGAAATTAATTGACATAAATTCTTTGTGAAACACTAAGGAATCTCGATAATTAAAAGGGTGGCTTTTGGCTTTCGAACAAGACAAAGAAGAGGCATTCGATGTGCGGGCACTTTGACTTTTAATCGCCATGAAACCGGCGTCTTGCGGGTGAAACAAGGAATTTGAAACGATACAAATTTGTAAGGCAGCACCGTTGGAAATGTGCTAGCAACAGTGAAGACAAATAGTCTTCAGGCAGGCAGTACTACCAAACTTTGTGACAACTTTGGGGTGGAACAATGGAACAATCAGAGCGGCGGCCTATGGCGCCACTCTTTGCGGGCACCTAAATAATGCTTATAAAAAAAGGAAAAGTCAATGTAGGGCTGCGATCGAACTAAAAGCGTCCACTCATTTCGCACACATTTTTTGACATAAACCAACTCTTCACGTCCGTCGCTGTTTACATTGCAATTTTGTAGGTACATGCCATTGACTTATTATAATATGGACTGCTAGCCAAATGTCACTTCCATACAATCTCTGCCCAGAAAATGGCGCCAACATAACTAGCGCTCGTGGTTCTATGCGAAAAATAAGTGAAACAAATGGCAACCATCTTGGATTTCTTCATAGAATGCTAGAGCCACCTATTGGGCGTGAGTGGATTTGCCAAGTGAAACGGTTGAAATTCAAATTGTTGCAACATTGTTTACAATAGATGTAATCTCGAAATTGTGCTAGTTTAAATAATTAATAATAGATGGAGCCAACAATATTTGAATAAAAAATCGTTTTTCATTGTCTCATAAATTGCACAATTTTCGCATATTTATTACGAATTAGTTTTTTATGTTGTTTTTCATTATTAATTTTAGAAATATGATGTAATAACACTTTAGCGTATATTTCAATCACATTTCTGATCAATAAATACTTATGATTGTCAAGAATATCACATTCAAGTAGATGAGAATTAGAAAAAAAGTTATTTTTAAGTTCCGCATGCAAATTATAAAGCCCATAAAACCCACTTCATTTCTGATTTTTCCGATTTGTCGGTTATTTATTGTTAAGCCGCTAAGATATTTTATTGCGTTATCAAAGAAACAAAAAGTTTGTTCTCTTTATTTAAACCTTTTTTAAAGTTGCACCCAAACTTTGACTTTGTGTTTAAGCAATCAAAAATATAGTTTGTTGTTCTAATGAACAGAATTGTTGCTTCACATCCCACAAGCCCAGTTCCTCCACTATTCAAGAGGAAAAGCAGAGAATTTGCGGTGCTTTCACTCAAAGTCTGGGCAGCAAGACTGACATTCATGATTTTAGAATGCCAGTTAATATGTTTGTCATTTAAATTGTTTGCCAAGTGAAGCCCAAGTTATGTTAAAACTTGACCAATATACTCCTCCTTTAATGCCTTCCCATTCTCATCGTAAATTACTTTATGGGCTCCCCATGTATTACGAATTAATTTCACACAATGGCAAGTGTCTATGAAATTTGTTCATCTTTTTCAGGATGTTTAAAACTTGGTTTCAACTCCTATAAAGACCAACACTTAATTTTTAAATTTTAAATCTTTATTCAATTAATCGCAATAACACAGTCTTATGCGAAACTATCTGCAACGAAATGGAAACGTCTGATGTGAGTTTCCAATTTATTCCGCTCCGAACCACGAGAGCTAGCGCTTATTTTGGAACCAACGCGAAGTTGTCTACTAGCAGTCCCTATATAATAAGTCAATCGTATATGCCTATTTAACCATTCGCACAGTCCGGGTTGGCATCACTGCTAACCGTATGCTCAATATGCCATCTGCCATACACCGCGACGAAGAACCGCAAGAGAATGAAGGAAAATTTATTGTGCATAAATGAAAATGTGATATACCCTCAGCTAAATGTTTTCTTGCAAGTTCTGGTACCGGTGGGCGAGTTTGATTTGACACTGAAATCGATTAATTACAGTAAGAATGAAAATGCGTTCGTGCAGGGTGCTGCCATTGGTGATTTTGAAATTATAAAAAATTATTAGAGTAAATAGAAAAATATATGGCGAAAGTTCATTTCTCGAATAACATTTAGGGCCAATTTTTCAATAGTCAGATAAATCGTCTGATTGGTAGCTAACGATTAAATTTATTTCACTCTTTACGTGCTAAACATAAGCTTTGAGTTTTTCAATCATAAAATAAAAGCTAGATAACTTTTCGAAGGTGAAGTGACAGATTGATTGACATATGTCCATTTGCGTACTTTCACGAGCCAAGCACTAAAAAACTGTCAAACTCGAAAAATTGAGCGAAACTGTCTCAGAAAGCTGAAAGTACGTGGATACACTTCGAGCTACTTACATCTTTGAAATCTAATCCATATCACGAATAAATTTATAACTTACCTTTTTGAAACATATAAAACGTTCTAGGAGAACATTCGACCACCACCGAATTTTCTTTATTTTCAGATATTTTATTTTTGTGTACAATTGATTTTTAAAACGAATTCTGAATTTGTTTCCTGGCAATTTTGCGCATTTGACATTTTTATCAGTACTTGCCGGTTGAAATTCTCTGAGCTGTTTCGAGCCAAGAGAGGAACTGCTCGTTACTCGTTATTTTGCTAATTTCCTCTTTTTCTGTCATTTTTGATGAGTATCAGTGTTGCCGTTCTAGCGATTTTGTCGCTAGATCTAGTGGATTCTTAAGACTCTCGACGAGTTTTAATAAAACGTTGTCGCTAAAATAAAATCTAGTGATTTCTAGAGATTTTTTACTACGAAACCCTGCTACTACAAAGTTTGTATAATAACAATAAGAGATCAATTAAAAGTGATGAACAAGAGCGGTTAAATTACGATCTACCAGACGACGTCATAAGAAAAATCGGAAAGCCAACAAAATTGCAATCTGATTCAAGAACTATAACCGATGCCTCTACTTCAAACTTAGAAATAGATGAATCCATCTTTGAGTTGGAAATTAATTGAAATTTTTAGCTTTCTTATTTTTCCAAAACTTCTTTTTACTTAAATTTGTTGATTGTTTAGTTTTTTTATTTATTTTATTCAATAGAAATTTACTTTTAAATATTATGTATGTATTTTTTTAAGTTATACTTTCAGCTTGATATTTAAGCGAATTCTAGCGGATTTTTGCGATGCAAAAACTAACGTTTCTAGCGGATTTTGCGTTATGGTCTGGCGAATTTGTTTGCCTCTTAGCGGCAACACTGATGAGTATAGACTTTGTGCGATTGCGATCGATTTATATCGATTGCGTTCGATTGAAACCGCGTACGCGAGCGAACCTAATATGCTGTGAAAAAAGCATAGAAGGTAGTCATGTTCAGAGCTTGACGTTTATTATTAGCTGTTTTGTATTTTTCCATTGTAAAAATGGTTAGCTCACTTTCTCACTACTCTTTGTTTCCTTTTTGGGTTAAAGTAATTTGTTTTCTATTTCCTCTTCCTCAATAATAAAATCGTCAATATTATCGAACATTTGCAATATGTTCATATATTTCCCCAAACAAAAGTTTGTAAAATAAAATTTTCAAATTTGACAGTTCGCATACCCTAACTAGAGGTTTATATTTATTATATCCAGAACAGATATACAACTTTATGAGACTTTATTCTTCGAATAGCTGATATTCGACTGATGAAAAATGGATTTATGTCTTACCTGACAGTTAACCCCTATCTGATTGCCTATATCTGTCTATTGAAAAATCGACCTTAAATAATGTAAATGAAAAAATTGTATAGTATTTCGAGAAACGACAACATCTAGAGAACGAGGGAAAGAAGTGGTTTCTTAGTTGATTATTAAATATTTACCTAAAAGGGCTTTACTGACCTTCGTCCAAACTTCAAACAGCAGCTACGGAAAGCATGGAAAAAGTCAGTTAAAACTACAGTTGAGAACACCAACTTCTGCGAATTCTCCGTTACTGGCCCACAAGCTATAATTTTACGGGGTGGCAAATGCTATATGTGCGCTGGTATTGTAACACTAAAATTCGGATTGACAAATGTCTAAATAAAAATAAGTAAATAGTTAGCGCAACAGGTCCGTAGAGACCCTAGGAATAGCTTCTCACAATCATTCGTTTTGTGTGAGTTTTTCATTCCTGGGACGAATGGAAGGGATCTACAATTTTTATGCCGAGTCCAAACGGCCAATCGAGAAGCTCTTTTATGACAGTTATACTCACGGATGTTTGTCTGACTTTCACGAGAGGTGGCGCAGTGCAAAAAAAAAAATTAGTTTTTAAATTTTTGGTTTTTTACGAGATTCGAACCTGGGACCCTTAGATTTAACATTTCATTTCATTAAACATTTTTTATTTGGCTGGCAGCGTTCATAAAATGTTATCCGTTAAATTTGAAACCATTCGTTGCGTGTGGCTAGTATTTTTTTTTTTATGAATAAGTGTACATTTGTTTAAAATATTTATGAAGAATGAACAATGTAGATTGGTTGAGGGAAAATAAAAATAATTTGAGCAAACTTTCTCAGTTATTTAGGACAAATTTACTCATAAAATCGAAGTTAATTATATCCAAAAGCGGAAAATACGCAACCATGTTGTCCTATTATTTTTCTAGTATTTAAAAAATACCTTCATTAGCCAAACAAATCAAACTATTCGCCTTTTAAAAATATATAATAACTAACTAATTGCATTCGATAATGTTGAAATGTGGTATTCCCGAACTCTATCACATTCCCCACGGTTGGCAGTATTTTTATTTTTTTGTATGTTTTTGCATGTCACACGGATTCTAAAGCTACGATTCCACTTTCCACATGCCACATTTTATGTCAAATTTTATGACGTAAAGATTTCTCCTAAATTTGTCACTAATGGCGTTTTCGATTAAAGAAAAGAATTGCCCTTTCTATGAAAAGAGCAAATCTAGAAGTGCTCTTTCGATGTGTTCTATGTTGCATTGGAAAAAAGTGCACTTCCAGGTCAATTCTTAACGCAACAGAAGTGTCCGGAATATTTTTTACAGAATTGCGCTGAACTCACCAACACATACTAACAAAATGTCAGATTGAAGTGTTTCTTGTTATTAGAAACAAATTTTTCGCTATGTGATCCGAAAATATACAATTATGCGTGCAAAATGTAAACTTAAATTGTAATATATTGATTTGGCTGTATTTATTACTGCAGAAAACAAAAGAAAAGTAGCAACACAAAACCAAATCTCTCATTTGGTGTCTACCACTATTACAAAAATGCTCCAACGAATTTCATTGAAAAGAGCAATTCTGAATTTCGGGGCAATTCTCTCGGATCTTCAATCGAAAACGCTATAAGTGTGATCGGCTGTCAATCGTCTGGCCGCACTCTCACGAAAGACACACGAGTGACCACCGAATGGCCGAATTTTTTTGACGCCAGCATGTTAAAATTTCCCACTAAAAATGGCATGTGAAATCGACCGATAGGAAAACAAAATGGTGGAATTTGAAAAGATGTTGAGGGGGCCAGCGGCAAGAGTATTGCGAGTTGGGGGTCTCCGTATGTTCTGTTTATGCTTTTAAGAATGATGATTATCTACGAGTAGTATTAAAGGTCTTAAACAGAATAAGAGACTACTTCTTTCAAGAGTTTCCGTTTTTTTTTTTTTATCTCCGCAGTACAAAGATATATGGCACGTGGAAAGCGATGATACTTCAAATCTTAGAGTCGCAAGAGCCTGTTGAATAAGCAAAATAAATGCGAACTTTGGTTGTATGTATACAAAGAAACAAAAGTTTTAAACTCTCAAAGAATAAATTATTTGTAGCCCCATTGGTTCTTCGCACACCTTCAGGGTACACTATAGTTTTTTTTTTTAATTTGCTAACTTGCTTGATATTATTTCCACACCACAGACACATCCATCATTTAAGTGATACCCATGTGACATATTTCCGAAATTCAAATCATTCTTTTATGACACGTTGTGCTACCAATGGCTGGCCTCAAAAATTTCGTTAATGTCACACAAAACTCACCGCCATACGTCAAAATTCCTTAAATTATTATTTCCCTCCACTATGTCTGCACTTGACATGTTTCAGAGTGAACGCTCCGAGTATTTTGTCCCGCCACCGGAAATGTGGCACTTCCTTCTCACGCTTCTCTCTCAGGTGTGCCAGGAACTACAATAATGGTTTTCCCCTTCTTCTCCCATTTTTTTTTTTTTTCTGTGAAGCAAAAAGCATTTTAAAGCAAACCACTCCGACAGAGACAGTAAGGCTTCGGGTAAAATGTGCAAAATGAAAAATAATAATAATCAACGTCTAAATGGAAGTAATGTTGTGGAGGACGGAGATGACTCTAAAAGCGTTCACGTTGCTGGGTGATACGTCGAAAGGATGTATAGTCTCGACGTGCTGCAGGAACACCTTTCTTCATAAATCATTTGCAATAAAATCAGAAAAGCCATATAGCCTCGCTGCGCTATTACTAGTGAGCGCAAAGTTAGACTATCATCGCATGTAGTCAAACTTTGTTATCATACAAGTCCGGTCCGGATGTCTGCCGGAGTTTGTAATGAACAAAAAAAGGAGCTGGAGACAATCACTTTGTTCGAAATGTCCACATGTACAAGTGGATTTGACTACCGACGACGCGAAGGAAGCATCTGTGCAGCGCCAACAAAAAAACGGACAAGGACTACATACCTACCCTTTGAGCGTTGTATAGGTACATATGGGGCTGGGGTTCGAAGTCAGTAAGAGTACCTAATGGCGGTAGTTGGTGGCGCAGACAGGGAAAAAAATACTTTGTTGAAATTACTTTGATTTAATCTGAATCGGCATTTAGATCTAGTTCACTGTTAGATGTGACTTGGAAATGCGGTCATTGTTATAGGTGTTAATGTGATTATCTGGGGTATTTCTGGACTCCTACGAGGAACAGGATTAACTCTATGCAAGCCTGCTCTAAAAAAGGTTCAAAAGTCTTCGAAATTAGAGATGAATTTCAACCCATCAAATGAATCGAAATGGAAACTATTTTCCTGAGAGTAAGTCCTTCGAGATCTTTCGCAAGTAGATGCTCAAAGTTGGAAGTAAAACACATAAAAAAAATTCCGTCAATCTTGCTGTTTAAATTCTATTTCTTTCGCCTTGAGATGCTTTCGATCCATTCTTACACAAGCATTTCTTTTATTTTTCGAAATCCAAATGATTCATCCAGAAAACCGAACATTTGCAATCAAAGAGAAACAGCCCATAACCGTCAATTAAGACCATTTATCATGTGCAGCTCTAAATTAATTGCGCACATCCAATTCAAAGGATTTCGTTTTATATCCCATTCCAATGGACTATGATTGAGTTACGTTTTATTGTCTATATAAAGAATATCTAACTATTGCCAGGGTTCAACCCTTTTACCTCCATTTTCCCGGATGAACCTAACCAATAACCCATCCTTCCTTCCTTTTGCTATTAGCCGCCCCCTCTACACCGCCACAGACAGATATGAACACTACAAAGCTAAGATGTTTTTATGTCGGTTAGTCACGAACAAAACTCCACCGAAAATATCCTACGTGCCTATCCCTTCACTGCCAGGATAATTTCATTTCGAAAATTTGATGAAGCATCGCCAAGATATATCTCACTACGTAAATAGACCCTAATTTGTTAGCACCATTTAAAATCGATTGAGATGATCATAACTGTTCGTATGAATTTGTTTCTGGCATATGGGTTTCAAAATTGCGCACTTAATTTGGTGGCTCCCAGGACAACCGGTACGTGGAGTAAATAAACTGACTTTGCTGACCCAAATGCATTAGGTACGACCGTACGAGTGTGAAAGTACACTTCAATTAGAAGTAGAAGACAGAAATTCAAAAAGAGAGAATACCAGTACGAGTAGAGTAATCCAGCTTTACAAGCGAGTACATTTATTCCTCGTCAAAAAGAGGAAATGTCTGTGCGGACGTCAAAACGTATTTTCACATCCTATGTGCAATCTACCCGCATTGTAATCGGATAAAGTTTGACGTGCACATAGTGCAGCAGCACAAGTGAATAACAACAATAGACTGGATATTCTATTATTTATTTATTTATGCGTGTGTGTGTGTGGATGTACTCTATTCCACATTTGCACTCCCGTTTAGACGTTTTCAATGGGTATGGCAATATAGGTTTTTGCAGTTGTTGGCAGTAGCACTTTACTGTTGGATAGAGAGTTGGTGCTTACACTTTAAATGCATTATTAGTGTTTTGTGTAACTTTGATTTTCTAGCTACCACTCTGTTTTTGTTATGGCAATAAGTGTTTTTGATGTTTGTTCCGAGTTTTGTGGTTCAAAATTTTCGGCTAGGAAATTACTAATTTAATGTAGATAAATATGTCGGTTTGTGAATAAGTTCAAAGGGGACAAAGTTTAGCAAAAGTAAAATAAGTTTATTTCATTCGAAACATCAGAGGTACGTCAATGGTACAGCGGTTCGCCCGCAGCTGGACTTAGACGTATTTATTTTTGTTAATGCCTAGTATGCTGTTCCAGGGAAGCTAAAATTAAGCGCCTCTCCAATGTTTCTATCCACCGCTTCGCTTAATGTTCGCTTAATTTTGACAGTGTAGGTTCAGTCAAAAAAAAAAAACTATGTTGGGATTTTTGTTGCCGTTCTTTTATTTGTACTTCCTCAAAAACCTCTTCCAGTTACTCCTCGTTAAAATATTCCATTTGTAAAAGAAATGAAATTAACAACAACGAATTTTTTTGTGTTGAATTTACCATTCTCCATACGGTTTTTTTGCTTTCGTTTAAATTACCGATATTATCCCTGATCTGTCAAAATTTAGCTGTGGAAAAATGTATTTTGCATTAATACGCCTACTTAAATTCTGTAGACATTTTTCGTACAGCGGCTAACAAATTAAGCATGAACTGCGTACTGCTTTGCTTAATTTTATCTTTGGAGACATTTTTGTATGGGGCTTAATTTAAGCGCGAGCAGCATACTAGGCTTAAGTGTCCCAACTTTGGATACCTTCTAGTACTGTCAATAAATTGGTGACTAAGTACTAAGTTGACAGTTCGTATATGTGGCTGACGTAGGAAATGTGACGTTACCGACCAATCTAGTACAAAATTTTTAATTTGCGTCGATCAAACTTGCAGATCTGTCAATTTCGTTCCTCTTGACACTTGCTGGTTGTTAAAGCATAGTATCCTGCTTGCGCTAAATTTGTATCTCCCATGCAAAAATTTCTACAAAGATAAAATTTAGCGAGGAGGTTTAGCAAAACGATATCCTGTTCGCATGATAAATTCTTAAATTTATATGGATGAGAAAGGAATGTCCGGAACATATAATCGAAATACATTTTGACATAATATAATTAAAATTACGTTTTCCGACATCTGTCATGAGCATATGGTTTTTGTCCCATCAATATTCAGCCAGCGTAGAGCCTGCATAACTTCACGACTCCTCTAAAATGCCCTTAGGAAAATATGATTTATAAAGATTTTACGAACTTAAGGAACGTTACTTAAGGGCTGCTTAATTTAAACGCGAAAATTTCCATTTGGAGCCTGCGTAGACCTCACGTAAGTATGTTGTTGCAGCAAATATCATTTGGTCGTGGTCAAATTGTTAACGAAACCAAAAAGTGAAACTAATTTTTGTTTGTGCATTCATTTCATATGTTGTGTAATTTTGGAATACGCAGAGATATCTGATTGTCGGTTGATATTTCAGCTTTCAGGAGTCCGTTCAAAGACATTTCGGAATTGTGCCAGATAATTTGACTTTCGTAGTACGTAAAATTATTTTATTTACGAAGCTAATCTGTCAAAAACAGCTGATGTCAGTTTCAGAGCAAAAAGTAATAGATTCTAGTGTTTCCTGTAATAGTTCATCAAAATTCTTACCTATTTAGACACAAACCTTGTTTAGTAAAGTTGCCGCGGAAAAATGTTTATAAATAACAATTTCAGCAAATTTGTGCTTTGATTTCGAACTCAAATTCCAAATAATGTACTAAAACATAAATAAATAGTCGGCGCAACTCAGTGCAGTCAGCATGACTTTTGTAAAATGCCATATTTTTCTGTGATCTATAAAAATATGCGTCCGTCTCTTTTACGTGTTTAAGCTCTTTAAAAATTGATGACAGATAAGTCTTATGCCTTCGCAGGCAGTTACACTTTTATAAAGTAATATTTAAATAGACACAATTGTCAATATTCCAAAAGTGTAAACAAAAAGTTGTTCGTCCTACCTTCATATTTTATCAGCAAACGCCGACATACTTCGAACACTTTTTCAACTTCTTTACCTCGTCATTAGCCGTCTGACTAATAGGATAGTTCAGGTGTAAAAATTAAATACCATCTCAACAAACTTCAAAACTTTCAGTATTTAAAAAAATGCATATTCTTCCAACATGGAACTATGTGCAGAGTCCATTTTCTTCTTCCTTCCTGTATTTGAAAACAAAAAAAAAACAACCTCTTCCGCTGCTGCTTTTTCGATGCAAACAAGTCTGCATCCGCACTAGTGCACGCAGAATGTAGGGAGACATTCTTTGCCTCTTTTAAGCATTGAATGCAAAACTAGTTTAATTAAAATAACAAGAAGAACAAACGACAGAAAATAGGGGAACGATGAAAACATGTTTTTAGCTTTGCTGCATCTGATGCTGTAGTTTTTTTTTCTGTGTTTAGTGCTTCGCCAGGAAGAATATTTATATTTTCAAAGAAATATCGTGTGCGGGACACAGATGTGAATTAAGTTGAAATATGGTCTATATAGTATCTTTTCAGTTAAACGGAAAATATAAAATATAGGACAGTGGACACAGAAGGCCCAAGTGTATGTGGAGCATAATAAATGCTATCCGGAGATGGAGTGGAGATATGCTGCATGATTAACGTATAAATTTGCTGTCCAGACTAGCAGGCAAAAACAAAATCTAGTACAATGCCCACATGCGCCCACATGACCCATCTGCGATCTTTCAATGAAGTTCACTCCAGTCGACGACACTACAGTGGAGCGCAAATATAACTTCTCCTAAGAGAATTGTCAAAAATTACAGATTACTTATTTTTTTTTTTTCATATCATACTGCTGTTATTTCTTTTGAGAAGTTATTTGGATGTTGTGTAGTGTTGCCCCACAGAAACACTTTTCATGTTCACGTTTTCTTAAATGAAATGTCAAAGTTCTACGAAAAATGAACACTAATAGAAAATTCCAAAAAAATGTCAATTGATTTGAGAAATCATTTGCGTCCTACTATCCCTTATTTTGTTCACGTCAACTTCTTTTGATTCCGACCACAGTGATGCCTTCCTAAGCAGCCATGGCTTTTCCAAAAATCTACTACATTTTTGCTGTCAGAGCACCTTGATAGTTACCGTCATAACTATTCAAGACACAGTTTAGTTAATTTAAACTAAAAACTTGTCTTGAATCTCCCATTGTAATTAGTTTCCTTGTCAAATATTTCACAATAGGCTGTTTTGACAGTAGACAACATCTGACGTTTTGTTAGGCAGTGTAATAATTGTTGATATAGATCGAAAGCAATCTGTACACGTTCTCATTAAAAATTAAAAAAAAAATTTGGAAAAATAACTAGAAACGAGCAGTCCAAGCAAAGATATCGAAATAGCTCTAAGAATTTCTTCGGTTATGAACTGATATAAATATGACAAATGCAAAAAGTTGACAGATGGACGAAGTAACTAAAAAATTGTTCTCTGACGTTTTTCGATGCAGACACGAATATGCAGTTTAGCTGGAAGTGAAGCGAAGTAGCTCGAAGTTTTTTTGCGTTTTATTGAGTACATTCTCAGTTCTCTGAGATTTTGACATTTAAATTTGACATATAGGGGAATTGGCCGAAAATAAATACTTAAACAAAGCCCGAGTTAATAATATAGCAACTTATCGGCAAATGTTGCCCGAAAAGTTGCAGCATAAACTATCGCACAAACAAAAAACAAACGAGAGTCTAAATTAACTATAACCTTTATTGTTGACTATACTGTAATGCGCAAGCCATTAATGTTTGAAGTGGACTGTCTGTCTCCCTTTCTACAGTCATAATGCCCTTTAAATGATATTGGCTTGAACTTATTGTCATCGTTCCCAACTACCGCTTCTTCTGAGCGAAGGCAGATGATGGTACGGCAGTTCTAACCATAGTTTGTTTGTCGTCTCGTCATTGATGGTCGCGTTACTGATATTGGTGGTTAATAACTCTGTTGGGCTTTGTGCTCTTAGTGAAAAAATGAAGTTTTCTTCGAGCAATATATGCCAGCTCGTTGTTTGTCGCAACTACCGCTATTTGGGAGCGGCAATCGATTTTTTTTTATTGCTGGCTTGTGCTACAATTTGTGACTTTGCCTTCAAATGGGCTATGCCTGGTACGATACGATTGTACTGTCTGATATTATGCGTGTGCAACTCATGCTTGTGCTGTGTTTCACTAAAACTTTTTTTATTCAGCAAACTTATGAGGTTCACTCAATTTTTATAGGGTGATGGGTGATGGTTCTTAATTTGATGTTAAGAATGTAGACCAAATAAATATTTTGCAAGTAGCACAACGATCAGTAGGAACATTGTTCAACGACAACCCAAAAAGCGATCATAACAAGGAAATCAACTACGGATCACTGCGAGTTTGCCATCAAACACGTTCCTTCAAAAGTTCTAGTACAATGTCAGCTAATTTCTTAGAGAAAATGTGCAGAAGCGTTTTTTATTCGTAGCTGCGTTTAAAAACATGGAAAGATCATTCTTATAATCTTTTAATCCTAAGTAGAGCGCGCTATTTCAAACCCACTCAACTTCGGCTTATTAGACCTATTCGAAACAATTATTCCACTTCCAGTGTACTAGTCCATAAATCATATAGTTTCAAATTTAATCCGAAAATATAAATTACTCGGAGTCCATAACAGCAGGTTGCAGGTTTAGTTCGACAGACGGTGGCATTGCAAATCACTGAACACCACATTACATCAACCGTAAATTATAATATGCAAATGTAATAGCACGGGGCACATTTTCCAACTCATTTCCGCACAATCTTACCTCTAACCGATGATGATCAAGAATGAAAATCGAAAAAACCACTCGCAATAGCAACGGCAAAACAAACCGGATATGCATTAGTACCCATCAAAAATGAAGTTTCATGCATTCGCATCTACTTATATTTAATGCAGTTATCTCGTGCGAAAAATAAACAGTCCACAGGCGCATTGATATTCCGCATCCAGTTGTGATTAGAAATTTCCGTTTTTAATTTATTCCTTCCCTTCCCCCATGTAACCACCCATCTCCATCCATTTCGCATTTCAATTGATATCGATATCGCCCGAAAAGCGGAAGCACCAAACACCGAACAAGAGTTTGAAATTCATCAGGCAGCCTGACTTTGGCAGGATAACAGCCGAAAGCCGACCATAAGCTGCATTTGATGTCTCTCTCTCTCACTCTCTCTGTAAAATGAAATTTCCTTCTGTCAAATCAGAAATTGATGGTGAAATGGCGGCCGCGGTGAAATCAAAATGAAACGTGATTCACTCATTTATCTCGGGCTCGGGCTGATGAAATTCAACACCCATCGGTCGAACGCATTCGGATTGGGTATCTGATTTTTTTGGCACTGAGATTTCGAGGAATTCATTTCAATTCATTTTACTAAAGCAACGAGAATGATCGGATGAAAAACCACAAACAGTCGGATGGAAACAAGAAAGCTTTGTCTGTTTGTCAGTTTGTGAGTGCCCTTCGACAAATAGAGGAAATAAATGTCAAGGATAATGGCCGGAATTCAGTGTTCGTTCCCCGAACTGAATATATGTATTTGATGATGGAGCAGAGGATAACATTTTGTTCGCCCCCATGACCCGTAATCATAGTTGGACAAGAAGCAGCAAATAATAGAAAAGGAAACGAAGCGAAAAGGGGGAGCAAAAACACATTCCAGAGGGAAGTGTGCCATAAAAACGGAGGACTACCAATTTCCAATGATGTGTTTCTGTTTCTGTGTATATATGGTGTTTCTGAAGTGTCCTGCCAATGATTTTCAAAAGAATCCACCCAAATGTTGGGGGTTTCGCATTGAATTCATTTCAGTTCTGTGCATCTCCATTGGAATTTGTGTTTGTTTTTTTTTTTTATTTTTGATCTACAATCTACATACAATCAAAAATTTGCTCGAAATGGTCCTGAAAATATTCCATGGATTATTTTGTTTCAAAGGCGGATTGCAGTCGGAAACTTTTGGTTGTGCGCAGTTAAATTAGATCTGGGAATGCAATACCCTATTTACCCGATTGAGGATTTGCATGCAAAAAAAAAATAAAAATATTTTTTGACTTGAAAGTTGTTCTCCTTTTGGCGGATTAGTTTTTAATCCTTGCGGGCTTTTGCAGTAGAAGGAACAGCAATGTAACTATTGCATATTTGAAGCAGATTGCAGGGGTTCCAGTTTGTATTTTTGGAAGGCGTTAGCAGCGGTTTTGTGTTATGATCCTTATGGATGTTGACAAATACGATTGTGATAAGTTTGCTGGGATTATTGGCCGTGTTTATATCTTTTTGTTGCAGTTTGTTATGGGACAGATTAAATTTTATTTAATGGGGGACCCTCCGATAGACAGTTCTTCCCTTGCAGCTGAGTAGTAACTGATTCCAGTAGTAATTTACCTGGAGGCACTTCCTTTTGTTAAAGGCAGAGGAAGATTGAGGTGTGTACTTAAAATATATTCAATAATATTCGCCAGCCATACAGGGAACAACAGTTGAGTTGAAAGTTTGCTAACCTGTTGAACCAGGGGTCTCAAGGAAAACAAAAAAAAAAATTAACGACCTAAGAATTTTCTATTACACCACAGCAAACTTCTGGCAAATATCCGAGTGCTTAACTGTCTTGAAACAGCTTTCACGATTTAACTATACTCGGATAGGGCATGAGTCTGAAGGTCCCCTCTATTTAAAAAAAAAATGTGTGCGAAGTGATAACTTAAACTAATCTAAGTTGAACTATTTATTACTGAAATTGTTTAATTTGAAGAAAGAAGAAAGAAAAAAATCAATTTTCGATTTTTCCAATTTGCCGACTTTTCTGGTGGGTTTTCCCAAAATGTTCTTTCGTAAAAACCTCTTGGCAATTACGAACAACTCAGAAAATTTGAACCAAATCGGCCCAGCCGATGAATTACTATACATTTTTCACACCATTTTTGTATATATACAAGTATTGGTTACTTTAAAACTATAATAGTATTGTGATCGGCAACAGCGTTCATTTAAAAGGTTTTTA
This sequence comes from Cheilosia variabilis, assembly GCA_951230905.1. NCBI lineage: Eukaryota > Metazoa > Arthropoda > Insecta > Diptera > Syrphidae > Cheilosia > Cheilosia variabilis. The sequence continues at coordinate 18,485,534 of OX579679.1, read as the reverse complement.
TTGGGAAATAACAACATTTGAAACATTTTTGAAGCCTTCTCCAACCCAAAAAAAGGTCCAAAATAGCAAAAAATTGTGGCAGGCTCCCGAAAAAAATGCCAAATTGCAACTTTAGTCGCACAAGCACAACGGTTACGCTGCCTCCGCAAATTTTGAAAATGAAATTCTCACTTTGAAATTGAATGTAGCAAAATTTAACTTTTTCAATTGTAAATATTTAAAAAAAAGTAAAAATGCAAAAATAAGCACCCAGAAAATATCTTTTTTCTGACACTTAATTTGTTAAGATTGGTTGAGCGTGTGAACCGCAAGAGATAAAAATACTACTATAGAAACCACAGAAATAATATAGAGTGGATTATATTATATTATTAAACTTACTTAACTTTCGTAAGGAGATTCTGTAATGTTCCGAGGATCATTTTCTGCTTTTTTCATCATATTTTTTTATAATATAACTTTCAGAAACAGTGATAATTTTAGGTTATAAAGGGTGATTTTTTAAGAGGTTTAGAACTTTTTTTTAAAAAAAAACACAAAAAATTCAAAAAAATGAATGAAATATTTATTTGAATCGATAGTTTGAACCTTGCAATTTAATGTTTAAAGATAATTTCATGCAAATGTTGACCGCGGCTGCGTCTCAGGTAGCCCATCCGCTGAGTCCAATTTTGGCATACTCTTTCACACATATCGGCCGGTATCTCACGAATGAATGCATGGATGTTGGCTTCCAGTGCGTCAATCGAAGCGGGCTTGTCCCTATACACATTAGCCTTGGCATACCCCCACAAAAAATAATCTAATGGTGTCAAATCGCACGATCTAGGCGGCCAATTGACCGGCCCGAAACGTGAAATTAACTGTTCACCAAACTCGCCTCGCAATTGCGCCATTGTTTCGCGTGCTGTGTGGCATGTGGCACCGTCTTGTTGAAACCACATATCATGCAAGTCAAGAACTTCCATTTCGGGCAAAAAAAAGTTTGTTATCATCGCTCGGTAGCGTTCACCATTGACAGTAACGCTGCGATTCGCATCATCTTTGAAGAAATATGGCCCAATAATGCCGCCGGCCCATAAACCGCACCAAACAGTGGCTTTTTCGGGATGCATTGGTAGCTGTTGCAATGCTTCTGGCTGATCTTCACTCCAAATGCGGCAATTTTGCTTATTTACGTACCCATTCAACCAAAAATGAGCCTCATCGCTGAACACAATTTTTCGATAAAAAATCGGATCCTCGGCCAGCTTTCCAAGAGCCCATTCACCAAAAATTCGGCGTTGTGGTAGGTCGGCTGGCTTTAGTTCTTGCACCAGCTGTATCTTAAAAGGCTTTACGCCCAAATCCTTCTGCAAAATTTTCCACGTAGTGCTGTAACAAAGGCCTAACTGCTGGGAACGGCGCCGAATCGACATTTCGCGGTCTTCTGTCACACTAGCTGATACGGCCGCAATATTTTCTTCACTACGCACAGTACGTAAACGTGTTGGTGGTTTAATGTCCAACAAAGTAAATTTGGTGCGAAATTTGGTCACAATCTTCCGAATAGACTGCTCAGAAGGTCGAGAATGCCGATCATAAAATGGAAGCAGCGCGCGATGAACATTTCGAACCGAGCACGAATTTTGATAGTAAAATTCAATTATTTGCAAGCGTTGTTCATTTGTAAGACGATCCATGGTTAAATTGCAAACCAAACTGAAGCTGTTTGACAGTGACACAAGGTACTAAACACACGTCAGCTGTCAAAACCAGTGTTGCCAAAACCAAACCAGCTAAAAAATCACCCTTTATATGCTCACTGTCAACAGTATATGTATAGCTAAGCACTAAACACACTAAACACTGAGTAGAGAGAGGGGGAAGCGTCAGTCCGAAATACGGCTAGCGCTGTGGGGTAGAGTGAGAGCCTAGGAGCCTGCCGTATGAGTGAGAGAAAGGAAAACCAGACAGACTGGCGTTATCACTTCAAAAAAAAAGGGAAGCGAATTTATAGGGACGACAGTTTGATAAATAAAAGACCTAAGGCCCTCTATGTACCTGTTGCAAGAACTAGTATACTACTTTACCGGGACACCGATCTGGTCGGAAAAGAACGACGACGGTTGTTGAATCCTTGAATGGCAATAGTTCATTGGGAAAAAATTCCATCACCTTTCAATTGTAATTTTCCAGCGTCTGCAAGACTGCTTTACCATAATGTCTCCAATCTCAGGCAAAGCTTTTGGTTAAACAGGGTCGTAACTTGTGAGTTTATTGAACTATAAGAGTGCTGCAACAAAGCTGGCTTTTATTTTAGTCTTTTAATCGTTAGGAAAACATAGACATCTGCTATAGGATTTTTTTAAAGAAAGACTAGCTGTGTGTTGAAATTAACAACAATTATTTTAACTTAGCTTACTTATTTGTGGTTAAAGCTTAATTCTTACTGCCTGAAATTTTATTTTACTAATTGTCAATCTTACCTTTTGTTTCTTTTTTTTATTAAAGTTGAACTAAAACCAAGTCGACGTCCTTCATCGGTCATTTAAACACTGTTAATAAGAGGTACGATGTTGATTTATTAATACATTTATGGCCACGAAAACAAGTGAAGAATGCTCCTAATAAATCTCTATACTTCTTTAAGAAGGTGTAATACTTCTTTCAGGTACCTTGTATTTTCTACAAATAAGTGAGCCATCCTTTTATTATATCGGCGATCCAGCAGTATAGCTGCACTAGATATCAACAACTATTTTATATGAAAACTGACGGTTTCTTTTGTGAAAGTTTTGCTTTCACATTTTGTTCATTTTCACGCAGAAAAATCACTTAAAATCAACCAACTTACGGTTGAAAACTACCAAGAAATTCTGTTAATATATCTCCTCCAGAGTTAGTGGGTTAAAAATAACCGAGTCAACTTGTTAAGGAAACTCGGTTAAAAATAACAGATTTATCAATATCCAACAACAACAACTCAGTCGTAAATAACAAACTAACTTTGTTTAACCAATTATAACCTTGATATTTATATAGAAACTTGGTTGATACCAACTGATAAAGTCTGTTTTTTTTTTTTAACAGTGCGTATCTAACCTTTTTCTCTCGGTAGTTCTTAGTAACGAATGCTGTTTTTTTTTTTTTTTCAACAAAGATTCAGTTAATTTAACCCATTTTTATGTAAACGAGCAAAAATCGCACTCGGTTAGCATTACTTTTGAGCATGTAATGGTCTCAAGCAAACCAAACAAAAAGTCTGCTAAATCATTGTCAAAGTGATTGTGGGAGTTAAACTTTTACTTCACCTTTGCAAATCGAACAAAAACTATTACAAGTCGGTAATGCCAAAGTCATCCCCAAAACACCTTTTACAAGGACGATAAAGTTACAAGTAAAAAGTTTCATCAAGTTCTTATCGTTTGCTCTATTTGAATCCCAAGCTCACTGAAAGGACAAAGAAAAAAGTATTTCTTCTCGCAGATACCTATCGATTTATTCGAAGAGCTCGCTCTTCTGCCACGGAGCTTACTTGATGCCGTAAACGTTTTTATTCGAAAATGCTTACTGAAAGTATTTGATCCATTAATCTATTTGATTTACCGCAAAGTCAGTACAGACGACATAATACATCCACTACTCCACTCATAAATGTGAGCACAATCATAAATTCATCGAATGACAGGTCTTTGAGGCGGGTGTCACATTTAGAGTCATGTGATGATCTGTCAAGTCGACTAATGGAATACGAGCGAATGGACCGGTGATAAACTGACAGATAATGTGGTCTGGTCTTTCCAACACACATATTGTAAGAATTAAGGTTAAGTAAATGGCAATTGAATTCATTATTTATTTGACTGCGTTCTTAGATGTAAAATTGAAGTGCTCATCCTCATACGCAAATGGCAAATCCTTTGGGATTGACATATTACAGCGGGCGAAAAATAAAACTATATATGACACCAATGGAACACGAAATGTTTTACAAGTGTGCGAACAGCAGTGTGTGGGTTTATTTACCCTTCTCAACTGTCAACAGAGTTCGTAAACAACTCGCAATTGTGCCCGTGGCGCGCACACATTCATAATATCTATTTATACCTACGTTTGCGAAGAACTGTATTTCCCACATCCCACAAACAGCCAACCCGAATGTTCTGCTTGAACGATATTTTAATAACGTGTTTGTGTTCCTGCTCTGGCAGAACGAAACAATTATAAAATAATATTTTATGGTATTAAATTAACTTGGCAAGCTCTTCTGTATCCGGCTGTGTGTGTCTGTGGTGCTGCCGCAGGACCTACCAATGCGATATACCGGTAGGTAAATATTTAATTTCATTTGAAGAGTGTTTTTTATCATGCTGCTCTATTGCATTTCGCTTCTGTGAAATTGCCTGTCGAAGTGGCTTAAAGTTGGCCTTATTGATTTTGCCATCCCATTTCCAAATAATTCATAAACTGCGATAACCTCCTTCATGATAGTTTTTTTATTATTTCTTTTCAGATGTCGCTTAATTAAACATCATCGAGCTGCATTTCTGTGAGTATTTTCCTTTGAATGATTTCCTACTTAGTTAGGAATTAGTCAATTCCAAGAGGACCTTTTATCCCAAAGAGTACGTACCTACCTGTTCCAAGAAAACAAGTCGCCATCCCCTCAGCGCGGAGATGAACCTTGTGCAAACTGTAAGCGAGAGTACATTTCATATAACGAGTGAATTTTAAAATAAAATTATCACCGAGCTGAGTGTCCTTGAGGTCCGGTACTATCCGCTACAATTGCAACATAATGCGATGCTTCGCAGAGATACTCATATTCCTTTACTCGCTCTTTTTCTGAGGAATGAAAGAATAACGAGTCCAATTAAAAAATTGGCTGAACTCCCTTAGTTGAATTTTTGTTAGCACGATTTATGTCAGCTTCATTTTAATCCAGATGTTGTGCTTTTGCTCTACCGGGAACAATATTAATTTGTATAAATATTTCATGATGGTGGGAACATTTGGGCGGTGGACGTTGGAGCCATTAGTTGCATGAGTTGCATAGTGCACTTGCACTTAGCTACGGTTGGCTAATTGCAAAGCAATGTAGTTTTGAAGCATCTGCTGAGTTTCTGCAAGGAAGGACATTCGCTGTCACATCAGTTTTTTAATGGCACAGCGAAGGGAAATGGAGAACAAAATGGTCATGTCTCTTAATAGAAATGTCTGTTTCCAAGAGCAATAATTGTGAAAGTGTTTCACATTTTTGCCAGATATCAAAGGGAAATTTTGAATTCCGATTTTGAATACACTATCTTACGGTCTTCTCTAAGCTGACACGTATAGCTTTTAACTCGAGGCAATGGGTATTGGTGATGCGATAAAAATCAATCAACATTTACAAGGAAGGACTTTCTGAAAATATGTAATATGATGAATTTCCCTCCAATTCTGTGTAATCAAAGTGAATATACAAAAGCGACGGAGAGTGTTCCATCCAGAATCCCAAGAGACCCATAGACGATAAACTTGAGTTGGAAATTGTTTCAATTCTACTAGGGAACAGTTTTTATTTTTTATATTTTTAGAATTTAGACGAGTTGCTCGTTATTTTGTGAATTCTCTCTTCTTCTGTCATTCTTCATCAGAATGTGTTTGATTTGAATCGATTGATTCTCGGTTAGACTCTAAAACCAGTCGACGAATGTACTAAATGCAATCGAAATGAATATGTCAGTCCAATGGCAACAAAATATTAGGTCCATTCGCGTACTTTTACGAACCAAGGACTGAAAACCTGTCAAACTCGAAAAATTGAGCGAAACTCTCTCAGAAAGCTGAAAATATACTCCAAAGTAAGTGGATACACTTCGAGCTACTTTGAGCTACTTACATCTTTGAAATCTAATCCATATCACGAATAAATTTAAAACTTACCTTTTTGCAACATATGAAACGTTCTAGGAGAACATTCGACCACCACCGAATTTTCTTTATTTTCAGATATTTTATTTTTGTGTACAATTGATTTTTAAAACGAATTCTGAATTTGTTTCCTGGCAATTTTGCGCATTTGACATTTTTATCAGTACTTGCCGGTTGAAATTCTCTGAGCTATTTCGAGCCAAGAGAGGAACTGCTCGTTACTCGTTATTTTGCTAATTTTCTCTTTTTCTGTCATTTCTGAGGAGTACGTGTATAGACTTTGTGCGATTGCGATCGATTTATATCAATTGCGTTCAAACCGCAATATTTTCATCAATTACATTTTCGATTCGTAACGTTAAATTTTGTTTAGAGCTCTTCTGATTGCGCTCTTACAAACATCACTTTGAATTTATTTTTAAAGGTATTTCTCAGGTCTTCCGTTAAAGAAGAGTTTTTCAAAAGTCATCGCTTTTAAAAATAAATAAATAGTTGGCGCAACAGGTCCGTAGGGAACCTAGGCCTAGCCATCGCTTTTAATGAAATACAAAGTATAGAAAGAGAGGAAAATACAATTTTTTAGTTGCTGTCAAGCGCTACTGTCAAATGTCAAATTTGCACTGAGAAAATCTGCACAATGCAGTGCAATCTAGGGTCTATCAGACATAGCGTCTGACACAACGCGTCTTGTAAATATTTGGCATCTACAAATGTATGATTTTGTTGAAGGACACTGTGCATATATTGAGTAATCACGTCAAGTGTCTAAAAGCTATTTGCCTCGTTTTTCTGTCACCCAGTTCGCATCTAACACCCGACAATCCTGTCGTACCTTACACGGAAAGAATTTTAAGATCAAATCAAGAAAAGTAAGCGCAGAATCACGAAAAGTTTGTCTAGTTTTAGAGCTTAGCTAAGGATTTACTGATTCACGACTTTTTTTTTGCAATTCTAGAAATTGTACGAAGTGAAGATATTGACCCTCAAAAGTCGTGAATCACCACTTTTCAGTATCAATAATGCGATCAACCGAGAAATATATTGCCATAACCGATCGCAATTTGACACAAATAGTTATCAATTTGATATTACATGGATTGTAAATTGCAAAAACAATTCGTAAATTACCACTTTTCTGTTGTAAATTACGATTTCCTCCCTTACCAAATTACAACCATTTAGTCTTGAATTGCAACTCAATAGTGTTGATTTGCGAACTAACAGGAGTAGATTTACTACTTCAGTAGTTGCAATTTACAAATTCTTAGTGGTAAATTGAAACTTCTTTTTATCAATTTGCAATTCATATTTTGCAATTTACGACTTCGAGTGGTGATTTGAGGCATCGGCGTATTAAATTGAAAATGTTTTGTCGTGAAATTTGAAAACTTTATTCTCAATTTGCAACTTATATCTTGTGATTTACAAATCAAAATTCATAATTTTATTAATTAGGTTATTTTCGTATTCCTCCTGATATCCAAGAAAATCATACGGCGCCATTTCGTCCGGAGACAACGGGATTTGTCTGGGGTGGTTTTTCGGTCTTTGCTGAAATTTAAAATACAAATAAAATATTTAGATGAACTTGACATTGATACGAACCTTTACAATTCTTCTCGATTACACATTTTAGAATACATTCCAATTGATACTTCTTTTCTAATAGCAAGATGTAACTTCTGAAAAAAATACAGATTTATATGCATAGGTACTTCAGGGTTTTTGGAATTCAATAGGTACTTACAAAATGTATTCCAGAATGCCTTATAATTAGTAGGATACTCACTATCCATACGAATTACTTATATTTAAATTTAAACAACTTTAACCCGACTGCTTTAAACAAAGATTGAATATCGACTGCCTGTCTCTGCACCGCAACGCAATGTGCACAATGAAGATTTGGCTTCATTATTGCAGCTGTCTAGCAATACCACATACATACCTGCATCCATAAAAAGAAAGGACTTAAAAGGATTTCGATAGGTACATGGGCATACAAAATTCCACACATTAGGTAGTTGATTCCATGGAAATTACAAAAAATATTTTGCAATTTACGACTTCTCTACGTCAATATACGTTTTCAGTTTCATGTGTTAAATTATTACAAGATTTTATTGATTCATCATTCAGTTTTGGTAAATCACCAAATATTTTTCGCAATTTGAGATTGTGAAGTGGTGTTTGAGAAATTAACCTATAAGAGTGGTAAATTGCGCCAAACAATCTCGCAAATCACTACAAATAAAAGAAGATCGAATTGATACTTCTAATCGTAAATTACAACAAACAGAATTTGGTATTCTCCGCCGTTTTCAATGTCAAATTACCAATTTCTGTATCAATCCATGAAAACTTCGTTGTGATTTGCGACAAATATATAAATCGTAAATTGCAACTCAAAATTTTGCAATTGGTGATTTCCAATTCTTTCCGTGTAAAGGTATGCGTACTGCCTTTGGAATTTGAGTTGTTTCTGGTAGAAATACCACTGTCTTACTTTTAAATTTTGCATCAACTTTAGCACCGACATATTTCCAAACCACAAAATATCCCCCACTCAGTTTCGCCTCAATTCACGTCTCATGGGGCACGATAAATGTAGGACAACTGTGTGTTCAAAAACCACACCGGCATGCATAAAATTGATGCACACAACTTGTTCAAGTGTACGTAGAGCTGTGTAAAAAGGAATTCATTTCCATTAACACATGAAGATGTATATCCAAATGTGCTGCTGGAGTTTTTCCTCGTTCACTCTCCTGTCTCAATTAATTATTTAGGCATGCAGGAAGGAACGGTACAAGCTACCTGTCTCAAAAGAAAATTTGCAAAATTAAAAAGTCTTCCAAGACTGCGAACGAAAGAAACGAAATAAAATATAAAAAAAAACTGTGAAAGGATGTCAAACATGAGTACATGCTTAGGTTGCCAGCTCAGTGGTTTTATGAATGCTTACATCCCTGGCAAACGGAAGACGGTAACCAGCACACACAGGCGTGTATCCACACCCGGACCCAATCACTCACTCTAGTGCGGCGCAAAGGTGAAAACTCGCTTTCTACTTTAAATACGGTCGTACATAATCCTTTTGGGCCAAAAAAAAAGTGCACCCAGCAGACTTACACCGAAAGTTAACCAAGGATCGAGACCGAGCTCAACTTGTGGCAAACTGGTTAAATTCACATCTTTTGTAGGTCACCCACCACCCTCGCATATAAATGCAATGAAATTCATTAAAAGTACACAAATCCCTAGAGAAATATTCGCCACGAATGTGTGTATTCAGGTATGCACTGCACATGCACGGCTTCATGGCCAGGCCATGGTGTGTTTCAGCAAGTGATGATGCCAATGTGGGTGCATTATATAGATGTAGGATGTCTGCATATATGATCGTGATGATGATGATGATGACGACGACCGACGACAGCAGCCCTGTTCAGAATGCGGAATGAAAGTTGAAGTTTAATTTGCATACTTGACCCTAAAGCAATTAATTGCAATCGTACTACTACCAGGCTGCTGGGGCTGGGGCCAGTTTAGCTCAACGGAACAGAGATGAACAGTGGTCTTAATTGAGATATGAATGTGCCAGGTTACATGATGGTATAGCTTGCTGATTTCACTTCATAAAATATTCCTTTGGCCATTACGACTACGAATACGTACTCCTGCAGCTGGCAAGACTTTGTTCGGTCTTATCGGGCTAGTTACGGCGCCGCACGACCTGAGTGTATGCAATTTTCTTATTTAAATTAAAAAATGTTTCGTTCTTTGTTGTTCGAAATGGAAATGTTGTTCCGACTCTTTGATGATGCAAATTACTGCCAAAATGCCAGTCTTTGGCCCTGGGTAAATTTACATTTTATAAAAGCCGTAGAGTTGAGGAAGTCAAAAGCCAACTGGCTTACAGGTGAAGGTGAAGTGATCTCTCAAGATTAGTTTGGCTGAAATAAATTACGCTCTCTCTCTCAAGTCAGGCTACGGGTAGTTGGGCTGGGAGTTTCCCCAAGTGAATAAGCAGTTTGTTTATTTTTTGTTTCCAATACCTGGTGTCTTCCTTTTAGCAATTTTTTTTTTTTTTTTTGTGTATTTCCTTCGAAGTGAAAATGACGAGAGCCACACTTTCGGCCTTTTAGGTTTCCATCTAAGAGATGTGCAGTCAAAACTGAGCGTTTTTCCATTCAATCTTGACATTTATTGTTCACATAGTAAATTGAGAAAAAATTGTATTTTCCGAATGTCCCGTTGACACTTTTTTGGTGATTGATTTTGTTACATTCTCGTCGACAAACTTTTGCGGATCCTTTCCTTTCTTCTGCCACTATTTAAAGGATTTTGCAATAAGAACGGGTCGATATTGAAATGGATTTAAGTAAGCTGACGAAATTCCTTTTGTTTGAAAGGCCCATGAATGCCATTTAAAGGTGTTTTTATTTTCAGAGCTGAGCACTGACCTAAGCTCCATTTTGCTAATCCTGTTTATTTTCTGCCCAATGTGACTGGAAGTGTGTAATCAGCTTTTCACTGAGCCTGTTCAGTCAATTTATTCTGAGATCATAGAGTGCGCTCTGATCATGCTCTGAACGAAAAAAGAAACACAAATTTTGAGCTCTGATGTGTCTGAGCTAAAAAAGAAACACGAACTTTCTGTATAACAGTTCAGGTTCTGCTCCGAACTAAAAGGGGAAAAAGGCCTAATATAACCGGAGTCAGATTTGAAAATGAATAATGTCCGGGCAAAAACTGAGCAATTTTGTTAATTTTTTAGCCCAGAATCCCCAGGTCAGTAGTCCAGAAGAAAGCCTCGTGGAAAACGCTCTCAGTGCACAGTATAACCTACTAGAATAAACCGGAGAAAGTTCCAGTTGACACCTATCTGTTCCCCCTGACATGAAGCAGTTTTTGTTTCTCTGAGCCCACTTTATCTGTCTTAAATAATAGCAACTGTCAACTAGCAAGACTTTATTTTAAAAAATGGATTTTTCGAAGTAGCGTGCAGGCCGAAGTGATTTTTTTTGATTTTCTATGTAAGCTATACCAGCCCACAAGTGGACCTTTGCATAGGTCCCCACCTGCTTCTAACGAATTTGGCAAAAAAAATAAACTCCAACAACTGCGTAGGGTTATCCTTTCATGTTTTCGAAAATTGAATCCTCCGGTGAATGAAATGTATTTATAAATGCAAAGGCTGTCCCACTTGGCAGCAATTGCAAATTCATAAATTCGCTCCAGAGCCTTGTTATCAGTTGAAGTAAATTATTGTTTCCCTACTCAGCCTGAAGGACGCTTTCGAAGAGGTTCTCACAACTCAACCCAAAGCATCTCTAAGCAACGACCCGGCGTCAGTACTATCCGCTGCTTCGTCTAGGTAACGCAGTATCCCAAGCTACAGTTGAATAGTTGCTAAAGTACCTGTTTTTGATTCGCCTTGGCTTTGCATCTGGTTCTGGATTCTGTGGTGATGCGGTGAAATGTACTTTTGTGGAAATTTCCATTACGAATTTTCTTCAATTAAAAAGTTGTTGATGCTCATCACGAACAAGGAACAAGTTTCCAAAGTGGAGGAAACTGCAGTGTTACCGGGTACTGGCCCGCATTAGAACGAGTTCACGCTTTTCTTAAAATGATTTTCTCTCGTTCCGGTCTTTTCGTTGTATTTTGTTTCTCCGCCCTCCGCCCTAGTGTTAGTGCACTAATTGAAGGAAAAGTTTTGTTCGCCAGAAAAGAAAACTGGCTATTCAATTGAGCTTGATTGGAAATTAATTAAACCGTAACCGCTGCTGCATTGCAATGTGGGTTAAGCTTAGAGTTACAAAGAGTTTTGCTTTCGATTGGTCAATAAGAGCGAGAGGTAAACCGAATGTCGTGTCGTTCTGTCGGAAGTGTTTCGATGGAGGGGGAGAAATGTTGATGCCAGGATATTATATTTTGAAACGAGTTTAATCTCCGATTGAAATAACTGCATGTAGGTGCTGTATGATTGTCCATCGCACAAGTCGTTGACAAACGTCCTATGGACAGGATCCGATGGACAAGAAGTTTACGCTGTCACTCTCGGTAGTCATAACGACGTCGTGTCTCGTGTCTTGTTATTGCGAAATTGAATGGAAACTCTTATGTGTGTTAGTGATTTGATTTGATTGCCATGCCAATGTGAGACTTGAACTGGTTGGTTATGTTTTGCTTATTGCGTTGTGACGTTTCCTATTTCCGATTTCAAATGCGATGCACGTCCGTTTTGAGTGGAGAGTTAACAAATAGGTTTATTGAATGACCTGGTTTAAGCACTGTGATAAATTAATCGAAGGTGGTGGGAAATGTTTTTCAAGTTTTGTTACAAATGAACCAAGTTCAGTATGTAGTGAAATGTTTTTCAAGTTTTGTTACAAATTTACCAAGATCAGTATGTAGCGAACTTGTTACTCGTTATTTCGAGAACTCTTTTCTTTTTTCTGTAACATAGTAAGACTGCAATCGATTGCTTTTATTATAAATCGAGTACGCGAATGGGCAAAATGTAATCTTGCTCGTTACTTGCTTGTTACTCGTTATTTTGATTTTTTCTGTGATGATTTTTGCAAAATAAATCGAGTACACGAATGGGCAAAATGTAATCTTGCTCGTTACTTGTTTGTTACTCGTTATTTTGATTTTTTCTGTGATGATTTTTGCAAAATAAATCCACTGGGTAGCTGATCGACAAAGTGATATTAGTTCCTTAAATGTGTAGCCAAAAAAGCGGGAACCACGTTAAGCTTAGTTACTCGTTATTCTTTTTTCTTCTAAGTAACTAAAGTTTCACATAAATTAAAGCTGATTGCGTTTATTCAAAATTTAAATACGTGAATAACCCTAATGCCTAATATGGTAGGAGAATAAAATCTCTTCTTGCCCTGATACTCGTTATTTCGATAACTATCTCCGTTTTTTCAGTTTTTGGCGAGAAAAGAGTGCTATCGATTGTCTTTAATATAAACAGTGTATATAAAATAAATATAACGTAATAGGAGGCATTTGTTGCCAACTTTATACTCGTTATTTCCTTTTTTCTCTCATTCCCAGGACGAAAAAAAAACCTGGGTACGCGAATATGCATAATGTCTTGAATGTGTTGGCAAAGAAAATAGGCTTCGCCCTAAGTCAAGTTACTCGTTATTTAAATTTTTGTATGACAGTTTTGAAGAGAGGGAAATGTTTTTCCTGTTTGAGTGTTAATTCTGATGAAATAATATATTATATAAGATTGTATAATTATTAGTTATTCGTTATATCGACAAGTCTCTTCTTTTTGTTGTTTTTGGTTTGAAAAGACTGCGATCGACTGTCTTTGGTTTTTTTAAACCGACCATGTGAATGAAGAACATTTAATAAAGAGCGTGAAAACTGAATAAGGGCCAGAATATGTTACCAACTTGTTACTCGTTACTTGAATAATTTTCTTTTCTTCTGTCATCTCTGGTCCGAAACAAAATACCAACAATTGCTTTAAATGTAAACCGGGTATCCAAATGGATGCAGGGCCTTAAATGTGTTGCCAAAGAAAAGGTATCCTTCCACGCAGAGTTACTCGTTATTTTGATTTTTTGTGTCAGAGTTTTGAAGAGAAAATACTCCAATCGATTTAAAATGATCGTCTTTAAAATAAAATAAGTCTCGAGAAGAACCTTTTATAAAACGAACCTAAAATGTGTTCGCAGTTTGCTACTCGTTACTTTGATAGTTTTCCCCTTTTGTAGTTTTTGATAAGTAAAGAATTCGATAGGTCGGATTTTAATAAAACCCTTGAATCGGCATTAAATACGCGACAAAATGTCTACTGCATTGTCTGTTCTTATATGTATTTATTTTTTTGTTAATAGAAGAAATATATGTAAAAGCCAACAGACAAATTCGATCCTTGAGCGGAAACAGTATAATTTTTAAAAATCGATTACATATAAAATATTTCAATCGACGTCGGTACAGTATAAAATGTCATGAAAATTAAATCAGTTATAGTCTTCGAAATCGTGCAAATTTGACTCTGTGCTATTTCCGGCGCCATTACATCAGCATCCGCATCTATTTATGTTCGTTGTCGTCATATCGTCGTCGTGTTGTGCTCATGCTACAAATGTCTGACGTTTACCGGGTTATTACTCACCAAGCACACTCTCGAGTTTTCATTTTGAAAGGTTTCCATTTTAACGCTACTAGCGCTGCGCTGGCTGCTGCTACATAACAACTGTACGCGTTGGTACATAGATATGTCAGAGCTATGTTCCGCATGACCTATGTTTTCTAGATGACTGAATCAATTTGTCAATGTCACAGCGTGTACTGCTCTGATTTGTGTGCGAGAAGGCAGGAGTACGACTTATTCAATTAATATTTGTTCTACCGCTATATTTCAATGTAATTTGCGACGAGAACAACTCCTGTACAAAGGACACACAGTCGTATGCAGTAAATATGATACTTCCCCTCGGTCGATGTGCTTTAATAATTCATCAAGAGATGCATTTATCCACACAGTTGTAGAGTTTTATGGCAGCGATTTACATTTGAACAGGGAATATATGGCATGCAGGAAGGATGCTCTGCTTTGTATCTGACGAGAACAGACATCACCTGAGTCATGTTCAGTTCATGTATTGCAAATAGGAAAGCGCAGTTAATGTGAGGGCATGGGGAGGACATGCTAATGCGTGATCATCCTTTATTTTGTTGCCGTTTGGAATTAGATGTTGGGAGAACTTACACGTTCTCCAGATTGAATCTACTTGAAAGCTGATGAAATAGTTGGGAAAATTGTACGGTTTAGGGAAAGTTGGGAAAAGTTTTCGCTTGCTGTTTTTATAAGCGGAAGCTAAGTTGGGTGTAAATTAATTTAATAACCACTGTTGCGAGTTTTATGGCTATAGTTATGCGGGCAGTATTTTCGAGTGCAATATTCATGAAAGGGACTGGATGAAGTTTCGGTGGAATTCTATATTCGAGTTAATTATAACATAGTTGACTTACGAGTCGATATGTAAAAGTTTGAGAATTTTGAAACAATCTGTCACTGGAGGCATTGGAAGAATTTGTGTTGAATCGCAAAGTTGAAGTTTCTTTTCTCTGCATAAATGTTTTCAAATCGATGTTTTGGTAAGTTTCTTGCAATTTTTTTAAGTACACTTTTCAAAATGTAAGGATTCGATATTTTCATTCTTGTGGAAGAAATAACTGGGCGCAAAAGTCTTGCAACTTCTTAAGCCGATTTGAGTTTCTTACTACCAGCAGTGACTGTTTCTCCTATCGCTTTCTCTGCAATGTATTTTCAACTTAAAAATCGATGTAGACTAAACTGCCTTTTCCTAACTATAGCATTAACAAGAAAATATATGTGTGGGTAATAACTGCTTTATGAGGAATGGTGTATGTGTACTGTGTGGTCTTAAGGGTGTTTTCTTGTAACTCACATCGCAGGTTTAGGCACCAGCAGGAAATTGAAACACACAGCCACTGAAAATACAGGAAAAATTAAAAATGTAGAGGATTGTTTTTAACCACCTTTAGAGGTTGGTATTTGCTAGGTAGTGCAGCGGACCAAGTTTTTAAGTCTAATTGTTTTAAAATCTGGTATCTTAAAAAAAAAAAAAAACTGTGCGTCGATCAGATGAAGTGGGAAAAGATTTCTAAAACGGTCATTTAGACAGAGCTAGATTTTCTAGATTTTCTCTAAATTCTGCAACTGAATTCAATTTGCCTCTTCTGGCTGTAAGTATGACTGACTATTTTGTCTACAGAGATTCAAAAATCAAAATCTCCTCTCAAAACAATTCCTTAAAAGACTGCGTCCTGTGTTTTTAATAAGTTATTAAATCGTTCATATTTCGAAAACCAAATTTTATATGGTGTTATCTAGCCACGAGTGCTAGGTTTAACTCCCCGAAAAGTAATTTCCAGTGTTCCAAATATTTGACATACATTCGGCAGTATAATTGCCCTGAGAAAGCTTCTTAATTAAGACACAAGATCGGAGGTCCCTTTAAAAATAGTGATTCACACAAAAGTGTGGTTATGAGAAGGTAGGTCTATTTTTATGAACTTGTGGGGTTATATCTGCAGTTGAAATTATAAAGCAGGCAATTTTTCTTTTTCACCCGACTGGGCACAGGGAGGGTTATTAAAAATAAAAAACGACAACTTTTTTGCGTGGTAGTAGTGCAGATAAAAATGATGTTTTTGAACAGCGCCACCTATGGAATTTTTTAACACTCTCAGTACTATAAACAACCAACTGTTTTATATTATTAGCGAAATCTCTCAGTTAAGTAATTTTTGAGTTTATGGGCCACACACATACACACCAACAATTTTCGTTGGTTAAAATGAACCCAAATATAAAAATCTTTGATCTAAGAATGAAATTGTTGGCAATGATGTAGTGAAATACTTATGGAGAGTATATTATTCTTACGCTGAATACCTGATTCTTGAGAACTTAAAACCGAGTTCTTGTTAACAAAAACAATATTTGAAACTTACAATTTTTTAAAAATCTCAAAATTCTTCGCTTAACAATCTTTTTTTTTCTGAGTGTACAAACGAACCTTGTCTTTTATTTAAGTAAATATCTCGAGGATTAAAAATACCGGAATTGTTTTCATTGCTTCAAATTTTCTCTCTGACTCTGCGTTGCACTTAAGTAAGCTTATTCTTAATAACACGAAATAAGTCTGAATTTAACAATTTTGCGTCTTCTGCGTTTAGCTACGATTACACATACCACTTTTCATGTCAAACTTTGACATGCCGACATCATTATGACGCAAACATTTGTCCTAAATTCGTCACTACGTGTGATCGCCTGTCAAGCGTCTGGTCACGCGGGCTGTCGCAGCGCACTCTGACGAAAGACACACGAGTGACCACCGAATGGCCGAATTTTTTGTGACGTCAGGATGTTAAAGTCTGCCACGGAAAATGACAAGTGTAATCGTAGCTTTTCATCAGAAATGGCGTCTTCTTTTTTTTGCCCATAGATCATTGATTTCCATGGTTTACAACAAGAGTTGGATCTCGTTCTTTTGTTGTAAACCATCATCGATTTGCATGGCTTACAACAAGAGTTGGATCTCGTGCAATTGTTATAAATTAAAGTTATAAAGGCTGTCCTATAATTCACGCAAAATTTGAATCTTTCGCCATTTAATAGTACAGTGATGCCAACTCAAAAAAGATAGCAATGTGACAGCTGCCAGTTCGGGGCTAGTAAAAATGAAGCGCTATAGGAAAGAACAACCCATTTTCATTGTTGAACAATATTTTATATATGACTCGTCGATTTATTGAAGGTTAAAACGCGAATGAATATTATGACTGACATAAAATACAAAATTGTATGCTAGTTTTTGTGTCGCACTCTTGTGGTCGATCCGGCAAGTTGATGTTATTTTTGAGTTTTAATATTAAAATATTAAAATAAAACTCGGTTGAATATGTAGACTCTACAAATCGAAATCTGCATTTTCTATCAAAATTACATTTTGCGTGAATTATGGGACACCCTTTGGATCATGTGGGAAAAATGAAATGCGCCTATTGAAACCTTTTTAGAGCGACCTCAAAAATACTTAAAACACAGACTACCTATTTATTAGACACAGTCTAGCTCACGACCCATCCTGATCTAATTATTTGAAAGTTAGGTTCACAGTTGCAACTCCTATTCAGAAGTAAATTTAAGGACCTCAGTACAAAAATATATTTGATTTCTTCTGTATACTCAGTCATGAGAACAACACAATTTTATTGTTAGCCATTTCCAGTCAGTTAAAAGGTTTCAATAAAATTCCTTCCACATTCGAATTTAACCTTATTGCCACCTGCGTTCGAAAAGGACACTGTGCATGTGGGTAGTAGTTCATATTTAAAGGTTACTCACCTCCAAAGACGGTCTGCAAATACCATTTTACTTCGCATGAAACTACAGACAAAAGCCAGACAAATTAAATAACCGTACCTGGCCAACTGATGTGAACAAAAAATTATAAAATTTCCAGACCGAGACACAGCCAAATCGGTAGAAAAAGAAAAACAAAAAACACACTTGAAGGTCCTCCCACAAAGGTAAATAGAATTTCCTAGCAACGAACCCAATCTGATGGACTGTGCCTCCCCCAAATGAACACAGTACCCCGACAAACGGCACATTGTTCCCACAGTTAACCATTTCATGTCAACACCCCCACAATGTCAGACGAATACCAAATGAGCCGCACAGTCGTCACAATTCAATTTGTCTAATTGTCGCCACGAAAACGAAATACGAAATACGTTTTCCACGATGTAACTCAGCCATCAATTTGTATCGCGATATTTAATCACAATGCAGCGCACTGTTCCCCCCTTCTAATTGAGGTATTGTTCCGTTGTTGTTTTGATGGATGTCGCAAGTCGCAGTAACCAAATGGAACATCACTTGAGAATCTGGGGACCGCAGCTCTAATTGAAATGACGCGCTTGTTCCTTTATTAAATCTGACAAACACCGCGGTATGTGCACCGCGTACACTGTTTTCTTTTTCTTTTTCTTTTTGTCAGCGCTTGTATACTTGTCAATTATGCATTCAGCGCAGCGTCATTAAGCTCTCTGTTCAAATACGCTTTTCACACATCCGAGTAGCAGCCTTGAACCTATGTTTACCTACCTGCCTTATTTATATGCGAATGCTAGAAGAAATCCTTGTTTTCCTTTCTAATTCACCGCACATACAGCGATGGGGACCAAGCCCAATAGCAATAGCAGCAGCGCACGACACACATCAGCATGGAATGCAATAAAGAGCGCACTTTATTTGCGTTAGTACGGGCAAACAACACACAAACGTACCTACATTAGCAGCAGAAAAAATAAAAAAATAGTGCCGCTCGGTATCAACCGTGTGCCACGTCATGGGACTTGGAGCACAAGCACATTAGCACGTAAAGAGAAAATATGGATGGAAGATAAATTGGAAAGGACATATTCATCCATAGACGGAGGGAGGGTGCAAAATATGTTGCTGCTGCCGCATATGGTGGCGTGAGGACCAACATATGGATTTGCGACGACTATACGACGAGTGCGAAATGCGCTCTTAATGCGACGACAATCGCACGTCTAAGGATATTCGTTTCATCCTAACCCGACTAACTCAAGTCGCCTTGGGAGGTTCCATTTACGTCATCGTCATTGTTAGATGGAGTAGGATGAGGTGTTATTCGTATTCGAGAAAAAAAAGCTTTCTTTCGTCATGCAACACCTGCAGGTTGGGTTGGGTGGTGCTGCTCCAGCACATGCGTAGTTAGCAACTGCGTGGTTGGTTTCAGTTTCGGAGAGTTGCCGTGTGGGTGTACGTACTCGTACTCGTACAGCACATTCCAGTGAGTAACGACTGCCTGGTTTACTGGTACTAAATTCATCTTAAGTATATCTGTCAGGGGTCATTAATTATTTCGTAGCACGGCAGTACATCACGGGGGTACGTGTTTCAGAGGAATTTAACCAATTAACGCGAATGTCCTATACGCCACCATTTTCCCATGCAAAAGAGGTTAACAGAAAAAACAGTTGAATGAGAACTTTGAGTTCATTGCAGCTTGTGGTCACAGGGGTCTTGTGTAAAATAAAAGCCGTTAATGGAAGCTGTCAAATACATAGACCGACTGACTAGGGGGTAATGTTTAGTGAGCTTTTTATAGCTGGCTCTCTGGAGACTTCCATCTAATTTCGTTGTCGAACACGTGCGTCTTGTCAGTTGTGTTTTCATGCTGTCGCCAAAGCCCAGAACTAGTCTTATATACTACGTACTATCTGAAGTCATGGTGACTCCAAAGGTTCGACTTAGTCAAGACTGAATTGTGTTATCCGTGATCGAACTTTTGGTTTTAAAACGGACTTAATTCCAAGAACAAATGATCGTTCCTTGTTCGGGCTTTGGTTGCCGTTTCCGTAAAACATGAAAGGAACCTAAAATTTAATACTTTCTTGACTTCATTCACTTACTTTGAATATAAATTTCGGATAGCCGCACAGACTTATACTTTCCAAGTGAAAGCGAGAGGAAGCAAACCTTAACAAGGCCGATAGTAAAAGCTTTAAGGAAGAGTTTGCCAAACCTGTCGAACTCTCATCTGATTTCGAAACAGTATGACCGACATGAAATATCAACCACGAAAACTACCGGTAAAGGCCGAGATTATAAATGGAACCTTTTTAACGAAGCTGAAAAGACTATGTAAAAAAAGTACCTGTCACATTTACAAGTGAAACACTTTTCTATAACATGGAGTTAGAAGAGCACCATAAAAACACAACTGCCGTTTCTCGATCAGTTGTGTCCACCATTGCCGTAGGCCGATGTTGATGGTGTTTGCCAGTGATCCCAGATTGGGGGGAAAAGCGCCAATTTGTACGCTTTTTGAATGAAAAAATGGGGAAAAAGAGTAACAGGCTTTAAAAAAATGGGGGAAAAATCTTAAAAATTTCTGTGAAACGTAAATCGTTTATAAAAAAACTAAAACGTATTTTTATTACGAACTAATAATCATTTTTAACCTTCACCTTATATACTTTGTTGGTCACAATATGCAATTTTGCATGGGAAATTCCGCCATTGTGATATCGAAAAATTTAGCCTGGACACTAAAAATTATGATTAGTATCGCGGAAAGACTGAATTGTTCATATTAAACACGAATGGAAACAGCCCATCGAATGTCTACGTAAGAATTTTTGTGTATCTGAATGCATTCACTCGTTTTGATAAATTATTATGTCCAATAGAGTGTTTCGCGAAGCCCATCCTTTCACAGATGGGATATCCTTTTGGTTCAAACGTCAAAAATACTTGTAGGATAACAAATCCGTTTTGTAATGGTTTTGTTCAAATATTGCCAAAGAGCGCACAATTCCCATTTCCACTTTAACCTCTCTTCTTTTACCTAATACATGTGATAAACATCACTTTTCAATTTTAAAATGTTTTTATTCTTTTTTTTTTGGACTTTATTATAAACTTTTTAGTAATTTTTTAACAAAATCATGCTACAGCCATATAAATTCTGTTTTGTTTTCCAACAAGTTTTTTAGCTGTCACTTGGTTTCTTCTTCTTCATATTTGACACTGACGTTGTCGCGAACTACCCTATAGAAAAGGAAATTATTGTATAATATGAACATTTTTATGTTTATGCTTATTTTAAGCTTGTTACATAAGTTACATTAAGCTTAAACCGCTACATTTTATAGTTTTATCATATGAAAACAAGTGCAAATTGCGATTAGGGGAAAAATGTCTTTTTTTTTCGAATATTGGGGAAAACTAATGCTTTTGCTGATTAAAAAAATGGGAAAACAGTCGTCAAAGTCTGGGAACACTGTGTGTGGTTTGGTTGTCGGTCGCAACCACCGCTAATCGAACGATATTGTAGCCCATCGTCATCGGTAATGTTGCTAATTTGATGGTTACTGCTGTGCAGTGTTGCCGAATGTACTCCCATAGGAGTATTGTACTACTTTCCACACCTCCGTACTCCCTACTTTCACATTCGTACTCCCATTTTCTTTAAATAATCGCCCCTTTGTATCAATCCGACTGGAAGGAACAACTTATTTTATACGTGAAATTATTACCTAACTGACTAGTTAATTTTATACGCGGAGGAATTTATATATTTAAAAGAGAGTTTGGTGCACTAGGGTTCAAATTATAAGAACTTTGAAAAGAAACATTACGAAAGCATTATGTGCTATCTATCGGATAAATTGCGATATTTACTTGTATGGCAATTATCTATTCTTGTTTTTTAAATCAAAAAAAGTTCTAATATAATTCTACGTGCAGTACTAAACTGTAGAAAAAAAGTGTTTAAATGTTTTGAAATAATATATAATAAACAATAAAAACTTTTCATGCCGAATTATAGTAGTTAGCCTTGATAGATTAGTACGTGACTAAAATGTTGGCTTTTGCAAATTATATGCAAATAATTTTGATTTATACAGCCTGCTTGTGTTCAATTTAACAAGAAAACTTTTTTCATTATCTGTTAATAAAAATGGAATTTGAATTGTTATTCGTAACTATATTAACCATTTTTGATAAAAGGCAGTGTCAAAGTGTTAGAAACATATTAATTATATATTCACTGCAAGCAAATTAACTGTCAACCGTCAAAATTAAAATTTTCCTAGTGCCAAAACCAGCTTTCCAGGATATTTGAAAATTTTATGAATTTCGGTGGTGAATTCACCAACTTCCCGCCATCTTCCCGGTGAATTCACGCACTCACTTATACTAGTATGGATATGAGAATGTATGCGTGACTTCATGAATTTTTCGGGAAAACAGCTTGTAGGCAGCCGCCTTTCCACTGGAAAGATATCCATCTCTGTATTCCATTAGCTTTGGCAGCACCGCTACTGCTGTGTATTATATGAGTTGGTGTTAATTTTAGGGTAACGTTAGGTTTTAGGTACAATTTTTTGCCTGGAAATTTTCTTGTCTTTTGCTGACAGCACATTTTTCGTGAAGAGCTTAATGAGTTGCAAGTTCAGTAGTATTTCCAGTCCTAGCTTCGTTGTAATGTCAGTTGTAGTCAAGCTGTAAGACGAACTATTCTCTATTTCTGATAGGGACTCTCTGAAACGTCCAATCGATATACCAATATCTACTTTCTTGGGGCACAATAGACCTTAAGATGCGCTATATGCCCTCCATACCGCATTTTTTATAACTGCTGTCATCTTTACATCCGAATTGTTCTATTAACTCACCCGTCTCTGAACAACAGTTCAGCGCCAAGAGGGACGCTAATAAGTAAAAACATTTAAGAAAGCTGTCCGACTTTTTGACCTCATTTAATTGCTCTCTTTGCTATCAACAGAATTCCCCATATCGCCTTTATACAAAAACAGATTAAACTGATCGCCCAAAAATATCTAAAGACTTCAAAATCCAAATGTGCGACTGGAGGGCTTTGAGTCGCATCTACCTCAGCATTTTCACTCTCCAATTTCACAATGAGACTGACTGAAAGTTGCACGCGTTCTATCCACTTTATTGGAGGCACTCAAACGGATTTGGCGATTTTCCAATTCAGCACTTCCACAGTGCATTGGTCGTTTTATTTAACTTAAAAGCCATCGCATTTAGACACCTCACACGAATGCTTTCATCGTTTCGAGAGGACCACAGACGTGTGCACGAAAACACATTCGAGACCGCACACGAAATGTACCCGTTCGGCAATAAATGTTCCAAGTGCGTATCACCTCCACGTATTCACCAGTGAAACCTCGTGTCAAGGCTACCCCACTTGAAGGCAGAGAGGGGGCTGCATACATAAATAGTTTGCGGGTTGGTAGAAAAAAAAAAACAGATCATGAATTGTTACATGTGACAGCATATGCCAGCTTAATGGCACACATGTGTTGTTAATAACTCACCAAAATCGATTTGCATTTAAATTAATTGACGTGGTCGTCCCTCGTCCGTCTTTCCAATGAATTGGCTCATAATTCAAGGACTATCTACCCTGCCACACGAGTGTACTGTATCATAGGCGCATATAAATATTTTCAATACATCCTCCGCACGGCAGCAGTATGCAGTCAATCGCATGCATCGATTGAACCGCGACGTCGGAAATTGTGTCGTCGGTGATGCGTTGTTTTCAATTTAAAAGTGCATTGTCGGCGCATTCACTGGAATCCCAGAGTGACCCCAATAGCTGAAGGTAAACCGACACTCACTACTTGGTCATCAGCTCAACGCTATGACATTTTTCATTTCCATGGGGTCTGACCTAGTGGGCAAACATTTCAAATGCAATATGACACGAGTAGTCCACATATTTGGAAAAGGCAACTACCCCAACTTTGGCTGTACAACGAGCAAGTTTTCAAGTGCTTTTCGCAAGTTTTACGACTGCACCAAGTCTGGGGCGACATTTATTATAGAAGCTTAATTAAATGGCAATAAAAGAGTGGAAGGCGGGCGTGCCCTCTCTAACAAAATGTGCACTCGGAGTTCAGTTACGACGAATATTTGCATGTAGCCTACAAGTTGAAACATAAATTCGCAAGGATAACGATTTGGCAGCGGAATCCACTTGAATCGATAGTGTGTGTGTGTGCTTGTGATTTATGTGCGCAAATACATCTGCAACTAGGAAGCTGCTCCTCCACACCCTTTGGATAAGCAATCAGTATTTGCATCTATGGATTTTGCATATCAATTTTTGTTTTAGTCATTTCTGTGTTTGCTCATACACATAAATAAACATTTTGCAGCATCTATTAACATTTTAAGATACACTCCAAGTGACGTGCGTGTGACATGAGTGCTAATCAGCACTGTTTCTCTGGCATGCAAACGATTGTTCTTCGTTGATGTGATGGCGCAGGCACCTCGTTTGATGTTTTCTAATCTTTAACCTGAAGGTTGCTATCCATTTGTTAAAGTACGCATGGCATGAACATTCATTGTGCTTGCTCATTCATAAGGATTTTAGATTTGTTGCGGGCATACGGTGTGAATTGTGAGCGAGTATAAGAGAGAGGATTGTCGTGAACTTTTGAACTCTGAAAACTCGCATTTGAAATTTTATTCTAGGGAGACAGTATAGTTTGCACGGAGAACTGTGAGATTGGGTTTTGATTGTGGTTTGGGAAGTGCTTCCTGAGGGGATATAATGTATATCGATTCGAAGCTGGGAATAGTCGCAGAGAGTGACACTACATTGGGTCACTCACTGAGCATCTTTTGCCATCCTTAACTCAAAGCAGAGCAGTTGTATGAGGTACGAAATGCCGGATCCAAAGAAATATTCCACTTGGTTCCCTGGGGATCAATTCTCGTTCTGTGAAAAGGTGAAACGAAAATCTTTTCATCCTTTTGACGCAATTTCGATTCTCATTCTACGAAAGTGTGAACCAAAATTCAAAAATTTACATATGAATATTTTTTTATCACCGCATTTCAAGGGAATGTTTTTAGTGAAAGATTGAAAATTGAGAAACTGATGTCGTGCAATACAGTGTGCGCATTGACTTATTATATATGGACTGCTAGCCAAATGTCACTTCCATACAATCTCTGCCCAGAAAATGACGCCAACACAACTAGCGCTCGTGGTTCTATGCGAAAAATAAGTGAAACAAATGGCAACCATCTTGGATTTCTTCATAGAATGCTAGAGCCACCTATTGGGCGTGAATGGATTTGCCAAGTGAAACGGTTGAAATTCAAATTGTTGCAACATTGTTTACAATAGATGTAATCTCGAAATTGTGCTAGTTTAAATAATTAATAATAGATGGAGCCAACAATATTTGAATAAAAAATCCTTTTTCATTGTCGCATAAATTGCACAATTTTCGTATATTTATTGCGAATTAGTTTTTTATGTTGTTTTTCATTATTCATTTTAGAATTATGATGTAATAACACTTTAGCGTATATTTCAATCACATTTCTGATCAATAAATACTTATGATTGTCAAGAATATCACGTTCAAGTAGATGAGAATTTGAAAAAAAGTTATTTTTAAATTCCGCATGCAAATAATAAAGCCCATAAAACTCACTTCATTTCTGATTTTTCCGATTTGTCGGTTATTTATTGTTAAGCCGCTAAGATATTTTATTGCGTTATCAAAGAAACAAAAAGTTTGTTCTCTTTATTTAAACCTTTTTTAAAGTTGCACCCAAACTTTGACTTTGTGTTTAAGCAACCAAAAATATTGTTTATTGTTCTAATGAACAGAATTGTTGCTTCACATCCCACAAGCCCAGTTCCTCCACTATTCAAGAGGAAAAGCAGAGAATTTGCGGTGCTTTCACTCAAAGTCTGGGCAGCAAGACTGACATTCATGATTTTAGAATGCCAGTTAATATGTTTGTCATTTAAATTGTGTGCAAAGTGAAACCCAAGTTTATGTCGAAAATTGACCAATTTTTTAATATACTCCCACTTTATTGCCTTCCCATTCTCATTTAAATTAAAAATTACTTTTAACACAATGGCAAGCGTCTATGAAATTTGTTCATCCTTTTCAGGATGTTTAAAACTTGCTTTCAACTCCTCTAAATCTTTATTCAATTAATCGCAATAACACACTTATGCAAAACTATCTGCAAAGAAATGGAAACATCTGATGTGAGTTTCCAATTTATCTCTCCGCTCCGAACCACGAGAGCTAGCGCTTATGTTGGAACCAACGCGAAGTTGTCTACTAGCAGTCCATATATAATAAATCAATGAGTGTGCGATATTAAATTCACCACGATAGTTTCACTTATTGAACGAGAATCGCTTTTTAGTACCGAGTGTGATTTATTCGATTCACCTTTTCACAGAACCAGAATTGACCCCCTGTACAATTCGTAAGCGTTTCCTTAAAATTGTTTCAATACTAAAAGCTTCTTAAAAAATCTTGATAATTTTTCGACAACTAAACGTGATATAGCAGACTGTGTTGAATCATGGTTACAGTGACCATATTAGTCGAAAGAAAATAGAGGACAATAGGCGTGTTTTTTGAGATCGAAGCTCAGAAAAACAAGCCTAATAATTTCTTTATTATGTAAAATATGAATTAAACAAAAAAACAGTTTTGTTTGGATAAATTCACATAAAAGTATGAAAGGTAGGTAGTAAGTAACTAATTTTAAAAGGTTTTTAAAAACCACACAAAAGCAGTTCCTTGATAAGCATTGATACTTCCGGCTTAATATGTGTAACAGCAACGTGAAATGTACGAAAAATAACGAAGCTTCAGCAGATGGATCAGTAAAAAAATTAAATAAAACTGTTGGACATTTAGTTTGTTCCAAAAACTATGCCTTAAGTGCATTAAAGTCAACCACCTAGTTTTACTGTAACCCAACGACTTGTAATAGTCCACATTTTCACTAATTTACTGCGGTATAAACATGATCTTTTTAATTGCCCTAAATGCAAACAATTTTTTCAAAAATAGAGGACAAAATCCGTCCTTTATTAAAAAGACAAAAATATCTAAATGGGGCAAAAAATAAAGGACTGTCCTTTTAAATAAATGTCGGATGGTCAGCGTAATTATGGTGCGATCTAGGGATCCGCGAAATAAAGCCCCGAGAAATAAGATCCCAATGTAGAAACTAATGTCGTTTTTTTCGATTCGGATCACATTTTGCAGATCTCGATATTTTTTCAGATTTACACATACTACCACAAATACCAATATACTTTGCACAGCTGTTTTACGTCATCTTAAGAAGTTTGCTTTTAAAACAAATGCGCAAAGTTTCGTGAAAAGTAAAATAAAGATAAACATAAATAGCAATGGATATAACTTTGGAGGAATAATTATCTTAATCGTTTTCCCCATCATCTGGAAACAACAGGGGAAACATTTTTCAAGTCGATATCCATAGTTGATTTTCCCGAAATCGAATGCAATTTGAACAGCTCATATTGCTGTCAAATAACGCACTAATCCATTTACAAAAGCAGATCAATTTCGTTGCATGTTCCATGAGCCGCGTTAAATCTTAGATCTGAAAAATATTTTTGGTGGTCCCAATGGAAAACGACATAAAAAAGGCCCCAAACAACAAAAATTGTCTAAATTTGGAGTGCAATTTTACTTTTTCGGGGCTTTATGTCGATATTTCAGTTGGGGCTTAATTTTATAAAATGGCCTCAATGAAATAAGATCCCAACGTTATTTTTGGGACCAAATTCTATATTTTATTTAAAAAATAGCACATGGCTGAAAAATTGCGTAAAAAATAGCTTAAAAACGCGATTTTTCAAGCGCTTTAAATTAATGTAAACGAGTAGGTATCTAATAGAATAACTGAAAAAAATCTAACGGTTTATTTAAATTGTAAGCATCGCGTTGAAAACCATCAGCGAGTAATAGAATAGATGAACAAATCGCGCGATTTCTAACGCTAGGCGGGTACTAGAATAACTGAAAAAATCGAGTGTTGAAAACCATAATTTAAAAATAAAAATTAAAAATTAAATTTATAAGCCTCATTTCCATTTTAAAAATGGTTCATAATTTCATTATGAAAATTTGCCCCAATTTTGAGGGTTTATTTTATTTATTTTTAAGGCCTTATTTCATTTCATTGGCGCCTTGTTTCCATTTTAAAAATGGACCGAAATTTCATAATGAAAATATTTCCCAATTTCCTGAGGCCTTATTTTGCGGAGCGGAAACCAAGTAAAGGGTGATTTTTTAGCTGGTTTGGTTTTGGCAACACTGGTTTTGACAGCTGACGTGTGTTTAGTACCTTGTGTCACTGTCAAACAGCTTCAGTTTGGTTTGCAATTTAACCATGGATCGTCTTACAAATGAACAACGCTTGCAAATTATTGAATTTTACTATCAAAATTCGTGCTCGGTTCGAAATGTTCATCGCGCGCTGCTTCCATTTTATGATCGGCATTCTCGACCTTCTGAGCAGTCTATTCGGAAGATTGTGACCAAATTTCGCACCAAATTTACTTTGTTGGACATTAAACCACCAACACGTTTACGTACTGTGCGTAGTGAAGAAAATATTGCGGCCGTATCAGCTAGTGTGACAGAAGACCGCGAAATGTCGATTCGGCGCCGTTCCCAGCAGTTAGGCCTTTGTTACAGCACTACGTGGAAAATTTTGCGGAAGGATTTGGGCGTAAAGCCTTTTAAGATACAGCTGGTGCAAGAACTAAAGCCAGCCGACCTACCACAACGCCGAATTTTTGGTGAATGGGCTCTTGGAAAGCTGGCCGAGGATCCGCTTTTTTATCGAAAAATTGTGTTCAGCGATGAGGCTCATTTTTGGTTGAATGGGTACGTAAATAAGCAAAATTGCCGCATTTGGAGTGAAGATCAGCCAGAAGCATTGCAACAGCTACCAATGCATCCCGAAAAAGCCACTGTTTGGTGCGGTTTATGGGCCGGCGGCATTATTGGGCCATATTTCTTCAAAGATGATGCGAATCGCAGCGTTACTGTCAATGGTGAACGCTACCGAGCGATGATAACAAACTTTTTTTTGCCCGAAATGGAAGTTCTTGACTTGCATGATATGTGGTTTCAACAAGACGGTGCCACATGCCACACAGCACGCGAAACAATGGCGCAATTGCGAGGCGAGTTTGGTGAACAGTTAATTTCACGTTTCGGGCCGGTCAATTGGCCGCCTAGATCGTGCGATTTGACACCATTAGATTATTTTTTGTGGGGGTATGCCAAGGCTAATGTGTATAGGGACAAGCCCGCTTCGATTGACGCACTGGAAGCCAACATCCATGCATTCATTCGTGAGATACCGGCCGATATGTGTGAAAGAGTATGCCAAAATTGGACTCAGCGGATGGGCTACCTGAGACGCAGCCGCGGTCAACATTTGCATGAAATTATCTTTAAACATTAAATTGCAAGGTTCAAACTATCGATTCAAATAAATATTTCATTCATTTTTTCGAATTTTTTGTGTTTTTTTTTTAAAAAAAGTTCTAAACCTCTTAAAAAATCACCCTTTATAAGGAGCTTCTTATTTATTTAATTTATTTATGTTTAAATAGTTTAGTAAAAAGAATAAATTCATAAACTATTTGTGTGAAGGGCCTTAATCTTTGTTTTATATTACATGCTTCAATAAGAGATATATTTTTGTTTGATTCGTTAAATTTGTGATGGCTCCTTTGATATGTTTTAAGGGTGTGAGTATTTGCAGGGTTCAGAAGCTTAGAGGTATGGAATTGTAAAACAAAATAAGACACTTAAAAATCATGGAACTAATCGTGACATTCACCTTATTAGAAAGACAATTTTATTCCATTACTGTCTAGGAATTATTTGGGGCAAAGTACTTAAGTCTTATTTTCGACAAGTTTTTCGAACAGCCGAGGGTGCTAATTGTGAGAGTTTCACAATTCCGCAGCTGGCTGGGTAGTTGGACTCTCATTGAGAGCTTGTCGTCTCGCTTGCTGGTTTCGTTTGGCAAAACCAAATTACTTGGATCAAAAATGAATTGTGATGGAAATACAGAAACGCTATAAATTTTTATATAATTTCTAGCTGCTTTAACAATTTTTGTGCGTGGTGCACCTTTCGACTACTTCAACAATACTCATCATCATTTTAGAGGCAGTACACTACGTTCTAATAAATAATTTCTTGAATTTCAATAAATTGAACAAAGATGGCGTAAGTGGCTAGTATTTAGTATAGGGAAGTAAGAATAAAAACCATCGAGTGGTTGACTTAAAAGTCCAATTGCCTACTTTTAGGACTCTACAATCGGGAGAATTTTCTTTCGCTCTTTGATCAATGATCCATATAAAGTGTATTTAAATTTTCTGTTTCATTTGTCATCCACTTTATTTTTTTTCAAGGGGAAAAAAAAACTAACTCGGATTATTTTTGCTACACAATTATTTCAGAGTGATTGAGAAAGGTTTACGGACAACTAAATGTACCAGTCGGGAAACAGAAAGATGTTAATCTTTGCAAAGAGTACCGGAAATAATGTAAAATAATTCCCAATGCTGTTTGCAATCAAATGCCTCACCTTTTAAGGTCTGAAAAAAGCCCAAACTTGTACGAATGTTATTCTAAAAATGTATGAAAATCTGTACATTCAACATCTTACAAGATCATCTTGTTCGGCAGTCAGATATAGGTTAGGTAAGGTTAGGTTAGGTAAGGCTACGTAAAATGGGATATGCAATTCTAGAAGCATCTTCTTACAGAAACCGGGTAGCCCTTTTTTAGTTCTTGTCTTGTCTATCTCCTCTATAATATTGGAAGCAGAAACTTCCTTCTGTTGCGAGATATTGCTTCAGTGATATTTTCATCAGCTTAGAGGTTGATGCAGAAGTGTCCTGGCACAGTCTCACTCTTTTCTGACTGTGTAATGTCTTAAGCATTGTGCGATATATATAAAGGGTGATTTTTTAGCTGGTTTGGTTTTGGCAACACTGGTTTTGACAGCTGACGTGTGTTTAGTACCTTGTGTCACTGTCAAACAGCTTCAGTTTGGTTTGCAATTTAACCATGGATCGTCTTACAAATGAACAACGCTTGCAAATAATTGAATTTTACTATCAAAATTCGTGCTCGGTTCGAAATGTTCATCGCGCGCTGCTTCCATTTTATGATCGGCATTCTCGACCTTCTGAGCAGTCTATTCGGAAGATTGTGACCAAATTTCGCACCAAATTTACTTTGTTGGACATTAAACCACCAACACGTTTACGTACTGTGCGTAGTGAAGAAAATATTGCGGCCGTATCAGCTAGTGTGACAGAAGACCGCGAAATGTCGATTCGGCGCCGTTCCCAGCAGTTAGGCCTTTGTTACAGCACTACGTGGAAAATTTTGCGGAAGGATTTGGGCGTAAAGCCTTTTAAGATACAGCTGGTGCAAGAACTAAAGCCAGCCGACCTACCACAACGCCGAATTTTTGGTGAATGGGCTCTTGGAAAGCTGGCCGAGGATCCGCTTTTTTATCGAAAAATTGTGTTCAGCGATGAGGCTCATTTTTGGTTGAATGGGTACGTAAATAAGCAAAATTGCCGCATTTGGAGTGAAGATCAGCCAGAAGCATTGCAACAGCTACCAATGCATCCCGAAAAAGCCACTGTTTGGTGCGGTTTATGGGCCGGCGGCATTATTGGGCCATATTTCTTCAAAGATGATGCGAATCGCAGCGTTACTGTCAATGGTGAACGCTACCGAGCGATGATAACAAACTTTTTTTTGCCCGAAATGGAAGTTCTTGACTTGCATGATATGTGGTTTCAACAAGACGGTGCCACATGCCACACAGCACGCGAAACAATGGCGCAATTGCGAGGCGAGTTTGGTGAACAGTTAATTTCACGTTTCGGGCCGGTCAATTGGCCGCCTAGATCGTGCGATTTGACACCATTAGATTATTTTTTGTGGGGGTATGCCAAGGCTAATGTGTATAGGGACAAGCCCGCTTCGATTGACGCACTGGAAGCCAACATCCATGCATTCATTCGTGAGATACCGGCCGATATGTGTGAAAGAGTATGCCAAAATTGGACTCAGCGGATGGGCTACCTGAGACGCAGCCGCGGTCAACATTTGCATGAAATTATCTTTAAACATTAAATTGCAAGGTTCAAACTATCGATTCAAATAAATATTTCATTCATTTTTTCGAATTTTTTGTGTTTTTTTTTAAAAAAAAGTTCTAAACCTCTTAAAAAATCACCCTTTATAAGGTCACAACAATATTTCCAATCACTGGTAACAAGGCACAGGACATTTCGAACGCGAGTAAACAAGGAGAACACTTAATGACAACAAAAAGCACCGCATAAAAACAAGGCTGAGAAGAAAACCACCGACGGACGAAACCAACACGGGACAATGAGGTCGAAACGTCAAATGCTCGACCCTCGACTAGCCATCGTCGACCTATAGTCGGACTCCTCTCGCACCAGCCAAGGATCCCAAATGAATCAGGCATCGGGACTAGTCATACGCACGAAGCGGGGTGGAAGCAGTCATCACCTCATCATATCGTCATCTCGCTCTCAGATATTGAAGAGATATAAATGGTATAAATTAAGAAGTGTTAGTGATTAGTTAATCGTTTTGTATTGTATTGCTAAAAATGTTTTATGTAAAACTAATACTAAGAAACAAGTTTCGCGGTCAAGGGCAAGGGCCCATTTAAGAATCCAGCTGATCTGGTATATAGGAAACCGAGGTTTCGTAAATAATTTGTAGAGCAGTTTGCGATCATTCGAATGCAAAACTTTGAATTAAAAAGAATAAAGCATCTTTTATAACGTTTACCGAACGTTCCGTGACTTTCATTTCACCCTTTTCCCAAGTGAATCATCAATTCACTTTTGCTACGAGACGCCTTCTCCAGCAACGTAAATCTTTTTTTCTATTCGTCGCCTACCAATAGAACAGCTACAGTTTGGTGTAATCGCCTTGTTCTACTTTGGAAAACTGTTTTTTCTTCTGTTACAACGACTTAACTCAATGAAATGTTTTTAACATTGCATTTGGAATAACGTTCTGAAGTAAATTGCAGCCTTCTACTCAAAGTAGGTTTTTTTACACGAATTTATTTAAAGTTTAAAATTGCTCTCCTGAAAAACGTTAAAAATCGACTCAAGTCATTTTACCTTTTGAGTAGAGAAGGTACCAATCGACGGGACAATGCAAAAGTACTACTCTACTTCCGAAGAGATTTTCAAGAACGAGCACACCCGTCTAAGACCGACTATTTCTACGATTTTCTAATTTAAAAAAGTGTTGACACTGGAAACATGGAATCTGCACATAAATTCTCATCCACAAGGGTGAGTCCTTTACTTCCAAGCAGAACTGACCACCCGTACTGTCTGTACCCCATCCCTTACAACTCTGACAAAAGAACGATTGCTTACAGATAATCGTTTCGAAATAATCTCCACCTTCATTCATTCGAAACCAATATCTTTGCAGGCCAACCCATCAGAGCGGAGCATTCATAACCACATTTCTATTGTAATTTGTTCACCCAGAGCTAAACAGTTTCTTCTCGGTCCAGTTAGCATTTCCTAAGAGCCCTATCGATGCCACATTTACATCCAAAGACGTCCTTAAAGACGTTTCCTTATCGTTCGTCCCGAAAAACCCATTCACCCTTGGACGATTTGTTGACCAGCCTTCCGTCATCGGATCAGACCCATAACAATGAAATTGCTCGTCTCTTGATTCATGTGGCAAACATTCTCCTCCCATCTCAATCTACACAAACACACGCACTCACTCTTTGCTGTTCTCCATTTGCAGATGACGGAGTCCGCACCCGAACGACAACTCCACCGACAGATTGACTAATTAGCAATCCAGAGATTCTATGTGTTGCATTGCACATTTGCAATGTGCCAGCGCCCCAAATAACTGGCACTTTGCTGCACAGTGAAAATTAGAAATTTATCCCAACTCAGAAGAGGATGCAAATCAACGGAACAACAGGACCGACAATGGCTGCTTCAGAGCCACCAGAGCCACCACCAAGGAATCCCGACCGAATAAACGCTTCATTAAATAAACTGACAGACACAGTAAGTACATCCCTAGTATACCCAGGGCACTGGTGGTAATTTGTCCCACAAAAAAAAAAAAAAAAAAACTCCTCAATTCACACCGGACTACACTGCGCCATTGCGCGTCTCACTCTCCAAGTGCCCAGAAATTGTGCACAAATGTTCGCAACAATGGATCTCGGCCATTCAAAGAGACCAAATTTTGTTTTGTGTACACATGGTGGTGCAGATACCATGGCGACAGTGTCCTTTGTCCACCATACATACTATACATCCATTATAAAGCACATACATACAGCCTTGGCACACAAAATTTCGTTGTGAAAGTATATATACAAACTCCTTATCTCTGTACCTTTCTATATGTATGCGTTTGTGTCAGTGTTGTACCCGTTGTGTATGTGCGCAAATCCCATTTTACAGAAAACAACCAAATCGTTGGACACCAACGATAAGCCCGTCAACAATAACAAACCTTTAAAGCCGCTCCTGTCGCTGGACAATACCCTAACAACGTCATCGACGCCGATGATGATGATGACGACCCCGACGACGACGACGACGACATCTTCGTCATCGACCACCACATCAGGGTCTATCATCACGAACAGTAGCACGGGTGCTGGTGCTGGTGCTGGCGGTGCAATTCACTCGCCATCCACTCATATCTTCAGCAAAAGGATGGAGATCAATAGCCAGGCTGGCAGTGTCGCTGCAAGTGGAGGTAATGCCGCTGCCATTGGTAGCAACAACTCACCTGGTTCGAATGGTATTAGAAATCTAATATTGACATCACCCCTAGTCGACAACAGTCACCAGAGGTCAGTGAATTTGAATAAAAGCGAGTCGAACAATCATCTTCAGGGCGGCAATGCCGGTGGCGCTGCCACCAACGATGGCGGACAAATTGATATGATAAATGGGACAAATCACGCCGCCATGACTACGGGTATGCTATTCACTTTTATTACATGTAAATTGTTCGTTTCGTTTTTTTTTTTTTGTTTTTTTCTTCTGTTTAGTCATTTCCTATTAGAAGTGGCATTTGTGTGTGTTTTTTTTTGTAGTGGATTTGTAAAGTGTTGGTTTGGGGATGTGTGGTTTATTCGGTGTGCACATAGTCGGGGTTAATTGGCCTTTTGATGGCCGATATAAATTTAATTTATTTTTTGTTGATCCAATTGATGGCATAGGAAGTGGCGGTGACAGTGGGAGTTTGTTGGGTGTTTAAATGTTGCGTGGCTATTCAATGGACTTAGTTGAGCTGGAAGTTGAAAAAGACGTCTATAGATGGGGCGGACTAGTCACATACAAAAGCCGCCTTGAGTATGAGCAGATCGTTCTGTGGGAATTTATATTTCTTAATAAAATTTTGGGTTTTAATCAAATCAAATGTAGGCGCAGTGGCTGAGTGGTTCGTGTATTGGACTACTAAGCGAGGGGTACCCGAAAACAACGTAAATTACATCTTAATCTTTTTTTCACTGTGCCACCTATCGCAAACGTCTGACAAACATGCGAGAGTTAACTGTCATGAAAGAGCTTCTCAGTTGGCCGCTTGGAATCGGCAAAAAAAATTAAAAACTCACACAAAACGAATGGTTGTGAAAAGCTAGGACCTGTTCCGCCAACTATTTATTTACTTTAAGGAACCATACCGCCACATAAGTAAAAGAGCTATACGGTCGATTTAAATTATGTCGATTTTAAAATTAAACAAAAAAAAATATATTCCCTTACGGACTGCCTGTTGACGGAGACGAACGACTCAAGTTCTTCATTAAGGGCCCAACCCATAGAATCGCACGTTTTCGACTGACAAGTTTATAGAATACACAGTGACCCATAAGCAGCGCACGTGACGGATGCGACGGATAAAGTAGGTTTACTAACTTTCTACTTTTCTGTCCGTCGCATCCGTTGAAAGTTGGCACAGCGAGAGAGGCAGCCCTTTCATTGGTGGAAATATTGAGAGCATGAGAGAAACTGTCATTGGCTGTCGCCAGTTTTCTTATATGGTGGGATTTCTTCCTTTTTGTGGGAATTTCCAACACCGAAAAGCCTCCCATGGGAAAATATAAAAAGCTGCAAAAAATACTAAATTTCATCAAAATTGATATCTGCATTTCAGCACGACTATTAACACACTGATTGTACATAAAAAGAGCTTATATAAATCAAATTTTAGCAAGATTTTCTTGTTTCAACATTTTTTTTTTTATAAATATTAACAAACTGCGATTTTTTTCAAAAAGATTATTTCATGTGATTATATTTCCGTTAAATATAAATTTTAATTTTAAAAGAAAGATTTATTCACAAAAAGTACCTTTCAATGTATGTCTTAAAAGGGAATTTGAGTACGGTGAATAGGGAAATATCATTACGTTTCGTGGGAAATATTAGGACAGAGTACTTAAACCACTGGCTGTGGTACCGTATGCGACGGATTCTATGGGACTGCTCGTTCCTTCGAGTCCGTCAATATTGACGGATCCGTCGACGCAACGCATGCGACGGATTCTAAGGGCTTGGCCCTTTAGAACGGCGGCCTCGTTTCCTAACGCATACACCATTTCTCTTAGGCACCCGGTGCTGTATTTAGTCTAACTATTGTCTTAATAATTCTGCGATGGCGTCCTAGTCCTTAGGGCATCTCTAACGACGTAACTATTCTGCGAAATTGACAGCCCATTATGAAGAATTCATCTGAGGCATTTGTAAAATATAACTTGCATAAATAAATAAATAAAACGTTTGCGAAACAGGTCCGTAAGGACCCTAGGTCTAGCTTCTCACAACCATTCGTTTTGTGTGAGTTCATTTTTCGGGACAAATGGAAGGGATCTACAATTTTATGCCGAGTTCAAACAGCTAATTGAGAAGCTTTTTTATGACAGTTATACTCTCGATTTTGTCAGTGAAAAGAACGTTGAGTTGAAATTTGGATTTTTTCGGAATATAACTTGCATTTCAAACTTAATTTTATCGTGGAAAATATTGGCCGACATTTTGAATGTCGGTTTTAACTTTTTTGTATCATAGTTTTTTTAAAGAAAAAAAAATTAAAACAACTTTGTTTTCAATTAACGTACCTGAGCGATAACCGGAATGCATTTTTGTCTAACAAATGGGAAATAAAGGGTTTTCCAATAAGAGGTGTTATTTTGGTATTCAAAAAAAAAAATGTCATTTTTTGAGATAAATGATCGGATGTTTATTTCATAATAAAGAGGAAGGTATGCCGTTAATAATGAAAAACAACATCAGCCAAATGGCCACCACGGGCCCGCATACAGGACCATATCCTTTTCATGAAATTTTCCATAACCAAATCGCAAAGTGGCTGCCTATGCCCTCGATAGCCTCACGAATTTTATCTTTGAGGTCTTGAATTGAAGCTGGGCTGTTGGGGTAGACCTTATCTTCCACATGGCCCCAAAGGAAGAAGTTGCAAGGTGTTAAATCACAAGATCTCGGTGGCCAATTGTGATCACCTCTTCGAGAGATAACACGGTCCGGAAACTTTTCCCGTAAAAGATCCAATGGTTTCGTTGCTTTCGTTGGCGCTACGTGCCACAGTCTTGTTGAAAGTAAACGGTGTCCAGATCAATACCATCCAACTCCGACCATAAAAAATCATTAATTAAGCCCAATTCCAAAGAACGACGTGGAATGGACAAACCTGGGTTTTCTTCAACACTTTGGGCTACAGCAGCAATATTCTCAGTTGTTCTTGAGCGACGTGCTGTCAAAAGTGACAGCTACCGAAATAGCGGGTCATTCACAATAGCACCTCTTATTTGAAAACCCTTTATTAAAATTTTCTTATTATCAATTAAACACCAAATGAGTCGAAGTAAAAAAAATTAATTCACTGTGGCGTATACGTACTATTTTTCCCATTAAGAGGTTTAATATTATATTTCGCGCTGTTTTCAAACTGTCAAAGCCAAAGCTGTGTTATTAACAATAAAAGTGATCCTACATAAGGTGCACCAGCTGTAGAGACATCATTGTTCTTACAATCCTAGTTTTCAACAAAGAAATGCAGGCTCATTTCCTGACTGAGGAAAAATAGAAAATATTCAAAAACAGTCACTTCCCAAGTAACAATTTTACTTCGGTAAAGTTCAAATTTGTAATTTATGTAGGCAACGGCTTCGATAGAGCTTCTATAGTCTTTGTTAAACACGAAGTTGATCTATTTCGAAGCAATTGTTTCGATAATAACTTCAGTAAGTCCTTTACGAAGCATATACACAGGCTTTATAGAGGGATATGAAATTAAGCTTCGATAAGATCTCTATTAGACATCTGAAAATGTGTCTGGAGATGTGTGGAAAGTGAATTGCTTCGATAAAGCTTGTGGTTCGAAGCGCTTCCTAGAAGCTTCTTTAGAGCTTCTGACCGAAGGCATTATGGAAGCAATGAACTGTCATGCAGTCAACTGCTTGCGATTTTAAGCTGCACAGAAGCACTTACTCGTACTTCCTCCTAACTTACATATGGAGGCTTTATAGAGGTAAAAATTAATTTCATATGAAATGAATCAAGGCTGTCTAAAGAAACCGTAATTAATGAATTGGGGAAAAATGACAAGAAATAAAATACTTCTAGCACATTGAAAAATATGTCAGTAATGTAAAATAAACACTTTTCGCCCATGAATAAATAAGGGTAACACAAAATGTCTTGCTTACAACTTCGGTCGAGTAAGCTGCAAGTTTATTGCAAATCTTAACCAAACTCTAAAATGTACCAAGTAGTTCAGATTTAGCACTGCTACAGCATTATGACGAATTTGGCCTGGGGGGTAGTGTATTGGACTACTACGCAGCAGGACCCATGTTCGATTCTCAGTGCGACGCATGTAAGTAAAATATAAATTATAACGAGTACGTAAATGTAAACTCTATGAAAATTGCAAAAAGTCATTGGATAACATTTATTAATAGGATAAAAAAAATAAAAGAATAAATATATTTTTCTTGTTCATTTTTGAGCCTCTATAAAGCTTCCATAAAGTTACGGTAAGCCCCTACCAAAGTAATAACCTACTGCTGATAAATGTGAGATGCTTCCGTGGATGTTAATTGCCTTTCAGACGAAGAAGTTGTGTTTTGAGTAAGGTCTATCCAAGCTGTTCAGGAAGTCTTAAACAAGTAAATACATGCATTAAAGTGCGCCAAATGTGTTTCCATTAGACCTAATGCAGTTAATATTGCGGGAGGTGAAATAGCTTCGATAGCACCTTACCAAAGTCAAATTGTTACTTGGGTTAAAATGATCTAATAATTTCTGAGTGGTGTTATCAAATTAACTTTGTTTAAGAATGCACATTGTGGTTCCATTCTTAGTATTTTTTTTCAAAATAAGTCCTCAGATAAGATGAAGCACCATCATGCGAACCTTTCTTGTTAATGTTGCGCCAAACTCGCAAGAAATCACGAAAAGACACAGTTATTTATCAAAAGTCTGTAGTACTTCCCTACATGGATGACTTTTTTATCAATGAAAGAACTCAGTTAGCTGTCACAGGCGGCCTTAAACATTTTTGGTACAGGGCCAAAACTTATGTCTTAGTTGTGAATGAGGGCAAAACTTAATAAATGTTGTGGACAAGAAGGGACTCATAATATTAATGACATATTAGCCAGTTTAAACATTGAAGTGGCATGGTTATGCATTTCAGTCAAATTTGCCAGATTTCGGTCGGACTCACTTCACGTACGTAAAATATCAATAGCCCTCTGTGTTGGGGAAAAGCAAAACATTTCCCCTCCAACAAGTCCGTACAGAATTTGGCGTAATTTCTCACAACCATTCATTTTGTGTGAGTTATTTATTTTTGGGACGAATGGAAGGGATCTTCAACTTTATGCAGACTCCAAACAAACAAACTCTTTCATGACAGTTATACTTTTAGATGTTTGTCAGACGTTTGCGCAGTGGAAAAAAGCCTTAAGATGGTATTCGGGTTTTTTTCTGGCATCGAACCTGTAACCCCTCGCTTTGTTGTCAAACACACTAGCAACTAAGCCACTGCGCTATTTCTGAGGTTCTGTTTATGGTTTTAGCTTAACTTTCCATTGGCGCAGCACACACTGGTGCAATCTTTTGGCTTTTTTTTTTATATTGACAGTATGAGAAAATCCTTTCCATTTTACCAATATAAATGTCGGTGTTACTTATGCAACTGATGTTTGCATCATAATGAAAAGCAGATCTAGGGCCCACAGATTGATCAAGATCGGGATTTTGATAGTCGTTTTAAAGTAATATTTTTCAAGCAGCTTTATTTGCATTTTTTGAGAAAAACTAATATGGGATCTTATTTAGAATTATTGTATTTTTATCCTAAATATGTATTTCAATCAAAATCGATAGAGCTTTCTTTGTAAAATTTTGCTGAGAAAATATTAAGTAAGAGGTATTTGTAATGTTTAGTTCGAAAAATACTATTAAGCTAAAAACAGTGTACAGGATATTGTTTAGGATGAAAGCGTTAATTGATTTTTAAAGATTCCTCAAAATATATACCCAATGGGGTGTCCGAGACATAGAACGTTTTTAACACTACCGTTTTCGGTGATTCGAATGTAAAATAATGGACGCAGTAATTTTGGAAATATCAATTTTATCCAAGTTTGCATTTTGGTAGAAATCTTTGTTCAACTAAACTATTAAAAAAATTTTAAAATGTCTTTTTACCCGACTGGACACAGGGAGGGTTATGTGTTTCGCGCGTATCCCATGTACGTTTCCACAGGACGACCTGTAGCCTAAACGGCCTGATCGATTTTGAAGAGTGAGGTATCATAATATTCGCATTCTTCCCCGGAGTGTCATAGGCTGAAAAGACAAAAAAGAAAAGTTAATTGAAAAAAACAAAAAACCAGACTGACTGTAAAAGAAAAGAATTAAAAATATATGAAGAAGACGCATTTAAGTACCTATAACTACCTATTTGGCAGTTGGAGGGTGCTCAATACTCATACATATATTTTTTAGACTGTGTAGGTATATAGTCTCCGATTGTCAATTAGTTAGGTATATTTTTAGTTCTTTTTTTGCAGCCAGTCGGGTTTTTTTTGGTTTTTTAAATTAAATTCTTTTTTCTAAAATGTATTGCACGATCATTTTGAGAAAAACCGAGTTAGCTATCAAGTTAAAAATGACCATTATAATGAATGAATGAATTTTTGTTACAATCGTATGGACCGTTTTTGAGTCCGATTATCAAGTCCACTTCAACCTTTTAGCGAAAAACTTGGTATGCAGCTATATTAATCAGATCTACACTAGCTTAAGTATACATTTTGGTTGAAATCGCTAGAGCCACTTTCATGTTAACTATTGCAAGCAAAAATTGGAAAAAAAGGTCTTTCATCAAGAAAATTGAGATAATTTTGAGAAAAAGAAGTTTGAAACAAATATGTAAGCAGTAGCCCTCTGGAGCCGATGGACTGATGCACAGAATTGCGAGACACACTTT
This sequence comes from Cheilosia variabilis, assembly GCA_951230905.1. NCBI lineage: Eukaryota > Metazoa > Arthropoda > Insecta > Diptera > Syrphidae > Cheilosia > Cheilosia variabilis. The sequence continues at coordinate 18,444,041 of OX579679.1, read as the reverse complement.
TTTGAGTTCCTCTATCATCGTAATGTCAGAATTGATTAAAATCTCAAGTTGGAAACTTTTAACGAATACAATGGGCATTTTAATAAAGATTTTTAGTTTTGACTTTAAATTTTAGTGGTTCACAGTGGCCATATTTCGCAATTGTGGGCTTCCGAAAATCTAAAGTCGAGACTAAAATTTGTTATTAGTACGGCGCAATATCTTTCTCTCACTACGTAATTGAGAAAGTTAAAAATAAGAGAGAAGAATATATTCAGAGGGACAAAAAAAAAACATTTCAGTGCAGACTCTGTCAAAATCCTTATATCTAGTAGTTCCCGAGCTTAATCCGTACGGACCTAGCAAAGAACTGGTATTAAAAAAAACCTTTATGTTGCATTTACACCATCACGCACGCGCATTTTTGCAAGAGACGGGACAGATAGATCCGTTTGTCCGTAGTAAATGCTAATAAAGGCGTAAGAATGAGATCACAAAGCAGACGCCTAAAGTGTCATGGATTTTCTACCAATAATTATAGATACGTAAAACGGAAACAAACACAAGTTCCGGCGAACAACATCTCTACAATCACTTGAAAACATTTCTATTTCTGATTTAAAACATGTGAAATGAGAGCGGTTTTAAGTTTCAGTAAATTAAACCAAAAATTCATCAATCAGCTATACGAAATAAATAACTAATTGTCCGTTCATCACTTCCGGAAGCCATTTTGTTTTATAGGGAAGCGAAATTTCGTAAGCCATCGCTATAAAAATATCAACATGCATAGCTTTCCCATAGTTCCTAGCACGTAAACAAGATGGCCGACAAAAAAACGTGTCACGTTTTTTTGCGTGCTTGGTAATACCGTCCCTTTCAGCCACACGGCTGTTTAGTATTTAGCATCCCTTTAATCTTCCGTGTTAGGAATGTGTGACTGTGTAAATGAAACATTAGATAGCTAAAATTACAATAATAAATCGATCGATTTATTTCGCGGACGACGTGTGAGGCTCACACAAATTACAACTTTCGAAATAAACTCCAATTTAATTCTAATGTCATTCCCAATGTCAGCCGAAACAATGTATTTTAAATCCCCACGGTTCCTCCAGCTTGGGAAATGAATTTCTGTTAATTCACTTCGCAAACTGTTCTGCGACGTTTCAATAAATATGTACCTAAATAAAAAAGCGAAAAAAGGTGCCCCCCGACTGTGTGTACACCAGCCAAGCTTGCTTCGTTGCTAATTTGTAATTGATATTTCGTTTTGTTGTAAACTTTGTATATGTAAATGTTTTCCCTTTCTTTTTCTCATTCATTTCATTCATTCGAATCGTGTACCTGGTCTCTCTCATGAATCCTGCACGACCACCCATTTGCCCCCCTAAATAAAACTAACGAAACAAAAATCTCCTGATGTACCCATTTATTCCACAAACAAAAAAAAAATTAAAAAATAATAAATCCCCAAATCAGTTGATAAGAAAAACGCCAATGATGTTGTTCTTAAATTCGTGGATTTAGGACTCGGCGACACCGGTGTTCAGAGTGTAAACGGTTGCAGCCCATTCACCGCCAAGGACCAACACCTAAGCAACATGGACAAAGGAGGCAGTGTTGGTGGTGGTGGCAGCAGCAATAGCAGCAGTTGCGACGGCAATCGCAACGAAGATTCAAAATTTCAGTATAACGAGGCGAAAGGTTTTTATTATCCATCCACTAATAGCCTGCTCGGTTTAATCGTACTTCTCTGTATCTGTGTAGACTCCTCGCCCTCCAAGCTGCGACTGGAAAACGAACGACTTACCACGGAAATCCAAAGATTGCGAAAACTGCTCGAGAACTCACCGGACGGCGCTGTGGGTGGCATCGATTTGTCCGACAGCAACAGCTGCGATGCCCACTCCACGGACGGCAGCAGCAGTCGCATAGATCGATTAGAGGCCGAACTGAAAGCGGCCAAAACGCAAATAGCCGCCCTCCGCCTGGAGCGGAAGAAACTTAAATCGGATAAAACGGATCTGTTGGCACACGTAAAACAGCTGTGCGCCTCATTGCAGGACAAAGAGCAGGAGCTGAGGGACTTCATTCGCAATTACGAACAAAGGATTCGCGAGAGCGAATCGAGTAACGCTAAAATGTCGTCGGACCGAGAGCGCGAACGATGGTCGCTGCTGAAGCATGCACGCGACGAGGCGGAGAGGTCATTGGCGCTGGCACAGCAATTGAGTGCGCGAGATGTGCAATTGCAGCGGTTGCAGGAGCAGCTGCAGGAGGCCAGAAGACAATTATCGGGCTGCTTATCGGATCAGGAGAGTCTTTTGTCGTTTGCTCCATTAACGCCTCCATCGGGTTTGATTAACCATTTGGCAGCGGCTTCGGCCAATTCGAATGCACTGTCTGCTTATGGAACCGCGGGTGGGGGCGGCAGCATAACCGGCGGAAGTATTGGCGGTGGCGGTGGCGGTGGCAGTGGCAGTGCTGGTGGTGGCAGTGCCGACTCGGGTGTGCGAGGCAGTAGTGACCGGGAGAGCGCCGCCGGTGATTTGAATCTCAGCGATGGTACGTGCGAGAATGGGCCCTGCATCACTGTGGACCCGGACAGCATTTCCATTGTGTCCAGTCAGAATATGTATCAATGTAAGTACGGGGAGGGATGGGGGTTTGCATTTTCTCTCACCTTTGTGTCTCATTACAGTTGGCACTCCGAAGGAACGCAGTCCCACCCTGTCGCCGCTCAACTCTGCAGCTTATTCGAGGTAAGTGTTGCGCCCGATGGACGTGGCTGCCAATTCATGTGTCCCATTGCAGGTCGGTGGAACAACTGGGCTCCCCGGGCGACAATGAATGTCCCTCTGCCCTGACTCGCAAGTTTGCCGCCAGCAAAACAGGAGCTGTCGGCACCCGCAACGGACGTGGCGGCACCTGGGGTAGTATATCGCGAGTGTTCGCCAGGTCTAGGAACAAAAGCAAAGCGTTGAGCGCCGATGCCGCCAATGAATGTAAGTCCGCCTCGCTTCGATAGAGTCTCCCTAATTGTTGGCTCCCCTTAGATTCGGACTACTCCTGGAACTCGCTCACCGAAGAAGGCTACGCTGAGAAACTTCGCCTGCTGCGCGAAGCATCACAAGTCCCGATGGAGCGTTGGCGCGCCTCTCAGGTGCTCGCCTGGCTCGAAGTGGCGCTCGGCATGCCGCAATACAGCACACGATGTTCCGAAAATGTCAAAAGTGGCAAAGTCCTTCTCGAACTAAACGACGCCGAACTCGAAACAGGTCTCGGTTTGGCACACCCAATGCATAAGAAAAAACTCCGTCTCGCCATTGAGGAGCAGCGTCGTCCCGAGCTGGTGAGGTATCCGCTGATTACACAACTCGGTCATACGTGGGTCGCATCCGAATGGCTTCCAGACATCGGTCTACCACAATACACTGAATCATTCCTTCATTCGTTGGTCGATGCTCGAATGCTAGACACGCTTTCGAAAAAAGAGTTAGAGAAATTTTTAGGTGTTACTAGGAAATTCCATCAGGCTAGCATAGTGCACGGTAGCTATTCCATTTTTTACGCAAGCATTACTCGCTTTGACAGATGAATTTAGCCGAAATTTAATTGGCTGTTGTTTTGGTGTCTTTTTCCTTAGGTATCCATGTCCTGCGAATTGTGAAGTACGACAGACAGACGCTGGCGATGCGACGAGTGCAATCGGAAACGGTGGACACAGATCCGATTGTGTGGACAAACCAGCGCTTTATTCGCTGGGCGAGGTCAATCGATTTGGGCGAATACGCTGACAACTTGAAAGGTATGTGTGGAATTTATTTTTAAAGAATAAATGATTGGGATTGGGTGACACTTGTTGGAACAAATGGCTGAAAATTTATACTCATTGCAGACAGTCTGTAAAAATGGCTACGAATGGCGTAGAGTGTCGGCTTCTGCGATTTATTTTGCAGCTCGGTAAAGGGTAGTAAAAGTCAGTTCGGGTATATTTCTGTAAGTGGTAAGAATCAAAGACTGTGACCCGAAGTTATGATGTTCATAATCGCTCTGCAATTTTTCATGTTCCAGCCACCTTCGTGGACAAATTTTAAGTTCTTTAACCAGCGCGAAGTTCTTTTTTCAACTCTTCTTGGACTGAATCTTCTCCTCTAAAAAATAGTCAATGTAAATATTAAAGAATTTTCCCTCGAAAGGACCAAAGACTTTGTTACCGGATCATGTTGAAACTACCCACCGAATGTATTTCTCAGGTATAATACAGGGCTGAATTGGGCAGCATTTAGTTCTTATTTCAGCGCAATCAGACAGCAATTCATTCGGGAGATATACGAATATTTAAGGATTAAATTATTAATCGCATATAGAGACTGCCACGAATGAAAAGCAACGGTTGACTTTTTATTAGTACTTAGATAAAATCAAATTCGTAACGGGTATATTGAGTGAAAACTTGGCCATTTTTAGCCAAAAGCTGCTGCTCCCCTTTATTCTCAATCATTTAAAAAAAAGAAGCTTAAGCAACTACAGAGTGGCGCAAAATTAATCATTCAATTTAGTTTTTGAATTCATTTTTTTACTAAATAAAAAAAAAATGATTTTGAGTGATGGAATCTTTTTTTGGACCTTTACAATTTTTTCTGTTAAGTGGAAAAGTTGATATCGTCCGTTTTATCGTATTTTCCATGACTTTTTCCAATATTTCTTCACGTTTCTGTCGAATATCTCCTTAAGGGCTGCGATTGTCTGAGGACTGTTGACATAAACCCGCGACTTCGGGTAGAAAGAAAGAAGTCTGGGATGGTTAAGTCGGGCGATCTTGCTGGCCATGCCAAATCGCGCCAAAACGGGAGACTACGCGACCAGGAAACGCTTCCTTCACAATATCCATTAATTATTCGATGCTCTTGCGGAGTATAGCCCTCCATTGCTTGTCTGTTTTATATTGCGGCTGCACACTTTTTTTACCACCAATATTTTAAACTTTTAACAGTCCTACTTACGAAATTCACTGAAGGGTGAAAAGTGAAAACCTACAGCTTCCTAAACCAAGAGGCTTCAAAGTATTTATTTTCTGGCAGAGGATTGGAAAAGGAAGACTGAAAACGGGGCGATTCTAATATGAACGTGGCTCAGTGTTTGAAATGCCGGACTTTTGAGCAAGGGCTCTCCGGTTCAGCCCCCGAACAATGCATACACCATAGAAATATGTTCACTAACCCATCAGACACACACGTCTGACGCGAGTATAAAGACTTTCCTATTCAGAAGTTCGGATTTGGTACAAGAAGGTAGGTAGCTTATTACCAAGTTTAAAAAAATTAAGGTTAATACAAGTGAATGGGTGGTAGGCTAGGGTGCTATACTGGGTCCGACCGTAACAAGTTTGTAGAGCTTGATATAACAAAAACGCATTTTCGAAATGAGGCTCCGTGGACAGTAATTGCAAACTCCGATGAAGCGAAAAAGCGACAGGAAACAGAGGAAAAGGAACAGAGGAAGGTAGCGCGAGGTGTATGTGGCTAAACCGAGGTGCTTGAGAGGCGACCTTTCTAAAGCTATATACCTCCTCAGCCCAAAGAAACAGCGATTGGCCAGAGGAAATCTTCTGGCGGTATGTCATTTTTGAATGTGCTAAGCTTCAGAAAAAACCATCAACAGCTCGTTTGTTCGGCGTGCCCATCACAATCTAAGTGTCTTGGTTGGTGAGGTTCGTAAAAAGCTTTTACTGAAGTCATGAAGTAGTTACATGACAGAGTGCCTTGACTTAGCATTTTCTTTTTACATAAAAGTCTCAGAAAGGTTGTCTAAGACATAGCCCTGTACAGCTCGTCTCTTTAAAAGATATGCAAAGATGAGTTACCATTTGGCGCTTTTGGACACTTTTCCCAGCAGAAAGCTTTGTTCAACGACGAAGTTTTCTGGACTGAAACCGCACGAGAAGATACCAATCAAGTTATTGTTGAAAGGTCATTCATAAAAGTCGATAAAAACCATAAAACGAGGAGCCAGATCGGAAGGAGATGCTGAAATTCCATTTTTCAGAGCTTATTTGACCAAATGTCGGAAATAAGTTGTCTTTACCAAAGGCTCACCAGTCGCATACGGCAACTTTGTCTGCCTTCAGTCCCGAAATTGCCTTCCTCTCTTTGTTTCGATCTGGTGCACAGATCTTCTTTATTTTGACGTCAAAAAATGGTTTATTTTACCTAAGAACTTTTGTTTGCAAGAGGTTATTATCTGCAGAAATAGGTTTCCTCTATTCTCCGAACTATATGAAGACTTTCCCCTTTGCTACTATGACAACTGTGTAAGTAGTCCTCGTCTTAGGGATCGATTGCTTTAGCCATTTTCAAGGAGCAATCTCATTTCCCCAGCTAACTTGTGCAAATCAAAACTATGGCACGCGTGTTCAACTGCCGGCTTTATGTGGCGATAATATCTCATCAGATTGTGACCTTGGCACCAGTGATGCCCGATTACAAGATATATCTTCTTTTTTTTTAAGATTTATGACCTCCATAATATGTAGAAGACTTTTCGCCTCAAATTCATAAAATTTCAAGGTTTTTGACATCAAGAACTTTTTAAATCTAACAAATTAAAAGAACCTTTTCTATTAATTCCATTATTATGTATAATGTGACAGCGTTTCCATCAACTCTAAGGAAACATGAATTTTAACGAATTTGATAAAATAACTGATGTGACGTGTTTTTGCAAAAATGCTTTAGGAGTAAAAACAGCGGATGGAAACTTCACACTATATTTTATCTCTTTCACATTCCTCTGCAGATGTTGAAATTATATTTTCTGGTATAAATTTAAATAATACAAAAATTCGTAATCGTTTGAGTAGCTACTGAAACAGTTGTTGAAATTGAAATCTTTACAAAAGATTTGTTGCGCTTTAATGAACCGAAATTCTATGATCTTCAATTTAATTCAAATATGTTGCAAGATTTCAAAAAGCATTAACATTTATTTATCACCAAATTTTTTTACACAGGGTGTCCGCCATTTTGGAAAACATTAGTCTTGACAGTTCATATTTGGCAGTCGTGAAGTAGACACGAATCGTGGCAAATTTATTATGGAAAAATATTCGATAAACCAACGTGTTTTAATCGTTAAAACATTTTATCAAAATCAATCATCGATTACTGTGACGATGACAAAGTTACGTGAAATTTTTGGGAGAAACAACGTGCCAACAAAACGCACTATTTATCGTGTAATGAATGATTTCGAAGAAAGAGGGTCTGTAGGTGATTCAAATTATTCATCAGTCACCTGTGCATCCATTAAAAGTTACAGTCTGGTGTGCAATTTGGTCAGGAGGAATCATTGGACCTTATTTCTTTGAAAATGAAAACGGCGTAACGGTAACTGTGAATGGGGTCCGATATCGTGATATGATTGAAAACTTTTTAACGCCACAACTTCATGCTTTGGACTTGATTAACATGTGGTATCAACAAGACGGTGCAACATCGCATACAGCCAGGATTGCAATGGAATTATTGCGAGACCTCTTTCCACAACAAGTTATTTCAAGAAATGGTGATGTTGATTGGCCTCCACGGTCGCTTGATTTGACTGCTTCGGACTTCTTTTTGTGGGGATATCTGAAAAGCAAGGTTTATGCAAACAAACCAGAAACGCTTGAGCAACTCAAACAAAATATTCGTGATGAAATTAATGAAATACCGCGTGAAATGTGTGAGAATGTAATGAAAAATGTGCTCAAAAGGGCTCGCATTTGTGAGACTAACAGAGGCGGACATTTACCTGATATTGTATTCCATACAAAATTGCCGACATTAAATAAAACATTTATCAATAAAAGATCCATTCTCTTTCATTTAATCAAAAATTATAAACAAACAAAGTAGTATAGCTTCCCGGCGGACACCCTGTAGATATTTAGGTGATTTATGTTTTAGTAGTAAAGTACTTCAAAATTTGTATTTTAAATTGCGCTCTTTTTGTTTTTATAACAAAATCTTGAAAAAAAAAGATTTTTTGTTTCTGAAAAAAAAAAGATTTTCAAATTTTTTATCTGGCAACACTGCTTGGCACTTATTTTGGTGATTTATGTTTTAGTAGTAAAGTACTTCAAAATTTGTATTTTAAATTGCGCTCTTTTATAACAAAATCTTGAAAAAAAGATTTTTTCTTTCTGAAAAACAAGATTTTCAGATTTTTTTATCTGGCAACACTGCCTGTCGCTTATATTTAACTCATTTATCCGGCGAATCGGGAGAGTGGTTTGGTCGCTCCAATACACCATCAGGGATCACTAATGACAATCTCTCCATACGTATTTGATTACAGACAGCGGCGTGCATGGTGGCCTAGTGGTTTTGGAACCCTCCTTCTCAGGGGACACCATGGCGACGGCCCTCGGTATCCCCCCGTCGAAGAACATCATCCGAAGGCATCTGGCCACCGAATTCGATGCTCTAATCCTACCGGCAAGGTAAGTGTCCCACCGCCTCATCTAACCTCAAAGTGTTTAATTTTTTTTAGTTTTTGGCCTATCATTAGCACACACACATCATGTCATTTAATCGTGTTATACTCTTGTTCATCATTCAGACAAATCATTCAACAACAAAAAAATATACACTCTTTTATTATAACGTAGCAATTTTTTTTGAGTTTTTTATTTAGTTACCTTTTTTGTTGTTCCCAACTTTTAGTCAGAGAAATTTCGACTCTAATCCGTTTTTGCGTTTTTTCTTCTTTTACTTTTTTATTTGTATTTTTTTTCCGACAAAATCCCTTCGTTGCCACATCGAAGGTATATTGTTTTTTGCCAAATGGAAGAGTTTCAAATGGATAACTCTAGAGTTTTCCCCATGAATCAGAAGCCAATGGGAAGATAAATTTCATCGATTCTCTACATTTAGAAATAAAAGATCTTAGTTCAAATTTATAGACTACAAAGAACGTATATTTATATTTTCTGTTGATAAATGGATAATTTTTTTTTTGCAACAAATACAAATCAAATCAAAAATACATCTCTGTAGAGGAATACAATCATAAAACTCCAAAATGAGAAGAATTATTCTCAAATCAAATCAAAAAATATAGAACGAAGACAACAAAATAAAATCAAAAAAGAAAGTAACAAATAATAAATTCTAGCTAGCCGAATTTACATATATTACTCGTAGATATATACACACGAACAATTTTAAGACATGCGACTATATATCACTGTACTCGTACATATATACATCATCTTGCATAACGCAGTAAATTAGAAAACAAAGTACTACACAAATCGGTAGATTAATTTGTTACATAAAAAAGAAAAAACAAAACACAAAACAATGGACTTTAGTAAAAGAGGATGACAATTAAATTACTGCTATGCCGACATGTGTGTTTGCCTTTGCTGTTTTGCACTATTCATTTTCTTAATTGTTTTATTTTTTATTTGTTTGTCTTATCTCAGGATATCGCATCTTTGTTAATTGTAATATTTTTTTTTTTTATACCTATATAAATGTCGCAATATATCAATTTTTTATTTCTATTGTTTTGTGGGAGAGGGGAGTACGTCGTGTTTTATTATCCACCACAGGTAAGGTAAGCTACTTCGGTGGATTTTATGGATATTTAGGAAGTGAACACGAACTTTCTCCACTCAGAAATTTATCAACAGGCTTTCTTAATTCTACCGCATGAATCTGTTCTTTAGTTCACGTTTATTTTCATTGAGAACGACGGAAATGTGCAGACGCAGTCGGAAAGGTAGAGCGTTTTTCCGCCGGGCAGAACCTATCGGTGAGACCAAAGTCGACTTCTACAATTAGGGATTTTCAAGATGAAAATGAAGTAGGAGGCTTTAGTTCACACTTCCTGTGGAATTAATTTACACTTCCTGTGGAATTTCTATAAAAAAGTGTTCCAAGTTTTCTAAAAAGGAAATGGAGTTGGCGCAAAAGGCCCGTAGAGTTACCCTAGGCCTACGCAACCATTTGCTTTCTGTGAGTTTCTCTTTTTGGGACGACTGGAAGGGATCTACACTTTAATAACGGCTGAATTAAGAAGCTCTCACTTGACAGCTGTACTCTCGGATGTTTATCAGACGTTGGCGGCAGGTGGTGCAGTGGAAAAACCCTTCAGATGTTCTTTGTGTTTTCCGTAGATGGAACCTGAGACCTCTCGCTTAGCAGTCCACCAAACTAACAACTGAGCTAATACGCCCCAAGTTTTTTTTTAATGTCTGATTATCATGATGATGGGAAGGAGTGACCCAACTGACAGTAAATGGTCATGGGATTCTTTAAAATGAATCCGGCGGCCATTACTTATTTTACTTGATAAATGTAAACCACGAGATCTTCAATCTTAAGATTGGAACTGATAGACTGATAATATTGTCATTATTACCGGACAATTCCCGCTGTCAAAAAAGAGGTACCCTTTCAGGGATTTTACAAGTAAGCCAAAGATTCAATGACCGCTGATTTTGGCATGTGTTTTTTACAAAATGGCAATAACAATGAGTTCAAATGACAGCAATATTTTTATGTAGTTTGATGTATTTTACAAATCATCTGTCGTGGTGATTCTGATTCTGGTAGATCTTCCCAGGAATAATTTTTTAAACCTCAGCCAGTTTCTTGACATATTCTCACCTTCCCATTGTCACACTAAAAATTCAGTTCCGTTCTATAAAACCTACTGCGATCTAAACGTCATACTTCGTGCACTGCTTATATTAGGGCTGTTACTTTACTTTCGTATTAAGAATGGAAAAGACTTAAGATGGCAGTGGTGGGGATAAATTCTCTCACAGAGAGAGACACTTACGAAAAAGTAAGGGAACGCTTTTGTAGTAATCTATGAAAATGACAGATACATATTTCAGTAATTCAAAAAAGTTGTACGAAAAGTCGTTAAAATATCTGATAAACTCGAAGAATTTGCTAATTCACGAACAAAATTAGTTGATTCATCTACCTACCGATGAAAGTGATTCGGAATTAACCAAATTCATAAATCCGAGTATATGGAAGAGTTTGTACTGATTGAACTACAAGCATTCGAGAAGAGGAAAAAGCGGCACAGCATTAAAAATTACGTGGAGGAGATTGTCCTTTCTAACTCCTTACAGTGAAGAAGAATTTCGTCGCCACCAAAAGAATCTAAGGAGAACATTCAATTTTATTTTTCCGCCTGTTGATACCATTTTAATATACAAGAAATCAAAACAAATGTCAAATAGGACAACAAATTTCGAATCAGCTGTTAATTGACAGCTTTTTCAATTCTTACACCAAGAAATTTGTTGAGTAAAAATTCGTAAGATTCTCAGTGGAGGGGTAATATCTTGCTCTCTCGATGCCGCTCTCTTTTACGAATTTTTCGAGTTAAGGAACAGCATTGAGTAAAAATTCGTAAAAATTCGTAAAATTTAAAAGTAAAGGAACAGACCTATTTTGTCGACGAGCTAGTTGAAATATATATATGGCGCTGTCATTTTATTCTTACTCATGAACGCCTAACCTGGGTTGGCATTCCTATATTGAGATCCCTTAGACAGGATTCACTCTAAGTGATCGGATTGACTGTCCTTAAATTTCTTAAGACACCTCCATCATTCACTATAGTCTAGCAGACCTTCAAATATTCCCTTAGCACTGTGCTGGCAAATTGCAATCCAACATCGAAGCCACTTACATATTGCAACATTAGTCAAGTGCAAAATGAACAAATATCTTTCCCTTGCCCTTTCTCAAAGAATTATTAAAAGGAAAAAAATACATCCTTCAATATTCATTACACAACTTCATGCTTTGAAAGATGACTAGGCACCTTCCAAATCAGTTGAAAAACATAACCTCACTGTTATTCTTATTCGCTACTCATGATCACATTTCCCTGCAACACCTTCTTCTTTAAGTTCTCCTTAATAATCTATAACAATCGGTAACCTTTTTTCTAAATAGAGTAAAACAAAAAGTAAACTCCGCTCTCCGCTTTCTTCCTTTATTTTTTCTTAAGTAAAAACTAAATTCGTTTATGGAAGAAATTTCCATTTGAATTAACTCATAGTACATATCTGTTCTTTCTTCTTTTTCTCGTTTCTTTTTTTATATACGTTTTATGCTTTCCCACTTCTTCACCTTAACCCTTGCTGTTCACTATACATTGAATAAAAAAAAAAAAAAAAACAATGCTCTCTTAAAAATAAATGTGCGTTAATGTATGGCTGAAAAAAAAACCTATTCACAAACAAAAACTATATATGTATATGTGCAAAATTGGATATGTGTGTGTAGGGCAACACTTGGTCAAGGCATCCGATCTGGCTGTGGTATAGTCCCCTTGACTGGACCCGGAGGACTTCAGCACTATGCCACAGCTGACCGTCGTTCCAGCGGCAGCCTCAGGGTAAGTACATATTGATTATCCTCCTGACCTCTTCCAATTAGATTTACAATTAAATGTCTCAAAACAAAACACAACAAAACAAAACAAAAATCGTATAATTTCTATCTCTAGCCTGTATTGCTGTGAAGCTTTAATTGTTTATTATTTTTCCATATAAACCATATAATATGTTGATATAGCAAAAACAATGCACAATTATTATATTTTTTGAATTAATGTTTAGAATGTTATCTAATTGTTTAGTAAGTTCCATTCGTTATATAAATGTATACTCTGTTATTGTATGCAAACTTCAGATGTTGCATGCACGTCGGCAGATAAATCCGTAACAAAGTTATTTATTTTATCTTGTTTTTCTTTTAAAATCCTTTTCTACTTCAAAACAAAACACAATCAAATCGTAGCAGGATTTTTAACACTATCTCCAAAACTTGGTATACAAATAATTATATTATATATATAAATTGCGATTTGTTTTTAATTCGTTTACATTTAATTAGGGAACTCGAAATAAGCATGAAAATATTTTACATCTGTGATTTTCTCCAAATTAATAACGAATAACACTAAATATACATTAAACAAATTGAAATCAAATTAATGAGTAAATATTTATAGTGTTTTAATAATTGTATGCGAATTTTTATGAAAAATCAATATTATGCTTGTAAAGTTTATAAACATTTCGTATGTAAATAGAGGGACTATATGTATAGAACATTTTAAGGGAAACATAAATTCGGCGGAAGAAGCTATTTTATTGTAAATACTATATTTATTTTTCTAAACAATGCTGCATTGTTGATGAAGATGAAAACACTCATACAATATTGCACGCGTTTATTATTTAAAATACATCTGTATACATATTTTTGTTGATGGCTTGGGGTGGTAGTTTAAAGGAAAGCTTAATTTTAAATTGAATACATATTTGTTTGGAAGTTTTGACAGAAAATGCAAAAAAGATGTAGAGTGAAGAGAGGCGGTTTTTTTAAACTCTACACTTAAATTTGAACAGCACGAATTTCGAAAAGAAACAGAAATTAAATTTCGATACAGTTTTGGAATTTGTGGAATACCAACTTTCGGATTTGTTTTTGTTCAACACAATTGAGGTTTGTGTTGTGTTGAATCCAAAATCGCAAAATTTTCAATGCAGCCGAGCTAGAACTATTCAATTTAACAAAAACAATTGTTTTCCATTGACAGCAAACAATGCACTCGAATTCGAAACACATTTGTAGGGTTTTTCACGTTTTCGAAATTCACAATTCGTGTTATTTGCATCAAGCGTTTTGATTTGGTAACTAACGGATTATTATTACATTCATTCTCACTCTCATTCGTCCAGAAGACCTGTATGTATGTGTAAGCTCAAAAAATGACAGGATATTGATGCAATCAAATTAGAACATACGGCCAAATTGATCCGACAATTATTGTGTATTTCATGCCTTAAACATTTGTGGGGTTTTCCCTAATTTTTTAAAATTTTCATTTTTTGCGGAGACTGGGTTATCATTTTAATTCATCTGCATTTTCCTGGGTAACCATATTTGGCATGCTATTCATGTAGAGCTTAAATGCCAATAAACTGATTTTTAAGTGCGATAGGGTGATAGGAAGTGCGAAAGCTATTAGCAACACCGTTTCTCGCTTTTTATGAAGCAATTACAGTGGGGACGATCAAGTATCTAGTTTAGTAAGACAGACAGCTGGCTGTATTGATGTAACTCAGTTTTCTTTGGCTTAGATCGGTCAGATGAACAGCTGTTTCAGTTGACGTCTATGGAGGGGTCACCGACGAATCAAGTCCAGAAATTCGTGACTGAGTACGTCAGTTGACATCTAGTCTAGACCAATCTAGTTTCTGCATTCAGGTTACATCTTGTCCAGACCAATCAGGTGGACTTACGATAACTAGATTTTTTTAATTTGCCCCGTACCTTTGCAGTAAATGATGTTCATTTAAATTGAAATGAGCTATGGTTGAGAGAAGAAAAACTCAACTCCGCATAGAATATGTTCTTCTTCTGCTCTTTGTCTGTACTCTGACGAATATCTCTTTTCGTAAGTAAGCCTGTTCTTTTACTCATTCATTTAAGTGGTTGACTAAAGTTTTGAATTTTTTTTTATGAACAATATAAGCTAAAATTGCGTTGACATTTGACAGTTCTCCAAATTTGATTGCGTAAAAGCAGTAAGATCGCAGTGAAGGGTTAATATCTTGGTCAATCGATACAGTGGTGATTAAAATTTATTAAAAGTTCTGAATTTCCATTAAGTTAAATCTTACAGAACTTTAAGGTTGATGTTACGGTAGCCGTCGATAAAGTTGTCCATATGACAGTGAATCAAATTTTAAGCAAGGGCCAAAATATTGCAGCAGTTGATGAGAAATACTTGAATGAAAATAGGGACTCAAGCGGTATCGGTTTGCATTTCATTACCATTAATGGCGAAGGGTTTTATTTGACAGATTTGAAGTTCACGTCAAGTACTTTTTATACTCGTGCATATTAAATAATTAAAAAGGTGATTTTTGTTATCATATTATGCAGCTCAAATTTGTACTTGTGAGGTATAACAAAAGGCTTTTTTTGTTCAATTGGTCTAAAAGATTTCCGAACATTCGTATTCTTATCAACTGTCATCCACGCAATTTAATGTAATTGAATTTTGCCTGTAGAAGTTTAGTACAATTCTGCATGTTCACTCGGCCATTACAGTGCGTAGCTTTTACTACTCGTTACTGTTTCTTAACGGCGCTAACAGTTATGTTACAACTTGCAACCAATGTGAACTTGGCTACTAGCCATGGTCAAGAGTGAATCGAACACAGATGTCATCATTCGTCCATAGATTTGTAGTTATAGCAATGTTTATTGGACATAAACGAATCCGCAAAAGTAGGTTGAAATCCTATTGATTTGATGGTTTTAAGCCAGATAAGCTTGCTTTGTACCACCAACCAATCGAAGCACTTAGGTTCCAGGTAATAAAAAGGTAATAAATTCGATAAATTCGACTTAAGTCTGATTAGGCTTGTAAGCAACAGAATGTGTTTGATATATGATTTCAATATGTTTGTGTATACACCCATGCCTGTGTGCTTCCTGGCATTTCAAAGATACCCTCCAGCATACATTATGACCCTTTATTGCCCATTGCATATGAAACGTATGAGTATGTGTCCTCAAATCCATTTAAAATGAGTACCCACCTCCAAGTAAGTCCACATGCTCGATCCTCACCATTTCTATCGAATATTTTTAGCTAACAATCAATTTCGATTTTTTTTCCAGAATATTAACTTTATCGGAGCTCAGAGTTGGAGTTAAACGGCAAAACGACAAATTCATTTCGTTTGGTATTCAATTATTGATTTAACCCAATTTTTTATTAAATAAATAGGGAAAAGAGTGTTTCGCCAAGGAATTCCAAGCCCAACTCCATACAGCTTTGAATTTACCCTAATCAGACTTCCTAAAATTTCAATTCCTTTTATATTTAAGAACTAGGCTGTATTTTTCCTATATTTAGGAGATCTATATGAACTTAACATGCAGATATTGATATCAATGAATCATCATTGAAAACGGCATGGATGTTCCATTTTTAAAGTGTTCTATTTTCATAGAGCTTGTGTTTGTCGATGGGATTTCCGACAAAACTTGTAAATTGTCAACTTGTACAAAAATACTGCGTTCTACTCGCGTTAAGTTAAGTTAAAAGCGATCGAATGAAGTCGTCTCGATATTTAAACTTAATTCGGCACTCGCTCAAATGATATTCCGATTCCGATCTGCTCTGGATCGTTTACGATTTTGCGGTGCTTAACTTCCTTTCCTAATTTCAGATTTTTTGAAACATCTTAGGCTTTTCATGAGCTTGCACGTATTTGAGTAGAAATAGTGTTTCTTCATTCTTCGTTCTTGTGACCCCACATTTGATCAACGTCACGTCTCAAACTCAAACAATACATCTTTTAGTCAACAGAATGAACAAGTACTCTCATCATCTTATTGTTGTTTGGAGTCGCTATAGTTAGTCTGAGCAGTGAACGTCCAGCATTTTTGTTTGCAAACTTTCTTAGTAACAATAATTGTAAAAATCTTAAAAAAAAATATAAAATACCCAGTCGTATCAGTTTGTTTATTTAAAATTGAATTGCTTCTCGGAGTATAGTAGTATACCTTATACCTAACGAACTATTTCAAAGGTTTTAAAGGCTCTTCCGCAAACTGCATGAGCCAAAAATTAATTAAAGCTTACTTTGGAAAGTACAAAAGTCTTACAGAAGCTTCCCGAAATGCTGGTCACTAAAAGTAAAATACAATCAACTCACTAGATACCATCCACAATTTTTTTTTGCATTTTCTGTTTTTGCCTCAACCCATAAAATGTTTAATTCAACCATCAACTAAAAACCATTTAAACCATTTATTTCAACTTTCCGCACTTTGACTTATTAGAAAAATTTTTCAATTTACAAAATCAACGAAAAATCAAAATAAACACAAAAACATACAAGAATCAAAAGAAATAAGACACATTTCTTACACAATTGAATAAAGCAACAAATAAAAAAAAAAATAAAAAACAAACAGAACCAATTTTTATTAAAATCAAACCAAAAAAAAATATTTAATAATTTTTATAGCTATGTAAATAGTAGTAATTGTTAATGCCAATCTAATTATAATAATAAATTAAAATTCATAATTCAAGACATGCTTATAAATGTGAAATAGAGCAACAAATGCGAACAAACAAAAGGTGTAAATTGCTTATGAAGAAAACCTAAATTTAAAACATATTAATTAACATTAAATTAGATATGCCACATGCATTAGTATTATATTGTAATTTATGATTTTCATGTAGAGAAAGAATGAAACCAAACAACCACAGACATGCAAAGCATCTCAAAGTTCGTAAAATGGTAAAAATTCAAAATAAAACTTACGAAACTAATATACACTATTTCAGAATTACAAACAACTATAAATAAATAAGTACTATATTTAATATATAAACTAATGAAATTTCCTTGCAGAATAAAAACAATAAATTAAATGAAAATCAGTATTGCAAAGGTTATGGTTTTGAAAATGACTTAATAAAGCAACTATAGGTTATTGTGGGTATTGTCTTGTGCCTTGTGGATACCTTCGTAATTTCAGCGGAAAGAGGCATTCAAGTGTCAAGGGTGAATTATAAAAAATCGGTAAATGGGCTTTCTCGTATAAAAAAATATATGGAAAGAAACAAATTGGAGGATCGGCTTGCTAAACATTTAAATTCCTACACAGAGTGCGCATTTAAAATTCTCTTAAAACTGCTTGCCTCAAGATTTCATAAAATCTTCTGCTTCCTCAGATATTTGAATAAATTCACGCCACACCAAAAACTGACATTTCATAGCAACACTTGAGACCCTCATCAAATACAAAAGTGTTCCCTACATTTGTACAGGTTTTTAAAACGTTTGGATCTCCTCGAAACATACTTGCAAATAGTAATAGCGTGCAAAATGGAAACATGAATTGATTTATATTGATTTGGCCTATTAAAACATTCATATTTACTGTAGAAAACAAAAAAAAAAGTAGCAACAGAAAACCAAATCTCACATATTACAAAAGTCCTCCAATGAATTTTATTGAACAGTACAATTCTCTCGAATCTTTAATGAAAAACGCCATTACTTTTCATTGGCCTTGATCGGTCACATGAACAGCTTTTTCAGTTGACCTTCAGCCGACGAATCTAGTTAACAAATTTCGTGATGAGTAAAATGATCTAGAATCTAGGTCTTGTAATTGCGGTGCTTAACTTTCTTTTCTAATGTGAGATTTTTTTAAACATCCCAGCTTTTCATGAGCTTGCTCGTATTTGAGAAAGTAATAGAGTTTCTTCATTCTCAGTTGTTGCGTTGACAGTTAAGTTGTAAAATTGACAGCTCGCATATGCGACTGACGTAGAAAAAGTGACGTTACCGGTACATCTAGCCCAAACCAACCTAATTGACTTAAGATAACTAGATTTTTAATGCGCCCATTTACACTCTGTACCTAATATAGCAAAGCGCAATATTTTTTCGGCAATTACTATTCAGAAGACTTTTGGTGGGAAACGCACATCTCTAGTCTTATGACGTTTGAACACAATTATCATTTCAATCAAACAAGCAAACCTAGAGGTGTTTTTTTCTTTATTTCAATTTCGTCGCAACACAAAAAAATATCGACCACTTTTCTTGTTGCGTGAAATAAATACGAAAAAGTTTCCTTTTCTTCCCCTGCGCCACCTAACGCTAGAAGTGAGAATTTAGGTATAGGGGCCGCACAAACCTGTTTACCAAAACCAAATTTTACTTTTAAACCGATAAATCTTATGAGGTCATCTGACAATTTCATTCGTCTCCCATTTTTTTTTAATGCAACTCGACATGCTTGTAGTCATTACGCGGTCAGTTGACTGAGTCTATTACTCTGACAGCATATTTGACGTTTTGTATTTTGCCCAAGTGATAATTGATTTCCATAGTTTACAACAACAGTTGGATATTGTACTATTATTGTAAACCATAGAAAAAATCGATCTATATAAATGTTGTGGGTAAAATTAAAACCGTCTATTGTGATAAACGCACGTATATTGAGGAAAAAGTAGTAAAATGTTGACTCTTTATGCTTTAAATGCCTTTGGCTATTTTTCTGACAGGTGTTGAAATGAAATGTTCATCAAATTCCAGTTTTCTCTTTTGGCATTTTACTACATATGAAACAAGTGAAAAGCGTCAAAAAGTAGCCAGCAGCAGAGTTTACTACCTTGCACCCGCAGCAGAGTCATCTATTTTTGACAGTTAATTCACCTCGATATAGTGTCAGCAAATTATCCAAGTATATTGGGTATTTAGCGCAATTGACACAAGGCCTGTTTACATCATAAATTCTACGTTTTTTCAATTTCCCTTTTCAAATTTATCTACCTACTGTTACCTAAAACATATTATGTAAGTGCATTCAAAGTGGTTATTAGTAAGCTGAAAAAAAAATGCACACAGAGAGCCAAATGAACTGAATGTAAGCTCCTGTATTCATTTGAGTGCCTTTAAAACTATAAAATCAATTGTCAAGAGGTTATTCAATAATTATTACCACCACCATTCTGTTGCAATTATTGTTAAGCAACAGCAGCTTTAAATAAAGTGTAAATATAAAAAACAACAAGTACATATGTATGTACAATGTACATAATGCGATTATATAACGACCACTTATTAATCATTGATATTGATGCATGGAACATTAAAAAAATCGCAACTATTCGTCCACATGCAACATTCACTTTATTTAAAAAGCCAATTATGTATAAATTTTAAAATATGCGTCCATATAGGTACATAGGTATAGGCGACCATAATACAAAGTATTAAACGGATATGATGCATTCATGAAAAATCAATATTTCGCATTTATTATTCAGTCGCCGGCAACGAAACGCCCAGGAACCCTTCACAACAATACAAGTCTACGAGATGGAACGCAATATCCGATTGTAAATAGAAAAATTGTGTGTTTTTAACAGTTTTCTGTTTTCGTTTTGTTTTTGATTTAAATAACATAATATTAGCATTTTCACTGCATTTTCCATGTAACCAATTAAAATAAATAAAATCCATTTCATTCTTCTTCGCTTACGAAATAATAAAAGCAGATATCCGCATGGAAAGGATCACAGGTATTTAAAACTTAATCATCTCTTCATTTTTATCTTACAAATCTTTTTCTATGAAAAAAATTAAAGAAAAAAATAAATAAACGAAACTTGTTCTCTTCCTTTTTCTCCATCGTATTCGACGTGGTGCTATTCAGAGCTCATTGTCGAAAGCTTTTCGTTTCAATGCAAGAGGACGTGGAGATCGCTCCTTTGGAAATTCCACATCACCAACTCCATCGTACAGCAGTAGCGAGGGTGGCGGAGGAATCTATGCAACAATTGGACCACCACTATTGCCACCCCCTACGACAGCTCCGCCACCACCACCGCCCAGTCATCGGGTAAGTGCACCACCAGCCGCCTCAGCATCTTCAGATACAACATTAGTAATGGCCTATGGCCAACACAGACGAGTTAAAAGCATCAGTGATATTGAAGTGTTGGCTGCTTCGCCTGTATGAGAATCAATTATCTAAGGGGGTCGCCCACACCTACCCCCGACCGTAGCGACTATCGTTATTTACAATATTATACACGATAGGTATATACAAATACATGTTTTATAATCAAATCAATTCCAGAAATATTTGAAACAGAAACACTGTGTGTGTGAATTTTATTTTTTCTCCGGTTACGAACGAATGCGGTTGTATTAGTATAGAATGCAATGTGAAATTGAATTGAATATTTATACAGAAACACTGAATGGACCATATATAGATACCTATACAGGATATAGGATTTTACTAGAAAAGAAAAAACAACCGAGCGCTCTCACGACTAGTTTCCGATACTTAGACATGATAATACAATATAAAGACATATCGCAAATATATTGTCACACGACCAAAACTATAGAAAGACTCACTTGAAACATTTTTAACTATTCCCCTAATTATAAAGAAAATACACCCAGTTACAATCAGACAACATATTTTTTTAATAAGAACAACAAAGTTCGCAAATATAAAACATTTTGAGGTTGGAAATGAAAACAAAATGAACCTATACCTATATCTGTTAAAAGGATTTACATTTAAGAGTACAATTTTTATAATTTCACGTAGCACTGAATTAAATTCAAAGATTCTTTTACAGTAATTTCATTTGTTTAATATTTAAATAGGTAAAAAGTTTGTTTAAAATGACCTTGCCTACTAATTATTGAGTCTGTTACATTTGTGGAGGGGTGGCGACGCTTCATTGACCGTTAACGTAATATGTGAGGTGGTTTTGTTTACGATTCTCTTTCACTCCAACAACTGTTAGTTTATAAAAGTCTCACGAAACTGTATAGGAAATAAAAAGTCTTTTGAGAACTATTTCGTATCTAATCTCGTGTCAGCTAAAACAAAACTGGCATTTTCGTGCTCCCTTTATGTCAATTGAAAATTTCGTAACCCTATTGTTTAAATTATTGTTCCCGTATAGGTAGATAGATCTTTTAGTTTTTTTTTCTCGGTGAGATTTACTACGCAGTTTAAGCATAAAATACGAAGTTTTATAAAAAACGACGTAAGCTTTCGAAATATGTAATAAAATACGTAAAGTAAACTTCAACGGAGAACTATTATCCAGGCATAATGTTTTAGTCGCATTTTCTTATACAGGACTGACAGTTTTGACAGCTATGTATTCCAATCAAAAATATTTTGGTCAAATAATTTTTATATATTTAAATGTGCTGCCGTCTCGATGATTTATGTAGCTATAGAAATTATTCACAATATTGATATTGATTGACAGCTCGCCATTTTTAGTGAGATCGTTGTCTAAAATTCGGTGAGTGCTATGTCGTTTTTATTTGAACATCCGAGTGAATAGCTCTCAAAGTTCAGAAATTTCTATTCTCTATTAAGTGAAAATCGTTGGATAACATTTGTAATGGTTTGTTTTTGATTAGTTTTGTACAGTTTATATTAAGGTTCTTATGGACCAAATCAAAATTAAATAAATAATAGCTTGCAGGCCTTTTTCATATTTTCTGATCAAGCGTGAAATTTTTTTTAGCAAAACTACGAACTAGACCCTTTTGCACTGCTACAAACAATCTGACATTTGACTGACAAGTGTATATTGTTGAGTTCGCGGCAATTCCTTCAAAGACTGGGCACATTCAAGAATCTAGTTATCTTAAGTCGACTAGGTTGATCTGAATAAGATGTAACCTGAACGCAAAAACTAGATTGGTCGGGAACTTCACTTTTTCTACGTCAGTTACATATGCGAACTTTCAACTTAGTACTCAGTCACGAATTTCTTGAATAGATTCGTCGGCTACTCCTCCATAAACGTCAACTAAAACAGCTGCTCATATGACCGATTTCAGCCAATCAAAACCGAGATACATCTAGTCAGACAGCTGTCACTCTTCAGACATGTTAACTAGATACTCTTTTGTCGTTTTAAGAATTAGCCTAGAAGTCTTTTTTTTTTTTTTGTTCTCCAATGAAATATAGAAAACATAGAAAGACCACTTCTAGATTCGCTATTTTCATTTCTTCAATCGAAAACGCCCTAAAATTCTTATGTCAAAAATTGGTCCTATTTTTGAAGCAAATAATATCTAATAATAATAAATTATCCTCTTCGCTAATTGTTTAGCTTTTAGTTTTCTTTCCTATTCCTGAAATCAAACCATTCCACATAAAGATGCACAGCCCTCCGATTACTGCATGCAGTCGTTCAAATTAAATAAAACATTTTGGAGCACGATATTTCCCGACATTTTACCCCGGCTCTCGTTGCCCTATTATTTGCACCCATTTGGCCAGGCATAAAACAGACAGCTCGAAGAAAGTTCCTTCGTGTAGATGTAAATTAAAACTGGACTAGCTGTGTTACTAAGTACAGACTCATCTGACGCAAGCCGAAATTTAATTTACCAAATTCTCAATCAAATTGTTAAAACTTGCTAAAAAATAAATAAATAGGAAAAGCACATCTTTTGTTTATAGCGCACAGGTAATAGCTTTTAACAATGAAAAATATACCAAAAAACTTCAAACTCCTAAGTAACGTTTAAACATATTTTTTTTAACGACTTTATTCAATATACGTACATTCCATATAAATCAACAAATCTTGCTTTGTAAATGTTTCATTATAGGATTATTCAAATTTTCTTTAAGTGGTTTATAATTAAATTCAAAATAAAAATACAATTCATTTAAATTTTAAGAAATAAGACTAAAATCTCCCACGCAAAATACAGATCTAGTGTGAAAAAATAAGTAAAAACATTCGTTCTAGGTAAACAAATTTTATATAACTAAGTGCAATCTTATTTAGGCTATATAATTTAAGTTTTTAGGACTGACAACAAAATTAAGAAACCAAATAAATACATTATAATATATATATAAAAGTTGTAAACATACACGTATGGAAAAACAAGAAACCAAAAAGTCGCATTCAAATATTTGTAAAGTAAAATGATTTAATTTTAATAAAATACAATTATCTATTTAAAAGAAAACTGAATGTAAAGTGTTTTATTTGCGTTGGAGGAAAAATGGATTTCGCAGCGCAAAAGTTGAGCTTCGACCACGTTTTTCTGAACTACACGAAAACCCTCTAAATAAATTTACTTGAAAGTTAAAACCTTTCAACCGCACAAAAGCATAATAAGGATGAGAGCCAGAGCACCCCACAACGAAGTAACACACAAATGTTTGTTTGCCAAAAAGAGAAAGAAAAAAAGTAGAATCAACTAAGGCTGGCAGTTACTAGCTAGGAGCCGTGTGTGTACTGTGTACCTACCCTAGGGATGCTACTGAGTGTAGTTGGAGGTTTTAATTAAATTTGTCTGGCAGGTTTGGCTGATTGATTTTTCAAATGCCCTTGTGTAGCCTCGCACTCGCCCTCGTGGGTGCATGGGCACAAGAATATTATTTGATTTCACCTGCAGCAACACATTTCAACCTATAGAAATGTTTGTAGAGTGTGCAGATAGTCAGTGTTTGGAAGCAAAAGAAAAAAAACCTTGGCAATTACCATCCCTAATGAAAATTTGACGGTTGACTACGACATGTAGCTTTAAACGAACCGTTGCTTGATGAACCGTTGCTTGATGTTTCTGTCATCGAGGGAATAGACTTTAAACGTTCATTTTTAGTGAGTTCTACTGAAAGCCTGTACAAAAATGCAATGAGTTACGTGTAAATTCGTATGGAGATAGGGAAACATCAAGTCCACAAATCTATCTGGCATCTAGGGTCTACTGCATTTTTAACAAGTAATTATAAGTTTAGGGTTAGAATTCAACGTGCTACTTCGTGTTAAGGAATTGTGTCATACTTGCCGAAATTCACTTGTGCTTCAAGTGACTGTTATATACCTAGCACCTAGTTGCTTATACCCCGTTTATACATGGTATTCACAGGAACGTCTTGAAACAGAACCTGAAGCCCTTATTAACCGAAATTGAGGATTGCAGTCAGCAGTCAGTACGCAATTTTCATGGCCGTAGGTTTGGCTACTTTTTCGCGGCATGCTATTTTAAATGGTGTAATCGCTCTACACGTACTAATACTAACTGTTTTATAGCACGAATTCGCACTCCTCTTCCCAATCCGATGCGTTACCCATGCCGTTAAGTATCATCAAATTGCCTCCTTCCAAATTCTTCAGCATTAACAGGCACAAATCGAATGTTTACGAAGAGGTTTGCAAATAAAAGTTACACAAAATCAGGGGTCAGATCCTGTAAAGCGAAAACGTTGAAACGTTTTCTTGCGCACGATTGATTTGCTCTAAGTTGCAAAAGTAAATCGTTCGTGCACACGAAAACCTTTGAACGTTTCGCCTTGCAGAATACCGATCCAGTGTCACATTTGTCATGCAAAGAACGAATGCAAACAACGCTTGATTTATTTAGACATACAACTAAGATAGTTTATTACTTCATAATTTGTGGTTTAACTTGCATTAGAGTAGAAAAAAATAAAAAACATTTTCCGGCTTACTCGCCTTCAGCAGGTTGCGCTGGCTGTGCGTTGCGCAACCCCCGAATGCTGATATCGTAGACGACCTCTTCGATTTTCTTCACATCATACTTGAGCGCGTCGAAGCGTTTCCTTAATCCATCATTTTTGAGATTCAACAGACGAAACCCAGAGTTAAGATCAGCAATGAATCTGGAAATATTAAGCGGCCTGTCGTAGTCGCCCAATGTGACCGAGTTTGTAGCGAATCGGGACAATTCAGATGCCATTAACAGAATGCCCATCAGGTAGTCTTCGATCTCCAAGTGGAAACCCTCGGATTGAACGGTTTTTACTGCAGAAACAAAAGCACATTTTATTTCGGAAAAGCTGAGAAAGACTGATATGACTTACAGCCTATAATTTCGGCGACAGTCTCACGAGTGACCAAGAATCCGGCCTCCAGATAAACAGTCAACGCAATAAGGAATACAATGCGCTGCGTTATGAAAGTCCAATGATCTGAGTATCTAAAAACAAATCGGATATTTGTATACCAAATACAATATCAACGTAATAATACAAACCTGTGGTATTGTGCTGTAGGTATCAGTTCAGCCAACGCCTTGTAGCCGACGGCACATTTGTCAAACAGCTTGCGTGCTTCAAGGCATGCTTGACCAACTGAAATTAGAATGGAAATGCATTAATTAGGAAGGTAGAAGTTGTGGAAAGTATTTGAAACCATCGTTTGAGAAGCATAGTCCCCACTTGACATGGTGAAGAATCTTAAGGTCGAACTCTGATCATCCCATTACAGTTAAATTAAGCATTGCCACATGACAACAATGAAACAATTTGAACAAGAGTCCAATGCGGCTTAAAATAATATCTAACATGTACAAAGAGATGGGGTTTATTTATACAAACTGACACGACGACTTCCACCATGGAGTACAGAATTCAGTCTGAAAGGCGAATTATTCAGATACTCCTAGAAAAGTACCTTTTCAATATGTTCGAGTACAAACACCAAGCGCAATGCAACAAAAGTGTATTTAGTTTGCGCACTGACGAAGTGGAGTTTAGATCTCATCTAATTCCGTGAGTCGAGCCCCAAACACCACGTACATAGAGTAAACAAACTCTATGACCACATATGTGATTGTAGTCTGCTGGTTCGGCAGGCTACCTCTTAGGTCTTTAGCGCTGCCACGGCAATCACATTTTCTTTCACATTTTGTTTGTACAAATCGTAACGCTTTATGAATAACAACTCACTTTTCTCAATGTCCGAGTGAATAATTTGCAAACGAATAGTTGTCTCCTTTACATGTTGTTCAATTTGCCGGACAACTGCGCGGATTTTCTAAAACAATAAAAAAAAATAAACAATTTCTTCGCAACCCGATATTTATTTATTTATTACCTCACGCAATTCCTGTTCACTATCAATATATTCTTGATAATTTGCAAAAATTTGTTGATTTACAAAACTCATTTTTATTTGACGGTGTGTTGTGTTTTCTGTTGTTTGCTTTTATTGGGCTGCGAAAATGCCGATTATATTCAGCTCGCTGACATGTTTTTGGCGTTTACTGAAGCGGTATTCACAATAGGCACTTGTGAAATAGGGTATTGTCACAGTACAAGAAACTATAATTATAAATGGTTAGTTTTTTGTTATAAAGACACTTATTTTAAGGACAAAATGTGATGTGCGATTAACCTATCGTCTCAATCATAACATATAAGAAATGAATGCGACGGAAAGAAATACAATTATTATTGTGTTAACCACTTCAACGGAAAATGTTTGTATGCATAAGTTCCCGTTAGATGTCGCACTTTGTTCTTCTAATTGGACTATAGGGCTGTTTTTTGCAGCTTCGAACTCAGCAAAGCAAAGTAAAGTAGGATTTTCAGCACGCAATTACAACAACTACGATCTACTTGACACTTCGAGACTCACAGTATTTATAGTAATCGCGTGTTGAAAATCCTAGTTTACTTTGCATTGCTGAGATCGAAGCTAAAAAAACACTCCTTATGTCGAAGAGAAATAGAATAGGAGTTCAAACTTCAACGTCATCGTTAGTGTCAAGTTTTACCTGGCCAGCACATTGTTATGTTAAAAACAAATTTTGAAAAGTTTTCAATTTTAAAAATCAAAGTTAAGGAAGTTTAAAGTAATAGTAAATGTATACTGTTCATTTTCAACCATTTTGGGACAAAACACTGCTATATAAAATCTCCAATTGTCCCATTAACAAATATTTTCAAGTTTCGGACATGCGAATCAACGGATTCTTAACGATTGTCATTCGTCCATACGTCTAACTAAATAGCCAGTATCGTAACTAGAGATATGAAAAAAATGTTTTTTTTTTGCTTTATAAAACCGAAATAATTAATTTTAAGAGTGATTAATAAAGTTGTAATGTGCTAAGTACCATACTACTACTACTGACTATACCGCATCGCAACCATTCACAGTAGTGGTCCCGTTTTATGTCACGGCTGACGTACGCTGTCAGTGTCAAAATACCCATTTAGTTTTGGTCAGATCCATAAAAGGAAAAAACACGAAAAAGTGTTCTTGTTTTAATTGTTTTTCCCGGAAACCTAATTAATTTCACATCAGCAATGGCATATCAAGTACGTGACAAATATTATCTTCTTATCCCTATCCATGATAAAATTTAATTTTAAGGGCGGTTACCCTGGTGGCTATGGCGGTGGCTACAATCCAAACCCACAACAGGGGTTCGGCCAGCCCGGAGGCTACGCAGCTCCACCTGGAGCATTTCCACCCCAAAATGCTGGTGTGCAACCCGAAGCACAACGGTGGTTCGCCATGGTGGACCGAGACCGTTCGGGTAAAATCAACGCTGAAGAACTCAAAGCAGCTTTAATAAACGGCAAGGGTCAGAATTTTTCGGACAACGCTTGCAAGCTTATGATAAGTACGTATGCGTTGATGACTCAATTTATTGCCCTATTGTGTTGCTAATTTGAGGTTTTTTCTAGGCATGTTTGACAAAGATGCCAGTGGAACTATTGATATGTATGAGTTCGAGAAGTTGTACAACTACATTAATCAGTGGCTGCAGGTCTTTAAGACTTATGATCGTGACCAGTCCGGGCACATAGAGAGGGAGGAGCTTTCTCAGGGTAAGAGAAGATGCCGTTGGCCTCTAACGTTATTGTACTAATCAATTTTTTTTTGATTTTTTTTAGCATTTACTCAAATGGGCTTTCGATTCTCGGACGAGTTCATTACGTTCCTGATGAAGAAGAGCGATCCGGGAGCACAAAAAGAGATCTCCGTCGATCAGTTTATTGTCTTGTGCGTGCAGATACAACGTTTTACCGAAGCCTTTAGAGTCCGTGACACCCAGCAGCAGGGCCAGATAACAATTGGCTTCGAAGATTTTTTGAGCGTCGCCATTGGATGCTCGTACTAAATACATTCTCATTACAGAAACCGAAGAAATCTCTTGCACGCAGTTTAAGAAAGAAATAATCCAAAAATGTACTCTCGTATCTGTAGCTTCATTCTCGTTGGTTTAGCATGAACCGACTTCATTACCATGTTTATAGATGGTTTTCTGTTAATTCTTCCCTTTTATTTCTATTTTTTTTAATGCAAAACGGTGGATAGACAAGGAATACATTCAAACAACGTCAGTACAAACTATGCTCAGCACAGTTATGATTGATAGTAGATTTATAAAACTAAACATTAGAAACATGCAAAATCGCAAACAGTGTAAATTCCATTATTTGTAATAAAGTAAACTTAAAAACACTCTTGGCAGGTGTGCTTTCAATTCCCGCTCTTACAGAGCTGAAGCTCATAGTTTCAGAATTTTGTAAGAGATATATATTATGGATATTATTAGTAAAAAGAAGCGTCCAGAATCGGAAAAAAAAACTTCTCTAACCTCACAAAAAATACTCTTCTGTTGATTGTGAGAAGAGAAGAGTTTCGCTTCTGATTTGGAGTCAGAATCCACTCATTCAATTAATGCAATAATTGTACGTATTTTATACAAGCCAGCAGTGCAGGCGCCGAAGCTATGTTGTGACATATCACCAATACATTTGTGGATCCAGAAGCAGGGGTCAGATTATGTAAGGCGAAACGATCAAACGTTTTCGTGCGCACGAATGATTTGCCCTATGTTACGCAAGCAAATTTCTTCGTGTACCTTACAGAATGCCGACCCAGTTTTCTTGTTCCATTGGATTTCAGAATGAGGGATCATTTTATTTGGTCTGCACTTTCGAAGAACAACGACCAAAATTGCCGCATTTTGTTCCATACACTGCGTCGACGATACAAAAGTAAGCTGTAGGAGTAGGAATTATTTTAATTGAGTTAGCTTCCGACACATGAGCGGCTAGGTGATGATCATTATGTATCATATACAAAATAGAGCTCTGTTTTACAATGTTCACTTTCTGATGGAATGAGCCTTTAGCTTTGCTGTCAAACAAAATATCTGCTAGTACTCACCACCAAGCCCATCATTAACTGGATCAACCTGTCACCCTCTCGATAGCAATTGCTAAGATCAATACTGGAGACATTGTATTGAGTTCTAATTTTTTATTAATATAAAACTTTTTTTTAGATTGGAATAATTCATTCGTAGTTCAATAAAGTATAGTTTGATTCCTTTTTCTATAATAAATAATGGCCACTACTATGGTATGTTCTACTGTGCGCTACCATTGTGATAAATTCGTCTCTCATATACTACACTCTTACTTCGTAATTCGAACATCCATCAACAAGTCGTTAATAGTTGTTTCAATGAAGGGCACTTTTGTATCTGGTAGGTCAATTTTGAAAATTGCCAGTTGCACAAACTGCCAAACATGCATGCATATATTTGGGTATTTCTCGTCAAGAGCCATAATATACTGGATACCAACGTTCAACGCCTCCAGTATGTCCCCACACTTGAACCTAAACCCAGCTATAGTGAAATCTGCGTAAGTAACAGTGTCATTCTCCCTAACAAATTTAATTTGCAAATCTGTTACTTCTCCTTGTTCGGCATCGATTTCGTTGACAGACTGAAACAAAATATAATTTTTAAACTGTTAAGGACTGTTTTTATGAAGAACATACCTGGTACTCTTTAATGAATCTCCTTTGGATCTCACTCTTTGTTGCTTTCTTTGCACCGCTTTCACTTCTCTTTCCGGAATTGGGCAAGATGTAAGCTATCAAGATTAGGGACAAGCCTGCTTTGTAACCTGTTGGAAAAATTTTATTAAATTCAGAGTTACAAATCTCAGCCAGCAGGAGAGTGCACTATAAGACTGCAGCTACTTACGTTCATCGAAGGAACTATCAATTTCTGCAACTAGGCTTGAAACTGAATTATCCTTCGAGCTCCGGGCACGATTAACAACCTTGGGGTAGAGAGACATCCAATTGCTAACATCGGCAACATCTGGATACAACATTTTTAAATCAATATTAATCAACTGAATGCCGCTTTCTCGCTGTAACGCTGGATACTTTTTAATATAATCGCGGATGGAGGTGCACGACTTTAATTCTGCCTGGCGTAATTGGTAAGTTTGTCTCCACTTGCTGAGAATATCCGGCCACTCTGAGTCGGAGCTATTCTGCTCTAAGTAGTTCAAATTCTCCAAGTCGATTCCCATGGGCGGAACTAAATAAGAATTTTATAACACACGGTGTTTTAGTTTAGCGGAAGATTATTATTAACGATAAAATGTAAAGTAAGATAATAGGTCTGTTCCTATTATGATAGTGCTATTGGAGAATTTGAATTTGATTTGAGTTTGATCGAATTTATGGAAGAGAGAGGAAACGATATCCGATCTTAAAAAATAACGAGTAACACGTAACGAATATTGTCGGCTATACAATCTACAGCATAGACAAACCATACTATTGTATTGTCTCTGATCTACAGAGCTCGGAGAATTTCCGCCAATATGAACTCATAAATGTGTCAAAGACAAAATGTAATGTAAAGAAATGCGCACAATTTCCTAACCTTACAGACGCCAGTTCGCAAACATTCGTATCTAGCTGCTGTGTATAGCCAATTGATAGCTTTTACAGACCCTTTATAAATTGGCTGTTGTTATTCGCCCGTCGTTTGGGACATGGCTGCGTAACGAAATGTCAAAGTTAAATCGTAAATCAAGTAAAGGTATGTAGCTCGTTTCGCTCGCAAAGAGGATTCTAAACTCCAGTATTTCATTTACGGACATGATTCTGCACGTTTTAAGTCGCAACATATTTGTTAAAACACTATTTTTTTGTGAAAATACCATAACGTTATGTCAATTGCGTATCCGTGTCCCGAATCCACAGTCAATCAGTACAAAAATCACGGGCGAATAGCCACTTTGTTTGAACCGTACAAATTTAAATTTTTGTTTGTTTTAGGATTGTGCCTTTCTGGGAAAAGTAAGCGAACGGTCGTTATTTTTGCATACGGACACAGGGCTTAGGCAATTTTCTTTACATATGGAATCAGACCTATTGTCTACCTAAACAATTTAATACTTTGAATTGAAAGTTGTCTCTTGGACGTCCGATATATTACGTAATTTAAAACGAGCCGACCGACTTACACGTTATTTTTTCGTCCGGATCTTTTATTGTCCTCTTTTTATATGGAGTCCTCTTTTTGTTCACTTTTTTTCCTAAGAACATTGCATATATTAGTAATCCACTTTATCCTTAATCTTGCATTGATAAACAATAAATGTACTACATTTCGAACAGTAAAATAACGGTAAAACAAAGCAGTCTATTTGTTATTAGGTCTGTTCCTTTACTTTTGTAGTAAGAATGGAAAAGACTGTCAAAATGGCAGTGGTGGGGATAAATTCTCACAGAGAGAGACACTTACGAAAAAGTTAGGGAACACTTTAGTAGTAATCTATGAAAAACGACAGATATATATTTCAAAAATTCAAAAAAGTTGTACGAAAAGTCGTTAAAATATCTGATAAACTCGAAGAATTTCCTAATTTACGAACAACATTAGGTTCGTTCGCGTACGCGGTTTGAATCGAACGCAATCGATATAAATCGATCGCAATCGCACAAAGGTTATACACGTACTCATCAAAAATGACAGAAAAGGAGAACATTAGCAAAATAACGAGTAACGAGCAGTTCCTCTCTTGGCTCGAAACAGCTGAGAGAATTTCAGCCGGCAAGTACTGATAAAAATGTCAAATGCGCAAAATTGACAGGAAACGAATTCAAAATCCGTTTTAAAAATCAATTGTACAGAAAAATAAAATGTCTGAAAATAGTTAATTTATCTACGTAGCGATAAAAGTGATTCGGAATTAATCGAATTCATGAATCCGAGTATATGGAAGAGCTTGTACTGATTGAACTACAAGCATTCGATAAGAGGAAAAAGCGCCACAGCATTAAAAATTACGTGGAGGAGATTGTCCTTTCTTACTCCTTACAGCGAGGAAGAATTTCGTTGCCACCAAACGAATCTAAGGAGAACATTCAATTTTATTTTTCCGCCTGTTGATACCATTTTAATATACAAGAAATCAAAACAAATGTCAAATAGGACAACAAATTTCGAATCAGCTGTTAATTGACAGCTTTTTCAATTCTTACACCAAGAAATTTGTTGAGTAAAAATTCGTAAGATTCTCAGTGGAGGGGTAATATCTTGCTCTCTCGATGCCGCTCTCTTCTACGAATTTTTCGAGTTAGGGAACGGCATTTAGTAAAAATTCGTAGAAATTCGTAAGATTTCAAAGTAAAGGAACAGACCTAGTATGTCTAATCGTGTTTGTGTGACATTTGTTTGTGTGACAGCTTGATACTAAATAGTGCTAGGCATTGGGAAGTTAAAGTATCTAGTTAAGTAAAGGCTGGCTGATTTGATGTGTCCCAGATTGGTCACATGAACAGCTTTTCCAGCTGACGACGAATCTAGTAAAGAATTTTGTGACTGAGTAGAGTACTAAGTTGACAGTTCGTATATCTGGTTGACGTAGGCAGAGTGGTGTTGCCGATCAATCTAGTCGATTTAGCATGACTAGGTTTATGAATGTGACCAATAATGCGTTTTGTTTTTATTTTCTCGTTCATGATAGAGGCTGCTCAGTAGTAAGTACTGCCAAGAATTTTTTTCGTTTAGAGCACACTCTGTCAGCTTGGAATAAATTTATTGAGCGGTCTTAGTAAAAAAAAAACTGAGACATATTTTGACAGCTAATCAATGATTGTTGATCAAATATGCGAGTGCGTACAGAAGTAGATTGTATAAGAGTATAGTAGATCGAGAAAAAGGTGTAGCTGTCTGGAAAAATACGAAAAATACTGCATTTTTATAATCGTTGTCAAAAATGTGCTGTCAATTAAAGGACGAACCTTATAATTTGCTTGCATGCAAACACCACCCCCTCTGAAATTCCAAATCGATCAGACTTCAATAACTGTGTCACTACATATATGCAACTTATTTGTTAATAGAGAAGCAGGGTGGGTTTCGATTTCAACTCAAACATCCTTAAGATCATTTCTGTTTTTTTTAACTACGAAATGGATTGCTTACCTCGCTTTGAAATCTTCTTCTTTCGCCTAGATATGAGTCCCTCGGAACTTAACGTCGTTCTTTTGTTATTATACGCGTTAAATAGCTTACCACGCGCCGGAATGCTTTTAGCTGAGGGAACGTAGTACACAGACTCGACCTCGGTTTGAAAAACGTCAGTTATGGTCTTGGCCAGCACGAAAAAATCTTCACGGGAAAGTCTAGAAGAAATAATTGTTAACTAGCAGGCATTTACGCAAAACAATCAGTTAAATCATTTACACTCTTTCTGGGTTGTATTTCAGGCACTCGTCTATTACAGCTTTGGAAATTTTTGTTCTGTCATTGTTTTCTAACGGTTTTCCGAGTAAAAACATTTTGTACATATGTTTTATTGGCCGAAGTAATACCATACGGTTAGCATCAGGAAGTGGAGTAGCTGCATTTGTATTTATGAAGAATTCTGAAAAAATGGGATAGAAGTTGGGAAATTTTTAAATTTTAAATTTGGAAGGCAATTCTTGGCTGAAAGACAGAAAGCATGCAGCCAAAATTGGCATTTTATTAGAAACTTGCGGCCTACAGTTTGTACCTACCCGTTTTCAGCCTATTGCCGCAGTGTATGGCTGATATTTTTAAACTGTGGGCCGACTTCCAGTCCTTACCCACCGCTAATGGTCTGGCTGCTTCTGATCGAGTCAAATCGCTGTCACTTATCTTTGTAGCCGCCTTCGATTTTGATGGTGATAAGGCTTCAGCGTTTCTGGCTAAAGTGTTGACTAAATTTAACAGCTCGTTTTCGCCGTGGTAGATGCTTAAAGACTTCTCATCTTGTTCTTCGCATTTTATGACTTTAAAATACTGTAAATCGTTAACAGATTCTTCACCCGAATTTGCATCTGAGTCTGTAAATGAAAGAAGAAATGAGGAAAAATATTATTTTGACAAGGTTTCATATACCTCAAAATATTAGAAGGTGCATTTTCAAAATATATAACACTAAATCTGTAAGTGTTTCTTAATTAATTATTGGTCTGTCTATTATTTAACATTTCAGTAAAGTTTAACGCTCATCAGAATTAGCTGGGGACAGGGGCTGTCTTTGTCTTTCACGCAACATGTACTTAACACCGCGATTTAAATTTTTGGTAAGTCAAACCCGATATACCCATGTCAAATTCAAACAATATCTTTCCGAAGAAATGGAATAATGAAATTCAAATTGAAATAGTGCGTACACAGTTAGTAAAAAATCGATGGGTATTTACAAATTTTAAATACGAATATAGCACCTTAAAGTCTATAAAAATTATTTCTTTTATATTTTAGCCGCCATTTTTAATGCTAAGCTCTTTTTTGACGTCTGATTTTTGGTGTTTTTTTTAGCTTTTTTCACCTTTTTAAAGTTTAAAGAGCGCTTTTTTCAGCACAGTTGGAAAATGTTTTACTTTATTCGGCAGACGTTTGTTTGTCAAGGTTTTGGGAATTTTATTCCGGTTTACTGCGGCGCTTTTCGACACTCATAACAGTCTTTTTACTCATCTTTAAGCTTGGCCTTTTTCACACTAGGAAATCAGGAAATCAGGCCTAATATTCTACTAACGGTATCTTCTCCCCCTGTCGTACTCATCCGCAGCTATCTCCTTAACATCACCCTGAATAACCACGCACAAATCCCCCTTAGCACACCTCCATCTTTGTCGGATTAACTCACTTAAGATAGAAATATAACAATCCGACTGTTGTCTGGATATTTTCAATCCTACCTAAGTTCTCCTTTAAACGGTATCACGTTATGCTACTAAAAGTATTGCCGTTTTCTTCGTGCTCAGAGTTTGCCTTTATCATGTAACACCGAACCAATAACGACTGATCGGGTTCAAAAATAAAATAAGCCATTTTGTCCGTTTTTGAGAGGCGGACGTATGTCAAGAGCACGAGAGAGGACACATTGCGCGATACTTATAAATCATTTGAAGTGTCCGTTTAACATTTAGGACTCACATATTTTCCATTTCAATTTATCTACTGTGACACACTCTAAATTTAAGGTGAAGGTTAAAAGTTATTATTATTAAGGTTTTTTGACTTTTCATTTCACAAGTAATTTGGATTGAATAAATAAATTAGAGAGGTGCCACATTTAAACACGAGTTGGTTTCAAACTCTGAACATAAAGCATATTTAGTGTCCAGGCTAAGTTTTTCGAAATCACAATGGCGAAATTTCCCATACAAAATTACATTACATATTGTGACCTACAAAATATATTAAGTGAATGTTAGATATGATTATTTAAGGCCCAAAAGTTTTTACTCTTAAAAAAATTGTGCGTTATTTCTGCGTGTTTTAAGGACGCACGTGACGATAGATTTACGTTCTGCTTATATTTTTTGCATAAGTCAATTTTATTGATCCTTAAAAGATATAACATGAGTTGGACATTTGTTAAATTAAGCTATTGCATACTCATAGCATGCTTACACTTTCCATGTAATTAATGAGGGGCATAACGAAAACCACAGCTTTGGTTAAGCGACAAGCAAAAGCAAAAACCAAAAATACAAAACATATTAAAGTAAAACAATAAAAAAGAGAACTTAACAAATGTTTTATACACACATAAAATATAAATAGGAGACTGAAATAACAATATTCGTATTTATTTTAGGGATTTTGCAATTTAAATTTTTCACAAATATAAACAACTTGGACAGTAGGTGGAAGGAAATTTAATTCGAGTACAATGCAATTTATTTCAATTAGGAAAATAGAAAGTCGGTTATCCTGATGGAACAAGTTTGAAATTTACCCTATATAAGGCACCTAAATTAACTGCAATATAAACAGTATGTAATGGTCGATTATCTGGAACGTATATTTGTTTTCAAAAGTTTGTTATCTAATATACGATTACATGGACTTAATTTAGCTTAAGCCACTGGTTTTTTTTATTGGTCCATTTTGAGCGTTTGAATGAATAAAAATTAGTTTTATTGACATTAGCTTCAGCCAACTTACGGCTAATCCTTAAGTTACGGTAGACAACAACAAGAAAAATCTTTGCCTAACCCAAATTATACAAGTTAAAGTTTTCGCTATATTGTAACAGCAATATGTTATGTCCGCGGCTGATTGCAGCAATTAAAAAAGAATGTTAAGCACTGCGAATCTGGGAATTATCTGCGTCCTTATTTTTTGACATTGGGTCGCTTGGTACTCGTATACAACTCGTTCTTCATGGCAGAGATTTTTAGAAAGTCTGCCAATGCCTTTACCCGTTTCACGCATACAATTTGAATTGGTTTGGTGCCAAATTGCTGTTTCCGCCTTGACACTTGTTGAATTTTTTCTGTTAGCACTACTGGTTGATTTTTGGTGACGGGTGGATTTGTGACTGCTCTCGTGATTGCCATTTTTGGTGGTTTCGCTTTCGTTGACAATATCTCAACTGTTCTGATAATTGGTTTCTCGTGAACTCCACTGTCATTTTCAATTTCTACTTCGTCGTCGTCGTTGGTCTCGGATTCCAGTAGTTCGACAACATGACAGCATTCTTCGTCATCTAATTCTTCATAAAACTCTTCGTACATTTCCTCAACATCATCTGAAAATTAAAAAGAAATGCTGTGTTAGTAAATGGTGTATTGAACATAAATAATAAGTAAATGTGTGTTAAGCTTAATTATTTTTAAGTTTTTTTTTTTCGAAAGCGTACATTTACTACTAACTACTTAAAGAAGAATAAGCCTTTCTGATAATCTTTCCTCACTTTAAATATTTTATAGATCACAATAGATAATTTTACATGTAAAATGTTGAATTGCAAGTTAGTGTGGACACAAAAAATAATTATTAATAGCGCAGAGTTACCATAAGGCCAGTTAGTCGAAAGCTAAATAAATATTTTGGAAGAGTAGTCAATAGTTTGGACATTACTAATAACCATACTTAACCTTCACCCGAAATTTATTATAGATCACAAAAGGTGGTTTTATAAGGCGAGTTTTGCCATTGTGAATTCGGTCAACTTAACCTGGACATTAAAAATGATTATTAGTGAGTACCGCGCTATGTCTTCATCAAGCCATACGAACCATTTAATCTGTTTCCAAATATGCTTGCCGATTGGAGTTGGAGGAAGGTAAATATTTTTAAATTATAACTGAAAACTTTTATAATTAATTTGTCGCTCTCCGTCGTGTTTACTTTATTACGTTTATCAAGCGTAATAAAGTAAACACAATTTTGATTTGATTTTATAATAAGCATAAACGCACTCACACCCACAAGTAAAAATAAAAAGTGTGTAGGTAGGTTTATTTTTTTTGTAAAAAAGCGTTTGTACATTTACATTCTATCAAAGGATTTAATTGAATCGCAATAAATAAATAAATAAATAAATAAATAAAATATAAATATTTTCTAAGTCACAATGGAAAGTAAATGTGGAAATTTTATCCATATTCGTTCAGAGTTTGTTTAAATTTAACTTGCAGACTAGAAAAAGTTATGAGCGTATTGACTTTCTGTTTGCTTGTTCATTTTTCAAAGGATAATATCGAGAATTATCTTAAACCAATTTCAAATATCTGCATTATTGAATATGCTCACTAAATTTCAGAAAAAATAAATAAGTCCATTAAGTTTGTAAGTGGTAGGGGAAAGTTGGCCTTAAAGTAAAATCGAACTAAAGTTTTTACTAAAGAAGTAGCATTAATTTGTCCGTGCATTGAAAAACATCACACTAACCCCCGTATTAATAAACACTGCGTAAAAGTTATCAACTCGCTACTCAGCAGTTACGTCAAATTTTTGTATGCTATCTGAAGTCTACTAGCTAACTTACATTTACATATTTGTTTATTAAGGTTGACCACATTCCTTAATTGTGGGCAAAATGAGAGAAATAACCCCTTGGCGGTAAGCAAATGATGAGAGTGAAACCAAACATTGCTCCACTTCGAAAGTATTTTCAACATACAGCACGAAAATATTTCGAGCATTCCAAAGTCGTCTGAATAATTCACATAGTTTGTTTAAGCCGTTTCATGTAAAAGTGATCGAAAATCAAATTAAACAACCTTCAATAGCTTTTGTGCTTAGAAGGGTCCGGTTATATCACCTTACTTTCGTCAAAATTTGAATCGATGGTTTAAAAAAAAATGCTCAGGCTTATAATTGTTATCTTAAAGAACAAATAAACTCAAGTTTCGATTTTTGTACAGTCGTTATAGCCGTTTCTTTCTTTTAAATAAATTAAAAACATGATTAAGCGCAACAGGTTCATGTTGAATCTAGCTTCTCGTAACCCCTCGTTTGGTTATGTTTTTTTTTCTTTTTCCGAATGCAATAGAAGCGGTCGCGCTTGTATGTCAAATCCGAAAGGCTGAAATGAGAAGTTTTATTTAGACGATTATCCTCTCAAGTGTATTTGTTTTATATACTGCATTTAAAACATTCGCACGAGATGCGACAGAGAGATCCGTTTGTCCGCTGTCAATGATAATAAAGGCGCAAGAATGAGATCACAAATCACACGCCCAAAGTGTCATGAAGTGTCTACCCATAATTATAGATATGAAAATCGGAAATAAACTCAAGTTCCGGCGACCAACATTTCTGCAATCATTTGAAAACGTTTCCATTTCTGTTTTAAACCATGTCAAATGAAATTAGTATCAGTAAACTAAACCAACAATTCATCAATCAATTACACGAAAAGAATAAATAATTGTCCGTTCATCACATCCGAAAGCCATTTTGTTTTATAGGAAAACAAAATAACGTGGGCAACCGATTTAACAATATGTTGAATGCAAAGCTTTCCCATAATTCCTACCGCATAAAATAGATGGCCGACCAAAATACGTCTCGCGTATTTTTGAGTGCGAGGTAGTGCTGTCTTTATCAGTCAGACGGCTATTTAGTACTTAATTCCCTTTAATTCCGTGTTAGGAATGTGTGATGTTGTAAATGCAGCATAATGGAAATCGATATACGATAGACGAAAGTAAAAGCAGATAACTGAACGTGCAATAAACATAAGCTAGTTCCGAAAAATGTGCACGAATCTGCTCCGAATTATAGCGCACTCTGCATTTTTAAAATGACGTATTCCAAAAATGGCGGAAAACTATTTTATTTTTTTTTTTGTTTCGTTTGAGTAGCGTAGAATGACATAAGTGCCATCTACAGACCTAATAATGAATCTAATGTCGTTTACCATTGGGCAAAAAGAAGCGTCCGGGAGAGTCCGGATTCGAAAATATCACTTCTGAAACCGTTCCATTGGCAAAAAAAATACTCTTCTGGTGATACTGACAAGAGAATTTCGCTTCTCGATTTGAAGTCAGAATCGACTCAAGAAGCACTCACACAAGTGTAATTTATGTATTTTATACAAGTCAGCTGACGTAGCCGTAGATTATTTTTTGGCATTTCACCAATACTTTTGCGGATTCTTTCAGAAGCAGTCTTGTTGTTCCGTTGGATTTTAGAATGAGTGGATCCCCGAGTGAAACCAATGGAAAACGACATAAGTTAATACGTTTTGTTGGTGATAACTCAATTTTTTTCAATTGTCGCTTTTGATTTACATGGTGGAATAAGTCAATGCATAAAAGCAACTTGTGATACACCAGGCTGCTTAGCACAAAGATGATTTTGAACCTTTTTGGG
Organism: Cheilosia variabilis; assembly: GCA_951230905.1. Lineage (NCBI taxonomy): Eukaryota > Metazoa > Arthropoda > Insecta > Diptera > Syrphidae > Cheilosia > Cheilosia variabilis. The sequence goes on along the minus strand of OX579679.1, from coordinate 18,403,726 downwards.
ACATCTTTTCTAAGCATAAAATACAAGAGCATGTAGGTTCGTCACTGTGCGCTGAAAGTAACATGAAATATACTGCCAACCTACAGATTAGAGAATATTCAGCTCGGAGCGTACCCTTTTAATAGAGCTATCTAATGCCTGTGCCCACATTTATGACTTAAATTTTTTGTTTTGGTAATCTATTTATGTAGTAAAATTAACATTATAAATATATATAAAGTCCTTTATTTTGTAAACATATGACAATTACATAAATCTAAGAATAAAAGAAATTCTGTTGGACGACTTTTCAAACAGTTGCGTGTTTTTATTAACAAAATTAAGTAAGAATTGCATCAGTTCAAGTTGCAAGCACTTTTGCTTACCGTATTTTTTTCAGATCCCTTGATCAAATTAGGTATAGGACGGACACTTATAAAACCCAGTCAGGACTCTAAAAGTTAAGAAAACACATTTTGATTCAAACAAAAAATATCTGCAATTGAAATATATATATTACCTTAATGAAAAATAGTAAATTTGCCGTTCTGATGTTGTCCGTGTAGCTTTGTGCGGGACTAGACTTTTAAAAGATATTATGTTGCAGAGTATTCAACCGGAAGCAGTGTTTCCATAGTTGTGTTTTTTGATGGATACCCAGAGAAGATTTCTAGCAACCTCCAGGAAAAAGCAAAACTTTTGACTTTATTTTCACGGATTAATTTTCCTTCGAAAGTATAACTCTTCTGAGGAAGCTTTCAATTTTAGCTTTGCATTCCCCTTAAAAAAAAAACCATTGTGTGTCGTTGCGTCAAATATTTACATTTTATTGGTAATGCTCGACTTCTTATAAAGGGTCCGCCAAATAACTTTTTTTTTTTTTGAAAATGCTATAAAAAAAAACTACTGAATATTTTCTCAAATTTCTTTTTTTTTCGGGTTTTCTGTGCCCCAAATGCGACAATTTTGCTTGTTTACATACCCGCCAAGATGAAAATGGGCTTCATCTGAAAAGATGATTTTTTTTGGCAAAATCGGCATCTTCGTGTAGGCTACTGCATGGCCAGTCGAGGCAGCCATTTGAATGAAATTATTTTCCATTACTAACCGGAAGGATTGTACTTTCAAATAAAAAAAGAAATTTGAGAAAATATTCAGTAGTTTTTTTTTATAGCATTTTCAAAAAAAAAAAAGTTATTTGGCGGACCCTGTATTATTTTAATATTAATGATTGATCCGTTTTCTGACTTTATTTTTCTTAAAAGAACTAGGCAATATTTAAAAAAGAGGTAAAAGCTAGTAATTCGTAAAGTTCGGTCCCACCAGGCTGGCAAATAGGTGGAAACAGCTTTGCATACAACACGTTTTGTCGAGAAATATCTTTACCTAAGAGGCATGTTGTCTGTTTCCGTACGATGATGTATTCAAACATTTCAGTCAGCTTTGGTCTTTCACTTACGCAAAGCGCACAAGGGAGCAATACCTCTTCCTCTACATAAAAAACCTGTATGATTTATAGCGAATTTCTTTAAGCTGACTTTGCTGGCTGAACTGGCTATGACATATTAGCTCCCTTCGAATCTTCTAACAGTTTTATTAATGGTGTCCACTTTGCGATTGCTACATAGCCCGTAGCGTATGGCCCTCAATCGGTATCAAAAGATCAATCCAAAGTATTTGTCAGCGCAAATTGCATTGTATTCAACACATGGCGGCTAGGCTAGGCGTTTTTACAAATGACTCTTGCAGAAGCTCCAGGGACTTGGAGCAAATCAAATTTGTGGAAAGTACATATACGTCTGTATGTTTCTAATGATAGTCGTACTGACAGCCCCTAACTAATCCTACTTCTCCTACTAACGGCAACGTGACAAAACTACAGTATCATGAAGTAAAAATTTCGATTTCTTGCCCAGCTCAACTCAACAACAAAGCATCGAACACACAAAATGTCTCGGTAACCAAAAATGGGCACTGTAGCCTAATGCATTTATTGTGAATACCTATCAAACAGATTCTTGACAGTCCAGGTCCAGATTAATGAACACAACCTTTTTTTATTCATCATTATCATCTTCGATCACCTGAAAAGAAAAATACATTATTCAACGGGCCTTTCAATATCAAATTAAATATTTTTTTCATAAATGAATATTTGTCAAATAAAACAACTTACTTGTAAATGTAAGCGAATGGTTTCTCCAGAAAGAATGCTCAACTAAACACAAGTAAGAATGACAAACAATTTTTTTTACATATTGACACATTATTTTTATTGCTTATCTTCAATATGCGTTAGTATAAATATATGTATGTATTTATGTTAATGGTTACAAAAATTATATAATTATGTTCAGAAACAATATATATTCCTTTCATTTATGAAAATGAAAAAATAATAAAAATATTTGTGGATATGCATTCTATTTGTTTAAAATCAATAATCATAATGAACTAAATTATAATCTTGCTAATTGTGCAAACGAATATCGAGTTTTTTGTTTGTAAATTGTTAAATAAAATCTAATAATATCCAAAAACATATTGAATCAATTTAAAAATAACTTGATTTGTCTTTTTTCTACGCCGAAAATTTATAAAATTTAGATGATATTACAATTTTTTTTTTTCATAGAAAATGTTTATAATTTTTGTTCGAATATATATAAAAACAAAGCCAAAAAGTAAGTGCGTATATTAACAAGTTTCAAATAAAAAAAAAATTACTATTAATATTGAGTATACACTTAAATGCTAATGTAATATAAAAATAATAAAAAGGTTTTGGTATATGTATGTATTTTTTCGCGTTAAGATTTTTAAGAAATGTTTTTGTAAGTTAAATTTCCTCTTTGAAAAAAAAACAATGTCTTAAAGTAAGTCTTGTTGATTTCTTCATTTGTTAGCAGATATCAAATCGAATGAGTCAAAAATAAAAAAACAGGCTTAGATTAAATAAATAGTACAGTAGATTTGGCCATTCGTAATACTCTTTTTTAAACAGATTTCTTGTTGTAATCTAAATTTTTTTTTTCTTATAACTACGTATGGATGAAATATTTTCTTAATATTTTATGTAGCGAGTGAGAAAAAAAAATAATTCTTTAGTGTAAAGCAGTCTTTTATAGTTGTTGCACACACAAAGAGGAAATATTTTTATATTGAAGTTGCCTTGTCATAGATATAACTTTTTATTTTATGTAGTTTTTTTTTATAGGGATTTACATTTAATTGGTTAGTATTATAAAAATGTATAAATATTTATGTACGTATATGATTTAAGGCAAATGGGAAGTAAGCACCTTTTGTGTGTTTCAAAATTGTTCGTGTTACAAGTAAGAGTTATTGTGCGGTTTAAGGAGACGAAGTTAACCCCAGAACACTAAATGTTTTTTTTTTATGTAAAAAATAAGTTTGATTTAATTTTAATTTAATTTTAGCTACGAGCTACTAGAGTTAAGTAGTAAGCGAGTTTTAATGTCAAATATCTATTGTCCATCCTAATTCTGTGGAAAAGTGTCTGCATCATTATGTTGAGAAAATAAATGATTGTATTTTATATACTAAACATTTATCAATAAAAATAGAGCCTTGTCCTTCTTCCTGTCAGAAATAAAGTGTGCAATCTTAAGAATGATATACGAAGGGTTGCTCACATTCGTTGACAAGCAACAAGAAACAATGGACACGTCCATTTTTGCTTTAAAGCAAACCAGTTTTAATCCGCATTTTTAATGGCGAACAGTTCACATTTCGAAGCGCAATATTATGTTCCCGTACACAAAGGTTGTGTAGAAGTGTGCCATAAAGACAACAAAGCATTTCCCCTTTATAATTCGAGCATTTTATTTGGGCTAAAACTTGTAAGTTTTAACTGTCAATTTGGAGGGTATTCTCGAAGCGAGACGAATGCAAAAAAAAAACAAAAGGAATTGCATTTTCTTTATGGAGGAACTTTGTAATTGCTGTTTGTTTATAATATGTGTATAGCCAAAATTGGTCCAATACGAGGACTGCCCAATCCATCATTTTTTACATCTGGAACACTGCAGTTCTAAACGCGACCAGTTTTAAAACTCACCCTCAGTCGAGACATACTTATTGCTAAGTAGGCTTATTTTTATAAAAAAAAAAGGACACGCACGAGACCCTGAAGGGGAACCACAACAGATTTCCGCCGTAGTCCAGGGGGCAGATTTCGTATATCAACGATCGTGTGAACGAAATCGTTTTTAAAACTTTGAGCATTAAAATAAGTTACATTCTGCTCGAATTTGTTTGACAAACATCAGCTTTCATTATATTTGTGGAAAATAAATTGGATTAAGCTCCCAAGCCTGTAATTTTAGCATTTGGTTGCTAATTTTGGAGTTTTTATATCGTTTCGACGATAATCGCCTGAAAAGTTTACGGAATGTGTACCCAGCTAAGCCAATAAGTCATATCTTCTATTGAAATAATGTATTTCTTGACCTAAATCGAACTTGAGGCATACTTCAAGTATTTAACTAAGCTTAAGCGAACTTTTATCCATTTTGCCACTAACTTAGGTCCACGTAATACCTAAAAATGTAGTCTTCGCCTAAGAAATTTTATTTTCAGTCTATTAGTTCAGCTTGATTTCGATTTATTTATATTCCCAGAAACTGTTTTTAAATAGTTTAAGAGCGTACATAAAATAATCGAAAGCCTGTCAATCAACAAATAGAACTTTGTAGTTAAAAAAGACTCCTCCAATTTTCAGACGCATTGACAAAAATATTAAACAAATAAAAAATTAACAAAGTCTTCGAGTTTTTTAAAGAATTTTTTAACCACAAAATAAGGAAAACATTTGCCATCTAAATTACCTTTGACTCCAAAAGCGTTCACTATGAGACAAATCAGCCAAAGCACCGGCTTTTCAATTCTTAAGGAATCATAATCGGATTGATTGGGAGTAATCCAGCTTAAGCCATTACATTCGATTTTTTTTTGCGCATTTTGGACAATTTCAATATAAACTTAAGTAGATTTTTTTCTGCTATACAATTTTCTGAAAAAGTTGATTAATGGACATATTACATAACTTGTGAGCGCATTGGCTTCACAGTTAAAGGTTGGGCTACTGAGCAAGAACTTCCAAGTTCGTCTCGCGAACGTCTGGCAAATTCGACATTAATATCGTCCTGAAAAAACGTCACAATTTATTCAAAATTATACGCCCATTCGAATCGCTTCAAAAATCGAACTCACACATTCGAATGTTTGTGAGAAAATGCGTATACTGCCTATAGAACTCTGCGTCTCTCATACTTGTGAAGCTGCCACAACAGATTTCTTTATTTTTTTTTCTAATCTAGAGAAAAACCTTCTTTGTTTCTTTTTGGAAGCTTAGCTTGTCAAATATTTCTGTGTCAGAATCGCACACACATTATTCTTTGTTAGACGCTTTGAAATTAATTGGAACTGTAGTAGGTACTATAAGAATATAACGAGAAAGCATCTAGACTTTAAGGATGTCAACGGATTTATGCGTACTTATAACCAACATATCAACCAATATAGTTGGATAATATAAAAGCACCCGAATCGCAGTAAACACTTAAACTTCAGTTAATGTAGTAAAAAAACACGAAATTAGTGTCCTAGGGTTAAATGAAATATCTTATATATAAAATTGTTTACATAATATGGCTCCTATAAATAAAAAAAGAACTATTTGCGTTTAATTCTTTAAGTTATACTTAAAAATCACAAAAAGGTTTTACGCATTGTTACCGTTTTTGCATTTTTGATTTTGATTATATTTTTGTGTTTTCTTTTTAAGTTAATAATATCTTTCATAGAGATTTTCATAAGGCATAGAATTGATTATAAATCAAAATTATGAAACGAAATGAATAATAGTAATGAATCCTTAGAGCCTATGTAAAATATTATAATTTATATATTTTTTTATAATTAAGGGGAGAGATTCTGTTTGAAGAAAAAAACATAATATTTGTGTGACTGTTATATAAAATAAAAATGTATAATCAATATCAGACTATTTATATAAAATATTAAAATAAAAATCCACCATTAGGTTTTCTTGTATAAAATCTATGAATAATGTATTTGCTATTGTTGTTTTCCAATTTGCTTATCATATTAAAAGCATGCCTAACAAAAATAAATGTATTCCAATAAATAGTTCAAGAGAGGCATGTACTTGGTTCCCGGAGAAGGCGAATGTTCCAATCAATGTAACGGTTTGAGTAGCTTTCTTATTCTTGCGAATATGTCATAGTCGCATGGGGAATATTTATGCACAATTATTGTGAACAGGAAGCAGTATGATGACTGTTCATGTTCATCTAGCGATCTTAGATGGAGAATTTTGAACAACTTTTTTTTAGGAAATACATTATTGGCTAAAGAAATATTATCTGGGAAATTGTGCAACAGCAATAGGTGCCAATCAGCTCCACCGTTCTACATCGAGCCTGGATGTTTACCGTAAGGCCTTTTAGTTCTGCACTTAAATTGTTATAACTTAAATTGTTATAGTGCTCTTAAAAATTGCCTTCAGAAAGCGACTTTATGTCTGTCAAGTTAGTCCGCGATAGGTACTAATAATCATTTTTAGTGTCCAGGCTAAATTCTTCGAGCTCACAATGGCGAAAATTTCTATATAAAATTGCATATTGTGACCTACAAAATATTTAGTGTGAGGGTTAAAAATAATTATTAGTAAGGCCCAATGAGTACTGTTAGTTGGTTTGCATTAGTTTGGGGAGAAAACGAATGTTTCTATCTGTCCCGTCACAATGCACTACCAACTGAAAAAGCGTTAGCAATAAAAACAGTTCTAAAAATTACTGCTTATTCTTTACTGAATTCTATCACTGAAATAGTTAGAATCAAGATTCAATGTGGTGCACAATTTTTCCGTGAAAACAGCTGTTGCTCGAGTCTCCGCAAGGGCAATTCCAAAATCATCTAAGCTTTGCGAAGTTCTTACATTCAGATGGAATTGAAGCATACATCAACCAAAAAATCGCTTTCCTTTCAATTACATATTTTCAAAACTAATAAAATTGTCATCTTTTGGAAAATCTCTCCACTTTCAAACAATAGGTAAATTTTTTTTGACATATTATACAAAATATTCGAAGCAAATTTTACAGTATTTTGACAGTTGCGATGATCCTATCTGAATAACTAGATAGGACCTTCCCCAAGCACTGGGTCTAACCTCTAACCAGTCATTAACTTAAATCGAAAAACTGGATGGACCTTACAAATGAACATTTCGAGTTTACATTTTAAATTTAAGAAATTCACAATCACAAGCTATACTTTCCATACAAATGTTGCAATTGGAAGCCTTGTTTAAAACTAGTAATAATTTAAGGTGTGAACTTTAACAATGATTTCCACGCCAATTTCACTCGATTACATTTAAGGTTAACATTAAAAATTATTTACGACTTTCATGCTTACAATAAAAAAAAAAATACAGAAATTATATAAAACGAGAGATAAAATAAAACCTAAACACAAAATCATTATTTTTCATTGCTTGTCCTTGTTTGAATTTTTGTTGTTGTCGGTGTTTGCATTTTGTAAAATTATGGCCTATAAAGATGACTATATTACGTTTTCCTATAAACTAATGGGACTGCCTATAATCTAGTGAATAATTAGAAATGCCAAAGTCATCAGTCAAAACCTAAATTTCATTGATAGCTTAAAAAGAAAAAGTTCTAACTTAAAATTCAGTCTTAAAAAAAAAATAGAATAAAGTCTGGACAAGTATAGACTTTAAATGCCTTAAAAAATCAGTCAGCAGAAGTAAACAGAGATCAGGGTAAAATGGATTTTTCGTTTAAGGAATTAAGGAGTAAATTTAAGGAATAAATAATTTCAATCTTTCTTCTTTTTTTTTGGAATAATGATTTAAACTAAAATTTAGTTTTTGATTTATCACCAATTACTTGCGCTTTTTATTCAATAATAAAAAAAGTCATATAGGTTATCTTACGTAATACAACAGTTTGTATGGCGAACGTTTACAAAAAAAAAAATAATAAATACAAAGAGCAGCACATTTAGAGTAGGGTAGGTCATAGGAATACATTTAGCAAAAGACCTTCAGTCAGTAGGTAACACAAAATTTAAAAAAAAAATACAAAATATTCTTATAAAAATCTTATAATAATATGCTTAGGTCGTTGCAGTAATTTTTTAAAGCAATTCTTAAGTCATACCCATAACCTTTCGTAGAAGAGCTGTGCGCCGTTTGCATTTAGAAAGCCTTCTCGGCTTCAATCTTCACCTCACGCTGCTGGGAGTACTTAGAACGTCGCTTGCTCGCCAATTGTGGCAAATTCGAGTGGTGCTTACGGACGTGGACGCCTAGATTGCCGCGCTGCTTGGACTTGTAGGGACAATAGGGACACTGATGAGCCGGTTCCTTGCCACCGCATTCGACATTTTCATGGCGACGAAGAGTCGACTTCCAGCGATATTTCTTGCCGCAGTGACGACACTGGTAGTTTGGCTCTTCGTTAGGGTTGGTACCGCCATAGTCACTTAGGGAGTATTCGAGGTTCCTCAGGGCTTGCGCCTGGGCGGCCATCATAAATTTCTGCGACTCGTCGGACATGTAGTCGCTTGCAGAGGGCGGCATGGACATATGGCCGTGATTGTGGTACGACTTTGAGCCCTCGATGAGGTGGATGTCGTCAAATCCAGAATATCGACCGTCATCATCCTCGTCCTCGTCGTCGTTAAAATCCGAGTCACTCTGGTCGTTCTCATTCTCGGATGAGCGGTTGTCCTTGCGAATATAGCTGTCGAACAGGAGTCCTTTGCTCTGACCACCTAGTGGTTGGACACTACCCCCCGACTGGTTGTTGTGAGCCAATGACGCCACAGACGACTGCTGCTTGAGTATGTCCTGAACTCTCAACTGCTGTTGAAAATTGTGATAGCCGTCACGGAGCAGCGCAGCAGCTATAGCTGCAGCTGCTGGAGCTGCTGCTGATGATATTGTCGGTGGCTTGATAACCGAAGCAGGAATCGAAATAATTGGCTTGCTGTCGGTAGGTGGCACCACAACTGCAGTCGGCACACTTGGAGCTGGTGTGTTCTCTAGATTGGCCACGGAAGCAGCAGCTGCTGCTGCGGCGGCACTCGATTTATTCATTACACTTGAGTACTTGATTCTCGGATGAAATGACGAAGTGTTCTTCTTGCTTGAGAAGGCGCTGCTGCTGTTGGCGGCGCTCATTTGGTTGGTGTTTGTCATTTCATCACCATGCGAGTTTTTTGGAGCCGTAGTGTTTGATGTTTGCGGCTCGTTGGGGATACCCCGTGCATTGGACGACTCACCCTCTCCTCCGGCAGCTGCATCGGCCGAGGAAGGCGACTTCTGGCGAAACGATTTGTCAGCGTTTTGAGTCCTTGGCGCTTTTGCAGCGGCATTTGCACGATAGAACTCATACAACATATCGGACACATCCGACACGGAGAAACGCTTCTTATTGCCATTTATCTGCGCAGCGGTGACCGGATCAATGCCGTTCAGTGAGTGTCTACTCAGATTTCGATGGATGTCCAAAGCGGATGGTTTAGATGGCTCCTTAACTGCTTTATTGGCGACTTTCTTGCTCAAATCTTTGTTTGTTTGTTGGTTTTTTTTTTAAAGAAAATTAAAGAAAAAAAATAAGAAAAAAGGAAACAAATTAAAAAACAAAATTCAAAAATAAATCACAAGTTTTGCATGAAATGAGCATTTATGGTATGGATATGTGTAGCAAAAGTGTAATGAAAAATGAAGAAACAACAGCTTAAGCATGCAACTACTAAGTACGAAAATAAAAACACACACAAATTATGTTAAATAAAAAATAATAATTACAAATGTGATGATGTAAAATAAATTTGTCAAATAAAACAATGTTTCTTTTTTCTGTGTGGAATAAAATATAAAAACAAATATCAAAAAAATCAATTGAAACATAAAATAAAATAAAATGTAACTCAAATTTTAGTAAACTTGTTTATTTGTTGTTTGTTTTTTTTTAATATGAATTCGGATGGTGAAGCGATTAAGTGTATTTTTTTATTGTTTGCTTTTCGCTGATGATGGTGATGGCGATATGATGAGGCGAGCGAGCACAACTGAGCGTTTTGTTTGAAGTATAACCGCAGTCCACACGCATTTTGTGGTTTCTTGTTATTTTTGTATTTTGGTTAGCAAATGTAAGAAGCCCTTTTACCAATGATTTGAATTTTCGTTTGCAGTTGCGATTGGGTTACCTGTGATTTAACATTGAGTTGATGGATGGTAATCATTTCTTTTTTATTTTTAATTCAACACTCTCGAGTTGACAATGAATTGGCTAAACACAGGTGATCGTGCATTGGATTGGCAGTGCAAGGATCTAAAAATAAAATAGGTTAGTAAAATGAAGAAAATAAGAAAAACGCTGATGAATAAATTAAAATTAAATTATGTTTGAAGAGAGGTTTACCAATTGAATGGTTTCAAAATCATAACGAATATCTGAAAGAAAAAAAAACGATAAGAAGTGAGTAAAAATTTAAGTAAAATGTTGCAAAAAAAATAAAATGAAAGTGTAAATGAACAATTGGCAAGCCTGTAAAGAAAACAAAATTAATCAAGGAAGCAAGATGGCGTTTAAGTTGAAAAGAATAGATTAAAAATAAAACACAATTTAAATGCAAAAAAAAAACAGAAATGTCAGAGCATAAGTGAACAGAACCCTGAGGAATATGTCGAAGAGAAAATGTATGCGCAGAAGCTTAGAAGCCAGGAGGTAAATCACGTTCATGTACTTCAACTAAAAAACTTCTCACCTGTCTATGAAGGCTCACCAAGAGTGGGAACGTTCAAGAATCTAGTTTAATATGTTTGCCAGCTGGCTGACTTGATGTGTCTCGGTTTCGATTAACCTATTCCGGCCTCTTGAACAGGTTTTTCCAGTTGGGGTTTATGGTGGGTAGCCGACAAATCTAGTCAGGGAATTCGTCCCTGAATATTTGACATTTCGTATACATGTGACTGACTTAGGCAAAGACGCATAACCGATCAATATATTTCTTTAATGTACAAATGATCTCAGACTTAGCAAAGTAATGTTTCGAATAATCCAATATTTCATTTGATAGCCAAAATCTTTGAAAAAATATCGCCAAAATATTGACAATTGTAAGAATGATGTAGCTAAACCGTTGCCGTTTTTACTTATTAGTGCCAATCAAATTCGGAGCTACGCGACATTCGTGCGGAATATTCAAATTCAAGGAGGAATATTAAGTGTCAACTCAAAATTACAATTATTTTTCTGATTGTCAAATGTTTCGTACAAACAGTGCGAATAAGATCGATTTTAAGCAGGTGAGTTTGAAAACTTAACGAAACCAATGTAAGCCGATTTAAGATTTTGCCACAGACCAGAGCCCGAACGATCAAATTAAGCTCGTGTTTTTTTTTTAAGCGCAGACACATTGAGCGTTTTATTTGCGTTTCCTTTTTCGTTGCAAGCATGATCAAAGTGGACCTATGAATGTTGAAAAGTTTAACTTAATTCTTTTTTATTTGAAGACTTGCAGCTACTATCGATGTGACTAGTAACTTTTTTTTGTGACATTAGGGTGACCAATGGTGTTTTTTTTATTTGTAGCAATAGCTTAAGCTCTCATATAAATGCAATATCAAAGGGATTGATTCTTTTAACCAAAAGTATTGTCACACTGACTTCATTATTTGTTATTGGATAAACAAAATGTAGGTCAAGCTGGCGATGAGAAAAAAAAACAGTTTTAAATGACTGCTTGGGATTTGGGTGCTCCTACAAGTTTCAGACACTTGGGGTTTCTATTACACAAAAAGCCAGAACGATCAAGACCTCACATATGCCTCAATTGTTGAATTGTTACGTTAAAAACCAAACGAAAATGGAAAGAGACTACCTACAGAAATTATTTAAGTAGGTACCTAGTCCCAATCAATTGCGTTTCAAATCCTCCAATAATATATATTTGAAGGTATTATTACGGCAAATGAAACGCAATTGATTTTGGAAAATACTTCAGAAAGTTAGAAACATGGGCTTTGTGCGATGCTGTTCTTTGGTCTTTCTTGAAAGGGTTTTGCTATTTTTAAAGCGTGCGTGACAGAACACAAAATTAGGGAAGTACAAGCACCAACAATGGACTATTGTTTGCAAGAGATTCTTCTTTAAAACAATGTTTGGATGACGAAATTAACTCCAGGCATGTACGAATTGATGAGGTACCAGTGAATTGAACTCGTTGCAGAGTTGGTGCACTGTTGTGCATTTTATCCTCTATGCAAGTAGCCATTAGTCATGAACTGTTGTATACTTCTGATGCAGCACTATGAAGGTAGTTCCAAATATTGTTTTTAATATAAACTAGCTGTGATCTACCAAAAACAATCCACGAACAAAATGTAAATAACATAAAAAATATATTATTATAAGCGTTTATTTTAAAGGATACTGCTTGCCAGTCACTGCTTGACCACTCATTGTGCAAGAGCAACAACACTTTTTTTCTGTAATAATTTCTACCCATTCCGTTAAAAAGAAAAATTGTTTTTCCAGAATATAATTTTTTTGTAAAAACCATCACACAAAGTTGAAAGGTTAAACTAATCAAAATGATTACTTTAGTTGACTGTATGTTACAAGCAACTATTTTATTTAGTTTTAAACTTCACAACCCGATAATTCTTACTAAAAATTATATTTAATTAAATTCTTTAACACCTTTGCGCACAAAATATTTAAAATAAGTCACTTTCTTCGACAACTGTAAGAGTTGAAGGTTCCCTTTCTTTTTGCAATAATAGAGCTTGAAGCTTTAAAAACTTTCGTAAGCGACCGCGAACAATTAAATACTGCACCAGAGCCGAAACCCACGCAACCGGTACGTACAAATATTTCAAAAACAAACTTCGAAACCCTATAATTTTTTTTTTGGTTTGGTGTTTCATTTTGTATTTAGTTGGAAAATCACTTTTCATTTTTGAAATGCCTATGCAGTTGTTTTGCCCTAATCCTAGACAACATCTGCTTGCATCTATAAAGTGCACACATGAAATTCGAATACATACATGGGTTTTCCTCTTTTTCTTTTTCTTTCTTTTTATTTTGACTTTGTAAATGTGTGCGAGTGCATCTATATTGAAAGAACAAATCCCGAGCGGGATTATAAATAGAAAATAATAATAAAACACATCCTGTATTGTATGTGTGCAACTGGGGCAGGCAGATTTATGCGGGTCAGAATAAACGATTTTTTTTTTAGCTGTATTCCCTTAAGTATAGGGTAGGGCACGATGTGATGGTTAGGTAGAAACGGAGAAAATATCAGCGGGATATATCGCATGGAGGAGATTTTCCGATGAAAAACTTTAAGGAGAAGGTGGAATTGTACACTTGATGACGAATGTCCGTTAGATTCGCTCTCGAATCGACTGATACGAGAGGATAGTGTGCGTGTTTGGGACTGCATATGACCCTCATATTCGATAACGATTTAGGGAAATAAATACCCCCTGGCAAATTTAAAGGGGTATACGACCTAAAAGATTTTAGCTGAAGAACTGTCGGCTTTCCATCGGAGAAAAGGTGGTGACTTGGGCTCCCATAAAATACCTATTGGGCTTTAAGCGAGAAGAGACGGTAAGACTTGTGGAACAATCATGATCCGTCATGATCCATTGTTCGCTAGTGACTAGCGATGTGTCATATTCATAAGTTGTAACGGTGAGTCTTTCGAAACTACCCTTTTTGAAATACATTAGTGAGCTGATCCCTAAAAAAACCGCAACCTCTTCTTAAAATACCACCGCTAGAAAGGATGATAGCCTCCCGGATCTAACCCAAGAATTTGCAGTGGCCATTGTCAGTGAAACTGCCTGTTTTTCAGATCCGATCCTATTGCACAAAAAAAACATAACAGCCATCAGAAAAAAAAAAAAAAACGAATATTGAAGTGTATGTCTTTTTGGTCGATTCTTCTAGAAATGCGAATATTAAAACTATTTCATTATTTTCCACCCTACGTTTCGTTGGTGTTTTCCAACTTCTTCGGGGGCAAAGTTCTTTATGGGAGGTTTTTTGGGAGAGGGGATACATAAGTTATTTAGTATTTAAATGATTGCTTTAAATTTCACTTACTGTTTGTTTACAACTACATTTAAAATTGTACGGTCCAGAATAGACGAACAAATAAACAGAAAAGTATTGAAGTACCTTTAACCACTAAAAACTTTCCACTACCTTAAAAAAAATGTACAATTTTCGCCATCAGAATTCCACTTAAAAAAAAAAAATTACAGTTCAGGACATTTGTGTTGCCTGGTATATTAGGGCTTTGAATTTTCTGCTCTTCCGCAATAAACTACACCTGCCATAGAGTAAGTCTAAGTACCATCCGATAGGTCATTTTAGTTTCTGGGAATTCGCGAATTTCAAACATGAGGGAGGCAATTTTGCAAAGTTCCGGCGGTAATTTTTTTGCCCAATCGGAGTAATTTCTTTACCAAAAATTCGGGTCAGATAAATTGTGATGTGTATTTCCAACCAAATACAACTCATTCAATTGATGGCGCACGGTAAGCAAAACAATTGTACAAGAATGGGCCTGCCCACATAATCAATGGACATTTAAATCCACCATCGCCACCTTAGAACTAAGAAGACGGCTAATTTTTTTAAACATCGCAGTAAAATTCGCCTAAATTTGTAACACACTATATTTTGATGGTTTAATTTTTTTTTTAGATCTGGGTTGAAGCCAGTAGGGTACATCACTTTCAATTTCATAGTGAATATAGTTTCCGTGTTCTTCTCTTTCTCTGTGTCAATATAGCCCAAGGACACCAAGGTCGTGCAGCGTAAATACATTCCAATTTAAAAATAAATTGAGGCGTCTGACAAGACCGATCGGATGTGAGTTTGTGTTACATCTCGGAAATGCGGATGAAGTTTGTTATTCTTTTTTTTTAACAAAGAAATCAACACAGTCATCTGTCATATATCCCCATCTAAAATTTGAAATGTCTACATTTCCAAAAGTTTATTTATTTTATCCGACTGCCATTTGAAATGCTTTCGAAAACCACGTCCCAAAAAAAGAACATAATCTTTTTGATTTTCTTATATATCCAAGTATAGTGCACGTGTATGTATGTGTACGCCGAAATGCATAGACTAACCCATATCGAATTTGTGATTCATCTCAATCTCTCAAGCGTACAACAAGTTCAGGTAGTCTTTCAGTTTTTCCCCAGCTTAACAGGAGTAAAAGTAAAACTCACTTCGGCTTTATAGCCTCAAATTGCCTTTAGGCGTCGCCTTTCCTGATGCTTGCTTGTGTTTAGTTTTATTATCGTGAAAGAGATGAAGAAGGAAAGGAGACAGTAAGAGAGGGAAAAATTATAGCTTATAGATAAATAGGAAATAAACAATACAGGCACCTACGCCTGGGTGTGAGGCTGGGATTAAAAGAATGATAAATGAGTTTTCGTACACACAGAGCAGGCAAAAATATCTAGGTTTCTGGGAAAACTGATTTTTTTTTAATGCTTCATGTGGGTCTGAGTAGAGAGGAAGAGATATTTCGGTGTGTGTTGGGACAGAGATAGAAGCACGCTGAACGAAGATCATTCGAAAACGAAAGTGGTTGCTTTTGAAAACTTCTTGAAATGCTATTTATAAAGAAAGGAATACAAAATTGAAGAATGCGCCTTAAGTTCAAGTGTCCTTTTGGTGTAAGTTTGGGTACAGTTCTCACAAAAGGTGAAATATTTATTGTAAAATTGTAGGCACCTGTAAATTTGGTTGGATCCGACAAAAATGGGATTTCGATTGTACGTTGCGATAAAAATAAAATATTGCAAAAATGTACGCATTTCAGGAACTCTTTTAATAGTGTCCCAAGTCGAGGTAAAAAATGTACGTGGTTTAGCGATCAAATCGAAGAAAGTCTGGTATACGCTAAAAACGATTTGGTTTTGGGAGTAGGTATATTTTTTGAGGTTAATTTAAACTTTTGTTTGGATAAGGTATGTAAATACCTATATAACGGAGCTGATTTTTGAGGCTTATTTACAAATTTGACACTCATATGAGCAGGACGCGCATATGCCACCCATGACCACCGGTGAAGGAAATAAATAAAGTGTATGACATTTCATTCGTCTTAAGTTGAAAACGTATATATTTCCATTCGCAGAAATGGTTGCTGAGAAAAGGACGATTGGTTCAAAATTATTAAGAAAAGCGAAGATCACAGTTTAGGTTGTCTCTGGGGGTCAATTCTGGTTCTGTGAAAGAGTGAATCGAATAAATAGTTTTCACATTCGCTTTCAAACACTGCTTTCATTTTTTCGATTCACTCAGTACTAAAAAGCGATTCTCATTCAATAAGTGAAAATATCGTGATGAATTTAATATCGCACATTGTTTTGTACGACATCAGGTTCTCAATTTTCAATCAATCACTAAAAACATTCATTTGAAAATGAGTAGGTACATGAAAAAAAATTATTCATATGAAAATTTTTGAAGTTTGGTTTCACAATTTCCTAGAACGAGAATTGAAATTGCGGTGAAAGGGTGAAAACATTTTCATTTCACGTTTTCACGGAACCAGAATTGACCCCTGAACTAAAAAGGAAAAACGCCTATTAGCGAACAGAAAATTCCAGACCCATTTCTTTTTTTTTTTTTTGTTCCTCTTGGACCACATCAACCAAATTGATTGTCTGAAAATAATATCCATCTCTTTCTACTTTTACGACATTGCAGGTGTAGCTTTTATGGTCCTTCCAAAGTGCTTTGAAATATTTCAACAAAAATGTGACGCCGATGTTGGTCCTCAAATTCAGTGCAACTGCCAACCGTTTCAAATAAGTTGTTAAAACTCAAAGTGCGATTGTAAATGACCGCTAAAATTGTGTTTAGAACTGCAACCGTTACTTGGATATAAAATTCGGATGTCACAATGATCGGAGAAGATGTTAAAACCAGTTTAACGTTTGCCTTTATCAAATTCGAAAAAGTAGTCAATCCCTAGACGGAAGAGAAATGATGATGCAGAATTAAACTGTTCAACTATAATCGATCTGTAGGCAGACATGGTTTAAGTGTTTATCCGAACGGTTGTGTGAGTCAGTGTGACTCATTGGCGAATTGACGCTGGTAAGATGTTTCCTCTGTTTCTAGTAGACTCATTCGTCTGCTTAGCTGTTTTCTGGAAACAAAGTTGGGAATAGGCGCAACCAACTTTTCAGCTCTATTTCCATGATTTCATCAGCAAATTTACAGGAAGTAAATTTGAAGTGCAAAAGCTAACCGTATTAACAAAAAAAGATGATTGCTCTAATATATATAAATATTTAAAATCCGAATTAAAAATAAACCCAAATGGTTGGGTAGGTTGAAGCTCCAACCTGTCAGTTGAATTGATAAATCGTATACACATTTATCTCTACGGTCACTTGACTTAACGTGGCAAGTGATCTATTGCAATATGAGTTAAGAAAAAAAAAGTCCATAACAGTAAAGCAGAAATCATTTCTGAGAAATTAGTTCAAAGAACAACTTAAGGCAGTAGTAAGGCGCAGCAAGTAGCTCTTTAAATGAATTGTTAGCTTGAAATATATTGCACAAAGCATAATTTTATGAAAAACAACTCACCACTTCATTTGGTTTTTCCAAATCATTGAAACTGCACCGCTGGAGCCCCCGATCGCAATCTAAAAACAAAAAAAAATGGTTAGAAAACAACGAATCTCACTTTAAATAATAAAATGTTACCTTTTCCACATGCAAAATTCGCCCTTGGAAATATACCACATGAATACCTACAGCCTATTTGATTCATTTCGGACAAAATAATCAAACGCAGTTATTTAACTTGTAAATAAATATGTGTGTTGTATTTTTTACTTTTCTTTGAGATAAAAATAAATTTTAAGCATTCACTTCTCTTAGTTAGAAATGTTCGTTAAAAAAAAAAGAAGCTTCTTCTTTCCAATACATACTACGTAATGTACTCTGCTAACTTAGTTAAGAAGGCATTAATGGTGGAATGATTAAACAATAATTAAAACACTTAACATTTCTATGTGTATACATTCAATATTTGTACGTGAAATTTGTTCATAATAGTGTGATGCGCTTGACAGTAACAATACAAATAAATGATTATTTTTTTTTATTTTGGAATGTTAGCGAAAAGGTAAAAAAAAACAAAAATAAAACAACAAACGAAAACTTTGCACCTTAAACAATAAAATTTGATTTTCACTTAGTAAAATAAACAGAGATAGAAATTAATAAAATGCCAATGAACGAGAAACAAATTAACTATACGGAATGTAATATAATGACGGAATGATATCGTTATCGATGTCTCCCCTCTTTGACAAAAAGATGTTATGAACCTTTGCCATGTGTCTTTTGAGATCTTCATTTCGCCGATATTTCGAGGGGCAGATATCACAACAAAATTTCGGTGGTACATCAATACATTCGTTGCGTATGTGTCGCTTGAGATGCGCCTTGCGCAAATAACTCTTTCCGCATGTAATACAGGGATAGCGAAGTTGCAGTTTCTTCATATCATGGTCTTTATAGTCTACAAAGAAAACAAATATTTGAATAAAAAATTAAAAAACAAATAAACGGAGCACAAAATTATAATCAACATAAAATATAAACCAACTAGGAGGATTTAAAAACAAAAGTTATTACACAAAACCATATATATGTACAGAAAGTGAGGATACACCCAGAGACAAGAAGCCAGATAAGAGGAAAACACGAACGTATTAGATTTTGCGTATATATATTTTTTTTTTGTTACAAAAATGCTCGACTATGTATTATGTTTTTATTCTCAACGCAAACTAAAAACAAAGACCGACTACATAACAATGTTGGATTAGTAATATAGATGACTACATACGTAACGTATATAAAGTATTTTAAAATTATTATTAGTATAGTTTGTTTTTATTGGATTAAAATGCGTAGAGTTTTTAAAGTTATTTTTATTTTATTTTTTGTCATAAAACAGAGATCACATCTTTTTGTCGATTGGATTATTAATTTCATTTCTTTTAATCGAATAGTAATTTGTTTACGCATAGTTTAAGATATACAAAAATATTTGTCATAGTAATTCTAAAAATTGTTGTTTTCCATCACATTTGTAAGTGGAGTGACAAAGATTTACAATATTATTTTTCAAATGCTTATTGTACAATAAAAAAGGGTGTTAATACAAATAACTTTTATAAAAAAAAAAACACTTAACCGAAAATACAGTACATACAGCTGTATAGAGTATTTTGTTGCAAATAAAAATGCAGTACATTATAGTAACTCCAAATTCATATTAAATAAAAATACAAAAGTTCATATTTCGTTTATAAAGCAATAAATAATTCGGTTAAATATCCTCGCTGGGCGTTGATTGGATACAAATGCAACTAGACCATTACACACTTGGTATTTGTTATGTTTCGCCAAAATTGTAATTTCCATACAGTTCTCTGTTCCGGCTTTAAAATACTTTCTATATAAAACGAATACCCTTAGACAAAGCCCAACATTTAATATTAATATCGCACGTTTGGCCGTCCTAAAAATTAGCTCAGTGGATGTAGTTTGTACCCCTGATCGAAAGGTTCTTTCGGAAGTTGTTATTATGGGGAGAATACACTTAACTTTAATTGGGGACATCTTTTGTAGCTCAATACATAGCCCAGACAATTCCTGAAGTTACTGCCGAGTCTTCATTCATTTATTGTTTAAGAGAACGCAAAATTTGATTAGGAACACCTTGGTCGGAATAACAGCCTTTTCGAATTGGACCTCCTAAACTTGTCATTAAGTGAAACACAAATTTTTCATAGACACGGGTAGTTGACGCAGCTTGAAACAGAAATAATTCCAACCGCATTGTTTTTAAAAATATTGTTGTTTTCTCAAGGAAGATATACAATTGTTTAGTGACAATCAATACAAAAATGCTGTGTCTTGTCTTAAGGAAATGCATTTTTAATAGTTGGTTTAAGTTAAAAGTGAATTTTTACGAGGTTAGCCATCGAATTTTATTTGATCTAAAGCAAAGATTTAAAAGCAAATCATCTACAAAACATTTCATCTACCATCATTTTGTGGGTATAGGCTTCAGTTCACAAAGAAGGAATAGAAGTAGTTAGGTTGATAACTTTATAAAGCAAAATTTAGAGGCTGATCATAGGATAATGTCTATTTCGCTCTTAGATTTATAACTTAAAAATTTAGAATGTGTTCATTGGGACTTAGCAATATTCATTCAAAACTAATTTTGAATTGTCAGTTGTGAAACAAGGTGTAGAAAACTAATTTTAAGTCCAATCGAAAAGCGTTTTAAGGACACACAAAATCTGAATTCAATTTGAGTCTGCTGAAATGTATTTGGTAGTTGAAAATATAATCATGGTATAATTTCAGTCTCACTGAATGTCAATGTATTAAAATGACTCTAAATGAATAATTCACTGTAAAAATATTAAATGCCAAAATGATTTTTATGACTGTAGCAACGATTGATAGTAGTTGCCAGCAAAAATAAGTTATCAAGTCTACACA
The DNA here is from genome assembly GCA_951230905.1 of Cheilosia variabilis. Classification (NCBI taxonomy): domain Eukaryota; kingdom Metazoa; phylum Arthropoda; class Insecta; order Diptera; family Syrphidae; genus Cheilosia; species Cheilosia variabilis. The sequence continues at coordinate 18,383,072 of OX579679.1, read as the reverse complement.
GGGCCTTAGAAATTGTGGCTTTACTTCGGGTAGGGCATGTTATGAAAATTATACATTGCATACTGCTTGTAACAAAAGTAAATGCTGTGCTTACAATAACACTGATACTAAATAACTATTAAAAAAAAATATCTTACTCCGAAGGTTAGTAATGGGTGGTATGTAGTGACAAATTAACTTAAAAAAATACAACGGACTATTATAATGGCATAATATTTACATAAGACTTTTCATATTTATAAATTAACAGTTGAAGTCCAACAAAACTAAGACATTCTTCGTATTAAAAAACGCCTGACATTATTTTTAACAAAACCATAAAACTTAAGGAGAGTACAGTGAGCAAATTGAATGTCAACCCCTTGTTTGGTTGAAGAGTCAAAAAGGGTTTTTTGAAGCCTTCATCAAGTAGTTGTGTATGAAGAATACATTTTTAGCAGTCTAGAGACTCTTGTTTGTGTTTTTATTAAAACTTAAACAACCAGCTACAGATAAAGTTGAACTGCAATGGCGGCTGAGTTATCAGGCAACGAGTATTCCAATCACATTGATGTTTTTTTTGAAAAATCTTTGTTAAAAACTACATTTTTCTTATTAAAATTAGCTTGATATGCCTCTTATGCATGACTCGCGGAGAATGTCATCCTTGAATGAACGTTTAAGGCTCTGTAAATCTACACAAAAATTCGTAAAAAGCTTTAGTATAATTAGAAACATTCTTATTTATATTAGAGGTGTCTGGTCGGGCGACTTGCTTGATAATTGACAGTTTTATTTACCAAAATATTATATTAATTCATTAAATTGAAAAGTCTTCGAGATGTCGAAAGGCAGCTTTTTGTTAAGCAGCATCTTATGTACAAGGCACATTCAAAACCAAGAAGAGTCAGTTATAAAGTATGAAGGTTAAGTCATAAAAGAATTGCGTGGGAGCAATCTGCGAATGAATTTAAATTGTGGCCCATTTGAAGAGTTTGACTGAACCTTAGCTATTTTCGATTTGGTAAGTTTTTCCTAATCTGGTTGAATCTTTAGTCAAATAGATGTGATACCGTTACAATATACAAATGCCGTCGTAAAAACAAATTTGGAAGACGTAAATCGTATGCATAGGTACCAGAAGACTACAATTTTCAAGGAACATGTGTTCAATAATAATAATTGAGAAAATCCACAAACATAAGACCTAAAATTCACCTTCAAATCGAAACAAATGTATTGATGTGAGTACACCATTTCATATCCGTACCCACAACAGCTTCATTTCATACATATAACACAAAAATCTCAACTCACTTTCACAAAATGTTTTACTTAGTATCCCTAGTCCTTAGTTTCTAAATTAAGACCGAATGCTCTTTACGCATGTGCTCATTCAAAAATGCCTGCGATCTATATTTACGCGAGCACAAAGGACAGCGATTAGTCTCATAGTGTTGTGCCATACGCTTCCCAGTTCCAGCAGCAGCTGCTGCTGTCGTCGTTGTTGTTGTTGATGATGTACTTTTTCTACCGCTGCCACTGCCGCCAGTGCTACTACTGCTACTACGTCGCGGCAAAGGTGTATTAAGGACCAATGTCTTTGGCAGTTTCGGTAGTATGCTTTCCATGAATTTTGTCGTTGATATCGCTGCCAGCTGCTCCAAAGCAATCATAGCACTACTTTCACCACCTGCCATTGCATTACTCGCAGTAATAGTGGTACTATCAGGCAAACGTTGTCCTTTTAAATGCACCAAAGCATTCGTGTCTAGTTCTTGGCTTCTGTCAATTCCTCTATATGAATCCTTTAGCTGGCTTGCCTGTTTCGCCGATGCAAATGTGCACGCCCGCTGTGAGATGCCTGGTATGGACATTTCGGTATCATCGTCACTCGACGAAGACTCTCGTTTGACCAGCTTTAGCAAGTCTGAAAGGAAATAAGAAAATAAAAAAAATGTTACACTGAAAGAAACAAGAAAATTGTATAGGTATAAATTAAAAATGCAAATTAAAAACGTGTTACACTCGTATAATTAAAAACAAATCCATATATACAAGACATATTTAGAATGAAACTTGTTTCGGTAGACTTTTGTTTAAACTTTAAACATATATTTCCATTTATTCTTATTTCACTTGTATCATAAATGCTGTAAATGTACGCTTAAAACATTAAAAAAGTTTAATATTTTTGTCTTCTTAACAATGGACAAAGAAAATAACTTTATGCGCGTGTGCCGCTTGTTTACTACTTTACAGGAAAGGTACTTTATATATATGTTTTTGGCACACTATCAATTGAATTAAAATTAAATGTACATGTTTCGTATTTACTATGGTATACAAATGTTTAGCTTATGGATCTATGGCATTTATAGGCAAACATAAAATCTTTGGAGTTTAGCCTTTGTGTGGTTTAATAGAGGCTTTCGGTTTTACAAAGTTTTAAGCATCTTGAGGTAGCTAGTTTACGTTCCTCTTCGACAAGATCGTCATAATTTATACAGTGTATTGTGTAGTGTCGTTTGAGGTGGTACTTTCGTTTGAAATTCTTCTTGCATATGGAACATTGGAAACGTTTATCTGTTCCACAATCCAGGCGGGCATGTCGCACCATTGTTGCATAAGTTGGATAGTATTTGCCACATTTGCGTTCACATGGAAACAGCTGGGTACTTGACTCGCTCCAAAAGGTCGCTAAGAACTCATCGTGATCTATGAATTCTAGTTGATTTGAATCCATGAGGCGGTTAGAAGAAGAAAAGGAAATATTTTGTTGTAGACACATTTTTTTCTCAATTTGTTTGTTTTGCTTTAAACATTTTTGAAAAATAAATTATTAAGAAAAAAACAAAAATGAAAACATGCATGCGGAAAACAGAATAATAGGCGAAAACATTTGTTGGTAAACTTAACTTATTGCTAATAAATATAAGTGTAAATGAAAAGAATCTACAAGGTTTTTAAAATAACAAAAAAAAATTTAAATTATTCAAAAATGAGTTACATTGGAATGAAAATTTTGAATGAAACAAGACCGCTGTTGCAATTGTTATAATTTTATTTTTATTTGTGTATTATAACCAAGGATAACATTGCTTTTCATCATGACTTCAGATGTGCACTTGTATAAAATGTATTCTATATTAAATCTTATTAGTCTTATAGTCGAAACCTAGATCTAGTACGTAAGTATGTTAAAAGCTTAAGTAAAACTATAGTTACCATTTTTAAAGTGTTCTCGAAATTACTGCTTTAGTAAATCAGGTATAACATAAATAAGATTGTCACAGTGAAAAGGGTTTAGGTTTGTTTTATTTCCCGAGAAGTGTTGGTTCGTGTATTTGCTAATGTAAAGCTCAGATTACTATGGGAACTTTCAATTGGTTAATGGATAAGGTGTGTTGCTTTTAAAGGTTGTTTGTTTCCAATTACTCTCTGATCCACTTTCCTAATAAACATTGGCTGAGGTTATGATATGAAATTTTAAAAAAATGTCGCTAAGTTCGATGAGAATGTAAAGTTCAGCCAATAGTGAGGCATAATACTTCTTACGTCGAAAGACTCCTCAGTCAATAACAATAGCTTTCAATAGCAATCATAACCCTCTAACGACTATTCAGTCGCACTACAAGTTGGGCTTTATCAAGGTGGGTGATGATCCCTAGAATTTGATCAAAACTCAAATTATGTCGAATGCCTTCACATAACTCAAAATCTGAAGATATCTGTATGATATACTATATTTAAATGCACTAAAAAATTCTGCTAAAATAAATTGTTTTTCTCACTCAGCATTCCCTTTTACAAACAGTTTAATAACTCTTTCACGGGTTCGGCGATTCGATTACTAAGGCCTCACAATCACAAAAGAACAAGTCACAAATCTGACCAGTGCTTGTGCTTGAACTTGTGCTACAAGTAATTTGCCTCTGGACAAAAAATATGCAATGACAATTGTACTATCGGCTTTTAATTAGTGGAAGCTCACAATTGTAAAATTTTAATAAAAAGTTGCCATTTTTAACTTCCTATAAATCGAAACTCAAATTTATTATGATTAAATGCAACATTTTTATACATTCTCTTTCCTATAGGTATCTGTCAAAAAGGCTTTGGGTCCTACTTAGAATCATTGAAAAATGCAAACACTTTGTAGGTCACATTAGAACATTTTATATGGCAAACTTCTTCATTCATTTATCTATTCATTTGATTGAAAAACACTAAAAATGATTATTAATGATACTCGTCCTGGGTAAATAAATGTTCGAGAATGAAAGAAGACGCGCGTTCGTTGTAACAAAACTATTAATATGAATAACAAATTCCACTGCAGCTTCCTACTTATTAATTCTTACGAGTGTCACCTATAATTATGGACAATCAAACGACTTTCTTACCCGTATGCTACAATTGAATATACTTTAGATTACATTCCTACAAGAGAGAGTTGGGTAGACTTTACTTAAAACGATAAAGTACTACATTCATACACAACCTGTTATTCTATTACATTGTGAGTATATTCGATGGGAACCGAACACACTTTTGAGCTGTCCACATCCCATAGCGTTGTAAATGATCTCTGACCTCTTTATCTAAAAGGAAAAATATGTTAGTGAAAAATGTCTACAAACAAATAGGTATATCTTCGTCGTTCAGTGTTTAACGTTAAAAAATAAAGAATAAGATAACCATTTCGGCTAACTTCAAGTCAAATGCGGATTTGAAATTCTCGATGATACTCAATCTGCCTTCAGAAGCATCTATTATGAAATAATTATTTGAACATACATGCATGTACATTTACTTAAAGCTTTAAAAAAAGGAACAGATCTTGCAACTTAATCATTGTCCAACAACATGCGAGCTCAAATTCAAAGTTTATGTATTGAAATTTATAAATTTAAAGTGTTTATACTTATTGACGAAATTAAAGTATGTATAAACATACTTATTGACTTCAATTTTAATAACTAAATATCAGCACTTAAAAATAAGTCTTCGAATTACGAAATTTGTTTCTAAACGACGAAGATATTTAAATAAAAACAAACATAATGAATACCTGTTACTCAGAAGCTATAGCAGAAAAAACACCTTTCAGCGTCGAAAAGAGAGTTTAATTTTAAACAAAGCAACACATGTATATCTTTTTTGAATTCATCATTTGGTTTTATTTCGAAGTAAACTATTTACTTTGGTATATAAAATCATGAAACAGCTTTTAAATAAATTCGTTTTTTTTAACATTTCTGTGTATAACCTTTCGTAAATAAATATATTAAAATAACTGAAGGATTCTTTGCAATTGTACTATGGTTGAGCAATGTTTGCGTAAATATTTGATTTTGTAATTGTAACAAATAGCCAAATGAAATATGTATACTCTGAAGCACTACAAACTAACTTAAACAAATAGCCCAATATGATAATTTATTTTATATTTATTTCATTGTTTTCTATGTAATTAAGTTGATATGATTTTTATTTTTACTATTTTACTTTGATTTTCATTTTACCGTTTTTTTAATCTTTTGGTATGGACAGGAAAATTATATATTTATATATTTGACTGCAGTAAACAAGTGTCAAAAAGGAGGAACTATTGGATGTATTTTTAAACAAAAATTGTATTTGTTTATAAAAAAAAAAACCTCATCCATTTCCAGGAAAAAGCCCTTATCGTAGTGGAAAAATAGTTTGCTAATGTTTAAAGAGTTTGTGACGGATGAGGTTATCCAACGCACCCCACAAAATTAGGTCGCTACATTTTCTTAGAAGCATTGAAATATGGATGACTTGTCCGTGGATGAGTTGACCTTTTAGCTTTTGCAAGGCGGCAGGAAATTTGCCGAAAAAAGGAAGTAAAAAGACGAAAGTATTTTAAAATTGTCATTAACAAACAAACAGCAAACAACATTCCAAATACGGAATACTTTGGTTGGTACATTCATGTGGAATTGCATCCTAAACTCGTTCTACAAAAGCACGAGTTTTTTTTTAATTGTAATGTTTGAAACGAATGTAAGCGACCTAAATTTTGTGCGGCATCTGATCGGCTGTATATAGGACTGATTTTTGAATCATGCCTGTTTAAAATCACAAAATTACTCTTTGAAAAATCGGTACTTTATTCTTTGGCGCATTTTACGAACTGTATATAAATATCAGATGGATTGTTACTTAGAATAGTTTAGCAAAAAAAAAAAGGCCCATTATTGTCGACACTGCATCGGCCAAATTAAACATTTTGACTGTTTTTGCAAACATCTTCTAATAAACATTTGGCATACACTTCATTGGTAATCTCAAATAAATATTTCTTTTTTTTTTTATAGTATTTTAAACTAAACGCTACCGATACACAGATATAGCTTATAATCATTTTTATGAAATTTTTTTTGTAAATTTCAGCTTTCTGTATGTACTTTTATAAAAATATTAAAAATGATTTCTTGGATGACCCGTTGCGCGTAAACCTAAAGTTAGGAACTTATTTACAAACAAAAAATCACTCGCAAAAGCTTTACTCATTTTGGATGTAATTTTTTCATGTGCTGTGCCAGATTCCATTTACGTCGAAACCTTTTCGGACACAGGGGACACTGTACTTTCTTTTCAACGCCGCACTCGTGATTCATGTGACGCAACATTATACTGCGTGATGAGTATTTTCGACCACATTTACTGCACGCAAAACAGGTAGCTGAAAATATTTCCGCACGTCTCCGATAGTGTTGTAGGAATTTCGATTTATTTTTTGACGAGCTCTTAAGATGACTGACCGATGAAGAGGATGCCCCGTCATCGGCATATTGCGCTAAATACATGTATTCGCCCCAATAATCTGGAAAAAACATTTTGTCACAATCTGGCTTATGTGGGTTTTGTTGGAATTTTTTCTAATTATTTTTGATAAGACAGTTTATAATGCACAAACTGATGACAAGAAAGAAAAAACAAAATTATAAAAAATAAATGGTGAATGCAGAAAAATATATATAGATAACACACGATGCAACATTTTACAAAAAAAAAAGAAGCTAAACAACAAACAGAAATCAAAGAAATTATGTTTTATACAAAAGTTAGTTGTAAAGTGTAAATAAAATTCAAAGCATCACACACAGTAAAAATCATATCAAGAGTGTAAAAATAAAACCAAACTTACAGTAAACAGAACTTTATATTACATTTGCGAATATTTTTTTTGTTGTTTTCATTTGTGTTGATTGAGAGTAGTTTCTTTTTTATTTTGCTTCAGAGTTTAAATATTTCTTTTTATTCTGCTATTGTTTTTTTTTTTTTTTAATGTCTCTTATGCACATTTTTGTACAATATTTTTATGTAGCAAATATTTTTTTGTAAAAACTTTTTTAGGTGTAATTTTAAGAACTTAAAACTACATGAAATTTATACCGAATTCAGCGAAAAAATAAATAAAGGTTTATAAAATACCACAAAACCGAACTTAGCAAAATTTGTTTGCACCGAAAGTCCATCATTTTCAGTAACAAAGTCTTTAGTACTTTAGATTAAGTGGTCATTTGTTCAGACAAATCTATTAAGACGATGGATCACTTTTACAAATGTGTTCCATTGCACTTTTGGAAATATTTAACACTTTGTGTGATCGCATGGTCTTTTTGGTGAAAACGGATTATAGTTTGTCAATGGCGGTTCCATGAGATTTATATTTTCTCGTAGTTTACATATTTCGTCTTGAAGACAATCTTTTCACAATACATTTTTTGTGACTGCTAAAATTCAAAGCGTCAATTTTGATCAATGTTGTTGTCTGTTCCATAAACCAGCTTAAGCTAAACTTCGATTGTAAACCAAAATATGGTTGGAGACCCACTTCTAGGGTTTAAATTTTGACACTAGGTTAGCCCACACTAGTTCCAACAACATTTAAAGGCTCAGATTGTCACTAGGATTAGTTTTCGTGAGTTCTTTTTTCCAGGCGAATGAAAGCGCCTTAGAATTTTTTTGCAGTGTGCGAACGGCTGTGTGGAGAACTCATTGTAACTTAACTGCTTGGCTACGATTATAAAAAAAACCATTGCTGGACATCACTGCCTGCCCAGCAGCAGTCAGAGGCTGAAATCGAGACATTTATAGCTTCATGATTTTAGTGGCTAACCCGTATATTAATTTAAGAGAAGAAAATAATGGAACAGAATCAAAATGCACAACAATCCACCGGCCAAAGTGACAGTGGGGCAGTTGAGGGTGAGTCACTGCAATTCAGAAAAAGTTTAAAACTGCTGAGGGATATCGTAAAAATCCTATATCGTATTTGTATGCGACACGAAAAAAAACGGCCATTTGTAAATTAAGTGAATTTAAAAATTCGCGACTATCTTATTTTACCACTTATTCCACTGCAGCAACTTAAATCAAAGCTCCAGAAGCTAAATTTTTAGTGTATTTATATAAATAAAGGCTTTTTGGTAAATGAAACGGAACTTTTCGTCCAAAGAGGTTGGTTTATTTAAGATTTGTTTGTCCAAACTTCAAACTTACAAATAAAACTTGTTCATCTTAGATAATTTAGAAGAATTCATAAATTGCCAAAATTAGCCCTGCACTTTTACAAAAACCATTTTGAACAAAAGTCGGCCGATGTTTTTAATGATTCTAGCGAACCGAACAGTTTCGTCTTTTATTCATTTCAATATTTAGCTGAGAAGTAATAATCAAGAACAATTTTTATACAACACCTGATAAGTTAAGAATGTGCACCAGGAAACTCCAAATTTGCTCCTCAAATGACTCCTCTATTTTTAACCTAGAAGAGAAAAATACGTTAGCGACGGAAACACAATTTTATGTTTGTAATTCTGTTTTACCTGTTTTTAACAAGAAGCTGCATCATACTACATAAGAAATAAGAAAAACAATTCCAACACAACTTGTTTGTTTATATAAATATTTGGTTTTTATTTCGAATCAAATTGTATTGTTCGCTACTAACAATTATGGTCTTTCTGTTTGCTTTTTATTCAAAAATTTTAATTACACATTTAAAGTTAGTAATTATTATTTATTACATTTTATTGTATTTTATAAGTAAATTACGTATGATTACTAGAATAGTCAAATTAGACTCCGAAGCGTTGTCTCATACAATATGAAAGATAAACTAAAAGCTAACTTATTTACATAATTGGCACAGTACAATTATTTAAATTTTTATTTTTAAGAAAATTTATTTCGAGTGGGAAACGTTTATATATAGTTTTTCTATTGTTGTTGTTGTTTTTCTTCAGCTGCTTAACACAAAGTTAACACAAATTCTTTTTTATTCTTCACCCTAACCATTATGAATAAAAAACAGAATAAATCATTTTACATAATAATGTATATGTAGCCGGTACACTGAAACTGATCATTAATTTCTTATATTGACATTAAATGTATTGTGATTCACAATAAAAAAAATTTTGAAAGTTAATATCGGCACTGTGAACCCGTAAAGTGTTTGAAGGACATCAATACTGATAATAATTATCATCTTCGTTCTTCGATTTGACATTATAGCCACTAAAAAATCCAACAAAATACTTCCTCATGTACATATTAAAAAAGCTCCCATAAACAATTTAAAATAGAAAACAGTAAAATGGTTATTTTTAGAAAAAAAGTTATCACCAGCATAGACCAACTTAATAGGGTGTAGGGGAGATACACAAAATCACGTTCTTAAATAATGTTTGATGACTTACAAGTTGCAATTCAATTCAGTTCGAAATCGATAGAGGACAGTTTTATCTCTTGACTAAGTCGAAAATATTTCAAACCGGACCGGGGGTAAAATTTGTGCATAAAGTCATAAGTATCATGAGTAGGCATTGAAAAACTCTTTTAATTAAAAAAGGTAAACAAAAAAACGGGCCCAAACTTTACAAGCAAAATTTAGTTCGAGGAAGTCCTGGTTACCTCCATGGGTAGAAGAATAACAAAAGACAAAAGGGGACCTTGATATATTTCTAATTTTGTATATGCGTAAGCCAAATTCGTATTCACTGTTTTTTTTTTAATGAAAATATTGGATTTTACAATTCACACACGTTCTCATCAAAATAAAGAGAGTTATTCAATTCTTAGCTTTAGGTAGTACAGAGAATTATTTCGGCATATACTCATAAAATTGTTCAGTTAAAAAAGGTGAGAGATAGACGAAACAAAAAAGATTATTCAGGAAAATGAAAAAAAAGGTACATAAAAAAAGGTACTTCCGTTTAAAATTTTGTATTTTGTATCATACAAATTTATTGTTATAGCTTAAAGATTATACAAGTATTACAATTATTTAAATTGTAAGCCCTCTAAATCTTTCAGAGGCATTTTTTTAATTTTGACAAATTTTTAATGCGCCCCTTGGGAAAGTTAGCGAAATTATTTAATCTTTGATACAAATTAATCTGTTGTTTGACGTACAGGAAAATTCTTTGTTTTCGCTCAAGAAACTAATGTTCAACTAAGACCGATTAAAACCAAGATAAATCGCGTCACATTTACCAAAAGAGTGTTTAGAACGTACCCATTCTGTGAGCTGTATGAAGCTTTGATGGGATTTCACTCATTCGCTGAACCAGAGCTATGCAAGTCGGAAATAAAAGGAGGATCATGTCGCAATTCTGCATTGATTTTAAGTCTTTGACTTCTGTTCAAATGTAGGTGTTACGATATGTAATAATGTCCCAAGTATATAGGTCCTTCGAGCCAGATTTTAATTATTTCTTAATTAATTCTGCACAAACAGCTTCTAGTATTTTAACTATAAACTCATAATAGCGTAATTTTACATATACAGAAGCTGGTTAAGAGCAAACATTTCTAAATATATACTAAAGCGATATTTTGCACACAATAAGCCTTGAATTTCTGTTCACTAAAAAGTATACTACTATACATTTTTGTAAATGAAAGCTTGCACCAACCGGGTTTGTAATTATCTTTTGAAGTCGTGAAAAAAAAATTTCTAGGCAGCAGAGCGCACATGTTCGTATAGAAATATCGCCAGAAATGGTCTAAATACACAGTCAATTTATTTTAGCTAGAAGCAGATATTGATTTTGATTTTTCTCTTTTCGAATGACAGCAGTTTTTTTTTTATAATTTTGTTAGGAGTGCCTTCTTGCTTCAAATCTAAACTGCAAATCATATGTACGATAGCATGAGAGTAGTCTCAATGTCACAGCCAATTTCTAGGTGCAATCGATGAGCTTTCTTTTAACAATGACAAAACATATTTTGCCTAAGATCTCCAAAGCGTAACACCAAATTCCGTTACTTGAAACTCAGAACAAGTTTCAGAACCGACCTTAAATGCTACGAACTCACTTGCTACTGTGATCGCCTGATCACACTTAAGGTGGGCATTAACAGTGATTAATTAAAAGACTGGTTTAGGTATTTACAAGGCTAGGAAAACATTTCAAACTTTAACAAATGGTATGTGAGCATTAGCAATTATTTCAAGTGATACTTTAACATTTCAAATATTCATACGAAGCAAAATTTAATAAAAAGAGAGCTAAAACAGTCTTCTTTCGTAATGAATCAATATACTTATATAATATAAATCCGCGAACCGAATACATTGTACAATCATCAAAAGGATTTCTTTCTATATTTTACATTAAAAATATATCCCCGTATTACTAAATGCTGCGTCACAGTTATCGACACACACCAGTTACGTACAATTTTCGTAACCTAACTGATGTTCGCAGTTAGCTAACTTGTGCACATTTCTTTATAAACAGAGGGAATATACTTCATAATTTTTCAGTGCTTACTCTTTAGATAATATCCGGTTCAATATTTGAATGCTTCTGTAAGATGTGTTTCCTCAAGTCCGACTTGTATTTACTCTTGTGTGGACAATATTTGCAGGATAAGTTGGGCGTTATGCCACACTCGTAGCTCTGGTGCCTCTTTAGAGATCCCTTGATTTTGTACGATTTATTGCAAGCCTTGCAAGCATACACCAGCGATGGATTACGATCACGAACCTGTTGACGGACTCGTAAAAATGTTGCCTCCTCGTCTGTTACGAGCTCATCGTCAAGATCAATGACATCCTCGCCCAAGCACTGTGTGGCTATAACTCGGCCACGCTGTGCTATCTCCTTTTGATATTGGATCTCCTGTCGACGTTTCTGCTCCGCCAAATCCAGGTCATCACTGTCTTCTTCGTAGTCCAGTTCGTCTTCGTATTCGACTTGTGCCTCGTACTGCTGTTCGTATTGCTGCCTCTGATCAGTGGTTGAGGGTCGAACAGAATATTCCGCAATTTCAATGTTGTTGCTGGAATTCCCAGTCAAAACATGCGCGGATGCCAAACACTGTTCGATGACATCACACTGATGGTGGAATTCTTGTTGCTGTTCCGATTTTGGACACTCCTGCGGCTCGGGATTCAGACGAATTGTAGTTGATAGTTTTTTCACCAACTGAATTGTTGCACCACCACTGGTGATTGCGGGTATAGTCGTTGTTATTATTGGTTTCGGATTGAGGATCGGTGTGTCAGCCTTAGGAATCGTATACTTTAGAGTACCTCCAGCAATACCACCAGCAGTATCGGATGGTATTTCAACGACAACAGTAGCAGTGGTGATGAGATCAGCTTCAGTTGGTTGACCTTGGTTGACAGCCTGCGAAAGGGTAGACGTTGTAGTGCTCTCGCTTTGGACGGGATATGGTACGGTCTCGACGATTGTCCAGTATCCGTCGGTAGCTAAAATAAACAAATAAAGTAAGAAATATATTAGTACAATGTTTAGGGATCTAAGTAGATAAACTAGAACTCCAAATCCACTGAAATACAAGAACGAGTGAGCAGACGAGACGAAGCAAGAAAACAGCAAATAAAATACGAATTACTCTTTTGTGTTCTTTTTTTTTTACTGGAAGAAGTTCATTTTTATTTTTATTATTTCAAGTTCAATTTCTACTTAAATCTATCGGCAATATAAGTACAATTTGTAACAAATAGAAATGTATATAAGAAAAATATATAACAAGTAGTAGTAAGTAATTCCTGAATTACGTTTAAATTGGAATGCAACATTGGCCGTTATTGAGCTTGCTCGGAGGGGGTTGACGAGCGACGTTATTATAATAACAAGAGCTAATGTTGCCAATGATTGTAATTTCTGAGCAAATGTTAATACAGCAATGAAACTCACTAACAAAATGTCTTTCCTTATTTTTAATGCTCATCATTCCGGTCAACTACTTGGACCCAATAATTTCAAGAAAAAAACAAACAAAACAAATGACAAAACTCATAAATAAGACATAGTACAGAGTTGTGTTTTTATTTTAAATCAATAACCGCAGAGCAGGAAAAGTTGAACGAAAAATAGTCATACTTGTACAAAGCTGTTGCTCCTTAGAGTCACAGATTTTGACGTCTGTTTGAAAAAAAATATGTAGCCGCGGTATCGTCAATCATCACTTATAACACATCCCCAAGCTTATTTTTACGAGCTCATAATATCGAAATGTCCCACTTAAATATTTAAGATAAGGTTAGAAACGATTACTACTCGAAGTCATTAGCACCACCACTATTACAGAGACGATACTTGGTATGTTGGTCCTTCGAGTCGAATTTTAACTAATGTTATAACAAAACTACATTATCCCTCGAGCTGGCTAATGAATAAATAGTATTGACTAGCTTCCTGGTTAACTTAATTAAATATACTCAAATCTTCTTAAAAACAAATGCCATCCTAATGAATAATAGATGATCCAAAACAAAAAATTGCTGGTGGGCCAATCGAACCAAACATTCGGAACATGCTAATCCAAGTCAATAAACACAACTTCTGTTAGTTAGTGTTAGTGTTAGTAGCAGGTAACTCCTTTCACATGCTATCACTGCAACAAATTAATTTAGAAAGTCATCACGAATATGTGCAAATGAGATTAAATTGAGCTGAGGGCAAGCTCGAATGAACTTAGCACATTCAGTACCGCGAGAAATTAATTTTCGGAATCACATTGTAAAGTTGTAGCTGCCACATAAATACATATATATTTTTCTATTTTTTCAATTGTTATTATTAAAAAGTTGAGTGGGTGGACTAATTTTGTTGGTAAGAAACTTTGCTGTAATGGATTCTGATACAAAACTTGATTCGATCAAAAATTGTGATTTAAGTACAAAAATAGGAGACATGAGAAATGAAATTCGTTTGTTATGGTCTGTCTGAACAAATTAACTTTACCAGAAGTTACCATGATCTTTCAAAAAATTATCGCTTATGCTTTCAAGGTTGTAAATAAATGCATAATTAATAGAGTTTCATTGCATAAAAGTCATCGCTCACGCAAGTAATATTTTTCCATTTTCGAAGCACCTCAATTTCCACCCCGAACAAACTCCTCTATACAAAAAAAAAACGTATTTTCTTTACAAATCTGTTCTTAAGAAAATGAAATAAACATACAAACATTTCTCTTCCTAAGAAAGATCAGTTTCATAAGGACCTAGTAAACACGTTACAGCACTACCATTCTCGTCATCATCATACTCATCATCATCATCATCGGTTACAACATCATCTGGCAAGTGTGTCGTCGACTCTTCTTCATTGCTTATTTCATAAAATTGTGACAATTGCAGGCTCGATGGCAAGTTCAAATTCAAAAACGCCTCCGGATGCTTACGTTTCGCGTGACGCAGTACATGATCCTTACGCCTGGATCGATATTCACACGAAACACATTTGTATTTCTTCTCTTTGACGCAATATTTTCGAATGTGCTCTTGTAGTTTTTGTGCGTTCTTATAGAAACGTTTACACCTCTTACATTGCAAACGCAGATTATGAATACCAAAGTAGTTATTATTGAGCGAACAATAGCCATCAATAAGATCATTTGTACTTGTTTCGACACCCAAGAGGCTGCCAAGGATTGGATAAATGTCTAAAAAAAAGAAAAAAGAAAACAAAAGAAAAAGAGAAAAAGAAACACAAGGAAATGATTTTTGTTTTTCAATAAATGAAAAAAGAAAAATAGAAATAAATTAATGTAAATGAATAAATAAATACCAATGACAGTGCCAACTAGCAGTGAGTACCAGGAGTGATGAGAATGATGGCGATGGAATTTTTTTTAAACAAAATGCTGATGTTGACGAAGATGAGGATAATGATTAGAGTAGTTTTGATCCAGTGGCCATAATATGTGTAGCGCTTATTACTTAGATATCCCATTAAGTTTAAATTGATTTTTTGTTTTATATATTTACAGCACCTTAAAACTTAAATTTGTTTCTAAGTTATATAACAGTGTACAAAATTGCTCGTCTTTTTGATTATTCTTTCAAAGTTTTCGTTTTATTTATTTTTAATACTTTTTCGATATATGGAACAACAATATATATATGGATATTATTCCACGATACAATTTATTTAAATAATATCTTACATTAAATAGTTATTCGATGCAAAAGTCATGTACGCAATTCTTAAAAGAAGAAAAGAAAAATGATCAAAGAAAAATTTACAAATAAATACAAACTTATGCAAACAAATGGTTGCTAGTTCTTTTTTTTTTTTTTGTGGGGTCAGGAAACCTGCTAAGTTGTCCAAAAAGTAGCAACAAGTTTCATTTGTATTCTTGCACAACCAGAAATCTGTCTAGTTTTTTTTTAATGAAATGATCTTTAGGTCTTTTGGTTAAGAATGGAATAATGGAAATGAACTGATAAATATGGAAGAATTTCAGTTGAATGTGGACCGATAGTAGATTCCTAATTTATTCGTCGTTTCTCCTTGAGGCACTTAACGAATGAGTTTTAAGTGTTTTTTTTTTCCAATTATCAAACTAAATATATGACAACTTGAAAGAAAAACATATAAATCCAATTCAGACTGTAGAATATATGATAAAAAATTTGCTCCATAAACAGAAATGTCCTGAAAAGCTGTGGAAAATTTCAAGAAACTAATTTTTACCACTTCAACTTGTTTTAGTTTTTTACTACCTGAAGCTGAATACCTTGTAAGGTACAAAATAAAGCAAAACTATTATTTAATCGGGACTAGTGTTCAAATAATTCTATTTATTCAAATACGTTCACGGAATTATACCGGTTTTGGGTTAGGCTAGGTTAGGTTGAGTGGGGTTGTGAGATCGTCACAAAAGACCAGGCAGCAAGACGGGCCCATCGCCTTCCCCAGGGAACCATTACGGTCAAAAACCTAAAACAAAATCGCCCAAGCTGTCAATTTCCCTACAGAATTTAATTATGGTCCCGATATTGTTGGAGGAACCAACCTCCTCTAAGCTGTCAAAGAAGAAGAAGAAGAAAACCTACCGGTTTTACACACGAAACAAAAAGAAATTCCGTCACATATTGCTCGTTCCCGATTCGACCCCTAGTTCGTAAAACCTTTAATAATGTGTTGTAAATTAAAAGCTTGAGCTAAGTTCATTGAACTAAAACTCTTTTTTTCTTGATTTGTACAGATTTAATTTATGAAATTGTGCCACATATTTGAGCTGAACTTATTGGGAAGAGATGTTGGGCATTGCTTCAGGTTTCTTGAGTTTATATACTAAATACTTATACGAGTACAAGTGCGCGGGGTCTCACAGATTTTAAGTCGAGACTTCAATTTAGTCTCAAGAGATGTTGGGCATTGCTTCATGTTTCTTGAGTTTATTTATATTTTATCTATTATTTATATTTATCTATATATAGTCTCACAGATTTTAGGTCGAGACTTCAATTTAGTCTCTTTACGAAGTTAATTTATTAGTCTCTGGTAATAAATAAAATATCATTCAACTTGACAGAAAAAAAAAAATGGATGGAAATATTTTCTTGGAAATGGGAAATAAGTTTAATTGCGTTTGCAAATTGCATGTCATAATCGCACCCTCTCTTGTTACAGATCAGTGAAAGTTCGATACGTGTGACACTACACAAAGGAATCATAGTTCTATAGACAAATGTGTTCATAAAAGTAAAATTATTCGTTTGGAAAGAGCTATACGAAAATTATTCTGAAATGCTACGTATACGACACAGCGCATACATATAACGAGCTCGTATGATTTGATTGTTTGTTTTATTGTTTTAAGCTTAGGGTTCAAGCCCCAGAACAATCAAAATACGCTTTCTAAACTACCAGCTCTCGCTCACGCATGAGAGAATATGGTACAGATATGGTACAAAATAATTGTGGAACAGCGCGTCATTGGTTAGTGTACTGGTTTAACTGCTTGACATTTTTCTACTGCGCCACTTCTCGAAAACGTCGCAGTCGATCACTCAACTCTATGGGCCTTACTTATAGTAATTCTTATTTCGTTTTAAAAATAAATAAAACTAATAAAAACAAATAAATGCGAGACGATAGACCCAAGGTCCTGCACATGTAGCGCTGTCTTTAAGAGTTACAACGCAAAACTTACTTAAACAAATTAGGTGAGAGTGCAATTTTACATAATTTGAAAAACGAAAAAATAACCCATTTAATTTAAAAGAAAAAAAATACGTACATACAGTTAAAAAACTAAAATCGAAGTATTTCGAGCAAAAATACGATTCGACTTCTGATCGACTCAATATTATAGCCTCACTTGTGCATAATTCCACAATAAAAAAAACTAAGCAACAAAAACGTGGATAGCAACCCCACCAGTTTGCGCTATTCAGAATTGAAAATTAAATAAATCAATTTCTAGGCCAACATTCTGCTAGTTTCATACCACGACCCAAAATATTGTGTCTTTGATCATCTTTTACTCACAATTGCGATGTTAGTACATATCGGACGGCATCAAGATAAAATAGTTTTCAAAACCTTTTTAAATATCACAACATTTCTTACATAAATACATATCATTTATAGGAAATACTACATCACGCTCTAACATTACTTCTTTCTCTGACAATTCACAATATCATACATCAATCGTGGTGTAAAACGCATCGAATTACTTATAGTTATACAGCGGTCTCATTCCATCGCGTCGGTGTCGCTCCATATGTTTTGCTAAATTTCGTTTCTGCGTTACGATTTTCGGACAGAACAGACACTTGGCCCCCAGGCCGCACTCCTTCATATGGCCCTTGACTCCGCAACTTTTTTTATATTTAACACCACAACGTGGACACACATAACGTGGTGTTCCGTCATCCATTATCACGACCAGAGGCAAATCAGTCTCGTACCCCAAATGATAACCTAAAAATAGACACATGTTAGTCGAGGTGAAACATGTTTTCACGTGTGCGAGTAATTTAAAAAAAAATTCTAAACTTTGTATACAAAACCATATAGTACGTAATTACCATGGGAAATAAAATGATAACTCTACTCCCAACACCAGCATTCATATTTATAAGGAAGTGTAAGAAAATAAAACGAAATGAATAGAAAAAGCTTAAAGGAAAAAATAAATAAAATTGTATTCGACAACAACTGCTGTTTTTCGTCTAAATAATAAAATTAAAAAAACAATTCGAGGGTTGTCTGTCAATTTTATTTTGCACTTTTTTTTCTGTTGAATATTTACATTTGGTAATTGCGGAAAACAAAATTTAGGGCGCACTTACCCACACCAGGCAAACGAAAAGACATTACCTGACAAACCTGCAACAAAAGAAAGAAAAACACTGTTTCAATTAGTTGTTCGATTAAAAAACATAAAGCGAAAAGTTGGTATTTACCTTGAAAGCACATGTTCCCAAAGATGACGATACAGCAAACCTACAGACTTTTTAAAGTAAGAAAACATCAGAAAAGATTTTTTTTTTCAATGTTGTTTTTAATATACATATTTTTGATTTCCTCTATAACAATATTATTACGACTTTTGTTTCTCTTTTCCTTTTAGAAGGAAAAAAAAAACTTCATTTTACAATATTAAGGCTTTTACAAATTATTTTACTTTTTTTATATTTATTTTTTCTTACAAAAATATTACACTAATATGCAAACTACGTTTATAGATTTTTATTTTTCTTTTTATTTTTTTTTTAGTTTTCAGTGTACAAAAAAACATTTACAATTTTGTTCTAAATTTGTTTAGTTTTATTATAGTACAAGGAGATAACTTTTCTAAATATGTGATATTTCTTTCAAGTTTTTTTGTTTGGTTACTGTTGAAAATTTGTTTCTCTGTTGAGAGTATATTTAACAATTGGAATTATTTTAGATTTGTTGTTGTCTGTGACGAAATTATATGAACATGTTTATAATAAAACAGAGATGTTAGTACATGGATAAAAATATAGTAGTAGATTTGCATTCGATACATTTAATATTAGTGCGTAGTTTCAAAAATCAAAAGTTTTGTGCACATGTTTGTTACAAAAAAAAAAAATAATAATATTTTTTTCTAAGAAAACGGACTTGTTGTTTTATATAATATTTGAGTGTTTTAAAGGATAAAAACAAATTAAAATAGTAAGATGTAAATAAAATATGTAATTAAAAACAAAAAGTAACAGTTATTTATGTATGTAACGTTATTACTTCGGTTATTTAGTCGGTTTTTTTGTTTCCTTTATACTCATATTAAATGTTGTTTTTATTTGACATTTTTTTTCATTATTTATTAACAATCACAAATAATCACATCAATATTTCATTCACAGCTCCTTGGTTACAAAAAAAAAGTTAAAATATTTTATTTATTTATTTATTTATACTTTGATTTAGTTTTTCTTCTTTTCATTTTCATGCAGTATATATTGTAGATATGAACAATACAAGCAAAGTTGAAATGTTTTTTAGAAAAATAAAAACTTTTAAGTTTATGCTGTTGATAGTTTTAGAAAAATAAATTGTTAATTTTTGAAAAATGCATATGTATCCATTCCATTTGCCATTTTACTTAGTTTTTATGTATGTATGTATGTAAACTTTGTGGTTTGATTCTTTGTGTTATACATTTATGTAGTTTGTTTAGTAAGTTGTGCAGTGTTTGAAATGAGCAAATCAACACAATAGGAGTAAATCCATTTCAAAGTAGCCTATGCACAGGAATTGTCGGGGAGATCTACATTTTTGTTTGCCTTTCAAGCGGTAACTATTATAGGATTGGATGTGTGTAATCGAGCTTAGGTCAATCAATTTATACGATTGACAACTTTTAAAGCCGACGCGATCCCTTAATGGGGTCAATAAAATGCGAGGACTAGTGCAATAAACAGAAATATTCAGATGGGACTCTTGAAATTGAAATGAGTCTCAGCAGAAAAAGTGAAATCCTCCGTTGAAATTTCTATGTAGCAGAACTATCGTAAGTCTCAACGAAAATGGACAGCAATGTTTAGGAATTTGAGAAGGTGCTGTTTTAGTTGACGGGCTTTTTGTGAATAAGAAATATTACTTCTTTTAGGGAAGTATTACTTCTCAAAAACTACACCAAAGTTTATTATGACCATTTGATTTGGGTGGCAAAATTTATTGACAGTATTTCTTGCTGCAGTGTAAAACAATGTCTCATGACATTCTCTGTTCACTATAGCAAGCGAATAACAGCACTCGTGAGATTATCAAAAAAAAAATAAAGCCAGAATTCGGATGGCTGTCCTGATTACTCAAATCAAATCTATACAGACAGGCTTGAGAAAGTACTAAACGCGGTAAAAGCAGTTTAGAGAAAAAAGATTCTCTAAAATTTCGAAATAATACAGACACAGAGTAAGAAACGTTCTTTCTTTGACGAAATAAAAATTTAACGCAAATCATGCGGCGATAAACAGCCCAAATTAAACTACAGTTCGCTCAGTGGTAGAAATTCTACCATTATATTGACCTGGCTTAAACACAACATATTGGTAAACAAATTACAGACCGCATTGCATCTCTGCACTATCTACCCAATAAAAAAAAATCAAGCGAATATATTAATCTTAAGACAGTGAAAGTGGTTCTTAACTATTACCCTTCGCCTATTTATATATAAGATGACGATGATTAAAAAAATTTACCCCATTATTATGCATGTTATAGACTTATAAATTGACATCTGATATTCTTAGAGTCCTCATAAAAATGGGAAAACTATCCAGAAGAACTCATTTATGAGTCTGGGCAAGTTGTTGCCAACTGACGTTTTTAAAAACATTGTAGTTCAGAAATTGATTACCTACTCAAAAATATGCGACAAAATCCTTTCACACAGCTACCGTAAAAAAAAATCAATGTATTTTACTCATTTCAACAATATGTAAATCTATTCACTTTCCCATTGACTTAAGGACATCTTCAATCGTTACCACTTCATTTGAAGAATTTGTGAATCATAATTATCTCAGTTAAAGAGAAAACAAATATTTGTTTTAAATATATTTAGCTACATTGTTTAGTACCCAAATATTAAAGAGAAATATATTTATACGTATAGTATCTTCAAACACACCTTAATCACTTTAATCTTTTAAAATTAAAACCACAACCTGAATTTATAGAAGAAAGAAAGAAAAGAATATATACAATTATAACGTAACTTTTGTTGTTGTTTGTTTGTTTTTTTTTTTTTTCCTTTAAATATTAATTTTGACAGCTTTTTCATACACTTTTGTTTTAAAGTTATTTTTGACTTTTAAATAAAAAATTCCAATCAGTCCATTTATTTTAAATAAATTTTTGCTTTCGTTCCAATAAGTTATTAATTTTCCATATATGACTAGGTTTTTTTTTTAAGAAAATTAAATCAAAAACAAAAATAAAAAAATTTTAAGAATACTGAATTTTTTCTAACCAATTTTTCTTTGTTTATCACTACCGTGTGAATGCGCCGATAAGGTACTTTGCTGAAACTTCGTTTTACTTTTTGCTTATGTAAAAACCAGAATCGTACCGACATGAAAAAGCTTTTTTTTCTCCATATTCACATATAATTGTTTTTTAGTAACTATGTTTGTTTTACTTACTAACGAAAAATTAATTACCTAAAATTAAAATTAGACAAAAAAAAAAAAATAAACAATTTAGTGAAACTAAAATTAATAAAGAAAAAAAAAATAAAGATCATTTTTGTTTTTACTAAATACATGTATTGTATATTTTGTTTATAGAATATGTATTAATAAAACGGAAATTAAAATATGTATTATATTGTATAAACATATATAAATTGATATATTTAAAATATACATATTTTATATATGAGGGGACTATGTTTTTATATCACATTCCAATTGTTTATATGATGACTACGTACGTTTTTAATGCGGTTTTCTTTCAAACTTTACTACAAACTTTACTTTTTAAGCTTGACATTTATTTTTGCCTACTCCTTAAATTGTTCGTTTATATTCATGAAAAGTATATAGTTATATATATATTTTTGTATATAAATTTTACTATATGAATCCCATTTAAAAAAAAATATATATATTGTTTATCTGTTTCTTTTGTTTGATGATTGGTGTTTCGAAAAGAAAATCATTGATAGCACTAGGTTTATATTTAAATTGTATCCTTCTGTCGATCCATTTTTACACACATGCTTTTTTTTAGTTTCAAAACCGATTAGGTATATACATTTTAATAAATTAGTCGAAATTAAATAATAAAACAACTTTTGTTTAATACTAATGAATTTTAAAGCCAAATGTTTGTTGTAATTTTGTTTTATCACATTTCAGTTTCTCTTTGATTTAATCGCATTTCTAAAAAAAAAATAAAAACAAAATTATAGTAAAGAATATGAAAGAGTAAAACATGATTTCAATTCCTGCGCCGTGTTTTACGGCTTTTACTCTTTCATTTCTAATAATTTATTTTTTAAATGGAATGAAGAAAAAAATAACTTAAAAATAGCTAAAATATGTTAAGAGATCGCAAGTATATAATCCTATATTTTATATTATATAATAAAATAAAAATATATGCACATATTTGAATTTTCCTATAAATTTTTGTTTTTAGCAAAAATATTTATAATTAGAGTAATAAGATCAGCATAAGATACAATAATGCTAACTTTAAAAAAAAAAAAAAAAAGATCCTAATTTAAAAGAATAGAAGAATTTTTTATTGTTTTTTTTTTTTTGCTATTTTCTGTAAATTTCCAGAGGAGATACGTGTTTTGTTGTTTGCGAACGGACTTGTTGTTTCAAATTTGCGTGACTGTTTGGTTGGTTGTTAGAAGAAGTATTGTATTTTGCATGGAATAGGACGGATAAGGTTATCAAGAGAGTAGTTTTATCCGATCACAGATTTGGTGTAAATTGTGGACACAATTTTGGTTTATTTTTTAATAGTTTCGTAAGTACTGTACAAATGGAGAAGAGCTTTGGTATTTACTTCAGAGCGCATATTGCAAATGATGCACACAGTTTTGGTTGACTAAAATCGTGAAGGAGTCTATTTTATTCAACTTTTTTCAATGGCGAACCGCGTAAAAATAGTTTTATAAACTGAATACAAGATTATCGGGAGTTTTTTTGGAATATGTGGACTCTGTGCGAGTAGATTTTGAAGTTAAAGAAAAAAAGTTTAAAAAGTCAATTTTGTGTTTATCGTGTATGACTCGCTTTAAAATTGCAATTACCACAATTTTGTTAGAGTCCAAATTAATAGACTACACCATTACCAAACATGGCGATTTGGGACAGATTTGAAATTCACAGAAATTTGCACCACGAATTAGTTTTCGCGAAAACCGTGTACACCTCGCAACAGTTACTCGTGAACGACTCGAAACGAGAAGATATTTACATATTCTATTGTGGTATCCTTGAATTTATGACAACCAAACAGTAAAGTTTCTATGTGTGTGTTTATTGTTTACTAATCATTTTCCGTTTATCTTCCCTTAAACGTAAACCTACTCCTTGCGAACGTATTTTCCTTGCCACTTCTTGACTAGCTTACTCGGTTTTTCTGTTCCGCACATCTCACTTTTACCCATTTAGAATGTTTTATCAATTCTCTTTTCCACTGTCATCTATGCCATTATGTTGCACTGAAAAATCAATTAACCTATACATATTTATATAAAGCTTTGTGATTTCTCGTCTCGTTTTGCGTTTTTCAAACTCGCCTTCTTCAATCACCCTCTTAAATCAAAGTCAGTCATTTACTACCCTACTACATTTGCTTTCAATTCTTTATAACCTATATTATACTCTGTTCCATTCGTCCCCTTTGCCTACTGTCTCCCTTCTGACACATCACCATTTCACTTATATTTCTTTATCACATTATTATTACTTTTGCAATTATTATAACAGCAAATAAAAACATAAATCAATTTATCATTATATACCCCAGTGCTATCAAAATTAGTTATGCAAAGCAATATAGGTTTATCCTTGGATATATTTTCTTTGAAACAGATCAATCACATACATTTTTGTAAATATATAGTTTTTAGTTAATAACTTAATATACTAGATGCTTTTACTTAAATCATTTCTTCCTCAAATTGTTATTTTTCTTTTCCTTTTTTTTTTTGTGTGTGTTTTGTTGTATTGCACGAATTATTATTATTAATTTTAAAAAAATAATAAAACTTAAAACTAAATTACAAATTATATATACGTATTAAAAAACAAAAAAAAAAACAAAAAACAGCACGTGCATTGTAAATAGTAAAAATATCTATGTATATACATGGACTTGGATCTTCCATTTAAAATATATTAAAAACGATTAGAATATGTGTGTATAGTAATAGTAGTAGTTAATGAAAAAAAAAAAAAAAATGAAGAAAAAAGCAAAAACATTTCAAGATCATCGGAAAAAGTTGATTTAACGGATAAAAGCAAAACAGAAGAGAGAAAAACAAAATAAAACGGCTTCGATACAGCACGATAAAATTTTTTAGTCGAGGTGCATTGATTGTATCATCGATTTTGATGCGTTCGCATGTGTAAGACTAAGTTATGTTTATGTTTGGATTTCTTGTGACAAATGGGGCACTCAAATTTTGGCTCAACGCCGCATTCGAAACGGACATGCCGATTGAGGCTGTGCGGACGAGCGTACGAATTTCCACAGCGATCACATGTGTAAGCACCTGCCCAGCCGCCGCCACTACTGCTGCCACCACCGCCGCCGCCGCCACTAGTGCTACCTGGACCACCCCCGCTGCTGCCTATTGCCGAACTTGAGGTGCCACTATTCCCACCAAATGACACACTACTCGACGGCCCTGCTGCGGCACTACTACTACCACCAACACCAGACGGAACAAGCCCGATTCCAACTCCCGACGCACTGCCCCCAGCTGTGCCGCTACTAAACGACCCACTACGCTTGATGGTAGGATAGGCCAGTAGCGGCGAAAGGTGGGCTGCAGCAGCGGCTACAACCGCCGCCTGCGATATCGATTGAAATGATTGGAGTTTGGACTGTTGTTGGGCCTGTTGCTGCAAACCTGAGCTCCCCGCTACTACTGCCCCACTTACCGGCAAATTCGATGTGGACGATGAAACGGCTGCAATGGCACCAGCCACTAGTCCCGCCGCATATTGCGAACCTCCTGCGGTCGTTGATCCCAAGACGGAGCTTTGGGCTGTGAGGGCACTCAATGTGGGAGAATGTAGCGATTCAATTGCTGCCGCCGATGAGAGAAGTGACGATTGAGTTGATTGTTGCTGTTGTTGTTGTTGTTGTTGTTGTTGTTGTTGCTGATGTTGTTGGGCGATTGAAACCAGTTCTTTGATTTTCTGCACAGCGGATGTGCTGATTAGCCGTAGATCACAAGGTTGTTCATCGTCATCGTTCTGATCGTCGTCGTCATCACCGCCACCAGCACTGCCCATGCCACTCCCACCCAGGCCCGGGTCGAACTCCTCGTCTTCCTTTTTTGTCTCGTATTTCATATGCATGCCATGAGCTGGACTCGAATATGGACTGGACTTGAGCCGCATACTTTGACGTCGTCCTGAGCGTCGCTGTTCGCCAGTAGCCGCCATACTTCCTCCTCCGGGTTCTCCTATTCGAAGAGATACTATTGTAGATCAAAAAAATTATTTGCATCAAATGTGTAAAAGTATTTTTTAAAAGAAATATTTATATATTTGAGTTTTTTTTTTTTTACAGATGGTTAATGTTATTGTAAACAAAAACACATAGTTTCGCGTGGAACTGATTTTCTTGCCGATGATATTTAAATAAATTTTGTTTTTAAAAGAAATTTGTAAACAAAAAAAAAAAAGGAAACAAAACAAAAAGTTCACATTACCATTTCAAATTTTGAGGCCTGGAAACATGGATGTGTGTGTTTGTGATGGATGAGTTGTATCATTGTTATGGACATATATATTTCTTATTGAAATGGGGTAAATGTAAAATTAATGAAAAGCTGCAATATACGTTTATCATAATAGATGAATTAAATTAATAGATTAACACAAATAAACATTGTTAAGCACAAGACAAAATTAGTACATATATAGAGTATTTAAATTGTTTTTGTTTGGTTTCTTAGATTATTAGTTATGAAGCTATAGGAGTGTAAATAATAAGGGTTGCAACTAGATACTAGGAAATGTATAAATAAAAATAGATTTCGAGTTTTAAAGAACAGAAGTACATTACAAAGTTTTGTATTTTAGTTATAAATGTGTTTTTGTTTCATTTGTTATTCATTCGAAATAATTTCAATCAATGATATAATCTGCCTGCTCTATCATAAGACGGACTTGAGGCACATAATGCATAACGCATGATCCAAAAATGTTGTTTCCGTATTAAATCGTTGGATTTAATCCTTAAAGCTACATTATTTAGTTTATACATATTTGGATTTTCAAATTCACATACTATTACGATGACCATAGAAGTCATTCATTCAAGAGGTTATGAACTTTCCGAGTTTCGGTCGACCATCAACCATTGAAACAAACAGCGATTTGTTTGGAAGAGGTCAGACACCACAAATAGTTTAAAAAAAAATCTAAAATGGCCCCTGATTTATATATGTATTCAACTCGATATTATTTTTACTCTTACTAATACATATTTCAAGTTTCGACTTTAGTTTAATTAGTTTAGTTAACTTTTCATCTAAATTTCGCTATTGTACCCTTCCGTTAACTAAAAGTAAAAACTAGAATTTATTATTTTTAAGTGGCAGCATAAATGGCGCAGATCATATAACATATAACAAAACCTCATAAAACAGATTCTCAATACTACCAGCTGAATCTGTCTCATTGTGGATTTGAATCTATGAACAATGGCTTCGATAAGTGAGTGAAAACAAATTGCAACTCCTTTGAATCTGTAGCAAACAGACAAGTGAACATTGTAGCTGATGACTTTTTTATTACAAAACATACAGCCTATAAACAGTTTTAGCTTCGACTTAAGGTTTTAGTAGTTCAAAATGGATATATTTTCCATAAATTTTTTTCAATTGTGAGCTTCCGTAAATTTAAAGTCGAGTCTAAAATTTGTTATTAGTACGGCACACGGTAAAACCCCTCTAATTGGTACACCGATGGGACCGGCTGTTTGCTGTCCCGATTTGGAGGCGTATGAAAACCCTCATGGGTGGCAAAATGTCTGTCCCGATTGGAACGTGTCCCAATTGTAGACTGTCTCAGTTTTACTAGTTTAAAGATTAGAAAATATGTTTTGTTTATCAAACAAGGTTATTAAATGTCATTTCCATATAGCACATAAAAAAGTTGTTTGCCACACCCACTTTCCAGGGGCGGTTTAAGTCTGTATAGTTAATTATAGATAATTTTTTAATCAAAAAACTAACTATAAAGTGGACACTTAATTGCACGGTCCTTAAAAGCAATTCAAAAATCTCATCTACCATTTCTAATAAAGCCTATTGTGACCTACGAAATACTTAAATTGAAGGTTAACAGTTTTTATTAGTTTTTACACGCCAATTTCCGCGAATCTAGCTATACCCAGTTTTTACTGTACTCCCAAGCATATCCTTCTTGAAAACATCGAGACCTTTCATGTGCTGACTATTCAAGTCACGCATCAATAAATTTAGGTAAATTACGTTTTAATTTGTGTTATAAATTTCATTTACTTGTTCTATTTATTGGAAACATCTAAAGACAAGACTTGAAAATATACGATCTTTATATTTTACTCAATTACTCGAAAGGTAGCGGGCGATTTTTAAGTTAGAGGCATTTGATTGCAATCGCGACTGTGCGCATTTCTAATCATTCACTTTTAGTTTTGACTTTATGTAAATAAGATCGCTTAAAGTGGAGACTAAGACCTTATGAACTTAAGCATTTCAAAAAAACAAAAACAAGGCTTTTGGCAAAACAGCAATTTCTTGATACTAGAGTTCGCCCAGTGGTAGAAATTCCACCATTAGCGTTTTTTTTTTTTGCCGACATGATTTATATAGATCATTTACTTCCATGGGTTAAAACAATAGTTGGACCTCGTATTATTGTTGTAAACCATGGAAATCAAGGATCTATGTACATGTGGGTAAAATAAAAAAATAAACTGTCTTGTACAGAGCATTTTGAAAAGCAAATTAGACACATCATTCCATCTCTTCTTTACAATCTTCCCTACAAAAACAAATCAAGCGATTTTGCTGTGCTTATGGCAGGGAAAGTGGTTCTAAACCATTTGCCTTCGCCAATTTATATAAGATATAAAGATAACGGTTAATATAATAATTTATATTTCTTAGCACCTATGAATAGGTACCTAATAACAAAAGTTAACAATAATTCATTTTAGTATCGACTTAAAGTTTACAGAAGGTCACAACTGAACAATTTGTATGGAACAAACAGATACTGTGAAAGTCAATTAAAAATGATTATTTGTTAGACGAAATTTATTTCGGGCTCTATGCCGATATTCAAGAAAAATTTATTCTTAAAAGAGTTGAATTTAGCAAGAAAAAATACATCTTTCTGGGGCTTGTTCAGTGACAGGGGGCCTTATTTAAATTTAGTAGTTCACAGCTTCTCTATGTTCCATACAAATTTCGCAATAAGCTTCAGTAAATTTAAAGTCGAGACTAAAATTTGTTATAAGTTAGAGCATAGACTAGGAGCACTCATGTGTTTTCCGTCGCAAGAGTAACACAGTCCGAAAGTTGTTCTATCGATCGGTGACTGATTAACAAATGCACTGAAATTCGCTATAAATTGGACAATCGTTAAGAAACTGAAGAAAATTTTTCAATCAATAAAGCTTTTTGATTTGGATACAAAATTTGTTTTCAAATGAAAAAACTGTCTATCCACATGCAAAACACTCAACTAATGAAGAACAAAACATTCCTTATAAAAGACGTTCAACTGTGTAGAGATTTGCATAATTGATGTCAAATTATTCACTATTCCGTAGAACCAAGTGTTTCTCCAATTAAAGACTTTACTTCGGATGAACCACACGCGACTGGTTCATTATTAAATAAATATACTGGAGTTTTTATTTGAATTCACCGGATTAAATCAAAACATAAAAATATTTCATTAGTTGATATAATTAAATTATGCGAGTATTCACAATGTAGCTAGAAAACGATCCTCGTCAAAATAGGATCGATATTCTCTCAATATTCTCTTAGATGACACAAATGTGTCGCTCATTCTCTGTATAATTAAAAGACAGGAAACCAGAAAATAAGCGATGAACTTGGAATTCGATGGCCACTTATAGGCGACAAAGATTTGCAAAATTAATTTAACAAATTCTCAATAGTGACCAAATGAAGGCCAAATTTATTCAGAAAAACTTAAAATTGGGAACTAAGCCGCTTTAATAAAAGGCTCGTAGTTTTATAACTACCTTCATCACGAAAAAACGTCCAAGTCCCTGACGTAAGGAAAGACCAAAATACGACCGAACAAAAATGATGTCAATTTACTACACCGGATTAAAGATAGTATCTGGCCAGAATTGCGCAAAAAGTAACTGCCTACATGCTAAGTAAATACTTTAAAAAAAATGTTTTATGGCCGTTTGCTGATACGACTCATAGCGAATTAAGTGCCACATAAACTCTTATGTGACAGTTTATGCCCTAAAAAAGTAGCCTATAAGTATTTAAGTATAACTTAAATCGTTAAGAGTCGTATGAGAAAACGTCCCCTAAATGTTTAAACGGGCCGAAAATCACAAAGCGTTTTTTTAAAGAACTCAGGAAATTTAGAAAGCAGCGACTCACACACTGACGAATTATCCGTTTAGTCAATGGGCACGTTTAAGTTGACTAAATTTGTCTGGACTATATCGAAGACGACTTCTTAAAAACCCGAAATACTTAGTAAGATCAAATTCTTTCGTTTCGGTTACTACAATGATAAACAAAAATAAATAGGATGCTTGCTGAAAGGTGTTCATTCTGCACTTAAATTGACAGGTGATGTTTTACCCAAGAATTAAATTTGATTCCAGTTGTGTGGGAAGTTAACTAGGATTCTTTTTTCAACTTATATTATATGCTTATCATACGATTTGTTTTGCCCTATTTTACTCGAAAACATTTTTAGTCATGAAAAACATTAGGATAATGATAACAGTTATGTTTTTTTCAGGAAAATTCGCAAAAAATATCAAATTTTATGCTCTTGAATTTATGATTTTATTGTTCAACGAGGATATTTGAGGTTTATTGATTCACCATCGGTCTTTTCTCTCAAATGGAAAACAAATTTTGTTTGGATTTTTCGCTGGTTGAACCACTTTAGTAGCCCAGATAACAGCTAGTTCAAGTAATTTTACATTTCGGAAATTGCGCTCTTAATAAGAATATAATTTCAGCCCACAAAGTTTTGGGTGACATATTTTAAATGTTATCAAAGAAGATGTAATGTCGTCTTCAACTTTTTTGGCAGAACGAAGCTTTGGTAGAACCCGAGAGTTTGAATTTAAGAGAAACAAAACGCTTGCCGATTTTTAAATCAACAAATAGAACAAGAAAACTTTTCTTTTTCCTATCTCAAACAATGCGTTCGAACTCATAAAGAACATTTCAACAAACATGTGTTCGTGACTTCTGAGCACACAAAAGTTGAGAAATCTATTCTCTGTACTGTTAAAAAAAAAACGTGACATTGTTATCTTAGTAATAATTTGGAATAAATTCAAATGTTTCAAACGAAAAAGCTAGCAATTAATAACAAAATAAAGATTACACTTGTCAATGCGGAAAAATATGATCTCCTACTATCACCGTCTAAAAAATATGTAGGTTTTCATTAATTAAATAATCAAATCAAATCAATTTCAAACAATAAAAATTCGCAAATTCACTGTAAAAAAAATACGCATGCACTATGATAACTACTCAAAAAGGAATCATTCAATTTCTTTTTTGGTTTTTAATCAATAAATTTTACATTATTTAGTTTATATCGTTTTTTTGTTTTTTTTTTTTTTGTTTAAGAAGAAATACAGGGTATCATTTTCTAACTACAGAGTTGTTCAACTTAATTTTTATAAAAAAAAAAAAATGTAAAGAATATTATAGAAAAAAAAAAGTAATAATAAGAAAATACAAGAAAATTCAACTTAATATACGAGTATCTACAGCAAACAAGAATACGAATACTATCACACATTTCAATGGCGGATTTTTTTTTTTTTTTTTTAGGTTGTATCTCTCATCATCATCAAACATAGGAACATCTTCCAAGTTTTACACAATAATCAATCTCTCTAGATGGTGAACGAAGACGCACCACAATATCCCCGGTTGGACCTAAAAGAGAGGAACGTTATTAAAATTATTCAAATAAGCAAATGTGTCGGTAACCAATGTGAGAACAACGGAAACAAAAACAGTAATTATATGAAACAAAATCACTCAATAGGGACGGGGCTAGATGAGGTTTGGAACGGAAATTGCTGGAAATGGGAAATCGAGTGGAACTCATTAGTCAGGGACTCCAACTAAGAAGTAATTAAAGACAACTGACAGTAACTGTTTGTTTTTTATGTTTATTATTATTTGTTTTTTTTTTTTTTTGTAATAATTTTCTTTCATTTTTATTTGCAGCTTGGAATGGCTTTGGTTTTTTGAGTTATTCATTAATTCGTACTTTATAATAATTTGTTTTGTTTTAATTTTATTTAAATAAGATTACAATTTTGTGTTGTTTTAAATTTAACATTAAAAATAAAATATTTTGTTTATAGCATTTTCAAATATATATAATAATATATTTTAAAACATTTATTAATTTTTTAAATGAGGGTATTGAATTGGTTTCTTTTATTTCATTGCAGTTTTTTTTTCTTCTTCTTACAATTAAATGTAATCTAACACTCCTGGGAGATCTCATGCATTTTGTTTTTTATATAAATATTGCAGTAAATATTTTAAATCATCTATGACTAGATCGAATCATATTTCTCTTACTCTTCCTTATAATTTTGTTTGGTAAATGCTTGAAAGCAATCAACCGATTGGAATTGGAATCCTTTTAAAAAAAGGCGAACGAAAAGAAAAAAAAAAACCTAAAAAGACATTTCTTATATTGAATACAAGTTACAGCTATTTATTATACTATACGAATTGAATATATTAAGAATTTCTTAAATAAGTTAAATAAATAAAAAATAAATAATTTCCTAGAATTTGTTTGGTGTCGTGGAAACTAATAAATATTACACTCGTGGTTGCTTTATAATGTTCTTTTTCATTTGACTAGAAAAATAAGTGAGATACATAGTTAAATTGTTTTTTGTTTTGTTTTATTTATTAATTTCATTCCAAAAACAAATGGAACGTGACTAGAATTGATAGACTGCAATTCAGTTTTGAGACATCCACAATCTACCACATCATTAGTTAAATAAATAAATAAATAAGTCTTTTTAAGTAAAAATGCCTTAACTAATTGGGTTAACGCTAAAAAATAGTATTAAATATTTTAAAAATAAATAATATACGTAAATATAAGGGAACAAAAAACAAATGAGATGCACATGCGTAAGAGAGAATCATTTCACCCCTCAAATCGAATCCTGTTGGTTAAGCACAAGCGTGTAATGAGTTTTGTCGGGGCTTTCGATTTTCTCCACCTTTTCTGACTCATCATCGAGTTTGTCGCGGCACTTTGTGTTTAAATGTCTCTTCAAGTTGCTGTGCACATTCGTGGCGTAGCCACATAATTTGCTGCAGAAAAACCTTGGCGGTTGACCGCACTCGTTTTTCAGATGACACTTTAGGCTGTTCTTCCACTTGTAGTTACGATTGCAATTTTTGCACACCCACGGCTTCTCGATGTCGGCATTGTAGATCATATCCTCAGAGTGTTCCAGGCTTTCCTTGCGCATTCTCTGATTCTGAATGAGAATGCGATATTTTTTGTCATCGGACATGCCGATTGATGTCGCACCCGATACGGTCGTTGCCGATCGCTTGACCGCAGAGCCGCCTGTTCTGGTGATTGTTGTATCAGGCGGCAGGTTTAGAGCGCCGCTTACCGATTGAGCCAAGATACGTTTTCTGATGCCCGAACGATGTTTGCCAGCACCGCTGTAGACACGTCGAACGTTATGTCTCACAGTTGACTGATTGGCATCATCGACCTCATTGTTCTCTACTCCATTGTCGTTTTCGTTTTCATTTTCATTTTCGTTTTCGTTTTCATTGCCACCACAGCCATCAATATCCGCATCGGCTGTGTTCTCGTCTTGTTCCATTTCAGTGACTTCTTCGAATTCAGAACCTTCGATTTTCACCGAATCGAAAGCCCACGACATGGGGCTGGAGATTTTCAGATCATAATTGAATGGATCGTTCTCATTCTCACTCTCATCCGCAAGACTTGAGGTACTATGTTCGATTTTGACTATAACTTCGGTTGTATTGTCATCGACACCGTCGAAAATACTGGCTCCATCACCAGTGGTAGCAGCACCACTGGTGGCGGCATCGAGATTAGCATTAGTAACACCATCACCAGTGGATTCGGTTAGAATTGTTTTTTTGTTGTTAGTTTTGTTAGTATAGACTTTGTTATGGCTTCTTGTATTCGGTTGGCGAATTACAGGCTCAGGAGTTACAGGTTGAGGAGTTGCAGGTTCATTTGTTATTGGGACTTTGATTAGAAATTGTATTAGAATTTGTGTGATACATTTTTTTGTTATTATTTTTGTTATAACATGAAAAGAAATAAAATGCCATTTTATTTGTTAATACATTTGATGAAAGCAATGTGCAGATGAAGAAGTGGTAGGTTTTAAAGTCTCGACTATGGGTGATCAGATTTTTTTATAATCGAGTCAATAATACGCTTCAAAAACTATAAGTAAACCAAAAAAAAACTAACAGAAACACAAAAAATAATTCAAATAAAATGTTATCTTTAAAATGAAGTACAGAGAAAGAAACTAGGGGCTAAATTAGAAGATGAAAATATACAGTCAGTCAGTCAGGTGTGGGTCGCCATTAGGATGTAGTAAGGCATCCATATATTTTATTTTGAAAATAAAAATGAAGTAGAAAACGCTTCAGCCTGATTAAAAACCAGCAAAAACAAGGACACAATAAGGAAAACATTTCTGCATATCCTCAAAGATGCCTACCAAGAAGTGACGATTCGGAAAAAAACATTAGAAAACAGAACCAGATGGGGTCCATCAAGGTTCCGCTTTGTGGCCGATACTTTTTGAGACAGACGGTAGCGACCAGTAAAATACATACGAAACGGCTAAGCGATTGTCTGAGACTGAAACGATTTTCTGAAAGCTTTGAAACAAAATGCGGCAGTCAAATGTCATGAGTCATGACTAACTAAATCAAGTCCAACATATTTTTTTCGGGATTGAGATCCATGAGGCAATTAAGTTCTCTATTGTTGCCAGCTAGTCCTGGGACCTGTCCATATTTTGGTACGTATGGCTGTCACATTTTTTCAATAAATCAGTCTGTTATACAAAAATAAATCTGACATTCGGTGTGATTTTGAGGGTTAAAGTGAAAAATTTCCTCGAGTTTATGAAGATCAACTTCACAATGCAACTTTAGTCTAATTCAAACTTGATAAAGTGCAAGCATTAAGTTGTACTAAGCAGTTAATGTACAAACTACCAACAGAAGACGAAACCGTCATCCATAAACATGGAGCAAAACCTTTCAAAGAACATGCGACATTCGGATTCGTCGTCAATGAGACAAAAGTTCCGATGCCTGCTTTTGAGGAGAGCCAACCCTCGAATGGTGAATGGGAACTTGCTAAGACTTCGAAGAAATTTGTTCCAGTGGATATGAAATAATTCAGAAATATAGTTTAAAGTTAAAGAAATGTATAAAAAATAAAAAAGCCTGGTAAAGCATAAAACCATAAAGAAATAAAAAACAAAATTAAACACTCAAGCTAATTTAACAAAACCATAAACATAAACACAAATTAACATTGACATACCTGTTCTGTTGAAATGAAATGCAAACAAAATATTATAATAAACAAAGCGAAATTTTGTTTTCTTCAAACAAAAACAAAATACGCCCATAGAACATAAATCAATGTAATTAAAAAAAAAAATTATATGTATATGTATTGAACAGAAAAAAAAAACTGAAAAAGAAAAATTAATTAAGGACATTTTAGTATCACAGTACTCACTCGTAGTATTATTTTTAATTGAATTTTGTAAAATCGACTGATCAGCCAGCATCAACCAGTTTCGTACTCGAATTCTTGACTCAGTT
The DNA here is from genome assembly GCA_951230905.1 of Cheilosia variabilis. NCBI lineage: Eukaryota > Metazoa > Arthropoda > Insecta > Diptera > Syrphidae > Cheilosia > Cheilosia variabilis. Next base: position 18,347,450 of record OX579679.1, on the reverse strand, counting down.
GCTGCAGCTTTCTGAACGATATTTGTCGACGAATCATTTTTAGTCTTGGCCAAGGTTGTTGCATCTGACGTTGAAACGGCATTTTCTACAAAGAAACAAAAAGAAAAACGTTTTGTACATTAGTATGTGGGTCGAGATGAGAATGGTTATTTTGTTCGTTTCTTTTATTTTCTTCTATCTATTTTTTTTTTTATAATTTCATTAAAATTTATTTTTCTTTTTTATTGACAAACCAAAAAATAAATAAATCAAAAATTTCTAAGTGACGGTTAAAAATACACATGATCTAAAAAAAAAACAGTGCTAAAAACAAAAATACGTATACTTTTTTGTTTAAATACAAACTAGTTCAAAAATTGTGTGATTTTGTTTTTTTTGCTCATTGCTGGTTGTATACTTACGCTTCGTAGAAAAAATCGATGTTTGTTGTAACGTAAAATAAATGAAAACTTCAGTTGGTTTTCGTTTAAAACATTTTTTTTTCTTTTTTTTATGTTTGTGTATAAAAATCTTAAATTTTTATTTAACAATAATACAAGTATTATTTATTTTTATTCAATTGAATTTACAAGCATTTTCTTTTGATTTTATTAAACAATAAGGATAATTACAAATCATATATAATATATATTTTTTTTTTTTTTAGATTTTTTGTTCTTTTTAAAGTTTATATAATAAAAAAGAAGAATATGTAAAAAGTATTATTTTATAAAGGAAGAAACCAACTAACATTTAATGAGTATTTTCTTTAAAACATTCTTAAGAAGGATTTACTTTTTTTTTTTATTTTTTTATAGAGATTTGATCCAATACCTAATAACCAATATGTTTAAAAGAGAAAAGATTTTTTTTTATGAATTTTTCCCATCACCAATTGTCTTTTTTTGTATCCGATTGACTTTTCTCCGTTAATTTAGTTTAAACAATAAATAAATTTTATTTTTTTTTATACATTATCATATAAAATTCACAATTGTAGTTTTGTTTTGTTTAGAGCGAGTACTTTGTCTCGCTTTTGTATAAATATAAAAATTAAAAATACATACATAATAAGGAAGTTTTGACATATAGTTAAATATAGTACGTGGTGTAGCAGAAATGTATAAATACATAATTTTCCGTACTTAAATTTAGATTGTCTTTTAAGGCTTAATTAATATAGTGGAATGTGATATATAACAAAAAAAAATTATTTGCATTAGTGGATTGTATTATACAGGATCGCACATCGGAGTGGGGTGAATGTTTCGTTTTGTTAGAAATGATTCAGTTTAACACAGAATTGTACAAGGGAATTTTCACAAAGTTAAAGGATACTACCCGTTGAATTCAGATGGTTAACTTGAGAAGAAAGAGAAAAAAATTCGCCTGCTAGACTGGTGTGGATATCACGAAAAGCGGCAATATGTGATTTTTGTGTAACAGAGTACGGTAGATATATTAAAATACTATAAATCTACACCACTGTTGGGTTGGTGCATAAGAAGAGAGATGTTCAATCGTTGTTGAGCTCCTATTTTCCTAGTTGGAGGAAATACACAATGAAATATACATCACGGGATTTTTGCACAAAGCTTTTGCAACTTTGATTCAATATTGAGTGAAAAATAAACAAATGGAAAAAAAAAATAGTTTTTCCAACACAACACCGAAAAAAATTGCCTTACAATGGGCCGAGTAAAAAAAATATATTTTATTGCTTGGATCTAAATTTGAAATCGGATCTGCATCAGTTGAAAATTAAAAGTGAATGGTTTTTATATGGCCAGCACAACAGAGAAAATAATAAACAGTGAGATAAGGTACCTGAACGAAGTATGAACAAGAGTTTCTACTGACATTGGAACAGATTTAAAATAAGCATAGGCTACGAATTTTAAAGGTGGATCTGACTATAATTCAGTCACAAATATACTCAAATCGAGCAATGAAACTAGTTGAATCTGCATAACAACGGGGTGGTTCTCCATTATTATAATAATAAAAAACTTAAACACAAAACGTAAATTCAATATCAACCACATACGAAGGGAAAAACAAGGAAACTTATTTCCGTTTATAAATATATGCAAATATAATAGTGTTCTTAACAATAAACAAACACAAACTAAGTACCTGAGTTTTTTGTCTGCCTTCTGCAAGCTTTCAAAAAATATATAGAAAAAATTGTGATGCTATGTTCAAGTTCTTTAAAAATATGGCGGGGCACTACAACTGAATTTTGTTTTTGTTTTTCCTAATTTTTTTTTTTTCTTGTCGAACAGTTTGTTTTAAAAATAATATATATATTCAAAGTGAAAACCTTACAATACATGTAATTAAAAAATAAAAACCCTATCTTTAAATAAATTCTAGTAATGTTTAAAGAAAAATTATAATAATAAAAAAATAACCTTAACATTTATAAAAGGCACTTTATAGGAAACTTGATATATCAAACTATAATATTTATATTCACATTTAATGTTTTCTTTTGCATTTTTCCTGAATCGAGTTTTTTATATTAGTTTCCACACAGCTACATCATAAAAATATAAGAAATTGTTTCCTTTTTTTTTTTTTTAAATGACTATAGTTTTAAGATAATTAAAAATAAAAGAAAAACAAAAGTAAAATATGATTATACGTGTATTGAATGAATTTGAGGTAAATTGTTGTTCCCTTAAAACCTAAAGAATGTATTATAAATTTATTGTTTTCTTTCTTTAGTTATTGTTTATAAAAATGACTGATTTGTTTGGTTGGGTTTGACTTTGAGTTCAAAAGAAGATTAATTTAAGAGACTATGTAAAATACTTAAACGGCTTTCTAAACAATTGTCTAGTTAGTGGGTTTTGCGGTTTTCTTTTAAATGCATGTAGTACCTAGATTAGTTTTTCGCTGAGTTATTGTTGGTTGTAGTTTTTTTTTTGTTTATAAATATACAGGTGGTGGTGATGATGATTGACTATTTTTACATTTTTATTCAATATTATTATTATTAGTATTTTATTTTTTACGGAATGACTCTTGGTGTCTTTTAAAGATTTATTTCATTGAATGTTTTGAAGATCTCTAGCACAGTATATTAATTGAGAGTTGGAATGTCAATGGACAACTGAATTGAGAATATTTTAATAGTAGTAAAAATCAGAAAACGTTTTTGGAATGTAATTTCTTTTTTAATTGCACAGCTTAAAACTGCACGTGTACGATATTTCACAATTGGAATGATAGTAGGAGTGAGCTTAAAAACACAGTCAATGAGAGATGTACCTAGAATTGAACGAAGTCATTGCTTCATTGAATATCGGACGAAGTGCATTTTTCGGTAGAGAGGATATCGAAAATGAATGAATGAAATTTTCTAGCTGATAAATAGTGTCAAAAGAATTTCATGTTTCAATTCGAAATAATTCTTCGAATTCCTTGTAAGTAAGTTTTCAGTCACGCAAGTTTTCACAACAAGAGAGTAAAGATTTTTGCTTACCTAAGCTCTTACTTGACTGTTAAAAAAATCATAAAATTAACAAAGTCACTCTGGATATGTGCACACTTATGGAACAAAATCTCATTCTGCAGGTAGTTAAAAATAGCAGAAACTTTACAAAAAAATTGTTACAATTCTTGGCCTGACTGTCATACCCCTCATGTCATATACTTTAAGGTTCACACATCTTGCCAAAAAGAGAGTGACCCATCTATACTAATAGTTAACAAAATTTAAGCTGTAATTATAGCTCATGACTGGGAGAATTAACTTCTCGAAATCATACAACTAGTTTTGTTTAGTGCCGTAAATATGAAAAAGTGTGTTGATAAATGGAAGTTTGCTCTTGACGCACTTGAACCATGTACTCCATTATGCCAGCAATACTTTCATATCTGTTTATTTATTTATGAAGAAACGGTTGAGCTGAAAAAGTACAGTCCCAGTCACAAGCTGCAGGGTACTCTTATTTGTGGATATAAATACGTTAAATAAACAAAGTCACTCTGGAAAAATCACTGCGTTTACTAACAATTAATTCAACAGTGAAAATCAGAGAAATATGAGCGCCTTGTTGGCAGTTTAAAAAAGCGAAGTCTATATAAAATCTATTTAATTTCGTGGAAGCATACCTTCATCGCCAATATGGCGATTCGTTTCCCAGCACTATGAACGCTGTTCGGGGTGTTGATAATTGTGTCAGTGCAATTGACAGTCATCAAAATGCAACTATTCACACTATGGAATTTCTTAATTTTCGTCAATTTCGTATGTTACATCATAGGCTCAAGTAAATGTCCCTCAGCATTTGCACATTACTTAACAAATTATTTAAATTTATTGATACCTAGTGGCGAGTCACAGCATTTGCCATTTGCCACTGATACCGGCGCAGTGGTGAGACTGTGGACTGATTGTTAGAATGCGGCTTGTTTTCTTTTTAATTATTAAAAAAGAATAAAAACGAAAACTCAAGCAAATGGTGGGTTTTTTTTAAACTGAACAATTGTATACAGCGAATGTGGCCCAAAACTAATATCTCATTTAAGGCCAACATTAGTCTATGAGCAGATGGAAACAGAAGTACCAACAAAAGTTTCGCAAACATAACTGTCTGATAGATAATTTCTGTGATTTTGATTTGACCTTATCAGTCTGTAGTAACAAAATTAACGTTCCATAAAAAAACGCGCCGATTTAAAAACGTATCACTTTCATTAAGGTTGCTCATCATTCCTTTTTTTACAAAACAACCAAGAAGACTGTTCAGCAATCTGCGCATATTTCTTTTCCCAAAAAGTAAGAAAATCTTTCTACTTTCGTAGAAGGCAGTGCTTATTTAAAAAACAAAAACAAAAAGTGTGACTCTCCCTTTAAAAACTCCCTCATAATGTACTGCACTTGATGGATATTATTAATTTAAAATATATATATAATCAAATAAACAAAATGGAAAAAAAAACTTACTTTAAATATATAAAAAAAAAATAGTTTTTCACATCTCTTAAGCCTAAGTAGAATATCACTGATTATGTTTCAATTACTTTATACAACTTTCCACTTTTATAGAAAGTTTGATATAGAAAAATATCTCCTGATGTATAACATAAATATATATTATACAAAATACTAGTGCCGATAATATACGTCAACTTGTGACCTGCGCATATTGCTTGTTATTTTTTTTTTCTCTGAGAATTTTGTTCGTTTACGAATTAATTTCTAAAAAAAAACAAAAAATATATATATATATTTTATATATAAAAATGTATGTTTTATAAACATTTTGGCACATTTTGAAAACAAAAACCATTAAATATCCGTCCTTTTGCAGCGCGTGCTGACATAACTTATCCCTGTGTCTCGTGTGTTTTATCGTCTTCATCGACGGTTGTGGTGCAAAATCTTGGATTTTGATGAGTTTAAATAAAAAAAATAAAAAAATAAAAAGAAGAGGAAAACATATTTGTTTGTTTACATTGAGAGATTGGCTATAGTCAGTTGTAATGGCTTACGAGAAATGTTGACTCAGCGATGTCGGATCATCTCCACCAGTGTAACTTTTAATATCTTCGAGCTTGATAAATTTCTCTTTGTGCATTCGTTCCATATGCCTGCCGATGTGCATTTTCTGCTTGGCCCGGTACACACAGAATGGACACTGAAATTGTGGCTCCTTGCCACATTCCCATTTCTGATGGTTGCGCAGCGACGACTTTAGTTTATACACTCGACCGCAATCGGGACAGGGGTGACCACCCCCACTGCCGCCCATGCCGCCACCAACGGATCCATTTCCACTTATTAAACTACTCATAGCACTAAAACTGTTAAGCAGGCTCATGCTGCATAGTCCGGAGTTTTTGTTGTCGACAACTCCACCACTAAGCGCTGCCGCAGCGACTGCGGCTGCATTGAGGGTGTGATAATCGCTGGCCGACGGATGGTTGCCATTGTCGTTGTCGTCACAATAACTGCCTTCGCCACCGCTGCTGTTGGCACCCTTGTCGTTTTTCATCAAATCAGAGTCACTAGTGGTATTCTTTCCGCCGCCGCCTCCACTGTGGTGATGATGATGGTGGTTGCTACTACTACTTATAATCGAATCTGAAGTGTTGCCACATGCATTTGGATTGGCGGCACCACTACCGCTGGCTGCTCCTGTTCGTGATGTAGCACCTACAATTGGAGTGCTAGTTGTTATGGCATTGCCGACTGAGCTCTGACTGTTCGGCGTTGAGAAGACATTCGGTGATTTGCGATGGTGATGATGCTGTAGGTGGTGGTGCTGGTGAAGATGATGTTCAGAAACGGCGGCCGCCGCTGCCGCTGCTGCTGCTGCGGCTGCTACTATCGAGGACGACGAAGGGTGGACCGGTGATGAGGTAGCTGTGTTGCTATTTTGATGTTTGTCCATTGAGTTGATTGAAAGATCTGTGGGGAAGATCAGTGGATGAGTTCCTTCGCGTAGCTGGGTGACTAATGGCATAGCTAGGCGGGCGTTCCACTCGTTCCATGTTAGACCGGCTATACGCGTAATACTTAAATCTTGTTGTTTTTTTTTTATATATAAATTGTTACATTGGATGGTAGTGGCAGTGGCAAGAAGAGTAGTAGTAGTAGTTGTGGGTGGTGGTGTTATGCAAGTAGTAGTAGTGGTGGTGGTGGTGGTTTTGGTGGTTGGAAGGGGTCACAAGCATACAAATTTTGAGTTTTTTTTTTTTTTATTTTTTTTTTTATTTGGTGTTTGTATTTTTATTGGTTTATATTAAATTGATTTGTTTAATTTGTGGGGAAGAAAAAGAAAAAAACAAAAAGGGAAAAACAATAGTTAAAAAAAATACAATTTTGCTAAAAACAAAAAAAAATATTATATATAACAACGCTTAAACGAAAAAAAAAAAATATTTCATTGTAAAATAAATAAATTGAATAACTTAAAATTTATAAATGGAAATTACACAAAGCTTTGAGTAAATACATTGGCGATGAGCGAGATAACAACATAATGAGAAGCATGTGAAAAGCAAATCCTAAATGAGCAATGATTATAGGAAGAACCATTAACAAATCGATTGTTGTTTAGGTCGATTTACATAAGTCTAAGCAAGCAATACTTGTTTATGAATTATATATATCACCAGCGGTTTCTTTTTCAAGTAGGAAACAGCTTAAAAAGCATTAAAATAAGGTAGGTACTACTTAACGTTTCCATTGCTACCTTTTTTATTAAGTATTTATGATGAGATAGTTTGTGCTGACACAAAACTTCCTTTCTTTTAAACACATTGATCGACTTTTGTCATTTGTTAAAGATGATTCATGTAGTGGAATATGGAGAGAGAAGAATCGCTGAGGAATATTCAACCCGATTATTCGATTGAAAGATTTTCCGAAACCAATAATCGAAATAATTTCAAAGTTCGGAATAAGTTAACTAAAACTTATAAGCAATGCATGCATGGTTTCTTGTAACTCTACGCGCGATCTATCCATCTATTGGCGTGTGCTCGAAATTAGGACACCATTACCATTCGAATATCTGTATTGAAATTTCCAATACATACTTCAATTAGGTATAAATTTCCACCTGCGTTCAGAAATAATTAAAGCTATTGTGAATCAAAGAAATACCAAGCAGATTATAGCTTTTTGCAAAGCTTCTTCTTTACTTTCATTCACTTGGAAAAATGTTCCTTGAAACACACCTTATGAACAGTTTTTTTTTTTCATTTCCAAATATAAGTAAACGATTTATGAGAAATTCGCATCAAATGACGGAGTTGTCGTCGAAACAAATGACTATGCTCAGTTCGATAAGTCGCATAGCTAAGTTCAACATCGATCGGCTAAGTCTTTAAAAAATAAAACTTATTTCTGCCGGACAAAGTGCTTGGTTTTTAAATGATTGAACGGAGTTTTCCAACGCCACTCGTTTATGGCACAACGACAAACTAAGCCACTTTAAAAATCCACTAGGCTGATAGTCAAAGTCAAGTAAAATGACGTCACAACTTCAACAGTGCTACAAAGTTCGACTTGTTCAATAGATACTTATTAATAATAATCACTTTGTTTCTTGTAATTAAAAAGAAAAACCAAAGCGCTTACAAAAGATCAGCGCCTAAACTATACCGGTGTCATCATAAACAAATAAAAAAAAAATTGCAATGGATTCTTTCAGCACAAGATTTGTTGTGCAACTCTAACTACAAAATAATTGAAACTTATAAGAGCGAAAATAGGAAAAAGGGAAGGCAACAACAAAAAATAAATAAAAACAATTAAAACATTAGAAAAAAAAATCATAAAATAAACACATTTGTATTTAAAATTGACAGTAGGGGATCAACACACATATAAAAGGGATTTCTGATTTAATTATGAAGTCATTTACAAGTCATGATTGGTTCCTCCTCTCTGTCTTGTTCGTTTAATTTTAGTTCCGTGTTTTGCCGTTTTTCTTTTTTATTTTTTTTTTTTTCCTAAAAAAGAATATGTTAGTAACAATGCAGTAAACAAAAGCCCGACAGCAGGCTTCTTACCTTTTGCTAAGAGTTATCTTACTCACATAGTTAAATCAATGATGAAGACGTCTCTTTCGCTTGGACCTAAAAAAAGAAAAATACGTTAATAGCAGTTCAACAATGTCTAAAAATGGAACCCGTTAGCTGAAAATAAAAAAAGAGATGGAAAATAAATTCGAGGGATTGATGTTTGGGATGAGTAAGGGATTGAGAACGCAAGTGAATCGTCTGACTGCGCACCTGAAAATTGAAACAGCAAAATGAAATAACAAAGTCAAATAAAACACATTTATTTCCTTAATCATATTTTATCATTTCTTTTTCGGTTTGTATATGAATAAAACGACACTTACATTCACTTTTTCTTTTCGTTTACATCTTAATGTTTTTTTTTATTTGTTTCGTTTTTTTTTTTTTTTTCTTTAAAAATAAAACTTGTATGTACGACTATATATATGGTGTATATATACTTTTCTACCGCTTTTTTTTAATCTGGAGTGCTTTGTCTATTTTTTTTATACTCTTTTTTTCGAACTTTCTCGTTTTTCTTCTTGTAAAACGTTTTTTTGTATGATTTTATTTCCACTACAACATATATATTCATATAATATTTTTATTTTTTTTTATAGTACGACTAAGATAATAATCCGCAACTTGTTTTAGAAACTACTCAGAAGATAAGTTTATAACTAATACGGTTTTCTTTATTTTTTCTTTATTATGTATTTTTGGCGCCCTTTCATTTACTGTTAGTAAAGTTGCGATTCGGAAAAGAAAAATGCGTGCCACAGAGAGGATTTATATTTGTAAAGCTTTGTACAATGGGTAGTTCACTTTCTGTTTTGTAAATTTATTATTTATTTCTGATTTTCGATTAACGTAGTTACAAGATATATGCAATTTTGCATTTATAAATATTATATATATTTATTAAAATCAATTACATAGTGTGGGGGACTTTCCTTGTGTAATAACTGTCTAGCCTCTAAACAGGATATGAAATGACTTTGAAAATGTATTTAAAAGAAAAAATAGTTTGTTTTATAAAATTTGCACACAAATAGAAAAAACATAAAATAAGCCAATTCAATTAGAAATTAGATGCATAATAGTAATATTGATTTAATATTCAGTTAAATATTTTATTAAGGGCTCTGCAAACAAATACAAATATTTTATTGCACAACATTTCTAGGAACTGGTGTCTCCAAAACAAAACAAAAAAACTAACAAAGGGTCTGATGGTTTAACAACTTCTCTGTCAATGTTTCTATTTTTATAGCTGGCGTACAGATCACGAGGCGTGGTTCACAACAGATTTGCGCCAAATATTGCAATGTCGAATGTCTACTACAAATTTCTACTGCAGATGTCAAATGGGCACGCATTTCTGTGGCGCTACTGGAGTGCCACCACTTTAGACCGTAGGTCTCAAATATCGATTCAATCACATAAAACGCGTATATAAAAATGTTTGCTCACTTTTTTAACCAACCCTAAATAGGTATTGCAACAAACTTGCATTTAAATACAAGTCGCTTCAGGTTTCGAAACACCGAGTGGAGCGGAAAGACTCTAATTTAAACTTCTATCGAAGACCACTTCCTGCCCTTTAGTGAAATGTTTTTACACTGCTAATTTCGGAATTATTTTGGTTAGCACGTCGTCGTTTTTAGAAACCTTTTACTATATGTTTCAAGACAGAGTCAGAGTCATTAATTTGTTGGTCACTCCATCGGGATTTGGAAAATGTAATTGGAACTTTTACAATATTAAGTGGGCAATAATGCTTAAGGCAAGATAGAAAAAAATTAAGCAGAATCGTGTGTGTATAGATAGAGGAAGCATACTCTTTCAGTGTGACCACATAAAGGGTTTACCATTACAATAGTACGATTTGTTTGGTTTACCAGCGTCAAACATGACCGGAAGCCCAGTTAAGTTCAGTGAAACTTGGCCTTGGCGCAGCAATCGCATTTAGTTACGACGAACATTTATATTAACAAATGTTTTCATTTAATGGTTGCCATATTATTTGTCAGGATGGCTAGAATTTCAACGAATAAAAGCATTTTCGGTTTCCCACATAACAGTAATAGATGATGATTTATATTAATTAACGCAGAGAAATAAATTACCAACCAGTTACACGACAGTTGAGTCAAATTAGCGTTTTTATTATGATGTCTGATAGATATTAGATAGAACTAGGTACAATTTTAAAACAATTTGTCATCTCATTCAATTGAAATTGTACCATCACACTAGTTTCAATTTTCTTTTGTTCTATAAAATTAATGTTCTACAAATGATCCGCTGAAATAAAATAAATGTATTTGTGCACAAAATTTTACTACGATTTCTCATTTAAAACAAAAAAAAAACATTCGCTTTGCCACGAAAAATATACTAAAAACTTAAAAACGTTTTCCTTTGAACACAAATTTCTATCATTTAATGCAAATAGGGAATAATTCATCAAATTGAGTACAAAAAATAAAAATTTAATCAAAATAGTTTGTTTTTAATGTTAGTTTTAAGTTTGGCCTTGCCAAACATGATGTTTTTTTTTATTATTTCTGTGAAACAAGTTTTGCACTTTTCTATTAAAAATAGTTTGAATAAAAAAAAATAATAATATATAGGAATTAGGAAAACATGTATGAAAAAAATATTTTAAAATATAAATGTATAATAAAGATTTTTGTATAAACTCAATAACATACAAATAACAAATAAAATTATTATGTAAAAAAAAAGTGTAACAAAAATAAAGAATTTTGGAGCTGAAATAAGGTTATCGACTCGTTAGTTTTTTTTTTAATTAGTAGTTACTGCAAGTAAGGCAAATCAATAGTTGATGAAGATTTGTAACGCTACAATGCAGGCGAATGCACACAGATGTTTGAAGATATTGATGCAAATACACAGCGAAAACCAATTGCGTTTTAAAAATGTAGCAAAGTCGGCAGCAGTTTGAGATACTTGCTTCAGATTATTTCAAGTATGTACTCGTAGTAAACACTAGCAAAAGTGTGCATGCCATACAAAACTGCTGAGCCGTCTATGAAGAACCTACTCGAACCTTTACAACTCTCCACAGCAACTCGCTGTTCACATCAAAATTTGCACTCGTATTGATTACGAAAGAATATATTTTCGTCCATCAGTCATTGCCAAACAATACAACATTTGAAAGAACATCAGTAAAAGTTGCGCCTTCACAGCATTTCCAAATGCCCGGTTACATTCGCCGTTCAAAATGTATTAAATGTAATTTCAAAATACTTAGGAAAAACAAAACAAGCATATACACTCTTCAAAAAAATAATCCAAAAAATCGGTTAGTTTTCTATTAGCTACTTTTAAAAATCTTACAACGAAAGTTTGTGATTCTTTTTGTTGTTTATTTCTGTTCTAACTCTACACTTTTGTTCTAGTTCTAATAAAAGGAAAAAAAAATAAGAAAATGCCTAAGATATATCTTTTAAGTGGTTTCTCTTTGCTTACAATTTAAGTTTTTAACTCGATTACTTTTTAAGAGTAGATCTAAAATTTTGATAGGTTTTACTTGCTTTACTTCTTCTTACTTGTTTGTGGGTGTTTATATATTTTATAGAATATATAATTTTAACTGGGCAAAGAAAAAGAATGGAAGGATTTTGTTTTAATTAGTTAGTTCATAAGAATATAAAAAAATTCGCTTCTTACTTGCGTCCACGCTTACTCTCCAATTGTGGCTTGTCCGGGTGATGCTTGCGCACATGTACGCCCAAGTTTCCACGTTGTTTGGCCTTGTACGAACAGTGCGGGCACGGGTGGCAGGGCTCCTTGCCACCACATTCAACGTTCTCGTGGCGGCGTAGCGTCGACTTCCAACGATACTTCTTGCCACAATGACGGCACACGTATTTGGTGTCACTGAGCGACGAGTCGCTGAGCGTCAGCTCGTAGGTGGTCGTCGAACTCGATGAATTCTCCTGCTTCATCGGTCTCGTTGTTAGAATCGTATAGCTTTTGGAAATGATCGGTTCTTGATTGGATACCTGCTCCATACCGTCGTCGGTTTGTTGTTGGTGCGATTGATGTTGAAGCTGTTGATGTTGTTGCTGATGGTGTTGCTGATGTTGTTGGTGTTCGGTGATTTGAGTTGTTGTTTGTGTGGTATGCATTTCGGTGATTTCTGTGGGCGCAAAACCAATGCCAATTTTAGTGCCGTCGGGCAGTTCGATATCATCGATTTCGGCATATTTGACCAGATCGCTTATTATCGATGCCGATGTTTGAGCATTGTTCAAATCGATTTCAGAAATCTCATATTTTGTGGTCTCGGTTAGGTCTTGATGGTGATGTTGCATAACTTTGTCGGTATCCATGTGAATGGTTGTCCCTTGTGGGCTGATGATTTTGCCGCGTGAATACTTGATGCGTGGGCCCAGGCTTTTCGGCTCAATTTGTACACTGCGCAGACCGATGAGGGTGTTTATGGTCTGGGCATTTGCACAGACAATGTTCGGATGGTGCTCTTGGACTTGTTGGATTTGTGGTTGGATTATTGTCGCTGTTGTTGTGTGCGGCACGGAAATGGTTGATGTTGGGCATACCTTTTTCAAATTGATCAATTCTGTTGACGAGAAATAATTTACATTTTCTTAAGAATATGTAATATCTATAGCTTTCTTATTGGCAAAAAATCGAGGTTTTTCATGTTAATACTGGTGGCAGGGTCAGATGTGAATTCATGATTGGGTGATATTTTAACTTATCAGCTGTTAGTAGTAGATCTATGCGATATATCTAATCTTCTTCTTGGCAAACAAATTCGACTTTGATTGTGACCTTTTAATTGTTTACCTGCCAGGAATGTGATTTACTCAATTTATTTATTTATTTATTTATTTATTTATTTATTTATTTATTTATTTATTTATTTATTTATTTATTATCGTCTTACAAGTTTATCTTATTTTAGACTACTTCTAATATCAATACAGAAATTCATATTTTATACACATATTTAATTATTAGATTACAGTGAATTCATTATAGCGGATTCACAAAGTATTCTACTCATATTGAAGTCAATTGAATTATTATATAAATTATAATTGACACAAGCTTTAGTTATGGGATCATTTTGACCATAATTAGTTCTGTGCCGAGAAAGATAAAAAAAATACAGTTCTCTAGGCCGAAGAATGCGAAAACATTGATAATAGAAGCGAACAATCAATATGAGCGGTAATTACATCATGTGCAAAAAGTACTGAGTAATATGTTCTTCTTTTAGTCAGAGGTTTCAAACTCATAAGCGCACATCTTGCTTCATAAGGAGGAATATCATTATTCCAGTTTATTTTTCTGAGAGCATATTTAGTGATTGGTTTTTGAATTTTTTTCAATCCGAGCTTCCGCATTGTGGTAGTAGGGATTCCAAACTACGCAACCATATTTTAATATAGAACGAATTAATGAATTGAAAAGTGATTTAAGAGTGTAGGATCGTTAAAGTCTTTAGAATTTCGACACAGAAAACCCATCATACAATTAGCCCTGCTTATTATGTAATCTATGTGTAACGCAAAGTTTAATTCAGGATCAAATATAACACCTAGATCTTTTTGATCTGTAACTCTTTTAAGTAAATTTCCTTGTATACTGTAATCAAAAATGAACGGAGATTTGATTCTATTGAAAGTCATAACCGAGCATTTTGTTATGTTAAAGTATAAACCATTCATAGTACACCAGGCATTAACTTGGTTAAGATCCGTTTGTAATTGAATCGCATCAGAAAGCGAGTTTACAGATTTAAATGTTTTTAAATCATCAGCATATAAAAGGGAATTGGATTCAGATATAAAAGATGGTCAGTCGTTTATGAAAAGAAGGAAGAGGAGCGGACCAATATGGCTTCCCTGGGGGACACCTGAGAAATTTAAAATTTCATTAGACAGAGCGGATCCTATCATAACATACTGTTTCCGATTTCGCAGATAACTGCCGATCCAATTTAAAATACTAGAATGGAATCCAAACATCTCAAGTTTCTTTAACAGAACATTGTGTTGGAGCCTGTCAAAAGCCTTCGAAAAATCTGTATAAATACAATCAACCTGGTGACGATTTTCAATTTTATGAAGACAGTAATTAGTGAATATGGCTAAGTTGGTAGTAGATGATCTACCAGACACAAAACCGTGCTGATTTTGCGAGATTTGGTTACACACAGCGGCATATATCCGTTTCTTCACAACAGCTTCAAATATTTTCGGAACTAGTTGCAATTTAGCTATGGGTCTGTAATTGTCAATAATTCTTTTAGACCCAGATTTATGAATTGGAGTTATAAAAGAATGCTTCCAGCAATCCAGAAAAATACCTGCCTTTAGAGACTTGTTAAATATAATCTGAAGCGGTTGAACTAAACTACATTTGCATGCCTTAAAAAACAAGGGGGGGAAGTTGTTAGGCGCAATACTCGTACTTGAATCAAGCGATGATAATTCAAGAAGAATACCATCCTCAGTAAGAGAAATAGAGCCTATGTTAGTGATAATTCCCACAAGAACGTTCCCTATCATTTTACAACTTAATTATTACCGTCCTACTGTAGAAAGTCTGTCAAATTTTAAAAACTGGTTTAAGGCATTCAAATCCTTCAAAAAATATATCAATGAATTCAAATGAATTCAGAAATAATTCCAAAATGTTACGTATACGCCACAGTCTATCCAGTGTTTGCTGTTTGTGGCGGATGCAGTGATTCAGTGGCTAGTTCTTTGCAGCCGATCCTTGCAGTTTTCACCCGCAGAAATGTATAAATTTAAAAAAAGATATCCGCGACTTTATGTCTCAAACAACACCTCAAATTTGTAAAAAAAAAAAAAAAACCGTGAAGGGTTAAATGCATATCAAATCGATTGCTGATTAGCACTTAGTTCAATTGATTTCTTCCGATATATTGATCTTCAATTGTTACAAGTAAAAACTTGATTATATTGATCAAAAAGAGAACAACATATCAACTCAAAACAGTGCAACTTTCTCATATTAATGATCTTAAGAAAAAAGTAAAAAAAAAAAATACCAATAAATGTCAACACTCACCACATTCCGACGATGGTAGTTTAATTGCATGACTCGTGGTTAATGTTGTCAATGTGGGTTTGCAATCGCCCAATTCTTGTATGTCCGTAACATGAGCTTGACCCGTTGCTTGAGCAACAGCCACAGCTGCTGCTTGATCTTCATCCGACGTTGTAAGTTTTGTTGATGTGACATTGCTTAATTTCTTTACATGCAACACAAAGCCATCCTTATTTTGTGTGATAACAATGTCATTACTTTCCAAGAGACAATCATCCAATTCAAATTCTTCTGGTGTTATATCAGTCTGCTCACTTTTATCATGTTTAACTGAAGAATGGAAAAAAAATTAAACAAACGAAAAATAACAATTAGTAAAGATGTGGATGTTGTTAATTTGTAAACAACAATACAATAAAAAAAGAAATACACTTCTCCAAAATGATTAATTCTACTGAAATCTTATTGAAGATAATTTAGTAAAAAAAAAAGGAATCTAAATAATAACAATACTCATTCCATTCCACGAAAATGTTAGACCCGTTATTGTTTCAAACAACAACAAAATATATTATGTGTAAAATTATTGGCAACATATCAACAGTACACAACACACGATTAATTTGTTTGTTTAAGCTTTATTTTATTTATTTTTTATTTAATATTTATTTTTTATTTTATTTTTTAATACGGTTTTTCTTCCTTAGATATGAGGATGGTATACATTTGTTTAGACTTGTTTTAATTGAAGTTGCTTAGTTTTTAGCCTACTAGCAAACAGAAGGTTTTCTTTGTAAAGCAAATAAACATTTACAAAAAATTTAATTCAGCAAGATTAATAAAAAAAAAATTCACACAGTCATTCGGAGAAGAAGAAATTCAATATGTTTCTAATTAAGTTAGCGGCAGAAAAGTTTCACCTGAAGTAGGGTTTGTAAATAACTTGAAAGCTCCCACGAGTATGATTTTCAAAATCCAGAAAAAAACCGGTTAATCTTTTCACTACCCTTTGACAACGATCAACGGTCAACATTCTACGATCATATGTGCACGTGTAATGTTTTTTTTTAATATTAACATACACCTAAAATCAAAATCTGTGCATCAAAATCATGGACAGGTGAATTTGCATTCTAGATTTTGATCTTTCTAAGTAACAGACAGACAATTTCGATTTTAAATATCAAAGGCTTGTAGTTTATGGATATGTATAGTGATCGTGATCTCGCTCAACTATAGACAATTATGTATCAGTATTGAAATCGATCAATGGATCTTTTAAATAACTATACTTTATTAATTGCTGTTTTAAATTTGGTCTTCAGTTTGATTCGGATTTATAACCTCAATTAAACTGTTTTGATCCGATCGTGGTCGCCTTAATTGGTTTTGATCATTTGAAATGTCACACTCTAGTATCAAATTAACGCCATCGGCGAAATGTGTTATATTTAATCAGTGAGTTTAATTTCGAAAATGAAAGCAGGTGCTCTTTCATAGTCACTCTAGGTATGAACTTAATAAAACGACATAGCTATCGAATGTCAAGAGATATTTTAATGTCAGATAGTACAGACGATGGAACGTGCGTTATGTATAAAAGTGGTACGTTTTTTTTGCATCATTTTTTTGATAATTATATGTGGTTAGGGTATATCAGAAATTTTATATTACATGTAGTATATGAACAAATCGCCTCATTGTTAAGAACATTATACGAAAGTCTCCAGAGCTGCCGTTTATAAATCACCAACCATTTGGACACGTTTTCAGTTTCATACAGAATTTGAAAATTGACTGACTCTCTAAACTATTAATTGTTAAGATTAAACAAACTTTAAGATCGATGGAGCAGGAAGGAAGGAATTATGTATGGTTGGTTACAAGACATGTTTTGAATTTATTTATACTATCAGTTCAGTGCGAGAGAGAGAATATTTTTAAGTGTGCATTTTTGGCATGCATTTTTAAATTGAAGTTAAAATAAATGCCCCACAATCAAAGCTCGAATTGTCACATCCGTGAACGAGCAATACATAAAGAAATTTAGTTCTTTTTTTTATGTGTAAAATCGAAATATGTAATTCCATGAACGGTTTTTTACAGATGCGATTCGACTCCTGATTGAGCAAAATGGATTCAAAACTCATTCTATGTGTCTTTTAACACTTAAACGCGTATTGTTCGGTTTAATGAACACTCACTGGTAGAAAATGTTCAAAATAGATAGGTTATGGTTGTTAATTCAAAATTTTAGGAAACATTTTTTTTTGATCAGATCAGAATTAATTTTGTAACTGAATTAATTAGCGAAATAAAAATTACAATTAACTTAAAACTAATGAACAAAAATACAAATTATATTATCTTAGAAATATATAAACAAATATAAACAATAAAAACCACCAATCTGCCGCTAAGACAAATTCTATCACAAATTCAATTTATTTCTGTCTTAAATTTAAATGCTACTCTTGCTTGTTATAACAAACACTTATATATAAATATTTTTACGACAATATTTGGCTGTTATTAAGAAATAAAAAAACCGCGCATCGATTAAATGGCACCATCAAAATTCTTCCGTACAAAGTTTTAATTTTTTGCAAATACAAAGTATACTAAGGAGCAGAGAATTATATCCGTTCATTGACTTTGTGGTCGTTTATCCAATTATGTATATCTGAAATGTTGAAATTTAAATTACGTTATTCAAAGAATAAAGGAGCCTACAGATTTATTTACAAATTGAAATTGTACTTCAGAGAAGAAAAAGCAAAAATATTGATCTGGGGAAAGGTTGATCCTTGCATACGAGTGTTAATAGTTTTAAGTTCTGATTTCTAACTAAGGGTGAATCAAGGGTTTAATTAATGAAAGCTGGCCGGTTTCAGCTATATCGTGGAGCAGATTCAAGATTCTGTCTCAGTGGCGATGGAAAGATAATGTGGTAGTAGATCTTCAAGAAGTCGCCCTGAATAGAGGGTAATCGATGGGATTTGAGCAGACCCGAAAACATTATCAACGGGGCTGTAAGTTTTAGACAACTACTGCGACAAAAAGTATAAAAAAAGAACAGTTTACTGAGTGTATTTTAGTGAATATTATTTATGTGTACCTATAATATTTTAAAACCTTTATTTTGTGCAGGTAAGCTACAGCAACTTGAAAGTTATAAATAAATTGCATCAATTGAATTGTCTTAAAGAAGACAAACACCAGTTATATATTTTCGAATCCAAAATTATTCTCGCTGCCCCCTAAACATATTTCATTGACTTAACACAATTGTTTTTTAAATATCGACTTGAATTATCTGATTCAGAACAAATCTGAATTTTATAGAAAAACTTTTCCTAAGTTGGGAGAAGTGGTTTGGTAGGTTTAGCGCCAAAGATTGTATCAGAGTTAGAAGAGTTTGATCTCACTCTAGACAGGCTGAATATCAGTCCTACAACATGTGTCATTACTGGTCACTAACTCAAAGCGAGGTAAGCATGCAACATAGTTTGTAATGATTTCTTTAGAAGAAATATATGTTTTCGTTGATCAAGCTGAAAAAAAAATTATTATTATTAAAAAGGAACGAAAACAATTCATAACGTAGTACCTCGTCGGATCAGTATTGTAATTTCAGTCAAAGTACGAACAAGAAATTAGATCCACAGAGAGAAGCACTCAAAAATAAATTAATAGATTTTTAGAAACTTAAACTCATTCCAAGTTATTAAAAAAGGGAGATAGTAGTAACATTTCTTATTCGTTCTAGACCCAACAGTGTTCTGCAGCAGCATAAAGCTGGGCAATGAAATGCGCATTTATTTGAAATCTACGTGCTAAATCCATATTTTTAAACGCATAATCGAGAAACCAAAGAACATTCCGTGGAAATAATCCCAGCCAGAATAAGAGGTAGATAAAATGAATACAATTGGCTAATTTGTTAACAATTTAATTGTTTTACATGTTTTTTAAGAAAACGATGAGCTCTAATAATTCACGTTGATGTTCGAAAAGGATATACTGGTGGATTGAATAACAGATGAATAGGTTAAGATGTTTCAAAGATGAGTACAAAGAGTATGAGATAGGCATGGATGGGTTGTATGCTGTCTGGCGGCAGTAGACACAAATATGACAAACGGAGTTCGAATATTTACAGCCCAATGTCGTTTAGACTGGAAAGCTAGGAAATACGAACAAGCGATAGCTCTCGATGGAAGTATACCAGAATCGATTGCAGAGCAATAAGTTTTAGCTCGATTCAAACCGCTATTCAATAACTCTTGCAAAAAATCGCCACAAATAATATTCTTTTTTTTTTAAATTTAGAAAAGTTTACAGTTGAAGTTACAATTGGGATTTAGTTCTTGTAAAAATATTTTTACCAAATGAGAAGAAGCCATATCAAAAAGAAAACCAGGAAACCGGTGTAAATAAAGGATACCTCATGAAACAAAAATACAATCTCAATCTACGGTACAATTTCAATTTTAAAATAAAATGAATAAAAAGCAATTTGTTATTTACAATTTCTTTTGTTTTTCTTTTTTCTCTCTCATCACACAAGATAACATTTATTTAAGACGAAGAAGATTTTACTCGAAAGATCCGAAGGGAAGACGACGACTGCCACAGCCCCAAAGTCGCTTCTTAGTCGCAATCCTTCGCTGTTTCGTATATCATATCAAGTGGTTGTCATTGTAGGTCATAGGCTAATGGATGTTGTGTCTTGATATGCGCATTTAGACTGTGTCTATATCGAGTCACATACGAACAATAGACACAACTTTGCGTTGGAATAACACCGCATTCGAATTTCAAATGTCGGGCTAGATTTTTTTTATACGTATACATTTTATTACAATTCGGACAAACATGATTGGCACTGACGGCTGAATCGACACGTCGAATTACTGTATCCACACGTCGACTAACTGAATCACTACGTGGACCAGTTGGTCGACTTAGGCGACTTATCGCCACGCTATTTAATGATGTAACCGACTTAATGGATAGGGCCCAGGATTCTGAAATATGAGAGAAAGAAAAGAAATATATTAGTTCAATGCGGCTGAGATAAGACAACTAAAATTAATTTGGAAATAAAAACAAAATACGTTGAATGGCTCTAATGAGTAGGAGAAGAATAAAATGGATGTACTTTTTTTGCAACATTTAATTGGGAAATATTATAAAGAAACAAAAACGATGTTATACGTATAAAGGATAGTACATTACTTTACTTGTGCTCTTTCTTATTGTTAAATGAAACAGGAAAATAATAAATATATGTATTTGGTATACTACTAGTTTCGATTTTCCATTTTGTTTTATAGTATTTTTATCTAAATAGGTACAGATAAATGGTTTCACTCATACGTATAGTGGAAAGCTATAATTTATTAAACAAAAGTTGTATAAAATAAAACAAATAACAAAACCAATTTTATTTGAATGACAGTGACGTGAGTATGCAAATAGAGGTGACATTATTGAATTATTTCACTGTTACTTTTATGAAATGTATTCGTTGACTTTTGTAACACAAACTTTATTTTTTACAATTTGTGCGTTCATTCTAAATACTTAACCTACCTTAAGTTTATGTTATACAAAAATTAATTCTTGGCTAATTAACAATGAAACGATTTTCAATTTGGTTTTCATATTCAAAGGTGCAACGTACCTTAATTTATTATTCTTTATTGGGTTGCAAGCACTATTTTATATTTTTTTGAGTCAATTACATTATAAAGTCCTAAACGGGAGTACTTCTGTTGTCCTTCTAATCATATTTGTTTACCTTGAATTGATGAAAAAAATGGCGGTTGTACATAGTCGCCAGAGTGATTCATTTCTGAGGAGGTTAAATTTCGGTCAACCTTCATTTTTAAATTCGTATTTGAAATAACGAGTTTTCTATGTTTCGAATTTCGCATGAAAGACAATCCATGTGAGTTGACTTGCGTTTTCCAACTTTGTACTGTCAAAAATTTAAATATGTATAGGTATACTAAAACAATTCTACGACATAGTTTGACTTCGTTCGAACTTAAATGTCATTCGAATTTTAGTTCGTTTTAGTTTCCAGTTTTTAGAGTCTTACAACTCGCGTTTTATACTCATTCAATCGAAAGAAAGAATGTACAAAGCAAATTACGAACACAAACAATTGCCAATTAAAAAATCTGAATTCGCATTAATTCGAATTCGAAGTTTATCTTAGCGTGGATACTCGTATATAGAGTAAAAAAAAATTTATTTAATTGGATTCGTATTGTAACTATGTTTACAAGACTGATTTTAGTTTGAATTTTTAATTTTCAAAAAATAAAGTAGTGTTATAACTTTAACTCTAAGTAAGTACTTGTTGAGTAAGGATAACACCTGGAGAAACTCTTGCCAGTAATATTTCTATATATTTTCAGTATTGACATTTGACATTAGTTTTTAATTGATTAGGAGGACCAGTAGTACCTTTTTCGTAAGCTGTCTACAATTTTACTTAATTGTGATTTTAGCGACTTTATAAACTGGCAAACAACTTGATCATATTATAAAATACCTCATTAACATAATCATTATTTGTGACTGGAAACCGCTATCTCATAAAGTATTTCCCACACGAGCACAACATTAAGCTTGGTGATTGAATGTGGATTTTGATGATTTTTGTAGCCATCCCGTGCAGTGTGGTCCTCATGTCCAGAATTATGGTCTTCCTGACCGTTAAAAATGTTGGTATTGGATGAAAGTTAAACAAAAAATCGCTTGAATTCTGCAAGTAAACGAGCAAGAA
Organism: Cheilosia variabilis; assembly: GCA_951230905.1. Classification (NCBI taxonomy): domain Eukaryota; kingdom Metazoa; phylum Arthropoda; class Insecta; order Diptera; family Syrphidae; genus Cheilosia; species Cheilosia variabilis. The sequence continues at coordinate 18,325,063 of OX579679.1, read as the reverse complement.
ATTGTGGAAGAAAATACGGAAATGGGGTCAAGGACAGTTCTGGAAACAAAACTGATTAAGTAGTTTATTAACAAAGCACAAACCTTTTCCAAATAAACAAAACGAATCTAGGACTTCTTTAACAAATAAAAATTTTAGTTGACATTTGCATAATTTGTTGGAAAAAAAAAAGAAACACTGAAAACAGTCGCAGGTAGTACCGTGTACTGATGTTACGGTAGCAATTGTTAGTGAAATAAAATTTAAAAAAATAAACAAATTTTAATAAAAATAAACACCAACAACTGACCTGACTCTAATATGTCTGTTAGTCATAAATTGTTTAAGCAAGAAGAAAAAAACCCAGACACATATTTTTATTCAAAGAATTTTCATTTTATTTAAATAAACCACAGTTGTAAGGCTTGCTTTGTTTTTTTTTTTTTTTTTACGTAGGATGAGCAACACTAAAGTGCTGCAATAGTGTTTGTTTATAGCAACAGCCAAAACCACACAGATGGCATTTAAACGATGGCTTAGCCAGAATCTTTCTATCTGCACGTCCAAATCGTTGATAGGAGACAATTTCTTTGGCTGGCAAGCGCTTGTCCTCTTCAACATTCACTGCGCGGCTCTGTTGTACGACAAACTTGGAAATAGCATCTTTTTTTATGGAACAAACTTGAAATTTCTGCTGGCTCAAGTCTTCGTCCTCTTCATCGGTGGTGGATTGTTCATCGTGTTCCTCTTCAAAGTATTCTTCCACGTCGTCGACGTAGATCGCTTCTTCAACTATAAGAGAGGAAAAACGAAAAAGAAAAATAACAACGAATTTTGGAAAAAAGAAGTAAAATCTGTTTAATACTATTATTATTGCATAGGAAAATGTTTATCTAGAAAGAGAACATCGAGAGGAAGGAGAACGACTTGCTTTTTCTTGTTTTGATTAAAATAAAACTCAAGAAATATGTTTTCTTCTTTTTTGTTTTGTATTTCAAATGTTTCTCTATTTTGACTTGCTTTTTTTTTCTTCTTTTTTTCCATTTTTTTTCGTATATGTAAAAATATCATATATGTATATATAATTTGATTTTTTCTTGGTTAAAATCTCAATTTGTTTTCCTACTTCTTGGTTTTTTTTTTTAGGTACTATAACAATATCATCGTATATACGTATATAAATATAAATATATACTTTTTTGCTTTTTTCCGTTTTTTTATCAATAAAATTAAAATATTAATATGGCAATCTTTGTTTTCATTTGTATTTTGGTTGATATCTTTGGAGTATACATTTCGATTTTTTTAGTTTGTTTTTCTTTTTTTTTAATTACTATTTTAACTAGATTCTTGTTTTTTTTTATAACACATAACGAACAACAAAAACATTTTTTATCTTGCATGGGTTAACAAACAAATCAACATTTCTTTTATAAATATATATGCATGTATGTGTGTAGTTTATATTTTGAACTAAGAGAGCTTATTGTTAGAGAACAACGAATACAAATAAAAAGAGAAATAATAAAGAAACAACAAAAATAATAATAAACACAAAGTTCTGAGCTGCTTTATAAATTTGGCATATATATATAAATATCTCTTCAAATAATTAACGTTTGTTTTCTTAAAAATTAATGTAATAATAGTAATAATAAATAATTAACAATTAACAACAAACAAAAGGAAACTTTATTATATATTCTTTTGTAATTATTCTATTAGATATTATTGTTTTTCACTATTCGTTCTTTTTTTAACGGAGGAGGGGGAGTTGTTTTTTCTTTCATTTGTGATATTAGATATCATTATATATTATGTTATAATAAATATATATTCTTTAAAACAAACAATTTAAATGGCACTCGAACAAAGTTAAATAAATATGTATATATATTCGAATATATATGTATATAATATGTATACGTAGTTGCTTCCGTTTTCCTAATGTGTGCACATCATAATTATGTAATGTATAATAATTTATTTGACTATTTTCTTTTTTCCTTTCTTTTTTCAGTAAACAATGTTTGTTTGTCAAACTTAATAACAATTCAACAAATATATATGTATAATATATATAATTTTGTGAGATTGCATCTCAATCTCTTTTGTTCTTTCATTTTTTAAATATGTATTTAGTTTTTTTGGCAACAAAATCAACACAGTACGTTTCTTATATATCATTATTACTATATAATATAATTCTTGTTTTGTATTCCTTGTTTTTCTTCAATAATTTGTATATATTTATATAAATTATTTATTTATATACGTTTTTCTTAAGTTGTCTAATAATAAATATTTTTCACTATTTGTTTTACTTGTTTATCTAGTTTTTTTTTTTTTTTTTGATTTTTTTTTTTAAAAATGATGTGGCATCCAATAAATTCGTTTCGGTTTTGTTTTTACCTAATTTTGCTTTTTAATTTTTCACACTATTGATTATTTAGTTTTAAAAAATATGTTTCTCATAAATAATATTTGACACAGACACCAGATTCGAGGTGCCGTTTTAGGTGGGAGCTTTGTGAAAATGCTTTAGCACACATGAGGCAACGAAATTTCTTTTGTCCGCCGCATTCATATCTAAGAAAGAAAGAGAGGAAGCAAATAAACTGTATGTTTAACTGTCCGTTAAAATACATGTATTTCAAACTGAAACTACAATTTGTTGGAAGCATTTACACAAATCTTTCAATCAATTATTGCAAAACAAGCATAACAAATTAGTAAAATGAACCAAAAAGGTCTGCTTTCGAATAAAAGTCGACTATAATTACGGAACCGAAATTGAAAAAGGGGGGCTTTTCAAGGCAGACACTTTTTTTTAAACTTCTAAATCCCCAAGTCGAAAAAAGGGACGTCGATCTAGAAGCTCTATTGAGTCCGACATACTCGTCGTACATGATGAAATGTTTGGCCGTTTGGTGGGAAATTTATTTCCTTTGAACATATTTGCTTTAACAGATTTTGGAAAAGACGGCGAACTATACAAGCTGTAATTAAAGCAACATCGAATTAGTTTAAGTGAACGTTGGGTGCTTGAGATGGCTAGGACATTCAGACCAACAAAAAATTGGATTTTAATCAAGAGGATCAACGCAATAGAAAAAGACCTTGTCTAAGGTGACGCGCAATTAGAAAAGGACCAACAAACTCCAGTTGACTGAGGCTTTGGTTCCCCGAACTGTACAGCTTACTAAGTAAGTAAAAAATAACTATTATTCAAAAATGGATTTTTCTCGGAATTTCAAAAGCGTTTAGTTTAGGGTACAGAAGAAATTTAACAGCCCTACGAATACTGAAAAGTGCTCAACTAGCTCCACATTTACATTGCTGCGTGGGTCGTTCAAAGGTGTTTCACATTTCGTTACGCTTATATTCCCAACATTCCAACTTAACCCATAACGGAAAAAGCGGTGTGACTTCGAAAAACACCTTTTCTCGGAGTAAAATAATTTAGTTAACTGTTTGAATTGTTTAATGTAGGTGATAGGGAAACGTAACATTTTCCAACTTCACAAATGAAATAAAATGTTATTTATTTTTAAGTTTGTATATAGCTCCAACAACTCTAACTCCAAGCCAACAAAAAGAGGAAGACCGAAATTCATGTTTGTTAGAGAAAAGCCCCATGAAAAGTAATGCAACCAACGCTAGCGCCTCGCGGGAGGATGTCAAAAGAGAGACCGAAGACGAAGGACGAGTTAAGCAGCTTGCATTTTAACATTCAAACTGTACTTTGCTTATCCAATCCAATATGAAATAAAGAACACTTTTCAGGGTCTACCCACAATTTCGATGAATATTATAACTGGCATTCGAAACATTACCATGTAGTCCTAGTCAGTATACATATTTTGCGCGAAACTAGTCAATGGTTTGTATAACATTTCATTTATTTTATTCGATACATTCAATAGCGTTTCACTTTTCGTTACGCTCCCATTTTCAAACATCAATTCTGCTGCGACAGAAGAAATTTCACAGTGCAACTCTCGTTACTGCTGCGTTTCGTTTTTCGGTACGCTCCTATTTTTTCAACACATTGCTTTGTTGCAATTAATTTCTGCCATTCCACTGAATGCCGTTCAGGATGTGAAATGAATGGAAATTTTTTTGGAAGGCACGAAGTTGGTCTTGCGTCTCCAGTGATTTTCCCTATACAAATATGTGAGCTATTTTGGACAAGCAAAGCAAATTTGATGCCACCCTCCTGGGCAAACGAAAACAATTTCAAATTTACGAATGACCCAAGTCAGATTCACAATAGCGATATATTCAATAAAAAAATGTCCTTTCAGTAAATTTAAGCGAACGATGGAAGATGATGATTTTTAGTTAGGGACAAAAAGTGATACGTGCTCTTCAAATTGCCTTGCGACTGTTGAGCCTCCAGTCAGACCGACAATACCGATAATCGAACCCTATGAAGGGAATTTGTAAGCCCTCATTAGAAGTCGTCCTATGGCAAATCTGAATTACAGACTTTTAAACAACGTAGGTCCAACATTGATGGTTACAATAATAAAAAGTTGCACTTAATTCCAAGTTGATAAGCGTAAATGCATTCCCAAAGATGAAAAGGGTTAACAAAATATTTACCTGATATGTCTCTGCAATGAACTAGCATCTTTATAGCTTTTCAAGCAATTGAATCGTGGGCACTGATACCTTCCGTCCGGATTGATGAACTTAAACAAATCGGAAAACTTCAACTCGTACCAATAGTCTCTGACAAAGGGCTGATGTGGCGTTGTCGATGGTGGTGGTGTCTGACTGGATGTTGAACTGCTTCGACCTGGAATAATCGGTTGTAACTTTGTTATGGCTTTTAAAAAAAAAAAATTAAAATTATTAACTAAATCATAATTGGTTTTCTCTGTAAACTATTCGATTTATTTTCTTTCCTTTTTTTCTATTTTCTTTGCTGTGTCATTTTTAATAGAAAGTTATTTTTAATTAGTTTATAGAAAACTGAAATATTTCAATTTAATTAAAATTAAGATTAAAAAACTAAATTATTCAAAAAAAAAAAAAAAACCGAAGCTGGAAAACAAAAACTATAACAAAACTTAATTATTTGCTCTAAACAAAGTTATAAAATTTGTTTTATAAATATTTCTTTTTTAGAAAAAAAAAGAAAATAATTCAAATTAAAAGCAAAACAAAACAATTAAAATAAAAATAAAAAAGGATGAAAAATATACAAACAAACTGAAGTATTTAAGGAAAAGGCTAACAAAAAGTTATGGGAAAAAAATAGACATTATATATATATAAAAGTGTTTAAAAATGAATTTCTTTAGCATATTTACAATTTGAAATTTATTCAGTTTACGTTACGCTCTGTGTGTTATTTTCTATTTAGTATGTTCTGATGCTGGCATGGGACGATGGTGACAACATGAGGATGATGATGAAGCGATTGTGATTCTATGTTTCTTATGAAATTCTGAAAAAATCCATGATTATATATAACAAAATTTTTATGAAAAATAAAACAATAGAAAAAAATGCGATTCTCTTCTTTTTTTTTTTGGTTAAGACAAAAAATTTATAGATTTATTCATGTAGAAAAATAAAGTTTTACAATACCAATTGTTGTTATTTCGAGTTATAACTAATTTCACAATAAAAAAAAAACTGTTCTTATACACTAGGGGGAGATACAGAGTTTTTTTCTTATATATAGAAGTTTGTTACATTTTTGCTGTTTCTTCTTCTTTTTTTTTAGTTTAATTTAAATAACACAATATTATTAATTGTACTCAAGTTTCACAAAAGACTGTAGGTAAATGTAATGGTTATCCTTGTGACTTATATATTTTTGTGTTGAAATACTTAGAAGCAGGAACAATTTTACAGTATAATGTACCTATGTGATGTAAGCACTTAAACTTCAACTGGGATTGCAGACAGTAGCAGGTAGTTGGATTGTGAGCGGTTTGAAGTTTGGATGTTTGTCATCATTTAAGCCTTCAGCTTAAAGTCGGGACATCGCAACTTTATAAAGTAGTAAAGAGGCTGTTTGGCAGGAGATTGACATGGCTTAATGACTAGAATGCTGAAGGTTAGCTGGTTATTGCTATTTAACGAACCGAAATGATCCTTAACAGAGAGAAGTTTAGACATTAAACGAAAAATGGCAAAAGGTAGCAACTAAAAGAGGCTCAAATATAAAACGGAATGTCTTGTCAAGAAAACATTAGGCATTCTTAACAAAGAAAATAAAACTCTGCTGGATTCGACGAAAAGTGGAAAGAACTTTTTGAACCGAGGGACAGTAATAATAATAATCATTTCTTAATAGGAATGTCAATAACAGCACGAGTGTCAACACTGACAAAAATCCAAATTTCTTTATTCGAAATGGTCGAAATCGTCACGACATTGAACTTGTGTTGACTTAAGCTGGAGTACTCACAGTAATGAACGAATTTATGAACTCATATAGGCGATATCTTTAAAACAAATTCATTGTGACAGTAAATAAATTAAAGGGAATAGTTATGACGAGCGGGGTTCAAAAAACTGTAAGGAAGGTCGATCGACAAACGAAAACGGAACGCACATTTTCTACATCTTATTTCTGACTGTGATTTACATCAATGCCTTTCTAAATTCATTGAAGATGCTTATTACTCTCAGTTTTCTTTGGGGATAGGGTTGAAAAGTATAAAGGTCCAACCAGCAAACGCACCGAAATTGGCAACCGATTTTTTTCTTTCTTGCTGGCATATTTAACGCGATTCAAATCGAATATGGAATATGATGACGTTTAAGGTGCCCTTCACAAATGCATTAAAAACTCCAATTCCTAGTCCAGTTCTATACGAAATACTTGTCATTCAATCTAAACCCTACGCAACCACCATTCTACTGTCTAGGTCCACGCTTAAATCTAAACCAGAACCGTTAGTAAGTTCCCTTACAATAATTTGTTAAACTACTTCCTTAACTCTATACATAAATCTAAATTTGGCATTTTTTATTTTTTTTTTATATTTTTTTTTTGTTTGCAAACCCTATCTTCACAATACATAGAACCTCTGATTTGTTTATACGAATTTTTACTCAGTGTATATATTTTCTATTTATAAATATTAATTTTTCTTTTTACAATTTCATTTTTCTGTTTAAGCATTTTCAGGCACTATATGTATTTAAAAAAAAAAAAAAAACGGTTGTAATTTGTTTTATACTCAATTTTGCTATTAGCACTTACTGTGGTGGTTAAGACAGATTTTTTTATGATTATAAATATTCTAGGTTTGCGTCTACTTTAAAGGTTACTTCTTTACGCTTTAAATGGGTTATTACATGGCACTTGAGGTTATCTTTACGCTTGGTAGCAAAATCGCAATGTGGACATTGAAATTTCGGTGTCGCGCTTACGTAGGGGCATTCGTAGCGTGTATGCCGGCCAAGAGTACCCCGCGAGGCGTATGTTTTACCACAGTGTTGGCAAGAAAAACGTATTAGGCGTTGTTGTTGCAAAGGCGGCACATGATGATGATGATGTTGGTATTCATGTTGGTGTTGGCCTTCGTCATTTAGAAATTGCGGTTGAAAATCTAAAAAAGAATTTAAATTTTTTTTTTCTTCTTTTGGTGTGATGTTTTTTTTTGTTTTTTTGTTTTTTTGTTTTTGTTTTGAATATTATTTAATCTTCTTTTATTCGTTATTTTCTTTGAAAATTATTGATATAAGAGAATGTTTTTCTTTATTTTTTCTTTTGGGTTTTGAGAGTATGGCGAAATTAAATGGAAAATAAAATGAGATGTGAATTGATGATGGATTTGATTTTGTTTTGTTTTGTTTTGCAATGGAAGGTTAATATTTAAAATTTATTTTTAGAATAGAAAATATACACATTACAAACCAATCGAATAAAATTATATAAACAAACAGAATTAAGTGTAGCAACAAAAGTTATGTTTAATTTTTTTTTTTTTTTTGTAACATATAGGTTCTGCGAAATTACTTTTTAATTTCATAAAAAAATGCAATTAAATTATTAATAATTAGGGGCATTCAAAAAGAAACAATAGCAATTAAAACTAGACGACTAGAGAAATTAGTAAAACAAAAATTAGGTGATTAATTATTATGTTTTGTTTTTTTTTTAGTTTGGGATTGGAATGCATAGTTTTTTGTTTTGCAAATACAATAATTATAAAAAATAAATTTAGTTCTAGAGTATAGATGTCGTAGAATGAATTACTTTTATAATATGCAAATTATTATTTAATAAATAAGTGTTTATTAATTATATACTGGAGTTTAATTTTTTATTTTCTTATTTGCAGTAAATACTCGTAATTTGATGAATAAAATTGCTTTCTTGAATTTGGTTGATTTATTAATACTAATTAGAAATAAGAGAATCTTCTTAAACTCTGAGACAAGTTGGCCTCCATTCGTTTAAGTGTAATAATTGTGTTATGAGCGCTCAATTCATTTTTTTTAATAATTTTTTTAAAACAGTTGAGTGCAAACGCGTAGTTTAAATTGCACACACACACATTTTGAAAAGCTTCTCTTACTCCGGTGATGGTGGTAACTAAAGCGGGTTTAACAATTTGTTAGTTCCACTCAAATACGAATTACATTAAAAAAAAGAAACATCTATCTGTGTTGCAGTTTCCCCTTCCCCTTCCCAAAAAAAAGTGTTGATGAAGTGAATGAATGGTAGCATAAATGTAAAAACGAGGATACGTTCTTACATTAGTTTCAATTACAAGATTAAGCAAATCAGCACAGCTAGCTTTGACATAGAGCTGAGAAAAAGTGCCCTTCGTCACTGTGGAGGTGGACTTTAGTCGGCTTATTACGAATCCTTCTACATATTTTTAATTTTTTTTTTTTTTTTTCAGAATATGACTGTATTGAAGATATTAAATTCGGTTTAAAAGTTTTAACTAGAAAAAGCACTTAAATCGTTGGGCGAACGACCGTTTCTAGATGCGAATACTACGTTTAAATCGTTTCTTATTCCTACAGTCGGAAGATGTCTTTAACCAGACTCCAGTGAGCTCTGTTGGAAGTGGCTAGTGGTGGTAGATACAGTTTAAAGTAGTCTCGGAATCGATTTTAACTTGTCAATTTTCGCCCTAAAAAGAAAATTAATTGATAGTGTTCAGTCATAATTTGTTGCTCTACTTTTTCTTTGTATTTTCCTATTTCTTCTTTTTTAATTTAATTTGTATTTAATTTGTGACCTTATATCTATGAAAGATTTTTGTTCTTTGGTGACAAGAAATAAATAAATAAACAGACTGTGCCGTACTAATAACAAATTTTAGTCTCGACTTTCAATTTACGCAAGCGCACAATTGCAAAATTTGTATGGAAAATATTGCCATTTTGAACTACTAAAATTTAAAGTCGAAGCTAAAAATGTTTATTCGTAAGGTAAACTGCCTATTCTTAAAAGCGTTGATATCAAGCAGACCTCCTTTTATTGGTAACGCAACCGTTTTGGTTCCACTAGCTCTATACGGACTTGTATTTGGCAGACAATTTGAATCCTTAAAAAAAATGTAATATTGCCTTGTAGTAAGAACAGAAAGAACAACTTTGTAGGCAGCGCTTGAAAACATCACACTTTGTTTTTGTAGGGTTGGATAGAACTTTTCGCAAATAACACCATTTGAGGACTAGCTTACTTTCGGAAGCTGCTTTGGATATCTGTATATCTTGTGATAAAATCAGGGAACTTTTTAACTTAACTGATGATCATGGACTTCATGTACCGTTCGAATACGGCGGAAATTGTATGCCCATCAGTTTTATAAGAGATCCACAGAAGTGAATGGTTTTTTATGGACCATTTATTTGAGAAAGTTCAAGGTCTACTAACTTGTAGCCAAGGTCATCAATAACTGTTCAGATTTGGTCTACTACGCCTTACTAAATGGATAACAATCGTCCTTGCTAATAATCATATCCAATCTTTACACTAAATATTTTATAGGTCACAATGGGTACTTTTAAATGGAAAATTGTGAGTTCGTTAAATCTGTCCTGAACACTAAATACGAGTATAATTATAAGTATCGCGCAATGTGTATACATATTTATAAAAAAAAGGTGTAAAAACAGTATGTCTTACAAATCTTTGTTCGAAATTACTGGGTGTTATTTGTAAACAAGCCAAACAAATAACTTAAGGAAAAATATGTAAACAGAGGAGATCGGCTCCCATGGTACAGCATCTCTAATGGTTAATACAGAAAACATCAAGATTCCTCCCGATTTTACATCACTTCGCAACTGAATTTTTTAGACTGCTTCTCTTCCGATAATGGTATTGATGGCACTACAGCGGATCTCTCCTTTGGAGATCTAAAATGTCAACTGGCTGATAGAGCTCCATTTTTTTTTTTTTTTTTGAGAATGGACCTATGAATTGAATTGAATTATTACACGTGATCTGAAAAATAAAAAGCTCTGTCTGGTTATAACGTGGGATTGGTGTGTAGGTAATTGTACAGTCAGATTGTGAATTCTGGGGCACTACCTCTTTCCCCGAAAACAGCTTGTTCCCGTGACTGAAATTCGTCGGTTGCGAATTTGAAAATAATGACAAGGAACTGAAAATGGTCTTTCAATAATTTGGTTTCTTGTTAAAATACGTTAAATGCTAGGCCTGGGGTCTCATACGGACCCAACTACGTAGTTTTTTGTCTTTAATTGCAATATGTTGAAAACGTACTGAAAATTGCGGCTATTATTCTCTTTTTCGTCAAAAATGCGGTAACATTCATAGAGAACCTACTTTGGCAATCAGCAACTTAGGATATTAAATAAAACAACAAGTGCCCGTTGAGCTTGTGGACAAGTGGTGACATAATTCGTTGACAGACATTAGTTGACAAATTTTGTTGTTTTCGTTTAGTGGAAAGTTAGCTGAATGTCGTGAACATATTATAGCCGATTCAACCTCAGGAAAATGTTAATTCACTCCTATATGCTATTTAAAAGTACATTCAGTTTCGAGTTATAAAAAGTGAACTTTGAGTACATAGAACAGTTCTTTTCTCTCAACAACGAGAAAACGAGAATGTTTAGAGCTCACTGCCTCCTAGAAGCAAAACAAAGATTTAAGCTTTAAAACAATCAAATCTGACTTATGGGTCAGCATTAATCCACTTTCAAAATTTAATAGGATGGCACCGCCAGGTTAGTCCCGACTTAATCATTTTGTCTGCCGGAAACCCTTGAAATAAAGAGGTTTAGCAGAATCGGTTCAATTACACTGTACAGTGAAGTTTTGGCTATCGACACAGTTAAAAATGAAGCACTACGTACTGGGGCAGATTCCGTATATCAACGATCGTCTAAACGATATCGTTTTTGAAACTTTGATCACCAAAAAAAGTCATATTCTGCTCCTCACCTTTCATTATATTTGTGGAAAATGAACTGGATTAAGCTCTCAGGGCCGTTTGCTGATACGACTCATTGCGAATTAAGTGCCACATAAACTCTTATGTGACAGTTTTTGCCCTAAAAAAAGTAGCCTATAAGTATTTTAAACTTAAATCGTGAGTCGTATGAGCAAACGGCCCTCAAACTTGTAATATTAGGACTTAGTTGTTAGTTTTGGAGGTCTATCGTTTCGACGATAATCGTCTGAAAAATTACGGAATGAGTGCCCTGGACGTTTTAGATGGCTAAAGCATGAAGCAAACTCTTCGGTTCTAAGCAAGAGTATCGACTTAATGAAAAATTGCTTTACCTAAGGTATTGCGTGAACGTTCTAACCAAACTTCGTAAGTGACATGCTGTTCGAGGAGAAGTTTTGCTGCCTTCCATGTTTGTTTTGGTTGTGATCATTGTCCACGCACGAGCCTATAAATGAAGTAAATGGACTCGACACACACAACCTCAGGCCAAGCTTGAGTTTAAATTTTTGTGGCGAGGGGTCCTACAGTTTTATACTGAATCTGAATTGAGGAGATTGCTCAGGATGATTACATATTCGGGTTTACTGATGTTCTCAACAGATGCTTAATCTTTGTGCAAGTTCCTGAGCTTTTTACAACTTTCTAAAAGCTTTTTTTGCAAGTAATAAGTTCGACACTAACATTCCAAATCTATATAAATCAGGACTGCAGTCAAGTAGCTGTGAGCTTTCCCAAATTTAAAGCTTGATCAAAAGTTAAGCTTTTCAACTTCACTTTACAAAAGAACGAAGAACGGGTCTGCATAAGTTTGTTCATGTGATACATTTAGTTGCTCATGAGAACTAATACACTCAGAATTAATAGCTTCTGTTTAAATTTTGCTTATGCGATTGAATAAAGAAGCTTTTCATATAATGGCCTACAAAATTAGCGAATAAATTCGCACTTTCCGCTTGAAAGTTCTGGTCGGTGTGTGAATACTTGGCCTAAGAAACCCTTCCGATTGGAAAATCGAATAAAAAGGTGTTACTCTTGTACAGTTTCACTTCCTAGGAGACATTTGTAAACGATCTAAAGGACCTTTTACATTTAGAAATAAAAAATACAGATAAATGCTTCCTCTCCCAGTCCCTTGGTAAACCTATTTGTCATTTGTTTCAATCTGTGCCTGATGTCCAGTCCTCCACCCAACGTGTACGGTTAACCCACCACCAAATTGCTTTCAACACCTTTTTAGTTCCAAATAAAGGGCAGAAAAAACACAAGTACCTACATAGAATAAAGCCTTCCACCATCACCAGAGAAGCATGATACATCTAACGAGCATTTACATCAATTTTTTAGAAAAAAAATAAATAACCGCTAAATGTCCAACTTACAAATTACAAATAAATTAGTTTTGTCGTTTAATAAATTATGCGTAAATAAATATCATATAGTTAGTGTTATAGTTAAATAGTTTTAATCAAAAATATATATTAAGTTTGTGTATGTTATGTATATAAATATATAGTAGATATCTCATGCAAAAAATAGTTTTTTTTTTTTTGGTTCTTTTTTAGTTGTAAATTTGTGAGTCCTGCGATATTTTAGTTGAGTGCCTAACATAATTCTATGCCGTTTCCATGTTGAGACTATTTTGTAATTTCACAGCTAATGGCAGAAAGTCCTTTTGGATTTTTGCAAAATGTGTTTTAATATGTTTGGTCAAATTATCGCTACGTTTAGCAGCATAATTGCACGAAGGACATTGGAATAGTGGACGTTCGGTTGTAAAACGGCATTCAAAACGGCGATGGCGACTTAAGCTTTTACGTGTTTTATATGATTTACCACATTGATCACATGAGTGTTGATACCATAATAGGAAATCTGTAAGATTAGATGATTTGTGTTTTTGTTTGTGGGTGTTTTTCTTTTATATGGTTTTCTTTGAGTTTTTTTTTTTTTTAATGCTTGATGATGAATCATTTTTTTTTTGTTGATTTAAAAAAAAAAAAAAAAAAGAGTACGAATGCAACTTGTAACACACAAAATCTAGTTTTAACACACAATTTAAGACACAAAGGATCTACCAAAAAAGGATATAATTTACTCGAACAAAAAGAAGAAAATACGAAGCAATCAAAAGAATAAGAAAAAAAAATATAAACAAATTGTTGACGAGCGGAATAATAAATGAAAAACATTGTATGCATTTTAAATTTAAATAGTTATTTTTTATTAGAAATTCCAATAAAACATTTATAAAAGATTGTAAACATTATAGTAATTAAATATATATTTTGTTTGTACATAGAAAAATCAAATGAGAAAACTTATTTAAATTTAAGCGAATAAATTATGACATAAATATTAGATAATCCTTACTCCATCACCCATCAGTATATTTTTGGTAAATTTTTAAACAAGCTTTTTGCGATCTCAACATAACACATACGAGTAGTGGTAGTAGTAGTAGTACTGCAGTGGAATATTTTAAGTTCAGTAGTAGTAGTAGTAGTAGTAGTAGTAGTAGCAGAGGATATGTTGAAAATATAGGAAAGTAGAAGAAAATCGGATAGAAAACCCCTCCACCATCGCTTTAGAAGTTTTTTTTGTCTTTTTTTTTTTTTTTTAATTTTCATTGGGGATGCACATATATGGGAAGGCAGGAAATTTCGGGATACACATTTTAAAGATGAAGCCTTCTTCCACCGCATTTGTGTGTGTGTGTGTGTAAATAACGTACAATCTAAAAGAGATATTTTTTTATTTGGTTAGTAAAAATGTTTTACTATTTTTTTGTTTAAATCATTCTCTCTTATAGGATAGAGAGAGAGAGAGAGAGAGAGAGAGAGAATTCGATTTGAAAATGTAGTAAAACCAAATAAAAACTTTTTTTTTGTCATTGAAATAAAAATTTGCGGGAATCATTCGTAAATGCAGGTGTTGGACCGTTGACTTAAATACTGACTTTAAATTACAATTCAATGGAGTGTATTTGCATAGAGGCTGTGTTACAAAATTCTGTGTCCGTTGCAAGTCACTCGGGACCTATTCAGATTACTAATTTTTTTTTTTTTTTTGAATGTCATGTGAATTGGAACGGAATTTACTCGCGGGTTCTCGTACTAATTGGTAAATAGGCGAACATAATATAGTAAAAAACAAAATTATTGAAAAGTTTTTGGAAACTTTATGAGCTTTTAGGAAGCTTTTTCAGAAAATCTAACAAAGGTTGACCTACCTAAGATAGTGCGGCTTTATTTTGAGCATTTTTTTTAAATAAATAATAAGCGCTAAAGTTGTTTACGTTCAAAGAGTTAAGTTGGTTGTAAATAAGAAACAAAAACCTGCAAACGGCCAAAATTTTAAGAATACGCGTAATAAGTTTTCCAAAAGCTTTCATTTGAAATATTTAATAACACCGAAAAATGTATAAAATAAAGAAAACGCAAGAAAAAATCCTTTTCTAGGTCTATATATATCGAAATCCTAACAAAATCAAAGTTCGCGTCTTTTTTTTTTAAAAAAAAAGCTTTCAATTCGTTCAAAGTTTGTATGACTGTATGAAGTATGAAATGTTATGCACGATTTGTATGAAGAAGCTTGTGAGTATACTACGATTTTTAGAGAAAAGCTTTTAAAGGCAAGAAAAACTCTTCTTTTTTTTAAATGCGTTTCTCAATTGATTGAACAATTAGTTAAACACTGAACAGCAACATATGCATTTACGAAAGAGCCCAGATTACAAAAACATTGTAAAGGAGAGGAAGGATATCGGAGGAAGTAAGTAACTAAAACATTACAAGTTCGTTTTAAATAAATTTGACAAATTATTGTTTTTTTTTTGTTTTTTAATTAAAAACTAAATTATATGTAGAAAACTAGAAATAAAGCTTATACTTAAGTTTAAAAAATTATTTTGTGATATACATAAAATATAAAAGAAAATCACGTCACAAATCCGTGGACGTTTAGTTTTACATATCTTCGAAAAATAATTTTAATTGTATTGCATCACTGTGCAAAAAAAAGATAGTCAACTACACAGTTCGTAAAAAAGTTTCGAAGCGAGTCTTTTATAAATTATTTATGCAGTAAACATGTATGTTTGAGTTTCAACATGAACTTGATTGTAGCAAAGTATAGAAAAATATTGTAACAACTCTATGGAAAAATGGTTGTATAACTTTTTAAGGAGCACATGTGTACAAACAATTTCGAAAATATATAGCTGGTTACTTAAAAAATAGTCTCTAGTGATACATTTAAAAAAATATAAATTTATAAAAATGTAAGTATACTTAGAACTAGTTTGTAAAAAAACTGTATATCTTTAGCTTTAGTTTTAGTTTGTTTTAACATTGAAATATAGAACTCTTTATAGTCTTATCGCTAAACATATGTATTTTTCTTTACTTCTTTCTATGGCATTTTATTTAATTTTTATATTCAACAAGACTAGAAAATGTCGAATTTCGCCCTGTTTCTTCTTTTCTTTTTGGTAAAATATCAACTTACTCGTAAGTTTTGATAAAATGCTGAGTATCATCAAGTTTTTCTTTTCTGAATTTATCACTTAAAAATATAAAAATTCGCGTATTTTTTCATTGTTTATTGTACGAATGGCAAAAGTAATGGCAAGCCATTCAAAAAAAAATAATAAAAAATACACAAACTCTCTTACAGTCAAAATAAAATACACAAATCTTAGAAACAATATTAAATAAATTATAAATAAATGTGATTTGAGATCGATATTATTAATGTTAATGGAATTATTAAGTTTTGTTACTAATCTCTCATTGTCGTCGTCTTCTTTCTTTCTTTTTTTTTTGGTACAAAATATTATGTTTGCTTGTTTTGTCTTTTTGGTTTGTTGCGTTTACACTTTGGAACAAAAATTATCTTATAGTAAATAAATACAAATAAAAAAGAACGTTAAATAAAATAAGACAAAAATAAATAAGAAATTAATTATTATTATACGCAAAAGGCATGGAGTTCATCAAACGCTCTTTTAGCAGCGAGTTAGATATTAATTGTAAGCTAAGCTTCATTTTCCAGTCCTCATCCATAGCTATGCCCTTAGATGGACTGATTGGCTCCAGTTTTACACTCTTTGGGTCGATTTCATCTGTGCGATTGTTCTTCTGATGATTTTTGTGAGTGTGATGCTCATCGTCACTACTGGACGAAGCGGCGGCGGCGGCGGCAGCAGCTGCTGATGCTGATGCGGATGTTGGAAAGGCTGCAATTGCTCCAGTCAAACCATATGTAGGCAATGTTGTCGGCAAGGCATTCGAGGGGGGCACAATCGCTCCGCCCGTATTATTACCAGTTGCGTTGGAGTTTCCTGCTTGTGCTGCTGCAACGGCTGCTACAGCGGCTGCTGCGGCAGCTGCGGCTGCATGATGATGTACTACACTATAACCAGCACCCGGACTTGGCACATTCTCATTCTCGTAATAGTCCTTTTTCAACGACAAATTCTCGGGTCCCTCACTGACGGGTGGTATGCCATGTTTCGAAGTCATATGTCTAACCATGTGGTACTTTCGACGAAATCTTGATGGGCACAGATCACATTTGAATCGTGGTGGTATTCCAATACATTCATCACGCATATGACGTTGCAAGTGGCGTTTACGTAAATAGCTCTTGCCACAGACGCTGCATGGAAAGCGATCGCCAACTATCATTGATTGTTCGAAATCGAATTTTATGTCTGTTTTTTTTTTTTTTTGTCGAAGTTAGTGGTTTTTTATGAGGATGAATGGTTAATTGTGTTGTGTGGTTTTTTTTTATACAAATGGAATGTGTAGGTGTGATTCATTGAGGGTAAAAATGAAATGAAATGAAAAAAACAAAAAGAAAAAACAAATGGTAAAAAAAATTCAAACAATCATTTTCATTTTGTTGTGGTTGGTGTTTTTTTTTTTTCGTTTATCGATGTGATATGTCGAAAACAGTTCACGAACTGCATTTTCTTACTACGGGAATTTTTACTAAAAAAAAAAAAACTAACGACAGATAAAAAAAAATAAACTTATATAAAATAAGAAAAACAAATCTAAAAGCGATTTTTGATAACAATCAAAATGAAATTACCGTGCGCAACTTGTCTACTCAATTGAATTTTGAAGTTTTTTATTCGCTTTTTTTATCAACAACATAACAATTTCTAAAAGTTCTAAATAATATCTAAATAACTAATAACACTACATGAACTAAAGTAGATTTGTATCCAATAAAAAAAAATACAGCTATACATAATATAAAATATTCTATTCTACACCCGGCTGATGGCTAAATTTTAATTTATGAACTTTCATGTGAGTCTTTAGAGTGCCGGCATAGTAGAATTTACTCTGACACATTGGGCACTTGTGCTGTGGTAATTTCTGGCATTCAACACGCAGATGTCGCTGTAGTGATCTTAAAGACTTGTACGATCTATCTGGGCATTGTATGCATACGAAACGATTTCCATGTAGTGCATCGTAGTCCTTGACATGCGGATAGTAGTATGGCCCTGCAAATTGAAGAAGGTATCAAATAGAACAAAAAAATCGAGACACTGTCCGCTTGTTAGTTTGACTGTGGATGGATACATAGATGGGAGAAATTACACACAATAAAAAATGCATTTTTCCAATATCTTTGAATGGTAAGACTTTATAAAATAAAATTAATATCAAATAAACAGAGAATCCTTTATATATACAAGTTGTAGTCATTTCTTTTTTGTTTTCTTTTCTTTTTAGTTCTCTCTTTATAAATTTACAATGTTTTGTACGAAAGTAGCTTTCTTATAGTTTTTATGTTAATGGAAGATTTTGTCAAGAGGTTTCTTACAAAGTTTTGTTTTTGTAATCTTACATTTTCTTATTGTGTATGCCGTGTTTTTGTCGCAAGTGTAATTTTAAATCATATTTCCACGAACAGGTGAATGAACAAAAATTACAATTGAATTGAACTGTGTTTTTCTTTGGCGTTGCTAATGCTGAGTTCGCTGAAGATGTTGCTGTTGCTGTTGCTGTTGCTGAGGCGGCTGTCGCTCCCGCATGATGTGTCGATGACGATGTGCCGGGTGTAAGTCCTCCTCCCGGCGGTAGCGGTGGTAATTTCGATGTAATACAACTAAACCCCGAATTTGAATTCTGATTGATAAGCGCAGCGGCAGACGACGTGACATCAACTGAGGTTGGCAGCAGCATTTGCGACCCAATAAAATTAGCCAATTGTATAGAGGCCGCTGCGGCTGCCGATAAGGAGCAACTAGAACAACCAGCACCGCAGCCAATATGGCTGCCGCCACTAACCGCGACAGAACTGTTAGTTAGTCCGCCTACAGACGACACACCAATATGCGGCGGTGGTGATGTACCAGGTAACGAGGATTTTCTACTTTTATATAATTTTCGTATCGTTATTTCTGGTTCGAATAGTCCAGCGTTTGTCGCACTACAGCCAACAACGCCACTGACGCCGCCAATACCACCGCCACCACCAGTACAACTGCTGTTACTGACCGATGTTGTCGATGCTGCTGCTGCTGCGGCGGCTGCCGTAGCGATATTATACAATGTCCGCAAATCTGAAAAATTAGGGGTTTTTGGTTTGGTTTCGATTTTGGTTTTGGTAGTTTTTTTTTTTTATACATTTTTGTGCTAAAGATCTCTTCATTAAAAAAATTAAATCAAGTAAACTAGAGATTTTGTGAATAAAACTTAACCATTAAAAATTATATAGCAGTTATATATATACGTATATTCTTCTTCCAATAGTAGATATAAATAGGAAACACAAAAATAACAAAAAAAAATATATATTAAGTATATAGACAACTCCTTTATTTGGAAAAAAAAAATGTTTTAGAGGACCCCAAGAAAAATTTACAAAGTTGTTAACAAAAAAAAATATATTGTGTTATTTACCATTTCGCTTAAGAAACTGATTTTTTGTTTGGTTGGAAGTGAAGGAATATAGCTTATTTAACATTCACAACAAAATACTAAAACTTTTCTGTTTGAATTTTCATTTATTTTCTGAATAAAAAAATATTTTTTCTTAAAGTAATACAACAAATGCAAGATGTGCTTATTATTTAAAAATGGTTTCAAATATTTGTAGTAGTTCTTTTTTCTTATATTTAGCTAATCAGTCAGCACACTTGATAACTGTATTTATGGCGGTGTGTGGTCATCGCAAAACTGTGATTGAACGAAAATAACCGAGGGTCTGATTTAACAAAAACTGAGAACAAAAAAAACGCTTTGGGAAAAAAATAGAAATCCGATATAAGTAATCTATTCATGCTGGTCAAGTTTCAAAATTGTTTTGAATACCTACGCAATGCAAAAATAAGTTAGCCCTAACGAAAGGTAACAACAAATGGAAGAAGGAAACTCATCTTAATCAAACTGACCTGACATTAAGAACGTTGACTTTTTCTCAAATAGAATTAGCGTGAGTTTGACTGGATTACAGAATGAAAAACACATTGCAAACATAGGTGGACAAAATAGGCAGGTAAGGGTAGATTTATCAATTCTATTATAAGGCGCAATGCATTTTTACCATTTTACAAGATATATTGGAAGTTTTAGCTGCGAATTTGGTGACTCAAAAATATAAGGCATAGTAAATGGATTTATTTGAGTGAATTATAAACGCAAAGTAAACATAAAAATAATAACACCAGAGTTACATTAAAAATTCCCCTTGCAAAGAGATGACTGCAAATGCAAAAAGGAGAAGAAAACATAATATTCCGTGGAAGTAAGACTTACTTAAACTAGGAGTACATTCGTTATGTTCGGGACTTAGTTAGACTAGGGTTAAAACTGCTAAAATAAATTCACTAGAATTCACTCGATAGAGTGAAATTGTTATCTAGTTGATGAGCTATACACAAGCCTAGTATTGAATGTCAGTGTGCAATATGCCACTGGAAATATTTAGCAGGACTTGTTAGTGTATTCGGTGTTAATGAAAATTGATTTGTTTTTCGATTTCGAACATTTATTTGCCTTTTTACAAGGAAATGAAGAACAAAAAAACAAAATGAAGTGACAGATGTGAGCAATTTGTTCTAAATGACGTGCGTAATGTCATAATTATTATTATGTTAGACATAGAATGCATTAGTCGAATTATAATAAATCTCGTGGTTTAAATGAACAATTTAGTGAATGGAGTGGAATATTCTACAACATCGAAAGAACAATATTGTTAGGACACCATGTAAAGGGAGCACCACCTACACTGAAACATTTGAACAACGGTTTTATGACTTCGTACGAAACAAAGACAAAATTGCACAATACATTGCGGAAAGAGGCTTCAAAAAGTGCGTGAGTTGTAAGTGGTGCACAATTAATACGGTTTAAGCAA
The DNA here is from genome assembly GCA_951230905.1 of Cheilosia variabilis. Classification (NCBI taxonomy): domain Eukaryota; kingdom Metazoa; phylum Arthropoda; class Insecta; order Diptera; family Syrphidae; genus Cheilosia; species Cheilosia variabilis. Next base: position 18,304,283 of record OX579679.1, on the reverse strand, counting down.
GTGCAGATTTTTTTCTCTATAAATTTACATATTGAGAAGGTAGATAGATCGGCGAAAACCAAGTTTACAAAATATATAAAACAATGCAAGTGTCTTCAACTTTCATTGCGCATTGGCTTAAGTTGGATTACTCTTATCTAATCATTTTACGATTCTCCCTGAATTATTCAAATATTTGGGGTGGATTCTTTTGAGTTTTAGCCAAAAAGGTCAGTTATTGCAAACAAAACTTGGAAAGCGGACGTACCAGCCATTCTGACCGAAGTGACACTTGTATCCGTTTAGTACCTTTAAAATTCATAAATTTGATCACTGCAGACCCAAGTTCAGGTCGTAGTAATGAGAGTCCCATTGCTCAGTTAAATCAACTTCAATTGGAAAATGTAGGAACTTACGACTGATTTAACTTCCGTAGTGCATAACTTGAAAGAATTAAATTCCTTATATCTAAACTCTCATAACGAATGTAGGTACGTTTAGTTAACACTAAATGACCATTTTAGTGTCAGGAATGGGTGAAAAAGTTATCTTTGCTTGGATTAAATTTATCACAAGTTCAAGTTCCTTTTTTACCTTTTGACCCTAAAAGGGTACTATGATAAACAAAAATGAATACATGATGGGATTCTGGACAAAGTGGTGGCGAATTGTACTAAGCCGGCAAGGAATCAGTTCTATATAGACAGTTACACGACAAGTCCGTATATTGACACATCTGTAAAAAGTTTTATATTTTAAAAGGGCGAAACTTTCGGGCAAATTTATGTACGAAAATAGGTTACGTACTTGCGTACCCCGACCTTAAAATTTACGAAATTTTCAGTTTCAAGTGGAGTATAAACGGCAATTTGCCAAGGAGGTGACATTTTGCACTGTTTCGGTGCTTTTTCTTTTACAAAATTTAGCACGATTTTGGACAGATATCAGAGATTGCATAAAATTAATGTCGTACGAAAACAGACACAGAACAGATCCATTCGTGTGGATTTATAAATCGATCGCAATCACACACAATATACGTTCTCATCAAATATGACACAAAAGGATAAAATTATCAAAGTAACGAGTAACGAGTGATTTGCATTTTACGTTGAACAAAACACAAAAAATGTCGACAGAGACCGAAAAAAAGTAAAATACTTGTTGGAACACAACGTTCGCTATAAAATCAGACTTTCTCGCAATTTAACAGGAGTACTTGCTAGTGAAATCTGCTTTTCGGGAACGAAAAGCACGGAGGTTCCGCATGGCCAGATATCGGATCGTTTCGACTTGTAGTTATTTCGGAATCGAATACAATATTTCTGTTTCGAGTGAACACAGATCGTGCAAAATTTAAATTTAACATTTCAAAATAATATTTCAAATAGCAAACATATTGTTATTTTGCTTATTGCCTCTTTAACATTCTATTTCGACTCAAGAGCATTTCTAAGTCAATGCATACTCTGGAAGTAAAATCTGTATACATATTTTGCGAAATTAAGCTACGTCAAACTAATGAGTTAAATTGTCTAGTTTTTTGGGAAATCAAGTGATTATTGAACTGGTTACTAAACACAATTGACTTTTTGACCCAGGAATGTTGGGCTGGGTGACTTTATCCCTGTAACAACAATCGAGTGTAATAAAACCAAGAGTTTTCATGGGAATCGATAGCACTGCTCAGGTTTTAAAAAGATCTTCTACCACCAAGATAAAGAGAGAAAAGGAAGAGAAAAGTAAGTCATAAATCGCCGCGCGAATTTAAAAAAAAAAAAATTATCCTCCATATACACAGTTATCAGTGATGCCAACACAATGATGGTCTCCTTCATCCCTCCTTCGCAGTTAGATGTCCATTTGTTAATCAGACTATGCAACAACCAACAACATATAAAGAACTATGTTTATATGTTTTAATAAAAATATTCTTTTATTGTTATCTCTTTCTCTTTTTTGTACAAAATAAACGTTCTTCTCATTTTTCTTTTGTCAATAATTATTTTTTTGTTCAACAATATATAGTATGTAGAATTTCTTCCACTCCATTTAAATATTTGGCTTGTTTTCATGTCATCAATAATCAATTAAAAAAAAAAAAAACTTTACAGTATGGAACAAAAAAAGACGTCCAAACTTTCAAAAGTCAAATTTCTGCAAATTTCCAAAAATAGAAAATAAAAAAAAAGATAAAAGTCAACACAAATTTGCTAATAAATGCTTTAGAAGTAGATAGATAAAATAGGTCGTAATTAAATAATTCTTTGGTTGAGTTAAACTTCTTAACAGTATAATCGTACTACAAGTTGTAACAGAGTAAAATTTAAAAATATGTATATATTGCAACTGTGCGCGCGCGTTTTTTGAAGGAACACTGAGTTCTCTCGTCTAGTAAAAAAATCATCTTTCTCCTATGCTAGTAAAATAATCTCAATATTTGGCTTTAACTATGAAATAAATTTGAATTTTTGCTCGTAGACCGATTGAATTGGCGGTTCCGACGGCGACGATGACAACGCCGCTGCTGCGGCGGCGGCTGCCGCTTCTGCAACAAATGATGTTGTTGATGCTGCTGCTGCTGCTGTCGTCGTTGTCGTCGTCGTCGATAGCGGTAATAACGATGTCGCCGCAGAATTGCGTTGACGTTGTTGCGAAGACTGATAGTGATGTAATTGCTGCTGTTGTATTGGCTGTTGCTGAGATGGCCTCCGAAACAGCGATCGCATTGCAATTTCTGGGTGTTTTTTTCGCACGTGCTGACGCAAGTGATCGGCACGTTTGGTTCGATGGCCACAAACCGAGCATACCATGCTCTTGCCTTTGCCGCACTCTTGTCGAAGGTGACGTCGCAGTGTGCCGTGACGTCGATAGGTACGAAAGCATTGTGGGCAGGTAAAACTTTCTTGCATCATTAAACTATCGTAATTATGGTATCCTGAAATTCGGCTTTAATTAATTTTATACACCAAAAACATTTGCATATAGTTTGGAATTCAATTTTGCTTTTTTATTATTTTATAGAATATTGTATTCATTTAAATCTGATTTTAGTTTTTGGTTTGCGGTTTTTTTTTTGTATTTTTTTTTTTAATTCATTCTCTTGTTAGTTTTACGTGTAAATGTTTTTGCTGATGTCTGTTGTTTGACAAACAACAAAATAAATGATAATAGTAACAAACGCATTCGGTTAGAGTATTTATAAATGACGATAAAACTAGATGCAATCAAGTGTTATTATGTTGGTACCAAACGTAAACAGTAGTAATATACAGTGTGTATGTGTGTCAGTAGTGGGGGTTGCCCTACAACAAGTGTGTTTGGTTGTTCATTCGATTTTGGTTATTTTGGTTTTTGTTAGCAGAAAAAAAAAATAAGGTCGAACAAAAATCATGTATGCAAGTTATAAGAAACAAACTAAATCAAATGTTAAGCGTTACAAAATGCAATTGAAATAGTTGGCAGTCGGGACAATTTTTTTTTTGTTTTTTTTACATAATTTTATTTGGAAATGTACCTTCTTATCTGACACAAATCTCACGATGGTATCATATAATTTAAAATGAAAGAAAAAATGGATAACAGTTTCATAAATACTAGTAAATAAATTCACAATTCAATCACAATGTGGGACTGCTTGCTGTGAAAGTCACAATCGTTTCTTATTGTAAATTCAGTTTATACATTAACCTCCAATCGAATTAAAGAAAATAGTCACTCGACTTATGGTCTTTGTAGAGCAAACAGATTAGGCAGTACGAGGTTGCCAACGGGTGCCCAAATAGAGTTTGCAAATAGGTACCTTACGAGTCAGAACAGGCATTTTGTGTATGATTAAAAGCTGTCATAGTCAAAAACAATGTATGAACCTGCCTACATCAAAACCCAGACTTTGAAAATTGCAAAGCATAGCTTTCTTCTAACGTGAAATAAATTGCACTGTTTCTTATACGAAAGCTGCCAAGTTTGTTAAAGTTTTAAGGGTATAACGTAATCAAATTTAGAGCTTTTAACAAAGTCTTAAAAGGAACGACAATCCAGTGAAATGTTGGTAAAACACATGAAATGGGCAATTTTAGTGTGAAGCATATTATATAATATTGGCTTAAGCTAGATTACTATCATGGAATCCTGGAATTGCCTCCTATCACAGAACGACTACGACTACAAAAAAGAAATAGTGGGGTCCACTTGAAAGGAGCCAGGTTGGAGCGAATGTGTCAGTTTAAACGAATGAATTCCATTATTCACGATCAAATTTCCATAGCAACAAAATCGATTCAATTTTTTTTAAAGGAAAACTTTTAGCTTTTAAATCCCGAAAACTGGCAGTTATAACGAACCAACTATTTTTCATAAATAGTTGCTGCAGTCTTTGCCGATAAAATTAGAGCGTTTAATTACTAATTTTACAATTCATTTGTTTGCTTCATTAAACGTTGCATTTTCTTCGGCACGAACACCGTAGAGCAGCATTTATTTAAATCAAATGATAAAAATACAAGAATGTCGCACAAGAGACGTCAATTTGATCTAGCCCTTTACTAACGAACAAATTTCGTTCCACCTTTCGAGTTCGTTATAACCACATGTATATTACTGGGGATCTACTCTCTATTTCGATCCCATTCGAAATAGCTTTCCCCTTCCGCTTAAAAGCGGTACTCTGTAATAATTTCGGAATTCTAAATGCGACATAAGTACATTTCATTCCACTTTCGAAATACAGAGTAGAAAAAATTCGTTTTCGAAAAATGTTACTTTCGGAACGAAATACAGAGCAGGGCCCCAGAATCGGAATGGTATCGAATATGGCATTAAGTTCGATTCACTAGTTCGCATAGCATTTGGCAGTCTTCCTTTGGGCCTAAACGGTTTTAAAATTAACGTTTATAACTGGGTACCGGAGGAATCTAGTCAGGAAATTCCGTTTATCACAATTTTTGTCAATTTCGAAATATTTTCGATATAAATTAAAATTTTATGTTATGTTTATTGATATAGAGGTTTATTGATAGAGATTCTGCGAATTTTGAGACGCAACAAATCTGGCAGAACTTAAGAATCCGTTCGAATGCAAACGAGTCATTCATTAAGTTTCGGTCTAAAACTAAACTAAATAAGAATTTCCTCTAATGGTTGCTTAATTATTTTTTTTAAGAATAAACATTAAACAAATATAAAGTGTTAAAACTGGGCAACATTGAAACTTAACGTTACACTAACATTTATGTCGTTTTCCATTGGTTTCACTCGAGGATCCACTCATTCTGAAATCCGATGGAAACAACAAAACTGCTTCTGAAAGAATCCACAAAAGTATTGAAAAAAAATAATCTACGGCCGCTGTCAGCTGACTCAACTACGCATCAATTACACTTGTGTGAGTGCTTCTTAAGTGGATTCTGACTTCAAATCGAGAAGCGAAATTCTCTTCTCAGAATCACCAGAAGAGTATTTTTTTGTGCCAATGGAACGGTTTCAGAAGTGATTTTTTCGATTCCAGACTCTTCCGGACGCTTCTTTTTGCCCAATGGAAAACGACATTAGTCTTTCAAACTCAACTGCTGACATTAGAAATGACGACAGGTGGTCTGACTGTTGTAAAACTTCGCTTCAGACATCCTGAAAATCTCTAATTTTTAGATCTTGAAAAAGTTATCGAGCTAGTGTAGCCTTTGGGGATTTGAAAGAAAAAAAGTTTATAACAAAATTTGCATCTATAAGTTGAACGGTTTCAGCCCTTTAATCTTTTTTTTATGTATTATTCACGAGGTATTCATCGAGGTATCCGTTCGGAAAAAATTCCGATACGATACGATAGTTAAATCTGATCGGAAGCCAAATTGCGTTCGAAGTATCCGTTTCGGGACAAAATAAATGAAGCATATACGGCCCTATCGAGGTATCCGTTCGGAACGGAATTTTGCGTGTCATCGGAGATTTTTTTCGAAGTTGTATCGGAACGGATATCTCGAATGGAATTTCTCTGATTTGATTGACCTCGATACGGCCGATTATATAATTTCAAGTCAGATAAGACTGTATCTGACAATTTGAGATATAATACGATTAATAATGTCCGAAAGCAAATGGAGTGAAATGAAGGCAACTGGAGGAAGCTTAAACTCAAGTAGTAAGAGTCCATAGGACCGATAATAGAATTGAGGAAAGTCTCAAATCTATTTGTCGAAAATTTGTATAAAACCTTTGCATTAACAAAATTAAATGAATAGTTTTGAATACATCTCCACCGTTTCGGAAACACCTTCGTTTAGACGACCGTCGTTATAAGGGATTTACCCGCCAACTTGTAACTTTGTCAGAACTCGGAGAAAGCATATGACGTAGTTTACTTCTCTTGTTGTGTGAAGGAATTTTCCCAAAATTGGTTAAGTTAATCAATGCCCAATAAGTTTTGTGAAAAAACACCGTCTAGCTTTGAGGAAAGTCCAAATTTTGTTGAAACTATGTAAGGTGCTATTGGTTTTGGGGTTAAGAATGAGAATCTTCAGTTCGCTTCGCATAGCGACCTCTAACTTACAACATTTTTTTGAGCTACAGAAATTTCAACAAAAGGGCCCAATCTATAGAATCAGTCGCATCCGTTGCGTCGACGGATCCGTCAATATTGACGTATTCGACGGAACGAGCAGTCCCATAGAATCCGTCGCATACGGCGACAGCCAGGATTATCAGAACTCTGTCCTCATATTTCCCACGAAACGTAATAATTTTCCCCATTCACCGTATTCAAACTTCCTCTTCAATAATTACCGTGATAGGTACTTTTTTTGTGAAAAAATCTTACTTTTAAAAGCAAAGCTTATATTTTACGGATATAAAATTACCTTTGGTATAAAAATCGCAGTTTGCTAATTATATAATGATTAAATTTTTGTACTAGAAAATATTGGTACTAGAAAATCTTGCTAAAATGCGATTTACATAAGCTCTTTTTTATGTACATTCAGTGTGATGGTAGTCATAGTGAAATGCAGATACCGATTTGATGAAATTTCAGCAAAAATTTAACGTTTAATGTTCTGCTTTTGCTTTTTATTTTTTCCAATGGAAGGCTTTTCGAACATCGACGTTCCCACAAAAAGGAAGAAATCCCACCATATAAGAAAACTGGCGGAAGCCAATGACAGTTTCTCTCATGCTCTCAATATTTCCACCAATGAAAGTGCTGTCTCTCCCGCTGTGAGAACCGTCAACGGATGCGGATGACTTTATCCGTCGCATACAGCACGTGCGCTGCTAATGGGTCTGTGTATTCTATCAACCTGTCAGTCGAACACGTTGCCGCAACGGATGCGACGGATTCTATGGGTTCGGCCCTTAAAACATGAAGACAGACCCCGCCAGATAGGCTTTGCTCCGACCTTTTTGTAAAATCTATTGTAAGAACTGTCTAATTGTTATTTTACTAATAATCATATTTAGTGTCCAGGCTTACGAACTCACAGTGGCGACATTTTTCAAATAAAATCACCCATTGTGACGTACAAAATATTTAGTGTGAAGGTTAACAATGATTATTATTTTCTTTAAAAGAAGGGTTGCCCGTAGGTTATTCATTTACATTTTCTGAAGCAGGAATATATAGGAGATCCACTGCATATCAACCTTCAAGCGTATTGGCTTCTGTGGCATTCCGTCACGTATTGCTCTTGCAAGCATAAAGCTACGTTGCCACTAAAATACGTGCGCAAAATTGCTGATGTGCCGAGGTCGTCATATAGTTTATCTATATTTATATGGAATCAGCTCAATCCCTGGGCCCCCTGGACTAAAATCGATTCTCGTAGTCCCAGTATCATTACAGTCGAGAATCAGTAGCGAGTTACGACGTCCGTCGCAAGTACTGTAGAATGAGAGAGTTAAGGATCGTTTCACACTATTCGAAATTGTTTATCTTTACTTAACGTTTCTTGTTAAACATGAGAGTCGTAGGGAGGAAATTGTATACCCGATTGAAATGTTTCTATAGGAGTACACTTCAAAAATAGACAATTTTCGAAACTGTGTGTGAATCAACTCTTATGGAAATGTTTTAACGAAAATATAAATCATGTACGGCTGGCTTTCATTAATTTTTGTATAAATATACGACTAGAATTCAAATTCATTTTTCTCGACTTGGATTGGGCTCACAAAAACCGCAAAAATGTGGTGAAAAAATTAGAAAGACTCTTGGTTAGTAAAAATCAACGCTTTGGGATTTCAAAACTGTACGAAAATCCAGTCCTTATATTTTAAATTTTCAATGTTACACGACCTGTAGTGAGTCCTATTTTTCCTTTCTGGTTTAAATGCGAAAATATTAATAATATCGAATACAAAACAATTTAATTCAATTCAAGGTCTCTTCGGAAAATGTTACTTTTCGACGTTTCTTCTCAAAAATATACTCATCGCTTAACTGAATCAAAAAAAAAAAAAAACCCATTGCAATTCAATTGTGAATACACCCCTTAAAAACTAGTCAAAAAAATAAAAGTTTGATTTTACTGAGCTTGATTTAGTTTGACTTATCGCGTTTCTTCTTTTCATGTTGGGACGCTAAATGGCGATTCAGATTACACACTTGATGGAAGCTTCGTTCACAAAACGAACACACAAATGCCTTCGGCTTACCGCACTCATAACGAATGTGACGAACTAAATTTCCACGGTGTTGATATGATTTTCCACATTGTTCGCAGGCAAATTGATATCTCCATGTGTGGCTGAGTTGGAGCAGCATATGGGGAAATATAAAAAAAAAATAAAAATCAAATCTATAGATATATCTTGCAAAGGTATTTGCTGTCTACCTTTGTTCTGACTTGATTTGACGTCGATGACTTCTCAATTTCATTTTCTTCGATTTTTTCTTTTGATTTTTCTTACGCTTGTTTAAAATATTTCCCGACGCCGACGCCGACGTATAGAATAGTTCATTGTCTTCCCACAGGGGCATTAACAACTCTATATAGAGGAAAGTTAAAATTTAAATTGTAGCAGTGATTCAGATTCAAATTAAATTTGTGGTACCTTGTAGCATTTTGTCATTAATACCCTACTATACATCAAAGATTGGCAACACTTTAAACTGAACTGACAACAAAATAGAAACGATATAAATTCAAATCAAATTTCTTGCATTATTGCCACCACATGCGATTGAGAGTAACAAAAGTAATTGTACCATAAAGAATAGACAACAAAAATACAAGTCTACTTTAAAATGTTGTTACCAGAGGCTACAAGTGAATGTGTCAATGATAAAAAATAGGTTTTCCTAGCAATATTGCTGAAACATTTGCCCAACAGGGCATTTGAAATCCAAAAAAGACACCGAAAGTCCGAAACTACCATACAAAATGACTTTAAGCCAACAATTCAAATATATCCAACTACAAACAAACATCTTTACGTCATATCAAAAGTCTTGAGCTTAAGTAAAACGAATTACATTAGCAACAGTTCTATTGATTTGTAGCGTCAAAAATGTAAGTCCAAAAACCACAAAAATTACGCACAGGAACTACTAAAAATAGTCTAAGAACGGCGCGGGGGATATAAATTCCTAAATTGACAAGGAGGGACAAAAATTACACAAAAATAAAACAAAGGGAACCAAAAAGTTAACGCTCAATCTCAGTAAAATTGGCATAACTAACTCTAGAGCCGATGTCGGTTACAGTCCTCATATCGTAAATATTAAATGAAAAGAGTGTATGTAGACACAAGATTTTTCAGCGCATCATTATCAAACAAGAAGTGTAAATTCAGTATCGCATCACTGGCATCATGATGCTCATGATACTTTGCAAAATGTTCATTAATGCAACTATTGGCATCACTTTCAACGTCAAGTGTTCATTATTGCAAATTTGATCAAACTGATGCGCAAACATAACGAAAAAAGGCATCACAAAAATAACTGATGCGCTGTTGATTCGCCGGCAAAAAAGTAAGAAAAATGTCGGAAGCGAAAGAAAAGAAAGTTAACAAACATTTTTATCAAGATAGATACATATGCTTTTGACAGAAAAATTTATAAATTTTTGTTGAATTCTTTATTTTAATTTTTCTCACAAACATTTATTATTTTACATTGAGTATTTCAGCCGGAGGTAAAGCTTTTAATAACGTCAAGACTAAGGCTAGTAAATAAATTAATCGTCTTTACGATCATCGTAATCGACTAAAACTTTAATTAGCAAAACTTCCATCTTGATTCTTGACATTAAAATGTTTGATGTAAGCAATGCGTTCTAAAACTCAAGCTTCATATTCAATCAGCAACGCTTCAGCATAAACTGCGCATCACATCAGCATCGCAAATAAGCAGTGATGCCGCATCACTGCGCAAATGTTTGACGTTTCTGAATTTACACAAAGTAAAATTTTTTAAGACAGAATTTCTTTTGGAGTTCGTACTTATAAAACGCAAATTGTTTGCTTTGAATTTTCTCAATAAACTTTAAGGTCGGTGCACTATGCACTAGAATGGAAGCCAAAACACTTTGGGCCTTAATAATAATCATTCTTAACCTTAAATAGTTTTTAGGTCACAATGGATAATTTTATATGGAAAATTTCGCGTGTTCCCAAAATCCAGCCTGGCCACTAAATATGATAAGTATCGGCGCTTTGATTACATTGGACGTTCTTTGAATCCCAACACGAAAGCGACGACAAGCAAAACTCATAACACCTTTTTAAAAATCAAGCAATCGCAAATGGCAAAGCACTTGTTCGGACAAAGGCTGCAGGGGCTTAAGCTGAAACTACGCTTTGAAGACCCTAGAAGTTATGCAACGCTTTCAACCCTTTTACGCTTTGAACTCAGTCCCATATACGCATTTAAAATGGATGCAAATGATGCACGGGATGTACTTGTAGCTCGTGTTGCTTATTAGGCACAGTTGTGAATCGGATCGCATTGAGTTGTGATTTTCTAAGTCAATTATCAACACTTTTTTGACAAGTATTTTGTTGAATGTGACAAGATAAACGTGCATGCTGTCACGAGTTGAAGCACTATATTGAACAACTTCTTCCTATACTGCCATTGCCGTGGTCATACCTGCTGTCGTGAGCGCTTTTGTTGATCAGTCACATTGTAGGTATTAAAAAGAGTTTATTAACCAAAAGTGTAAGCGTCTGGCAAAGCATAGACCTTTAAGGCTTTAAGCTTGTGCATTTGTGTTACTATGGGACCGTTTCGACTGCAAGCCTCCCGGTTTTAAGTCACTTCATAAGGCCAATCAAATGACGATGTTGCAACATTTTTTGTGACCTACAAATTGTAGGTGGATGTTGAGCAACTTCCACCTCTTAACAACCAACACGATTATTTTGCAACCGACATGATGCAGTATCTCCAGATCAAGACCGGCACATTCGCTATTGAACGAGGTACTTTATAATGGTCCATCTCTTATACGACAACTGTCCGGTTGCAAAGGTGTATTCTCACGTTAGGAAAATAATTCACATTGAACGATTCCCTAATCCCTAATAAATTTAGCAGCAATTTACTATTAGCTATGTCCGTGTCATTTCCAATAATATATTCGAAAACGTTTCGAAAATGTATCAACAATTTCTAGGGAAGTATAAAATTACAAAAAAAAAAAAACACGTCGTCGAATCGCATTTACGACCAACGAAAACCGAGAAAAACCCGGTTGATTCATCAAAACCGCCAAAAATGTGGAAAGCATCTTAAATGTCACAATAAGAATTTGCAATGAGACCATCCAGGGCCATTTATTCATTCTTGAAAATTTAATTGGGGATGAAAGCGAGCATTAAAATCATTTCTAGCGATTATTGAAAAATTTGCTGTCAAGTCAACTCATTTTCGGTTTGGCGTTGTAGAACTACAAATCGACGCCAGTAAAGTTGTTTTAATTGTCATCCATATTTTTGACAGTTTAAACAGAACTTTTCGTCGCTAAATCATAAGTGAAAACTTTTTTATAACAAATCGCGAACGATACTGATTTTGAAATTGTAAGAGCATAAATAATGCAATTTCCGACTTCCTTGCTGTTAAAAGTACATAAATATAGAGTAACGAAACAGCCGATTCACAATATATATGTGGTGGAAGTGACTGCCAATTACAGTAATTTCTAGACACCGAAATGTACTTTTAAAGTTGAAGTTTCGAAAGAGTTCTATTCCACTATTTAGCAATCAAACAGATACCTTCATTAAGTAAATTTTCATATGACTGTCATTGAAGTGAAACTATTCTCTCAGTCTCTAATGTTACAGATTGAGGAACAGCATTCAAATTAGTATGTACAAATATTATAAAAACAGCCGATAACCGAGCGAAAATGTTTACGTTTTTCGGAAGCTTAACGTTCATTGTCATACGTCATACTTCATCAAACACTCAAATGAACACATAAACCGAGCCCGGTCTCACCTATCTACCTGTTTTACTTTTCCTAAGAATTTTATTTGGAAGTTAATATTTCACTTCACCTTCCTGTACGAAATTCTATTATAAAAACAATTATGCAACATACAAAATTCCTTCAGAGAAAACGACTTTTCCAAACAATGAGTCTTCATTTCCTTTTCCTATTCCATCTATCTCGTTGCACTTGTCTGCACAAGCGGTCTGTTAACCTTTTAAAAAAAAAGAACAAGCAGAAGACGTTAAGCTGGGAAGTGCCACCTATCCACTTCTGCAGTGCAACTGTCATTTGATTTAGTGGCCAGACAGTGTTGACCCAAATGTCTTCTCAAAAACAATACAAAAATAATATTAAGGACTCACTGCATCGTACTGGATTCAATTTATTACTATTACAAAAAAAAAAAACTACACATACGTCGATTGCCAAAACCAAATGTCAGTTGGATTTTAAAACCAAAACCTACCAACGCCCCAAACAAGCAGCGATGACGTCACAATTTACTGCGCATGCGCAAAAAATTTGGGGAGCACTCAGTCCACAGTTCTATTTTGTTTCTCAGTTTCTATAGAGCTAAAGAATAACCTCAAAAATCGAGATAAAATAATGGAAACGTTTTCGACTACATGAATGATAAAGTGGGCGAAAAAAATGAACCTCAATTGGTAGCTGTAAGGAAAGATATTTGCGCCAGCTGTAGCGAATGGGACTTTCTTCAACATATCAAATTACACAACAAAAACAACGACGACATATATTTCCTGGTGATATATCCGCCACCTATCGAAATAGTTGGCTCTCATGAAACAGAGACCGACAGAAACGTGCAATTTGTCAAGGAAGGACTCCTTTGACGAGCGTCAACATTTAGATAACATTCCAACAAATCGTCATTGCATTTTAATTTTATTTTATTTTTAACATTCAGCAGTTGCAGTTCAGAAAGCTGCGCTTGCACACTGAAAGTGCCATTTTAGATATGTACGACGTACGTGCTATCCTAGTCAAGATATTCCTGATGCCGAAACATCTGTCAATTGTGGCTTGAAAGAGGAGGTAAGGTAACTTTTCAGACGATATTATCTTCTAGGATACTACACAAAGTCTACTTGTGTTGAGTAGATAACGATTTCATGTAGCACAGTTCACAAATATGAAACGCAGTGCGGTAACTCTCCTGCACAAAATACCGGTCGGCGGTACCGCCGAAGTTTTGGTCTTCGTTCGGCTGGGATCGAGTGGAAATTGATCCGCTGTTGGTCGCCACCAAAATGGTTTTAATTTTTGTCCCTGACATTCGGTCATACCCGACAGTGCATAGCTGTTCACTGCCGGAGCTCGAGCCTATGTCACTCAAGCAAATACAACGCAAATACAACGAACCTAAGTGAGAAGCGACACATCAAAAGCAGTACACCATGGCCATAGCTTCGGATTACCGAATATAAGGTTTGTAGTTTGATCATCAGAAAGTAGTTCGCTGTAGTAAGTCTTGTGACTTCGTATCGTCATGAGAAGGCTTTCTATTCAAACTACCAAACATAAAGAAACAGGAAACTATGCTCAAAGGTTAGAGTTTAATATTTATTGACTGTTTAATCGCTGAATTCGTCGTTAATTGTACGTGATGAGAGTTTTTCTGTCTTGGCCTGGACACTGCCGTTCTTAAAAGTGGGAGCAAGTTTATTTAAAGTAATCAAATTTTAAATATTTAGCGACTTAAACGACGACGGCCCACGTACAATTTGTGGAATCATTATATTTATGAACAATAGCATAATGACTTTGGACCAAGATAAAGTCCGAAATATGCAGGACAGAATAAAAGGCACCAATTTGCAGAGGTCCGCCTTAAAATGCTTGAATTAGCAGAAAATTTACAGAAGTAAAGTGCACAATTGCAGTGGCTCAGTTGTCAGTGTGTTGGACATCAGGGGCCCAACTCTATCTCGTTCCGAGGGTACAATTTTTCGAAAACAAACCTTTTCTACTCTGTACTTCGAAAGTGGAATGAAATGTACTTATGTCGCATTTAGAATTCCGAAATTATTACGGAGTACCGCTTTTAAGCGGAAGGGGAAAGCTATTTCGAATGGGACGAAATAGAGAGTAGAGCCCCTGAGTGCGAGTGCGGGGTCTCGGATTCAATCGCAAGAAAACACCACACTCACTGCCTCTCTAGACGTTCAAACTATAGGCCCCTTGCGTTATTGTTTCCAAAACAAAAACACAAAATAGGTTCATTTAAGTGGAAATTATGGTCACTTTTAAAAACCGCATCTGAACCGAACCCATTCCGCCGATTTTGTAGGTTAAGGATCGTCTCTCAAAAAATTAAGGAGCTTACACTCAATTTGTTCGTTAAAATGACCCAGCAAAGTGGGAACGCGTTATTATGGTGATATGATATGATATGGGACTGTGTCATCTAAAATAAGATACAATAAAAATAGAAATGACGCATATCGCATGTTGCCATCGCATTTTAATATCAAAGGCGATGATTTCTTTACGAACTTGAAAGTAAATGGATGCGTACGAATCCTAGAGTCTGGTAAAATCCGTTTCTATTCTTTGAATGAGTGCGAAAATGATGAAAACCTAAATAACTCCCAAATAAAAGGGGGAAAATACAATTTGCTTCTGAAGTATATATTGAAACGTACTTAACCTTAGTGCGTATTTAACCTTAGTGCGCAGCTAACCTACCTACGGGTTTTTGCACGTTTTCAGTATGAAAAGCATATTACAAGCGTATGAAGCCTATGTTGCCCAGGGCGCAGATTCCGTATAACAATAATCGTCGGGACGTTATCGTTTTTGAAACTTTGATGACCATAAGAAGTTATATTCTGCCCGAATTTCTTTCACTATTGTCAGCTTTCATTACATTTGTGGAAAATGAACTGGATTAAGGTCTCAAACTCGTAATTTTGGCACTAAGTTGCTACTTTTGGAGGTCTATCGTTTCGACGATAATCGTCTGAAAAACTACGGAATAAGTTTGTAATTCAGATAAGATTGATTTTCTTTTGTATATGAATGGTATACATTTTCTCTTACTTACAAATTAAATACTAAATGCTATTGGCGTATTGTCCTATCATCTTTGTTTCTAGAGTGGCATTTTTTATATAAAATTTTCCTTTTTTAACGCATTTAGTTAGCAGAGTGAGTGGACTTTTTTGGAAAAGAAGTATTTTCTTCAAGGTTTGCAGATATTAATGCATTCCACCAAAGTAAATCTTGCTTTCCCTAATTTGTGAATTTAAATGTGATCGTCCATTTTGTTTTAAGTGAAAAAAAAATCTTGGTTGTCACTTCAGATTTGATTAGTGGCTGAGTCGAATATGATTATTTCGCAAGTTAAGGCCAAATATTGAAGTTTATTTCTAACAAATTAGAGGTAAGTTCATTTATCTGGCGATAACTTATAAAAGGCGTTTTTTTATTTTACCCACATGATCTATATAGATCATTGATATCCACGGTTTACAACAACAGTACGTGATCCAACTGTTGTTGTAAACCATGGAAATCCATGATCTATATAGATCATTTGAGCATAATAAAAAAAGGCCTAATGATGGATAAGCAGTGGAGAGTTTTCCACGTCAATTAATGAAAAATATACAATGACAATGTACAATTATTCCAAAGTTCCACGAGTTTAATGTCAAAAAGAACATTTCAACCTTTCGTTACCAAAAACAGTTTGTATGAGAATTAAAAAAATGTTATACTTTTCATTCAACTGACAGTTCAACTGCACTATTTCGAAACTGATGAGAAATTATTTTGGGCTTTGCCACAAATAGCCCCACAACTGCATGTTCTATCCTCGTAGACAAACTTCTTGGTTATGAAACCACAATCAGGTTGCCGGCAATGTCCGCAATTATCTATTCAGCCGTGTGACACAGTATTTTCATCAAAAATGTTAACTATACGGATAACAGGTAATGGCTGCATTTATTTAGGACACAAATAGTTACTCAGAAATAACTTAACGTCAAATTAATACAGTAACGGCATTCTTGTATGCCGAGGCGTACATTCATGAAATAACTTATACTGAATCAAGCCCAAGCCATCTGCTACTTTTGCCGAAACAATTTGGTACAGCGGTTTCCGTGACTAGGACTATGTCAGCAACTACGATTTTGTTCGCAATTGCTGACATTGAAAAATAAAATGCTATGGATGAGCTCCCTTTCGACAGAAGGCAGTCATGAATGCCATGAGTGTTCTCCATTATCTCCATTTTTTTTGTAAATTTCAATAACAAAACCACGTATCTAGTATAACTTAATGTGTAGGTTAGGTTGAATGGGGTTGTAAGATCGTCACTAAAGACCAGGCACCATAAACTTTAAAAAAGATGTGTGCATTTAAATGAAAAATTGCCGGTATGCGTTCCGTTGAGCGATATCTAGGTAGGTAGATAGAAGGGTGCTCTTGAGGCAGTTGCCACAGCTTCACTTAAACCATCAGTCGGGTCCATTGTGTCCGATATCTAACATTTAACTCAAATTCAATGCATAACACGTGGCAATAGGTGCAATAGTTGGCTAAATAAGTATATTTTTTGTTGATTGCATAGCTAGTGGCGCATACAGAAATTTGTAAAGTTGACGGATCAATAATCAACTCTCCATCTCACAATTCTTAGCAGTTTTCCTTTCCCAGCGGAACACCTCAAACGATTAACAGATATGTTTCTGATGAGAAAGATGGCGGAAGAACAGCTCCATATGGAACCATAGGCCTGCAACTCAGAACATGAGCTCTTATTTTTTAGGACGGATGACAGATAACTTGAAATTCCTGATACATTTCCTGAGTCCTAACACGACCGCAGTCGAAACGGTTAAAGAAATAGCAACCCAGTGCTAAAGGCACTTTAGAGCATCAGTTCTAGTACGGTTTTCATAAGTTTAAACGAGCCACCCTTATGATCAGCAAAGAAAATTTCGTTGTTCCACGGTTGATAATGGTTAGTGACTCTGCTTCTAAGGCGTTTCTCAATGTGAGGGGATATATAAAACATTTTAAGCTCCCCAGAACTAGTTTTCTGCAAACATTTTGACTTTAAATAAAAAAAAAACCTAACAACGGTTCTTTCTAGCCAAAGAATGTAATGAAAGAATTATTTCACTTGTTGTAATGCCTATTTTCAATAGATACTTGTAATGAAATTCCTACCCCTGGCAACTGAACATAATTTCGTTTGGAAATAAAACTTATAATTTAAAAAAAAAAAAATGATGTGTGGTTAGTACTTACAAAAGGGTTTTCAGCGCAGTCAGTCCGAATGAGGGACGACTTTTGCTTTATACATATCCCGGTAACGCCGATCGAACCAGATGAGCCGTCGAAGGTGTGCAAACAAAACAAAACACCCGCCTTTTCTTGTTTGTTAAATTTTCTCGAAATTTTACAATTCTCAAAACAATGGGCCAAAATTTTACTAAAATATTTAAAGAGTCATTCATTAGGAAAAAAAATGTTTCATATAACAAAGCTTGAAATGTTGGCCCATTCTTCAGAATTACTAGGAATTGTAAAATTGAAGACAACGATACGTACTCTGTTAATATACTTTACCCAATGATGGCGACTAATGTTTGGCTTTTTAAATCTTTTTTCTTCCTGAAAATCAATAAAATATTCCACGGAATATTTTTCAGAGCAGAACATATCGAATTGGACACTCAAGGATCGAGGTGGGGCGCTTGGGGGACAAAGGATTAGAGCGGGAGGAAAATGTTGTTTTCAAATAATAATAAATAAATCGAATAAATAAAATCGAAAAAAAAAAACTTAAAAACTTAAAAATATAATAAATCTCATTTGTGCTCTCCATCAACCGATACTTTGAGTGGAGATATACTTACCTGCTTTCTGTTGAGCGTAAGCAAAAAAAAAAAAGCACTCGAAAGTCTCGGAAGCAATGCAGCAGACTGATGACATCACAACGGTTACCTCACTGTGAACAATTAAATTCACAGCTACAACATACACTGGAACAGAACAGCGAACAGGAACATGTAGCCAGCAGCAACTTTCGACTTTTCGACTTCTTTTCTTCTCCAAAACACTTGTATCACTTTTTATTTAGAGAGCTATCACTTAAACACGAAAACGGTACCAAAACAGAGGCACACCAACCAAATTACAAAATAAACGTATTACGAACGAAAGGTGATAGATTTTTTTTTGTTGCAACCGAGTTAAAACCGCGCCACGTAAGACTCACAGCTTTTTAAAAGCTGCCTACTAAATATTCTTCTTCTATGTTGTGTACAATAATTGAAGAAATAATAAATAAATTATAATACTTAAATAAAAGAGTTTAAGCAAAAAAATAGTCCCGTCAACCAAAAGCATAAATATTATATCAAAATGAATGTTAAAAATAAATATTTATATAGAGAAAGTATATATGTATATATTATATATCAATGCATGCGTATTTTCTTTCAACTAAAAAACGTGTTCGTCTATATCAAAAAATATATAACATGGCAAACAAAAAAAAATTATTCTCTGGTGTATTTATCGAAGAGGCCAACGTTTCATCTTTGGAAACATTTTTTCTTTTTCATTTTTTACTTCTATACTGTTCTACATCTTACAAGTAATATGTATTTTGTTCACCTTCTTCGAGTTGAATGTTTAAATATAATTTTACACTGGTATGGTTTTCTTTGAAATCTTTTTATCTTTTAAAATATCTTTTCGTTTTAAAGCAAATGCGACGTTTTTTGTAAGTACTGTTGTTATGTTATTGATTATGAGATTAATATTCGCAAATTTTCTTGCTTGGTTTTGTATTTCTTCTTGTTTTTGATATTTTTTTTTATCAAGGATTAGTAATTTAAATACAAAAATTAAAAAAAAATCGTATGTATATTAAAGATTAAAAAAAAATAGAAAATAAAATAGTTAAGTTTAGTTTTCACCAATCTCAAATGTTTTCAATAAAAAAGAGAGCAAGTAAGTAAGTAAAATATGTGGCAAATGCAAATCAAGTGGAAGAGAGCGTGGAAAAAGCGGTTTTTTTTTAGTTTATAAATCAGAAAGTAATAGCGGAGTTATTCGCTTCCAGTTGATTCGCATTTGGCAGATGGTTGTTGTTTTTTTTTTTTTAATTCATAACAAAATGCTACACAAACACCAAAAATTACCAAAATCAATAAGTATTTACTTTCAAAAATGTTTTCTTGCAAAATAGTTCGAAGTTCAACTGAGATGGGAGAGTCTCTTTCTTAAAACTCTGCTACGATTTGAGCTAATATTCTATCAAATTATGAATTTCCATATTTACAAACACATTTGGGAATTTCTCAAAAGTTAAAGGCACATTTTGCTACCTCGCCTCAAAGCTACAGCCCACCTTACCATAAGGACTGGCAATGAATTTTTAGGTCCTTAGGACCACATTAAAAAAAAAGTCTGTTCTTCAGGGGAAAACTCTCCAATTTCAATTGAACTTGCAAAGCTTTGGAGCACGACTAATAAAAAGAAAGGGAGCACAACACATCTCTTCCCTCTTTTGTCGTTTTTGTCAAGGCAAACACAATACTTTTTCAACTAAATACGAAAACAATATAAAAAAAAAAACCAAATCAAAATTAAAAATATTCTACATCAACTTTCTAGGATTGTTCTTCATTTTTATCAAAATTTGCATTATTTTGTTGGTTAGAATTTTTTTTTATCTGTCGTGCTCATTTCGCTTGTTCATCAAATTTGACATAATCGGATTCGTTGTCAAAATGGAATAAATTTTGTAACCTACCTTGTGGATCCCGTTGCTGTGCTTCTTGTGCGGCCATAAATACTTCATCCTGAGATCTGTCGACTTGCCATTGTGCATATCCTGCAAAACAAAAACAAAAACAAAATTAAATTAGTAACTGAAAACACATTGGGGTCGTTTTGTAGGCCTTACCTTGACTAGATCCTTCTCCGCCATGACTGGGACCAGCATTATGATCCAAATCTTCGAGACCCATTTCTTCGTCGTCCAGTGTTAGATCTTCAACAGTTTCATCGTTGCCCTCGTCATCGTATTCACTTTTTGGTTCGAGAACAATTTCTGAATCTTTGCCGGCCGACGTGGATCCATCGAGATGGTGTTGATGTTTTGAACGTTTGTGATTTTGTTTCTCTTTGATGATCATATCTTTGTCAACGGAATCGGCGGCATTTTCATCTTGGATATTATCAGCGGCTATAGCGGCGGCATTCATGGCATCGGTATTTCCCATTTTCACACTTTCAGTCTTTTTGGTAACATTTGCGGTTATAATATTTGCTGCTGCGGTCGCTGCTGCTGTTGCTAGTGATGATGATGTCGTTACAGTAGATGCAATAGTGCCAGCAATTGTTGATATTGTTCCTGCGCCAGAGCCGACAACACCACCGACAACCGGTACAATAGCGGCGATTGCTCCAGTTGCATTTGTTGTCGGAATTATTGATGATGTGCCAGCTTGGATGATTTGTGAAGAATTTGAATTATCGTGGTTATCTGGAAATAGTAATAAAAAAAAAAAAAAATAACGCTGTCAGTATTGCGAGTTTACTTTTGGTATAGGAAAATGGACAGATTGTTTTTTAAGTGAAACCTTCTTTACCGAATTTCCCAAGCGACAATCAAGAAACAAATATTGAAAAAAAAAAAAAAAACAGTGTGTATCACATGACAGCAACACATTTTTTGTTTGCACATTTCTCTCAACTAATTAACAAGTTTCACTTCAAACAATCTTTCTCCATGATTAACTTTTTTCATTAAACAGCAAAAGAGAACAAAATATTTATATACTAACCAGCTAAAACATTCTCAATGCTCCTGCGTCGAATTTTTTTCCGTCTTCTTGATGTTGGACTAGATGAACCCTCTCTGGAACCGGACAAATCTTGTGAGTCAATTGATGATGGGCCAATGCGTGAACGTTTCGTTTGTTCCAATGTATAACCAGCAGCCGCACTACCGGCCATCAATTTACCAGGTACATTTATATGCTTGTGTTGTTGTTGCTGTTGTTCGGCAGAGGATTTTTGTTGCTGACTACCACCACCATGACCACTACTGCTACCACTGCCCGCACGATTATCTGACAAACCTTTAATTTGTAAAGATTCGGCAGCCTTTAACAAGGCAGCTAGCTGATCTTGTGATATATTGACTTCGCCACGATACATATAGTCCATCATGGCGCGAAGTTCCTGATATTTTACATCCTTGAGAATAAATATCGGATGCTTATCATATTGTTCCGATAAAAGAGTCTGCAAAGAGTAAGCACCAAATAAGTACCGATTTGAAATGACACGAAAAAATGTTTAATACTTACAGCAAAATAAGGACTGCAAGCCGATAATACCACTTTGTGTGCCTTTAGGAATTTTCCTTCGGCTGCTAGCGTACAATCTACCAATGTCTCATTTTCCAATAGTGTGTCGAATACACTGATGAGTGTACTCTGGTGGTTGTTCCACCGCAGGCAAAATTGCTGGTCGTCATCCATTTTCTTTAAGGTGGGGCTTTTAAAGAAAATTACGTTTCCAAAAATGCAAAATTCATTCAAATGGAGTTTCTTCGCTGCTTTTGTTCCAAATCCAAATAAATGTTGTAATCTTAGTTTATGTTCTTTTTGGTCAGTTTTTTTTTTTTTACTTTAATTCGTGCGTCTGCAAATAAAATAAAAGGAAATATGAATTTAATTAAATTGTCTCGACTTTAAAAGTGGAATAATAGTGAAGAGTATGTTAGGGAATGTTTATTGTATAGCCTAATAAAAAAGGTTTCCGTCTTCGCAAATAATATTAATTGAATGGTATAGAAAGATGCAAGAAAAATTGGTAGTGGTTAGGTCTACAAGAGAAGTCATTTTGAATATTCACCTTTCATTTTTTTTTAGGTTAGAATAGCTAAGAAATAGGGTTAGAGAGTCCCTCACTATTGCGAAAGCATCCCTTCTAGCGCTGCGATGTCTTTCTTTTACCTGATATGTAGAATCACTAGTGAAGAATAGCTTTAACATTAGCCGAATCCTCGTGATTTGACCTGGTTCAAGGCTGATATGGAATATAACCGTGTTTAAACTTCCACAGACATATAGATACAGATGTACCTACAGAAAATTTAGCCACTGGAATTATTTTTCAGATCCAGGGACGCGAATCACAAATGAGGATACTCGTCGGACCACAGCCATTTTTGTACGACTTCTTATCAGTCACCGGCACCTAAATCTTTGCTTTAGCACTGAGTTGCTAGAGGTCTATCGTTTCAACGATAACCGCCAAAAAGTTCACTGATTGTATGTGAAACACAATAGTGCTGCACGTAATAAAATATGTGCATCCAACTTCATCCCATGCAGTTGTTCTTTGTGGTGTTTATCATTGATTATTCAACATTTTGCAACACGTCCGAGCTGCAGTTAACTTATTTTATTATTACTAAATGATCGGTAACGATGACTTATATGTGGCTGTTCTACCTGATGACAAGCAATCGATAGTAGGTAAATAAAACACACAAAGCAAATAAAAATCACCACAAAATGGAATCGATAGAAAACGCATTTATGCACACGATCGATGATAGCTATTTCATATTTTTGCTTTGATTTGACATATTCTACAGCAAAATGTCACCTTTGAGATGAAAATCTCTCTAGCGCTGACAAAAGTCAGAACTTTTTTAAGTCCTGACCGTTGAAGTACACATTTAACACACAATCGATATCACAGTTCGAAATGTTTGGTTGTTGTATCGGAAAATCGATTGAGCGAGCGGTGATTCACTACTTAGCCTCACCAGGTAATCAACTTTGTGTAGGGATTGTTTTTTTTTAAACAATGAGTGACAAATAAAACTCATTGAATGCAATGCGGAGTCCCGAACTCAACCAAATTTAGTGATTTCTTGTAAATTTGTGACTCACATTATGCAAATTATCACATGAAGAAATATGAGCTTGGCTAAGGTAAAAGCGGTTTGTTGCAGTTTATAGAGATAATTGTAGCGATAATAAAATAAGTTGGTCCGGGAACAACGCTCTCAAATTAAAAATTTATGCAGTTCTGCTTTTTAAATCAACTTGACGCTTCACCATAAATATTCAAATATTTCTCAACGGAATCGAATAACTATAATTTTGTTCACTGTTAGTAAGTACTAAATTTTAGAAGGGGCACTCCTAAGTCAGTTTTTTGGGTAAACAGGGAAATGGATATCTTCATAGATCACTAATCAATCAGTTATAACCGCGAATAATATGTTGTACACAAAAACAAACTAAAGTCACTAGCTAGCTACCTTTAATAGAACACAATTTTGAGCACCAGCTAAACACCGGCGATCGTGGGTTACAAGTTTATATAACTATAAAACTTAAAATCACAAACAGTTGAGCAAAATTTAAATTGATCTAAAACACAAAAACTTGTAATCACTTTCACGATCGGTCGCAGACTGGCGAATGGCGACAATGGAAAAAACAAGTTTCCTATCTCTCCTACTAATCGATTGCAGAGTTCTTGTTTTTTTGTTGGTGTAGAATTTCGTCCCTTTTACCGTTTGCTTTGTCTGCTTGCTACTTCCTTTCTACCTGCTCTCATTTAATGACATGGAACAAAAAAGAACGAAAAGCAATCCACTCCCTGCGATTGTCCCTTTCTAAAATTATCCCCAGCGACCTTTTTTCTTTTTTCTCGATTCTCTATATGCGAGTATGTGTGTTTGTGGGTTTTTCAATTTCCCCAAGCCGTTTGCAAATGAAAACAATTTTTCCAGGAATATTCTATATAATTTTGGTTGATTTTTTCCCTTTGAATAGACTACTTAGCCTTGGTAGTTGTGGGCAATTAAAATATGGAGAACATAGCGGTGCTTAGAAATGCATTACTTTGATGGACCCAAAGTTGGGTAGCACACGCATGGTAGCTAATTATTTTTAACGAGAAGGGATATTTGAATCTGCTGTAGAAAACGAAAGCCTAGGAAGGGGCATTGTCTTGTACGTGGAAAATAATTTAAGCGATGAGCGGACCATACAAATTGATTTGCGTGTACAAACTAAGTACTTCCCGGAAACGATAAAAATAGTTAAAACATTACCGATATTACATATTTTACGCCTGACAATGTTAAATCGTTAAATCTGAGCAGGTACACGTGCCAAACGGGTAGACACCAAAGCAGCGCTATAATGTTCGCGGGGATTGTTATGACTTGAGTTAGATCATAAAAACAGTTTTGTTTAGTTTATATGCATCGCATTCTCGTCCGCGTGGAATATCCCATAACGCCGAACATCCATTTAAATTTCGTTATCACTTAGGAGAAATGAGATCGTATCTAGAATGTAGATTGTTATCAGTTTGGAGAGTAGGGTTTTAATGGCTGATTTTCAAACCCTTGTTGATAAGAAACCAACGTCTAGATAAAATTTATAATCATGTGTAAGTACGGGGCATGCAGTATTTAGATACGAGTCCGATCTATTATGATCAGTAATCTTGAAATCTGAAAATTACTGTCCAAAATGTCGAACGAAACGCAAAGCATCGTAAAAATAATCACGATTTGTAGCGATCGCTACTGTTTATTACTTTTAGGCGTTGGTAGCTCACTTCATCTTGAATCCTGCGATGTGTTTTAACATTGGGTTGAATAGTTTCACGCTTCACGGATGTTATTGTTTATTTTTTTTGCAGTAACGCTAAACTTAAGGGTTTATTTCTCATATGAGGGGTTTTTAAGGGGAAATAATGGATATTGTACTATTTGATCCGATTCGATCAGAGGAAAAATTCTGCAATCAAATACAATCATACCGCGACGTATCAATCATATATGTGACAGATATGCGGCGGTTAATGTTCCGCGATCTCCGCATTAATCAATGAAGAGGAAGTACCTATTTTGAAACAAATTTCGATGAAAATCCACTTCTAAACACAAGACCCCCTTCTCCAGCTCGTTCTGGCAAAGTCGATTTATATTTTCCTAATATTGCCATGTGGATTAAGTGGCATTACGCTAGTGTCAAAAATGGACGAAAATCCTTCTAAAGTTCCGGTAAATGTTAGAAATGTGTCACTAATCCAATTACGGTCGTCACATAAAAGTTCAATGCATTCGTACGTTGACTTACGTTGGATTACTCCCGTGAAATCGCTCAGATTTTGGTTCTTTGTTTCATTATTTTGCAGTCAGATCAATTCAAATTTTAAAGAATACTAGAATGTGTCAGATTTTGAATTCAACCAGAGACACATTCAATAATTTGACGTTTCATAGATTGCAACAAAATTACCTAATGTAGGGATGAGTGCTTGAAATCAATGTCAATCAATCATTTCTGATGAATATGGAACAGGAAGATGAAAAATTAGCAAAATTAATATTTTAGCTAAAACTTTATCGTTGCACTCTGCGGAGCTTCAAATCTTTCTTGGCAGTTAACGTTCCTCTAAGGCAGACTTTTTGAAGATCCATAACTTACTGTCTGTTTAGCTGTAAGGTGATATGAATGAGATCTGTGAGGGTTTTACTTCATTTTACTTGAATGTCATTGGTACTTTGTTTGATGAAATAAACTAAACTAAATTAGTCGCGTTTTTTAAGACTCATTTATACAAATTTTCAGCCGCCATTTATAATAATTTTTTTTCTGAATGACTTCGGCAAATTATATTATTTTTGAGGAGACTATCAACCTTCGAACTAAGTTCCTACCTACCAAGTTTCGAAAAATCATGTCTAAAAAGTTGCTTACTGCTTAGTTCGTTGTTGATTAAGAATTTGGAGCTAAAAAACTCATATGTGGTCGAATTTCTGCGCAAATCAATGAAAGCGTCTTCGAAAAGAATTACAATAAACCAGCATTGCAGTTTTAGCTTGGAGAGATACCCAACCCATGCCTTAGCTAAATCGGATAAACCAATTAAAAGACTGCTACATGCAACTATGTCTACAACATTACTGATAAAATGCATCCACCTACCTACCGTCGTACATGTCTAATCAACTGTACACGTACAACTGTTATGTAGGTTAATTATAAAACAAAAATCCCCCCACACCACCCCAAACATTTCAAACCCATAATATAAACGTGTCGATAAAAAATGATGATTTATGAAAAGAAAAAAAAATATATGCATGCATGCGCGCAGCAATAACACACATACTTTGCATGCAAGTGCAATAAATTTTCAATGAAATGTTTAACACAAGCTGCATCAAAACAAAAAAAAAATGCATTCTTAAAATATTTCACAAAATTATTTTCAACACGAGTGTTTTTTCATTTTTAAACACACAAACGTGGGGGCGGTACGGGATGTGTTTCTATGTGAATTTTTTTTTTAATAACTCTCAAAGATGTGCATATTCATAGAGTGCAAGTGTATACCTGCTAGTGCACAAAACATCTTTTCTCATTGTATATTTATGTACTGCACTGACGTAGCTGTTGTTGTATTTTTGTTGTGTTTTATATCAATTCGAGAGAAAGACAACAGCAGCAGAAGCGGCGGCGGTAGCGAAAAACAGCTCTCCGTTGAGTTGTGCTACAGCGATAAATTTAAAGCTTTATTTGTTTTTTGCACCGGTAATTTCTGAAGGTCAAGTTCATATTTTATCGACGATTGTTAGACTATACCCACATTTGCATGCATAAATATAGGTAGGTACAACTGAGAGAGCGCGACGATTTACGGCACATATACCGTGGAGATAGATGTGCATCAAAAACTGATCAAACTGGAATTTCCAATTTCACATATGTGGGTATCTAGGTGTACCCTTATCCGTTTTCGTGTATTTTTTCCCCATTCTTCTTTGTCATTATACCGGTTTGTTGTAAAAAAACAAAAAAAAAAAAAAAAAACAGTAACAACAAAAAATGTTTTGCTGAATCTACCTATCTACAGAAAAAAAATAAAATAAAACTCGTTTTCCCCCCAACACTGAACAATTAAATCCCCTTTTTCAAAGAAGCGAAGGAAGGGAAAACTTAAATTAGCAAGGGTACCACTAATTCAATTTAGAGTTTCCTGTCATCCCATCTGCTCCGCACATAAAAATGCAGTGCACACACATACACCACGGCGGAGCAGCAGCGCATAGGCTCTATTCAAATTTTGGATGAACGCAAACGAGACAGAAACGACGAAAACGATCAATAAAGTGAAACCCCAGCTGGGAGGTATTTTTCGTAATTTTTTTCTTTTCCTTTTGGGTTTTACCCAAACCCTACCCTAGGTAGGCAAGCACAATACAGCACACACAAGCATACATAGTTAGGTAGGTAAGTTAAGGGCAACTATAGCTGCACAGGGGGATAATGCGAATGCATACCCAGTGAGGGTTCGGGTTCCTTTTTTCTTTCGTTTTTCGACACACCACCGCTCGGCGGTTTATCCAACAAAAAATAATAATAATTATGTAGCCAAACACATGCGCTCTGGAGCCATACGCATAAAGTATAAATAGACAAGATTTGTGTTTGTGTACAGTATACTGTACTGAGACTGTACCGATGGTGGCCGAGGGCAAAGCACAGAGAGATCGATCCCTTTTTAGTGTGTACCTATGGCCCCCTTGTCGAGCTTGGCAATAGTCAGTGTTCACCTACACACAAGCCTGTCAAACACAAAGAGATTTTTGATCCTTTTCCTCTATATACCAACTGACAAAGAAAAGGACTACAGAGGTACATAGGCACACTGGTTAATCCCCAAGCCACACGTTTGGTTCGTGGTGGTGGTAACTAACGCCAAGATATAAGGGTGTCGGGTTCAGCAGCATCAGGGGTGGATAATGGAAGGATACGCAGCGAATTCGCCAATAGAAGGGAAAGATCCATTTGTGGAGTGGGCAATCGGGTTGATGATCTAATACTTTGCACACAAAGAGATTTTGTATATACAGGTTACAGGCCAGGCAGGATACTCCTTACTCCGCAACCGCAATCATGCGAGGGTTGTTTCGTTTCCATCCTATACACCCACATAGTGAAAGGAGAGAGAAAAGCCAAGCCATCAGCAACTGGGGAAGGAAAAAATGATCCCTAGCTAGTGCGCAGTTTCTGTCTTGGCAAATACACAACATTTTGTTGGAAAGTTGAGTGGTAGGGTGGAAAAATCGATATCCATCTCGGATATATCTACCTACGCGTTTCTGTTGATTTAGTTCGTTTTATTTTCAACCATTTTTGCTATAGGTTCGTGGCGATTACAATTTTGCATGTGGGAAAGGCTTACTTCATTTGAGGGGATGGCAAATGATCTCTTGTAGGGAAAACTGTTTTTCTTTCAAATGTTTTATGGAAAAGTTGCAGATTTTCACATTTTCATATGAAAGTGTTCGGAAAGTGATCAGTTACTTTAGTAAAGTGATCAGTTACTTTAGTAAAGTGATCAAAACTTTGAACAGAGATGAGTCACTCGTGAAAAGTGATCAATAATTTTGAAAAGTGATCAGTTATCAATAAAAAAAAAATTGCAGAAACTTTGAAAAGTGATCAGCTTTTTATAAAAATAGATAAATTTATGAAAAGCGGTTTGAAAACTTGCAAAGTCATAAGTGACTTACGTAAAGTTTTGACATACGCGTGAGAAGTTGTCACATACGCGTGAAATCAGTGATCACACACTTGTGTTCTATGGAGAAAGAATTGTGGAAGCTGATTAAATTCGTTCGGAAAGAGATCAGTTTCTCTTGCGAAAAGCATATTTGTAAATGTATACAATGTATACAAAAACCATTCATGAAAGCTGACGATTTTAGAGAAAGTCGTGAGCTTGGAATACTGATCCTTTAATCGTGGTTAGCTCACGTAAAAGAGAATACTAAAACTGGGTCTATATTTATACATCCAACTTCAAAGCGCAATTTGAGGAAATCCCATCATCAATTCCATATGAATTAAACGTTTTTGGTAGCCAGCTATTTTCTTAGTAGTAAGGAACAACTGTTTCCCGTTTGTTTAGAACACACAAAGTAAAACTTTTCAAATATCAACGTGTTTCATTCTACGTTCAACTTAATGGCAAGTGATGAGAAAAACGAGTTTTCTCATAACGACATAAGAGAAATAAAAAATCCTTACAATGGAATAAAAGTCAAATCGAAACAAAATGACAAAATCCGAAAATCCACTCGAAAGCATTTCACCACAAGTTCAAAATACAAAAAAAAAAAAAAAGAGTAACCACAACAGAACATCGTCGTGCGAAATTTAGAAGGAGAATATATAAATGTCTGTACAATATAAAAACGAAGACGAAGAAGAAAACCAGTTTGTCTTCTTATTTTTTTTTTTTTTTGTAAAAGATCCGCAGAAAATTTCATCGGACGACGCAAATATTCAAAAGCTTATACCTAGCTGGGGGGCTACTACCTACACTCGATACGGGTAGATATATCGCCCCACAGATGTAGATGTAAATTTGGTGTAGCCATCAAAATTCTCAGCAAGTGACAAGACCGAAAGAAATGCTGTTGCGAGAAGAAGAAAGATATGGGGAAAACAGTACAAAAGAAGTTTTTTTAACATGTTTCATTTTACTTTAAGGATCTTAGTATGGGTATGGTAGGTGGTAGGTGCCATTTTTCCAGTCTAATCTTGTTTTTGTCTGACTCTTGATGAACACTTTGCTTCGTTGTTTTTTTTGTAGTTGCAAGATCATTCAAAAATGGAATAGAAACACCTCATATCGAGTCCGATCACGTTGAAACGTCGGGCACTTGAATAACTATTGAAGTGGATATATGGAACGAATCGAGTGAATGATGATAGGCTTGGGTTTACTTACAATTTGAGCGAAGTTGCGTTGCTCCCCTACAACATCGCAGAAATTGATTTATAATTTTGCATTCGTTTAAAATCATACTTGTCCTGAGATGAGATTTTTCGCAACAAATCCAGTTGTGTTTTCAAAAAATCAGAGAATTCATGACAATTTCACTCCATGTTGAATTTGACTTGCAATGTCGAAGAAAGAGTGAAAATATGAATCTGCGATGCTTCCAAATTTTCTTCGCTTTTGCGAAAACGCAAGCCGATGACAGACATTTTTGTCGATGTCTATTCAAACAAAATGATAGAAAAATAAACACTCAAAAATGTACGTTTGACAATCACATTTGACAGCCTTGCTTGACATCTTGTGTGTGGTGAAAGAGTGCGGACAACACACGAGTTTTAAGTATAGTTCAGTATAGTTGGTAAGTATTATTGTCATGGGTGTTTCCGCGCTTGAGTTTTATTTCTACCAAAAATAAGAATGCGCCCAACTGCTTCAGCCGATAAGAGTAGTTAAACGTGTACTACGTTTAGTAGCTCTTAAGGGTTCATAAGAAATTCCACAATTTCGGAAAGTTAGCTGCACTAACGATTTTCGCGATGGAATTTAATTTATGTCATACGTGTGACAGCGTTCATAATAATCTTACCGTAGGTTGCGAAACACATCTCCATAAGGGCTACCTTTTCTAGTTTTCCATAAACTTGCTTTGATAAAACCTCCTGGAAAACATGGGATTCTTGAAGCAAATAAACCTTTTAAAAGATTTAACGCATTCGATATTCATACCTACCTATATTAAATTTTAAGACAGTAATAACTAAAGGGTGATTTTTTAGCTGGTTTGGTTTTGGCAACACTGGTTTTGACAGCTGACGTGTGTTTAGTACCTTGTGTCACTGTCTAACAGCTTCAGTTTGGTTTGCAATTTAACCATGGATCGTCTTACAAATGAACAACGCTTGCAAATTATTGAATTTTACTATCAAAATTCGTGCTCGGTTCGAAATGTTCATCGCGCGCTGCTTCCATTTTATGATCGGCATTCTCGACCTTCTGAGCAGTCTATTCGGAAGATTGTGACCAAATTTCGCACCAAATTTACTTTGTTGGACATTAAACCACCAACACGTTTACGTACTGTGCGTAGTGAAGAAAATATTGCGGCCATATCAGCTAGTGTGACAGAAGACCGCGAAATGTCGATTCGGCGCCGTTCCCAGCAGTTAGGCCTTTGTTACAGCACTACGTGGAAAATTTTGCGGAAGGATTTGGGCGTAAAGCCTTTTAAGATACAGCTGGTGCAAGAACTAAAGCCAGGCGACCTACCACAACGCCGAATTTTTGGTGAATGGGCTCTTGGAAAGCTGGCCGAGGATCCGCTTTTTTATCGAAAAATTGTGTTCAGCGATGAGGCTCATTTTTGGTTGAATGGGTACGTAAATAAGCAAAATTGCCGCATTTGGAGTGAAGATCAGCCAGAAGCATTGCAACAGCTACCAATGCATCCCGAAAAAGCCAGTGTTTGGTGCGGTTTATGGGCCGGCGGCATTATTGGGCCATATTTCTTCAAAGATGATGCGAATCGCAGCGTTACTGTCAATGGTGAACGCTACCGAGCGATGATAACAAACTTTTTTTTGCCCGAAATGGAAGTTCTTGACTTGCATGATATGTGGTTTCAACAAGACGGTGCCACATGCCACACAGCACGCGAAACAATGGCGCAATTGCGAGGCGAGTTTGGTGAACAGTTAATTTCACGTTTCGGGCCGGTCAATTGGCCGCCTAGATCGTGCGATTTGACACCATTCGATTATTTTTTGTGGGGGTATGCCAAGGCTAATGTGTATAGGGACAAGCCCGCTTCGATTGACGCACTGGAAGCCAACATCCATGCATTCATTCGTGAGATACCGGCCGATATGTGTGAAAGAGTATGCCAAAATTGGACTCAGCGGATGGGCTACCTGAGACGCAGCCGCGGTCAACATTTGCATGAAATTATCTTTAAACATTAAATTGCAAGGTTCAAACTATCGATTCAAATAAATATTTCATTCATTTTTTCGAATTTTTTGTGTTTTTTTTTAAAAAAAGTTCTAAACCTCTTAAAAAATCACCCTTTATATCTGCCAATGATGCCAATTCAACTATTCCTGTTACCCTTGTACTTTAGTTGGTGTGGTTTTATCGTGGTCAAAATAGCACTAGTACTGTGCTACATAAAACACCGATCTCGCTTATATACAGGGTGGACCAAATACAATTTTCATTTTAAAAATAACCTATGATTTTAAAAGAACCCACTAGATGGCCCACCATTTACATATTTAGGGAAAGTCACGTTCATAGTGATTGATTGCTAACTCCGAAAATTGCCTGTCTTATGAATTCTTATTCCTAATTTCATCAAATATGTAATGATAAACGATTCTTTTGAATTAGCCATCTACCTATCACAACAATAAAATTTGCTTGTTAAGTTGAATGATTCCATTTTCAAAGTTCCTGTCAAATTGTTTTTATTGAGTGCTAAGTGCACGACTCTTAGTCTTTTAGAACAAACTTTTGTGACCGAATGAATGTAAGCTTGTTTAGCAACAAAAATGCGCGCCTTCATGTTAAAATATCTCCATACCTACATATACCAACGTGTAGGTAAAGTTTGTCAAGCTTGCAAATTGTATGTTTGGACGGATTTCGTATTTAAACTGCTTGTCCTAAACATATTCAGTCAAATTCTAAATATAAACCCAAATGTTGATAGTGTTATCCGAGTTCTAACAAAAACAAAAACTATAATAGAAATGTCAACGCCTGACTTAATTGTACCTCTTTCCTATTATCACTCCCAAGAGCACACATCACATAACGAAGTGCATTGCTTGCAGTAGGTACACATGTACACAAACTATAAAAATTATTATCTACACACCTACACTAAGAAGAGATACAGTTTCTAATGCTAATCATGTCATGATGTTGATGCTAACTGCTAGTGCTGATAAAATGACGCAAGTTGTAGCGGTGGAAAATCGCACTTCTCACATTCACTCTACATAAGGTAAGTACCTACTAGGGTTTGTACCTACTCTCAATCAAAATTTAAGATCGCAGTTCGCAACACAGCCGAGAATGTGATACGTATTTCGTGTAACAGAAAGAGACGTCTGAAATATGTTTCCTATTTACAGAACTTTACCTACGTAACTCCTATTCTCACCATATCTGTGCAATAAACACAACAATGAAAGCTCATCTTTGGGTTTTAGGTTTTCCCCCTAAAAATCAGAAACAGGTACTGTCTTCTGTCCGCTTTTGAGCTTGATCCGTTCCAATCTTCAGCTACAGCGTTCAACCCCGCGCCAAAAGAATGCTCAAGAGACATTGGGAGAGCAAAGTTTTTTTTTTTTACTCGGAGAAGATGACGAAGCTTCAACGAAAAACCTTTCACCGGCCATCTCTTTCTATCTCGATTCTCGATTCTCGCGCACGTGAGTGCGAAAAGTTCTCCAATCATATAAATTTCCCTTTACCATAGATCCGAGAACCTAGCGCTACGCTTACGCTAGCACACATCCCCAGCAAAGCCCAACAACAAAAATGCGCACACTAATTGAAGAGCAAAATCTACATGTACATAGATGGGTGACACTGACAGCAGTTCGTGAAAATCGATCGTTTTCGATATGTAAACCGTTACCAAGAGACCTATGCCTATATATACAAACAACAAGAGATTCCAACGAATATCGAGGGAAAAACTGGCAAAAAAATATATTACATTAAAAGCACATAACTCTCTATAGTTAGCTTTGCAGCTTTCATCAGCATCATCGATGTTGAACTACGTTTTCTTTCAGTTTCAATGCTTTCTCGCGCATATAAAATGTTCGCGAGGAAATTATTTTTTTTCTTCTTTCCGTTCGTCGTTTTTCCCTCGTCGTCGTTGTCTTCCATTTTTGCGGTTTGTGAAAAAGGGGGAAAAAACAAAATGGCTGATCCCCTATGTGTGAGGTATTTTGTGATTCTTGTGACGCCATTAGTGCTTTATGATTACAATTTGACAAAAGAAAATTTTCGAAATTTTCAGACTTTTCATCCACGAAACTAGTGGAAACTAGCGTTTTGGAATGTTTGTGTCAAACACTTTTTTAATTGACCCAACTCAATGTTCTACTTTACATTGCAGGTGGAGAAAAAAAAAATAAATCTCTGCCAGTTAAAAATGCAATGAATAAAAATAAAATAAAATGAAACCTCAGTCTAAATTTAGAAACACAAAAATTTGTTCGCCATCCCCCCTCCCCCCCTACTCTGCGTGTGGTGCAACCCCAATTTTTCTTGCACCGAGCACACATCGACAAAACTCTTTCTTTGAATTATCGAGCATAAAATATTGAATTAGTACATACGTTTAGCTTTTTTTATGAACGTCCTCTTTGCGTCATCAAATTTGTTATAATAGAAATTCGTTCAAATTTAATTTATTTATCTCGCAACAAAACGCAAAGCAACTATACCGTCAGTTGTAGATCATAGAAGAACAAAAAAAAATAGAAGAGGCAAACAAAAAAAAATTAGAATTTGATTGCAAGAATATAATTTATAAACACCAACTTTTCGCGGAGCGAAACTTTCGACGCTTTTAATGATGCACGACGTTTGCTTAAAACTGTAAAAGTTTTCTAAAACACAAAGAGCTTCGACTTCAATTCGAAAAAGCAGAGAAAATTCATGCCAGTTGAGTGTGTTAGTGGAGAGTGTTGTTCTAAATAAAACACATGACGAAGGGGAAACAACTACGCATACACCGCCACCGCCACGCCATGCCAGCCAGAAGGGGCGCATTAATATATAGAGAGGAGAGAAACCGACAAACACCAAGGCATACATCTGTCGGTGCTATTGAAAGCGCGTTGGTTTGGTGTTTGATGGCGGGCATGGGACGATAGCAGCGCGGAGTGGTTTGCCTGTGGCTGTGAGTTTAAGTTTTCGCCTTTTCGGATAATAAACACACATCGACTGTCTGCAAGTGAGTAGCAAAAAAGATTATGAAGAGGGTAGCTACTAGCTAGGCTAGGTAGATAGGAATGCGACGGTACAGAATTGCCAGGTGTAGATTTGAATTTATCATGATCGATTGATCGATGCTTTGTGAAATATGATCTTTGGAGTTTTAATCGATTATCTCTTAATAGTGTAGAGCTATGTAACAACTTCAAGTTTGACATGATATTTGAAACTAACATTGAATTCGAAATCAAACGAGTTTCATTCGTTACTTTTCATATGTTGACTCGATATTGTAGAAGATCTCATTCAACGTCAAAAACGTGACAAGATTCAGTGTCACTGGAAGCACTTATTTGAACGATCTTTGGTTGACATTGACATTAAACATTGCGTAGCTGCCACGCAGAGAAACTTAAGCACTTGCTCTATGAAACAACGAGTTATCATGTCGTCTTAGAGGCATTCCTCGAACTATTGTCCGTCACAAAATTGTGAAACTAAATGAAACTGGCATTTGCCAATTTATAAGTGATACCCACTGTTAACACTAAATCTGACAGCTGACGGGAATAGAATGTTTTTTTTTTAAATTTATTCCAGTGCCGAGTTTTTTATTTGAAGTGGGTATTCGTAGGGCAACCAACTAAGTCTACTCAAGCATTTTTTAAACAAGTACCCAGTTGGCATTCATTGTATAAATAGTTATGATCTGTCACTTCTTGTTCGAAATAGTTAGAAGAATTCCAATTCGCGCCAAAATAAAATTAATAATTGAGTGAATTCGCTTCAATGTTAAATGTGAAATGACCTACGTTAAAGACAGCTTCCGTTTCAGAAATGGCAAGTTTCGTTGACTGTTAATCAAAAACTGCAGTGAGGGATTCTAGTAACTAGCAACATATTGGATATAAAAAATATTAAAGCTGTTGCGACAGTTGTATAGGCTTGATTTCTACCACCATTACATGGAGTTCGCTTTCCGAGTGAATTTCGATCACCAATTGCAACAGCGCAGATTTCCGAAATCTTTAAACGTTTAAGCGACAGATGGCAGAAACGTCACCTTACTTGACAGGATAAAATTTAGCACAAAGTATGGACAAAGCAATGGCATTGAACTCCGTTGGCCATATTCTTTGAAGATGTATTCGCCATAGTTGAAATATGAGTTCAATATTCGAAATTAGCTTAATTTCATTTCCATTAACAATGTAGAAACAAAATAGTGGAGTTTTTGAGTGTCAATGGACAGTAACTAATTTTTGTAGTTCGAATTCAGATGTGCCAAGTGATCCTTTGTTTGCAATGTATTTTTTGGCAAGTTAACGTAGATGACGTTTCACACACTTTTATAATCCTTGCGTAAGCATTTTTATTTTAAACGCTACTGGTCATGAAAGGACTACATGAGACATGACCGCAAAACAGATTTCTATGTTGATTTTGACTGGCTATACATTCCCGGCTAGCTGAGTCGATAGAGCATGACAAACGTCACCTCAGTAATAGATATAAATTCAAAAAAAACTGTACACGACCATAATAATTAACGTCACTTAAAATTCGATGTTGAAACTTTGGAAAACACTTAGCAGTTCTCTCGATTATTTTTATTGTTATCGATCGCAAAAGTAACACATAATTGATTGGTCACGTTAAGAAAATGAATAAGAAACAAAACCTGTCTCTTTAAAAGTTGACTCCATCTCTCCCCACCTACTTTGGCCACTTGAAATTAACACAATTCCTCCATTTTCCTTTTACCATAATTATTATTTTTTTATTTTTTATTTTTGCAAAAATGTAGTCATTGCCAACATATATTTCACTTCAAAGGTAAATAAGATAATCATCATGTTGGCTAAATATAAAACAGAAAAGAGAATCAAAGAAAGGAGCGAGATAAAACAAAAAACAAGAGGAAATCAAAACAAAAATATTGCAATAAAAGCTTCTATAAAACACTCTTCTTATTTTGCTCATGCCTCGAATGTAGAGTATGATCAATTTCACTGTAATAATTCACCACATACCGTATAAACATATGAAAAAAGCACACGACGCAACAACGAAGAAGTAACACAGCAAAGAAAACTTTTTCTCAAGTTTTGTTTTAGCAGTATTCCAATTTTCAAGCGAGAAAAGCAACAACACCACACAACAGTTCGGTTCCGATGGCAAACAGTAGGACAAAAACACAACACCACAAAGAATTTAACGAGAAAATGTTTTATTTGTCGTTTCGCGTTTATTTTTTTGTATTTTCTTTCTGCGAGTTCTCTCTGGATAGACAGAAATGAAATTGAAAAATTCTCCACCACACAGCCACAGAACACAATACAAAAAAAAAAAAAAAAAAAGTAGCTTGTGTTTATAGATTTTTCTTAGCAAATTTCTCGCGTCCGACGACCGTACTCCGTTGGTGTTTATGTTGTTACTGGTTTCGGCTCCGACTGTCCTCGCAAGCGGTACTGTGGAAATTTGCTTCTTCTAGGTACTTTTCCCCATACATACATAGCATACTGATCACACATTGATACATGGCTCGCATCAAAGCCGTAACCGAGGGGCGAAGGGGACCCACCATAAACACACAAGTCGAGCTAGGTATATAGCTGCACACATTTTTGTTTCACCCTCCTGGCTTTTGGTTTAGAATTTTTTTGAAAAATTAAGGTTTTTCGGCACACACAAGGCACCAGGCTGATCCGAATCACGACAGATGAATTTAACACATGGGTTTTCCAGCGAATCCACTTTGGAGGCAGATGGAAAGACGACGGGTATCCCTATCCCGTGCCCCTCAATAATCTTGAGTGTTGTTGGTACATGATTGCCAATACCGTATAGGTATGTGGAGGTACGGTACATAACCAAACCTTTTTTTGTTTTTGCTATTTCCATTTGTTCTTTCTTTTGAAAAACAAAAATTATGAAGGAGTTTGTTTCGCATATTTCGTTGTCAGGTTTTTTGCTTCTTTTTTTTTTGTGGCTGTCATTATTGTTTTATTTTTGGCAACAACAAATAGCCGAGGGAGTAGGAGAAGAAAAAGGAACGAAAATCCCCCAGCATTGGGTGATCGTAATGAAAATTTAATATACCTTGGCTGTGAAAGTATCCGAAAGTATATCATCATAGCATTATTGCCAGATAGACGTTACTTGGATATAAACACAAAGAAAGGGTGTTTAACGATATTTCTCTCTGTCGGTCTCATTTTTTGCACTATGCTTACGCAAGGTGATCACAAGAAAAGTGAAGACTTGGCAGCATTGGGCAGTGTGAAACGTCACAGTTGCCGGTACATCTTGCATAAGGTAGGTATGGTTATTTTTTACTAATATATAAAAGAATTGAAAAAAAAGTAAGGGAACGCCTTTGGATTTGTAGTCAATGGGGACCTTCAGCTGGCTGATTTGATGTGTCGCAGTTTTGATTGGCCTAGATCGGTTGCGTGAACAGCTTTTCCAGTTGACTTTTTCGGAGGGGTAGTCGAGTCAAGACAGTTCGAATAAGTTGCTGATGTAAGAAAAGTCGTGCTACCGATCAATCTAGTTTCTAGTCCAGATTAATCTAGTAACCAGATTTTTTCAGGTGCCCAATAGTCGTAGGGTCATGTCTCCAGTAGTCGAACACGTGGTTCATTGTAAAATAATCGCTAACTGTGAGAGAACCTTTGAATTTAATATGCCAAGAAAAATTAATGAGCTGCCATAACTCAAACACTTTAAAATAAAGTTAAATTTTTCCTGTAATTGTTATTGTTTTTTTATAAAAAAATAAAAACTGAAAAAAAAAACATTTTCCCCAGTAGTCGAACACTAGCTTCCTAAACCCGAACGTAAAGTTTCCTTACTTCGAACGCTAGATCTCGTGTATATTTTCAATTAAGAAAATGAGAAGAATCCATATTTTTGTTTTTATTTAACAGTAACAAAATAGCTGAAAAGGAAATAAATAAATAGAGTTCACAAGCAATCAAAAATAAAATTTGTACATTAATTCAGTCTTGAACACACCAGTGTTCCAATAGGAAATCCGAAGAAGTTTGGTTCCCTATGATCGAACGGTCAAAAAATAATAAAATTATTATGTTTACAGATAAAAACTTTACCAAAAAGACATAAAATAGATATAAACTAATGAAACAAGCATTGAAAGTAAACATTTACCTGAATTTTCAAACAAAAAAAAAACGGACTTCCTCCGACAATCGCAACAGTTGTTTTTTCTACTGAACCCGCGCTCAAACGCATTCCCTAAAGACTCAATTTAAACTGCAATTTTGAAACGTTAACAATAATATTGTACCTGTTAATATTGCAAAAACGATTAAAGCTAATACCATAATGTAGCATTTTGCGTTTGTACGAGTTAAAAATCTTAAAAATATACAGCTTTGTAAAGGGTGATTTTTTAGCTGGTTTGGTTTTGGCAACACTGGTTTTGACAGCTGACGTGTGTTTAGTACCTTGTGTCACTGTCAAACAGCTTCAGTTTGGTTTGCAATTTAACCATGGATCGTCGTACAAATGAACAACGCTTGCAAATTATTGAATTTTACTATCAAAATTCGTGCTCGGTTCGAAATGTTCATCGCGCGCTGCTTCCATTTTATGATCGGCATTCTCGACCTTCTGAGCAGTCTATTCGGAAGATTGTGACCAAATTTCGCACCAAATTTACTTTGTTGGACATTAAACCACCAACACGTTTACGTACTGTGCGTAGTGAAGAAAATATTGCGGCCGTATCAGCTAGTGTGACAGAAGACCGCGAAATGTCGATTCGGCGCCGTTCCCAGCAGTTAGGCCTTTGTTACAGCACTACGTGGAAAATTTTGCGGAAGGATTTGGGCGTAAAGCCTTTTAAGATACAGCTGGTGCAAGAACTAAAGCCAGCCGACCTACCACAACGCCGAATTTTTGGT
Source organism: Cheilosia variabilis (assembly GCA_951230905.1). Lineage (NCBI taxonomy): Eukaryota > Metazoa > Arthropoda > Insecta > Diptera > Syrphidae > Cheilosia > Cheilosia variabilis. The sequence continues at coordinate 18,264,079 of OX579679.1, read as the reverse complement.
GAATGGGCTCTTGGAAAGCTGGCCGAGGATCCGCTTTTTTATCGAAAAATTGTGTTCAGCGATGAGGCTCATTTTTGGTTGAATGGGTACGTAAATAAGCAAAATTGCCGCATTTGGAGTGAAGATCAGCCAGAAGCATTGCAACAGCTACCAATGCATCCCGAAAAAGCCACTGTTTGGTGCGGTTTATGGGCCGGCGGCATTATTGGGCCATATTTCTTCAAAGATGATGCGAATCGCAGCGTTACTGTCAATGGTGAACGCTACCGAGCGATGATAACAAATTTTTTTTTTGCCCGAAATGGAAGTTCTTTTCTTGCATGATATGTGGTTTCAACAAGACGGTGCCACATGCCACACAGCACGCGAAACAATGGCGCATTTGCGAGGCGAGTTTGGTGAACAGTTAATTTCACGTTTCGGGCCGGTCAATTGGCCGCTTGATCGTGCGATTTGACACCATTAGATTATTTTTTGTGGGGGTATGCCAAGGCTAATGTGTATAGGGACAAGCCCGCTTCGATTGACGCACTGGAAGCCAACATCCATGCATTCATTCGTGAGATACCGGCCGATATGTGTGAAAGAGTATGCCAAAATTGGACTCAGCGGATGGGCTACCTGAGACGCAGCCGCGGTCAACATTTGCATGAAATTATCTTTAAACATTAAATTGCAAGGTTCAAACTGTCGATTCAAATATATATTTCATTCATTTTTTTCGAATTTTTTGTGTTTTTTTTTTTAAAAAAAGTTCTAAACCTCTTAAAAAATCACTCTTTATATTTCGACTGTTGGGAGTGTTCGGAATTAGGCGACCCTACCCTACTCATTGTAAGAAATGACAATTGTTTTTGTTTTTTTTTTACCATTTTTTTAGCCCATTTAGCCTACAAAATTTGGGGATTACCATGTTTATTATCATTTATTTTCGAAAAATATTTTTTCAAACTGCATGCATTAAGTTGTGCAATCGAACAACCCTCTTTATATCGTTTTAATGGCTCCCACGTCTAACCGCTCACCATTTCGAAAACATTTTCGAAAAACAATGCGATCTTGCTCATTTTTATCTGCTTGCAATCTGCAACTGTCAGTTCTTAAGTTTAAAAAGTTCGACGAAGTTAATGCCTAAGTTTAAAGTAACAAATTGTCTACTCAAACTGGAAACAAAATTAATCACTGACAAATTTTGGTTACTTTTAATCATATGGATTAGCATTAATCGAAATTTCGAATATTAGTACATTTGTTTTTGATTTTGGCCCATACGAGGTAAAGTGTATCCCTACACATAAATAGACACCACCCTAATACAAGACCTAATTAATTTAGGTATGGGTGTGTTCCCATATGTAAATTGGAGTAGCTACGAACTTATTATACCATGTTTGCTAAAAATATCTTAACATCCCCTCTGCCCAAATAATTCATAGAAAATCGATAATTTTCAAAATCGCTTGTGCACTTGCTGCATGTGCAAATAGAACATCACATAAATCCATCTTGCAGTCGGACTATTCCAATACACATACACAAATGGCACAAACTAATAATAAACTTAAAAATCACTTAAATGATGTTTTCAAAAAAAAACAAAAAACACAAAAATAAATAGCATGTGTGTAAATTTCGCTTTGTTACACACACCTTCCCTCCTCCACTTCCTCTAATTTGAAAAACAAATCTCAGCAAAGCGTTCTGAAAATTCCATACTAATTTACTGTAATTTTTCATTTGCGCGCGCTGCTTACTGCTGTTTACATGGGTGCTAATTCGAAACTCGAAGTTACAAAACAAGCAAATTCCCCTCACACAAATTTGACTCTTTAATTCGAAAGCTTTTTCGCTATTCTACCATAAGAATGAAATTAAATATGAAGAGCTTTGTTTTTAACGGGTAATTTTTATGCAAATAACAAATGTAATTCACCCTGACACATAGGTTGGGAAATTTTATTTTTTTCTTCGCACTTGATCTGGCAATACTTTTTTTGCTACACAAACTGGGAGCATATAGTGACGCGGTGACGGCGGGGTGCTGTATGCTTATGTACATATCAGACTGGGGTATGTGGCGATGGCAGTATTAAAGGGTGATTTTTTAAGAGGTTTAGAACTTTTTTTAAAAAAAAAACACAAAAAATTCGAAAAAATAAATGAAATATTTATTTGAATCGATAGTTTGAACCTTGCAATTTAATGTTTAAAGATAATTTCATGCAAATGTTGACCGCGGCTGCGTCTCAGGTAGCCCATCCGCTGAGTCCAATTTTGGCATACTCTTTCACACATATCGGCCGGTATCTCACGAATGAATGCATGGATGTTGGCTTCCAGTGCGTCAATCGAAGCGGGCTTGTCCCTATACACATTAGCCTTGGCATACCCCCACAAAAAATAATCTAATGGTGTCAAATCGCACGATCTAGGCGGCCAATTGACCGGCCCGAAACGTGAAATTAACTGTTCACCAAACTCGCCTCGCAATTGCGCCATTGTTTCGCGTGCTGTGTGGCATGTGGCACCGTCTTGTTGAAACCACATATCATGCAAGTCAAGAACTTCCATTTCGGGCAAAAAAAAGTTTGTTATCATCGCTCGGTAGCGTTCACCATTGACAGTAACGCTGCGATTCGCATCATCTTTGAAGAAATATGGCCCAATAATGCCGCCGGCCCTTAAACCGCACCAAACAGTGGCTTTTTCGGGATGCATTGGTAGCTGTTGCAATGCTTCTGGCTGATCTTCACTCCAAATGCGGCAATTTTGCTTATTTACGTACCCATTCAACCAAAAATGAGCCTCATCGCTGAACACAATTTTTCGATAAAAAAGCGGATCCTCGGCCAGCTTTCCAAGAGCCCATTCACCAAAAATTCGGCGTTGTGGTAGGTCGGCTGGCTTTATTTCTTGCACCAGCTGTATCTTAAAAGGCTTTACGCCCAAATCCTTCCGCAAAATTTTCCACGTAGTGCTGTAACAAAGGCCTAACTGCTGGGAACGGCGCCGAATCGACATTTCGCGGTCTTCTGTCACACTAGCTGATACGGCCGCAATATTTTCTTCACTACGCACAGTACGTAAACGTGTTGGTGGTTTAATGTCCAACAAAGTAAATTTGGTGCGAAATTTGGTCACAATCTTCCGAATAGACTGCTCAGAAGGTCGAGAATGCCGATCATAAAATGGAAGCAGCGCGCGATGAACATTTCGAACCGAGCACGAATTTTGATAGTAAAATTCAATAATTTGCAAGCGTTGTTCATTTGTAAGACGATCCATGGTTAAATTGCAAACCAAACTGAAGCTGTTTGACAGTGACACAAGGTACTAAACACACGTCAGCTGTCAAAACCAGTGTTGCCAAAACCAAACCAGCTAAAAAATCACCCTTTATAAGGGCAGCTCAGCAATATAGCGCGCATGATTGCGGCTTGCGGGGTAAAGTACACTCGCCAATATGTTCTTCGAAATGAGAATCACACAGAAAGTAGTCTGTATCTATACTACATAATGTGTAATGGAGAGATCCCATCAAATGAAAATGTAGATCCCTATCGCATTCAGTTAGCTACAAGCTACAAGCAAATCTGACATTGAATGGGCGAGAAATGTGTGCCTCATTTTGTGTGTTCTGTTCTAATGAGGCTTCGCATATGCAGCAAAAGTAAAGCGAGGGGACTCGGCGGCTCGGGGTCGCTGTATGTACATGTACAACATAATAGAACGAGGTGGTGGTCCCATAGGTCTTTCTGTCTGAATATGCAGTGTGTTCGATGGAAATATCACTCTTAGAATTGGGTTCGCTTGGCGGGCGGCTAACTACGCCGAGTGCGTACATGCGTACGTAACTATCTATGTGTGTGTCGTAGCTACATAATAGCCCAACGAACAATATCAGTCCCCTCAGTGTTCGTTTTTCACATTGGCACCGAGCACCGACACCGAAAGTGGAGAACAAATAAAATGGACACGGACATCCGACAGAGTGAGCAAGCATTTTGCGAAGGGTTGTTTTCCACTGGGAAAGTGTTAGTGTGAGCGGTTTATTTTTCGCAAGCGATACAATTTTATGGCAGTAGTATGGTGATCTGTGGGTTTTGCTTGCCATACTCGAGTAGGGGGTTTTCTTGAGGGTTTCCATCCACGATGCCAACCCCATGGAAACAGACGCCGCTTGGCAGACAGCAGGGGGATCATGTTTTATATGCATGTACTCCTGCCAATATGTGTGTGTGTAGAGTTGAAAATCGATGCACTGACACCCCTCGAGTCTGGCAGCATAAAACCTACCCGATGTTGTAGTTGTTCGTAAAAATGTACTTCCACCGCCAGAATCGATATTGTAGGTAGGTAGTTATGTGTAGGTACATATTCACGTTCAACTTTGCTCTCCGCTCTACGTCGACACAAGTGGCGAAAAAAGTGTTGTGGATCTTTTGTCTATCGCACAAAAGGAGACACAAAATGCACACATCAGTGATTTCTATAGCATTCAGAAAGCAATCATGGGAAACTGTCACAGAAAACGATTACACAAACGGTATAGGTACTCAAATTTTAATTGAAAGCTTTACAAAATTTCTGGGCTGGCGTTTTGTATTATGCGTGCTTTTTTCAGTCTAGGCAAATGTACGGCCCAAATAGAAATATAGATCCTATTAGGAGTGTGTCCCGGAAGGCTAAATGCTACAATGTGTTGAATCTCATTAAGAATGGGACATTTCCATCGCATTTGACGAGGACCTTTCACGATCTGTAACAATGACATTCCATTAAAAGGATGAACTTTTCTGATTTCAGAATAACTACCAACGGTGCTGTTATAAAGATCATGTAAAGTGTGTCAAAGACCGGCCGGAATGTACTTTTTGTAGCTTTTAAGGTTTTAAACCTACAATAATCGAGATCTGGTCTAGAATTACGACTAGTATGTGATCAAAGGAATACTTTTGACAGCAGTCTTTGTCCTTGGAGTGCTGAGTAAGTATCAAGTTACCATACCTTGGACTTCAAATGAAAGGTAACTTTTTCCAAAACGATTGCAAAGGGAGTCCTAAAATTCACGCAAGATTTGAATTGATTTGTTTGAAGGGCTGTATGACATGTCGCACCGTCTTGTGGAAACCACAAGATTATTACCACATCATTTAGACAGAAAGAACTCGGTTTCTAGTCCTAGTTTCGTAAAAAAAAAAATCTCGTCCAACGACGCCTCCAGACCAAAATTCGCATCAAACAGGGTCACGTTGTGGATGCATTTATTTTTCGACTGAACCCCAAAATGCGACAATTTTGACGATTAACGAACTCATCAAGGTGAAAACAAGCTTCATCGCTTTGGATGATTTTGCTCCAAAAATCAGCACCCGCCGATTTGACTTGCAATAATCCATTCAAAGGACCCCCTTCGCTGTGCATGATCAATAGGCTTTGCTTCTTGTGTCAATTGAACTTTGTAAGCATGGAGTCACAGATATTTAGTGATGAGTAGCCGCTGTAAGGGCCGTCTTGAAATTTGCAATTCTTATCCGAATCGATGTTCCTGCACTGTCACCGACAGTCTTGCTTCTGTTTTTGGACGGCCAACATGCTTACCATCTCCAATCGATCTATTCACCCCCGAGTTGTGCAATTACTCTCTTGAAAGGTTCCAGGTCCTCGCAAGCGGTACTGGGGAAAATTTGCTTCTTCAATGTACTATTCCCAGTACAGCATGCTGATCACACAGAGATACACATACGTGGCTCGCTTTGTTTTAACAAAAACAATTGCTTGTGAATTGATACGAATAGCACACAAGGCAAAATGGGCCGAGGAAGGACAATGAACTTCCTCTACCTTACATCCCTATGAGGGTTCCGCAAAGATGTCTTATTGAATGGCAACGCATTCGTCCAATGTGTCGCGAATTAACAAATACAACTTCCTTCCCATTACTTTTACACAAGTTCGCCACATTTATAAACGTCGGCAAACAAACTAACAAATTTAGAATCAACTTGTTTTGAATTCACCGTTGACAACAGTAAGTAAGAATCGTGAATCGTTCGTAGGTAAATAAAGAAAGAAGAAAGATCTTTTAAATTTTGGAAAAACTTCAATCCAGTTTGTTGGCATTTTAATTTGCGGCTATTTAGACTCCGGATCTACAGACGTCATCTTCTGACTTTGTTTTCTTCTTCCATAGACGCAATCATTATGTCACCCGAAACCTTTGTGATATTTTCGACTGCGAAACCTTAAGGTACGGACAATTTTGGATATAAGAACTAGTCTTCCGGCATAAGAACTCGATGTGATTGACCAAATTTTAAGTGACTTAAATACAAGTATCCGTCAAAGGCAATCATGATCCTGCTAAAATTCACGTTCGCCGATTATTTTTTGCAACGAATTAAATTTCAGTCTAAGAGCCAGTTCCAAAATTAGAAGTAGATCCGGTGTAGACACAGTTCTCAAACGTGGTGTTAATAAGTTTGGCAACAGAAAAACATTCATTTCAATTTAAAGTCAAGTCACGATTTCACTAAAATTGACACGATCCGCTATCCTTTCACTTGATTATGCTACAGCAATGACTGCTCAATTAAATGTCCGTTACAATTCAGTTGTCGACTCGTTCAAGTGTTACTACAAAAATACAGTCAATACCACGTCCGGCGATTCATTCAACATATAATAATATATCCCCCAAATTTAAGTAATACCTTTACCTTGTACCCGTTTTAGTGAGAACAGGATTGTAACGAGTTTGAAAATTATTATCTTTTGTACGTAGAAAGAATACAACATTAGCAACTACGCAGTAGATGAAACTCTCCGAAATGTGTCTGGTTTAACCTTGAAATTGCCAAATTAAGACAAATATTATCGACACTTGATTTTCCCTTTTGCAAGTGAAGGGCTTGCCTTGTTAACAATTTGCAATTTAAGTTAAACAGACAAGTGCTTAGATGTAGGTTGTGGAAACAAGAATACATACGTTCGATTGAATGAAAACAAAAACCTGATCTCGAGTTGACTGGAAATGAGTCAGTATTTGGAATAAAATGAAAGGGGTAGACTACATGTTTTTGTAAGGTATTATTGAGCGGTTGGGTTGTATATGTAAATTTAGCACAAGTCTATAGTATGTTTTGGGAACCCCAACGAAATGTTGTTGTACCTACTGTTATACAGCTAGTGAGTACGCGTATCAAAGATTTGTTCGGTCATCTCATATTATTCTGTACGGCCCACCAAATCTTGAAGGCTTTATTGGGCGATAAAAAAAAAAAAACAAAAAGTGATGTAATATTTTAAAAGAATACCCGATTAAAGGTCTTTAGATCACCAAAAATGGACTGAATGGAACGAATTTAACCACCCTGCTCTGGAACTTTCAAGAGTTTTTTGAAGCCCTATTCGAATGATTATTCAATCATTATTCAAAATTTAACAAGAGCATGAAAATGGTCTTAAATTCATTCAAAGCTCTCACAACTTTGTATGGTCCACCTGCCCGAGAATTCGTATTCAAAATTTTATTTTCGAGTTTCATTCGTGAAATTTTAAAAAGAGTGCGCCTTCAAAAATGTATTAAAGTTTGCATTGCAAACAGTTTGTTTATTTTTCCTTTTTTGCCCTTAATTCAAATAAATACAGGGTGCGTCATCTTTTCTGTATGTTAACATTGAACAACTTTGACATTAATCAACCGATTGACTTGAGTACACATTTTTTTGAAACGTCAATTCAGTAAAATTTGAACCATTAATCGCTTCACACTGAAACATCGTTCAGTTGTGTTAACTCAACGTGCATATCGTCGAGAATATCGTGGCCAACAAGCACTGTCTCTGACAACACTATTCGTTGCTTGGTGTCGAATTTTGTTGAGCACGGGACAGTGGGAGATCGTCGACATGCCGCCCATTAACGCCCAAAACGTTTTAAAGAACTGGTTGAAGCGGTAAGACAGAGGGTTGCAACAAAAAATACGGCGACATTGAGCACGTTCAAAAATCTAGTTATCTCAAGTCGGCTAGATTGGTCTGGACCAGTGTTATAATATCGTGAGATTTATCCCTTTTTTATGGGAATTTTGATGTCCGTAAAGCCTTCCGTGGGATAAAGGGAAAAAGCACCAAATCGTGCAAATTTCAGATATCTAACAAAAAAACATTCAAACGATAAATTTTTGGTGAAATTCTATCAAAACACCTGTATTTCACCATGTAATCAGCATACTGAATGTCCATAAAAAACAGCTCATGTAAATCGTCTTTTATTAAAATTTTCCAGTACCAAAAATAATCATAGCAGTGTTACAAACTGCGGTTTTATACTACAAGTTAATTTAACGTGATTTTCTTTCCGTGTAATACAAATTTAACTTTAAAAAACTGGATTTTGACGAAAGAAACGTATCGTGGGATTTTAAAAGGGAATTTGAGTACGGTGAAAAGGAAAAAATGACCACGCTTCGTGGTATAAATGAAGAGAACGCAGACTAGATTGGTGGGGGAACGTCAATTTTCCTACGTCAGATACATATGCGAATTGTCAACTTAGTACTCAGTCACGAATTTCTGGACAACATTCGTCGGCTAGACGTCAACTGAAACAGCGGTTCATCTCACCGATCTAAGCCAACCAAAACTGATATACATCAAATCAGCCAGCTGTCAGACTTACATAACTAGATAGGTACTTGAACGTCCCCATGATTGACTGGGCCACGCAGATCTGCAGATTGGATCCCTCCGGACTTCTTTTTGTGAGGTTATGTGAAAAGCAAAGTGTACCCCAGCAGGCATGAGACCAATGACGAGCTTTACCGCCCGAGACGTGTGAAAAAGTCATGGAAAACGCAAGAAAGAGGGCGTAATTGATGTTGTATTCGAAAGCTAGTTTAAATAAATTGTAAAGGATCAAAATAAATAGGTAGGTATATGGAAATCGTTTTTTTTTAAGTTCTTTAATATTCAAATTCTGACATAAAAGATGGCGCACCTGCTGTATTTTGTAATGAATAAAATCTGTAAAAAAAAAAAATGTAAATTGTGACCTCTTTATCTTCACTCGATAACAATCGGTAATCTACGCATGTATGCCCCGCAAGAACAGTGCAAAGCGCAGCCATGCCGACAGTTTTTTTTAAAACTCATTAGCCACTTGTTAACCATTTTGTATTGTCTACTTGTCTACGTTTGACTTAGTTCTAGGCAGGCAGGCGCCAATTCCTCCCATATACCAAATAGAGAGCAATAAAAGCTTTTTTTATTTCTTAAGCTCTTTAAACTCACACAATAAGTAAAGAAGGAACAAAAACAACAAGAAAAAACCCAAAATAATCGCAAATATACACTCAGCCCAGACTCAACTAACAGAGGAACAGCTGTTCGCATCCAGCTCCAGTCACCATGCTTCATTTTTAGTTCACTGTGTACAGTTTGGATTTGTCTAAAGCAGCGCACCGATTACTTGGAAAACCTTTGACATTTTCCATATTATTTTATTAATGTCTGGTAATTATATACAATTTGGAATATCTATATGGGAGAGTTTATTTTTATTTATAAATCAATTGTTTACACTGTATTGTTGCCGCCGGGCGGTGTGGTGGTGCAGTGGACGAGAAGATTTTTTTTGATTTTTTTTTGTATAAATTTAAACCATGTTATCAGCGCGGCGGTATATGACATTGTAGTTTGTACCAATTGAATGGTTATGTATGTTTGTGTAAACATTATAAATTTCCCTGCCTATTATTGTTGCAATGCTTGGCGTGCACAGTGTACACCTGTAAATGGATGTTTTCTTGTGCACGCGCGAGCGATTGTGTGCTCTAATTGGGAGGAGTGCATTTCGAGATTAAAGAAAGCACTAGTGTGAATAATTTATGTACACATATAGCTGCACACAGTGTGGATTTATGTGACAGGGTTGGAATTCGAATTGTATTTCCTACGTAATTGTTATTTTGGTTCATTTAATTATCGTGATTATGTTTGATCTAAATTAGTGGGGATATTGACAGATAAGAAAACATCAAATAGGTACGTACTTCTGAGCTGCCTGGACATGAAACTCGAGGAAGTAACACAGTGGGCAATGACGGTTGCTTTCTATGCAACAGGATATTCGGCAAATGTTGGGAAAGCTCTACACACAGTAAGAACGATTCTGGTATTTTGTCGAAAGCGACTAAGGGCCGCTTGCTCATACGACTCTTAACGATTTACTTTCTTAAGTTCTTCTTAAATACTTGTAGGCTACTTTTTTTAGGGCATTAACTATAAGCATAAGAGTTTATGTGGCACTTAACTCGCTATGAGTCAGTATATGTAGTGAGTATATCAGCAAACAGCCCTAAATGTTTAGAACGTGGGTAGGTATGTTGTGGATTCCGATTTTTGGTGTTGCTGTTTCAGCGCTAGTCAAACATTTACTATAAAGAGTATTTTTCCCTACCTTCAGTGAGTAAGTTTTTCCTATACCTACATCCCGATGGGCTACATCCCGATGGGTGGTGAGTATCCTTATAGCTATGAATTTGAACATTGAATTTGCTAAAAAGCAGATACAGAAACAGGCGCAGTGGCTTAGTGGTTAGTGTGTTGGACTAATAAGCGAGGGGTTCCAGATTTGATTCCCGAAAAATGAGACCAAATTCCGTCTAAAGTTTTTTTTCCCCACTGTGCCACCTCTCGCGAACGTCTGACAAACATCCGAGAGTATAACTGTCATGAAAGAGCTTCTCCATTAGCCGTTTGGACTCGGCGAAAAATTGTAGATCCCTTCCTTTCGACCCAAAAACTAAAAACTCAAACACAACTAAGGCTTGGGAGAAGATATGCCTATTATTCTTCTTTTCTTTTTTTAAATAGAAACTAATTTCGGTGACGATTTTTTTTTTTTCGTGTTTGTGTTTGTGTTTGTAGTTCGAGGTCATAATTGTTGCGAGTCTTTTCGCGATAAGATTACACTATCTGGCAGTTATGTTGTGTAACACACCCGTCGATCTATGCGATGTGGTTCAATCAACTCGATGGGTAGATTTCGTTCACTTGAAACGGTATAAGGTACCTACCCAGTTTTTACTGAAAGTAGTTTTAAACAGAGACAGAACTATGAACGGCTATTGACTATTTTCTGATTGGGCAAAGAATTTTTGTCTTGTCAATAATGTGACAGGAGAGATATTCTTCAGACTGTTGATTTTCTTATCAATGTGGCTTTTCAATAAAATTGAATTTAAATTTGACGTAAAATTAAAAAGAGGCCCTTCCAAAGAACTGACTTCTTCCAATTCCAACTGCAAACTACAAGTCCACAAGTACTACAGTTGTATATTGAATTTGTCCACTAGCGGTGATGAGATCAGCAAGATCCTTGTAACTTTCTTACTGAATTTTTTTACTGAATTGCGTTAGTTTTCGCACGGGGTGGCTAGTAACATCAATCAAAGATTTCTTTCCTTGGGCATTGGAAGATGATGTTTGATAATAGATTTTGACTTGATTTTGTAAGACTTCTGTAGATCCATAACTTAGTCCACAATTCGGTTTTTTAATAATCTAAAACAAGATGCTCACAGCAAACTAGGTGGAATATTTAATCAAAAACTATCGATTACTTAACCCGTACCGGGAAAAGCTGAGGGTGATTCAATTGAACCTTCATCACAGCAAAGCAGCATCGGCAATGATGACTAAGTGTTTTGATGAGGATTCGTTTGATATAGCCCTGATACAGGAGCCTTGGATCTTTAGAGACGAAAAGAGACCCGACAATGGTGGTCTGATTCGATTATCTCTCGAAATATATATATATATAACCTGAAAAGTTAGAACGAGCTATAGGTTCACGGAACTAAGAAACAAAAACAAATTCCGTCACGTAATGCTCGTTCACGGACGACGCCATTCGACCCCTCGTCTTATGACCAACCCAGGCAAAAAAAAAAATCGAGACAAATCGCGTCAGCCAGCTGTCAGGGTTTCTCCTGCTGTCTGATAAAACGTCAAATTTTGCATGCTCTCAGGAGCTGTCACAATCTATTGTCAAATATTTGACACAAGTGAAAATATGACAACCAAACCGTTTGACGTCATTTGAAGGTGTCGCACTTTTTTTTAAATATTTCTAACTCGCCAACGCGATAAAGAGGCACTTCGACCTGAGTCTATTGTGCCATCGGATCAGAAAAGGTTTGTTTAGGCTATTAGAGTCTCTACTTTCCTAATGTAGCTGATGATGATTTCAGCAGAGGATGTCTTTACTTCTTCTGGGCTTATAATTTCTCTGAGAAAGAAGTTCCCTCTAATACCACAAAGGGCCGGGCATTCACATAAAATCTGCTCAGTTGTTTCGTCTTCTGCAAGACATAAGCGACACTCCGAAGAGTCGGCTACATGTATTTTATTTAGGTGATATCGCAAACCATGGTGCCCTGTTAGGTAGCCAACTAGATTTTTGACATCATGCCTACGTAAATTTAGAATCATTTTGGCATTATTTCTGAAAGGTTTGATTACTTTTTTGCCCTGTCTTAGGCCTGGAATGCTTTCCCAATGTGAAATACACTTGTTGTGTTCCCAGCTTTTTATTTATTTTAGGGTTCGCCGCTGATTTAGAGATTGCACAGTAAGGTTCAGGTCCTGTAAAAGGTGTTTCCGAACCTCTTCTGGCCAGTTCGTCGGCTTTTTCGTTTCCTTCAATTCCTTCGTGGCCAGGAACCCACCATATTTTGGTATTGTTTCTGGTGCAAAGTGTTTGGAGGGTATTGAAGCAGTGTAAGACTGGGTCGGCATTCTGTAAGGCGAAACGTTCAAACGTTTTCGTGTGCACGAAGAAATTTGCTGGTGCAACATAGGGGAAATTATTCGTGCGCACGAAAACGTTTGATCGTTTTGACTTACAGAATCTGACCCCTGATTTGGAGTCAATGGTGGGTGAGCTAAGGGCATTTATAACTGCGTTATTTTACTCGCTGTGAGGTGTGGCACTCAAGTGGCTTTTTGTACAGTACACACTACAACTCGTTCAAAAAGTGATCATCATTTACAAACAGGTAAGAGGTTTACCCTGCATCCAGCAGTCGTTCTCAAAACCTTCGCTTAAACAACGTTCGATTGAACAATCTGTCAAAGTGGACCCAATATAAAAGCCTTCATAAATTTAATTACACCAGCTCTGATTGGAACTGAAATCATCGACTAAAAATGTAATTTCCTACCATCGCTTCTTTGCGTGAATTAATTTGCAAACCATGTCCGCCATTCTGGTCGAAACCAGAACTCATCATCAAAGTGAGCCGACTGAAATGCGGACCGCCTCTGGCCAAAGAAAAAAAAGCCCTCATAAATACCTAGATACATCTTTTTTTTAGCACAAAATTTCACTCGAGATTCCTTTCACTTGGAAACGTTTTGCTATCCAGAAGAGAGAGAAAAAAAAAAACCAAAACAACAAAAACCTTAAAAATTAATTTACCAAATGTTGTCCAATAAATAAAAGAGAAATAAAATGTAATTTCTTATAGCCTTAGGCCACGATCATAGCGATACTCGACTCTTACATACAAACATTTGATTTGGTGGCAACAAACAAAAAATTAAGAAACTAGTTTGGCAAAAAAACCACAGATCGAAGGAGGAGAGAATGAAAGTTAGAAGGTCAGTTTGTTCGAAGCGAGCAAGCTCTCGTTTTAAGATAATTTCTATTGGTTCGGTTTGCCTTATTTTGAAACACAAATTCTAGTAATTATTTGTGTTTGACAACAAATTGGTTGTGTGGGGTACTACAGGTCATTAGAGATGGGCGTCTAAATTTACGATTGACATAGGTCAAGAGAGACTCGAAATGAATTGACACCAGGACCTTGGCAACAAATTTATGTGACAATGGCAAATACCAAAAGAAAAACTGTTCCCTATGTGCAGAAATGAGTCAATAAAATAAAGAATCCCTTTTGTGACTCATTTATGACACCGATGGAGAAAGTTTCCCTTTCCAGATTGACATTGACAGATTTTTAAACCACTTTCTGGACTACAATATGTACGCAGGTATATAGAATGGAATAGCCAACAATTTGGTTAAGTGTTCACTTTTGTGCTCGCCCTGGAGACAGTGATGACTGATGATAATACGGCGTTTGCTTTTGTTTTTATATTCGATGATAGAAAGTGTCAGGGGCATCGCGTTTTCGTGGGCACTTAACAACAAGAGATAATCGCTTCAAACTGGGTCACTGTTCTAAATACATTTCTGTTATATGCCAGTAATTTGTGGTTGCCTGCGACTGCATTACGAACGGACAGTCAATGAGAATTTATTACTATTAACAAGACACTTTATGTACATCTAACAGCGGCAGCAGTGGCCCTGCGACTGTTATTCACTTATATAAAAAAGAGAGTGGGTTAGAAAATTGTGAGATTTAGACCCGTTTACTGTGCAACTTTACAGTTACAAAAAGAACTTTGTATACCTATTTCTTTTAGTTATCAGGGGATAGGGCGGAAGTGGTTGGTGTGTTGGACCAGGTTCGATCCCCAAATTTCATCTTGGTTATTCTTGTTTTCCACTGCGCCACCTATCGCGGACGTCTGACAAACATCCGAGAGTATGCCTGTCAGGAAAGAGCTTCTCAATTAGCCGTTTGGACTTGGCATAAAATTGCAGATCCCTTCCATTCGTCCCAAAAACGTAACACTCGCACAAAAAAATTGTTGGGAGAAGCAAGGCCTAGGGTCCCCACTGACCTGAACGGCCAACTATTTATTTATTTATTTAAACGAGGGATACCTGCTACAAAATTCACTGTTTCGTAGATTCATAAATTCTTTGTTGGGTTTATACAGGGTGTCCGCCGGGAAGGTATACTACTTTGTTTGTTTATAATTTTTGATTAAATGAAAGAGAATGGATCTTATATTGATAAATGTTTTATTTAATGTCGGCAATTATGTATGGAATACAATATCAGGTAAATGTCCGCCTCTGTTAGTCTCACAAATGCGAGCCCTTTTGAGCATATTTCTCATTACATTCTCACACATTTCACGCGTTTTTTTTTTTAATTCATCACGAATATTTTGTTTGAGTTGCTCAAGCGTTTCTGGTTTGTTTGCATAAACCTTGCTTTTCAGATATCCCCACAAAAAGAAGTCCGGAGCAGTCAAATCAGGCGACCGTGGAGGCCAATCAACATCACCATTTCTTGAAATAACTTGTTGTGGAAAGAGGTCTCGCAATAATTCCATTGCAATCCTGGCTGTATGCGATGTTGCACCGTCTTGTTGATACCACATGTTAATCAAGCCCAAAGCATGAAGTTGTGGCGTTAAAAAGTTTTCAATCATATCACGATATCGGACCCCATTCACAGTTACCGTTTCGCCGTTTTCATTTTCAAAGAAGTAAGGTCCAATGATTCCTCCTGACCAAATTGCACACCAGACTGTAACTTTTAATGGATGCAAAGGTGACTGATGAATAATTTGAGGGTTTTCCATTGCCCAGAACCGACTATTCTGTTTATTCACATATCCATTCAAATGAAAATGTGTTCTCCCAAAAAGTTCACGTAACTTTGTCGTCGTCACAGTAATCGATGATTGATTTTGATAAAATGTTTTAACGATTAAAACACGTTGATTTATCGAATATTTTTCCATAATAAATTTGCCACGTGTCTGCTTCAAGACTGTCAAGACTAATGTTTACCAAAATGGTGGCAAAACAAAGTAGTATACCTTCCCGGCGGACACCCTGTACCTTCGAAAGAATCCCCCTCTATCCTACATTTGATGCTGCACTCGTACCTACATCCATCGGTGAAGATTAACACTGAAACTGAATCAATGTCTATCTATAAAATGTCTTGAAAGTTGAGATTTAGTACAAATTTCCATGACAAAAAAAAAAAAACAGATTCAACTCTGGTCAACTTCAAAAACATTCGCACCGAAGGCCATCCAACAGTAGCATACCTCACAATAAAGACGCAGTTCTGCAGTTGACAGTGAGAATCCTTTTTGCGAAAGAAATCAACCGACCAGAAAATAAAGTACTATACTCAATTTCGAAAAGAAAAATCAGTTTGTGACAGCTTCTATGCGTAATTTTCCTTGTATAATATCGGCACGATTAGATTATGAATATTATTCTTGCGTGGCAAACAATGACGCAATTCAATGTCTAACAATTCGACAAGTCGTCGAATGCTTATCCTTAAGACCTGTTGTTATTGTGAACTTGGTGGGGTGGAAAAAGAGTCCTCCTACGCTTTGGATATTTATTTTTTATTTTTAATAAAAATAAACAGAGACGAGGACGCGCAGAAACTCTTATTGGTTTGTGCGTGCGTCACCCCTGTGTCAAGCTTTTCCCGCCATAGCAGCCACTGTAGGCGGCTGGTAATGATCACAATGAACTCGCACTGTGGTTCTGTGAATCCCATCGTACATTTGCATGCAATTTACTGTACGACCCATGGTAATGCGACGCACGTACGCATTTGGGTAGTCTCTCCCCTCGGCTAGAGAGGCAACCGCAATGCAGAACGTAACCAAAGCACCAAAGTAGCAGCACCCAGCACGACTTCAAAGCTTACGACTGATGTAGGTACAGCCCAACACTATAAATACGTTTTAATGGTGGAACGAAGAAGATATCCACTGCGGTGAGCGGGGTGGTGCATCCTCTTCCTTTTTGCAACATCATTGCGAGGGGAATATATTTTGCGTGTGGGCTTGGACAACAACCGAACACATTGCAGCACACTCAACTCTTTCCAAAGAAAAGAATAAACAACTTGGAAGGTGATTTCCGTTTGGAGCTCAAAGCGACAAAAAAAATAACAACCAACACAATAACAAGCAGTGTAAGTGTTCCAATGCGCAGATGCTATGGATTTTCACTTCCACCCTTTTGAGGACAACAACGAACCGATGATGACGGTGCGCCGGCCGTTGCGCTAAATTGTGGAGTTTATTGCAGAGCCGCATACCCAAGATCACATATTAAAATGCACACGCATACTCGTGCACGACAACTGTGGACTGTGGTGGCAGCGGCAGATGTTCCCGAAAAGGAAATGCGGTGGAATATCATCTCATCCCCGCATTTATTCCACAATTCGGTTTGGGTCTGCTTCTGCTGGTGCTGTCCCCCGCCATTTTGATCTCTCTCAAATACAGAAACACTGCGATGTGTCGCTGTCGATGGTGATGGCGAATCGGTGACCAAGAGATGAGCGGCTATGCTATGATTCACTGTGTAGTTTTCCCATCATCATTCATCACTCACTGCGTGTTGTTGTTGCCCGTGCCCGACGACAAGGAGCAACACAACAAAAACAATAAAAATATATATACATTGGGAAACAGTAGGGTGGAAAGCGGTTAAATACCCTGGAGTACCCAAAACCATCATCTCAACAAAAAGGGGGATGAAATGCGACGCAGCATTTGCGCCGTTCCACGCTCACAAAAAACAACCGAATTGTCCTTGTGAAAGCAAACAGACCAGAAGGGATCTGAAAAAGGTACATATGGCGACGTTGGGTAGGGTGGAAACGACTCACAAAAAAGGGATCGCATATGGGGATCTGTGTGCGCCTTTCGGGGATGACGACGACCGACGACGACGACACAACGATTATGACACAGACACACAGACAGCGATTGGTATATAAGAGAATTGGGATCATTTTCCACCCTTTTTGTTCCAACGCACAATGGTGGAACCAAACAGGAAAAGAGGGAGGATATCTGCCACTGTAACGACAACACCACACAAACTCTACACAGCTTTGGTTAGGGGGTATAATTTATGAGCGTCGTTTGGCTTTGTAGGGTGGGTCGGTCCGTCGGTTGTCTGTAAGGATTTCGAGGATTTCGACGATTTCAAATAGATAGAGCAGGACCCATTCCGCGTCGATGTGACTCATTAAACATAAAATGGCATAGGTTACTTAGAATTGGGTATATTTTATTTTCTCAACAGCGTTTCATAGTTACGTATGGCTTTTTACCCCACGATCACAGCAGGCATTAACAAAATATGAGACCATTTGAATATGTGCGTAGGTACTTTTCTGGGGAATCGAAAATCGATAAGCTCGGAACGAGTGCAGCTGTACCTAGCAAGCGTTTACTTGTTTTATTTACTTTTTTGCGATTGTGAATGAAGGGAGGTAGGTAGGTACTTCCTATTCCTAGGTAAGACTAGCACCAATCAAGAACACTAGATATATTTTAGGTCTAATTCAAGCTATCACGCATGTTCATGTATGATCTGTGAAGCACAATAAGGGTAATAATGAACTTTTTTTTTTGTTGGAAAAAGTCCAAACTGTCAAACAATATGATTCAGAAGATAGCTTGTGCCACAATGAAACTGCTAAGTATTTCGTTACACCGAAAAGACATGTAGTCCAACATCGGGAATAGCAAAGCTGGCCAGACTCGCCAATTATGGTTAGGTTAGGTTAGGACGGCAGTTTATGTACCATATGCAATTTCAACAGCCATGGAGGCCCATTGTGATTACTTCTTTATGGTGCATGATAGCGAGTAGAACATGCTACTAACAAAACCCTCCTTTATGGGTGACTGACTAGATCATCCAAGTTATCGAAGGACAAGAGAAGTTGCGTTCTTAGAGTGCTCAACGGCTGCAAACATTTCACAGATCTTATTGCTACTTTGTCCTTATGCAGAAGTCATTTATATAGATCCCTGACGTTTTCCAATGAAACCAATCCTGCAAGTTAATTTATGCTATGAATAATCAAAATGGAGTTTCCGTCTCTAGATAGGGTGAGATGGTACTTTTTACATCAACGTACTTAGCTGATGAAATCACTGGCATACAGACGCTTAAAACGGATGCTATTTGGTTGGACCCCAAATGGAGTTGGAGATGCAACCAACTAGGTACTCATTTAGAACTTCAGAGAATCTGGTAATCAGAATATTCTAGAGCCTGGTCTATAAATAAGGCACCAAATACCTATATACCCGCGACTTCCTGACTGACCAAACTTTATCTATTTTTATCCAGAAGGTTTCCCAATTCGTAAAGAACTCCATTTTCTGTTTAGGATGCGTTAAATTTTCTTAGAAAATTAATTTCCCATTAAATCGCCCTCCAACTCCAACACACAGACACACCTCATTCGTTGGCTTGGCAGCTATCAAACTCGAAGTTCAACCGAAAACAACTATAAAAAGCTCTTCGCTCTTCCGTTTTGTTGCACATTCGGCGCGGTTTGGTCGGAAATATGCGAGCGCAGCGGGGAGATCGCGTCGCGTTCGCTAAATTCATCATCACCCGCCTGCCGCACCCGCTCCATTAAAGTTTATAAGCATTCGCGTCTCCATACAACTAACACAACCCAGCTGCGGTGAATTATGTTACACAAGCAGCAGCTCGCTATGTGTAATGAAAAGAAAATATTTGTTAATTACCAGCAGGCAGCAGGGTACTACACGGTGCAGGGGGAGATCTGGAGACGTCCGGAAAGAACATTCGAAAATCCGGCGAGATCCACTTCGCACGTAGGAGTATGTTGTGTACCGAAACCGATGCGAACTGAGAACCGTGTATGTACCTACCTACTACATGCCAGTTTGCGCATATTGGAACTCCAGTTATTACATTTATGATAATTCTTTAAGCAAATGCGGGCTCCTCCACTCCACATTCAAGGGGTGTTGTAGTGTAGTTGTGTAGAATACAATTTCATAGAACCCAAACCCAGAGTAGCAGTGCCCTTGCCGTGCCCCGAGCCCGAGTCCGCGTTTAACGAACTGCCGTGTAGGTATTCGTGAAATTATGGAATAGAGGGTGGCGTGGTGGTGGTATTACAAACCCACACATTCAGCAGAGTGCCCCGCTATAGCGAGCATAATCATGGGAAAACAAATCAACAGCACCAGCTCACAGGAAAAAATCCAATATGGCGACGGAAACTTGAAATTTATTTCTTAATTTTCCACGATTTAGCTGTGTTTGCCCTCGTTTTCTCAAATGCAATGTACTAATTAATTTGAACTCAATTTGGAAAATGTTACTTATCACAATCGAGATGAATTGTTTATTTTGCTCGAAACGAAATACCAATTGCTGTAGGACGGAGGAAATTTTCAACCAATTTATTTATGTAGCTATAGATAGGTATTTAGATTTCACTTACCGATTTGGGGAGCAGAGCCCACTTAACACACACTTCTTTTATTGAATGTAATTGTTTAAAACACGATAAAATAAAGGTATTTCACAAAAAAAGAATAGATGCGTTGTATTTTCTGCTTTGTCGTCTCCTTCGCTGACACTAAACACGACCGACCAGTTCAATTTTCCAAGCAGTATTGAAGAAAAGCGCAGATTGACCGAGATTCGTTCAGTTTTAGTGCATCCGCTCTGTTCGATTTCAAATTGGAAAATGGTGGAAATTTTCAGTTTGTCTCGTTTTATCTCATGTAATGCTGGCATATGAGTCAATATGACTGCATCATTCTACAACGGGTAGGGTTTTAAGTACCCCAGCGCTCGGTTGTGGTGACTGGGCTCATGATGATACGAGCGAAGCGAGCTTATATTTTAACTACAAAAAAGCTCAAAGCATCATGTCGTTGAAGAAACGGTATTGTGTCTTGGCTAGTCTAATTGGAAAATTTATATTACCTATCTAATGTTGTATAGGGGTAGGCTACTCAGATTTCATAATTCGTGTGTCTTATGGAATATTAAAACATCAATTCTTACTCTCTCTTTTTGTTTATATTCGTGTGATTGAAATATGTGTAGTCTTCCATTCCCATTCACTGGAAAGAATCACAAGTGCTCTGAAGTCGGAAAAAGATTTATTTTTTAATATCAATTATACATAAAAAATTACCTAAAGCAAAAAACGATTGCCCTGAGAAGCCCATTCCACAAATACCACATACATTTGAAAATGGTTGATAATATAAAAAGTGGTCGGTTTTTATTCAAAATGCCTTGAAAATTGACACCACAGTGAACCCATTCAGAAAAGTTTAGTGAAATAGCCCTTGATTTACTAAAATTTGTCAATCTAGCAATTTCGAAACTGCACTGAACCAAATAATTTGAGAACATCATCTTTTACGCGGCAAGCTATTACAGAAACACATCTATTTCTAAAAAATGGATCCGTTTTTGCTTAAACAATCGTTCCTTTGAAATATGCCGAACTTATTTGCGAGTTGGATTCTGTCTCTTAGAAACAGATCAATTTATGAAAATATTTCTTTTTCCAAAAGTAATCATCTTTTTTTATTTACTCAGGTTCTCGTTATTCTAAAAGTGTTGAAAAATTAGTTTAGAAGCAAGTAACAGTCCATCTTTTCATACGAAACGTGTATTGCCAATTGCCATTTCCATTTCCAAGACAACTGTTGACTAATAAGCAAAATGCCAATAGCATTTAGCAGCGACATCTAAGGAAGTAGCTTTGAACTGTTAACACTAACCTCATTTTCTTACCCATATAAATGCTCGCTTACATTCTGTTACATTTTTTGGTTTAGAGTAACATGTTCCCTACGTACTAGAGTGAATATTTTATCTGATAACTGACGAAATAACCTACTAATTTCAAGAAACTTAGAGCCCAAACTTTGTAGAATTTAATTTTAAATAAACCAGTATCCCGCTTACTTCAAGGCTGTGTCCAGAAAACCATACCTGTTATGCACACCAATCCAACGAGTCAAATGTATATCCACAAATCTACTACATTTATATGATAAATACCTACTGCTTTACTCCATTTTATTCCCTACTTTTATCTCTATTCCCTTTTCCAGCGCCTACCAAAGGTAAAATCTCGAGAAAAAAACGTAGACATCCAATCCAGCCAGACAGATAGATACTTGAATCCTTTCCATCTAAAAAACAATTCGCAACAAATAAGTAGAAGAATAGTGTGTGCTAATAAGTTGAAAAGAACATTTTTTATCCATTCATCTACACTTTTCGCAACATACACCATCTCGGCTCTTGAGCAGTGCGAAAAAATAACGACACGAAGAGACGGCGAAAAAAACTCACAAAAGAAAATCAACGTTGATAATTTTCTATTCTTTTCTCAAATTTTTTTTTCTCCTTCGCTGTGTGTTGTGCTTTCATTTTCACATCTCTTTTCGTGTCTTCTGGTGCCTGTGCAAAGGAAAATCGTAAATGATAACAGTAAAATTTGTTTCAACCAACGAAACAAAAAACCAAAATACAATTTCCAAATAATTCAATTCGGCGAACAGAAGAAATAATAAAAAGTAAAGAAATACACGACACAAATTACATGAATGAGGGCCAAATAAAAAAAGAAAAAAAAACAGAACAGTGTGTGTGAAAAAAATATGTCGGGCGACGACGAGCAACAATTTCTTTGGTTAAATCGTGTAAATTGTGGTTTTTCGATTAAAAAATATTCTCACTAGTGTCTATTTTAGCTGCGCGAATTATTTATGTAAACCTAAGTGAACATCGAAAGGAAACGCAAAAAAAAAACGAATTAAATTCGCCCATTTCCAATAAGTGGCGGCCATTAAAATCGTTCATTCTTGTTGAGTGTGTGTGAGAGAATCCCAGTAAAAAACGACGAAAAAAAAGTCGAAATAAAGTATTTTCAGTGGCACCAAGTTGAATTTGAATTAAAAATCAAAAATACAACATATCTGTGCTTGCTTTATTAGCTGTGCCAATTACAGTGAATGATTTTCGAAAAAGTTACATCGTGCCCTCAGTCCTCCCCCCGAGTATCGTTTTCGTCTCTCATGTGAATTACGAGAGCAGTGCTGTGTAGAAATAATCAAGAAAAAAAAAACCCATTTTACCATTTTGCATAGTGCAAAGCAGCGAACAAAAAAGAAAAACAGACTAAAAATAGTGTGTATGGTTGATAAATTAAAATCAATAATAAAAATGAATGAGGAGCAGCACGGGAACATGCCATGCTAACGAGTGAGATAGCGAATTGCACACACAGAATATGCAAAAATATTCAATTTTCCCCCGAGGAAAAAAAAACAACGAAGCAAAAGTTTTCCGTTGATTCGAATGCTCGCACCGCTCTATGAAAGGATCTGAATCTAATCTTCAAATGTAAATCGTAAGCAGGAACTTGTCAATTTCACATCGGACCCCAGCACAGGTACGAATGCTTTTTCTTTCCCATTTTGGCATCGAGTTTGGTTCTTCTCGGTTGGATTTCAGTTGTGGAGCTGCTGCTGCTATACCTATGCAGTTGGTGTGCATTGACTATTGAGCCCTTTACTTCTGTTTTGATGGAGCTATGGAGATGAAGAAGGTGGTGGCGACGAGGCAAACAACGAGTCAGACAGGAATTTAAGTTTTATGTTTTCCTCCTCCTCGTTGTTGCACTCTCAAGTCGCAATCTCAATCGCGCAACCCGGCCGATTCCAATTTGAACGAACACATTCTATTCGCTCCTTCGTCGCTGTCGAGTAGAATTCTGTGTTTCCATTTCCATTTCCATTTCCATCTATCCTTTGTGCGCCGATAGTGGATTGATAAAAAGAACACAAGGCGACAAGAGATTGCAAGTAGAAAAGAGAAAAGTATTGCTAACGCAACAAGCTTGTTGCTTATGTATTCCACATCCACAAACCACTATGCGGGGAGTCGAAGGCATTCCTAGTGTTTCCTAGAGAACAGATTGGGATAGTAGTATACCTTGGAAGCAATTAGGTATTATACATTTTGTGGCTTTAAATCCCTGCAGTCGTGGCACCATATAGGCATTTCAATGTAGGTACACACTAAGCCTTTAGATGCCTGAGCTGGTTGTCGCTGTGGGTATTGTCGCAGTATGCAATCCTTGTTCCAAAATTCCAAAATTCAAATCTCATCGAACAGATAGGTACCTACAAACTGTAACAATTGAAATTGAATTGAGAAAACAACTTTTTTTTATTCTGAACTTTACGACTATGCCCCTGTCATACCACGCCCAGTTTCCTATTTGATTTGGTTCAGGATAGGTACCTACCCTGAAATTAATTGCATTCTCAATATTTCCAAAATAAATCGCCTGCTTTATTGTTTCTAGAATAAAAACTCAAATGATATAATCATGCGACTAGAATCAAGTCCTACGATTACACACGGTACTTTTCATGTCAAATTGAAATGCTGACGTCATTATTACTTAAACATTTGTTTCATTTATTTTTTTATACGTGACAGGCGATCTGTCAAGCGTCTGGTCACGCGGGCTGTCGGAGCGCACTCTCACGAAAGACACAAGAGTGACCACCGAATGGCCGAATTAATAAATACCTACATACATTTTGTAGAAACTGAAATTGAGAAGCATAGACATTGCAAAGTTGAGCAATGACAGTTTGTTGGCATCTGGCAAATGCAATCAATAGGACACACATGGTGAGGTGATTCACTTTAAAGTTTGACTCTTGTTCAATGTGTGGCATTTCAATGAAATAGTCCCATTGAACAATAATCTATTACTAATGGCAACAAAATATGTATAAAAACAAGTTTAAAACGTTTCTCTACAACTTCTATAATGTTATATGTCAGCAGAAAAAATGCAACCAGAAAAGTACTAAAACATTTTATTGAACAGCTTTCAGTTTTCTGCAACTTTCTGGAAAATAAATCTTGTACCTTATATAGAGTAATTTAACGATTTTCTAAAGCTACATAAAGATGAGCACTCACGTGCAGCACCCATTTGCTATAGAAAATTTATTTGCAAAATATTTGACTGTTGGACTTTGTCAGGGGGAGCGTTTTGACTTCTCTAACTTTTATAATTTATATGAACTGAATGTTATAGCACTCCAAAGTGATCTGATGGGCGGGTCAAGATTTTGTTTAATGAAGTTCTATTAAAACATGTGGAGATGGTTCAGAAGCTCGGGCTCTTAGTCACGCGTAGCGGAAAGAATTAAAAAACGCCGTTTCAGAAGAGTTGGTGAGCTGGGTTTGCCTGTTACCAGGACGTTTTACCCAGCTCAGTCAAAGATGAGTTATCGGTCTTTTATTCAGTGTTTGTTTTAATTCTTACCTAAATTTGTGAGTTTGGGCGACTGATCAAAAGAACTAAATCCCGAATGCAGGCTGCAGAAATTAGACTGGTTTTATTTTGGAGAGGTCCCACAAGGATCACCAGAATTAATGTCGAGCAGAAGATTCTCCGAACGAATACCTATTCTCAAACGGGCTTCCAAGACGTACCACCGTATGCGTGACATATTGTTGGATCGGATTTGACCCAGACGGGGATCGTCCCCGAAGGTGAAAAATGGCTATTGGAAGATCATTAGTTTTGGTGGGTCCTCTTGAGGGATTGATTGATTGATTGACTGGAACTTGACATTTGAAAAGAAGATACTTTACAGGCAGAAGAAAAAAAATAAATAGTTGGCGCAACAGGTCTGTAGGGAACCCTAGGCCTAGCTTCTCACAACCATTCGTTTCGTGTGAGTTTTTCATCAACAATTTTATGCCGGGTCCAATCGGCTAATTGAGAAGCTCATTCATGGCAGTTATATTGTCTCAGATGTTGGTCAGGCGTTCGCGAGAAGTGGCGCAGCTGAAAAAAACCATAAGTTGGAATTTGGATTTTTTTCGGTATTCGAACCTGGGACTCCTCGCTTAGTAGTCCAACGCACTAACCACTAAGCCACTGCGCCTACCAAGCAGAATAAACTATATTTAAATGGCGGATGTTTCCTTTGCCTATGTAAGTAACTTATTTGACACCACAAATGTTAAATGGCGTGAACACTGAACACAGAAATATAAATTATGTTTAAAATGAGTTCGAAGAAACATGAATTTCGTTTTTACAATGATTCGACAGGAGGCACTTAACCAATACGTCAAACGACAATGCGATTTAGTATATTAAAAAGGTAGGTAGCGATCGACTTGTTAATGTTTTCGTTTCTAGTTATAAACTAATGCAGCAATAAGACGATGTTTCAGATAGAAGTTCCAATAACGTTTCTATTCAATCACTTGGTCCGCGGTATAAAACGTGTAACAACTGTTACTGTATTATATTCAAGGCTGTCAAATCGCAGCTAGTCTCTTTGAATTTGAAACCTGATTTAGAAATCCATTTGAATTTTCTTCATCTAGTAGTATAGTACGTAGGTACAGACAGGGTTGATATGGGCAATGCAAATGAAGCGAGATCAACGCAGACGAATGGGGTCTTGCAAAATGTTTTAGATAAATATCAAGTTGTCCTACATTTGTTCACTAGCTTCAGGAAGGTGTCGATTGTTTTGTGTTTATGTTGGACAAAGCTGTGCTAAGGTATATAAATTCTGTTGACCAGTCGCGAAACATTTTCAAAAGTCAAACTATTGATATTCAACTGAACGTATACAAGATTCCAAGGCCGAACGAAATGTTTCTCATTTCGTTGATCTAGTTCTAGTGTATACATAGGTGGGCACGTGTGCACATATAACTTGAAGTATCACACATTATTGAGGAGTTTTACTGGAATCGTTATATCAATCTTTTAGTAGTGGCTTTGTGGTTTAATTTCTATTTTACTGCGGCTAAAAGATAGCGAGTTATTTTCGTTCATTATGATATTATTACACATATTACACATACCTAGACATTGGTTACACTTTAATTTTTTTATGAATGCGACTTTTCAATTCTTCAATATAGAGTAGCCACAGGAGGCATTTTACCCTTATTCTCGTTGTTGCTTGTGGTGTACCACTCATGTAAAGAAAATTTTTTTTGAATTTTTTTCGACTGCCATTTCAAATCGATTGTCTCCAAAGGTTACTTACACCGTCTTACGTAGTACGACAGAGGACAGCATGAATAGGGGTGAATATTTTCCATTAATCTTGCTATTGAACAATTTAAACGGTATGTGTGCATATAAATGAAAAGTGTTATTGTATTCAAATTGCTGTAGTTATTACATAAAGCATTTGCAAATGCTGTAATTTGTACAATACCTAATACCCCTTATTAATAAACACGTAGTTACGTCAAACTTCTGTCGTATGCTTTCTGACATTTTCCCTGGGGAAAATCTTGTGCTAATTTGTTTATGAAAACAGTTGGAATAATATAATGAAAACGAAAGCTAAGGAATGCGAAGATGGGACGGTAAAATTTGTTTTATTTTATTCAAAATAGAAGTATTTGTCCGCTGCCGCCTAGAACAAGATCAGGTATGTGCCTTTTTGCAAAAAACTCGTATGACATTTACCTTAGTTCAGTCGAAAAGCGATAAAAGCGAACACCTCCAGCAATTCTCCACTGAACGGGGACGTTGCAGTATCTGGTTTATTAAGTCTGACTGTTAGACTGTCTCCGTTTTTATTGATCTGGACCGATCACAGTAGCCGAAGAAACTAGTAAAGAAGTTTGTGACTGAGTACTGAGTTGACAGTTCGTGTATGTGACTGACGTAGGAAAAGTGGCGTTACCAATAAAACTAGTTTTTGCGTTCAAGTCTAGTTTGCGACGATCTAGAATACTTAAGATAACTTTTGAGTGTGCCTATTAAATTGACTTGCTGAGATATCCTGCATAATACGTCATAATATGTTTTTCAGTCACAAATTGCTTATATTTTATGATTGAATACAGTTTAAAGTAGAAGTTCGTGATGACGTTTCGATCAAACTATTCGATGTGACATCATTTTTTGTTTCTATTTACATGGTGTGGTGACATGATAGTGCCTACTCCTTTTCAACACCATTCCAGTCACAAGTAAACACTAAACTCTAGACTACCATGACCATGATAGACCATCGCCAATCGGTATAATATATTCTTCTCCTGTTGCGGCGCTGGCGATCTTGGTTACCTGCGATTATGCTGGGATGCATTATTGCCCACAAATAGTTACGCCATTCCAAAAGTGACTTGACATTCCCACTGATTGTTAAGTAGATACTTCTCACTTCCAATAGTTGAAGTTCCGTTGCGTGGCATGCTATTATGTGCCATTGACCCCCTCACTTGATAGGGGCCCTACCCACAATAGCTGTTGCGCTACTTTCGGTTTGTGATGATTAGTTCGGTTACGCTACGCTGCGCTAGTAAAAGGGTCAGTTCACAGTTGCTTAACTCTGTCATTTCGCTTGGCCTCAAGTAAGTGTATTAATCTGTTTAGTTGCACAAAAATGTATAAATGGTTTTGCGTTTCAGCTGTCCGAAACATGAGGTTGTTTTGAATTGGGATACGTTCAAGTATCTAGTTTAGTAAGTCTGACAGCTGGCTGACTTGATATCTGACAGCTGACGGACTTGATGTGCCTCAGTTGTAATTGAATTGGATCGATTACATGAACAGGTTTTTAGTTGACGTTTTTGGTGGGGTAGCCGATGAATCCAGCTAAGAAGTTAAGTACTAAGTTGACAGTTCGAACATGTGGCTGACGTAGAAAAAGTTACGTTACCGACCAATCAGGGTACATCTTGTTCAGATCAACTTACTCGACTTGAGATGACAAGGTTTTTGAACGTTCCCATTTTCTGCACCTATTTCTGAGGTGTCACAATCATCTGTTTCAGTTTTTATCAAACAGACCTCAGTAGAATTTAACTTTCCGTACTCATTGCAGTTTCATTACTCGGCAACACCTACCGTATAAAAAATAAAAACAGAAAAGGAAAAACTTGGCAAGCAGCGAAAAGAAAACCCCCTCACCACCACCAT
This sequence comes from Cheilosia variabilis, assembly GCA_951230905.1. Taxonomy (NCBI): domain Eukaryota; kingdom Metazoa; phylum Arthropoda; class Insecta; order Diptera; family Syrphidae; genus Cheilosia; species Cheilosia variabilis. Next base: position 18,235,347 of record OX579679.1, on the reverse strand, counting down.
CACCTCAGCCTCCGCACATTCTCTTTTCGCATGCTTGTGCCGTCGAACAGTTTCTTGAGTTTCTTATTTTCAGTTTTCAGTCGCAGTCCTCCATTTCGTATGTGTTATCTCTGTATTTAACTTGTTTCCTTTTTTGTTTGGATCTTTTGTTCTGGAAAAGGGAGGGTGGCGGTGGATGGTGGTGATGACGACGACAACGGTGAGAGAATTTTTCAACTTTTTTGTTTTGATTATTTTTATCCTACGATGAGAAAAATGTACCTGCGTTGGCGGCGCGGCGACACTGCCTCCGGCCTCCGGCTGTGGTGGATGCATTGCACAGAGTTGAATTTATTTTCGCCATCTATTGTGCTCGAACAATTTGAAAGGAGGGTGCGATGATGATGATGGGAGGGAGAGGAATATGAACAAGACGACACAAACAATGGTGATGATAATGCGCGTGCGAGGAGGAAAAAGCTCAGTGCACAAACTATAGCCACGGTCTGAGAGCTGGGACTGGGGTTCGCCGCGATGTACACCCGTCGTACACATCTTGAAAACAATTTTTTCCTTCCTCTCCTTCTGTTTGTTTGTTTGTGTAAATGTTGTGCCGCTTCTTTATCACGGGCAGGGACAGGGATAATAGAAGCACGGTCGAAATCAAGAAAGACTCTAGCAAAGGAATGCGGCGCAGAGCGCCAAACCAGTTTTCCTAGTGATGGAATGGAATTGCTTTTCATTTTTACTCTTTCTTTTTGTTCGTTTTAATGTTATTTTTCGTTGCTTTTGTTTTGCATATTGCTATATGTGGTGTGGTGGTGCTGTTTGTTGGCTGGCTACTGGGACTGGCACTGGTACTGGCAGATCTATCCACCCCCTTTTTTGTTGAGGAAGGTTGTGTTGTTGAGCATCAAAGTTGGATGCTGTACCGCCTGATTTTCCAAGGAGTCCCGCCGTTCAGTAGTATTATAACGAATGAATGATGGATTGCGAACGTGTACCACTACACAAACGAAAGAGAGATATGGTTAAAACACGGCTATGGATGGAGGTGATGTTAATTGTTTAGGAGCAGATTCATGGATGATGATAATTTGCTGTTGGCATTCAAATTTGTCTCGAGTGGGTGTCTGTTTTATTTTTTACGTTTTTCTTAATTTGGCCAATGGATCCAAAAATGTAGATGAACAACAAGTTTGTTTAAACATTTTTTTTGTTCTTTCTTCTCGTTTTATCACAAAAGATGTTTTTGGTGTTGGGATCTCGTATAGTTCAATATTACAAAACCCCCTCCCTATCAAAAAAGCTGGATAAACATATGGAAAAGTGTATACCTATCTACAGTTTTTGACAGCTGGTTTTATATGTAGGGCATTACGCATACGCACTCCTGCATTCACAACAAATTTTGTCAAAAGTCAACTTTTTGGTAGGTACTATTCCTTGGCTCGTCTCTCAGATGGGACAGATTATCACTTTACGAGTTTGGCGGTCAGAATGAACAAGGATCATTCACTTTTTAAAACGAAGTGCATTTCATGTGTTCTAATAAGGCCGCACAAAAAAAGCAACTGACAAATGTGGCTCATCGACACCTATTGGGTGTTTGCTAAAGAAAACGGTTAAAAGTCAAATTGTGGCGGAATGTTTTACAATAGATGTTGCATCGAAAATGTGGTTGTTCAAATTGTCAAAAATAGATGGAAGCAAGAAATATTAATAAAAAATCGTATTGGAGTTGGAGTGCATTTTATGCCCCATAAATTGCACAATTTTCGTAAATTTACGGCGAACTTTTGCATATACCTACATCCTACATATTTCAATCAACAAAGTTTTCCGGACAGTTTTACAAATTTTCAAAATGATATTTTGGACAGATTCATAACACTGGAAGATGTCCTGGAGGCGCTAAATCATCTGAATGATTGATTTTAAAAACATGGGTCAGGGGAGCTATTGCATAAACTTACTTCCTCGTTCAACTTAAAATAGGAAATTTATTCTAAACTTCTTTTGTATTCAATGTATTGTAAAAAAGTTATATTTAAATTTCTCATACTAATAATGAAGTACGTAAAACCTACTTTATTTTTGCCAATTTATTCCGCTCTGAACCAATAGCGCTAGCGCTTATCTTGGAACCAACGCGAAGTTGGCTACTAGCAGTCCCTATTTAATAAGTAAATTACCAAGAACTTCAACTTTGAGAAAAGTGACAGTTCTCTGCCTGCTTATCAGCTAAAATAAGCTCTAACACTAGCTACTAGTATTTATGAACTTTACTTTTAACGGTGCTACAATCCGCTGTCGGCCTGCACCCCAACCAACGTGCGAATCCAGCGAATTCGATCCAGGGTTAGCTGCATTTAGTTGAACACTTTATGTTGATTGAGTCCCGTTTGCAACCTCAATTTTTGTTCTGTCTATTGCCATGTTCTTATCAAGTCGCTGATGTTGAATAGGTACCCTCTCTTGGGGACCGCGTAATATTTAGTTTTACTTTCATTCCTGCCGCACGTCTTCTGTCGATTTGCAAATGTGGACAACTTGGAGTAGAAAATGTTTCGATTTGTAACACAAAATCGGTGTCCATTCGCATAGCTCTTCTGCAAATAGTTGCTTATTTAGAGTTTATTCTGCAAGCTAGCAATCGTTCGTAAACTCGAGAGTATGCCACAAAGGTTCCACCAAACTAGTCCGACTCCCATAAACATCCGCCTCTCATTTACCATTTCAGATTATCCGAACTTCTGTTTTAAGCTCAACTCTGTCCAAGCTACTGTATTTTCACAACCCCCCAACCGCCCATTACAGGTCTTTGTACTTCTTTGAATAATCAAAATTTATAAAAATATAATACACATACATTTTTGCTATACATTTTTGTCTAAATATTCCTTTATCTGTTTTTCTTTCTTTTAGAGTCTACATAAAAGAGAAATACATTACAAAAAGCCAGACAACAACAAATAAATAAATAAAAGAATTCAAAAGTCAGAGAAAAAACAAAATCATTCAAACTAAATACATTTGCAACACAATGGCGGCACGAAGTCATCAATATTTCAGTCTCAGATGGAATAATTATCAGAACACAATGACCTCCGTGTTCCAGCAACTGCGTGAGGATTTATCATTTGTTGATGTCACATTATCATGTGAAAATGGTTCGCTTAAAGCTCACAAGGTATTTGACTGATGATCTCTCGCCATCGCCATCAGAGCATTGTCGATTTATTTTTCATCTATATATATTTATTAATTTATTTTTTTTCTTTTCGGTTTTAGGTCGTTTTATCGGCTTGTTCATCGTACTTTCAGAAATTACTGCTGGAGAATCCATGCAAGCATCCAACCATCATTCTACCGGGTGACATAATATTCACAGATCTAAAAACGATCATTGATTTCGTCTATCGCGGAGAGATTGATGTTACCGAATCTGAATTACAGGTGAGAGTTGTTTTGTTTTTACAGTTGTTTAGTGAAGCTCACAAATGAAGATCAAATTCGGAAATGTTGCAATGGCATGGAGCTATAATCCGGGCGGACCATTTAATGTACAGGGGTTCGAATTTAAAGAAGAACTTTCCAATGCGATTAGCTTTGGTCGTATTGAAGGTGCAATGAGGTGCGGGTCATTTAACAACTTTTAAACAATGGAGACGTCCTATGCATTTTTCTTTCGGCTGTTGTGATACATTTATGCATTTACAAAGAAGTTCTATTTATATTTGTTGGTTATGCTCGCAATTTGGATTTGATATGCCACTGACTGAAAACTAGGTTAGAGTTTCTAAAGCAATGTCTACTTTGCTCTGTTTTCATATCACGCAACTGAAAAAGCTGTTGCTTACTCGCTAACTTCCATAGACTGTGCTACAGTTGGGTTTGAAACAGGCCCTTAACTGGCAAGTCTCTTCAATTAACCCGTTTTTAGACGATTGTTTCCAAGTTGGTTGGGGGTCTTCTGAGTCACCTAAGAGTGACTTAGAGTGACTTGCTGTCACTATATCGAGAAAGGACTCCAGTCTTGGCACAATAATCTGCGACGCTAGCGGAGAAAGCGATGACATGCAGGATCACTTTCACTGTTCTTGCCTTGCTTTTGTGCGTATCAGGCTTAGTCGATGGCCTCCTCTACTCCATTTGGAATAGAATCGAGGACTCTGCGGTGACAGATGCTAATTTGTTTTACAGAGTCAATTTCGCTGTACGGCTACTTGTAGTATAGACCGTTCTAGTTCTTCAATTCGCTCTTCCAAAATCTGTCACCGGAAACTTAACCGAATGTTTTACAAAGGATTTTTCTCTCAAACGAGCCCAAATATATTTTCCTTCGGTTTCGTTTTTCATTATGCTGGAATAATTGTTAATAGAGTCTTCTAGGTTGTTCAAGAAATAGGCCGTACGATAATTTGCTCAGCCCAGAGAAACTGAAACACAAAAAGCTGTTCCTAGAGATATTTTAACATCGACAGCACTAGTTGTACCACAACTTCAATCAGCAGCATTCAAAATTTGTAGCAGGGAGATTTTCAGCAAATATACATAACAAATAGTATTACAACTTTGTTACTTTGCTTCAGATGGCGCTTATGGTCTGGGGTGGACCAGTAACTCAAACAAAATGGGTATCCAGTCAGCTCGAGCTATGGCACGCTACCTTCAGTAATGCACATAATATTGGTTGGGGTCCATTTTCAGCTTGGCGCGGTACGTTTTGTTATGACGTTCATCTACCTCGTTGTCACTCTGGGATAGAGCTAACGATTTTCTAGGCCGGAGCATCGGTGCTCACGCGCAATATTTGTCCTGACCATATAATTAGCTAATTGATATATTCCTTTATATTATCGTCCGAATCTTTTTGCAAACTGTGCTTATGCTTCTGCACGATATTCAAGCAATGGAGGGATAGTGTCTTATACTTCTACTAAGGCGCAATAAGTCCGTAAGAAATCCTATGCACAGCCATTTTTTGGGACGAATGGAAGGGATCTCCAATTTTATGCAGGCTAATTGAGACGCTCTTTCATGTTATACTCTCGGATGTTTGTCAGACGTTCGCGAGAGATGACGCAGTGCAAAACACCTAAAGGTCTAATTTGTATATTTTGTGGGGATCGAACGGACAGTCCTTTACTTCCTTAAAACTATATCTGCTGACTGTTTTGTCCAATTTTGAAAGTCTAGATTCACCGCTAGACCCATATTTGCCGCTTTTGCATCAATACTAAAAACTCTACCACTGAGGCTGACAGTTTGCCAAGCTCATCAGTCCTTGGCAATATCATCGGTGTACAAGTTATATTCCGGTGTTAGCTTAAGAGTTTCATGAAATTATTTCTAATATCTGATATGAGTGTCTTGATTGATGATTCGTTTCGATTTCCTTAAGTTGGGGATTTCATAGTGGATCAGGAGTAACAAAAGAACAATTCTCCTTCCCTAGAAAGTACAGAATTAACCTGTTAGACCTATTGCGAAGCGTTCCACTTTTGGTAACAGATCCGTTTGCTGTAATTCTCTAAAATCTCCAGTTTGCATTTGTTTATGCTGCATCGATAAATTATTTCATCAGGGGTCTTGCCGGACTCTGTTGTTAATAGTATTATTTTATCTTCCAGTAAAATGTTTTATTTGTATTACGTACCGACGAAAACGGATTTTGTAATTTCTCGAATTTTGATTTGTTGTAATACCCCAGTTTTTCAGGGCTTTTTAGGCCCAATTTGTGTGATTGCGATAAGGCGGTCTGAGACATAGTTTATTTATACTTTACGCCGGAGCTGCACATCGCTTAAAGTATGGGTTGGGTGATTTCAACATTGCTCTCAGTGTGTGTTCGCTACGTGGATATGAAACGTACATAAATAAAAACCACCGGCAGTTGCATCGGCATAAAAGTCAAGATATTTACCGCGTGACAACGAGCGGGCTGCACGACATGTTTCTTTCTTAAAGTCGCGAGGCACATGCTCAGGATTTTGGTGCTGAATGCATCATTGTCCCTAGTAACAGCCCCTCGGTTGAATATTACTCTCCATTACCACAAACAATTCAGGGCCAGATTAGGCAGCATAATGGACCCATCGCGATCGATCCTGCATTTCAAAGGGTACTTACATCCAAGGTTCATGCACCACATATAACGACAGATATAGTGAATGTCTAATAAATGGTCTGCGGAGGCCAAATCAGCAGGCAGTAGGCTGCCATTCTCCAGACTGGGGTCATTTGCAGATCGAATAACAAAGCCAAAGTAGACTGGCACTGCTGCCTGCTACTGCATTGTTACGTATATATATTTGATAAATAATCCACTTGTACAAAGAAAATTTAATTCAATTTCTTAGCTTTTGGGTTGACAACAACTGTTATGCGTTTGGGAAATAACTGATTATATAGCATTTCATGACTCATATCCAATTATTTCTGATTCTTTTATTAATATTAAACATATTCACTCTCACTCTCACTCCCACTGTCACTTTATCACTGAATCTCGGTGAGGATTAATTTTAATTGAATACTAGATTAGATTGAACCAATATTTTTGTACATATACGAGTAAGAATTTGTGATAAGAAAGTGTTTGTTTTTGTTTACGAAGTATTGCATGCAAGAGAGAACGATTGAAAAAAATACGAAATTGTTGTTATTTCATGAACGGAATTACAAAAAGCCGGTATTAAGGGGGGAAACAAAATTGTTTACAGTGTTGTGTATGGAAAATAATAATTCGAAAGATTGTGCAGAGATGCAATGCTGTGTCTGAGCGCGCTATACTTATAATCATATTGAGTGTCCAGGCTAAATTTTACCAACTTACAATGGCGAAATTTTCCATATAAAATATACCCATTGTGACCTACAAAAGATTTAGTGTGAAGGTTAAAAGTGATTATGAGTACGGCCTTGTGTGTAATTGTTTTTTCCAATATGTTGTATATTGGTAGAATTTCCACCACTGGACAGACTCTGGTATTTTTAAAACTACAACTTGAACAATTTAAGTGCAGAACTAACACATAAACGGAGTTGTTGGACTTTAAAGATTCGAGTTCGACTTTCCCTAGATAAGTACAAGTTAAGAGAGGGGACATACAATAAATCAAAAACACGTAATGATGCGGAAGGTCTAATATAAGTCTTTCTCTATGTGCTGTGGCTGTCGTTCTAAGATATTAAATCGTAAAGTGAACTAGAAGAAAGAAACGAGCCATTACCACTAAAGAATTAAGTAGTTGGATTAGTATTACGAGTATAATCAACATCAACAGACGATTTCCTTTTTTACTTCAGAAGGGAGGCTGAATTGTTAAAAGGTTGGTGTTTCTTTTTAAGATCAGACACACAAGAGCTTTGAATTTGTGTTCAGTGCATTGAGAACGTTCGGATTTCTTGTTTAGTAAGTTAGCCTGACAGCAAATTTTTCAATCGAAATTGACAAATGGTTAGCCAAACAATCTAGTCAAGAAAATCCTGTTTGACTACTTAATTGGCATTTCAAATTTTATATAGGCGTCGCTCCAAGTATTTGATGTTAATTTAATTAATAAAAATTTGTTATTTGACAGTAAAAGCAGGAGAACATAGGATCACTAAACAACGTCACCGAATTGTGGAATTTTTCGTTGGTATAATGAAAAATCTTCATACATGCACATAAAATGTTTTTTTTTTTTTTCAGTAGCAACAATACTTGAAGTCACTAAATAAACATTAAATGTTCTTCCAACTAATACTTAACAACCTGGAGCAGGTACCTTAGTTAACAATACAGGTCGGCATCTAGGTGACAAGTCAACTTGTACGCGTTCGTATACCTAGTCCAGATAAATAGCGGCTTAACGCACCGGGTTAGTAAAAAAATACACACACAACGTGTGCTCACTAAGCAGGTTCGACGTGAAGTACGAATATAAGATTGCTAATCAGTGATGCTAATGCTGGTACAGAAAAAAATAGATGGACTGCCCAAAAAAGTTAGCAAAGCTAAACAAAACACAAACAAAATGATTGGCCTTACTTTAATTTCTCATCCTCTAAGTTGGAATAACATTAAATTTCAATTCAGCAACTTCTGTACATACATATTTTGAATTTTGTAGCAAATGTTTCCAAAACTATGCTCCACTGTTGCAAAATCTCCTTTGTATTGGGGACTTGTCAAGTATCTAGTTCAGTAAGTCTGACAGTTGGCTGACTTGATGTATCTCAGTTTTGATTGGCTTAGATCGATCAGATGAAGTTTATGGAGGGGTAGCCGAAGAATCTAGTCGAGAAATTTGTGACTGAGTGCCAAGTGAATCGATGATTGCTAAAACAACAAGTGACATTTTTATTTTTCTTACAGGAGAGACAAAAAATGGTAGAAGAGATATGTTGTCTAAGTACAAAATGCAGATTTCGCGCTCGACTTTCTCTGTGTTTTAAGTATCAAATTATGTTGGTTTTCTTTCCAACGCAATGTCTACCCATAGACGTAATTAAACTGATTTGGAAAAAAATGTTACTTATCTTGTTTTAACAATCACCGATTCAAGTTGACAGTTCGCATATGTAACTGACGTAGGAAAACTGACGTAGGAAAACTGACGTAGGAAAACTGACGTTCCCGATCAATCTAGTTCCTGCTTTCATGTTACATCTTATCCAGACCAATCTAGTCGACTTAAGATAACTAGATTCTTGAATGTGCCCATTCCTGTTTTTTTAGCTGTCAATTGATTTTGACTTTTACTCATTTGACGTTGTTTGGAACAACGCTAGTCGACTTAATACAATTTTATGTTTAAATTTAAAATACAGTTTTATTTAGCACTATACCCAATCAAAGCTATTTGAACAATTCTTGTGCTGGACATTTCATTTCTTAAGTTTAATTTTATAAACAAATACAGCCGTATTTATTAGATTTCCCTACGACGCCTCTACGATGTTGTTTAGTTAAACATCGCGTAAAAATTTACGCAGCCTCTATGTGGCTTTGCTGAAATTATTATTTATAAAAAAATGTCCCCTGACTGTTTACTACGCAAGGTTGGTGTCTAAATAAGTACGAAACTATTACAAAAAACCTAAATCTCTTACTTTTTCCCCGCGGAATGATATCAGCTGTTTCTATGAATAGAAACTGACATCTCTCTTGTGAGATTTATTTTGTTTGTAAACAAAAATGAAGCAGCAAAAAATAAAAAGAAAACGGTCGGAAAATTGGATTTCCTCTGACAAGGTGATGAATTGAATATTAAATTAAGTCGATCATATCAATGTCGTTAACAAAATTCATGAAGCTGAATGGCATTTTTAATTCAATTTTTTGTTTCATTTTCAATTTTCAAATCTACCCCGAAAAAAATGTAAACAAAATGACATTGGAAAAACGAAAATAAAAATATGAAAGCTTTACGCAAGCTCTAAACGCAAATTTTTGCGTTTAAAGTTACGCAGGGTTTACGCAAAGTGCTTTTTGTTTATAAATCACGTTTTCCTGCGTAAGGACATTTTAGAGGGTGCGTAAAGATAAGCAGACTCTACGGTGAGTTTATAAATAAGGCTGATAATAGGTAACTAATTTCATAGACAAATTATAAATCTCTCTAAACGCACTCGGTTTATGGTATGCACGACGTGTCCGAACAGTGCTTTTCTCTGAACGAATAAAGAAAAACCCTCATTATTTATCCATTTTGCAGGGCCTGTGTTAGCCAGATAGATCCACCTTATCCAACCCATAAAAAAATATGTTAGATATTTTCCATTTCGGAGGTGTCTTCTTTATTTGGAAATTCAAATCTAACTAGGTAACTGTCTGTACAAATCTAACTAACTGTCTGTGTCCATGTTCTGTAATTATTGCATCGATGTATTCATCACTAAAACGATATGAATTCAAACAATATGTTCCAAAGTTGTCGTTGCGAAAAGGTATCGCATGAGTTACAGAACTTGTGCACTGGTTTCTGTCCACAGGAAATTATATTTCACTTAATTTTAACATTTGAGGCGAACGACGGTCCCAAAAGTCAGAAACCGCAATGTAATAAGCACATACCTAACTTCGACTGCTCTTTGACACCTCAGGTGTTGGCAAACCACAATAGATACCAGATAACTTTGCTAAACGATAATAGGGTGTCAGAAGAAAAGAAACATTTCACACGTCTGTAGAAACATTGCGGCCGGCTGCTTTAATTCGCTAATTTGAATTTTTAATTCCTTTATGTATTTGGAAACCTCAAACAAAGGTTCAATGAACTCAACCCGCGATACTTATAATCATTTTTACTGTCCAGGCTAAGTTTTTCGAACTCACAATTGCGAAATTTTCCATACAAAATTGCATATTGTGACCTACAAAATGTATAAGGTGAAGGTTAAAAGTGATTATTAGTAAGGCCCAACGAAACCAAATGCATCTAATTTCTATAATTATTCCAATCATTAACGAACCATATTCCACAAATATGGAACCAAAACTTCCTACTTCCGTTCTGTTCCACAGAAATCCTTTAAACCAGTGCACAAACCAGCTCGGTTGTGAAACAAACTACAAGGATTTTTCTCACTGAATGTGAGATTTGATTTGAACATGGATCCCAACCACTCTTCCAGCTCGGTTTATTTATTGACTAAGTTCACTCTAAACTTCGAATTCGAACAACAAACGCTTAAAAGGAAACAAAAACAAAAAAACCTCTGCCACTCAATTTGAGTGCATTTTTATATTTTCAATTTTTTTCCTGGCGTTTTTTAAACTTTTTCTCATTTGTTTTTTTTTTTGCGGACAGAAAGAGATGGAGTGATAAATTGGAGAAGTGGGTTTGTTATGAAGGAGGGTGGTTGGGGGAGTAGGAGAAATACCACATACCACCGCGACTGCCATCAGCCGGCTTTTCCGAAGTAGCCTCTCCGTCTGCAGCGACAATTTGTATATTTTCTTTTGTTGGGTGATTCGTTTTTTTTTTTTATCTTATGGCTGCTCTGTCGTAGTTGTGTAGCCCTTGTTCTTGTGTTCTTTTTCGTCTTCATTCGATGCTGATTTTTTCGCTTGGAGATTTTTTCTCTTGTGTGTGCAGATTTTTTTCCGCCACCAGAATACACGAACATTTTTGCTTATGTGCGATTCTTTTTTTGCGCCGAGTTTGGTTGGGTACGAATGGCCCCAATATAGAAGTTGAAAAAAAAAAGAAGAGAGGTTTTAACCGTCGGGCGAGCAGAATTTTTTTTTCGAAGCACACCATATCCCCCACGATTGGCCGGCGATGACTATTGGGGCTGGAGAAATTACTGCTTTCAATGTAGTGTGTCCGTCTGTCGCTGTCAATCGGCATCGTGTCGGTCAGTATATTATTTCAGTTCTTTTTCTTTGGAGATTCGTTATAATTTTTGTTTACCCCGCCAGGCGGGTGGTTTGGTTGGATATATTGGATTTTGAATCCTGCTGCTTCCTTGAATCATTTCTTTCGTTTTGTCGTCTTGCTTTTATGCACACACTATCGTCCGTCTCGCGGATTTTTTTCTCCCTTTCTTTATGTGTGTGAAATTTTTTTTATATTTTTTCTTATGGTTTCTCTCCCCAGTTTGCATTTATTTATTTGTCGTCGTCGTGGTCGTCGACGTCGCTTTTGGTATATCGTCGTCGTCGCTGCTGCCGTGTATGGTGTATGCCGTTGCCGTTGCCGTCTCCGTTGAATGAATGATGAAACACGACGCCGAACAAATGGATGTGTGAATTTTGTGTGTTTGCTGCTGGGACGACAAGTCTCTTCTACTCTGTGCTTCTTTGGATCAGGAAAAAACCCTTGAACATTCCCTTTCATTTCAAGTTCGACCTCGTCGACGGAGTGGTTAGTGTTTTAGGTTATGAGAGTTTCATTCCTTTGTTGTCCAACTATCAGCATCGTTATCTGCAAAGCAAACAAAACCGAAGAAAAAACTTCACACTGTGCTTAAAGTGAAGCGGGAAACGCGAAGAATTAAAAAATAAAATATACATATTTGCAGGACGACACGCGGAAGTTATTGAATAAAAAAAAAAAACGTCGGTTGAAAACAAGCGGCTTGGTTTGCATCGGTTCTACGTAAAATTCGTAAACATTAAACAACTGTCAACGAAAATAAAAACACAAAACTTTGTTGTTATTTGTATCCGTTTTGCTACTCTACTATGAAGTGTCATATTGTAGCTTGCGTGCGTGTGCGCTGTTAAACTTAAGTTGGCATTCAATATATTTTTTTTTGCTTCTTGTCCATATTTTACATGGCTATAACGGTGTTTGAAGCTTAATATTTCTTCTCGTATTTTTGGTTTTGCTGGCCCAATACCGCTAAAATTTAAATTCATTGTGATTTTTTTCGATTTTCTTTTTGGCTTAAGAAGGAAACAATTTTTACGAGTTCGACGACTGCGAGAGAGGTGATTTCGAAGCGTACTGGTGGAATATTTGAAAAGTTTTTTTTTTTTTAATTGTTATTCTAGGAAACGACAAGCAAAAATCGTTAGCTCTTGTGATCAATCCATTTCGAATTGGATTTTTTTGACAAGGTGATTATCGATTTGGGATTCTAGTTTTGGATTATTAACACATGTCCATAAGGTAAGAGAGCACAGTTTTTGAAATTTTTGTTCCGGGCCATTTTACATAGAATCAATTGTACTCTTCATAACCCAGTATATGCATATGGCATACCTAGTGTCACCTTTCCAAGAGCTTATTTACGTACACAAGAGTTTTCATTATCGCATTCACTACAAAGACGATATTGTGACCAATTTTCCAAAAGTATTGGCCTGTGTAATCAATTCATTCTTGATTGTTTTTTTTTGAACGCATACTTTCCATCTGCTGCAGTTTCATTCAACATTTGAGGCTGCTTCTTTAAAAATTCGAAATTTTAACAGAAAAATTTCGTTTAATTTACCAAAAAAGAATGCAATACGAACGAACACAATAAAAGCACTCCACAAAAATGTCAATCGAGTGCAGTGATGGGGGGAACTATCTATTTCTAGTGATGGGTACTATCAACTAAAACAATCGAATTATCGTTGTGCGTATAACACGGATTTCGAAACTTTATATAATCTCTAAAATCACCGCTTTCCGTTGTCGTTTATTCTATCTACTACTCAACTCATGGGTCGTATCGTTCTAAAAAGTTTCGGTTTTTTTTTTAACTTTCATAAGGTAGGGTGATGGCACCAGTACTTTTTTACTTTTTATTTTGTGTTTGATTGGTCTTTAAAAATCCCTTGTTCAACTATTTAACAGAGTATTTCTTTTTTCTAAATGTTTCAAGTGCATAGATTGGAAAATACTAAGCTTATTAGGTATATTAGCTACCATCTAACGTAAACCATTTACAAAATAAGTGAAGTAGGCACGACTCTGGACTAGTCGGCCGCCATAGTTCCAGAGGTCTGCCATGCAAGTATCCAGTAGTCAGCCCCAATTCAATTTACATATTTCATAAGAACAGGGTGGCTGAGCCTACTTATATTTGTAACATTTGGAAATAAATCTACTTCCAAGGCATTGGGCCTTACTAATAATCATTTGTAACTTGCACACTAAATATTTTCTAGGTCACAATACGCAATTTTGTATGGAAAATGATGCCATTGTCAGTTCGAAAACTTTAGCCTGGACACTTAAAATAATTAGATTAACTTTACTGTACCACTGAGTTTGGATTTTTTTATGTCAATCAGTTATGTAATTCTGAGGGCATTTGCTCGATTTAATACGATTTTTGGGAATAAGTAGGTATGATAAGTAAGTGAAATCTCTTCAATTTAGTTATGGAGCAACGAACAAGTTGTCTGTGCGTAACCCGTGCGTAACAGTGGTACGATGCTGCATAAACTGCGTTCTTTAGAATTTGAAATCAATCTTTCGGAATTACAAACCACTCTCACTGAAATGCGAAATGTGTGTGACTGTGAATTACAATGGTTTCAGCCATACAATCAACTGTAGTTATAGCTATTAGGTACCTGTTCACCAAATAATAAAATTGACAAATAAACGTAATTTTCGGTACCGCATTGTTTTCTTTTGCCATTCTCTTTCCCAGATATGTAAATAAAGAGTTCTATTTTGCTAATTTTTAACGTTTATGACAAAAATTCACTTCTCATGGTCCACATTTCATACAAATTTGTTTTGAAATATCGCCTTGATCGGTTCGACAAAAAAAAAATGTTGGTAACCTGTTAAAAATCATAGTTATAAAACATTCAGGAAGTTAGACTAGTTAGTTTTCAACTGCATGAAATAGCTTCTGGCGTTGCTAATGCTACTTCACTAGGTACGCAATTATCAAAAGAATTGCCAAAAGAAATCAGTCTCTGCCAACCCACAATGGGAGCCTGAGAATCATTTCGCTAACTTAACACTCAACATCAACTATCGACGTTCTCCTATTTGATTCGTTCTTGAAAGAGCTACACCAACGTTAAAAATGTATTTGAAATGAATGAGGGCGCTCGGATTTCTAATCTAAGTCTGACAGCAGTCTTGCAGTATTTTTTTTCTCTTTTGATTGCTCTAGACTCTAGATTGATCATGAGACCAATTTTCAATTTAGGTTTTCGGAGAGGTACCTACCTGACCAATCTATTCTTGAAAATTCTGTTTGACTTCTCAGTTGACATTTCCATTTTCATGTAGGCGACGTTCTAAGTGATCTTTGTTGATTTAATTAACCAAAATTTGTAAGGATTTGAAAGTAGAAGCAGATGTATACATTGCACAACCTGACCACGCATATAGCTACGTCAGATGTTTTTTACTTAATTTCATTTTTTGCCAGTTTGACACTTCAGCTTCGTGCTGATTTTCAAACCTATTTTGGTGAAGCTTTAAATGTTGAACAAAAGTATAACGAATGAAATAATGTTTGATTTTTATACCATTTAAAAAAAAAATTGTCATTAGAAAATTTGGTAAATTGAATAGATGGTCCCGCCATTTACATACTTGCAGGGTTTTTAAACAAACTTATATGTACATTTTACATCGGATAGCAAATCGTGGGCACCATTCGCTGTAATATTCGCAAATCTGAATATCGCAAATTCGTTATATCGGATATTCGTTTTAATGGACGTTCACTGTATAATAAAAACTAAATTAACAACAGCTTGTCATATTCAAGAACGTTTCAAACCTTTTTCAAGTTCTTTGCATTTATTTTCTGTTTTGTTTATCGTTTAAAATATTATAGGAAGTGTTTATGTTTTTATAAATGATTTGTTTAAAAAAAAACATGTTTTTTCTCCTTGGATGACACCTCCCTTAGGCGGGCAAAAACTGTCAATGTAAGTCTCTAAAGGAAGCTATCACTGTGCTTCGTTGGGTTTTAGGCAGAATTTGGACTTAAGATTGAATCTTAAACAAGAGTGGCAGCCATGTTTTTTAACTAATTTTTGACATGTATTTTGTAGGGTGCATTTAAGTTTAACAGTTTCCGAAGTAAAAAAAGAGTTATGCCTTCAGATTGACTAAATGCAAATTCTCATTTTGGACTCATTGACAGATATCTAGAGATTTGGGTTTATATCTACGAGCTATAGAAATGGTTAGAAATACGGTTTGGAAAAACATGATCTTGCTATAACAGAGCTAATAAGTAAGTAAATAATTTGTGTCAGTATCGCAAAATGTGTTTCCCAAAAATGCGTGTTTGGGAATTGTCTCCCTATCGGTGCGGTCCGAAGCTTCCACAAAATCTGCACGAATGCAAAACCCTTCGAAATTGATCACAAGACTGTAGTATTTGACGAAGATCATTTACAGCACCTGATGGATGTGTCGCATTGTTTAAATACTATCAATTAGTATAAGTAATCAATAATCGCGTAATTGAGGACAAATACCAATGACAAATGTCGACCCATGACTGCCATTGTAGAATGAAAACAGTCTTCGTAAGATGATTTGTTTCATTGTATGTGAATTGTAAACATATTGCTCAAAAATATTCTTTTGCCTTCGTAAAAATGGCACATTGCTGCCAAAAAAAAAAGAAAAAAACTCCAAAGTAATCAGCTCATAATACCAATGTCAACAAACACTCCCACCAGAGATGGTGATGGGGGACTTAAGTTCTTCGATGTCGTTGTCGGCTCCAATAGTCGTTAAAGTCAATGTATTGCCAATAGTTTTAGACAGCTTTGGGGATCATCCATTTGTTTGGCACAAAGTAAAGGACATGCAACAAAAAAAAAAAAAAAATGGGCAGACCAACAATGAAAAAATGAGTATTATAGCCAAAAACCATTAGTGAAAGAATGTAGCCTTTATTTAGAGTCAAAGACGACGACAAAGGATGGAAATGGGTTTGGCCATACAAAATGAACACATTGATTAGTGTAGGAGGTCAAATAACGTTGTGTGACAAATGCTTAATTAGAATTAACAAATGAATTGGTACTTTTCTTGTTGCTAACTGAACTGAATTTATTTTTTGTTTTATTCAATTCTCCTTTCAAAAGTCGTTTTATGGTCTATGATTATAGTTTAATAGGTACTCGTATTTGATTAAAGAAACATTTTTATGTGCGCTACTTAAAACGCGTCTGCATCGCTGCTCGAGGACTTTTTTTTAATCGTGAACCACGTGTTATGCACTATGAACCAAATGTATAATTTGAGGAACATCAGGGAAAGTCCTTCCGTAGCCCTCCAGGATAACGTAAAATAATGCCTCCTGTTGTTTCTGTGCAACATGTATCTCTCTTAAAAAATTGAAGTTATTTCAATTTTATTTATTTTTGTTTAAAACGAAAATGAGGGTAGCAAAATTACATATTTCGTGCAAACGAAGGAATATAATTCATAAATAGGTAGGTATAAGGGAATTAATCTAGTATTCTATTTTTGCATTTGATTTAATGGCTTCCCTTTTTCTGCTTTTCGAGTATCGTCTGCCGGCGTTGCCAACATTTCCAAAGAACTTGTAAGTATTTTATTTTCAGATAGAGTTTTTTTTAGTTGCCTCATTACCTCGCCGCTAATATGGTTCTTATTTGTAGCTGCTGTCGGTTATCCGTTCCACATGTGTCACTTCATTCACTTTCGGCTTAAGGCTGAATTGTAATAAAATGAACGAGCACATATAAGTAAAGGGTGATTTTTTAAGAGGTTTAGAACTTTTTTTAAAAAAAAAACACAAAAAATTCGAAAAAATGAATGAAATATTTATTTGAATCGATAGTTTGAACCTTGCAATTTAATGTTTAAAGATAATTTCATGCAAATGTTGACCGCGGCTGCGTCTCAGGTAGCCCATCCGCTGAGTCCAATTTTGGCATACTCTTTCACACATATCGGCCGGTATCTTACGAATGAATGCATGGATGTTGGCTTCCAGTGCGTCAATCGAAGCGGGCTTGTCCCTATACACATTAGCCTTGGCATACCCCCACAAAAAATAATCTAATGGTGTCAAATCGCACGATCTAGGCGGCCAATTGACCGGCCCGAAACGTGAAATTAACTGTTCACCAAACTCGCCTCGCAATTGCGCCATTGTTTCGCGTGCTGTGTGGCATGTGGCACCGTCTTGTTGAAACCACATATCATGCAAGTCAAGAACTTCCATTTCGGGCAAAAAAAAGTTTGTTATCATCGCTCGGTAGCGTTCACCATTGACAGTAACGCTGCGATTCGCATCATCTTTGAAGAAATATGGCCCAATAATGCCGCCGGCCCATAAACCGCACCAAACAGTGGCTTTTTCGGGATGCATTGGTAGCTGTTGCAATGCTTCTGGCTGATCTTCACTCCAAATGCGGCAATTTTGCTTATTTACGTACCCATTCAACCAAAAATGAGCCTCATCGCTGAACACAATTTTTCGATAAAAAAGCGGATCCTCGGCCAGCTTTCCAAGAGCCCATTCACCAAAAATTCGGCGTTGTGGTAGGTCGGCTGGCTTTAGTTCTTGCACCAGCTGTATCTTAAAAGGCTTTACGCCCAAATCCTTCCGCAAAATTTTCCACGTAGTGCTGTAACAAAGGCCTAACTGCTGGGAACGGCGCCGAATCGACATTTCGCGGTCTTCTGTCACACTAGCTGATACGGCCGCAATATTTTCTTCACTACGCACAGTACGTAAACGTGTTGGTGGTTTAATGTCCAACAAAGTAAATTTGGTGCGAAATTTAGTCACAATCTTCCGAATAGACTGCTCAGAAGGTCGAGAATGCCGATCATAAAATGGAAGCAGCGCGCGATGAACATTTCGAACCGAGCACGAATTTTGATGGTAAAATTCAATAATTTGCAAGCGTTGTTCATTTGTAAGACGATCCATGGTTAAATTGCAAACCAAACTGAAGCTGTTTGACAGTGACACAAGGTACTAAACACACGTCAGCTGTCAAAACCAGTGTTGCCAAAACCAAACCAGCTAAAAAATCACCCTTTACAAGGGATTTCTATTATTCGAACAAGATGAAATGTTCGGTTTCTATAGGTTGAACTTCACTTTTCCGTCAACTTGCAAAAGAGCAAAATTTACACTTTTGAATATTTAAGATTCGGATGGTTAAACGACGAAACTTTCGTTGACATTGACAGCACTGAAAAATCTTAGTTCCGTTTTCAATTCAATTCCTTTTAATTTAACGCACTTAACGAAACTCTGCGCTAAACTTGTGGTTGTTGTGTTAATCGCGTTCAATCGTACGCATGAGAAGTGGTTTAAATTAAGTTCGACTGGCCGCTGTGATTGGTATTAGCCACGAAAGGCTATCTTTATAGTAGGGGAGCAGCTGGACATTTACTAAATTTAAGCGATCGCTGAATTGAAACTGTTTCATCAGTGCTGCCAAGTTGTTCTTTAACTCTTTCACAAATATTGGTAGTAGTAGTATCTATGGGGCCAATTGACATTTTTTCCACAGACGATCTTAACATTCCCTCTCTGTGATTGATACTATCGACTTGTCTGTCAACTATCCTCAACTCAATTTAGCGCTTGATGTTTCTAAATACGGAACATAAAAGCATTCCTCTAACTACTGTTTAATGAAGATACACTCCAACGAGTAGCACCTTCTATTATCTAAAACACAAATCAACTGCACAATATAAATCAACATTCCATTTAAACTGCACAACTCCATAAAATCATATTTCCCCCACTTTAAAAGGGTAAAAAAAAACAAACAAACAAACAAAAAAACACGACCACAGACAAAACGTAGACAAAACCTGGCGTATTCCTTTATGACAAACTGTATCAAATTTGGCAACAGACACCCCACCTCACTCAAGCTGTGCTTATCCGCACATTTGCAAATAAATCTGAAAAGCAATCCCTTAAGTCATCATCCCCCATTTGGAGACGACTTCAAAAGGCGTGTTTAAAATACATTTTAAATGAAGCAGCAGCAGCAGCATCAACCCAATCTTTAATTGATATATTTGTTTGCTTCTTTCTCCTCCAACGTCCGCCACCCACTACCCCATGCTTCAGACTATAAACACACAGCAACGTCGACAACACACAAAAAAGGGATGAAGAACTGGAGGTGGTGGACAGAAATAGCCCCAGAAGCACCATATCCTCACAATCATTCCATGCGTTTGTTCTTTTCCACCTTATGAGCACACATCTTCTGGAACTGATGTTGGGGATACTCTGCCGGATCTCCTTTTCGCACTCAACAAATCGTGTAAGAGCCATTCCGAGAAGAGCACTTGGTCCACATATACACACGAAAAAAAAAAAAAAGAATAAAAGTCGATGACGATGGCGAGACATTCAGCGATGAGAGGAGGAGAACGATTGTAGCAGTGAGAACTTGAATTTTTTCGCACATCACAAGGAATTGTGTGTGTTTTTTTTTCATTCTTGTGATATCCATTTCATTTTTAATCCCATGGTGTGTGTGTGTGAATTAGTTTTTTTTTTTTTTTGAATAATCGAACAGCAACAACAAAGTGAACTGGCGCACTTGGGTTATGTTTCTTACACAATTGTGAATGATGTTGCCAAAGAAAGAACGAGCAAAAAATAAAACCAGCCAAAGTCCATTTCCTAAAAGTGCTGACGGACCCTGAATGTCGGCTGCCTGCTGCCTGCATTCTACATACAACAATGCTTCTTCCAACTAAAAATGTATTTGTTGGCTTAAGTGTGTGCAGCGCTCGATATATGCTGCTATCCACGACTGTCTTCCACCGTTTCCCCACCGCATTGTGTTCTGGAAACGCTCCCATATCCATCACGGCACCCCACACCATTCTCGTCGTCGTCGTCATCGCAAGAATTTGCAGTTGCCCCCCTTTTTTTTAATTACATAAGGATAGGGGGCACTAGCGTCATGAGCAGAAGTTCCATCACTACCACCAAGGCAACCAAACTAGCGTTATGTATTTTTTCAGGAGCTGTTATTAGGATGGAGATTTTTTAATTCTCTTTTTTTTTTACGATGTTTGTTGGCCCCAAAATGAAGGAGTGAAAGAAAAAACTAGGGCCAACCGCCGTTGTGACCCCTCTTCCTTGTACTGGAACGTTGATATGGACACCCCTTAGGAGTTGGCTGGTCGTCCCATCCGTTTCATAAAGCATTTTGTGTGTGCGTTGTAGTCCGAGAATGGAAATAACTCACCGCCAACCTGCTGGTTGTTATATGTTGCTTCTGGAGGTTGAGTTTCTGTCGTGTGAATGGGATAGTTGGGCAGCACTGAACAGCAGCTAACTGACTGTTGTTATAGAAGTTTGTTTTATTTTTTTTATGTTGAATTTGAGCGTGTGGAAAGTTCTCTCTCGAGTAATCATAAGTTTCTTGAGTGTGCAAGGAATGTTGCTCATCTTTGCTTTTATACTTTTTTTTTTTTTTGTTCGCTTGGTAAAGTTTCTTTGACAAAAAAATGTGAAAAAAAAATCCGAGCCCTTTCTAGAGACGTTAAGTGACTTCTCTTGTTTGCGGTTTCATTGTTGTGCTGTAAGTTTGAATGGATTTATGTTTAGTGGGAGCTAACAACATTTTTAGTTTTTGATTAAGATTCGTCCTCTTGTCGGATAGTTGAAGAGGTCAAACTTTAATTCAAGTATTCAAGGATGTGTAAAAAACTTTTGGAGATGCGTTTCTTAGAAATGAGTATATTGGGTTGGGTTGCATTTTTTTTAAGCAAAGAACTACCTAGTCACTCTTACTGTTTGAAATTTTAAATACAATTTCCAACTGACTGACATTTTTGTCGGTTCTCCATTCAGTGTAGGGCACTACCATCGTCTGTCACTCCAAATATGCACCAAAGAGTGTAGACTTCCCGCAAAATTATCAAATTATGTGACTAAATAGTAAGAATTTGGCATCACCGACATATAAGCTTGCTGGGAGTGAAACGAGCCATCCACCCCAAATTAATACCATTCCGATCATTTGCGCTACACAAGACGTAACCTATTTAAGAACTTGTTTTTTTAAGTTTTGGCCTTTTCTGTTAAGGTTCAATTAGACTGCATGCATGCATAATGAACACCCGTATTACAAAAAGAAACATTTCGTACAAAGAATAGATCCAGTACTTCTTAAAATGAACTAAAAAAAAAACCTATCCACTGAAAGACCGAAAAGAATTGACTTATCAAAAAATACGTCCATTATAACGAATATCCTATATAACGAATGGTGCCCACGACTTGCTATTTAAATCCTGCGTAGAAATAAATTGGATCAAAAACCATGGAAATATTTAAACGGCAGGTCCATCATCTATTCAATTTAAAATTAAATACAATTGGGTGGGCGTCTTATAAATCGCCGTTATTATTACTTCGTGAATACGAGTAGTCTTATGAAGCTCAGAGCTTTAAAATTTGTTGATGAAAATAAATTCCCTTTCTGACTGGTGGCACAACTAACGATCTAAAAACTGATTTTCTCTGCGCCGAGTTGTACATAATTTTAAGCACAACTTCTCGTTCATAAAAGAGCTCAAATAATTTTGATTTTGTAAAAATTTGCTAACCCATAAATAGCCGCGGCACCCTGTAAGCCTCCGTGCATTTAATGCATTTTAATAAAAAAATGTCTCACAAAGGTAACTCGTTTTACAACGTTTGGATGCATCATCCGACAAGTGTATGTCTTACTATAGGTATACTCAGCAACAAACTCATAAAAAGTTCGGAAAACTTTGTTCGCATAAAGAACGACGGTGGACGTGTTGGTAATCTGCTTTTTTTTTTTCTTTTGTAATACCCCAATTCGATTGAAATAGAAGCCAATCCCTGTTTGTGCCGATTTTCGTATACCTAGTCGCTGGTGGCTATTTGGGATTGGGATCCTTCTTGTAAACCTTTCGATGAACTTGGAACCAATAGGAGTTCGAGCGACTGTCTCGGCCTATTCGGCGGCGTGTGTTGTAGGTACCATCACTCGTCAAGGGGCGCCCAAAGCCAACACATCGCCGAGATTTTTGCACGTATTGTTCAATCCAAAAACAATTGTCATCACAAGCAAGCCCTCTTGACTAAAAATGCCTCGACAAATGTTCCTTCATTCGTCGTCGCACTCCCTACCGCAGCTATCGTCACAGCGTGGTGCAAAGCTCGATTTGCCCAAAAGAAAAGAATCGCAGTCAGGAAATGAAGCAAAAAAATGTGGAAATCGTTTTTTCTTCTTTTTTTTTTTCTGTGCAGAGAAGAAGTGGAAAACCTGAAACCCATCAGCTATTAGCATTTCAAGTAGCGCCCTTGTGTTGTTTTGCATGTCCCGGGCCACCCTTCGGCCGCACCCACTCCAAACCGTATACGGGTTGTGTGTTGTTGTTGCTTATAGGTTGCAGCCTTGCCGGGACGGGATCATCGTGGGAATGAGCAAGAGTGTGAGGGGTGGGGAGCTCCACCACCACCATAGACGCCAAAACAAGAGCGAGAGAAGAGGGCACGATTCTTTTCATTCTTTTTTTTTTTTTTAAAGGAATTAATTTCTTTTGTATTCGTTATTTAGTTCGCTCTCTGTAAGTCTGTCTCGTTTCAACTTTCTTGTCTTGTGTTGTTTTCATCTCATTCGACTTGGATTAAAAAAAAAAAAAAAAGGCGTCCGGAAAACTTTTTTTTTATTCCTCCAGCTTCTGTCTGCTGGTTTGGTCTCGTAAGAAACACTTTTTTTTCTCACTGACTTTGGGTGTGTGTGTGTCTACACTAACGAAGGGATGTTGTATCTTTGAGTACACATCTAAAAGTTTCTGCAGAGAAAAAATTAAGTTCATATAGATGCAAGGGTAAGTGATGGCAGGCGGCGGCGGTGGCGTCGCGCAACATAGCAGCATTTGTGGGGTGTGGGGGAGGCTGATGATGAAAAAAAAACACAAATTCGAAAAAAAGGGAAAGAAAAAAAAATCGGAAAGGAGGAAAAAATTGCTTTACATACACAAAACGGGAAGGTGGATGTTAATGGGGAAGTACTTCTCGTAAAAGGAAACCTCTTCGCCAGTTTTCTACCACTTGCCACTCGCCACAACCGGGCCC
The DNA here is from genome assembly GCA_951230905.1 of Cheilosia variabilis. Classification (NCBI taxonomy): domain Eukaryota; kingdom Metazoa; phylum Arthropoda; class Insecta; order Diptera; family Syrphidae; genus Cheilosia; species Cheilosia variabilis. The sequence continues at coordinate 18,211,854 of OX579679.1, read as the reverse complement.
GCTCTCCTTTTTGCACAGAGGCCCCCTCCCGGCTCGTGGTCCTCTTAAACGCCCATCAAACAGAAATGTAGTTACATTTCTTCAATACACACGGGCAGAGCTTGGGAAAAAAATCGACCGAGCAGAGAAAAATCTCAACCAACCAAATGGCGAATAAAGGCACAAGCACAAGATAAAAAACAGAAAAACCTTTTTCATGCATGACAGACTCAAATAGATTTGTTTGAATTTAAATCCTGCTACTGCTGGTATGGTACGTACTGATGGCAAAGCTCTAGCTACACTTTAGATAGCTGCAAACAGATACCGGGGAGAATTATTTTCATTTAAAAACTCACACACAGAGATGGGAACAGATATCTATCTATCTACCTATCTGAGGATAATCTCTATCCTTTGCTTTTCAACATCATCATCGAAAAAACCTGAGAATTCTATTAAGCATTTTGCAATCGAAGCAGTTATAATAGTTATTCACATCATGCGTGGATAATCGTTGAAGATGCGGCTGATGTAGTTCAGCTCTGTATACCAAATGGCATATAGTGTGTGTGCCAACGAAACCTAGAAAGCGAAACATTGACATGTGCGATAACATGGAGTTTGCTTTTGTGGATCATGTGCGTGCTTCCACCACTGTGCTGGTATTTAATCAATGGATGCAACTAAATTGCCGTCTTGTTATTTTTGACAGGGCTATTCAATAAGATTTGCGTTCTTCCTTCGTTTTAGCGATGAAAGAAAGAAGGGGGGGGGGGGGCTCTGTCACTCGCAGTGGCGTCATTTCCGTCGTTCTCTCGGGCACAGCTGCTCGACACTGACTGAACTGAAGTTGGACACGCTGAATGTTGGCCAAAGCGTAAACACTTGGGTGTGAGTTCCTAGCAAAGGCCATAAGTAAACCTTCTTAAAAACCCGTTTGGAAACATAACCTCTTTCTCGTGTGACATTTTCTCGTCACAGGAAGCTGCAAAATGCGGGACACACGAATATCGCCGGTCCATGTGCAAGCATTACCCAATGCGAGAGGGTGACGCGAAATAAAGCCAAACGAAATATGGTAACATTTTCAATTTTCCAGTATTTCGCTTTCAAAAGTAAAATGTAAAAGTGAACTAACAAATTTTGGGAATTAGACCTTATTTCGTTTTCGTTGCTGATGACGTGAACACCATGCGAGACATCTAAAAGTTCAATGTTTGCGTGAATATAACTAAGCTCGTCGATTGCGGTGAAATAAAAACTTAATGTTGCTACGTCGTTGCATTTTAAGACGTAGGTTTTTTTAAGAAATAATACTACTACTACTACAAATAAAAGTAGTTTTAGCGTGATGTGTTTTGGTTTGTGTATCTATAGGTAACTTTCAAAACTCCTACCGTATTTGTCGCTGAAAGCAATGCATTTTTATCCGCCTTTGACACAGTGATCATGCTTCCGTTGTGGGCTTGCGAAAGCTAGTGTAGATGTGGCGCATGTGATGGCTTCCTGGCAACGCTGCCACTACAGGGTGGGCCAAAAACAAGTTTCTTTTTAAAAATGCAATAACATGAACAAAATTAAATTTTTTCCATGTGTTATGGCAAACATTCCCATTAATTTATTATGAGACACAACGTCGTTCAAGTGGCTGCCTCAGATGGCTTCGCAGTAGCGCATTCTCTCACTCGAATTTTCCAAGACCTTGTTGATGGTTTCGGGCTGTAGTTCACGGATTGCTTGGATGATATTGGCCTTGAGTGCTTGAATCTTTTCCGGATTTTGGCCATAACATCGGTCCCCACAAAAAAAAGTCCAAAAGGGGTCAAATCGCAGCTCCGAGGCTGCCAATAGACATCGCCAAGACGGCTGATAAAACGATTTGGGAATCTGGTGCACAAAAGATCGATTGTGGCATGGCATGAACCAGAGGTCGTCCAAATCCATGTCTTCAATTTCAGTACAAAAAAAGTCGATTAACATGGCTCTGTAACGCCCACCACTGACCCAAACGTTGTTCCCAGCCTCATTTTCGAAGAAAAATCGTTCAATGATGCCACCACTCGGCTATAGCAGCCACATTCTCGTTTGTGCGCACTGTAGGACGACGGGGACCATGAGTGTTGTCCACTAGCCTACCAGTCGCACGAACTTTTTGCACAAACTTGCGGTGGGTGCTTCATTTCGGCCAAAACTTCTCCTCAAAAAACGCACTGTTTGGACTACAAAGCACTCACTTTGGAAATAAGTTTTCAATATTTCCCAACGTTGTTCAAGCGTAAAGCGACTAATTTTGTTCCGCGGATGTATGATACTGATTTTCTGTCAAGATTTCGAGCGGGAAACAGCTGTCAGTGTCAAAATAACCTATAATTTAAAATGAAACCAGGTGAATGCCCACCGTTTTAGTTCGTTCTCCATTCCTTTTTTGACGTTTAAATCGCGAAGTACGATTTTAATGTCTCACTTCGAAGACGGTTTATATTTCAGCCCTGCAGGAGCTCGTTAAACAATTATTTTAAACTGTCGTCTTTATCCCCTGTTAAGATATGAGAATGGGCGGTTTCTAACTATACGCTCACATTTCTGAAGCTCGAAAATCTTCGAAAAATGTTCCAAAATCCAAATAGACGAGATCAGAAGCATCTCGGTAGTACTGTCTGTAGGACGCATTTAAATACCACAGTTTATTTTTTATTTTTTTAAGGGCGGCAGTCAGCTTTGTATACGTGGTCTTCAACAGAAAAATCAATCAATCATATTCAAGGCTTGTCTGGGCAATATTTTCTTTTCTTTTTGAAGAGCCTTGGGAGTCTGTAAGTTTGGTCTTTGTGCCTTAATTATACCCGCTATTTTGTCCCCGTATGTCTTCTTTCTACGGACACTTGACATGAGTTGAAATCGATCAGGGGGCTGTAACCCGAAGAAAGTATTATACACCACAGGGGGTCAATTCTCGTTTTGTAAAAGAGTGAATCGAATAAATCGTTTTTTTTTTTTTAATTTTTTCGATTTCGGTACTAAAAATAAGTGAAACTATCGCGGTGAATTCAATATCGCACACTGTGTTCTGTTGTACGATATTGAGCTCTCAATTTTCAAACTCTCACTAAAAACATTCGCTTCCAAATGAGAACGTGAAAAAAAATGATTCTTATGAAATTTTTTTAAGTTTGGTTTCACATTTTCGTAGAACGAGAATCGAAATTGAGGTGAAAGGGTGAAAACATTCTCGTTTCAGTTTTTTACAGAACGAGATTTGACCCCGAAAGAGTGTTTGAACAGTTTTTCAATGCGGACTCGTTGTTTTGTGTTACAGTCTCCTGTACAACAAGAGTTCTTGTCTTCTTACAGTAAGAATTCGTTCGCGTCAGAACGAAGTCAATCATTTTCGTGCGCACGAATGAACGAGTTACAGAAGTAAACCAATTGTACAAACGAAAACGTTTGAACGTTTCGCCGTACAGAATCGGACCCCAGGCTTAATACGCGTTTGTGTTTAGTCGCCATCCAAGGTGTATCACGTATTTGGCAATGATACGATTTTCTCGAACACTTAATGACTCCAGATTCCGAATTCGTCCCACTAAAGGAATGTCTTCCACTACACTTCTTTATTTTTTACCAGCAAATTGTTCGCTCCACAATCAACCTTCAAACGTAATGATGTGACTTTCCACTTTGCGAATTTCCTTAGAACACTATTAGCTGCGCAAAAGTTTTATGGAGCCATCGACTTGGAAAAAGGTCTTTCAACTCTTTAACTTCAAGTATAGACGAACAGATTTCGAAGACAACAATAGCTTTCAAAAGGATTCTTCGGCAGGTAATCGTCAAGTAAATTCTCCGTGTCTAATGTGTTCTTCCAATTTTTTTTCTTATATTTAATGATAATCGCTTCTCTCTGCGCAAAAAAAAAAATACGTGCACAGGCAACAAACGAGCCAACCGGAAAAAGCTAATTATGTTCTCTTTCGTATATTTTTATTTATCTTTTTTTACTTAATGCTACTGAAACTTCTAACCCTGTGGCTGTATTTTTGTTGCTCTGAATGGACTCATTACTCATATACATCCAGTGAGAGAGCAGGCAAAAAATAAATTAAAGTAAAAATAAAACAAACACTGCATCGAAAATTGATTATGGGTCAATGATTTTGTTTGGACAAAGTTCATTGATTTTTTAAGAGTTATATTGTGATATACTGTCCTTCGATTAAGTTTAATCTCGCAATACCTCGCTTGTTCAGATTAATAAGAATACATGTATTTTAATGGCACCGGAGGCTAATGGATGTTGATTATGTGATTACTGATTACTGTTGAAGATGAAAACGACATTTCCTACGATTTTAAATACAGAGTATTGGAGGACGTGGTAACACTTTCTACTAAATTTTATGTTCCTTTTAAAATGAATCGGTTAACAAATTCTGCTGCGAAGAGGTCAAAACTTGGTATTTATGGCGAGGTGTGTCCGGTACGATCGTCGAAAAACAAAAATGTTATCTTACTGTTTATGGAAAACCATTGCACCACCTCTCGCAAACGTTTGACAAACACCCGTGAGTATTTAAATGTCAGAAGGATCTTTTTAGTTCAGTCGTTCTGACACGGCTTAAAATTATAAGTCCCATCCATTCGTACTAAAAATAAAAAAAAAACACAAAACTAGTGGTTGTGAGAAGCCAACTATTCATTTAATAATTTAGCCAAGGGGTAAGCTCGACTTCTCGCGATGGGCACATTAAGGTGTCAAAGTGTCTTGTGACGGTTCTCCTCACAACCCTGCGTATAAGCTCGACTTCGCTTCCTGATAGCTTATTTAAAATTGGCTCTCTAACTTGACTACTCCACTTGACTTAAGATCTTATTTTTCTCTTTCGAAAAAAAGCTATCCTCTTCTGATGGTACCTGTTACCTTTGTAAAACCTCCACCCTTAAAGTATTGGTTAATGTTTGCTCTGACAACTGACTTAAGTACGTCGGTACTGATTTTGATCATTTAAATCAAAAAAATGCTGTGACAGGATATAATAAACTGTATCTTGTGTTGTAAAATCATTTGTTTAGAGAGTCAAAAACGTTGCATAAAGATTAAGCTAAACAGTGCTTGGTAGCAAAAGACCGGCTCAGAGATCCATGTGCTGATTCTAGAAGCAATGATCACAGTTTTTCAGCAAAATTTGGGTGTCAAAGTCCAAACATAGAGGCCGTAACGAAGTGGATAGGTATTTTGCTCCACTCTCTGCACATCTTACAAGCTAATTCTGAGGTCATGGTGAAGGGTTCTCCCTAGGCTGTTGCGAATAATTGTCCATTGGGGAGAATTGTGACGAGGTGGTAGTTCAAGGCAGGATTCAAACTCGAACTTCTTAGAAGATTATTGAATTAATGTCGCGGGCCGCAGGTAATTGTCTCAAGGGCCATATCTCCGCCATGCCTGCTTTAAGGCATCGTCAAAGAAATCAAGTTTAAGCATTGCGTGCTGTGTTTTCCTTGTGGCACTTTTTTGAGAGCAACTGACAGCTTCAGTTGCAAAATAATGTGTCATTTTAGAAGATAGCAGAAGATGGTGAAACTTAATGAAGCCTCATGCACATGAGACGAAAATTGTGAATAGCAGAACTTGTAAGTGCCAATTATGGGCTAAAAATATTTATCGTAGAGATTTGTTCATTTGAAAGGTTTTTCTGCGTCAGATTTCAGCCACCGTCAGCTTGTTTTTTTTTTTTTTTTTTTTCCACTAACAGAACTTTTAAAAAATCATATTCTATTTACTCAAATATCAGACAGCTTCATTCTAGGCCTTTACAGAAGTAAACTTAGAACAGATTTTGAAACCTCGAAAAATTGTAGTTCCGTTAGTTAAAATGCGCATAATAGTTAAAAACTTACAACTTCCATTCGTAAGTTGCTGTCATGTCATGTAACTAAAATAGAATAGGTATGCTCTGATATGCTGCGAGTTGTCAAATTCTATCCATTGGCCTCTATCCGACAAAAAAATCGAACTAATTCGAACTAAAAACGAAAAGAACTGACAGTCGGAATTCGCAAATTTCTGCGAAAACAATATATTTCATCATTCGCATGATATGTAAAATGAAAAACAAAACTCCAGAGACCGACAAGTGTCGAAACAACAACAGAATGCATTGAATGAATGATGCTCATCTAGAGCTGGGTTAAGAGTCATTTGCCTGACAGGAGAAAAACAGTAAATACAATGGGCCCGTTCAAGTATCTAGTTTAGTAAGTCTAACAGCTGACTGGCTTAATGTGTCTCAGTTTTGATTGGCCTAGATCGGTCACATCAACGGGTTTTTCTCAGTTGACGTTTATGGAGAGATAGTCGATGGATCTAGTCCAGAATTTCGTGACTGAATACCAAGTTGACAGTTCGAATATAGGGCTGACGAACGAAAATTAAATTAACGTCACTAATCTAGTTTCTGCATTGAGGGTACATCTAATCCGGACCAATCTAGTCGGCTTGAGATAACTTGATTTTTGAATGTGTTCAATTCCCCCCTAATTTACTGTTTTTCTCCTGTCAACCAAATGTCAATCGACCGAGCCAGACTGTCTGAATTGAAGTAGGTATGTGAATAAATGCGAGAATTTGCTAGGTATTAAGTGGCCATGGAAAAAAAAACTTCACACCAAGAAGTAAACACAAATATTTAAAAAAGTAAGAATATTAAAAATGTTCTTCACCTATTTCACGCACATCTCTTGGTTTATCCATCGATCAAAAGGCAATGATCTTGAAACTTGCCCGTCATACTTGAAACTTCGATTTACAAGGATATGTTGTGCTTGACAACGACAAGCAACCATAGAACCACTAACCTCAACATTGTTGTAAATTCTCCAGACTATGACCGTCGTCTGCGGCTTCAGACAACATGTCGTGCTTTTTCATTCCAATCAATAAAAACGTTGAAGCTAGGATATTATTTTTTTCTCCTCTTATTTTTTTTTTTTTGCGTTGGCATCGCATACGCCGAGATGAAAAGTAAAGTGATACTTTAGATACTCTCGAGTGTATAGACATATCTAAACCAACATTTATAGCGCATCGTATTTGAAGCGTGACAGTTTGTTTTTTGCTCTATCTGTTCGCATGTTTTCTGTATAAAGCTTCATCTTTAAGCTGCTATCAATGAATGCACTCAATGCACTTGTATGTGTTCTTCTCTCTCTCTCTCGTTCTGGTGCGCGTAAAGAAATCGGAAGACGGGGGACGTAGAGAAAAAAAACGACGTCAATGCACTTTATCGACATATGGCATTGTGGAAGCACATCAAGCTGCACTTGTGTTTCGCTTAAGCGATAATTTTACCCCGTACAAATGCATAACGGAGTACGGTAAAACAATCGCAATGCTGTGCAGTGTTATGAGACTTGTTAGTCATCCATAGTGGAGTAGAGATTTAAAATAAAAGAGAAAAAAATGAATACACATTGGAATACCCAATAGAGGCAACGTTATTTTGTTATTTTCCTTTATCTAGCTCTATTGAATTATAATTAAACCGTTTGAATTCGATTTGTTGTGAATACATTAATAAGATTATGTTTTGTTGTTTCTTTTCGATTGCAGGTAAGATGACGTTTTATTTTGTTCATTCAATCAAGTCGATGTATACCCACATAGTGTAAGTAAGTTTGTGTCTGGAATATAGAAGGGAACTTTTGTTTACTATATGTATGTAGCTACATTTTTGAAGCAAACTTCTTTTTGATGGTAATTTTGTTTGTATAAACAGCTCTATTTTCGGTTTTCTGGTGTATGCAAAATATTTCAGAACGTCTACAATGAATATTTCAGAACAAACCTACACCTTATAGTTTCAATTGTTCTTTTTGAGTCAATAGCTTATTCACAATGGGCGCGTTCCATTGACCGCTGCAAATCTAGCGCTGATTTGAATGAAGAGATTAATAAACTATTACACACATTTGCTTTCTGTGCACATTCAAATTCTGGACTAGAACGCAAAAAATATATTGGTCGGTAACGTAATTTATCCTACGTCAGCCACATATGAGAACTGTCAACTTGGTAATCAGTCACGAATTTCTCCGTCGGCTACAACTAGGCCAATCAGTTCAGTGAGACACGTCAAGTCAGTCTGACAGACTAACTAAACTAGATACTTGGATATCACCTGTTTGAGATTTGTCTGATTTGACAACCGAGTGTATAGTAGAATTGCTCTTTAGTGACAGCGATTACTGTGCCCTATGCATCACCGGAGCAATGAAACCTACGTGACCAATCGCTGCAATGGAGGTTGTCTTGAAGTTTGCTCATCTTCGCTTTATGGTTAGGTTTACATCGAGTAAAACAGATGGGAAAAAGGAATCGGTAGGGATAATTGCATCAGTTGTGAGGAAAACATTGCATTACATATTTTTGGAAAACGTCCAGTTTTAGCTCTCCTCAAGGATGAACAGGAACTTAACATTTGAAAATATTTTCATAACAAAGCTAAGAAATAAAAAAAAAAAGATTGGAGCGATGAATCTATAGTCTAAACTGAGTAATCTAATCGCACTATAAACTGCGATTTAGTAAGGAGAAAACGTGGACGCGGTTTCGTGCGCACTATTACTTTTCTTTAAGTTGCAGAAGTAAATCGTACGTGCAGTACAAACGTTCAAACGTTTTCGTGTGCACGAAGAAATTAGCTTGTGTAACATAGAGCAAATCATTCGTGCACACGAAAAGGTTTGATCGCTTCGCCTTACAGAATCTGGCCCCTGGTTTCTGTTTACACCAGAAACTGAGCACTAGTAATCCGTGGTCAAAGGTCTACCTGGCAGGATTGATATAGGACTGATCTGAATAGGTATACGTTCTGAAATTGCAATATAGCAACAATGTCAAACAGCTAAGCAGGCATCAACGCTCAAAATGCCTTAAACTCGTCAAGATGCTGGAAGCAGGAGTCCCATATAATTTGTTATGTTGGAGTCCTGGCCAGTGGCATTGAAATTTGGTTGCGTCGCCCAGAACTCCTTCGTCACCGTAGCCTCTGGAAACAAATTCTTCGGTAGAAAGAGATCGAGATCTTCTGTATAATTCTCTCTGTCCTCTGGACTTTCATATATAATTGTCCACTTTGTCACTACTTAAAATAACTTCATGTCCAGCGATATATTCTGCTGTTCTGCTTCCTTTAATTAACCTTCGCTGAAATCCTGTTTTTAATGATACTGTAAATGTTCAGCTTACTTAGCGCCCTCTGCGTAGGTACACGGAAGGACAATTTTATGCCGAATGCCGGAGTCACACATTTTAACGGGACAGTTTCACTCTTAGATAGGTATAACAAAAAAATACTACCTATTGTCGGAATAGGTTGGTTTCGCAGGCAAATTAGGTACATAAATGAACCCAGTCAACTGTACCCTACTACCTGACGTCTAATTAACAGCTTCCCAAAAATTCCCTAAAATAAAAAAAATCTTTCTTCCCGAATCTGCAAATTTGACTCACAGTCGCTTAAGTTTTAATTTTTTTTTGTTTTGTTCATTACCTATGTACAAATCCAATTTTGACCGAACCCAGTTAAATAAGCATACCTGCCTTCGAACACTAAACTCTGGTCACTTTTCCTTGTACATGTGGTCTCAAACTTGTATACCTACCTGCAAATTAGCCGCATGATTCTTGGAAGAAAAAAAAAATCGCCTTTCTGTATATAAACCCACACATACCTAGCACTTTTTTTGTTCATTGTTTCACATTTGTACATTTTAAACCGTCATCGTCATCATCATACCTGCTGAATGAAGAAAAAAAGAAGATATTCTGCCGAAGAACTGACACCATCGCATACCGATTCCATGCCTCAAGTAATACGACACAATATACAACACCACATCAACATTAACAGCAACACTAAAGTGAATACACGAAAACAATCCCATATTAAATAAATAAATAAGTTACCTTATATTTTACCCCCGTGTCTTTCTTTGTATGGCTGGCTGCTCTTATGCTTAACTACCACTCTGCCTACCTGGCCGTTCCTCTTTTATAGCCACTACTACCTGTCGCCTGACGCTGCTGGTATTGGTCTCTATCGCCGACGTAGTCGTCGCCGCCACTAAAGCATTTTTTTTTTGTTCGTCATCACTACACTTCCATACCATCATCATCATCCTCGGTGGCGTTGTCGTTACGTACGTTGCGCTTCGGCTTTTTGGTCTGTTGCTTCATTTTTTTTATTGTCTATCTTTCGTTTTCTGTTACTGTTCGGCGGCGGCCACCGCATTTACTTAAGCTCAGCACTTAAGTTCGGTGTTTCATCAATTTGTTTTAAATATCGCGCTTTATAGCTGCCTTCGCCGTGCAAGAACAGACCACCTTCTCATCTCTTCTTCTATGCTTTCTGTGTACCATTTAACAAAAAAAAAAAAAAAAACAACTGTAATCATCAACTAAACAAAACACGAAGTAACAAAAAAACACAAAATAATATTGTTCTCTTTATGTTGCTTTTATTCGCGTATTTATTGTAATTTTACCATTTTTCGCCCTTCGTGTTTTATGTGTGCAGCATATCCATCGTGCTCTGCTGTAACAGTCTCTTTTATGTTGTAACTTAACGAGGATTATCATTAAAATACAATAAATAATGAAATAACGAAGAAAAAAAAGGAGAAAAACCAACAAAAAGTCTGAAAAACAAGTGAATATAATAATAAAAAAAAAAAACGGAAGGAAGTGAAAGAGAAACGACATTTGTGTCTGAAGTCTGACATTGAAATTGTTGTGCGTTTGTTTTGTGTCTGGTCTTTCGCGATTTTTTATTTTCATTTTTACCATTATTATCTCTTTTTGTGTGTTGTGTGCTAGGATAAGGAAGAGATTCATCCTCTTCCCTCAAAATAATAGAAAGGATTCAACTTATTTTTGGAATACACCCACCTCTGCAATCTGCACTTGAACTGAATTTAGGTGAGAAATTGTTTGTCATTAACTTGTCTTTGTTTCTATAGTGTTGGGTTGCATAAAATGTTTTAATAAAATTGTTAAACCAAACAAGTTTTCAGTGCCGCTAATTATTTTCGAAGAATTTAACAGAAATGGTGATTTAATTCTTTGTGTGGATACGTGAACGTGATGGCGAACCGGTTTCTTGTTCCTTTCAAATCAACCAACTTAAGTGGTCTCCACAATATGGAAAACCTTCTTCTTCATGCACGTTGGCATACAAAGCCGACTCGATTTAGTACATTTTTTCGAAAGTACCAACTCGGTTGGACAAAGTTTTTTGGTTTGGTCATCGTGTTCGGGAAGAAGGTTCCAGATCGGTGCACACATTCATTTGTGGCTTTGTTGAAGCAACGCAGGAACTCGAATGTCCTTTCTAGTAAATTGTTCGATTGTACGTTACAAAATAATTTGAACCTAAAATACCTACTCACAGCTACGTTTGTTCGCTATAATCTCCATTGCTTTGTGACGTATTTAACTGACGTTTTGGAATCGGATTTTATTTGCGTAACGAAATGATATTTTTACCGAAAATATTTTTTTAAGGAATGATTTGTGTCCTAAGTGAACAGGTTATCGCGAGCGTAGCGAGCTACCCACATCAACTCTACGTATAATTTTGACATTTCGTTACGCAGCTGTGTTTCGAACGGCAGGCAAATCATTTTTATAAATCTTTTGACGGCTAGGTACAGAGAAAACATTTTTTTTAGTATTCAAATGTGGAATGTGCTGTTATGTTAAACAGAAGGCAAAAATTCATGGCGGCTGTCAAATTTCGCCTCTTCTCAGCTAATTATGGTTGCTTTTTGACACCCAGTCTCCACGAGACATAATTTCAGTCAGACTTATGTCATGAAAACGGCTAGGCTAAATTTTTCGAACTCACAATGGCAACATTTTTCATACAAAATATGCATATTGTGACCTACAAAATATTTCGCATGGAAGTTCCAAATGCTTTTTAGTAAAGCCAAATATGTCCAGTGTAGGCCGCAATTTAGTGGACATGACACAAATTTAGACATTTCAGTCTGACAATTTCTCCTGCCTTCGCAAGGTACATATCTTCTGACTGAAAATTGATATTTGAAGTCTAGACCAGCGTTTGACAGTAAATATTCGCTTGTTCTGATAATTCTTGGAAATGCAAGTGCGCGTATTGAAGTACGGCAAATTTTAGATTTTCGACTTTTGCAAAGCGATACCAAAGTGATACTTAAATCTACTAATAGTGCTTCCTCATCGTGTAGCTCTCGCTGCTGAAGAAATGGATTCACCACAACTTGTGCATTCTCTTCTTTTCGGCTAACACCTGTTTTTTTTTCTCTCTTAATTTTCCAAGTCTTTAAAAGCGAGAGCTTTCACTTGTTTGATGACATCTTGTGAAATGAAATGTCATAACCAAATATATGCAAATATGGCGGACAAGAGGTCTGACATAATTCAGACGCGGTTTTCGTAGCTACCTAGTGTTAGAAAATCGAACGAGTGACGAGATTGAGCAACGAGAAAGTACACGATTTAGCTTAATTGTTACATACACCTTCATCTACATCAGGAGATTCAAAATACAAATTACGAGTTTTATTGTAAATCACGTTTCCGTCATCGTACCGAAAAATCTCGAACGCAGCCATCATGAAATTCAGCACAACCAAACAGAGCCAGAAATTGCTGACATTTACGTTTTTTTTTTTTACCAAATAGGTATCGCGTGCGTTTGAAGCTTTCTTTAAATAATTTAAAAACGTTTTGCTTTACTGGGATCCTGTTATTAACAGTTTATGAACGCATCACTTATGTTTCCAAAAATAAATTATTTGCATTCCACTGGAATTTCTTTCAAAGGGGAAACCCTTTATTAAACATACATCATGCATCATTAAAACTGGTTGTCTATTTCCTTACTTATTTCCCGGACATTGTAAGAAGAGGTTACCTAAAATACATTTTAACAAAAGGAAAGTTGTTTTTATTATCAAAATTATAAGAACATAACTTATGTTGTTATTAAATAATATAGCCACAAAGTGAGAATACTAAGTTGAAAAAGGTAGTAGATTGTTGACGGAAACTTTCTTTTGAATGTTATTCCTAATGTCAATGGAAAAGACAAACTTTTCCCACTTCAATTGTTGTTCGCTGTAGTCCTATTAAGTTGGCTTTTATAAATAAAAAAATGAAAAATGATCGCAAGTCTCAATGGAACGCAGCCAATGGTCGATTTAATTTTCTTGTACTCTATAAGGTACATTCAAAAATCTAGTTATCTTTTTACTAGATGGGTCTGGGCTAGATGTGCGCTGAACGCAGAAGGTCGGCAACGTCACTTTTCCTACGTCAGCCATATATACGAACTGTCAATTTCTTAACAGGACTGCCAGCTACCACTTCATAAACGTCAACTGAAAAATCTGTTAATGTGACATCGCCAAACCAGACAGCTGTCAAGCTCCGATTACACGTGCCATTCTTCGTGGCAAATTTTGACACGCGACGTCACAAAAATTCGGCCATTCGGTGGTCACTCGGGAGTTTTTCGTGAGAGTGCGCTGCGACAGCCCGCGGGACCCAGACGCTTGACAGGCGATCCCATGTAGTGACGAAGTTAGGACAAATTAATGTTTAAGTCATATTGACGTCAGCATGTCGAAATTTGACAGGAAATATGGCATGTGTAAACTTACTAAACTAGAACCATGAACGCCCTCAATATTGCAGCGAAACGAGCGTGTTCAAAGCGCTTTGATTTGGGTATAAATTCTTCTGTCACTAAGGTTTGTTTTAATTCAGTCAATGTGAAGGCTTTTTTCAGCTGTTAGTTAAGTCTGTCATGTTTTTACAATCATTTATCAAACGCAGCTTATGTATAGTTTTCTAGTGTAAAGAACGTATTTCTCATCTGGTTCCAAATGAGCACAAGTTACTCCCCTCAAAGCTCAAAGGCGTCAGATAGCATACAGAAGTTTGACGTTGCTGCCGTGAAACCGAAATAACTTTTACGCACTTAGTAAACCATTGGCCATCGTTTTTGCAGACCTGCCTTGGGTTTTCGTTCAATTTTGACACCAAATGAACAATAACTTCTTTAGCGTTTTATAAATTTGTTCAAAACAGATCGAAAGAGACCTTTTTTTCTTTCTCAGGGTACCTTCCTATATTACAAAAAAAAAAAACCCAAACTGTACAAACTCTATTTAAGATTTCAACGGATTTTTACTTCATCGCAAATCGCATGCTTCTAGCACTCGTACTCAAATTCAAATCATATCACCGTATCGAACCGGAAAATAAATACTCCGTAACGGTTCCACGTCGGTTGTTATCATCCCAACTCCGGTATGCTATGTAGCAACAACCCACCAGCAGTGCTTAGACAAGCAAATACAGACAACGAAAAAAGAAGAAAACATTGAAAAACGCCGGTGCGCGTTTATTAGCACTCTTGCCGCTCACCTATCTAACATCTAAGCAGATATCCATCTTCAATCTAATGCCAATGGCCATCGTATCGCGCACCATACAACACACCATATAACAAAAATTTAAACCATGACGATTCAGGCAATCAGTATGTGCGAAGAATCTGATCTCGACCAATTACAAAATCACATCACGAAAATCAATTGCGATATCGATGGATGAATAGATAGATACTCGTCGTTCGTAACGTAGGTATGCAGTATCTACGGCCATATCATCATTCAATCAGATCGAGTCCATACAGTTAAGGAGAGGCGGCTACTCTGCCAGCTGTAGTAGGTATGGCTCTGCTTTGCTTTTTTTGTGAAATGTGTATCGAGCTGTTGGCCGCTTCACGATGATGATGCGATTTCAATCGAAGGAACCGTACTGGAAATTTCCATTACCCAAGCTCTTATTATACATGAGCTATGCGCTAATTTGCATTTAGCTGGAGTTTTCCGCACACAGTTATAGCCAAACGCCTGCCCGTTCAGCAGTAAGTGGTAATATTTGCTGATGGCTGCGAGTTTGCGATTGGGAAATTTTCGACAGAAAGGTGTCAATATTTATACTTGCCGCGTTTGATTTGTATCTGGAATGCGGTCTGTTTTAAACTGTGCCAGTTCAAAAGTTCTTGACGATGGTGTCCTGGTTAGTCGGGCTGTCTGTCCGAAACGAGGAAGACAATTCCATTCACGCCTCAGATGCACGGTTAGACTTTTCTAATCATGATCGGTCTTCTGGTTGATAGAAAAGTACTAAAAATATTTTATTGCGGTAGATACTCATCCATTGGATTGCTTTTTTCGTATATAATTCCTTCACGAAAATGTATGCACACAATTGCGTCGTAAAAAGTACGTGTTTGGGATACGCATTTCAGGTGAATTTAAAAATCGAAACAAGCTCATTCTAGTTTGTGGAGTGTATTCAACTTTTGCACGTGGGCACACAATTTGAACGTTTAAATTGTTCAACTATGTGAGCAGTTCCGAAGCAATATAATTAAAGATCACATTTAATTTAATTAAAGGCCTACGCGCGACTTTATTTTTCATTAAATCAACTCGTATAAATAGAAATGTTGAAACAAATTTACATAAAGCAACTATTCGATCTTGTGGGGCGAAGCGGGGTAAAATGGTCCGCGTTTTACTTGTCAATGGCATTAAAAAGTTATCCCTATATATTATCTGAAAATTGCGGAGTGCCCCCTGATAATTTCTGTGGGCGGTACCCGCTTAGAAAAAGCGTTGTCCTCCATTTATCCCCATTTGCATTGATTTTAGTTTTGATGAAGAACTGTGAGTCTTCCTAGAATTATCTGCAAGGTCGTCTCTGGAATTTTTTTTTTGACCGATAGATGGCGCGTTACAAAAGAAAAACTTTTAATATACATATTTTAAGGACACTTCTATCTGCAAAGAAAAAACGTTCAATTGTGTTTAAAAAAAAATTAAGAAATCTCTTTGGTGGGGATTTTATACAGTGGACACCATTTCGTTTAATTGAACTACTCCGGATTTATTGGATATACCATATACCCAACAATTCTAAAGACTTTATAAACAAGGGCGGCTCTATGTTGAAAAGGAATAAAACAATTTGTGTTTTTCGTTGAAAACCCCATGTATGTCGGACTCGAAAAGTCCAAATTTGAATGAATGTTCCATAGATCCGGCTGAATTTGATATCATTGGTTACGTTGGCAATAAGAGTATCGGTTGCTTGTTTAGTTTAAGTTTAAGTCTGCGAAAGTCCGACTTCTTGTGCACGGCGAGGGTTCTGGAACTGGGTTCTCCTGTAAACTTTTACGGATCGCAAATGTTCTCGGTCTTAACCGAACTGGTTGTCTCGAATTTGGCCACCAAAAGTTGGAGAGTCGACTTTGAAGGCAGACAGACTGCCAACATCGACCCGTCCCAATTGAAAAATCCTTTACAAATAATTCGCATCACGAAAATCAAGCATGACAGTTTCAATAAGGGACACTGAAATCAGTTCAACCACCTAAGAGAGCTAAGCTTGTTGAACTGATTTTGGTGTCTAAACTTATGGTTATTTTTGATCTTCGAACCCTTAACCTCAATAATGCATCCAGTGAAAACCTCTGCAGTGTTTTTTTTTTGCCACTGTGTTGGACGTTTTCTGTATAACTTTAATGAGCTTTAAGTATTCAAATTCAATGATAGGCTTATGTTTTATTCAACATATTTATCGACTTTCTTCGAATCAGCCTGAATATATGCAATGATTTTTGATAAAGTGGTGTATCCTCGTCATATACCTGAGGTTGGAATGAGTACTAGATTAGATTACACTAGAACAGACTTTATATGGAAAATTCAGGTCTACAATCATTTTTATATGCCAAGTCTCTTATGACCTGGTTTAAAAACCGTCAGTCAGTAATGGGGAATGAGGACTATAATAACCGTTTCCCTCTCCAGGGATCGCGATGGGTCCGTTTCTTACCTAAAGGGTCTTTCATTAGCGACTTGACAACTTCAAACTTTCAGTGTGAACGCACCCTTAAACCGATTACCGAACTGTCAATGGTAAAATCAACATTTTCATCATGCTGAAGTAGACGAAGAAACAACGTTTACGAATAATTAAAATTTACTACCGAAATTCGCAGTCGGTGGTCGAAACTTTAACAGCGCTAACGCCAATTTTCGGCAGTAATTCTCGTCCTAGTAGACAAACAATTCATAGTCTAGTCGTAATATTAGCTTCTTGATGTTGCCGTGCCAGTGAGACTACGTTTTGCCCGAAGTGTGGAGAATATTGGTGCCGTAGAGGCGTTCGTCGCAAACGAGTTAAATCAGTCAATTTCACGGCTTTCTCAAGAATTGTGCGTCTCCCAGACCACATTACGGCGAATTATGCATAAGGATCTTGGCCTACACCCTGACAAGATCAAGCTGACTCAAGAACTAAAGCCACTTGATTATGTGAACCGACGCACGTTCTCAAATTGGGCTCTGGACATGATGGAAGAAAATGAAGAATTTCATCGCAAAATCATCTTCAGCGATAAAGAACATTTTTGGTTAAACGGCTTCTTCAAAAAGCAATATATGCGTTACTCGACAGGTGAGAACCCTCATGTCCTTCATGAAGAAGCACATCATCCGCAAAAAGTCACTGTTTGGTGCGGTTTTCATGCCGGTGGCGTCATTGGGCTGTCTTTTTTCGTCGATGAAAATGACCGTCACGTTACGGTAAATGGTATTCGCTATAGAGACATGTTGGAACAAGACGGCGACGTTAAAGGAGCTCAGATCCAATATTGAACGAGAATGTGCGGCCGAGTCATCGAAAATTGGGTTCAAAGTATCGACCGCTGCATACGTTCCCGTGGTGGACACATGAACGAATTCGAATTCCATTCAAAAATGTTTTGATAATAATTAAATTTTTATGGCATATCTCAAGTGTTTTGCATTTTACTTAAAAAATAATTTGTCAAGTCGTTGATAAAAGACCCTTCATAATCATAGCAAAAAAGCTGTCAGTATGAACTCTGCATATACTTTCCCGAGCACTTAGAGCTGAGTTGCTGCCAAGACATTTCTATTTGGAATAAATAAACACAAATTGTGGACCACCCTGTAAGGGGAAAACTGAAGATCTTAGTGATTTTTACCAGTTAAATCAAACACCAATACCAAATACATTTTAGGTGGTGAAAGGAATTTTAAATTTCAAAACACCTGACCAAAGAAGCTTGCTAGCTAGTTTTTGCAAAAAAAAAAAAAATTTTTGTCTGGGTTTTCCCGCTCACGGATGAGAGACGATTCGGACCTTTAGTACTGACGTTTTGTGGTGGTGTTTGCAAAATTATTGTGGATTATTAATTATTATTGGGAAAACAATTGGTAATACGGCAAGAGACACAAAAGTTGTGAGCCATTTCACACTAAGATCTTTTAGGAATTGGTTTCAAAGTGGATTTGCCATTGCAAGTTTTTCCATTGCTTAGTAGTAAATGGTTTGGTCACTAAATTCGATCATTCAATTCATTGAAAAAAGTGACAACTGAACTTTTTTATCTCGAGACGACGACTTTAAACGAAAGGTTTCACTGATCAACTTTTAACGTTGAAGTTAAAAAGACTCAAAATTAGAAAGAACGTCAATTCTCGTATGTATTACTATAGGAAAATCCTACTTAACTGCTGGCCACCTGCAGTAGATTAGATATTTCAGTTGATTAGATAAACCTGTTTAAAGTCTTTTCCCCCAGTGAAGGTGCCTATTTTGTTTAACCTTGAACTTCGCTGCGTTAAGTGTTAATGACTTATGGAATAAAAAAAGAAAAGCAGAGAAAAAAAAATTTGATGGTTTAATGAGAATAATCACACACTTTGCTTCCCATGTTTGAAATTAATGATCACCATGCCCTATTGGCCGCCGGTCGTGCACATGGGTATTGTGTGTTAATTGCTTTAGCATTTTGTGAGTCAACTTTTATTTGGGACCAAAAGGTTTCAAATATATTTCTGTCCATTTATGCGCTTAATCCTCTCAAAAGTCATAGATATACACGCAAACCTGAATGCCTTTGCTGGAGTTTAAAATGACTTTCGGTTTTTATTTCGACAGGTAGCAGCAGCAGCAGCAGCAGCAGCAGCAGCAGCAGAAATAAATCCAATCCTCTTTATGCTGTTTTTTGTTATTTTTTTTATTTTTGTGTGTTCTCCTGTTCACAACGTAATCGTTGGAAATCAGATTTCCCCCCAAAAAAAAAAAATAAAACGTTCTTCGCTGTTCACTGGTTCTCTGCACATAAAACGTGTTTCCGCTATGACACACATAAGAAAAAGAGCCATTTGAATGGAATTTATTTGTATTGTGTCCTGTTTGGTGTGTGTAGTTATATGCGATGGAAGGCGACCTCGTGTTGGCACAGTCTCCGCAGAGTCACCCCTGCTCAAACCAATTTTGATCCGATAATCGTGTACAAGAAGACACAACCTGGTTCTACAATTTGCTATACAAGTTCATCTAGCTACCCCTTGTCAGGAAAAAAGGGGACACACGCATCTTCTATAGAGACATACTTGAGTACTTGCTAACCAACCGACCATACCCGTTCGCTCTTTGTTTGAGACACTGCTCTGCGCGGCCTTAAATGTGTAATCGCTACCAAACATACATTCAAAGCCGTGATTATCATGGCGGAATCGCTGCGATCATGGTCAGAGTCTTCGTCGTCGTCGTCGTCGTAGTCGTCGTCGTGCATGAACAACAACAAGAGTGGAAACCCTCTTCATCCATCGTGATTTCCAAGTATCTACACACATTCGAAAGCCAAAACTAGATTTTTTTTCCGCCGGCCGTCAAAGAGGTATTTCTTGAACCACACCACTCTTTTGTAGAGTTGATCATGGCTTCCCAGTGGCCATAACCATGACTCTTTGAGGTCAACAAACAGCTGGTTATAGCCTTCTTAAAGCCGACAACGACGACGCTAAAGACTCCATTAAAAAGATATTCACATTGTGTGCTGTGCCCACTTTGAAATGTGTTGAAGCATAAACTCGGCTTACATAGTACACATCTACAGTATCGGGGTCTTAAGAATATCTATATAGGTGCGGCTATTTACCAACATTGTGTGTGTGTGGTGTTGTTTTTTTTTTACGAGGAAACCCAAGTAATTGAACCAGGTAAGGTAACCAAGCTGGGTACCACTCATCCATTCCTATAACCAGTTGAATGGTTATAAAGCAGGCAAACGCAGTCATCCAGTCAGCCAGACCCAGACAGACAGACAGAAAGAAAAGAAGTGTCGATGTTGGAAGTACCGAAGCATTATCGTCTCTTTGGGGGGATACTGGTTCTTGTGCGGTGGTTAGTCCTAGTTTCCAAGTCGTGTTATAATGTGATCCAAGAAACTGGGGCTTTTCTCTCTGAATGTCCGCAGCACACACACTCCACTTGCTCTTTCATGTGTAATTTGTTTGTCGCTTCTTCTTGGCCAGACCATTTACAGAGGGGAAACATGAAATAAGAAAAATCTGTCTGAAAGTATTCTCATGGTGTTTTGTTGGCTTACAAAAGGAAGATGTCGGATTAGTGTCGAGACGGTTGGGTTAAGAAAACGTTTTGCTGCATTTTGACAGGTGATTTCGTTGTAAATTGGTCAACGATAAAGGCCACTAAAGGTTTTCTATATAAATTTCTAGATACAGGCCTCAACTGACAGCTGGGCATAGCGTCGGAGAACTTTTAAATAAAAATTGGCGTTTTGGAGCGAAGAAGATTTGTATGGGCAGATCTAATTCAAAATTTTAAGCGGAAAACTGGTCTCATATAGAGCCTTGTAGCAGGTGAAGTCGAACTGTCGATACCAGTGATGCCAGATGGTGGTAATAGAAATCAGAAAAATCAAGTTTCGATAAGTGCGTATGTAAAATCCCTGCCCAACAGCACATCGTTATATCTGCAAGTTCGTAATAATAAGTTGGCTCTGGGATTGCAGACCAAACGCTCAAAACCTAGGCAGGAATGATTGGAATTTTTGAATTTGTTTACATTTGGGTCTACCAAAATAGCTGTCAAATTTTGTGAACAAACTGTCGTTTGAACGACAGAAGTTCAGAAGTTCACTCCGTTGACAGAAGATCTAAACATTCATAAGCTTCTTAATTTACTTCGCGTAACAGGTGCACATAGGTACGTCCCTAGGCACTTAGCTTCGAACAACCATTCTTCGGTATGAGCTTAATTTAGCCCACGAATCGAAAAAAAAAACTGCAAACTGATGAACAAGTATTTTTCCGGGAGTTAAACCAGAAACCCGTCGCTCAGTATTTTAACTGACTGCCCTAACTTTAGTACTTCATCGATCGGTATATATATATATATATATTTCGAGAGATAATCGAATCAGACCACCATTGTCGGGTCTCTTTTCGTCTCTCTACCACTGTAAATCTTACTCAGAGAGACTCTCTGGATTTCTCCACAGTTCTTCTCTGGGCTCAATTCCTAGTGTTAACGCTAGCATCTGTTTATGGGAGATCCGTTTCATCGACTGGGTCTCGACCCATTGATGTCCCAAGATCCTCATTCTTCTGCCAGCCAATGCCGGGCATTGACACAGTATATGTGCCGCTGTCTCAGATTCCTCCAGGCATAGTCTACAAGTATCATCCTCTATAAGGCCCATTTTCCTTAAGTGATACCTGAAATTACCATGTCCTGTAGACAAAGCCACCACCCATTTCAATGTTCCTCGACTCATGCTTAGAACTCTTCTTTGAGTGGAGCAGGTAGGCCACTTTATTGCCATTTTAGCTTGTCTACATTGTTCCACGGTTGACCACCTTCTCAGGTGTTCTGCCGTGATCCATTTGTGGACAAGCTGTTCAACCATTCCTCTGCCAATTGAAGAGAATGGTTCTGGTCCCAGCAACTTTTCAGTTGACCCCTGTTTTGCAAGGGAGTCCGCCTTTTCATTGCCTTCGATCCCTATGTGTCCTCGTACCCAAGTCAGTGTTACTTCATTTTTAGATGAACACTTATTGAGTTTAAGTACGCATTCCAGTGCCAGTGATGTTGTGATGTTTGTTTGTTCCATGCATCTGATCACCGCCTGATTGTCCAGTGCTATGAGGATATTTCTTCCTTCCACCTGACACTCAAGCAAGTAGTCCAACGCATAAAGCAAGGCAATCATCTCAGCCTGGTATACTGAAGTGTATTTCCCGAGGCTAATGTGACGGGCAAGTTCCAGCTCTTCTGAATAGATACCGGCCCCCGCCCCGCCATCCATCATGGATCCATCCGTGAAAATCACTATTTCACCATTTCTTTTTTCTGGAAGTAATCCGTTCTCAATACGAGTTTTATGATTTCTTTCCATAATACGCACCCTTGTTATTCGATCCATAGGCATGTTTAGCTCCCTAATCTCGTCTTTAACAAGTTCCAGGATCTTCCTATGTCCATAGATCGTACCACGATGGTGCCATTTCGCATCTCGATGCAAGCGAAGTGCCGTTTGGGCCGCTGTTTTCTTAATAAATAAGTCTAGCGGTAATATCCCCATGATGACTTCCAATGCGCATGTTGGGGTTGTACGTATTGCACCTGTAATTCCCATACATGCTAAACGCTGAACCCTATCCAGGTGCTTCCTCACAGTTTTCTGAGAGGCTTTCGCCCACCATACAACCGAGGCGTACGTGATAATGGGTCTAGTTATCATCGTATACATCCAGTATGCTGACCTAGGCGAGAGTCCCCACCTCTGTCCACATACACGTTTGCACTGATGTAGTACCCTCTTTGCCTTCCGGACCTTCTCCTCAACATGGTAATTCCAAGTAAGTCCAGTATCTAGATAGACTCCCAGATACTTAACCTTCTTAGTCATTGTTAGTTCCGATCCGAAAAGTGTTAAGGGCCGAAATTCCAGATTTTTCCTCTTCCTAGTGAAGACTATTAGATCTGTTTTCGCCGCATTAATGGAGAGCCCTTGTTCCAGACACCACCGCTCAACCACTCTGAGTGCATTCCTCATGATATCTGCTGTGACGTCCATGAATTTGCCTCTGGCCATTATTGCTATGTCGTCGGCATATCCCACTGTGTGAATGCCCGTCGCCTCGAGTCTGTCGAGAAGAGAGTCCACAGTGATATTCCACAGTGTAGGTGAGAGAACACCTCCTTGTGGGCAACCTCTGCTAACCCTTCCTCTGAGTTTTGAGGTTCCCGTCTGAATATTAATCGCCCTCGTATTCAACATATTGTCCACCCATCTTACCACCAGTGGGTTAACCCTACGTTTTTCCAAGGCTTGTTTCAGACTTTCAAAGCATATCTTATCGAAGGCACCTTCAATGTCCATTATAGTGGTCATCGCAATGCCCCCGGTATTTAGCTCTTCCTCCGCAACGCGTACTACTTGGTGTAGCGCTGTTTCTGTAGACATACCTACCCTGTATGCATGCTGTCTACTATTTAAAGGATACATCTTAAGCGCAGTACTCTCCATATAGTCCACCATCACCCTTTCCATTATTTTTAACAGGAAGGATGTTAGGCTGACTGGTCTGAATGACTTTGCCTCGGTGTAGTCCTTTTTTCCCGGTTTTGGAAGGAAGACCACATTTGCTTCCCTCCATGTTATCGGGATATAGCCTATTGCTAGGCATGCAACGTATATATTCCTGAGCCTTGGTGCAATTAGGTCTATACCCCATTGCATTAGACCTGGAAATATACCATCCGGCCCCGCAGTTTTGAAGGGTGAGAATGTTGCTATCGCACCCTTGACCGCTTTTGGTGTCACGATCCGTTCTGCTTCCGTCCTATCCATCCTGTTCGCTCCTTGTTTCCTTGGAGCCCAGGGCTGAGCTGACTTATAGCTTCCTGGAAAGTGTACCTCCATTAGGACCTCATTTGTGTGATCCAGTGTTTCCACCATCTCCCCCGCTCTATTACGAATGAGTCCGATCTTAGAAACTGGATCTCTCGAGACAATCTTTTGTAGTCTACTGACTTCAGATGTACTCCTCATACTCGAGCAAAAGTCCCTCCATGACTCCCTTTTACGTCGTCGCAGAGTAACGTTTAGCTCTTTCTTTTTCGCCTTATATTCATCCCATGCTTCGGGTTCTCCCCTCCTCATGGCGTGATTGAAGGCCTTCCTCGCAGCCTTTTTTAGCTTTTCAAGTTCCCGGCACCACCAAGGCGCAGGATCTTGTTTTTCCACTAAAGTAGGTGTACAAGCCACTCGGTACGCAACTTCAACAGCTGATTGCAGATGCTTCAACTGTGATTCTACATGCCAAGTGTTTTTCGGTATTCCGAATGTCATTACATTCAGTTTTTCCTCCAACACTTCAAGGTATTTTATCCTATCTGTGTTCTTCGGAATTCTGATGTATTTCCGATCTTTTTTCCTTTTAGATCCATAGCGAACATCAAATGAAATGGCTCTGTGATCCGACAATGTAGCCTGATCCATTACCCTCCAATTTGATATTCTTTCAATTATCTGGCTACTGCATAGGGTAACATCGATCACTTCCATTCGTCTCACATCGACGAAGGTTGGCTCTGTTCCCCGGTTTAAGATAGCTAGATCCTTGCATGATACAAATTCGAATAAGGCTTCTCCTCTGTAATTATCGTTGGTGCTGCCCCACACTGTATTATGTGCATTGGCATCACAACCAATTATTAGATCCTCGTTCCTGTTCCTGCATGCATTCACCAAAGACTCTAACTCTCTTGTCGGAGGAGGTTCTGGAGAATCATACGGCAGGTATGCAGATGCTATGACAAAACTTCCCGCACCTGATCCTACTCGTACTGTTGCAAGGTCTGGGGCACACAGATCCGGCAATTTATATGCTTGAACTCCGTGCCTCACCAAGATACAGGACCTAATTCTTCCGCTAGTTTGTGCATAATGCAACTCAGCCATGCTATTTGGGAGTCCTCTAATCTTTCCTCTAAAGATCCAAGGCTCCTGTATCAGGGCTATATCAAACGAATCCTCATCAAAACACTTAGTCATCATTGCCGATGCTGCTTTGCTGTGATGAAGGTTCAATTGAATCACCCTCAGCTTTTCCCGGTACGGGCCCACCTCCCGCCCGACTTGTGTTGATCCCATCTCCATGGTGTCTATCACTTCGTCGCCCTACCGGGTGGCTTTCCCGGTTGAGTCTTTTCCGATGATCTTTGGAACTTCACGAATGCTATGTCCAACCCGCAAAAGAGTCTATCTCCTGCTTGTCTAACCAGCCTCGCTTCCTCCCTCGGACACCAGATCGTCAGCTTGGTTCCACCAATTTTTTTGTCATCATATCTTCCCACATGAATAACCCTCCATTTCGAAGTGTCCTTCACACAGGAATTTTGACGACAAAGTCTGGCAAGGATGACATCCTTGCTCACGGGTTCACCGGGAACGAAGATTATCAACCTTTCCACATCCTTTAGTATGTGAAGCCTGTCTATTTTAAGGTTGATTCCCTCCCATAGGTCGGTCATCTTCCCTACAGTCTCACATAGCCACCCTTTGGTTTCTTGGTTTACGCATTTTATTGCTATAATCCCTTCCTCCAAGGTTATCTCCTTTACACCGATATCACCTGCATTTGTCGGAAGTAAGTCAAGAGCCCTCAGCAGAGCATTCTTGAAAATACTCAACTGTGAAGCTTCTATCTCCCCCTCTCGACTCATGTCGGCAACACCCATTTGGAGATCGTTCGCCGCTGTCTGAGCAAAGGTTTTTACACCCTTGTCAACTTTGGCTCTCTCACTCCTAGCGTAAGGCTTTGCAGCATCTGCTTGCTTTGCTCTCCTTCCCATAGCTTGGCTCAGCTTTCGCTTTACCTTGCTTGGTCCAGGTTGCTCGGCCTTGCACGATTTCTGCTTTCCGGGTTGACTAATAGTCCGTTGTAAATGTTGTCCATCCACATAACCACTGGAGTGTGGTACCTGTAGACTGACCCCATATTGTACAGACTGTCCGTCTTCCCTTCCGCCTTCCGTCCCCTTCTTCACAGTTTTAGGTGGATTCATGGTCCCGGAACATTTGAACCGTTTCCTAGATCCACCGTCTTCTGGAGAGGTTTCGGTCGACGTCAAGTTGGCAACCATTTCAGTCAACTCCTCAACAGACTTACTTATGCCTTTCGCCGAGACAGATTTGGCCAAGGCCAATCTTTGCCTCCTTCTGACCCTCTTCATTCTTTGCTTCAGTTGCTGGTGCAACTTCCGCTCGGAGTCGGGACTTCTCTCCTCTTCCAATCCGGCTTCCGCAGTTCCGGCTGACCTCTTGGCGCATTTCTGCCCCGCATTGTCCACCTCCACTGACGATTGGTCTGCTAACTCTTTTGGTTTCCCATCAGAGTCCACTGACCCCTCGAGCTTATTCGGGTTCATGTCAGCACTTTCCAGCGCCTTCTCGACCCCTCCTAAGCCTTCCACCTCGTTTTCCGAAGGAATATTATTTTTATTATTTAAATTTAGGTCCATATATGTACCCACGAGTAGGGGAGAATTAAACGGACCGAATAGGCAGAGATCCCCAATACCTATCCTACTCAACTAAATTACAACAGAGGATTGAGCTGCCCCTGAGGAGTCTCCATTAGCGGTTCAATTACCCCTGAACCCTGTGAACAAGTAGTTTTACCTACCTCATCACAGCTCCCTCGACATTGCAGACTAGTCATCTTGGAGTTTAAGGGTTGATCGATTGATCGGATTGAGTCTTGGTTCTTCAATTCACATTCAGCTCTACCAGAGGAGTTGGGCCACTACCCTGGTCTAGCATCCTGTTAATCTACTTAAGCCGCCCCACCACGACAAGGTGCCCAATCTTCGGATAAAGGTAGATGAACTTACCGGCGGTCATCGATCGGTAACTCGTGATCGAACAACTAGATCGGTTCATGTGATCAATTCACATGTAATTGGCGATACCATTTGTGAAGGTTTAATCAAGTTTTTGACAACAACATTTCACAATTGAGGTAGGCTTTTACAACAAAGCATTGTTTGACTCACATGGTGTACGTATTTGTGGAAAAATTTACGAATTTTGTAAGTTGATTCAGGTGATCTAGCTTTTGTTTGGCTCTTTTACAGTCGATACCATTTGACAAAATTGCACTACGTAGCTAACTTGTTGCTTTTGCTGAGTGAGTAGCTCTTGAAGCGTTAAACTTTAAGCCTTCGTAAAGCACAGGTCATATTTCCGTCCTTGGCAAATGGGGTCTGACATTTGCAGAGAAGCTTCGTAGAATAGAAGCAGGTGACTTTCAAATGTCATTATTTTCGCACTGGTCTTGAGGACATTCGGGCGGACTGTATTATGTCAGTATTGCATAAAAATTAATGCTTAAAATGGTAAAACAACTTTTTTCGTAAGTGCTGCCAAGTTGTGTGTACCATTTGTTGTGAGTGACACTTATCTGGTTGTCTCCAAATAAACTTAAGTTGCACCTGTTCACTGTGGTGAAAACGGGCATGTTGGGTCTCTTTTTGTAAAAATCGGAGGTCAGATTTTGTAAGAGGAAACGATCAAACGTTTTTGAAGACTTGCCCTTTGTTACACAAGCAAATTTCTTCGTGCACACGAAAACGTTTGAACGTTTCGCCTTACAGAATGCCGACCCTGTTCTCGTAGACATAGTTTCGGAAAATAATGCAGTTGCAATATTCGTGGCAAAAATAAAAACTCACTCGTACAAATATTTGTCAGAAGGTAGACTTATGGGACTATACTTTTATTTATATCGTTAAAAATTGCATTTAAGGTACTCGTATAAGCCACACAACTCTTTATTGTGATTTGAATTGTGCAAACTATTTTGTAATATAAATGACAAATTATCGGGTTTGACGCAATTGAATGTCAGCTGGGTACTCTCTCAAGGAGGTATCCATTATATTTTATGGTATCGTATACGTCAACTGAATTAAACTCTTCAATCAATCAATCTGTACGTTGAAGTACCCAGTTTAGTAAGTCTGACAGCTGACTTGATGCGTCTCAGTTTTGATTGGAATAGATCGGAATAGAACGGCTGAACACCTTTTTCTGTTGACTTTTATGGGTAGCTGTCAAGAAATTTGCCAAGAAACTCGTGACTGAGTAAGAAGTTGACAGTTCGCATATGTGGCTCACGTATGAAAGTGCCGTTACCGTCCGATCTAGTTTTTGCGTTCAGGTTACATCTTTGCTAGACCACTCTAGTTGACTTAAGATATTTAGATTTTTGAATGTCCCTTTAATGATGTCTCTATTCACACAAGTGTCAAACGTAATACAAAGTTGTATAGAGTTAAGTAGTTTTCGTTAAGTTAAAGTGATGCCAATACAACAGTGCCCAATCTAAGATAAAACTGGGGCAAATGGCGTCACTCAGCTGTCACATTTTGTCGTTTAGTTTCTTCGAACGTCCTACCCATTCAATTCTAAACTCAATTTATTTCGTTATGACAACTTGGAAGTGTCGCCTTCTCCTTCCAAAATACGCAAATTGACTTAATAAGAAGATTTCAGTCAAATTAATGCTTAAACTATTTCCAGTAACAACAGACATTCCATCAGATAAGAGTTAAGTACATTCAATAGCAGAGCTCTGCAGAGGAGGGCTAGGGCAGCGCAATAAATGCAAAACAATTTCAACCACAACCTTCCAGTCCAGTTAGCCACGAGGGGAATTGAACATAATTATATGCAAAAAAAGTGTATATACTCAGTCAATACATATATGCAGGCAGGCCTTACATAGTTGCACCGACAATAACTAGCCCGACAAACTTTTCTTGAAAAATAATAATAAAAAAAAACGAGACGCGCCACGGTATGGGTTCAGTGGCGGTCGATTTGCAATTTTTATGGTTTCAGGAACGATATATATAATAATGTCGAACCAGCACTATGCTCGCCGTGAACCAGCCTCATATTGCACATTTAGAAGCGGCACCACCAGCAACTTGATATACCACGTCGTCGTTGTCGTCGTCGTCGACTACAACAACGAACACTATGCTATACCCATGGAGCCGCTTTTGCTAGTGCTCCTGCTTGCTGTTGCCAGTAGTTGATGTACGAGTATTTAAAGTGCGCAGCCCTATTGTGGTTTTGTACTTCAATCAAAGAATTATAATGCGAAATCAATTTACGACGTATGTCGAGTAGGTATACCTACACTACATCGCTTGTTGGCAGCATTCTTTTTGCTC
Source organism: Cheilosia variabilis (assembly GCA_951230905.1). Lineage (NCBI taxonomy): Eukaryota > Metazoa > Arthropoda > Insecta > Diptera > Syrphidae > Cheilosia > Cheilosia variabilis. The sequence goes on along the minus strand of OX579679.1, from coordinate 18,182,657 downwards.
ACCATCAGAGTACCACCTATACCGTCTACAGAGGCAGCAAAACAGAAAAAAAAAGAAATAAAATCATCAATCGATTGGTTCGCTCGCAACCATAAGGGTAATGGCTGTGAAGAGAGAACAAAAATCTAAATATATATATATAAAAATGCCTGAAACCGAATTCGAGCAACACCGCATTGTGGAGCCACAACCGTGTATTGAATGGATGAATGCCAATAAAGTTCTGCGAGGAGAAAGTCAATTAGATTCGCCACCAATACCATCAACGGTATAGAGAGGTCTACATGAGGACGGACGACGACAACGACGACTATACGTGGAATTGAAATTCCTCCAATGATCGTGATGTGGCGGTTTGGTAAATAATTTCGGATACGATTGGAATTTTTAATCGAAAAGCCGCCAACTTGACGAATACATTTAAATCCATGATTTGAATTCAGTTTAGCGACTGACAGAAAGGGAGTGCTAAACCGTGCAATCAATGAAAAGGATAATTTGCCTCTTTCAATTAAACTGTAAGACATTTCTCCTCCGAATTGCAATCTCAATTCACACGCACGTAGGGAATGGTGACCTTTTAATAAAAGACGACCGCCATGATAAAAATGCTGCTGCGTATATGTATTTGTACTTCCGGTGTTTCGTTCCGTTGTGTTCATGTGTCGGTTACGTGATTCGTCTTGGCGTTGGCAGCATAGTTTTTTTTCGAATTCAAAAGGAAGTTGATTTTTCCAAACTCAGTCTTGTTGATTGATTCAATTATGATAATACGAAACTGCAATAAAGGAAGTTTATACAGAAACCCAATTCGTTCCATATACAGATTGACGGATTGCGCGGTGCTAAGAGCTCATATTGAAAGTGCGAGACTCGCCGGTAAGGTGTCAGAAACCCGCTGTGTGCTATTGGGGACGTTCGGATACCTCCTAGTTTATGCAAAACGTCAACTAGATTTGTCTGGACTAGGTATACGAACGCGTTGGCTAGTTAACATGAGTTTTTGTTGTATTCTCGCGGTTTATATTGAGTTTTGACACTTCGAAATGTCAAAGTATGCAGGCAGGATTTTCTTGACTAGAAGAACTATTCACGCGACCAATCTACGCCAATAAAAACTGAAATATATCAAGTCGGTCAGTTGTCAGACTGTCAAAACTTGAAATCCTAAAGTCTCCATTTTGTTTGCAACTCCATGTCACCGTAACAGAAGAGAGAGATGGGCGTCATAGTTACAAATAGGTTATAGGTGCCACAATGAAAACTATTAGTTTTCTCGTTCGTACAGAAACACAAATCAAACACAAATACCGGGTATAAATAGATAAATAAACAGGTCCGTAAGGACCCTAGCTTCTCACAACCATTCGTTGTGTGTCAGGATAAACTGCATACAGCCCAACTTTGGTTAATTGATACCAACTCATTTACGAAAGAAAAAGTGCAGAATTTGACAGATTCTCCCATAAGGTGTTTTTCGTCTTTTAATTAACAGAACAAAGCATAAACTGTCAAGAAAAAGTTTGTGTTTCTTTTTAGCTCAGACACAGCGGAGTTTTGAATTAGTTCGCAACTTTCTTTCTTTTTTCATTCGTTGCATAGTGCATACTCGAGTTCTGTTCAGTTCTGTACTCTGATCGAGAAAAGCGCTTATATACAAAGCCGATTTAAAAAGTGACGCATTTTTTAAATACGTTCAACAGTTAAATTTTCAAAAATCTTCCTGTTTGCTAAGCAGATAGGAACCCAAGAAACACTGATCAATTTGATTGGCAGTTTTCTGATCGGCAATATTTAGCTTTTGAATGTCGAATTGACGAAGCCATTGGTCCGAGTCGCAGAGTCTCCGATTCAAATCCAGAGGATCAACGCAGAATGGGAACCACCCTTCACAGAGAGTTCACAAATGCATGAATTGGCATCAATGCCAAGCAAAGAACTTGCATTTGCGCAGCTTTTCCTGCGTTGCAAAGTTTGAATTTGACAATAATCGTCTGAAAAGTCACGAAATCAGTTCCCTGAAGATAGATATAGGACAGGTGAAAAGCTTATGCGGTGATTTTTCAAGAAGAGCACCCGTTCACAATTATGTGGTCACAAGGAAAAACCGCTAAAGTCGACTCATTTATCAGGAGAGCAGTTTAAAATTTTTGACAAACGCGTGAAATTCAAAGTGACTCTATTGACTTTAGTGACTTAAGCTGTTAGGTTTTTTTTTAAATTGTGGCCTCTTTTTTAAAGATATAAAGCTGAAAAAAAATTTAATGGCATCAAAATCTCAATTTCGACTAAAGTCGACTTTAGCGGCTATGGTTGGTTTGTAAAAATTACGACCTTTTTGTAATTACTTTGATAGTTTGCAATCTATTAGCTACCAAAGCTGATAGTTTTCTCTGTCAAAGTAAGATCGTCCGCCGTAATATCAGTTTTTTTCTTCAGGTGCTGTTCAATCCATCTTCTTTTACAAAAGGCGAAGGGTATCACAATGCGGCAGTATTAACCTGTGAGTGGCAGGGATTACTCCTCGCCAGCCCGCAGACCTTACCTAGCCTACAAAGCGCGAAAGTGTGAGCAGCTCAAGTGTTTCCTTAGTAATTTTGTCGTAGACCACAATCGGAGCGAGTAAAGTAGATACCGAAACCACCTCGTATATCCTTCACAATCAAAAACAAATTGACTGCAAGTCAGTTGTCAATTTTATGTGAGAAATCGACACAGCCCCCCTCCTCGTCATCACTCATTTAATTGAATTCGATTCCCCCAAATGTATATAGCAAAAAATTGCCCATCATCATATTCCTCTTGGGATATGCCTACCCATATTTCAATTTGACCCATTTTAACCTATATACCCAATTTCGCATTTCTATCTATACATCGGTGTATCCACACACCAATCGTAAAAACAATGAAAACTCTAAATTGAATTCCCGATACCTATACAGTGTGTATTCGTTTTTCTTCTTATTTCTTATCCATCCCATCTTTATGACAACATCAGTGCTGTCATCGGCATCATATCATCCTTAGAACGCACACCGACACACTGAATCGAGACTTGGGAATACCCGGGCGGGATGAGCAATTTAAAATAAATACATGTTTATATCTTTCGTCCCGACGTCGTTGGCGTAGTCGTCTCCTTTCGGACTAGTTAAAATTATGACTTGACTACGTATAAAATAAATTCAATCCACCTTTGTCCTTGCTTCCGTTCTCTGGTGGCCATTCACACCCGTGCCCACCTGTACGTACTACATTGTTCTCAGCTCCCCCTTCCTTTGTCCCGGTTTCAATTGAGTAACGAAAATGTGTTCCTGTTTTTTTTTTTTTGTTTGTTCCTCATTTCCCGTTCACCTTTTATTGCACACACTTGTGTACACCTATCTGGCGGAGAACGAAAAAGACTGAAATAAGTAGAAAACAAAAATTTGCAGAGCCACAAATAATGTAACCAATAACCAGAACCAAGGGTAAGGAGTATGGTCCCAGCATGCTACTTCTAGTCGCACTCTATGAATGGGCGCTCGCCCTCCTGCTCCAAAAGTGTAGTTCCACCGTACGAATATCCATCGGTATGATGATTGTTTCGCGCTTTGTAGTGCATATGGAGTACCTATGTGTATATTGTGTGACAGTGTGTACACGCGCAGAGCAGAGGGGTTAGGTTGGTGGCCAGGATCAGACTCTATTGTCGATATAATGCATGAATTTCGCGGAATAACTTTCATAGAACAGCTCTGTGGAGGGAGTGGAGAGAGTGCGAGATTCGGATTCGGTTGGGGCGCGCGAGGACAGGATGAAAATGAGAGAAAATTCAACAAGTCTTGTCGTCGTCGCGTCTATTTTCATTTTTACTGCTGTTTGGCTGCTGTTACGACTCGAACGACGTATTCTCGTTTCCTTTTAAGTACATGTGCTTCGGCTATCGCCAGCCATAAGTGTGTGGAGGATTTTCCTTTTGCTTTTTCCTCCGCCAGCTACTTTTAGTGTGTTGTGCTGGCTGCTGCTGATGTTCTTTTTCTTGTTCTTTCTCGATTGTGTATTATTTTCCTCCTCATCGTCAGACTTTAATTTTTGCTTTTTGTATTTTTCTCCATTTTACTATCAACGTGTTTGGGAGTTCCCTTTTTTGTTTATTTTTTTTATGTTTCGTTTTCCAGCCTTTTATTTTATTTTATTTATTTTTCACTTTTTGTTTTTATATGTTGTTGTTGGGTTTTTTTTTTTTGATGAATTTTTGTGTCTGATATTTTATTTTTGTGTATTATGTGGCATTTGCCGTTTTTCGTTACACATTTTCATCCGTCCTTTGGTGTAATAGAGAGACTACGACGACGACGACCGCCAACAGCGTGATATGAAACGGGCTAAGCGAGGGAAAGTGTATTATTTGGTGAAGGTCGTCTCTGTTTTTGTTGCTTGTCCTTTTTGGAGTGTTTTTCTCTGTTTACGAATTTTGTTGTTTTTATTATTATTTTTCTTTTCCGCGTTATGTTTTGAGTTTTATTTTCTTCTCTGTTTTGGTATAGATTTGATTATGCTAATAGATGATGGGTGGTTTTATTTTTGCTGTTATTTTACGAGAGTTTGTTTATATTTTGCTTTTATAAGCGATGTAAAGACAAAAGACGGATGTATTGCATGGTAGGGAGTACTTAGATTGAGTGCGCTATGTAGAGCAGGTCGTGGAAAAGTTGGAGAGATTTACGGTGGAACGCGTGTGTTTTTTTTGCGGCGGCGAATACCTACCTAATTTATTTATAATCAGTTTTCTAGGCGGAAAAATCTGATCACTTAAAAAAAATTCGCTTTGTTGGCAACGCTGCTGGCGTCACTGATCGGCTGATGCCATTCATCGGCTAATGGCTCTCCGATTGCGATCGTTTGCAGTATGTACAGCAGCTTCAATAGGAATGAAGTGAGATCGTTGTGGGTTTAGAAATTAGAAAAAAGAAAAGTTAGGCGCGAATATTTTGTTTATAAAGGGTGATTTTTTAGCTGGTTTGGTTTTGGCAACACTGGTTTTGACAGCTGACGTGTGTTTAGTACCTTGTGTCACTGTCAAACAGCTTCAGTTTGGTTTGCAATTTAACCATGGATCGTCTTACAAATGAACAACGCTTGCAAATTATTGAATTTTACTATCAAAATTCGTGCTCGGTTCGAAATGTTCATCGCGCGCTGCTTCCATTTTATGATCGGCATTCTCGACCTTCTGAGCAGTCTATTCGGAAGATTGTGACCAAATTTCGCACCAAATTTACTTTGTTGGACATTAAACCACCAACACGTTTACGTACTATGCGTAGTGAAGAAAATATTGCGGCCGTATCAGCTAGTGTGACAGAAGACCGCGAAATGTCGATTCGGCGCCGTTCCCAGCAGTTAGGCCTTTGTTACAGCACTACGTGGAAAATTTTGCGGAAGGATTTGGGCGTAAAGCCTTTTAAGATACAGCTGGTGCAAGAACTAAAGCCAGCCGACCTACCACAACGCCGAATTTTTGGTGAATGGGCTCTTGGAAAGCTGGCCGAGGATCCGCTTTTTTATCGAAAAATTGTGTTCAGCGATGAGGCTCATTTTTGGTTGAATGGGTACGTAAATAAGCAAAATTGCCGCATTTGGAGTGAAGATCAGCCAGAAGCATTGCAACAGCTACCAATGCATCCCGAAAAAGCCACTGTTTGGTGCGGTTTATGGGCCGGCGGCATTATTGGGCCATATTTCTTCAAAGATGATGCGAATCGCAGCGTTACTGTCAATGGTGAACGCTACCGAGCGATGATAACAAACTTTTTTTTGCCCGAAATGAAAGTTCTTGACTTGCATGATATGTGGTTTCAACAAGACGGTGCCACATGCCACACAGCACGCGAAACAATGGCGCAATTGCGAGGCGAGTTTGGTGAACAGTTAATTTCACGTTTCGGGCCGGTCAATTGGCCGCCTAGATCGTGCGATTTGACACCATTAGATTATTTTTTGTGGGGGTATGCCAAGGCTAATGTGTATAGGGACAAGCCCGCTTCGATTGACGCACTGGAAGCCAACATCCATGCATTCATTCGTGAGATACCGGCCGATATGTGTGAAAGAGTATGCCAAAATTGGACTCAGCGGATGGGCTACCTGAGACGCAGCCGCGGTCAACATTTGCATGAAATTATCTTTAAACATTAAATTGCAAGGTTCAAACTATCGATTCAAATAAATATTTCATTCATTTTTTCGAATTTGTTGTGTTTTTTTTTTAAAAGAAGTTCTAAACCTCTTAAAAAATCACCCTTTATATACCTTCCTATTGTTAACAAAATACCTACCTAATATGTTTAAGCAATTTTGTACATACATATTTGCTTTGCATAGCTAAAATTGGCAGATGTTTGTTTACACCTACTGCGACAGCATAATTACCTATTTATGTGGGTAGGTGGGTATATATTCATATTTGGCTCCAACCACATTTGACATTTAAAGATTCTTGAGCAAGAAGTTCTGGCCTTTCAAATATTTGTTTAAATTTTTTAAGTCTTGTTTAGTTCCATCAACCATATCAGAATCATTGTTGACTTTTCACATTTCCTCTCGTTTACTTCGAAAAGTAACTGACATAAATCATTCTCTTAGATGGTCTGAAAGTGGCTATTCATTTTTCTGGATGAAAACCGTTCTTTACAGGTTATACTTTCTCCTATCCCATCGACAATCCTCCAAACTTTATAACCATCTGTCAAAATGGAACACTGGAAAATAGAACGCTTATGGTTCACCCAAATTTTATATTCCGACTGGACTTGTAATTGTAACGATGGTAGCAGATGCAAGGAATTGATCGGTTGGTGAAATTAATTTTGACAGTTCCATAGTATAATGAATAAACATATCGAATTTATTATGAAAAATTATTCGATAAACTAACCCTAACAAATATAATATATCATACTTTCTACCACAATCAAATTGAGGTATTTCTTTCCTTAATCGATGAACAACACCACTGTCAAAAAAAAAACTGCCGCTAGAAAGTAAACAATATCGTACGAATAATCAATATTTTGTGATTCATTCGTTCCAAATCGGTAAAGTTTCATATAACCACAAACCTTTCAGTTGATAAATCGTGTTAGAATGCGGTATGTGTATTCCGCTTAATAAATTAGTGTCAACCATTTCAAATCAATGCAAATTGAATTATGAAACCATAGAAAATCCAAATCAGCATTGTTTATTTTTCATTTAATTGATTTTCAAATACGCGTTTCGTAATACGTAATAGTGCTTTTAAATGGCTTCTTTAACTTACCAGAGGATTATATATATTTTTGGATGAAATTTTAGTGTAGTTATTAACAGTCACGTGAACTAACCTCACTTGTACATAGTTTCCAAAGCTAAACATACAAGTTGGCTTTATTTTTTGTTTGGTTGAGCAGTTTAACTAAACAGATCTAGTATTCGAAAGAAGTAAATATAAGAAGATCTCGAGATTTATGGAGCTGATGTGCTTCACTAATCAAACAGATGAGGCAGAAAAACAAGATGAAGATTTCACCATTTGTTGCAATATTACTCAGCTAGTAGATGGGCCCATGCCCTGACAATTTTCAGAAACACTCTTAATCTGATTTGTTTCGTTCAAAAGAACATGATTTTTATGGGATAACAGAAAACCGGGGGGGTGGATTCTGTAGGAAAACGTTTAATCGTTTTCACCTACACGAACGTTTTCCGTCATGTAACTTCGAAAGCAAAGGGAATGTCTCGCACATGTATATTGAAAATGGCACAACTCAGAAAATAGCGTGTTCCAGAAAAGGCGGAAAACTGTTTTAATTTTTTTGATTTCGTTTGAGAATTGAGAGGCTTAGAATGACATAAGTGTCACCTGCCGGCCCAATAAAGTAGTAGTGAAGTATAAATTTAACTAAATTATTCAGTTTTTTTAATTGTTTTGCTTTTAAAATACATGTGCGATTTACTAATTAGCGTGAAAAAGAATACGTTTTCGTTTTTTTTTTGTTTGCCTCATGAAATTCCAAAGGCGAAAGACGTGTTCGTTTCGTGCGGTTCTCTCAAAAATCACAAACTATGAAAATGATCCAAAAGCACTATAAATTACGCAGTTTGTCTAGCGTTTGTGAATAGGAAAAAGGAAACGAAAGGAGTAGCATGAAGAAAATGTTCGCATTTGGAAGACTTCTTTCGTTTTTGGAAATGCGAGAGATTTTCGTTTCAGTTCTAGAGAAAATGATTTTACATGTTGAACAAAATCATCCTCGTAGTGCTCGATCACGCCTAACGCGATTTGGCCGCCAAATGTAGAATATTATGGTCATTTGGCTTGTTCGTCGATCTGTCATGGCGAACCATTGTGACCTTCTCTGTAGATAGGCATGATTTATTTTTGACAGATGATTCGTTTTTATATTGAGCTCGAAAGAGCTCGTGAATACTCGAAAGTGACAGGAAAAAAAGTAATCGGAATGTATGTAACCTGTCGATCACCCTCGTCATGGGCGATCGACTCCCAGTGTTTTTAATGCCTCTTCGTATGGAGTTCTTAAAACCTTCTGGAAGTCGCGTGGCCTTTGCTAATTTGTGTATTTGCATTTTCTCTAGTGATACCAAATCAATAAATATCATGCACATCTCACTTAGCTAAATCAAGTTCAGTTCCTGTGTAAATATCCGTTCGGGGCAACAAATACACTTGACCTTGTACGCAATGAGGAACAGCCCCAACCCAGTCCTTTACATTGCCTCAGATTTGAGGAGGTGCCCTTTCCCTTTCGTCTTCTGTACACTTCTTTCAAGACACATTGGCCTAGGTTTCCTTCTTACACAAAAAGAAACGCATGTATCTCGTTTTATTGTTTCCATTTTCTTTGCCTTTGAAACTGACTGTCTCAAGATATATTTATGTATCTTCTCTTCTTCCTGCACAAGAGCTGCCATGGCATGTGAAGTCATCTGCATCGACGGCGCGACGCGACGGTGGCAACAAAAACAATGGGGCCTCCTTTTTAGCTCTAAAACGTTCTTCTTGCAGTCGGTCATCCTTGGTTTGATTTTATTTTATTAGCTTTTGAGCGCGTTTTCGTCGTTTTCCATTTCCCCATGCACATACTACACACAACGAGTGTTTTATTTTCTTTGACTTATGCATCGGTTGTCCTTGTGGCAGCGGCGGTGGCGGCGGCGAACCTGTCGAATATTTCTTTTCCTCTTTTTGGATACAATTTTCTTCTTCTTTGCTTTAGCGAAATCTATTATTAGACTATCTCGTGTGTGTGTTTGGCGTGTGTCATCGGTCGGTGGTGTGTTTTAGTAACCCACTTACCCAGTTGTTCTGTGAATGAAAATGCGTTGCGTTTTGGAAACACTTTCATCCAACGTAAGCGAATCTGATGGTTTGCAATCGGGCAGACGTTACACCAAAAACTGAACTTACCGTTTGTGTTAGGTACATAAATTTATGGAATGCCATTGTGCTAAGTAAATATCCGAAATTCAAAGTGCTGTCGTCAGCAAGCGGCCTTAAAGTTTTACCTTACGAATCAGAAAAAGACCGGCGATATCTGGTTATGTATTCATTAAACTTGTTAGTGCTGCACGAGTATTTGTTGGGTTGCCGGCTATACGCCTGCCCGTCCCACTCCTTTTGCTTGCTCATTGTAAGAGTCTCGACCCGGCCGTATGTAGTGCTAATTTATTACGCAAATGTATTCATTTGTATGCCGTGTGCTTTTTTCGGGTAGCAGAGCCAAAACACATAATACCACACAAAATGGTGTGTGTGGTGAGTGTGTGGAGAAAGAGAAGGGTCATCAAACTCTTGTTGAACTTAGCTTACTTGAAGTTGAAGCCTCTCACCTGTGGTATTGTTTGGAATGCCTTGTGTACTGTTGTGGATGTGACGTGTCTTTTCAACGACGACGGAGCGTGGAGATAATTTAATGCTATGCGCGAGCTATTTCGGTCTTTCCTTTGCGAGAACACTTACTCTGTTCTGCGGTTTGTCTACATACATATATCTAAATATGGATAGCGAGGAAAGCCATTTAAGCTTGTGTTCTTGTGGCGAATCTATTTGTAAATATTAAATGTTTGCCATTGGATTTTCTAAACTCCATTGAGTATAGGTGACCGAAAGTGCGTTTGGTTTTTGTTTGTTTCCAATAAATTCGTTTACTTTATATTGATTTTACACAAAAGTTGTGAATGTATTGTTAATGTGTTTTTTTTTCTTTCTGTCTTTGCAGGTGAGAACGAACAAAATTCAAAAGTTCAACAACACTTTGTTGATGTTAAAAAAGCGTGAGTAAAATTAGTTAGATAAGCGTGCATAAATTTGGGAGCACATTACAATTGACGTGTGTTTTTTTGAAATTCCGGAGGAAACTGGAAACGCCTTGGGCAAAAGTGACATAATTTTAAAGCTCTCAGTCGTTGCTTGGTTTATTCTGTGATTTTGTTGGTTTTCAATAAACGCAGCGTGCGGAAGGAGACAGACGTCCATTTTGGGCAAATCGCTGCCATCAGGTTTTGATTTTCATGCGTGATGTATATTAATGTCTCAATTTCTGGTTATCATAATGAGGTTAACTGTAGGTTTATATACCGATACACTTTCTTTGACTCGTGAAGTTCGCCAGCCCAACTTGGTCGGTTTGTTAAATAATTGCCAGAAAGATAATTGTTGTAATAACTGGTGAACAGTCGTCCCATCTTCAATTAGCCGTCTTTGGACACGAGAGAATTCGGCTAAGACTAAAACTTTTTGACTTTGAGCTGGTAAGTAACCGACTGGCTATTATCTGATTCAAAGACTACTATCAGAAGTCCGACGGTGTAGAGAAAAGAAACTGCTGACAGGTGAAAGGAAATAAATTGACTTTGTACGTCTTATTACACCAAGACTTTGAGTAGGGTCATAGTTTATAAACAAAACCTGAGAAAAACTCTCAATCAAATGCGTGGAAGAAGCCGACTTCTCATGAATAGACCGCCAGCTCAGGACAAAAAAGGCAAGCTAGCTGCATAGTTCTAACGTGTGAGAGTATAGACCGCCGGTGAAAGTTTTTGGGCACTCAAATGCACAGGTACCTTACGACTTTGAGAGTTCGTTGCGATTATTTGGATATGGATAGAAAAAATCAGAGCGGGTGAGTTAGAATTTTTTTTCGAAACTGTCAGGATTTTGGAAAAAAGGTGTGTTTTGGACTAGGTATAAGTAGCACTGTGGAACTGATGTTGGTCTCTTACGAAAGGACTCTACTTCAGCAGGTTTTTAAACCTGTTTGCGAAGAAGGCGGCGCGTAAAAGGTATAACTATACGAAGTCTATTAGTACACCCATAATAAAATTAAGCGAGCGTAGTCCAGCTTAAGCCAAAGTTTAATAATGGGTGTGTATGTCGTGGCCCGTTTGAAGTTAGACAGAACTTGGTGGGTCTTGGTCTACCTCAAGCTCACGCAACCCAATTATGGTTGAGCATTGGAAAACAAGGCGTCGTACTATTAACAAATTTTAGCCTCGCCTTTAAATTTTAAAAGAAATTTGTATGGAAAAATATAGCGATTTTGAATTATTACTAAAATTTAAAGTCGAGACTAAAATGTTTATTGGAAAGGCTCGTTCTGTTTGAACTATCTTCAGTCGTTTTAAATGGAGACACTCATGTGTCATCGTCTTAAAACAGTTGGAGCTGCCCAGAAAAGCTCACTTTTCTTTAAAGTTGACTCAATGGAGTTCTCAAATGGCTGTACTAGTTTTGGTTAAGTACTCGTTTCATTTTATATTTCTTTATTTATTGTTTTCATGCACAGTTTTATTTAATTTTTACTCGCAACTATGATTGGTCAACTTCAACTGAAGACTTATAAAAGACAAATTTCTCTCCATAACGACATATGTAACAACCCGAATAGGCCGATTTCGTAACGTTAAACCGAGCTGGGCCTCACTTTTGAAAGAGGAGATCTCATCTACTCTTTCAGAAAATTTATCTGTGTAGTATTTCAAAGCAGAATTTATATTTGCATTTAATGTCACACATCCACGCACATTTTGAGCTACTTAAGCGATTGACATTACCGAAAAAAAGAACTTGACATGGAATGACATTAGCCTCCCGTTTCTTTTGGACAATTGTAGTTTTGCCGTAGCCAACTAAATTTGAAGTGCTGTTTTCCACTCCACTTGGGCAATTCATAAAATAACGATACAAACTCGAAAGTAACGAGTTATAGAGTAGAAAATGATTGCCGATATATTTCGGTTAGCTAATGAACTTTACTTTAATTTGTTTCATAAAATACCCATCAAAGCTTTAAACTTCAAAGTAACGAGTAACTTGCTTTGAACGAAGTGATGAAGGTGGTCGAGTTCAAATACATATTTCGTTTAAATACATACCTTAAACTACAAACGTATATGATAACACAATGGACCTCCAGTATGACGAATGATAAAATGTTTGATTTCATTCACTATATCGAGCGCGTTCGTTACATTGATCTTTTTTTCAACATTACAAAAAAAAAAACATTTAAAAGTATTTTTATTTAACCGTTTTTATTAACTTTTAAATTGAATAGAAGACGGTCCTGTTATTAAATACTTTCAGGGTTCTTAATCCAATTTATGTATACGTTCGTTATATCGGATAGCAAATCGTGGGCACCATTCGCTATAGAGAGATAGTAATGCTAATGCTGAAAAGCGTTCGTTATATCGCGAATAAAATGCGCGTTCACTGCATACGTCAAATTGATTTTGACATAAAGCCGTAAAAGCTAGGAACTCATTTCACACTTCAACTGTGAATTTGTTTGTGATTATCCATGGGCCACGAAAAATCATTTTTAATCTTCACACTAAATATTTTGTAGGTCACAATGGTCAAAATTCCGCCATTGTGAGCTCGTAAAATCGACCCTGGACACTAAATATGATTTATTAGTATCGCGCTATATGTTTTGCGCGGAAGTATTGGCTTATTGTCGTTCATTTAGCGGTAGTAAGGTTTGTTGTAAGTTTTGGGTCTATAGCTCGGCTTCTGGTTTTAAACTTTTGTCGTTGGTTCGCTTAATAGTTTCAGACACAAGTTCAGATGAATAGAGGAATGTTGGCCTAGCAAAGTTGACTAGCAGTTGTTTTTGTTCGTTACGGTTCTATTTTTTGAGGTTATATAGCATTTTTTGCTCCTTTCACATTTTTTACTGGATGTTTTTGCACACGATTTTGGCTACAGTCTGCAATATATGGATTGATCCGTGAAATCCTTCCGATTGTACAAAAATCTTCTACTGGCTGTATTCGCGATTACATTCGCCTGTTTGCCCAACCGAATTGTAGCAGTTTTAAACTAATAGGTCAGCTAAATGAGGGAAACGTCTTAGAAGTAAAGTCGCCCTTCAATACGGGACATGGATTTGGGAGGTTAGAAGTGAACTCCTGACGAAATGTTCTATTGCAGAAATTCTCATTCTGTTATATTCTTAATGATTTGACAGCCTATATCTCGCTGTCTACTCTGAAAATGCGACGCACAGATTAAATTTAAACGTCGATTTTCTGTGAACTAAACATTCATCCGTAAATTCGTCTTTCTAATCAATTTTTTGTCGCATTTTAATTTCGAAAAGACATATGATAATAAAAAATGGAAACATGAACCGGGTATATATAATAAGAAAATACGCGCCTACAAACCTCCCACTAAAAGGAAGGACATGCTGGTGCAAGTTGCTTCAATGGCGAAAATTTATCTTTCGGTGTGATTTTATTCGACGCTTACATTCCTCCCCCAAGAGTATTTTAAATCCTCTCTAGCAATTAAGGAATCTATTTAGTGACGCATCGAAAAAAAAATCTATATCCTTTTCCAAGCGGAGGAAAAAAGCAAGTGAAGCAGTGCTCTGTATAACTAAACTAATACTTGAAACTCAAACAACGTTTCCAAGTATAGGAATGAGATTCGCAGGAGAAAAAAAAATGCCAAATGGGAAAATGCCACAAGGGGGTGTTCTGGGCTGAGTTGGGTTGTGGTAATTATTGATTTTGTGTCGTTAGCTTAAACGAGTCCGCTCGTGTTTTTTTTTTTCTTCTTTTCGTGCTGCATGCTTTCTTATATTCGTTTCTCTGAATTCGTTCGCTGCTTTTTTTCACGCCAACTTGCCAGAGGTGGTTTCTGGGCAGGGGAAGGAGAAAACTTTCTTCCCCAACCCCCCGAGCCAACTAACAGAAACATTTCTATATAAAAATTCTAGTTGGGGTGGCATTTTTTAAATTTGTTGCCTTTTTTTAGGATTTTTTCCCGCAACCACAGCACCCTTTTCGCTCTCCCTCCAGCCACGGAGATTTGTTTCCTTCTCCCTGCCGCTTGTCGCGAAAGGGAAAAGTTTAAAGTCTTTTTTTTTCACTTTTTTTTTTCTCTGATGTATTTTCCGGAGAAAAATTTCCATTTGCCAACTGGATATTTTTTTTCGTCGTCGTCGATGGGAATTTTCTTTTTTAATTTATTTCCTACAGTAAAAGCAATAATGTCGTGCTCTATGTGCCGTGGTATTTTTTTTTTTTCTGTTCTTTATGTGTGCAAATTAAGATGGCCGCGCTGAAGAGTAGCTGCTTACCAATCGTAATCGACAGATAGACAGTCAGACATTTGGACGTTGCCAACCAAACAAGCAGAACTTGCAGCTTGAGTCAGGGTTAGCCAACACAAGGGAAAGAAATTGCCTGGGAAGAAGAAGAAAATTAGATTTATCTTTTGTGTTTGGGCCTTAGATTGCAATGTTGGGAGGATTTTTTTTTTGTTCGTTGTACTCGCGATGGTGGCTGCCCTTTTATGTAAGAGTTTTCGTATGGACTTAAGACAAAGCGATTAATTGTCCGACCATCACGTTGCACCCGAAGGCATTCCATTCAATTTGGATGTACATGTACTTATTTTTATACAAATTGCTTTGTAATTTGAGTTGTATGAGGAAAGAGGGACGGTACGAGCAGGATTCATGAATCTAAGCGGACTGCTTAGAGGGATATTTAAACGATTGGAAAAGACGGAGTCTTGGCTTAATATCGGATTATTGAGTTTAAAAAAAATTAGGCAACTGTTTTGACCGAGTGTCCTGGGGATAAAGAACATTTTATGTCTTTACTGGATGTATTTTTTAATACCTATATATTTACCTGTATTATAATTGCTAAATAATGCTAATGAAATTCGATTATAGATGAATTTTCCTCTGTTATTGGCTTTCTGAAAAATAGGCAATCTCTGTGTATCGCGTCAATGAATCCGTCGCCAATATCCTTTTTCATTACGACATTGGGATCAGTAAGAGTCCACACTGCATCCTATAAGATCCGCTGAACAGCTATGGCCTTTAACTGAGGGCGTTTAAGTAAAACAGCCAACTGCCATTGTCATTTGCAATCCTCCGTCAAGATTTCCCACTGGGTGGCTCAGGCCCGAGTTCTATGTAGCGAAATGGACGTTGAGGTTATCCACGACGTTAATTATATCGGCTATCGGAACAACGCTCCGATGCTGCAGTTGGCCCAAGTTTATATGCTGTTAACTTAATTTCTTTTACGTAGTGGAAATAACCTCAAGAGGTTATTTGCATTTTTATGGGGTTCAAACCTGAGATCCTTCGCTCAATAGTCCAGCGCACTAACCACTGAACCACTTGAACCATTTCACCCTCACTTTTCTGGGCTATGGTAAAATAATCAACAACTTTTATTGCTCTAAAACTAAGGACATTGACGTGAAGATTGGGCCGGCCAGGGCTATTTTTTGTGCACCGTCAAATTTTGATCTTTCCCAGTAAACCAGGCCCGCAACAGGATTCTAGTTCGCCAACGAATTTATTTTTTATTTGCAAAAAACAACGACTGGGAATGTCAGTGGATTTGCCAGCGATTCGCCAAAACCAACGCGGAAGAAGAAAGTGCGAATATATAGGGGAAGATTGCGCGAACTTTCATGTAAAATTTGCTTACAAAATTATGCCCAGTTAGATTAAATAAAAAAAAAACAGAATATGCGGATTTGTTGGGCATGTCCAAAGAAACTGCAATAATTAAAATTTGCCGGAATAAGTCTTTAGACGAAAATGAATATTAAAAAAAAGAAAAACAAACGCCATTTATAAAATAGCATTATTGCTGAGCTCGTTAAATTTCTTCCATGTTTAGGATCCGATTCCATTCGTGAAAAAAAAACTTGTAAACGAACGGCTGAGAAAAGCTAGGAAAAAGCTAATCCCAAAATTTTCCATCAATTTTCAATTACGATCTTCGTTAAGTTATGTCTGCAGCACATACAGTCAGAAATGTGCCGTAAAATCATTAAAAGTTCCTGAACAGGGGAGCTAGCTCAGTGTTATATCCAAGATGGCACAAAAGTCATCTCATCCCCCTATCGGAAGACGTTTTTTTATTTTTATTAGAGACGAAAAACGACAGCGGTAAGTTGACGGTGTTTTTGACGACTTAATAATATACTTGGAGGAGAAAAAACTCAAAATATCGACTGATATCAATTTCTGTTCAGAAAAGCCATCTGCTGCACTAGATTGAAAGAGCTAGTGTGAATTGTACCGAACAAATGAAAATAACGAAAATGCGGAGAACGTGGACCACGCTGTTTACTTATTTGTAGGCAGGATGCCAACCCGGATCGAAGTTTTAATGCCTAAGCCCCGAAAAAATTTACCTTTTTTTTAAAAAAAAAAAATGACATTTTGGGAAAAAGATACAAATTGCATTTTTATGTGATTCAATTTTTTTTAACAAAATTTTGCCCGATCGATGAGTGATTAAACATTTCTTGCTCTCTGTAATACCAGATTTTGTTCCCACTTTTTTGTATATAATTTTTTTTTGACGTCGACTAAGTCAAGTTGAGAATCGGTATTTAAGCATGCCGCACGCAGTTGTGACTGAAAATGAGTAAAGCGACTTTGATAAAACTACCAGATTTACAAAATTTATTTCTGTGGATTGGTTGTAGAAATATCTCACAAAAATTTATGCATTTTTTTCTCAAAATTATTCCTCAATGCGCCTTGAGTCGCACTATGCACGAGTTGGCATCACTGGTTGTAGGCATTTATGGTGCGACCAACGCTGCAAATGCGTTTTATTTTATTGAAAAGGCGACGAAGAAAATAAAGTCTGAGGCAAACAGCAAATCTAACTAGACAACGCGTTCTGGTGAATTGAAGTTCCGACAAATCGAGACTTGCAAAACAGGAGATCCTTCAAAAGTCTACTAACTTTCCGCAGTTGAGCACATCGAATTGATTCATTCGTTAAATATACCAAGTGGGACCACTTGATTTAAAAAAAGAAAATTTGTCGAGGACTTTTTGCTCAATTCGAACTGTCAAATTTCTTTCGAACTTTGATTATCCTTTACTGTGCAGTGTGCATCGTGCACTTTTTAATTCAAATCCTCCAATTGTGCAGCCCTTACTGGTTTTACCCTTTGATTTGCTTCGTCAAAAAAGCACTAATAGCCTTTAACAATTATTTAACAACTCAGTCGAACTAAGGGCTAAGGACAGTATTTTTAAACCCTTAACCGTTCTTTTTCTTTTAGTGTTTTTGGCTACAATGGCTTAATCGATTGCTCAACGGCTGAGTGAAGAGCGCATATAAAAATAACTTTGTAAATTTTGTTGTTGGTGTGGCTCTTCTTATCGTTCGCTATACACTGCTGCGACTCCACTCCTTCCTGGATTTCCCTTTTTTTTTTTTTTCTTTTTTCTTCGGCTGTGCTCATTCATTTCTTTCATTGTATAAGTTGACCATCTGACAAATCTCTCTGAGTCTGTCTGTCGCTTGTATACTTCACGTTCGCTCTCTGGCCTAGGTGTGGGGGCTTGTGTGTTTCCACTAAAGTTTTTCGTTCCTTTTTTTTTTTGTTTTTTAAATGTCCCTTGTGCAATGAAGGGAATCCGTTAAAAAAATGTTTCTATAGTTTTTTTTGTATTTTTTTTTTTAGAACTACTCCCCTCTCTTTTCATCGCCTCTATGTCTTCTTGCTGGCGCTGGCTGATTAATACGGGAAAAAAAGGCAAAACAAGAAAAAAGTTTCTGGAAAATAAAAACGAGAGAAAAAAGAAGAATACGGTTAGGAAAGAAAAAAACTCCTCGGAAGCACCAGAAATGCAGATTCCTATGGTATATGAGGCGGAGGAAAAAAAAACACCGTCCCGTCCACATTGTATACATAAATAGGGGTTGCTTGGTATAGTTTTTTCTGTTAGGGTGAGTTTAAGCAAAGACATGGTGTCAAATCAACTCGAACAGTAAGACAAAGACAGAAAGCTTTCGTATATTTTTTTTTTTGCTCCTGCCCTATAAAGTTAAGCCCACCATACCACTCGAGTGCTGCAGCGCTCGTGAAGAGCAAGGATACAAATGAATCATTTATAAAAAAGAAGAAAAAAAGAAAAAAAAAACCACTGAAAGCAGAGAACGAAATTATACAAGTGCCAGTAATTGGAGATACTACAGCATAGCAGGAGAAGGGAATATGCTTGCTACTACTGCTGGCCGGTTGGCTGTCAAGCGCGGGGGCTTATCAAGGGTACCATGGGCGCTGCTCAGCTACTCATTCATCCAGAGACGAAGCTTCCATTTACATAGAAACGATGTGATGCGAGCAAAAAATCCCTTTCCTTCTAAAGTATTTTTTTAGGGTTTTTTTCCACTTTTTTTTCGATCCACCACTCTCCAACTTATTTTCTTTTTTAAATACCCTTTTTTCCTTGGTCGCCTTTTCAGTCGCCGTCGTCGTCGTCAATGTATTTGTAATGGAGAACCTTAAAAAAAATTAACTTTCGTATAATACACACGCTTTCAGGTCGAGTCTCCTCTGTGTTCCTAATGCACATATACTATCTGCTATTATGTGACCATGCTGTGGGTGTCCTTTTTTTCCTTCAATTTATTTCTTCGCAAATGCACTTAAAACAATCTCCGAAGGGGGCTGTGCCCTTTGGTTTATTTTCTCAGCTTTATATCCCCATTGCTGGCGGGCTCTGAATTGTCCCATTTGGTTTTGAGTTTGATTTACTTTGAGAGGGCTTCATCACTTTGCCATTTGTGAGTATCAAAGTGTGTTTAAGCTGTTGGCATCCTGATGGCTATTTTGCGTTATATAACGAGTTCTCTGGGGCATATTGTTTGTTCTCGAAAATGTTTCTTTGAATCTTTGTTCGGAGGTAGCCCGCTTTTGACGAGTGCATGTTGTGTGATTTATATAAACAAGTCAACCCGCTCAGAGAGACAGTCCTTAACCCAGTTCAGTAGAAGATATCCAGAGCTCATTTTTTAGACAAAAAGTTTTCACTTCTAACCTAAAAGCAAAAACTGAGTAACTTGTTAGCCATTTACTGCTCTGTTTTTTGGCGAAGAAAAAAACAGTCAAAAATTGGGGACACATTCAGGAAGGCTGCCCCTAAGTGTAAGCAGCATAAATTTGCTTATATCGAAACAACCATTGAGCAGGCAAGAAATGCTCACACTGTTGCAGGAACTGGATGAACTGGCCAGTCTTCTGTCAGGTGCAGCAGCCGTATTTATTGCATTTGGTGATTATGCGAGGTGGACTCCCGAAGCTTATACCCGCGCAGAAATATCTTAGCACTTATAGGGGCGAACTATACAAAGCCATGCCAAGTTTCGACAGCCCTGTCAAACTCGTTTGTTTGACAGAGAAATGTTGCTGCTCATCAAAATCAGGTAGAAGACCTGCAGGCCCTTCGATGTCGAAAAAGGTTGGAGGCAAGGTGGTTTGCTATCGTGTTACTACTTCCGCAACATCATTCTTCAAAAACAATTGTACGAAACTCAGAAGGCAACTTCAGAGGCAGCTACAATTTGCAATGGTCCGTGCAACTGGTTGCGGTGATCTGTCAGTTGTGGCGCATTTGCAACTATTGAAACGGAGGCGGCGAAGCTTGGTCTGGCTGTAAATGAGGACAAAACAAAATCAACCGGAAAGAAATGGAGGCATTAGATACCTACGACTCGAGCTGGCTTGAGTGGCTCCATCCCAGACTGAGCGCCACCAAAAGTAAAAAATGTTGGTCGGGAAACATTACATTCAGCGGGCCCAAACTACACGATACAGTTGCTCAGCTAGTGTCATCTGCTTAGAGAAGAGGCGCTGATTCTTCTTCAAGTCGGTCGGGACAGCACCTACCCTTATAGTGAAGTCTAAGTCATTTGCTTTCTTTGCCTGATCTGACAACTATGGCATCGGGCCAATAGTGCAACGATATAAGCAAATTTTGATGAGCGTTATTTGTTTTGAGGGGATTGAACATCAGAGGTATCGCTCAGTAGTTTAGCTCACTTAACCACTTAGCCGCCTTGAATATGGTTGTCCTGAAACCTTGGCCAAACTCTGACATGTTACTGACATCTACTGATCAGACCGCGCACAGAGAAACACTTTTTGGAACTATGTAATTGCTTCCACAAACAATATTATATCCTAAACAATGGTAGCAAGGTTTCTAGTTTAGTTTTGGAAGCGCCCCTGACAATTTCTGTTGCGGAATTATTGACAAACGTTCATTAAACGCGTTCTTTGGCAGAACAACATTATTTGTCTACAAATGCTTTGTTTCATCATCA
This sequence comes from Cheilosia variabilis, assembly GCA_951230905.1. NCBI lineage: Eukaryota > Metazoa > Arthropoda > Insecta > Diptera > Syrphidae > Cheilosia > Cheilosia variabilis. The sequence continues at coordinate 18,161,987 of OX579679.1, read as the reverse complement.
GAATACTTGAAGTGATTTTTTCGGTTCTTTGATCATTCGAATTCTGACAGTTGCTTCTCCGTGTAATATACACGGCAAGGCATTTTGTCAGAAATGAACTCGTTCATCTATGAGGGTAATACTAATACCCTATTCACACCGAGCCGAAAACTGGGTTCCCGCGAAAACACTCGAAACGAGTTGTTTACGTCGTTTTCTACAAAAAACACCACGAAAACGACTTCCAATCGTTGGACTGTTGAAACAAACACACATTTTATTCAGCAGAACAGCTGACCGAACAGAAGTCACAACCTACAACTTAGAATCATTTTCCACACTTAATTGATGGTCTAATATTATTTTTAAATGCTCTGAATTAATTTTATTTGTTAATGCGATCGAAATTTGTTACCCAAATAGTTTACAAAGAAGTTTAACGACTAATGTCTCACAGCTGATGGAAACGTCAAACGAAAACTAGTTGGTGTTCGGAGTCAATGCATCGTCAAGTTTTCGGTGCGTAGTGAACAGGGTGTAGTCGTGAAGATGACGAGAAAACTCAAACACTGGCTTGCTGGTTTAGGTTTAGCTAGGACAGACATTTCGTTAAATGACATTTTTTGGAAAGTCTTAAGAAATAGCACCAATTCTTGTTTTGCGCACTTGAGGCTCAACAATAACATGTTATGCGGACTTGAGCTGGTGTCAACTATAAAAATCAACTTACCTACAGCAAAACACTTTAAAATGGTGGCCATTCTTACTTTTGTCACGACGTAACGTAAAATTCTAATGTAACCCTTATATATAGGCTTAGGTTAGACTACTCCCGAGCAATCTTGTCTTGTTTTTCAAGTACAACTAGTCCACGTTTTCACTATGACTCCTGTTATCCTTTAGTACCCTTTCAATGTGATGACCAGGCGAGCGCAGTATTAACTTAGTTTGCACCTAAAAGTGGTCCCATTTTTCTGTTGTTTTTTTTTTTTTTTAAGTTGGAAAGAAATTGCGTGAACTATGAATATTTTGCTCTCAACGGTTAAGCCCTGTACGCAACTGTTTGGGAACGAAATATTCCGGTGGTCTTCAAATGGACAGCGAAACGTCTGCGGAAAGGCAGCGGAAAATAATTTGTGGAGAGTTCCATCAGCTGCTACACAAGTAGCAGTGTTACCAGCATTGGTTATTTATCACCGATTTGGCACTCTAACTTTTCACTGGCTCCTTAAAATTGGATTTTAAATGGAATTTATCCTGATTTGGGCTATTCACTTCAAAGTTCGGCGATTTTTAGGATCCTTAGAAATGTATAAAAAAATTCATACTTCTCTTAACTAAAACTTTCTAAACAGTAAATTGCGAATGAGCTAATCCCATTTGCTTAAAGTTTTTGAACAGAGTCTCACATCGCAGCAGTAAAATCACCTCATAAGATGTACGCACATGATACATGAACATGAAAAGACACTGTTCAAGTTTGCAGGTATGCCCCTTCCAGCAAAATGTTTGGAAAATTGCGTCGTTTGTGTTATGTTGTTTTTTTTTCAAATTTATTTTTGTCGTCTTTAAACACAATTTAATCAAAATAAGTGTGGAATTACAAAAAAATTCACATTTTTTGATCTTCATTTTTGAGTTTAGCTCCAAGATCTTTCAGTTTGGCTGGATACCTCTTATAAAATCTGGCAACACAATATTACATAAGTGTCAAATTTACGCAAGCAAATAATGTCCGGGACAATAAAATCTACTACAATTATACCCACTTTTCGCCACCATATCGAAGCGGCGAATACAAGAATGAAAGAAGATGGAAATTTTTCGTTCATGATTTCGTTTTGTCCATTTTTTTATGGAATTTTTCTTTCCGAAACAGCGCATACTAGGCTTTAGTATTACCTACTCGAGGTATTGGATAGATTCTTAGTTTTATATTATTAGATTAACAAGGTCTCCATCTGCAGTACATCAGATGCTGTGCGGTGGAGCTTATTAACTGGCTTTAACAGAACTTTAGTTGGCTTAGCACCCAACCCAACCACACCTCTCTCGGATGAGGTTTAAGACTTTCTTCTTTTAATTAAGTTTTCGATTATATAAATTGTAGTATATTTATTTTGCCCTTGCACTGACTAATTTATAATCCTTTTTTTCTTGTAATATAAATCAATGCCATTGTAGATACTACCCTTTTCCAAATAACTCACCATCGCACCCCCCACCCTCATCCTTGAGGATAAAAAAAATCATTTCTTACATTAACACTAGAAAAAGAAGAAAAAAATGCGTAAATTTCGCTATGTACTATAGGCACTTTCCCCTTTCGCTCATTTGTTATCCCACCCTCTGGCTATATGAGGAAAAAAGAACTTTAAACTAAATACGAAGAAAAAATTGAATGGATTTGAGTCGGTTTCTCATTTTTTCTTCTTACTTTCGGGGTGTTTAAAACAACGAATTTAAAATTAAGAAGGAGTAAATATTTGCTCGGCCAATTGGAAGGGTGTGCAACATTTCTTCGTGCTGCGAAGAAGACGAACACCAACCACCGGCCAAGAAGAAGGGCCCGCGAACAAAATAAACGACTTGAAATTAAAAAAGTTTCAAATTTAGTTTCTTCGTTTTATTTTTTTTTATGTTTTAATTGAGTTTCTTTTTTATTATTTGTAATTTAAAAAAAAAATATAAGAAGAAAAGAAATTACAACTTTGTATCCTTATTGCTGCGAGTTGTGTTCGCAGAGCTTTATTTCTGTGAGTGGACGATGACAGAGTGTACCTTCCTATTCTAAATAAGTGTTTTTTTTTTTTCTTCTCTTTGCAGGGCCTTCTACGTACAGCCGAGCAATTGAAAATCAAAGGCCTTTGCGAAACAGCCGAAAGTGTTGATGATATCTCAGAGGCGGCCACAGCGACCATCACTGTTTCAGAAAATATAACACAAGCGGTTGTTGGGAATATTGTGAATGCGACACAGGGTAATGCAATAGTTACAACACATACAATTGCAAACAACACAAATACGCATACAACAACAGCAAACTTAAACAATAACAATAATATTAATGCAAATATTAATGCTGTAGTTGCACCGACAACGGCCACATCCACGCCCCAGCTACGAAAATCTCGGGTCAGAAAACGCTCAAAGTCGCCGGATACGAATCTGCAACAACAACAACAGCAGCAACATCAACAACAACAGCAGCAGCAGCAGCACCAACAACAGCAACATCAACAACAGCAGCAGCAGCACCATCAAGCAATATTAAGTCAAAATCTTAATACAGCGGCAATAGTTAGCCTGCAACAGACGTCGTCGGGCAACTATATACCTGTGTCTGGGGGTCAGACGATAACGACGACTGCTGTTAGCCAACATAACTCCGAGGACTCAGATTCCGACAAGCCAACATCGCAGAAAATTTGCAAAACCGAAGCGGCCAACTCACCGACATCGAATAATGGCAGTGTAACTGTCGCACAGGGAACAGCAATTGTAACACAAATTGTAGTAGCACGCGACGGAAAAGATAAAAACATGACCAGTCTAGGAATGGGAATGGTAAGTACTTCTCACTTAAATTGTATATGTATATGGTATTTAGTTTGACTGTATGTCTGTGCAACAATTAAGAACGGAGTAGATTTAGATTTATTGAGTTCATGCTAACACAGTAAGAGTACATTACTTCTTATAATTATTGAAGGTCGTTTAGTCTTAATGTTTGTTTTATAATTTTGTTTCACGACTTGATTATCCTTAATCCATTACCCTCCACTATTGAACTATGTACGTTCGATTTGGCTTTGCGTGTCCAAATTTACAAAAAGTAAAGACGTAACTTTTGTTCTTCCTTCATCAGATCAACTGCTTTCAATCAGTCTGTTTTATGTTTTATCAAAGAAAACTATTTCAAAGTTTAAGTTGCTTCAAAAATGAACGCGTTTTTTGAAAAATTAATAATATTTCCCCAGTAGATGGCTCTGTTAAAGACAACGACTTTGAGGAAACGAACTTTTCTTAGCTTTCAGATGTAATGCAAACACCTCCGTGTTGAACTTTGGCTGCACTTTCATCTACATCAATTTATGAAAACAACTTCCTTAATTTTTTTTTTTGCAAATTTCATAGTTGAAATTTTAACTGAATTTTGATGTACTAAACATCTTTAAAATGTCAAAAGACAGCTCTTGGGGCAAATCTCCGCAAAAGATGCCGCATGCATTTGCTGTGTTTTTACACTCTTTCTACTTTTTTTCCTAAACGTGCTTTGATGTCTACCGTTTTTTCCTGGTTTTTCACAAATTTTGAAATAAACTGAGGTAAAAACTCAACAGTATACCTATACATACTTTCGAAAATAACGTATCAAACGTTCCCTCTTTTTAAACAAAAAAAAAAATTCAAAGGCAAAGCGACGTTAAGAAGCAGGTTTGAAAATTGTAGTCTTTACCAGCGGAACTAGTCATGTGTCATAAAAAATATGTTCTGTTACAGCTTGTAGAGATCGTTTATTTCTAAAATCCGTAAACGGAAATTTCTAATAACATGCACGCTTATGCGCCCTAAAATAGGACTGCGACCATGAGGATTTCTGAGTGTTTGTTTTTGACAAGTCCTTACTATTTAATTGCCTTCTTTAGCGAATTCTCTGGTAATTTCACATTCGACGTCAGTGACTGCCTCGGTATAGATCGAGACTTCAGTTCTTTGAATTCAGTTCCCTTGAAAACTTATATCGACAAAAGGATCGCTTTTTCCTACAGGTTTCGTTGCTGGCGATCCTTTTCTTTTAATAAAAGAAGAGGAACTAAAGCAGCTGATTATTACTTTTGCCATAACCTAAAATGAAACTGAACCACAAAGTTCGTTCGTGACTTTTTCGTTGTTAATTGTTCTCGCCCATTAGTTGCATCAACTAGGAGATTTGCAGAGTTAAATATTTGTTTGTTTCGATGCATTTTCCAGAGGAAATCTTTTGTACTTATCTGTCCCTATTAAGAATAATTTTTTGGTCTGGCCAACATCCTGCCCTGAAACACTTTTCAATTCAGCATACAAATTGTAGGCCCATTCCATTCGTCCCAAAAATTAAAACTCACACAATCAAATCATTGGTCTAGACCTAGAGTCATATGTTGCACAAACAATTATGTTCCTTCATTATTCATTTACAGAAAACGTAATGTGATTCGTGTTTTTTTTTTCCTTTTTAGAACGGCGGTCTCCTCGGAGTACCAATGGGATTCTTAGATTTTGCACCTGAACCACCAGCACCATCAGCCACGCCTGTAACCGTGACGGAGCATGTCGACTTATCCTGCAATCCCAGTACAGATACCCGAGATCTATCAAGTGAGTTGGTACTATATCGTTTTATCTTACCTCTTCTATAAATGTGAATAGAGATTTCGTTTTTTTTTTCTCTTCTTTCAATTATTTTATAAAAAAAACATGAACATATATACTCGTAATTTATACACCATTATTGCCGTCTGTCTTTTCTATTTTGTGTCCATTGTAAATGGCTGAACTATGCTTATTTGGCTTAATAATATTATATATATAAATTTTTTAAAGCTAAGATAAATATTATTACTTTTTTGGTCTGCATTCATTAATTTTGTGTTGATTCTGTTCTCTATTACATTGGTTATGTTTCGGTTTTGGCATATACATACATATACAAAAATAAAATACTTTTCCTAGTTTGGTTGTGCTCAGTTTACTCCAGAACTTGGTGGCTTTTAAGGCCACCTTTGTATATTTTGTTGTTGCTAAAAGAAGAGCTAAGCGGGTTCGAATACTTAAGAGTATAAATATAAATAAACAAAAATATCCTATGCAGCATATTCCATTCTCTCTATGTTAATAAATATAAAACTATCTTCATTATTGTGTCCAATATT